>CM057452.1:1301885000-1304285000 GCA_016271365.2 Neoceratodus forsteri | reverse complement strand
TGAAATGAGAGTATGGCTGCCCAAAAAAAAATGCTGCATTTTGGCATTATTCATCTGAAGTAGAACACGCTTTGTGAGCTGATTATATAAATCTCAACTGCATAACCACCCTGACTGTCACTGAAATCATAACTGATGAACCAGCATCAATATGCTATGATTGAAAACAGAAACATTGATTAAAATAGTGTCAATATAAAATATAACATTACATGCACATGGGGCACAAAAACCCTGGCACAGTGTATCAGTTGGGGGGTTAGGATATAGCATGCACCAAGCAGGAAAGGGATCTTGGGGTTATCATCTCTGATGACCTCAAGGTAGGGGAAACAGTGTGACAAGGCAGCCAGTAAAGCAAATAGGATGCTGGGATGCATAGGCAGGGGCATCACCAGCAGGAAAAAGGAGGTCATAATTCCACTATACAAGACACTAGTGAGGCCCCACCTGGAGTACAGTGTACTGTTCTGGAGACCTTACCGATGCAAGGACATAGACAAGGTAGAGAAGGTTCAGAGGAGGGCAACAAAGATGGTGCATGGATTGCATCACAAGTCCTATGAGGACAGGTTGAAGGAACTGAACATGTACTTCCTGGAGGAGAGGAGGGAGAGAGGGGATATGATAGAGACATACAAGTATCTTACAGGGAGGAACAGGGTACAGGAATACACTATTTTTAAGGGAAAAAGATGTTCCAGGACTAGAGGGCATGGGATGAAGTTGGAGGGAGGATGATTCAGAGGAAACGTGAGGAAGAATTTCTTCACAGAACGGGTGGTGGACAAGTGGAACACCCTGCCAGAGGAAGTGGTGGGGGCTGAAACAATCACGGGATTTAAGAATGCATGGGATAGACATAAAGGAATTCTGGAGGTCAGGAGTAAAGGGGCAACAGACTTCTAAGAAAACATAAACTGAACTTACAAGCTCAAATGTGCAGACTGGGTGGGCCATAGGTCCTTATCTGCCGACACTGTCTATGTATCTATGTCCTGTGACTGATCGCAGTTCGAGAAATCAGGATGATAACTTATGGTTTAGCGATTACTTCATTACAGTGCTTACTGTGCTGCTTGCAACTCAGAATAAGAGGTTCTACTTGTATGAATAACACTCAGACATTCACATCAATAAAAATGAAATTGTGTTTCACGCTTATGAAAATCATGTATGGGTCAGGATTAATAGCTTACTGCACTTCTTAATTACTGTATTTCACAGCAGGTCAGGATGTGCATCACCTACATGGTGTGAAACTGAAATTAACTTTGCCAACACACTTTGTCCATAATTCTAAACTCAAATAAAAGAACAGGTTAAAACTTGCGGTACTGTTAGTAGTAGCCACGGATATTATTCTTTTTAGCTGCTAGCCACCTATATTATTATTCTTATCTGCAAGCACTTAAGTCCCCTGAAATCAAAGCAGCTGTCTTTTAAGTGAACCAGGATGCCCACCCCAAATACCGCTTCTTTCTCTCCTCTCCAGGTTACCCGCCTGGTGATTTCAGCCAATATACTATAAATGCTACATGTCATGTTTATAAGGGCATCAAGAATGATAGTGGGTCCCAAGGGTAATCACTTTTCTTTTTATTTCATTTCTAGTGGAGCTTGCCTGTTTTCGGAAATTCACAATCAAGAAAGTAGGTGGCCGTTTTCATCCCAAGAAGTAGTCCTTGACACCAATTATAGTCTTAGCAATTAATATTTTTTTCTAAATTAATTAGCTCCAACATTTCGCTGGATTGTTTTTTTCTTACTATTAAACAGAGATAAACATATTTTCACCATGTATTGATTTATAGTTTTTTTTTACTTTTTATTTATGATTTTGTACAATACAGCACAATTTCATTGCAATAGAGCAATGTAATCAATTACTTATTCAAGTAGTTACAGCAGAAAATTTAATTACACTCTTTTCGTTACATCCTTGGAGGGAAATCAGAAGCACTGCAGTCTACATTTTAACAATAATATTGATCAACAAAATGAGCTTTAAAGCAGCCAATGGACTGAGTTCCAATTATAGAATATATCAAGCTTTTCAGTGTAGTACAGCCAATGGATAGCTGCATGGAAACACCCGATTTTACCTAATAACAGGTTCAAAGTGAAACACTTAAATGTCCCCACTTACCAGCCATAAACATGTTGTGGACTTAAGCCCACCTAACACCCACTATGGTGCCGTATCTTGTCTTCCCAAAGCCCCATATTATTAATACAGAGTTATATACTGCCATAATGAAAGTTAAGCAAGCATCCCCCGCTTGGCCCTAAAAGAGAAAACATGGTTTGTATATTTATTAGAAAAATGCCATTGTGGAGGGAGGCTATATCTCTCAATGTATAAAATGTCCAGTGCCTCAAAAAGGCAACGAGGGAAAAACACCAATTTAAACCCCTTATGCAGTTCAGATAGTAAATGATCTGACCTCCTGCTTCGCCATAGATCTAGCCAAGAGAATATAATTATTTGCACTTACAAAGTTCAAGGATCTGAGTCCTGATCCTCTACTGTGCACCCAGGGCTGTCCTTTGTAAGTTTAGTCAGCAGTCCATCCAAGTCTTTCGGATCTCCAAAAATATAGGTGCACCCAGCATACTAAACTCAGAAGTTTGACAGGGTAGATGGTGCTGAAAGTAATATTGAAGTTCCAAAGTTTCCATTTACTGCTGTCGAGTAGAGTAGTAGAGATCAGGGTAAACAACTCTCTGGCCATCAGCTTCAATGTTCTTAATTCAGCATGCTGCATTAAGAATGCAGTCCCTCTGAGAAACTGAGACGGTGTTTAATAGTAACGTACGAGGAATATCGTCATCGGCCCTCTTCCTCGGTGTGATACAATAACATTTGACCACTTAGAGTTGTTGGCCCAGCGACTGGAGTCTGAGTGCTTCTCTCATCAAGGCAATTAAGATTTCTACAGGGGAGTCCCCTTCAAACCTCTCTCAGGCCTTTGATTATCCTCTTGAAGCAAATTTTCAGCATGTTCCAGCAGAGTATGTATAAGTTGCTGATCTTTAACAAGGCCCGCCGAGACAGAGAGGGCCTTGCCTGCGGTACTCTTTGCCTCCACAACCTTCGAGACTTGGCACTCCATCGTCTGTTCAGCTGCTTGCAGTCGATTAGCGAAAGAGTCAAATTTAGAGTTCAGCAGCTCTAATGATTTATGCATTTGCTACAAGAAAGAAAAGAAAGAAAGTCAGTGTGTGTTCTGTGCTGTGAAGGGTACTGTATCAACTCATTTTGCTAAACCAGTAGGAGGAGAGAGAGAGCTTAATTGGGGGTGTGGCTTAGACACTATAAAAGCAGGTGACTCAAATTACAACTTCCTGTTGCTAGCCTGGCTTGTAGAGCAGAAAGCAGCTAACTAAAAGAAGCTACATTTTCTTATTAATTTAACACTTATATCTCAGCAGAAGTCAGTGTCTGCTGAGATTAAGCAACAGATACTTTATTAGAAGTAGAAGGGGTCTTCTTTAGGGTTAAAAAAAAGAAAGAAAGTCAGTGTGTGTTCTGTGCTGTGAAGGGTACTGTATCAACTTATTTTGCTAAACCAGTAGGAGGAGAGAGAGCTTAATTGGGGGTGTGGCTTAGACACTATAAAAGCAGGTGACTCAAATTACAACTTCCTGTTGCTAGCCTTTTTCATACTAATTGCCCTCCATCCACCCACCCTAAGCCAGTTCTACTTTTATAGCCACTGGATTTGACTGTCAACTAAGCCAGTTCTACTTTTATAGCCACTGGATTTGACTGTCAACAGGAACTTCCTGTTTGGCAGTAGGAAGGGAAGGATCATAGAGAAACATTGGTTATGTCAACCTTAAAGCAAAAAAGTAGCTCACTCTCCCCCCCAGCTGGTGGTGGTCTGACACTGAGCAAGGAAGAAGGAGGCTACTGAAGAATATAGGAAGTTGCTGTCCCAGAACAGGAAGGGTGAGAGTTATAAGGAGAGGAGAGAGTAAGCATACAGAGAAATAGGAGAGGGGACACAAAATAAGACATGATAGGAGTGGTGCAGTGCAATGGCTGTGGGGCAACAGTGTTCTGGGAGATATTCTGGAGGCTGCGATGCTGCCCTATTTTCAGGTACCTCTCTGGTCTGAGGGAGGAGGTTTCCCGTCTCCAGGCTGACCTGACTAGGATTTGTGAAACCTCCTCCCCCACCCAGGGACCACCAGGGCCAATGCCATTACCTCAGAGGTTGTCAAGAAAGAGGAGAGGCTGGACCAGGGTGGGCTCAGGGAGGGAGAGGGTGGTGGAACAGAGTTGCATCCCTCCAGCTGTACGCTCCACAATTCATTCACTCTTCTGGTGGATAGTGGTTCCTCTATGGAGGCACCTGCAGTGGAGACCAAGGAGGATGCTGGGAACCGTCACAAAGGAGATCCACAGGAGGGTGGCATTGGACCCCACAGGGGAAGGAAACAACTCCTGGTGGGGGACTCAATCTTTAGGGGGCAGAAATGGGGGAGGAAGGGGAGAGGGAGGTAAGGTGCCTGCTGGCACCACAGCTTGGAGGGACAGGAAGTGAATCCTCAGGATCGTGGGAGCAGCTGCATGAGGGAGGGAGCTGGATGTCATTGTCCACCTAGGGACAAATGACCTGGCTAGGAATGGGATCAGAGCAGTGCAAGAGGAGTTTGTAGAGTTGGGGAGGGGCCTTAGATAAGTTGCGCATATGGTGACCTTCTCGGAGGTGTTGCCTGTTTATGGCAAGGGTGATGCTATGGTACTCCTCACCAGGGAATTCAATAAATGGTTGAAAAATTGGTGTGGAGCTCAGGATTTTGGCTTCATTGGGGACTGGGGTGCCATCTGGAGGGATGCCGACCTATACTGGTGTGATGGTCTGCATCTGTCAAGGGGGAGAACCAGGATCCTAGGTGAGAGGTTTAAATTCTTCATTGGCAAGCATTTAAACTAACCAAGGGGGGAGGCACTGAAAAGGAGCAGGGAAATCCCAGTCTCCCCCCACAAAACACGGTAATTAGTGAGGTAAGCACCAAGGTAGAGAAGTCATTAGGGAGAAGGACAGAGGTAAATGTGAAAAAAGGCAAAGGCAGTAAGGACAGGAATGGGGCTAAAAGGGGTAGGGCCATCAAAAAGTAGAGGGTGTTGAGTACCAATGCCCATAGTCTGTGTAACAAGTTCCCTGAACTAGTGGCCTTGATGGAAGAGGGTTGCCTGGATATTGTGGCAGTCACAGAAACATGGTACACAGAGAACCATGACTGGGATGTCAACATACCAGGATCGCAATCTACAGGAGGGACAGGAGGTAAAAGAGGAGGAGGAGTAGCTCTCTATGTAAAGGAAGGGATCAAAGCAATAGAACTAAAGAGTAAAGAGGAGCAGATGAGGCACTCCGGGTCACCCTGGAGACAGGAAATGGCACCACAATCCGCATGGGGGTTGCATGCAGACCCCCATCTCAGGGGAAGGGAATGGACAAGGAAATTATAGAAGGCTTCCTTAGAATGGCAGAAAAAGGGGAGATATTGTTGATGGGGGAACCGGAATATGCCAGATGTTAACTGGAGCACCTTTGCTGCAGGCACATCAAGAGCATGGTCATTCTTGATGCCCTACAGGGGGCATGCCTCAGGCAGCTAGTATTGGAACCCACTTGGGAGGAGAAATCTTAGACCTGGTACTCTCAAATGGGGATGGAAAAGAATCTCAGATTTAGAAGTGGGTAGCCATCTGGAACAAGCGACCACCAAACAGCGCAGTTCATGATAAACACAGCCATACAATCAAGCCATACAAAGTAAGTATTGGACTTTAGGAGGGCTGACTTTGGGAAAATGAGAGAGTGCCTCAGAAAAGCACTAGCAAACAGGCAAGAAAGCGGGGTGGAGGAACAATGGGGAGTAATCAAAACAGCCATCACAGAGGCAACAAGCCTTTGTGTAAAGCAAATCGACAGAACACAATGAAGGAAAAAAACGCTATGGTTCTCAAAAGAGGTGGTAGGGAAGGTTAAGGAGAAAAGGATAGCATTCAGGAAATATAAGGAAACACAGAAGGAGCAGGACAGAGAACTTTATCAGTTAAAGCAGAAAGAGGCTGGGAAGGCAGTCAGAATAGCAAAGGCCCAAACTGAGGAAAGGATAGCCAACTCTGTTGAGAAGGGGGATAAGACCTTTTATAGGTACATTAGGGAGTGAAGAAAGGCCAAAGAAGGGATACTGAGGTTTAATAAAGGGAAGGGAATGTGGGTAGAGGGTGACAGTGAAAAAAGCATGGATACTGAATGAATATTTCTGCTCAGTATTCACAAAGGAAGAGGAGGGGGAGGTACCTAAACCAAACAAGAGAAACACTCTGAAGACGGGGGTCGATACCAGTCCATTTACAGAAGAAAGGGTTCTGAAAGAACTGATAAAATTGAAGGTGGACAAAGCAATGGGGCCTGATGGGATTCACCCAAGAATTCTAAAGGAACTAAGGGTAGAACTAGTGACACCACTGACTACTGCCTTTAACAAATCATGGGAGGATGGGGTGGTACCTGAGGACTGGAGGAGGGTGGATGTGATTCCTCTTCACAAAAGTGGGAGCAGTACAGAGGCAGGAAACTACAGACCAGTTAGTTTGACCTCAGTGGTAGGGAAAATGATGGAATCACTTCTGAAGGAAAGAATTGTTGAGTACCTAGAGGCCAGTGGGGCACAGGACCCAAGGCAGCATGGATTCACGATGGGAAGGTCATGTCAGACGAATCTAATAGATTTCTTTGACTGGGTGACCAAAGTAGTAGACCAAGGAGGGGCTGTGGACATGGCCTACCTAGATTTTAGCAAGGCATTTGATACAGTCCCACACAAAAGATTAATACACAAGTTAGCCAGCACTGGAGTGGGTCCCAAGGTGGTAGCCTGGATAAAAAATTGGCTAGACAACAGGACGCAAAGGGTAGTAGTAAATGGAGTCCACAGTGATGAACGGAGGGTTACTAGTGGGGTACCGCAGGGTTCAGTACTGGGACCAGTCCTTTTTAATGTCTATAAGTGACATTGCAGAGGAAGTGGAAGGAAACGTATGTCTCTTTGCAGACGACACAAAGATCTGCAACAGGGTTGATACACAAGATGGAGTGGATAGGATGAGAAGGGACTTGGCAAGGTTGGAGGAATGGTCAAATGTATGGCAGCTCAGATTCAGTGCAAAGAGGTGCAAGGTAATGCACCTGGGAAAAAAAAACCCAGGGGAAGAGTACACAATGGGGGTGAGATACTGACAACAGTAAAAATGGAAAGGGACCTGGGGGTAATTATATCAGATGACCTAAAGGTAGGCAAGCAATGTGAGAAGGCAGTAAGAAAGGCTGGGGGATACTGGGATGCATAGGAGAGGCATCAATAGTAGAAAACATGAAGTTGTTATCCCTCTGTACAGACAGTTGGTGAGACCCCATCTGGAGTACTGTGTGCAGTTCTGGAGACCCCATCTCCATAAAGACATAGACAGAGTGGAGGCTGTCAGAGGAGGGCAACCAAATGGTGCAGGGTCTGCACCAGAAGACATGAGGAAAGACTAAAGGAGCTTAATATGTATACCCTTGAGGAAAGAAGGGAGAGAGGGGACATGATAGAAACTTTCAAGTACCTCAAGGGAATCAACAAAGTCCAAGAGGGAAGCATCTTGCAGAAAAAGAGATGTGCAAGAACAAAGGGGCACAATTTGAAGATAGAGAGGGGATGGCTCAGAGGTAATGTGAGGAAGTATTTTTTCACAGAGAGAGTTGTGGATGCATGGAACAGCCTCCCTGAGGAGGTTGTGGAGTCAAGAACAGTGGGGGAATTCAAGAATGCATGGGACAGACATAAGGCAGTCCTAGTTGGGGGTAGGAGGAAGTAAGCTGTTGGTTAACTAGGATCTGCAGCTTATCTGTTCGGTAGGAAAATGGGCAGACTAGGTGGGCCAAGCGGTCCTTATCTGCCATCACATTCTATGTTTCTATTGTTCTGTTTAGTGCCAACAAAGTTACTGTTTTGCCAGGGCCCTCCACTGTTGCTTTCCCCATCTCTTTGGCTTGCAACTTCAGCTTGAAGAAGTCTGGGATCGCTCACCGCAGATTTAGGCTTTCCCATAGTTGGACTGAGCTGAAACTCGGTCAGGATTGCCACAGAGTACTTCCCAGTCCCAGTAGGTACTTGTATCAGAAACGGAGCTTTTAATCTATTTTTTTTTTTTTTTTTTTTAAGTAAAATAAATGAAGTAAGTGGGAACCAATGTGACACACGTCTGGAGGCCTGGGCTGCAAGCTCCACCCCCTGTTCATTTATAGTTTTAATGCAACTTCCTGCTAGTCTAATTACATTCTTGTATACTATGTAAAATGTTGTTTTTTCATATAAAGTATAAAATAATGTATTTCATTTTACTTGCATATTTTTAAGTTAAACATTTTACATTTGTGTCCCACATATAACAGTCAGCTTACTGTTCTTTATTAGTATCTAAAGTACTACCTTATCTTTTAACTGGCCCGCGGTTGTGCTCTGTTCCTTTCCCTCAATTCTCAAAGGTGATCCTTGCAAGGGAATGCAATTCGTTTTTTTGTAGTTTTTATATTCTGTTCTATATTCAAAACATTTTCTGTACTTACTTGGCTTTCTGTTTTGTATTTTAAAATATTCTATCTATTAATTTAAGTGTCCTTATAGCTCACAGGTTAGAATTCAGTCTTAGTCATCTCATTTGTCATGGGGAAAAAAAATCACTAGTTTGTTCATGCTCACTGCAATACTTGTAAACATAAAGCCTTGTTAATAAGTTACTTTGTTCGACTTGTTTCAATGCTACAGTTGTCTCATGTGGATTCACACGATTGTGTTTTATGCTGTACCTTTTATCCAGCCTTCATTCGTGTGCGCTTCCACTTTGACTTTTTTTATTTTCTTTCTGAAAACGGTAAAGAATCAGTTTACATTTTGTCCTCAGTCTCATTTTCACATTTCAAAGACACCTCAACAGCTTGTCATTTAACGTAGCGTTTTCATAAGCTTTAGCCATCTATTTCCATTGTTATTTAATTCTAAGAATATTTCTTGTGAGAAATTCATCAAATGGATAAGTTATCTAAAGAGCAGGTTATGCAGTATTCATTTAAAGCTTGCTTTCATTCTGTAGCATTTTAAGATGATGTATTGTGATTTCATTCATTAGAAAACATTGTTCTTTAAAACTTTCAGCTCAGCATTATGCAAGCTATCAACACAGGAGCCTATTTTGCAAGGCACTGTAGTACTTCTATATGTAAGCACTGATTCTTCAATAAGGTACTGTGCAGGTTGTGAGTCGGGCAGCACTGAGCATCTACCAAGGCCCTCTTCTTGTACCTGTATGGAGCCACATGACCAAACCTGAGTGCTGCCAATTCGTTACCTAGGTAATGTGTCGCCTTAGCAACTGCGGCTTTCATACGGGTACAAGGCTGCTGTAGTGCAGTCTCCTTCAGTCAGGAAGTTACAGTAATACTTTTTATTGCTTCATTGCTTTTTTACATTTTTTAAATTAAGTTTGTGACTAGTACTGGCAAATCTTTCTTTCATTTCTAAGATGCACATGCTCTGGCACAGCAAGAAAAGGCCTCATTTTTCACTCTTGTCCAGATATGAGTGGAAGGTCAAAATTTGACCTTTCATTTATGTGCATATCATTACTTGAGAAAAATATTTGAGAAAAATTATTTTTTTTTTTGCTTTCTGACCATTTTCTTCATGTGCCTTTTTCTTGGAGTATTTTCTCACTACCCTTCTTATGAATAGGTTACTTCGAGGGTGAGATGTTGTGCTGCAGCGTTTGTTACATCTGTATCTGCCACACTCCTATTCCTATTCATGTTTTGGATGTGTTTATGCCTGTGACTAGTGATTCATTTTTCATTTCTGAGGTGTCGAAATGACATGGGTATCATGTTACTAGACCTCCATCTTTAGACCACTGTGGGAGGTCATCACATGACCTTTATTTGTATGCATATCATTATTGAAATATTTATAACCCTCTCCTTCAAATCTTTGCTAGTCGAGTATTTCCGGGAACCTTGTAGCTGCTATAGGTAATTTGTCCTTTCAGTTTATTGGTGTCTCTGCTCTAATTAATTGTTATTATGTCATCTCCCATCGTCCATAGGGATTCCATTACACACACTCCCCCTCCCTCTTTTCGACTCTCACTCCTTCTCCCAGTCTTTACTTATCCATTTGCAGGCCCCTGCCTGTTTTACTTACCCACCTGCAGGCTCCAGTCAATTTTCACGTTTTCTACCCTACCTTCCCCTTTCCCCTTTCTTACTTTTTATTGTTTCTTCGGATAATACCTAAGTGGGAGTTCCCTTACGGACTCAAGTATCTTGCAACTGACCATGTACCGCACTTTGCTGATGTCACTATTTTTGTATTACCTTGTCTTTGTTTTGTATTGTTCCTTGTCCAGGACCACTTTGAAAATGAGCTTGCTCCACAGTGTTGATGCCTGGTTAAATAAAGTTTGATTTGATTTGATAATGTGGCCATCCTTAGCCCTCCTTAACCATATTAACTAAGTTAGGAGGAATTTATAGAGCTAAGTGATATTATTGTTATGGTAATTGTTATTGTTATCAACAGGATTGCCAGTTGGCACCTTCATTGAGACCCCACGGTCAAGAGAGTGCACCCATTTCATGTATCCACCACATTTCTCTTTATTCTACCATTTTATTATAGTCTTCTCCCCTAGCTGGTTTGAAAACATGTTCCAATCCCCAGAAACGAGCCTGTACAGCAGTGTGCCCTCTTTCTCTATAATGTCTTGCAATGGCTGATTTTTCATCCTGCAACCTGATTTTACTTTTGTATTCAAATATGCATGTCTTTAGTTCCGTCAAGGTCATTCCTACATATAAACAGTCACAGAGGCGCTGCAATACATAAACAACCCCTGTTGTGTTACAGGTAATATGTGATTTTATTTTATATTCTTTGCCAGTGTGTGGATGTCTAAATGATTCTTTCCTTGAAGTATGACCACACGCCACACACCTGCCACAGGGAAACATCATACACTTTAACGGCCTAGTAACAATTGTTCTCCTTTTGTCTTTTTTGGGCTTTGTTCCACAGATACCAACTTGTTTCTTATTGTTGGTGTTTTACTTGAAATGTTATATGGTTTTTGCTCAAATATTTGAGATGTTGGATCTTCATGTGAAATTCTCTAATTGTCTAACAATACTTTACTTATGGTTGGCATCAAAATATTGTGTGGTGTGTTGAAGGTGATTCTTTTAAATTGTGTATTGGGTTTGATTTGCTGTTCAAGTGCTCATTCCCTTTGGACTTCATTAACCTTTCTCACTGCTTCTTGTAGTGTGGAATTTTTATATTTTCTTTGTTTGAATCTCTCCACTATGACATTCTTTTCTGTCTCAAATTCATGTGTTTGACTGCAATTTATTTTGGCCCTAATGAGCTGGGAGTATGGAATGCTTTCTGTAAACTTTTTTGGAAGAAAGCTGGTGGCATGTAAAGTCATGTTTCTGTTAGTGGTTTTTCTGTACAGTTTTGTTTCTAATCTTCTTCCTATCTTCATGATACTAATATCTAAGAAGTTTATTTGCGTTTCACTTGTCTCCATTGTAAATTGTAGGTTTTGATCTCTTGCAGTTAGGTACTGTTTAAACTCTTCTAATGATGCTGTTGTTCCATTCCCGAGTAGGAGGACATCATCCATAAAGCATTTCCAAAACATAATGTTGCGTTCAAAACTATTCCCTTCATCTCTTGTAGATAATATATATTCTTTCTCAAAGCTATATATGTATGCATTTGCATATCCCGGTGCCATGCTACTGCCTATGGGCATTCCTTTTATTTGTGCGTAATATTGCTCATTGAACCTAAAATAGTTATTATACAGAATTATTCAAGCCATATCTTGCAGTAATTCTGTCTTGGGTCTGGATCCTTGGGGCCTTGAATCCAATATCTTTCCTAGGGCCCATATGCCCTCCTCATGTGGAATTGACGTGTACAGTTCTTTTACATCTATAGTTACTAGTGTCATAATAGAAATGTCCAATGCGTTCATTTACTCTTCAGTAAGGTGTATCACATGTGTGATGTCTCCGATGTATGTAGGTATGCACTCTATGAGGGGCTGCAGATGTAAATCTATGTATTTGGAAAGGGGTTCCAGTATTGAATCTATTCCGGATACTGTTGGTCTACTCACGGGTCTGTTAGAATCCTTATGGATCTTTGAAAGCACATAGAAGACTGGGGTATGAGGAAATTTCATTGTAAGCATTTCTGGTTCCAAGTCTTTTAACCAATTGATTGATTCCATTTCTTCCAAAAATTCCCTGATCTAATTTTTGATCTGAGCTAAAGGATCCACTCTGTTTCTCATAATTAGCTTCCACTTGCAACAGTTCCGTACATATTTTTTTGATATTGGTCAACATGCTGTATAACAATTGCTCCCGCCTCTTGGCTGGTTTAATGACAATCGATTTGTCTGTCTCTAAGTTCTGTAAAGCTACTCTTTGTGCTGCAGTAAAATTTGATCTTGTGATTATGTTGTTTCTCGGAAGTACTTCTCTTATCTTGTTTGCTACTGTTTCTGTATATGTTTCTATTGCATTATTTGTCCCTACCTGTGGCATGAATGTTGATTTAATTCCTAGTGTCTGCCTAAGTGCCTGTTTTTCTTTGTTTTGTGGTTCAGTATGTGTGAACTGGACCTGAAGCCATAAATTCCTGTAGAACTGTTGCAAATCAGCTTCCATCTTTAGATAACTTATCCATTTGATGAACTTCTCACAAGAAATATTCTCAGAATTACATGACAATAGAAATAGATGGCTAAAGAAAAAGAAAGCAATAAAAAAATTTACAACATTAAACCGGGGTCCTCTGCAGGGCTAGACGGAATAACAGGTGACATGATCAGAATCTTGAAAAATCATTTTGCCCTTCCGTTAAAATTGCTGTTTGATAAAAGTATCCAGATAGGGGAGGTTCATAAGGATTGGAGGAGAGCAAATGTTATGCAATTATTCGAAAAGGGTACAAAAAGAGACCGATAATTATAGATTCGTCAGTCTCACTCCAATTTTCTGTAAGATTATGGAAGGAATTATCAAGGACAAGCTTTTTATAGCTTTAGGTGATTTTGATCCATCCCAGCATGGGTTTTGTATAGGATGCTCCTGTACCACCAACCTTCTTAGCTTCTGTGAATCTGTTAGTCTAAACCTTGACCATAAAACACCATGTGATGTAATTTACCTAGATTTCAAAAATGCATTTTTTTCCATCATAAGCTTTATTAGGTTTTCCAGTTACAACCATCAAGATACAAAATACATTCACATTTATGAATTAATATATAATTATTTCAATTACAGCTGTTTAAAGTTAAAAGCATGAAACATTTATGCACTTAAACCCTCAGGAACCGTATACACATAGTATGCACAATCTAAGATATCACTGAAAGCCAGTTCTAGTCAAGTAAATTCGTGTCAGCATAAGATGATACACGTTCTTAAACCATATTTCAGACTAATCTCAAGGGGCTGCATTTAGAAAGGGGACCCAAATTCTATGAAACAGCTCCAGTTTATCATTAATACTGTAACTAATGTGCTCATTGTTAGCTAAGGGCACCATGTTTTCATACCAGTTCTCTAACTGTGGGTCTTTTGAAGATTTCCAGTTTCTTACCAGAATCGTTTTTAGTGTCAGTGAAGCTAGACAAACCCATATGCATTCATAGGATTCTAGCTCACAGTTTTCTGGGAAGCTGCCTAATAGAAAAAGTTCAGGGGAAAACGGGATAGTAGCTTATAATATACTAATACAGATTTTGTGAATTTCTTTCTAAAGTCCTCGGATAGCAGGACACTCCCAGAAGATATGGGCAATACTTGCACCAGGTTTGTTGCAGCGCCAACAGTTAGAGTCTATAGCAAGGCCCATATTATACAGCTTAAGGGGCGAATAATAAAAGTCATGCAAAATCTTGAACTGAATTAACCTACCTTGTAGTTCCCTATGACTAAGACATACCTGTTTCCAGGTGTCTTACCAATCCTCCAAGCTGATGGAGATGCTGAATTCCTCTTCTCAAAGTTATTTTCCTTTTATGGTAGGGGCTGTGGAGAAGGCAGGGGAAATTAGAACTTTGTATAGGATGCCCGCATTTTTCTTAAATTCCCCCAGTCTTCAAAAAGGCATTTGACTCGGTACCTCATTGGGCAATAATCAATAAACTTAATGCCATAGATACATAGAAATTGTTGGCAGATAAGGTCCGCTAGGCCCATCTAGTCTGCCCATAAGCCCTAAACTTGCATGCAGTCACTGACCCTAAGTGATCAAAGGCTTTTCATCACTCCCTCCCCACTCAATGTTCCCTTGTGCCTGTCCCAGGCATGTTTAAACCCCTCCACTGTGCTTGCCCCCACCACCTCTTGTGGCAGACTGTTCCAAGCATCCACCACCCTCTCTGTGTAGAAAAACTTCCTCACATTACCTCGTAATCTACCCCTTCCAATTTCATATTGTGTCCCCTCGTTCTGATATCTTTTCTACATTGGAAAAGATCCCCCACCTGCACATTGTTTATGTCCCGAGGTACTTGAATGTTTCTATCATGTCCTCCCTTTCTCTTCTCTCTTCCAGTGAGTGCATATTGAGGACTCTTAGTCTCTCCTCATATGTTTTGTGATGCAAGCCATGCATCATTTTTGTCGTCCTTCTCTGGATAGCCTCCACCCTGTCTGTGTCCTTACGTATGTGTGATCTCCAGTACTACACGCAGTACTCCAGGTGAGGCCTTACCAGTGTTTTATACAATGGCATCAACACCTCCTGTCTCCTGCTAGTAATGCCTCTGCCTATGCACCCCAGCGTGCCACTGGCCCTCCCTGCAGACTTTGCGTACTGCTTTGATACCTTAAGGTCATCAGAAATTATAACCCCTAGGTCCTTTCCTCTTTGATGACAGTCAGCATCTCCCCCCCCATTCTGTAGCTCTCCCAAGGGTGCCCCCTACCCAGGTGCATTATCTTGCACTTTTTTTAATTGAACCTCAGTTGCCACACTTCCAACCATCTTTCAAGCTTCTCCAGGTCCCTCTTCATTTTCTGCACCCCTTCTGGAGTATCCACTCTGTTGCAGATCTTAGTGTCATCTGCAAATAGGCAGACCTTTCCTTCCAGCCCCTCTGCAATGTCACTAATGAAGACATTGAACAGGACTGGTCATAGTATCATAGTCAATACAAAGCTTTAATTGAGCTTTCACCCATTTGCGTGCTATATACCCATTTTATATTAATCTTGATTGATTAGTACACATATATTTTATTTAGCCTGTAAGTGTCCAGTCTTTCTTTGAAACCTTCTAATGACAGACTGTCTACTACTTCTTTTGGAAGTGCATTCCAATGCGGTGCTACCCTTTGGCTAAACCAATATTTCCACTTTAGTAGTTTCCACTGTTGTAGATCTAACTGTAAACTATGAGTTCTAGTACTGTAGTTCTTCTGTTTTGCTTCAAGCCCTAAATCTAATCTCAGATTATGATCCTGAAAAGTTTTATACACTAATATCATGTCTCCTCTCCAGCGTCGATATGCCAGTGAGTAAAGACTTAAGTTCTTCATCCTCTCCTCATATGTCATAGTATCTATGCCTTTTATTGTTCTAGTAGCTCTTCTCTATACCCTTTCCACTCTGTCAGTTTCTCCCCTCTTATACGGCGCCCACACTTGAGAGCAATATTCAAGTTGTGTTCTCACCAATGACCCATAGAGTGGCATCAAAACCTTTCTGCCTCTACTCTTAATATGTCTCAAAATACAGTTTAATATCCTGGTAGCTTTACCTATCATCTGATCACAATGAGTTCCAAAAGTAAGGTCATTTTTTATAATAACACCCAGATCTCGCTCTGCCACAAACTGTTTTAGCATATCTGTACCAATCCTATAATCATAAGCTGCATTCTTCTTCTTCTTTCCAAAATGAAGAACTATGCACTTATCCCCATTCAGTTTAAGCTTGTATTTTTGTGTCCAAAGCTCAATATAAGAAAGAAAATCTTGCAACTTTTTTTGGTCTTGTAATGATTTTATGACACTTTCCACTCAGCAGTCTTCCACAAATTTCGTGATCCAAATATTATCTATTTTACACTGTAAGGTGGAAATATACAAGTTGAACAAACACGGTCCCAAAACCGATCCCTGTGGGACCCCGCTAGACACTGAAATCCAGTCTGATAGTACACCATTTCTGCCTTCAATTCTCCAACCATGATCTTATCCAATTTATAATATTAGTCTGTGTATTTTGTTCATAAAGTGTTTCGATTAATTCGGGATGTGGTAGCTTATCAAAAGCCTTAGAGAAGTCCAGTTGCACCACATCCACTGCGCTCCCCTCATCCAAAGCCTTACTCACTTTTTCATAAAATTGCAGGAGATTAGTCTGGCAAGATCTTGCATTTGTAAAACCATGTTGAGTTGGGTCTAAATTTTGATTTTCAGCTAATATTAGGAGAATATGTTCTTGAATTATTCCTTCGAGTATTTTTCCCAAAACCGAGGTCAAGCTCACTGGTCTATAGTTCTCTGGAGCGTCTTTTTTTCCCTTTTTGTAGATCAGTACAACATGAGCTTCCCTTTATTTAGAAGCCACCTTCCCACTATCCAACGATCTCTGGAAAACATATGTCACAGATGGAGCTAATTCAGTTGAAATGTCAGCAATTACTCTAGGATGGATGTCATACGGCCCTGGAAATTTATTTTTATTTATTTTCTTTAGTCTGTTTGTTACATCCTTTATATCTATTATAATTTTTTTTTATTGATTTTGTATAATTGTTATCTTTACTAAAATGATCCTTATGATTAAACACTGAACCAAAGTACTTGTTCTGTATATTTGCCATATCCTTTTCTTTTACTATTTCCCCCTTTCCCCCTTTCAGGTTTTGTCCTTGAAGTGACCTATACTTTGTTTGTCACATTTTTTATTGTTTGTATAAGAAAATAAACTTTTATTTGTACTATTTATAGCCAGCTGTTCCTCAAATGTAGCCTTAGCCGCCTTTATGGCTTTTTTAACTTTCCTTTGGTGGCCCCTATATGTATGATGACTAATTGTGTTCTGCTTTAGATGCTTGAACATTTTGTTTTTAAGTTTTATAAGTTTTTTGAGTTTTTGATTTAACTATCTTGGATTTTTTCCTTTTTACTATATTTAGATCTATATTTAATATTTTCATTTGTTTAGTTTTTTTATGTTATTTATCAATAAGTCCCACATTTCATTGACAGATACATTTTTGAAAGCTGTTTTCCAATCCCAATTTTTTATAGCCATTCTAATGTGTCCAAAATGTGCCTTTTTGAAGTTTGGATGTTTTGTTTCCCCGGTGTTTTCCAATGGTAGATCTGCTAATTGAAAATAGACAATCTGGTGGTCACTGTTTCCTAACAGTGACCCAACCCTGATGTTAGTAATACTTTCCCCCATGTTTGTCAAGATGACATCCAACATATTGTTACCCCTAGTATTCTGTTTTTCTGTTTGAATAAGCCCATTTAGATTAAATAAATCTAAATAATCCCTTTCTATATTTAATTTTGTGGTTTGATTCTCCCAGTCTGTACCTGCCAAATTTAGGTCTCCTACCAGTATATTATCAGATGGATTTAATTGTTCAAAATAATCTAAAATCTCTTGATCATTCTCCCTGATACTAACATACTAACATACTAAAATGCCAGCAGAATAGGCCTAACGGTCTCTCATGTCTGCTCGTTTGGTCAGCCCCCACCCTGGGTGCTGACCTTGCTGTCCCCCTCGCCTTCTCTGGCTTCTCCCTTCCCAGTTCCGGATATTCTTGCTGCATTGGATTTTGCTTCCAGAACCCTTCCCCTATACCTGTCCCACCCCTCTTGAACCCCTCCACTGTCTTTGCCTCCACCAGCCCCTAGGTAGTGCATTCCATAGCTCCACCACCCTCTCAGTGAAGTAGCACCTCCTCCTTTCTCCCTGAATCTTCCCCTCCAGCTTCCACCCATTGCCCTCTAGTGGCCCGTTCCTCCTTCCTTGAAGCACCCTGAATGTTCCTCCCCATTTACCCTCTTCATGTACCTGAAGACCTCTATCATGTCCCCGGTCCTTCTCTCTTCCAATGTGTACATATTTAGCTCTTGAGCCTCTCCTCATAGGTCCTGTCCCCAAGCCCCAAATCATTTTGGTTGCCCTCCTCTGGACCCTCTCCAGGAGGTTAATGTCCCTCTTTAGTGTGGCCTCCAAAACTGCATGCAGTACTCAGGTGTGGTCTCACCAAGCAGTTATCTGGAGGAGTATCACTTCCCTCCTGAGGTGATCCCCTAGCGATGCATCCCAGCATCCTGTTGGCCTTGGCTGCTGCCCTCCTACAAGTCTCAGAGTTGTTCGTCTTGACATCCACCACCACCCCAGGTCCCTCTCAGCCATTGAGACTTGTAGTATTTCCCCAGGGTGTACACTTGGCCTGGGTTTCTGGCCCCAGGTGGAGTGCCATTTCCTGCATTGAACCTCAGCTTCCACTTTCTAGACCATCTTTCCAGAGCCTCCAGGTCCCCTGCAGGGCCACTCTCCCTCTCCCCATCCACCACCGCCCCAGTTTGAGTCATCTGCAAAGAGACTCATCTCACTCCTGATTCCTGTCCTTATGTCAGATAGGTGGCGTTGAACAGAAGGGCCCAGGACTGATCCTGTGGGACCCCACTAATGACCCTCCTTGGGGATGAGACTATCCACCAACTTCGACCCTCTGGGTCGGTCCTGGAGCCAATTGCCTATTAATCTGATCATCTGGTTTCCAACCCCCATTTCTCCTAGCTTATCCAACAGGCCCACGTGAGGAACAGTGTCAAATGCCTTGCTGAAGTCTAGAAAGAGGACATCCACTGGTCTACCCAGGTCCAAGGCACTTGTCACCCAGTTATAGAACTCCACCAGGTTTGTCTGACACGATTTCCCTGGGATGAATCCATGCTGTCTATCGTCCAGGCACCCTGACTTATCCAGGTCCCCCCCTAGCCTCTCCTTGACAATGCCCTCCATCACCTTGCCCACCACCGATGTCAGGCTGACAGGCCTGTAGTTCCCTGCCACCTCCGCCAGTCCCCCTTGGCGGATAGGCACTACATCGCCACCTTCCAGTCTTGGGGCACCACCCTGTCCTCAGAGAGATGATGAAAAGCTCTGCCAGGGGTTTCGCCAGGACATCTGCAAGTTCCTTCAGCACTCTAGGATGTAATTTGTCCGGCTCCGGTGCTTTCTCCATCTTAAGGGAGCTGAGGGCTTCCCTCTCTCTCTCTGATAATTGAAGGTGGACGATACAAGACCTTTAATATGATTTTTGGAGCTCCTACAGGAATTATTTTTATTGCCAGATGTTCTATATGAAATCTTTCCTCACTTATTTCTAAACTTTGTAATGGTTTATATATGTAAATTGTCACGCCTCCACCCTTCCTATAGTTCCTCGAGTGTTTGTATAAATTATAACCTTTTATATCCTTCCCCCAAGTGTCCCCATCCTCCCACCATATTTTTGTCAGGTTTGCAATTTTTATATCCTTATCTCTCATGAGAAGTTCTAACTCTTCAAACTTGCCATCCAGACTTCTAACATTTGCCAAGAGGCAGTTTACTGGTTCATGATCAATACTATCTTTAATGTGCCTTCCTTTTAGTGATGTTCCCAGATCTGGTGAGTCCTTTATTTTTCTACCCCCTCTGTATCCAGTTTAAATGGTTCACTATAATTCTCTTTATGTGTTTCCAAGAATTCTTGACCCCATCTTGTTTAAGTGTAATCCATCATTTTTATATAAAGAACTGCTTCTAAAAATAGTGTGTGTATCTATACCAGTACTGATCCCTGTGGTACTCTGCTGGTCACGTCTCTCTCCCTGGATTGGATCCCATTTACCACCACCATCTGTCTTCTGTCCATCAGTCAGTTTCTAACCCAATGTATCACCTTATGCCCCATGACCAGACTACTCATCTTGTTAACCAGCCTTCTGTGTGGGACGGTATCAAAGGCTTTACTGAAATCTAGGTAGGCGATGTCTACCACCCCTTTCTGATTCACTTCCCTAGTCACCCCCCCAAAAAATCTATCAGATTTGTTTGCAAAGACCTTCCTGCTGTGCGTCTATGTTGCCTCAGATCCTGGGCACCATTGGATTCCAGGTGTTCCACTATCCTTTCTTTCAGCAGTGACTACATGATCTTCCCCACCACTGAGGTGAGGCTGACTGGCCTGTAGTTCCCTGCTTCCTCCCTACTGCTACTTTTGTGCAGTGCGACTACTTGTGCCCTCCTCCAGACCTCTGGAACCATACCAGTGTTGAGTGACTCTGTGAACAGGGTGGTGCTGCTAGTTCCCTTCTCAGCTCCCTTAATATCCTCAGGTGTATGTGGTCTGGCCCCATGGCTTTATCCACCTTCAGCTTTGTGAGATACTCCAGAACTCTCTCCACTGTGAATGGACTGGTATCCACTCCCCCCATTGCCTCTTCTCCCTAACTGTGGTCCTTGACCCTCTCCCTCCTTAGTGAATACTGAATAGAAATAATTATTTGTTCAGTATTTCTGCTTTGTCTAGATCCCTCTCCTTTACACTCTCCGTTCTCCCCTTTAAGCCTCACAATCCCCCCCAGTTTTTCTTCTATCACTGATGTACCTATAGAATGTCTTGATCCCTTTTTTCACAGTCCATGCTAAACCCTCCTCTCTCTGTGCCTTGACTCTCCTAACAGCTTTCCCTGCTCCTTTTAGACATTCAACATACACCTCCCTGTCCTCCTCCCTTTGGGTTCCCTTATACTGCCTGAAACTTGCTCTTTTAGCCCTACTTTGTCTACTACCTCTTTAGAGAACCATAGTGGTGTCCTTCTTCTTTTCCCTTTGGCCACTATCCTAAGGCACTGGTTATTTACCTCCACTATGGCTCCTTTTAGTTTCCCCCACTGTTTCTCCACTCCCTCCATTACCTCTCCCTTCTCCAGGGCTGTTGTTAAACATCTACCCATTTCACTGAAATCTGCCCTCCTGAAATCTAATACTTTAGCCCTTGTGTGGCATAATTGAGTCTCTGTCTACAAGCCAAACCACACCATATGGTGGTCGCTGGATCCTAGCTGCCCTTCCACCTGGACTCCTTCGACCATGTTTCCATTGGTCCATACCAGGTTCAGAATTGATTTGTCTCTGGTTGGCTCATGCACCAGCTGTCTGAGTCCAACCCCCTGCAGGGATTCCAGGATGGCCATGCTTCTGGCTGAAGCAGCTGCCTGGGTGGTCTAGTCTACATCCGGCATATTGAAATCACCCATCAGCAAGATTTCACCTTTAGCTGCCATGTCATGAATTTCCTGTATTAGTGCCCTGTCCACTTTCTCCCTCTGTGCTGGAGATCTGTAGATCACCCCAGTACATATTGCTGTGCCATTCCCTGGTTCAAGGGTGACCCACATTGCCTCAGTCTCCCCCTGTCTTCCCTGTACTTTTGTAGCCTTTATGCCTTCTCTGATGTACAGGGCTACCCCTCTCCCTTTTTACCTTCCCTGTCCCCTCTGAACAGTGTATAGCCTGGTACATTGATGTCCCAGCTGTGATTAGCAGAGTACCATGTCTCTGTTATTACTGCTATGTCAAGGTCTGCATCCGTCATCAAGGCTTCCAGGTCTGGAACCTTATTTCCCAGACTGCGGGCATTTGTGAGCATGACCTTCCATGTTTTAAACCCTACCCTCCCTCTGTTCTTGTTCTTTCTCCCTTGCCTGTTTTCCCCACCCCAGTTTTCTTGTTCATGTGCTCCTTCCCCCCTATTCTCCCCTTTACAAGCTTCACCTGCCTGCTCCTCACTGCCTGCTTCAGTTGTTCCTGTTTTCAACTTGTGTTTTTGCATGCTACCATGGGGCAGTAATCCTAAGCCACCTGTCCCTCCTGACTCTCCCCCTTGGCCAGTTTAAATGCTTTCTGCTGAAGCATTCCAACTTCTCACCAAGGAGTGAGGTCCCCTTCCCAGACAGATGCAGGCCATCCTCCTGATATAAACACACATCTGCCCAGGTGGGGACCCAATCTTCTGTGAAGTGAAATCCTTCCCTTCCACACCAGTCCTTCAACCAGGTGTTGAAGGCTTGGATGGGGAGAGCCCTATTCTCCACTGTGCCTTGGACAGGTAGCACCTCTGACAATGAGACGGAATGTGCTACCTTTTTCAGGTCTCCCCAAGCTTCCTGAAATCCTCCTGGACTCTGGCTAACTCCACCCTTCTCCCCGCCAGGTCATTGGCCCCCAGATGGACAGTGACATCCAGCTCCTCCCTCCTGGCTATCACCCTAGCGATCCTATAGATTTGCTTCCCATCCCTCCATGCAGCATTTCCTGGGATACATTTGACTTCCCTCTCCCCCCTGCTAGGTGTCCCTAACTTGACACCCCGGACAACAGAGTCCTCCACTAGGAGAACCTTCCCCCCTCCTCCGGGGTCCCCTGTCCACCTTTCCTGGGGCTCCAGCTTGGAGGTCCTGACCATTCTCCCTGGTCCCAGCTGTGGGTGCCTGTGTGGGTCATTCCCATTCTTCCAAAACAGTATAGGAGTTATTCAGCTGGACCAGTTCGGGAATGTGCTTCTGACTCCCCCCCCCTTACCATCCCTGAGCCCACTGTGATCCAGTCACACTTCTCTCTGGGCATCCTATGAGGTTCATGTTGTGGACCAGGTGGTCTCTGGCTGGGGGTGAATGCCACCTGTAACCTACCCAACTCTGCACAGAGACAGCGAACCTCCTTCCTCATCCCAGAGAGGTGCCTGCAGATAGGGCAGCATTGCAGCCTCCAGAATGTCTCCCTGAAGACTGCTGCTCCACAACCACTGCATTGCACCACTCTGATCATGACTGTTACCTTCCCCACTCTTCTGCCTGCTTATGCCTCATAATTGCTATCTGCTATTTCCTAACCCTCTGCCCATTTCTGCCTGCTAACCTTTTTTTCCTTCTCCTTCTCTCCCTGTCTCTGTTCTTCTGCAGTGACTTACAGCTTCTCTCTCCTCCTCTTGTATGTACCCACTTGTGGGCCTACTTGATGGCTACTTGCCTTCTGCCTATATACCAGCCGGGCTAATGCTTGTGCTGTCCTAACTGTTCCTGTGTTTTTAAAGGAGAGTCCACCCAAAACTTAAAAAATATATGTTGTGCAGAGTGTTTTAATTTGTATGTGAAGTTCTAGTGTTTCCTGCCCTCTGACTGGTGTAGGGGTTTTCCTAAATTAGCCTGCTAGTTTTATGCTAGTTTTACGACCCTTGGGGATCTTCATTCCTGACAGCTTAATTGTATTTCTTGTTCCCACAGTGCATCTTGTCTCATGTGACAGTGATGTAAGAGAGACCCAACATTCAGCACACACATGCCAAACAAACTAAATATCTTGGAAGCTTTACAAGCTGCACAAAAATTACCAGCAGCAAAGTTTTTCAGGACAGTAAGACATTTACGATGAGGGTGGTCACCAAGCTGAATTCTACAGATTTTAAAATATAGCCATCTCTATTGTTGTGAACTGATTGTAAAGCAATGCTTTCTGCTGGATTTATGGGCTCTGCTACATCACCATCACATGAAACAAGGTGCATTGTAGGACAAAGGAATACAATTAAACTGTTTGATATGGAGATCTCCAGGGGTCGTAAAACTGCCCTAAAGCTAGCAAGCTAATTTAGGAAAAACTCCTTATACCAGTCAGAGGGAAGGAAACGCTAGAACTTCACATACAAATTAAAACACTCTGCACAACATATATTTTTTTAAGTTTTGGGTGGACTTCTTTAAGTAGATGTGGTTTGGCCTACCACTATAAAGGTAGACCACCTGGGAGTGGTTGAGGAATGGGGGTGGGGGGGTTGCTCCTTTGGTACTCTGTGTTTATAAAAAACAATCAGGTGAAAAAAGACTGTGTTCTGTAAACTACAGAAGAATTACATAAAACCTGTTACAAAACATAGAAGTTACCTGGAATCTGTTACCAAACACAGACACTTCCTGAAGTGTAGCAGCAAAAGAAATCCCCAATAGCAGACTGTGGAAAATCACTTTGACAACTAAAGGTAGTGGAAGAAGCACACAGTTATATAAACTCAATTACATAAGCCTGTTACAAAACATAAAATGTCACCTGGAATCTGTTACCAAACACAGACACTTCCTGAAGTGTAGCAGCAAATGAAATCCCCAATAGCAGACTGTGGAAAATCACTTTAACAACTATAGGTAGTGGAAAGAGCACACAGCTATATAAACTCAATTACATAAGCCTGTTACAAAACATAGAACGTTACCTGGAATCTGTTACCAAACACAGACACTTTCTGAAGTGTAGCTGCGAAAGAAATCCCCAATAGCAGACTGTGGAAAATCACTTTTACAACTACGAACATACGAAATTGCCAACAGAAAAAGGCCCGCAGGTCTATCAAGTCTGCCAAATTGTGCAGCTCTTAGTTTCATATTACTACAGCTGCCCCACCCCACCCAAACCCTCCCTTCCTCCCTTTTCCTGGTCTTTCTCCCCTTTGTGTTCTTGTCTGTACTAATCCTGCCCTTGACTCTATCCCAACCCCACTCAAAGCTATCCACTGTTCTCAGTTTGATTAACTCCTCCGGCAGTGCTTTCCATCTCGCCACCACTGTCTCTGTAAAGTAGTGCCTCCTCATCTCCCTCCTGAACCTTCCAACTTCCCCTAGTGACCCTTCTCGTCTTTAAATGGAACAATCTTCCCTCTCTAACTTTGTTTATGCCTTTCAAGTACTTAAAGGTCTCTATCATGTCCCCTTTTTCCCTTCTGTCTTCCAGCAAATACATGTTGAGCTCCCTCAATCTTTCCTCATACAGCAACTCCCCCAGTCCCATGATCATTTTCATAGCCCTGCGCTGCACCCCCTCCAGTAATCTCACATCTTTTTTGAGATGTGGGCACCAGTACTGCACACAGTACTCCAAGTGTGACCTCACCAGTGATCTATACAAGGGTAGGATGACCTCCTCCTCCTTTCTAGGGGTGATCCCTCTGGCAGTGCACCCCAGCAGCCTCTTTGCCCTTGCTGCTGCCCTCCTCCACCGTGCTGATACCTTCATGTCCCCTGTGACTATTACCTTGCGGTCCCTTTCCTCCTCTGAAGCTGTTACCTGCACTCCCCCCAGCAAGTAGCTGGTCCTGGAAATTCTTGCTCTGAGGTGTATGACCTTGCACTTCTTAGCATTGAACTCCAACTGCCACTCCCTAGACTAGTGTTTGAGTTTAGCTAGTTCCTCCCTGAGTGCCTGCCTTCCTTCCTCATTATCCACTTTTGTACAAATCCTAGTGTCATCTGCAAACAGGCTGATCTTACCCTTGATCCCCTCTGCAATGTCTCCATTGAAGACATTGAACAAAACAGGGCCAGCACTGAACCCTGCAGTACCCCACTTGTTACTGGCCTTGGCTTGGATGTCTCCCCTCTCACAACTACCCTCTGTTATCTGCCCTGTAACCAACTTTCAATCCACCACACCAGTTTCTCCCCAACCCCCATGTCTCTCAGCTTGCTCATTAACTTCCTGTGGGGCACCGAGTCAAAAGCCTTGCTGAAGGCCAGGTACAGGACACCCACAGCGTGGCCTTTGTTAACCGTCCTAGTGACCCAGTCGAAGAAGTCGATCAGGTTAGTTTGGCAGAATCTTCCAGACACAAACTCATGCTGTCTCTCATCCTGTAGACCATTACTATGGAGAAAGGTTATCAATCTCTCCTTTAGAATGTTCTCCATCAACTTCCCACTACGGAAGTCAAGCTTACCGGTCTGTAGTTGCCCCATTGGTCCTTGGGTCCCCTTTTGTGAAGGGACACCATATGAGCCATCCTTCAGTCCCTGGGTACCTTTCTCGTCTCCAAGGAGATGTTGAAGAGGTCTGTCAGAGGGCCTGCCAACACCTCCGGCAGTTTCTTCAGGACCCTCGGGTGTACACTGTCTGGTTCTGGTGCCTTGTCCACCTGCAAGGCTTTAAGGCCCTTCAGAATTCTATCCTCTTGGATGACCCCATCTGTTATCTCTGCCCCCTTCACCTTTGCACCCTTTCCCCTGTGGTATTGGGCCATCCCTTTCTTTTGTAAACACTGAGCAGAAGTACTCATTGAGTGCCTCTGCCTATTCTTCCCCTTGTTCTGCCCATCCCCCATCCCTCTTGATTCTAACAATGTCATCTCTACAACTCCTCTTCTCCCTTATGTAGTTAAATAACCCCTTTTCCCCTCTCTGACCCCCTGAGCCAACTTCAGCTCCTGTGCTGCCTTGGCTGCCCTGACTGACCTGGTCACCTCCCTAGATGCCTTTGTGAGCACCTCTCTATCCTCCTCCTGCCCCACTAAAGGTACTGAAGTGTAGCAGCAAGAGAAATCCCCAATAGTAGACTGGGGAAAATCACTTTAACAACTAAAGGTAGTGGAAAGAGCATACAGCTATATAAACTCAATTACATAAGCCTGTTACAAAACACAGAAGTTACCTGGAATCTGTTACCAGCAGATGCCATGAATAGACAACCCTGCTATGTCAACTAGATCCAAAACTGGCTACAAGATTACTCTCAAAGAGTAATTATAGAAGGGCACCTTTTCAACTGGGAACCACCAGGTAGTGGTGTCCCACAGGGGTCTGTACATGCCTCCATAATTTTTCAGATCTTTGTAGCTGATTTGTCATTGGAGCTTGAATGCTGGATTATTAATATGCAGATGATTGTGTAACACATAGGTGGCGCTATCCCAAGGGCTACTACCCCTGCTTGCTTGGCTAGTAGCAGGTTAAGGGGCCTGGGTACTGAAACGGGTGCCTCCACCTGGAGGTCAGGGTTGTTAGTGGTCAAGCTAACCTGGGCACAGCCCTCCAGGACACTGTAACCCCCCTTCCTTCCCTTCTAGTGGCCTGAACAATATACAGTAATCACTTTTACAATGACCCTTATTCACCATGCAATTATCCACACTGTTTGCACTTACCACCAGGGCTGGTTCCTCTAGCTTGACCCTGGGGACCCCCTGTAAAACAAGGTTATGCACAACAGATAGCAACAGTACAGTACACTTGGCACAAACTGTAACAACAGTCAGGTTAAATGCAAAAAGAGTTAGATCTGATTTATTCAGGGGACTTGAACAAGGGAGGGGCATAATCAGGTTGATTTGGTTAAAGGCTATATAAATCAGACAGTTATGTATGCACTTCAGAGTCTCTACACAGTCACACATTCTGGGTACCCAGGTAGGAAGATGGTGGGCTAGCCAGAAACGTTGCCCGGGGTAGGCTGGCTCGCAGCTGGTTGGGGCCCTGTGATGGAAGAAAGCAGCATGCACAACACACACTTTTTGTAATCCAGAGCCGGATGGCTTAGTTTGTGACAGAAAAGACAACAAAGCAATCAGATGACAACACTTTAGATTTAGCTGTTGTTGCAGGGAGCTACCCTGATGTTTACTCATGATACCCAATACAGGACACAGGCAGGATGAAATCGAGACAGCAGGTTGTTGAACTGGGGTGCCAGGAGAAGCAGGGCCCACACAAATCACCGAGGCAGCATGAGCAGGGGGATGATCCCCAGGCAGACCTCTCGTCAATGGCTTTCTGTGTGCAGCGGGTAGTCTGGCTGGGCCAGTGTGGCAAAGCTTAGACCCAATGGAGATGAATACGGATTCAGTCTGTGGGAGCTGGATGCAGCCTCTAGCAAGCAGAACACAGTTCAGCACACAGTGGGGAACCAAATCACGACCCACTAACAGCACACAGCACGTTTACATGTACAAAATTCTACTGTACCCAGCAGATTGCTATCCGGTTGCAATTATAGAGTCTCTTCACAAACCGGGAGTTTAGAGGTGGCTGGAAATCCTGACAGGCCGATCGCATTCAGCAAATCTTCGGTCTTCCTCAGGTTAAAGCCTGGTCACAGTCCAGTGGCTTAAATCATTCTCACAACTCAGATTCAGTCCGAATTAACTCTATTTTCCCTCTCAGGGACAGCAGGCAGACAGGCAGGCCAAAACTCAGCTCTTTCACAGTTCTTCCATGCGAATCTATGCAGGATTACTGCTGGACTATCTTGAGCTGTTACTTCTCTCACTTTCCAACTCAAACTGAAAGTGGCTGCAAGTAGCCTGGGACTTTCCCCATGATCCAAAAGGTTTGGCTGGCTGATCTGTCTGTCAGTCACAACAAGAGCTCCCCCTCCAGATTCATTTAGGCACCAAAAGCCCAAAACAATTCCTACAGAATTTTGCTCCCACAAAGCCCCTGGGGACAGGCTCCATTTTAGAGTCCCCAAAGGTACTGATTAGCCCATTTCAGCAGTCCAGGACCAAGATGATGGAGATAAACAGAAATGTCCATGCTGCAAAGGAGGCAGGTTAGACAAACTGCAATATTATTACCATTCTAATAAATGATCAGCAAACAAGTACATCTTCTAACAGAGATCCCTCCCATATTAATTATGACTGCAATCCAGGCAGCTCTTAAAGAGACAGTACACAGAGGCAATACAGGCACTCTCTGGCAATACATTTAAACTGTTAAAATGCAGGACACCAGCCTGGCAGTGAGCATTTAGGCAAGCTCAAGGAAGACTTTTTGGGAACCCCCATTGGTAGAGGGGTTGCAATTGTAAGATTGGGGGACCGTGCAGTAACAATGTCAAAATTAATTCACTGCAAAGGGATTTGGATAAAGTCTCACAATGGTCAAATGTTTGGGGCATGTCTTTCAGTTTACATAAGTGTAGCATGATTCACTTCAAGATGAAGAACCCCCAAAAAATGACTATATTCTTAATGATCATAAGTTAAGAAAATTTCAGGAGGAAAGAGATCTAGATATCATAATTACCAACAACTTCTCTTTCAATGAGCAAATAACAGAAAACATAAATACAGCAAACAAAGTATGGTGATCAATAAGGTGCAACATGAAATCAAAAGAACAAACTGTCCTACCACTTTACAGAGCTTACATTCATCCTCTATTAGATTATTCCTCCCAATTATGATCCCCATATAAAAAATCCGATAATATAAGACTAGAAAAAAATCCAAAGAAAAATCACCAAATACATAAAAGGGTATGGGTTGCTTTCCTATGATGAAATACTTAAAAAACCTGGTCTCATATCTCTGGAAACACAAAGGATCCACGGAGACCTGGGGCTAAATTTTGAAAGCTATTAGAAGGACACAAGCCACATACATCAAGGAACAATGGCACAAACCACAAATTGTGTCCGCAGTTGCGACATTCAGTATTCCAGTAGGTGGACTGCGCCAATGCACATAGTGCCTGCGCCAAACAGCCCTTGCGACTGACTTGCATCCAAAGACCCACAACGCCAATGCGACTTGTGACATGCGTAACCAGCACCAGCATACCTAATGGTATTCCAGAAACTGGAGACCAGAAAATTGCGTCAATCTTAGCAGCCAACACTTAGACCAGGGTGGAGCTGGTCTAAGCAGACCACAGCATATAAATGGCCCCTGCAGAGATACATAGCTAAGACATTGTTGAGGCAGCAGTGTGTAGTGAGACACACAGCAACAGAGACAATGACAGCACCACTAGCCCTACTGGTCATACTAATGACAACATGGTGGCAACAGAGGCATGCAAGGTGGTGTGGCAAGATCCAGTGGAATGTTGGACCACGGGTGCAGGGAAGGGTGCCAGGGAGAACTGTGCCTTGTGTCAGCCTCACACGCAAATCCTTTGAGGAGCTCACTGAGGAGAAATGTATTGCACAGTACTGCCTCAACAAGGCAACCATAAAGGAGGTGTGCCAGGAGTTGTGGAAGGTCCTCCACAGTGCCACACACAGGAGACATGCAATACCAGTGGAGGTAAAAGTAAGTGCAGCACTGTGTTTCCTAGCCACTGAAAGCTTCCAGACCCCCACTGGTGACATAGTGGGCATATACCAGTCTGCTGTGTCCAAGTGCCTGAGGAGCTTCCTGGCTGCACTGATACGCCGCACCTCCAGGTACCTCTGTTTCCCACGTGAGGCAACACAACAACTGCACATGAAGCAGGCCTTCTACACCATGGCACAGTTCCCCCATGTGCTAGGGGCCATCAACTGCACACATGTGGCCATCAGTGCACCATCATCAGAAGGAGAGATATATGTCAACCGCAAGGGGTACCACTCTATGAACATCAAGGTAGTATGTGACAGTGACTGCCGCATACTGGATGTGGTTGCCCAGTACCCCGGATCCTGCCACAACTCTTACATCTTCCGCAACTGTGGCCTACATGAGACCTTTGAGAGAGGGGACATAGCAGGTGGATGGCTGATAGGTAGATATCAGTGGCAGCAATGAATGCAACAGGGGTAATGGGGACATGTCTGAGTGACATGCACGCATGGTGTGGTCATGGATGTATGTACAGTGCAGCACAAAATGCCCATGTGGTGCCTGGACACTGGTGATGCAGGTATAGGACAGCAGGACAGGCCGATCAGACAGAAGCACTGGTACGCATACAGATCCAGTATGAAGGGACAGACAGCTGCATGCATACTACCCATGTACATGTGGTGTCCCATGGCTGCAGGACTGTCAGGTGGGGGTGCCACATGTGACAAATTGTGTGTGTGTCCACAGACAACACATGGGTGTTGCCGAGCACAACAGACTGGTCAGCAAACCATTATATCTCCCACTCCCAACAGGTGACAGTGGATAGCCACAACTGCCTGGCTGATGACCCCTGTGCGACATCAATAGAGTGCAGCAGAGGTGAGCTATAATGAGGCCCTGTCCAGCACGAGGTCTGTGATTGAGAAGATGTTTGGACTTCTAAAGATGTGTTTCAGATATCTTGATTGCTGTGGTGTGGCACTGCAGTACAGCTCAGAGATGGCCTGCAGGATAGTCCTCGCCTGCTGCATACTACACAGCCTTGCAACCTCACGGCACATGCCACTGCCTGACCCTGAAGCTGATCAGGTGGATGGGGATGGATTGGAAGGGAACATGGATCATGACAGCACAGAAGCAGGAGCAAGACCCAGAGGTGTGTCTGCGGGACACCATGCGAGACTGGGCCTCATCCAGCAACACTTCTGAGAAGGGACACCAACATCCCAAGGGTGGCACCAGCAACAGTATGCAACACCATGCTGGAGGCAGGAACATCCCCACTGTGGGACCAGCAACACAGTCAACATGCAACCACAGGATGGGATACTGTTTGCCCAATGCCAATCAACAGACATGGCAGTACTTCAGCAGGACCAGTGCCCATGTCTGTTGAGCATCACCTGGCTGACATAGCACCTGGCAGTGCGAGGCCCATGACCCATGGTGTGATGACATGGGGAAGCACTGAGAGGCGTGTGGCCAAAGGGTGGAAGGGGTGCAATGGATCAGCGCACAGTCAGGATTGTCGGACATGGAGGTGTGAGTGTGCATGCTCACGGATGGCAGGAGCACAGTAACAGATAAAGTCCCATGGACATGCAGTGTGCCTCTGTACCACTATAATGTCAGAAAGGGGAGTGGTTCACAGTGCTCCTACCCAACATGGACATGCACAATAGACACATGGGGCACACAGACCAATGCAGCTGCAACATGCAACAGGGTACAATGGGTGGTGCCGCCATTGAGGCATGCGGCAGGGACAGACGGGTGAGCAACAGATGGGAGCCCAGCAGAAACATACAGTGACTCAATGCAATGTACGTCACACATGGTTGGCCATGTACACACCAGGTCCCATGGGAGGGACACCGTAACATGTCCCACTGGGACTGCATGCTAAAATGCCCCACATCCCAGCATGGCCAGGTAGGACCAAACAGCATGAACTGTATGAGCACAACACCCATGCAGGCGTGCAATTGCATCTCCATGTCACAGGATATGTCACATAGAGGGTACATACACATCACATATCCTGCCACACATGTAGGGGACAGAGGCTGAGCAATATGTACCACAGCCTGCACAGAACAGTGAGACAGCATAGCCACACCACACCACATGATGTCACCAGTGATACCATACATGAGATTACAAAGACAGCAACTGAGGCCTACACAGCACTTGCAGCATACAAACCATGCAGCTGCATGATGCATGGACTGCAGCGACATCAGTTGCCTCAAATCACAGTTGTGGCAGAAAAACTGCTGCATGTGTGAGTTGCGTGACGTCGCACGTGTGTGCTTAGCTGCGCTACTGGAAACATGGAAGTAGTAGTACACGTGTTTGGTGGCTGCACAACACAGCCCACATGATGCAGAGCTGCAGCAGAAGTCCCATAGGCATCCAGTTGTGGCACACAACACTATGCCTGTCACACAACTGCTGCAGAGTAGTGAAAATGGCCAGGTTGAGTGGCAGAGCCCCCAACTTCACACCCCAGGAGACTACTGCCTTATTAGCCTTGTGCAGCAGTGGGGGAGGATCCTGCTTCCACCATGGTGCAGGAGACCTCCCCCCCAGTGAGCAGGATGGGGTGTGGTACCAGATAGGTGACCACCTTGAGGAAAAGACTGGGGTCCACAGAATACCATGCGAGCTGAAACACCACTGATGAGATATGGCCAGGCATGACCCTGAACTGCTACAGAGGCTGCGTCATATTGCGCAACATGTGGATGTGGCCATGAGGAGTGGGTAGCGTGTAACAGCAGATAAGTGCCATAGACCACACAGTCGTAGGTTCAACTGTAGATGCCACAGTGGTATGTCTCACTCAACACATGAGTGTCATAGCCCCACTCAGCAGGTCAGGCCCTCTGCTCCCACAGTGCCAACCTCCAAGCGAAGTATTGTGAACAGTTAACAGAACAGGGTAACCCTTCTGTTTGTTTTGTGGGTTCGAATCAACCTTTGGTCTCAAGTTTCTGGAGGGATTCAAACAGTGAACTTCTTGCTAGCATACCCAATGTACAGGCTTAGATAATTTTGCTCTTTGGGTTATGCCAGATATATTTTACCTATAGGCACCTAACCAGGTGTACAAAATGAACCCTTAAAAACTTTATTAAAGACCTCAGAATAAACTCTTATATTTTCCCAGTTTGGTAAAACCAGTAAGCTTTGCACAGTGTCAACTTTAACCATATATGCTTCAATTGTCAAAAAAAGAATTTCAAAGGCACACCAAGTAGTCTCTAAAATAAGATGTTTACTTAAAAATAGATAAAAATGTAAAATGTAAATAAAGAACAATATATAACAAAACCATACAATCTTTTAAAAGAATAAGGTTAAAAGTGCACATTCCTACCAATAATACACTTAGTCTTGCCTAGCTAATGTATCCTTATATTCTTACAGTGCTGAAAGATGTTGTAGCTTCAGAGTCCAAACCATAATTAAAACAACTGTCTTGAGCCTGCCTTCTCCATGAGGTCACCCAGCTTCTCCTCTGTTTATTAAAAATCATGCAAACAGGATGCCTTATCCCTCTGAAGGTAAATTATTTAAGGTGATGTCAGCAAAAACCTATATCCCCACATGACTTCCCAATAAAGTCTGTAATTTTCCAAGTTCTTTCATTCATCCATGAACAGCATCCTGCTCTTCACAGACATCAAAGGACCTTTATGACTTCGCACCACAGTGACATAACCTGTATTCTTCCTCTAAATGTCATAAAAGTTTATGATTTCTAGCCTTTAAGCTAGCAGCTGTTAGCTACAATTAAGCTAGATAAACAGGAGATCCTTAATTTAGGTCTCTTCTAGCCCTTAATTATTTCCTGGCTTTTATCTTTTAGCTGAAACAGCATGTCTCATGAGAGAAACTCAATAACTCATTTTTATATTACAAAAATCACAGAGTAATCAGAACCAGCTGTCCAAGCATCACAATGAGCACAGTGTAATATGTCCCCCCATTATACAATGGCAAGAAAGAATCCTGGACTCTGATTGGTCAGTCTTGGGCTGGACCTGTGATGCTATCCCAGTATAACATCACGGGTCTAGTCAAAGCACTGTGAACCTCTTGATTGATTGTTGCATTTGCACTATCATCTTCTGTTTAAGAAACAAAAATATTTTTCATCACTAACAAAACATTTTAAAATATTTTTTTTGAATTCTGTATAATAATGCCCTCCAGGGTGTGTGTCATGCTGGGATAACGTCACGCTTCAGGTATTCCCACCTGAGGCATGTCATTATCCCAGCACGACACACACCCTGTCGGGCCTTATTGCTTAATTCACCCACACAGGTCGCAATGGTGCACGACAGGCCACATCTTCCAGGCATGAGGGTGACCAGGAATTTGATGCAGCAACAGAGGCACAAGCCAGACACACAGTGCAAGGAAAGTGCCACACACATGTTAACTACTGTGGTGTACATGACACCCGGTGTGGACCTGTGCCACAATGCCAGGCATTCGTGGGGTGCATAAAAGCGGGCTGGATTGCAGGTCACGTGTGTGCCCATGGTTACAATATGCAGCCTGCCCATGTGTTGTATAAGGGAAGAGTACATGCAGGGTGTAGTGCCCAATGCAAGCACAGGTGCCAGTACAACGTCATGCATGCGTGCCATACACTGTAATGCCATGGGAATGCACAGTGTGCTGTACCGCCATGGTCACAAGCAGCATGCCATAGACATGTAACTGTGGTATGTTGTCATGCCCATTACCCACCCATGCTGCCCCTGCCCAGGACACCAACCACCATCACCAGGTGATAACCCTGGGTGTGGCATCGGGGCAGTCACACACAGAACTGGTGGGTGTGACCGTGGCATTGGCGAACCACATGGTGGGGCCATGGGAGTGGAACACCACAACAAGGGAGCTGTGTAGCATAACATGCCTGTCAGAGACACATGTGGATACCATACTGCTGCACTGGCCCACGCCCACCATGGTCACAGGCTGCACAACACAGATGATGACATGCCTAGCCATGTTTGGGTACATGACGTGATCGACTGTCTGATCCATTGTGCTTGGCATCTGTGGACATACAACCCACCTGTGTTAATGCCATGGTGGGTGGCATAGGGTGTACCTGTATGTGGCAGACAGGCATAGGGTGTGTGGAGATGTGACATGGCTACATCCATCAACATGTGGACATCCGTGTGCCAGGGTGCAATGTGCAAATGCCCTCAGCTGTGTGTTACAGATCACATACACATGGGAACATGTGTATTGTCCATGTGTGGTGCCCATGTGCACCGTTTGCCTCAACACTGGTGCCGCATGCCTAGCCCGCCCACACCATGGCCAGCATGCCCTGGGTGTGACCATGGGCGGCGTCCTGCACATGGCCAACCATGGGCGAGGAGGGTGTGCATAATGCACACACACAGCCTGCATGGATCCCTGTGTATCCCAGTTACCAGTGATACATGCATATGTGCCGTACAGCTGTCAGTGTGTCATAGCTGGCATTCCATGGCACAGCACAGTGGATGTACATTCAGGGAACAGGGATGGTGCAGCATTGTGTGTGGGTCAGTGTCTGTGTCCATGCACATGGAAGTGCCTGCAACTGCCACGTGTGGCCATTGTGACAACACATGTAGACATTGTATGGATGGCATGTGATGTGGGTAGTGGGCCGTGTGACTACCATGGTTGAAGGGGGCAGTGGATGGGAGGTACAGCGGGGGGGGCACAGGCTAGCCTGGTGTGTCAGTAGCACCATTGTGCATTATCGCCAGTGTTGCAAGGGCACTGGGGCACATAGCACATACAAACAGCACACAAAAATGTAACATGGTTGACGTGTCAGGGTAGCACTACACTGCAATGTATTACAACATGTCAGCACATAGTATTGCACACGTCCACACATAGAAACATAGGAACATAGACAATGATGGCAGACAAGGACCACAGGTCCAATCAGCCTGCCTAGGTTCCCTCTAACCCCTAGAACCTACTGGTCCTCCAGGTTACCAACCCTACCCATCCTGTCCCTATTCCACTCATTGGTCCTGTCACCACGGGTAACCACTATTCCCCATAACTATGTCCCTGTCCTGCTGGAATCCTATGATTGTTATTGCACCCACCAAGTCAGCCAACAGTTCCAAGCTTCCAACACCCTTTCCATACAGTAGTAATTTCTCACAGCCCTCCTGAACCTACCTCCTGTTAATTTCCATTCATGTCCACGTGACTGTGGTCTGGTATCCAGGCTAAATAGTTCCCTGTGGTTCACTTTGTGAATCCCTTTAATGGACTGGAAGGTCACTGTCATATCTCCCCTCTCCCTTCTTGGCTCCACTGTGTACATGTTTAATGCCTTGTGGCGCTCCTCATAGGATCTGCCCTGCTTGCCCTTATGCTTATTTGTCACTCTGCGCTGCACTGTCTCCAACTTACCCATATCCTTTCTGAGGTGAGGACTACAGAACAGGGCACAGTACCCTAGGTGAGGCCTCACCAGGGATCTGTAGAGGGAAAGTATTACCTCCTGTCTTCTGCTATCAATACCCCTAACAATACATCCTAGCATCCTGTTAGCCCTATTATAGGCCTTGTAGCACTGACTCTATTGATTAAATGGGTCGCTGATGATAACTCACAGATCCTGTTCCTCAGCTGTATTGCTATGTCTTGATCAACCCATCCAGTACTCTGTGTTGGGGTCCTTTTGCCATAGGTGCTTTACAGTGCAATTTCTGGCATTTAAATTTAACTGCCAGATGTTTGGCCACCGTTCTAGCTGTTGTAGATCTCTGCATTTCCCTTATTCCCTCATCACTGTCCACCCTCCCATATAGTTTTCTGTCATCTGCAAGGGGACACAACCTGCCCTGGATTCCCTCTCCAATGTCAGTAGTGAACATGTGGAAGAGGACCGGACCCAGAAAGGATCCCTGTGTAACAGAACTCATAACACATGTGGTGGGGCAATGCATATGTGCATGTGGTCTTTACAGTGGGGGGATGGTGATATGTGCATTTGTGTCTCCATTTAGGTCACCAATATTGTAGAGGGGCCCCCTCCCATGCTGACAGTCCCCGTGCCAGGGCTATGATATGTATTGAGTATGAGGAGAGGATACGCCGGTGACATCACCGTGTCTCACATCTGCAACATACTGAGGATGAGACTGAGGAGGAGGGGGTGGAGGAGGCATGATAAGATGTACCTGAAACACATGGGATGGACACCGCCCATCCGGTACTGGGAACACAGGGTAACCATGGCCAGACTGTGTCAGATGATGGCTGGCGGAGTGATTACAATGTGATGGACATGAGTGTGTACACCACCACTGCAGACAATGGTCACAGTGCTGGGACTGGCACAAATGTGGATGACAGTCCACGAAGAACTGGTGTGTTGGACACTGCTGCAAGCTATGGATACACTGATGGCACTGGTCAGACTATGGTTGACATATCTCTGAGCAGTGTTGTGTCCCAGAGTGCGGCATCTGCTGTCATTGAGGCTGTGCGTGAGTAACCCAAGGGTGATGCCCTCACACACACTGGGGTGTCTGACACTGCCACAGATGATGTATACAGGGCATGGGGCAGACAGGATGAGGGTGACATCCTCACACACACACACCGGGGTGGCTGACACTGCCACAGATGATGTATACGAGCATGGGGCAGACAGGATGAGGGTGACACCGTCACACACACACCGGGGTGGCTGACACTGTAACAGATGACGTGTATGGGGCAGGGGGTGGACGGAATGAGGGTGACACCCTCACTCACACCAGGGTGGCTGCCACTGCCACAGATGATGTGTATGGGGCAGGGGGTGAACAGGATAAGGATGACACCCTCGTATTCACAGGGGTGTCCACCAGTGTGGCAGCTGCTGGCTATGGGGTCATGAGTGGGCAGGTTGAGGGGGACGTCCCCAGACACACCGGACTGTCCTAGGTTGCTGCAGCTGCTGCCTGTGTGTCTGGGAGTGAGCAACATGACTGGGATGCCTTCATGGACAGCCATATGGAATACGGTGGCACCGCTGTATTGCATGGGGAGGGAAGTGGCCAGCCTTGGAAAATGCATGCCACAGCGACGGTGGCCACAGTGCCACCCAGTGAGGCCAGTCAAGATGTAATGGCATCTATTGGAGGAGGGCATACAGGGCAGGCTGACATGGCAGGGGCCCATAATGCCAGTACACATGTGGAGGAGCACAACCAGGCTGCACAGACCCACACACCATAAAGGGCCCAGCTGCAGGGCCTGGTTAGGCTAGGGAGGGCCTTCCAGATGGACTGTGTGAGGATGCAGTTGTCCCTGCAGGCCTTCCTTGATGCAGTGCAGGACTTCTGCGACATGTAGGCCACACACAGCTGGCCTGCGTGTACCTCCACTGGCACTGCCAAGTGTTCAGTGTTACTTGCACATACGCCCTGGTCTGGATGTTGTTCACCAACCATAGTGTGCAGCTCAGCCACACCCTGGTCTAATATGTGATCACTGTGTGTCACTGGTGGCTATGTGTTGACACCAGGTTGGGCATTGTTGTGCATGATGTCGTACAGCACTTCTGTACAGTTGTGCAATGTTTTGTTCACACGTTCACTCTATGCTGTTTATTTGTGTACCATTGTTGTGTTTCACATTGCATGCCACAAGTTCTTGTTTGTGTTGTACTATGCCACCTGAATATTTAGACACCCACCCACCCCCCACATGTCAATAAACAATAACATGTGTTTTGCATTACATTGTGTCAGCTGTGGTTGTCTGTTGTCTGCTTCCGTTGTCATGTTCATTGTGCCCATCATATGGTACTATTTTGCATGTTGTGTAGGCGGCCTGTAGCCATGCCCTGTGTTGTCAGGCCCCCAGCCGACCGTATCCTCTGCACCTGATGCAGTGGATGGCATGCTCATCAGGGCTGCTGGCCAATGTATGTGTCAGTGTCACATTCATACGGCCTTGGAAAATGCCTTGGTGTGTAACCACCATAGCGTGCAGCCATAGCACCACACATGCAGCCACTGTGGCCAGCCATGTGCTATACTGACAGTGACATGGCCAGGGGACATGGGCTGTGTACAGGACAGGCATGTTATGTGTCTGTCATTGGAACTGCACACGGTGGCCAACATGCCACTGCAGCTGAGCAACAGGGGGCCTAGGCCTGGCCGGTCATATGTCATGCATGTCAGGGGTATGTTGGTAAGGTTTCACAGAGCTCACACATCCATGCTGGTGGCGGCAGCATGTTGGCGGACAGTGTATGTATTGGGCTTGGTATATGAGCATGTACATTGACCAGACATAGGTAGCCTGTTGTCCTGGCATATGCACAATGCCACAGGTCCAGTTCACTGCAGACTGTGGGGGGGCTAGACAGCACAATGGCCCACAGGCAAGCGTTACATGCCTCCACTGAGGGTAGTGTCCTGGGGTACTCCGCTGCAATACTGATGCACAGTCATGCGACATGCCACATTGCCAGCTACTGAAATGGGGGCATGTAAAAGTGGTGTTGGCCTTGTGCTGCAACATTCACTGTGTTGTGTCACATGACAGCTACAACTGGGACTGCATGGCCAGTGGGTTCCACATGCCATGGTTGTGTGTTTGGCCTGTGGTGGTCCTGGGTCTGGGGCTCTGTTGTGGACAGGCATGTAGCATGGGATGTGCCCATGTGACCCTGTCCGACCTATTCCAGTGTGGTGGATAAGTCCACAATGGAGGCAGGCCACTGTCAGGTTATGTGGTTGCTGCCAGGCATTCCACACACACATGCACCATTGCATTGCCTGGACCATTCAGACAGGTTACTGTGTTGCCACACAGGCATTCAGTCCAGCAGCACTGGAGGCATGCACAGCCAACGTTACAGTGTTGCAGCTACCCGACAGTCATGTGTGTCCACCTGTCTCAAGTATGCATATGTCCATGCACAGCCATCCCAATCCAGTATGGTAACACCTTTCCCGACATGCCCTGCCTATCCCAGTGTGTCAGTGGATGTACTACCACACACATATCTTGTGTTGATTGTTTTATTACACACAGGTGTAGTGATTGAACAAAGCCATGCTGTTCAAGCTTGTGACAACCCACATCCCACAGTGTCTTACACCCATCACAGTCACCACCACCCACACGTGTCACCACTGTGTCACTGTTTCTGCCCCTCACCCCGGCCCCCCCACTGGCACTATTCAGTCTCATCTGTTTTTATGTGTCTGTTGTGTCATGGTTTTTTGACAGTTTTCTTATTATTAGGTCCCGGACATTCCTGGGCTGGCACATCATGCTGCTGTATCTGCTTCTTCCCACTGTTGCCTGTGTACCCCACACCCTTGGTCATCGGTGTTGTGCATTGTACAGCTGCAGGTGTGTCCTGGACACCTGTGGTGCGTGGCTTCCAGCCACATTTCGTCGGTGCTGTCTGGGGTTCATGCTCCATCTGTGGCTGCCTTGTGTCCCGCATGGCCTTTGCTTGAGCTCCCATGACAGGCACAACACTGGCACTACCTTGCTGGACTCCACTTGTGTGTCCCAGATCCTGCTGTTGTGTGCTCCCAGACAGTCCCATAACGCTTCTGTTGGTCACCACGAGGCAGGTGTTGTCTGCCTGTCTGCTGCTCCTCCAGATGGCCCACTGTTACTATGGATGTCATGGTGTGCAACCTGGGCCTGTCCATGTGTGCCTGGCAGTGATGCCACAGGTGCCTGCATCTGCACCTCAGCTGTGGTGTCCTGTTGCACTGCAGCTCCAGGGGACGGTACTGGTCTCAGGGTGGGCAGGTCTGCTGCAGTGACCTATACCGCTATGTCACTGTGTTGTGGCTGTTTGTGCATGGAAGGTGGGTGCTGGTTGTTGGCCTGTGGATGTGCGGTGTCCTCGTGCACATGCAGTGTACATGTGGGCCTCACATACAGGGTTGCAGTTATGGTCTGCAGTGCTCTTGTGATGACCTCGGTGTGTCTCTGCTGCTGCTCAACAGATCTCTCAATAGCCATTGCAAGTCTGTGTATCGCCTGCGTGTGGTCCTGGATAGATTCACGTGTGGCCTGCAGGACCTCCACCATGGTGTTCAGTGCTGCTTGGTTGTCATGTGTGCCCACCTGTACTGCCATGGCTATTCCTGCCAGGTGTTCGTCCATGTTTTTGTGATGTTCTTCCAGGCATAATTTTATGCAGCCAAACATCTCAGTCTACTCTTCCTGCCTGCCCACCACTGACTGGCAGAAGTTGCAATAGTCAGGTGATGACCGCTTTTGTGCCTCCTATAGATTCTGTGCTGCCTCATCTAGTGTTTCCTCTAGATCAGTCTTGCTGAGCGGGCTCAGATCTTTGGCAATGTTGTCAGCAATGTTTCCAACAATCCCCAGGTCTACCTCCTATGCTGTGACATTGTCCAGCAACCCTGCTGACACTGTCTGGCTGTTCTCCTCAGCTGTATTCCCTGTATCCCCCTGTGCCATGTCCAGCATACACTGCACCTGTGACAACCCTGTGGCTTGTGTGTCCTGTTCCACACTGTTGGCCTCCTTATCTTGCACACCACCGTCATCAGTGCAGTCTTCATCCTCGACATCATCCACTTGTGTCTCTGTGGGGGTTACAAACAGTGTTGGTCAGTGCCTGCACCTTCCAATTATGCCCTACCATTGGTATATGACATCACCTGTTGCATTATCTACCTGTGTGTTCTATACATCAGTCGGCACACCAATGCAGTGCAGCCAGGTCATGTGGTGCGATATGGTGTGCCTTTGCAGTGTCAGTTGTCTTGACATGGCTGTCATACATCCGTCCAGTACATGTTTGACAGGCAGACACAGGACTACACCCTGGGTCATATAGCCCACATGTGACATTCCCTCCCCCACTGCCCACTTGCTGTCCTGTCCACCACTCTTGGGCCATGTCATGTGCAGCATATCCATCCAGTCCATCAACATGCTGTGTGTCCTGTGGCAGTGGAGCTGCCACAGTGGCTGACACAAGATTTATTTTTTTTTTTTTATGTAGTTTTTGTTAACCGGGTAGGTGCACTAGCCATAAAATGACTATTTTCAGGCACGACCCGGGAGAGTACAACAAAAGGAGAACAGTTGAACAACAGCAACATGGGTACAATAGTACAAATAGAGGAACAGTACAGCAGTGCTACAAAAATACAATGGGTAGAAACAACAAAAAATAATGGCAAGCATTATACAGATAATGGCAGTAAGATATATAATAAGTGCAGAAACCATGGACCCAACCTGTGGAGTGAAAGGGTTAATAAGATAGTAAGGTTATATAGAGAGAAATGTGAGGAATGTTCAAATATAACAAGAAAGACTGACAGAAGGAAAGTCAGGTGTGGTAATTGGCAAAACAACAGTGGATGGTCAGCAACAAGGTTCAAGAAGGAAGAGAGCTAGTAGTCAAGAAGTTATTTACAAAGAGAAGGAAAAATATGGGGAGGGGAAGAGGAGACAGTCTTGGAGCTGGATTAGAGCAGGGTGACATTACTGGTAAGTCTCAGGAGCTTCAGGTTGGGTCAAAGCATGTACAAGCATCAGCTAAGGATAGATAACGACGATATTCACTTTTAAATCCAAAGTGAGACTGAGATAGCCAGAGGTTGAGTGGAAGAGCATTCCATAGCTTGGGAGCAGAGATGGAAGGCCCTGTGCCTTTAGTCGTCCGACATCTCGGAACATAGAGCAAGGATTTGTCAGCTGATGCAGGCCATGGGAGGATGGTTGAGGGACCAGCACCGCCAGCTGGAATGCTTTTTTTTCCTGGATGATCGAGTCCATTAGTGATCCAAGGTAGTATGTCTACTGAGAGGGTGAGAGCCAATTCAGATCCTTATAAAGAAGGCAGTGATGTTTTGAGTCGAGGTGACAAAGAGGCAAATCGGCATATATTGTTATAAGTTACTCCCATTTTAGTAGGGGGTTTTATGGGCAGAGGTAAGAATAGAGGCACCATAGGTAAGGATTGGAACAGAATACCCTCGGGCAATTGCTAATTTGGCCGAGGGTGTAAGCATGTAGCTCATTTTGTAAGCTACTCCTAGTTTCGAGTTTACAGCTTTGCACAAGGACTGAATGTGAAGATTAAATTCCAGGGACTGGTCCAGGAGGATCCCAAGGTACTTGAAGGAAGTAACATTTTCAAGTGGAAATCCTCCTGGGTGAAGAACCTCCAGCAAACTAGAACAGGTCTTAATCTTTGGTGCAGAACCTAGGAGCATGGCTTTCATTTTCTTTTCATTTAGTACAAGCTTACGGTCTAGTAGCCAGTCTAAGACCTTATTGAAGTCTGAAGTAAGTGATGTGTTTATGCAGGCAATACTAGAAGAACTAGTGTAGATGATCAGGTCATCAGCGTAGAGAATAGCTGAGCAGGATTCCAGGACCTCAGCTGCATTGTTGATAAAAAATTGAGAACAGAAGGGGCCCAAGGATAGAGCTCTGGGGGACCCCAAGGTTGATAATAGACGTGTTGGACAGGGAGGAGTTAAATTTGACAGCTTGCGACCTGTTTGACAGGTAGCTACAGAACCAGTCCACAACAGGGGTAGAGAAATGGAATTTATGGAGAGTGGAGAGAAGCAGGGGGATGGTCAACAAGGTCGAAAGTCTTAGTGAGGTCAATGAAGATGGCATCTGTGAGTTTTCCAGAGTCCATGTTGGACAGAATATCAGTAGTTAGTTGAAGAAGAGCCGTGGTGGTGCTATGACCTTTTCTGAAACCATGCTGAGTGTCTGAGAGGAGATTGTAGGGTAGTCAATGGTCTATGATGCAACTATTTTCTCTAGGATCTTGTTAAGGACAGAGAAAATTGCTATAGGTCTGTAATTGGCCATGTCCTTTGGGTCACCTTTTTTAAAGACAGGCGTTACTCTTTCAGATTTCCATAGGTCTGGCACAGTGCTATGGATAAGGGATAAAGTGTAGATTCTGGCAATCGGAGAGGCAATGAGTGGAGCAGCCAGCTTAAGAAGACGAGGTTCCAGTGAGTCAGAACCAGAGCTGGTATTGGCAGATATGGATCTCAGTAATTCAGAACTTCCGCTCTGTATATAGCCTGAAATAGAATGGTGGCGCTGGAGGAGCATCATAATGAGAGGGCAGTATGGTTGTCTGATGGTAGTGGTAGGTAGATTGGAGTGCGATCCACTAGGTTGTAAAGCCAAGGTATAGTATGAAAGATCAGAGAAAAGATTGTTAAAACTGTTTGAGATGGTCCTAGGGTCATTACAATGTGCCCCATTTATGATCATTTCATCAGGAGTGACCGACTGCGAGGTACCAAGAAATGTTTTGACATGGGCCCAAAATTTCCTCGGGTCGCAGGCTGAGCTTTGTAGAAGGTCCTTGCAGTATTTGCTTTTAGCAACTCTAACTTGTCTCTTACATCTGTTCCTTAGTTCACGATAGACAATAAGATCTGACTGTAGGCCAGTTTGTAGTGAATCCAAAGTTTGTCCCTCTGGCGCAGATTACCAAGGAGGTCTTTATGCAGCCACCTCGTCTGTTTTCCTCTGACCCTCCTAGTAGTCTTGGGGGCATGTTTATATTGAATGGTAAGAAATTCATTTATGAATATCTGTAGAGCAACCTCCACATCCTTTGTTTGATAGATACCTGCCCAGTCGATATTGGAGACATCATAGAGAAATGTATCCTGGTCAATATGAGCTAGATTTGTAAACGTGATTAGTCTTGATGGAGGAGATGGAGGCGCAACCATAGATAGGATACAAAAAGTGGGTGAGTGGTCTGTTAGTGCATCTGCAAGGATTCCTGATTTTGACACATGTTCCATACGGTTAACCATCACCCAGTCTAGGAGTGTACCCGTTTGATGGGATGACGTGGCTCTAGTTGCTTCAGAAATCAACTGGTGAAAGTTATAACTAAGCGTGAGTGATTGCAAGGATATTTGAGCTGACCCTTAACCAATTGAGGTTAAGATCACCTAGGATGACAGCCTCATTATGATTTACAGTCTGGGAGGTGATGCCAAGGAGTTCTTGAAGACCTACTATTCCCCCAGCAGGTGGATTATAGGCACAGATAATATGAAGCTTCTTTTCCCCCAGCACCATAGTTGCCTGTATGAATTCGCACACTGCGGGAGAGGCAGATGCTGGGACAATAGAGATGTTGAGGTGGTTTTTGAAGAATAGGGCAACTCCACCTCCACGCTTGGATGAGGATCTATCCCGCCGGAACAGAGAGTAGTTAGGCAAGGAGCATACTTCATCAGGTATTCCGGGTTTTAGCCAAGTTTCTGTGAGACAGAGTACATCAGGATTGTAGAGCTTCACCCAGGCCTCGAGTTCCGCATGGTGACAGGTAAGACTTCTGATATTGATATGGGCAATTAATAATCCTTTCTTGGACATGCCAGATAACTCATTTGGGGAAAAGAAACAGGTAGGTGGACCTGGATTTAGTTTGACGGTCCCCAGATAGCAGAATAATGATCATGGCTAGGAACCAAAGCCTTGCACAGTGGCAGGTTAGGGTGAAAGCACATCTCCATGGCAGCTTCCTCCTGGTATGTAGAGGGTAGTAGATGCTGCCTCTAACAAGGAGGATAGGGTTAGGTTGCAGATCAGGCTTTGTCTCTGCAATCAAGTTAGAGAAAATATAGTTGCGGTAAGCCTCTGGGGAGTCTTTTGCCATTTGGTTACATGGGAAGAGCCCATGTGGCAGTGTCCAGGCTGAGTAAAAGGACAAATGACAAGAGTGCCCACAGCAGACATACTTCGCCATAGTGTTACTATTTCACTTGGGTAGGAAGGCTAGTGGTATACTGAGACAGAGGATTAGCTCTTAGGGATAAAGAGATAGCATGTGTAAAATTAAGACAGCAAAGGGTGACCGTGTTCCACCGTTTTAACCCTTGGCCGAAATTAGAGATAGAGCAAAAACAACGAAGTGTTTCCTGCTAGCGTAGCAATTATTTAGAAGAAGTGGATCAGAAAAGCAGAAAGTAAAGCCCCACAAAGGTTAATTGGGAAAGCAGACCAGCCGGAGGCTCTACTTGTGGTAAAGATTACAGTGAGGAAATGAAGACCTATTCAAGATATGTTAGACGGCACCCTTAGTGGCGGAATTTTATAAGGAACCAATGGCAGACTAGACAGATAGCAGTAGTGTTCGGCAAGAGCCAATACAAAGCAGAGGGTGCCAAAGCCCAGAGACTGATAATCCGACAGAGAAAAGGCAGCGCCAAACAGTGGCTGAGCAGAGAGCAGCAGTCCAATTAAAGGAGGGTCGTAGCAGGTGGCCGTCTATCAAACCCGCACAGTGCTAGCCCGGACACTAACCGGATTTGAAGGTGTCCTGTTCGTCAGGACGATATAATGCAGCTGGCAAGGATTAGCCACTACCACTGGGAGCACAATCAGGCACAGTGGATCTATTTTAAGATATAAAATGTAGGTTAAGATAGGAAGTTACTAGCTAGGGCAGGGGGTACCAAGGCAACTTGAAAAATACTCGGAGTAGCAAGAGAGGAAGCCCAGGTATGGAACTGCACAGTAGATAGCAGAGCAGGAACTAAACAATGCTGATAGGCAAGCAGATGGTGAAAATAGGAAGATGTCTTTAAAGGCAAGGCAGAACATGTGTTAGGCCTAATAGCTGCACTCTGTATCTTTAAGAGGAGTTGCAATATTAGAGAGAGAGGAGGATGAACATTGCTAGGGTTGGTGCCGAGGGGGGAGGGAGAGTATTTAATAAAGGCTGGAAGTGGGCGATGGGAGGGTGGGCGTAAAAATTGAAGCCGCAAGGAGACAGAAGGACAGAAAGTGAAAGAGAAATTGAATTATTTGCAGGGCAAAGCTTACAACTGTGACCCAAATGGAATCTGGTCTAAACAGAAAAAACTGTATCACTTTAAACTTACTTTCTGATCCAGGGTAGCTTACCACTGGACCTTAAAACAAAGAGAGCTGTAATATTTTACAATCTACAGACCTGCAGCCTAAATGAACTTGCACTTCGAACTACCCTTAGAGTGCAAAATTGCTGTAAACAGGCTTAGGTTTGCGTTTAAGTTAGGATTTACAAGACAATTTGGAGAGACTTAACAAGTACCACAATCAGAATATAACATTAGCTTAAGGTCCAGAGAGGAAACAGCAGTAGCAAAATTAAAGAACTGCAGTAGCCGTCAGCAGGCAGAGTCGATGGTTCTGGACAGTCCAGTTTCTGCAGCGTACCTTGGTCTGGTGATCAGCGGGCAGTGCAGCGAGGAAGGCAGCCGCGGACAGAAGGGTCTGCCGGCTGTTTGAAGTAACAGGCGCACCACGTGTCAAGGTGAAGCCGGTCTGGTGATCAGCGGGCAGTGCAGCGAGGAAGGAACCCGAGCGGACAGAAGGGTCCGCCCGGCTGCTTAACAACAGATGCACCCGTGTCAAGGTGAAGCCGGTCTGGTGATCAGCGGGCAGTGCAGAGAGGAAGGCACCCGGCGGACAGAAGGGGTCCGCCCGGCTGCTTGAAGTAGCAGACGCACCCGTGTCAAGGGTGAAGCAGATCCATGGTTCAAGCCACCTAGTCGGCCATGTTGTGTTCCACTGCAGTCATGTTGTGTTTTCCCTGTATATCCTGTGCTGTCTTGTGTCATCCTGCTTGTGTCTGTCTACATGATACTGGCATGCCATTCTGTGGCACTGCTGGTGCCTACATGGCAGTGTCTAGGCATCATTTTGTGCAGTGTCTGACACACCTACCCTGGTGTGCTACACTGCTGCGGCTGTTGGCAGCGGTCTCAGGGTGCCACACACCAGGTAGCATTATGTTTCATGGCAGCCATGCCTCACCCCTTGTCACACTGTCATGTGTGGCCTGGCCACCATTACACATTCTTTGCATCTGTCAGAGTAACTCTGTTGCGGACATGCTTGGGCAGGTGATGTGTGCATCTGTGTCTGCCACAGTCACATTCTGGTCATAGGTGGCTGTAGTCCCAACCCAGACATAATTATATGGTCATTCCCTCCATACACATTGTCTACCTCTGTGTTGGTCTACACTTTATCATTGCGGTGCGCCACACCCTGTTATGTTGTTCACAGTCGCCTGCTCACCATCTGGGGCAGTGAGTCGGGCATGTACACCTCATGGCACAGTCCCCCCCATATTGTGTGTCCCACACAGGTGCTGTGGCATTCCACAGGCCTCCTTGACTGTGTTTGCACCTGTGCAGTTGTGCCCGTAATTGTGCTGTTTTGTGTCTGCAGCACACACAGTCCTGCCACAGTGGCCAACACAAGGTCCATGGTTCAAGCCACCTAGTTGGCTGTGTTGTGTTCCACTGCAGTCATGTTGTACTTTCCCTGTATATCCTGTGCTGTCCTGTGTTGTACTGCTAACATCACACCTATCTTTAAAAAAGGTAACAAATCAAAAGCGGAGAACTATAGGCCTTATCAGCCTTACATCTTTAATTGGTAAAGTGCTGGAGGGTATCATAAAAGATAGGATTGAGTTGCAGCTTGGGAATATTGATGCTTCCCAACATTGCCTTTGTGAAAAACAGATCTTGTGTAACCAATCTTCTGTGTTTTTACAAACAAGTAAGTAAAAAATTGGACTATAAAATACACTATGATATCATCTTTATCAATTTCAGCAAAGCTTTTGATAAAGTACCACACGATTACATAACTGTCAAACTTAAAAACAGAAAGGTGGAAACACTCTGTACCAACTGGATTCACAACTGGTTTGAGGGAAGGACACAGACAGTTATAATAAATGGCCAGTACTCTGAAACATCTCCAGTAACAAGCGGGGTCCCTCAGGGGTCAGTGCTTGGCCCTTACATTTTTCAGGTCTTTGTGGCAGATTTAGCTGATAATATAAACAATGATAACATTAAATTTGCAGATGACCTTAAATTGAGGGGTAAATGTGATACATCTGAAAGTATTATCTCACTTCAGAATGATCTGGATAATATCAAATGTTGGACTGAAATCTTGGGCATGAAATTAAACATTGAAAAGTGAAAAATCGTCCACCTAGATCCAAAAAATAACAAGCATCAATATACCCTAGGGAATACATCGTTAACTTATATGGAAGTGGAAAAAGACCTGGGAGTCTTCATTACCAATGACTTAAGCTTCTCCAAACAAACAAATGAGGTTATAGGAAAGGCAAATAGAATTATATGGAATATAAAAAGAAAGATAGCCTCAATGGAGGCAAGAGTACTTCTCCCACTCTACAGGGCATATGTGAGGCCACACATTGATTATTACTCACAATTGTGGACACCATATAAAAGAATGGATACAGTACACCTGGAAACACTACAAAGAAGGTTCACGAAACAAATTCATGAACTCAGGGACATGGAATATCAGGACCTTCTCAAGGTATCAAAATTAATGTCACTTGAGCAGATGCGATTCGGGGGGGATATGCTGCTTTTATGAGATGTCATAAATGACCCGCATCTATTTACAGAGATGAATTTTTCCTATAAACATGGTAGGACAGAAACCAGGTGGCATCTGCTCCAACTACATAGGTATAACACTAACAATTGAAAATACTTTTTTTCACAGAGCGTGATGGGAGCACGGCATGCCCTTCCACTAGAGATAATCAGTAAAAACAAGAAGCTTATTAAAAATAAACTCGACAAATGGTTACTCAATAGAAGTTCCAGCTATTGATAAAGGACATTGGATGGAAAACATTATGGGCATCCCTGCCTGCAGTTTTTCTCAAACGACCTTAGTATGAACATCCCATGGCACATGGCGGTGCATTCTGTCCCTGCTGTTTGGCCATGTGTGTCGCATACTACCACACATGTCAACGGTGTGCATTGTACCACGTGCGGATGCTGTGTCCCTGGTGACATGCTCTGTTGCGTCTGCTACATGTGCTCTCCCGACTTGCTGGCCCTTGCTGTCTCCTGTTCCCTGCACCACTGTTGTCCCTGTCATTCCTCTGTCTCCCAGCTCACACATTCCATTGTGTTACTGTGAGGCATGCCATGGTGTGCAATGGTATCTGCGGGTATCCCACGCTGGTGTCCCCCCTCCCCAAAGCCTGGTACCATGGCATTAGACCTCGGCCTGTGTCACACTGCATGGTCCATTGTTACATGCCATCAATGTCTGTACACAGTGCTGTGTCTGTTGGTATCTTGCCCACAGTCTCATTGGTGTGGTTGCTGTGCCCCCCCACTACATAGCACAAGTACCATACAGTGTCATGAGTTCTCCACAGTCATGTGTGTGGCTTCACTGTTTCATGGCGGCCTGTGCTACTTGTTGTGCATCATGCCCCTGTGTGTGGCACATTTGTCACATTCCTAACAGCTGTGCCAGCCCACGCATGCACCTTGGGCCTGTTGCAGTAATTGTATTCGCAGTCTGTGCACAGCGCGCACACACACCTTTGTGGCAACTTTGCTTCACCTCTGTGCTCCCCCCGGCCCACCGCCACACCAGCCCACCCCCCCACCACCCCCATCAGTGTTGCTGTATGGGTATGTGGCTTACCTGTGGTGCCCTGCATCCTGGTTGTGTCCAGGTCTGAGTTCCCCTGTATGGTGTGGTGGCTTATGAAGGTGAGAACTCTCTCCGCATGACTGGTGAGGGTTTTTTCCTGGCTTGGGACCCAGCACTCGCCATTGCACACCTGTTGTCTGCCTTCTTCTCCTCTTTGTGCACTGCTTCAAATCATTCGACCTTTTCTGGAGGTCTCTGACTGTCCATTTTCCGTTGGCCACCACATTGACCTTTGTGGCCACTGCAACCCTGGCTTCCCTGCGTAGCCTTCACTGTTTTCTCTCACCCCCCTGCCCAGCAGGAGCATTTCTTGGGCCTCCACTTCATCAAGGTGCACATTGGTCTCCTCCTTGGTGAAGGTTTTTTTTCGCTTGTGCGACTTACTTACTGCCTGCGATGGCACTTCAGGGTAATTTTGTGACATTCCCTGCGCCTCTGTTTGCATCTACACCTCTGTATGCCCTTTGTGATTTGCAGCATTTTTATATGACATTTCTTGCGACATGCGCAGTTCGCAGTGTTTATGGTGCAAGTTGTCTTTCTTTCAGACTCTGGCGCAGGACACATGTCGCAGTGTTTCTGGATGCAATTTATGCATTGGCGTATCTTACGCCTGTTCAAGCCAGTCTTTCAGAATCGGGCCCCTAATGTTTACTAGGGAAGCTATAAAAGATCTGCTTATTGTGTCAGAAGTTGGACTTAAGTTTAAACACATTAATATTAACACCAGGGGTCATCCACTACAACTGGAAAGAAAAAGCTTTGAAAGTACTAAAAGGGGATATTTTTTCTCTCAAAGGATATTTAGGCCGTGAAACTCACTGCCAACATCAGTAGTTATCTGTGACAACAAACAGACCTTCAAAAACAAATGAGATAAACTTATTTTATCCAACATTGTTTCACATTTTTATGGATAAAAGATAGGAGCTAATCATGGCCATTTGTGCTCTGAAGCTCCTCAACCTTTCCTTAGTTATCTTTAGTTAAAACCTATGAAAATGCTAGGTTAAATGATGAGTTGTTGAGGTGTCATTGAAATGTGAAAATGAGACTGAGGACAAAATGTAAACTGCTTCTCTACCATTTTCAGAAAGAAAATAAAAAAAGTCAAAAACGAAGCGCACACAAATAAAGGTTGGATAAAAGATATAGCATAAAACACAATAGTGAGAATCCTGATGAGACAATTGTAACATTGAAACAAGTAGAACACAGTAACTTATTGAAAAGGCTATATGTTTACATGTATTGTGGTGAGCATGGACAAACTAGTGATTTTTTTCCCATTACAAAGGAGGTAATTAAGGCTGAATTTTAACTCATGAGGTATGACGGCACTTAAATTAATAGATAGAATATTTTAAAATACAAAACAGAAAGCTAAGTAAGTAGAGAAAATGTTTTAAATATAGAACAGAATATAAAAACTACAAAATGAATTGTATTCCCATACAAGGGTCACCTTTGAGGATTGTGGGAAAGGAACAGACCTGAGCACAACAGCAGGTCAGTTAAAAGATAAGGTAGGGCTGGCCCGGTGGCACAAAGGGCTGAGGCACTGGCGCCTTACCTTGCACCACGCTGGCGACCAGGTTCAGGAATGGACTTGAGTGCCAGTGGGTTGGCAGGGGAAGGAAAGGACTGAGCATCCAGAGGGTTGCTCTCCTCTCCTGGGGTGGAGTTGGGTTGAGAATGGCGTCGCTCTGTGCGGCCCCGGTGGAGACCAGGGAAGCTCAGTTGCGGCGCAGTAGAGAATCGGAGGAAAACCCTAGAAAATGGCATCTCCTCCTACGGATGACAGGCGCCCAGACCAGTGCCTCCCGAGGCTCTACGTGCTTGACCTGGCATAGCAGCACAGGACCAATGCCTAGACCGATGGCCAATTCTCCTCAGAGGAGGACCCACCCGACGAAGGGTCATGGATTACCCTGAGGTGGCTGCAATATGGGGTCGAGGTCGGTGGCGGTGTCAGGAGACTGTGAGAGTCATTGGCAATTGGCCTGAAGGAGAGGTAGGTGAGAGTTGCAGGGGAGATAAATAGGTAAAGCAAAAAAAAAAGATAAGGTAGTACTTTAGATACTAATAAAGAACAGTAAGTTGACTGTTATATGTGGGACACCAATGTAAAATGTTTAACTTAAAAATATGCAAGTGAAATGAAATGCTTTGGATGAAGAAAACAAGATTTTGCATAGTATGCAAGAATGGAATTAGTCTAGTGGGAAATTGTATTAAAACTATAAATGAATATATGGTGAAAATATGTTTATCTCTATTTAGTAGTTCCCCAGAAGAAGCCAATCTGACAGAATGTTGGGGCTAATTAATTTTGAAGAAAATAAAGAATATTGATTACTAAGACTACAATTGGTGTCAAGGACAATTTCTTGGGACTAGAGCAGCCACCCACTTTCTTAAATGTTTATAAGGGAGTCATAAAATGACTATCTTGAAAATATTGGGTCAAAATTAAATTAAAAAAAGAATGAATGTGTGAAGAGTGAATGTGTAAAGAGTGAAAGTGTGAAAACATAGAAACATAGAATTTGTCGGCATATAAGGACCACTTGGCCCACCTAGTCTGCCCATTTTCCTACCTAACAGATAAGCTGCAGATCCTAGTTAACCAACAGCTTACTTCCTCTTACCGGCCCCTAGGACAGCCTTATGCCTGTCCCATGCATTCTTGAAGTCCTCCACTGTTCTTGACTCCACGACCTCCTCAGGGAGGCTGTTCCATGCATCCACAACCCTCTCTGTGAAAAAATACTTCCTCACATTACCCCTGAGCCGTCCCCCCTCTATCTTCAAATTGTGCCCCCTTGTTCTTGCACATCTCTTTTTCTGGAAGATGCTACCCTCTTGGACTTTGTTAATTCCCTTGAGGTACTTGAAAGTTTCTATCATGTCCCCTCTCTCCCTTCTTTCCTCAAGAGTATACATATTATGCTCCTTTAGTCTTTCTTCGTATGTCTTCTGGTGCAGACCCTGCACCATTTTGGTTGCCCTCCTCTGGACAGCCTCCACTCTGTCTATGTCTTTGCGGAGATGGGGTCTCCAGAACTGCACACAGTACTCCAGATGGGGTCTCACCAACTGTCTGTACAGAGGGATAACAACTTCCTGTTTTCTACTATTGATGCCTCTTCCTATGCATCCCAGTATCCCCCCAGCCTTCCTTACTGCCTTCTCACATTGCTTGCCCACCATTAGGTCATCTGATATAATTACCCCAGGTCCCTTTCTATTTTACTGTTGTCAGTATCTCACCCCATTGTGTACGCTTCCCCTGGGTTTTGTTTCCATGTGCATTACCTTGCACTTCTTTGCATTGAATCTGAGCTGCCATACATTTGACCATTCCTCCAACCTTGCCAAGTCCCTTCTCATCCTTTCCACTCCATCTTGTTATCAACCCTGTTGCAGATCTTTGCGTCATCTGCAAAGAGACATACTTTTCCTTCAGTTCCTCTGCAATGTCACTTATAAAGACATTAAAAAGGACCGGTCCCAGTACTGAACCCTGCGGTACCCCGCTAATAACACTCCTTTCTTCACTGTGTACTCCATTTACTACTACCCTTTGCATCCTGTTGTCTAGCCAATTTTTTATCCAGGCTACCACCTTGGGACCCATTCCAAGGATGGCTATCTTGTGTATTAATCTTTTGTGTGGGACTGTATCAAATGCCTTGCTAAAATCTAGGTAGGCCATGTCCACAGCCCCTCCCTGGTCTACTACTTTGGTCACCCAGTCAAAGAAATCTATTAGATTTGTCTGACATGACCTTCCCATAGTGAATCCATGCTGCCTTGGGTCCTGTGCCCAACTGGCCTCTAGGTACTCAACAATTCTTTCCTTTAGAAGTGATTCCATCATTTTCCCTACCACTGAGGTCAAACTAACTGGTCTGTAGTTTCCTGCCTCTGTCCTGCTCCCACTTTTGTGAAGAGGAATCACATCTGCCCTCCTCCAGTCCTCGGTACCACCCATCCTCCCATGATTTGTTAAAGAGAGTAGTCAGCGATGTCACTAGTTCTACCCTTAGTTCTTTTAGAATTCTTGGGTGAATCCCATCAGGCCCCATTGCTTTGTCCACCTTCAATTTTTTAGTTCTTTCAGAACCCTTTCTTCTGTAAATGGACTGGTATCGACCCCCGTCTTCAGAGTGTTTCTCTTGTTTGGTTTAGGTAACTCCCCCTCCTCTTCCTTTGTGAATACTGAGCAGAAATATTCGTTCAGTATCCCTGCTTTTTCACTGTCTCCCTCTACCCACATTCCCTTCCCTTTATTAAGCTTCAGTATCCCTCCTTTGGTCTTTCTTCACTCCTTAATGTACCTATAAAAGGTCTTATCCCCCTTCTTAACAGAATTAGCTATCCTTTCCTCAGTTTGGGCCTTTGCTATTCTGACTGCCTTCCCAGCCTCTTTCTGCTTTAACTGATAAAGTTCTCTGTCCTGCTCCTTCTGTGTTTCCTTATATTTCTTGAATGCTTTCCTTTTCTCCTTAACCTTCCCTGCCACCTCTTTTGTGAACCATAGCGGTTTTTTCCTTCGCTGTGTTTTATTGATTTGCTTTACACAAAGGCTTGTTGCCTCTGTGATGGCTGTTTTGATCACTCCCCATTGTTCCTCCACCCTTCCTTCTTGCCTGTTTGCTAGTGCTTTTCTGAGGCACTCTCTCATTTCCCAAAGTCAGCCCTCCTAAAGTCTAGTACTCTTGCTTTTGTGAAGCGATTGTATGGCTGTGTTTATCGTGAACCACACTGTTTGGTGGTAGCTTGTTCCCAGATGGCTACCACTTCTAAATCTGAGATTCTTTCTCCATCCCCATTTGAAAGTACCAGGTCTAAGATTGCTCCTCCCAGTGGGTTCCGATACTAACTGTCTGAGGCATGCCCCTGTGAGGGCATCAAGAATGACCCTGCTCTTGGATGTGCCTGCAGCAAAGGTGCTCCAGTTAACATCTGGCATATTCAGGTCCCCCATCAACAATATCTCCCCTTTTTCTGCCATTCTAAGAAAGCCTTCTATCATTTCCTTGTCCATTCCCTCCCCCTGAGATGGGGGTCTGTATACAACCCCCATGCGGATTGTGGTGCCATTTCCTGTCTCCAGGGTGACCCAAAGTGCCTCATCTGCTCCCTGTTTACTCTTTAGTTCTGTTGCTTTGATCCCTTCCTTTACATAGAGAGCTACTCCTCCTCCTCTTTTACCCTCCCTGTCCCTCCTGTAGATTGTGTATCCTGGTATGTTGACATCCCAGTCATGGTTCAAGTCAAGTGATTGTGTAAAGAGTAAATGTGAATGAAACTTACAAACAGTAAAAATACATACAAATTATGTATTTAAAAAACAAACACCTGAACCCGTTTAGCTAGATTCTCATGTTTGTTTGTTTTTTAAAGTTGGGAGAAATGCATTTTTTGGGCACCCAAAATCCAGGGTGCCAAGCTTAGCAAGAGGAGCCATTCACCCGCAATCATTTTCCTTATTGAAATTTTCAGGGTTGAAGCGGCCCATGCAAGGCATGCCTTTGGAAGTTTAATTTGAAAAAATATAGTTTCCCAAAGTTATAACGTTTTTTAAGTTAACGTTCTGGTGCAACTGTTAAAAAACTATCATGAAAGGTAAAAAAACTATTGCGAAGGTAAAAAATCATAACATAAAAGAAAACAATCCCTCACTGATCTGACACCCCCACCTCCCACTCAGTACCCACCACCCCACACACCCCAGTACACTCCCACACAGGCTCACTCAACTGAACAGGCCACTGGATGAAGATCCACTCTCCAGTGGAAGACATGTCTTACTGCTGGAACCGCCGACTGCAGTATGAGAAACGAAGGTCAGTGCGGTTCAATGTATTTCAATGGAGTTTTCAACTTTGATGCATAACTTTTCCATTTTTTCATATTTTGAACCCACATTTTCAACATGGCCTTTTTGGGACCCCACCTCATGAACAATGGTGATGGAATTATGCAAATCTGACCCAAAAGGCGATTTCGCAATCCTTGGCGAAATCACCCTTTTGGTGGGATTTGAAAATTTTCACCACTCTTGTTCATGAGGTGGGGTCATAAGAAGGCTATGTTGAACATTTTGGGTCAGAATATATACAAATGGCAAAGTTATGCACATACATTGAAATGTTATTACACTTGCTTGTAATTTTGGTAATTGTAAATATTTTGGCCACAAATTTTCAACATATAGAGGATTGTGTATGAGCAGTCATACACAACAAGGATATTTTTCAATTGAGAGGTTTCCGTGGTAAGCGGAGACCATGGGAGCACAGCTGGAAAGATCTCATTACCATGGAAACCTTGAGATTGAAAAATATCCTTGTCTGTGTATGGTTGCTCATACACAATCTTTTGTAGTCTATGGGCAACCATAGATGTACTCCGCTCCCTCCTTTAGACCCTGGTATAAACAAAAATGCCTTACTTGGCCACAGATGTAGCGGCTCGTTTCAGGGCTGCTTGCTTGCTCACTGCTGTGGCCACTACATTGCGCATGTGCGAAGACGATCGATGTTGTTATGCTGCACTAGTGAAGTACTCAGTGCAGCATAACAACATTGTGACATAGCCAAGACCGCACAACAACGCTGTTCCAAACATGGATTTCCACGTGGAACAGCATTCTACCATACACTATAGCCATTTTTTTACGCCATCTCATGAACATGACAGCTGTCATTTTTCAGATCCTGGCCAAAATGTGTTTTTGCACCTGTGGCCCGGAATGACATTTCAATGCCGCAGAATAATGTTTCTCCAGGGATTTGAACATTTTCACTATGGGGTGGGGTAATAACGTTACGCGACAGTTTGGTTGCTGTTTTGGTAGAAATGCAAGCTGGCCCTGCACTTCCACAGCAACATACATGTACATATCTCTGGAGAGATGGAAACACTGGGCCCTTCACTCCCACAGACAAATGAGGATACGATTATACTGTCTATTATAAAATGGGTAGAAAATTTCCTGCGTTTTGATTGGCTGAATGGTACCATTTGCCGTGTACTTAGGACATATTCTGGCAACTGGCAGTACTTATGCCAACCAAAATGCAGCACACTCACAGATCAATGCCTGCCACAGCTGTCCCTGCCTGAAACAGATCTTCTGCTGCAGCTCCATGCCAAGCATGTTACAAAACCACAACAGCTGCACTGGGAGAGCACTGTCACCTAGAGACATCAGTGATTGTGTCCAAGCCCCCCCCCAACAACAGCTAAACTTAATCTTCACTACCCATTATTTTATTGTCACTGCTGCCCGTTTCTCAAGTGTCAGTTCCACAGCTGTGGCATGCACTGTTCAAACAGCACCCACTAAACACTGACTGTTTATGCCAATGCGATCTCCATTCCTCTACCTTGATCTCTGATGTGTCTAGTCCTCACCCTTCCTGCTATTCAGTAAACTGCAAGGACAAAAAGTCAGACGATTAGGTATTTTCAAATTACATACTAACATACTAGACACCAGCAGAGTAGGCCTATTGGTCTATCAAGTCTGCTTGTGCTTCAGCACCCTGATTGGGTACCCGTAGCCCTCTATCTGTCTCCTTCCACTGTTACTGGCAGACAATATCAGAAGTATTTAAACAGCGAAGGAGGAAACACAAAGAAGGATTCTAGCTGCTCTCTACGGTGGCTGCTGAGGAACACACTCGCTGCCAGTCAAGGTGGCCGTTCCTCCGTTAGCACTGTTATTTCCAACACAGCCAAACTAAGAAATGTGAAATAAATAAATAAATAAACATACAAACTAAAAAAAATATTTGGGAGGGTTTTGTATCTGTGTGTATGTGTGTGGGGGGTAGACAGACAGACAGAAACCACTGTGCTCGCTCCCAGTGAAGGTGGCCGTTCCTCCGTTAGCACTGCAGTTCTCAACACAGCCAAAGTAAGAAATGTGAAAAAAAAGGAAAAAGAAAATAAGCAGATTGTGGAGGGTTTTGCGTGTGTGTGTGTGGGGGCGGGGGGTGACAGACAGACACCACTGCCCTCTAGTGGCTTTTAATTAAACATCTCCATTACAATACAATGACAAGGACTAATTTTTGTGTTTTTGTGTTGATGTGATCATATTTTTTTTTTTTGGAACTCTTTTTCTCACCTGTCAGTCCAGGGCATCTCTCAGGCGGGCTCGCTCGGCTTCCACCCCTAACCGCCCGCCTGAACCACGCCTCCGACTAAAGCTTCAGTATCAGGATACCCTCCTCTCTTGCTGACCCCACAGGAGGAGGCCAAGGATCCCCAGGGGTAGGGTTGGGATCGTGGCTGGCACTGAGCGTGTGGGGTTTCCACACCGAGAGACCCATCGTTGCCTTACCCGGCTGACAGGGTTTTTTTCCATCCTTGTTTGGTTCCCCCTCAGAGTGCAATGTGCAGTGACGCCTGTGCACAGCTGCTCTGCTAGCATCTGCTGCACTCCGACCCTTACATCGGCTGGTGGACCTGCAGTACCCCGATCTCCATCGGGAGTCATCAAGACACCGAGCATCCCTGGATCCCTCCCAGGGACAGGAGAGCTGTCCTCCAGACATTCCATCCTCACCCTTCCCTGCCAACCCCTGGCTACCCGAGTCCATCACCGAACCCAGGTCACTGGTGTGGCGTCCAGCACCTCAACCCTCAGCGCCACCGGGCCGGCCAATTTGATCATATTTTTTTACTCTTTTTATGCACACTTTTTATGTGCAATTTTAATTCACTTTTTTTACTGTAGGACAAATTTTATAAGCAGAATAAGACACTCCAAGGTGTGGTTTATGGCCTGATAAGAGCACTTCCCAGGTGCTACACCTGGGGTGTGTGCTACCAAACTATAAGCCACCGTCATCATCTTATTCTTTACAAAAATAAGAAATTATTTGCAAAAAAATATGTTAATTTACCAGTTAGGGTAACTTAATGCCACAAAAGTAGGGGAATGTGGCATTAATGTTTCCAACCCTAATGCCCCACCCCCATGTCCCAAGCAGCAAAATAATAAAACATTAGGGTCTTGAATCTCTGGAGTCTTTTCAGATCAGTGATGGGGCCTTCCTTGGGGGTTGTCAACATTAATGCCCACCCCATTCTGTGAGCAAACATAATTACACATGATCTTCTTTCTTCACGTAGGCCATAGGGCCTTACATGAAGAAAGGTAAAACAAATTGTGTTGGCAACCTGTGGCAAGACATACTTGTCTACCTTAGAAGAGTGTATCATTATGAGGCAGTGGCTTGGAGCTGTACCTTTTGCTTCCCATTGGAGGCTAGGGGCTTGGGGGGAGCATTAGGGTTGACAACCCCCAAATAAGACTCCACCACCGAATCACCAACACGCCGGAGACCGAACCTAACGCCACATTTCCCTACTTTTGTAGTCTTAAGTTACCCTAACTGGTGCACTTATGTAGTTTTTTGCAAAGAGTATATATATATATATATATATATGTATATAAAACACATACTGTTACACATATATACATATTTGCACAATAATTCAGCAAGGAGAGACTGTAATTTTCAGCGCTGCTAAAAGCTGAGCATATCCATTTTATCCAGGAGTGAAGTGCAACCTAAACTCATACATGTAAGTTCATCCATGAAAAAATATAATTTTAAAAATGGTTGAAGGTTGAGCATTTCATTCAGTCCAAGAGGGCAATGTGCCCTCAACTGATATTGCCAGAACCCCTCCCATTTTCAGAGCTTATTTTCAAAGTCTCCTCGCCTTGCATTTGGACATATCAATTCAATACATTTAAATTTTTAAAAGTTGGCCACTGCCACATTTCATTATGTGCACTGCTAAGGCATTGTTAGCATCTTTTTTCTATACTAATTAGGTGTTCTGAAGTCCTGATTTTAAAACGTCTGTGATTTACCTACAAAAAACAGCTTGGTAATTGAATTTAGCCATATAGATAAGTTCAGTACTATTACATTTCATAAAATTTTTGATCTAATATTGGTGATTATTGTCTTGTTGACAAAAAACATCTCCAGCCTGTATGTAATTATGAAAAGTACAATTTCCACATTTGTGGGTTCCATTTGGTAAAGGGAGGGTGTATTTCTTTTAAGTCCTACCACTGTGGTAGCTGTTTATGACCATGTTCACGAAGTTTCTCACACAACAAAAAACACCGGGGGTGGGAGGGGTCCCGTGTCACAGCCCTCAACTTCTCCTCTGACTATAATGTGCCAGTTTTTCATTAGCATGTCACACATTAACCCACTCTGCGGAGAACAAGTAGTAATAAAATTAAGTTGATATACATTATTATTAGACTTTTGCCTCTGTTGTAGCAGTTGTTCCCTTTTCATGTGTTCCACCTGATCTATTGCCTTAATCACAAAATTCTGGCTATAACCTTGATCAGTAAAGCTCTGTTTAAGTATCTCAATACCCCTTTGATAATCTGTGTGTTCATTAGTATTCTTTTTAAGTCTCATGAGCTACCCCTTCGGTATATTTTGTACCACATGTCTAGGGTGGCTGCTCCTGAACTTTAATATTGAATTCCTGTCTGTTTTCTGTACACACTAGTACTGATCCCTCTGTTCCCATTTGTACACAGAGCCAAAGAGTTCACCGTTTGTTATAATGTACCATAAATTTCAAATTTTTATTACTCTCCTTGAGTTAATTGACAAATTCTTAAAGTTCTCTGTGGCCCCTCCACATCAAAAACAAATCATCAGTGTAGCAACAAAAAATGTCTGTCTGCTGGTAAAAAGAATATCTTCTTCAAGAATATCTCTTTCAGCAGTCCACACCTATGGAACTATAGCCACCAGGCACGAGGACCACACAGAAACATTTTGCAAGCAGTCTGCTAGGGACCACCCATGATGACATCCTACATCAGCACTTCCCATATAAATGTGGATCGGCCTCGTCCCTCCTTAATACTTTTCCCACCATCGACCATACTCACCGGACCCTCCACATAGACACCACCGCTACAGTCAACTTCAATTCAGTGTTTTCGAACATTTTTTTTCCCTAGTTCGCTTTCACTTTTCATAAGTGATAACTGTTGTCGTGTTTGTCATCTAAAGAACCTGTGAAGCTCTTTGGACACTGCGAATGCAGTGAAAAGATTTACTCAGGTGACTCTCATGACACCTGCGTGTGCTGCCTTGGCGTGGCCCAGATGGCTACCTTGTGATGCTGAATAAATGCCCTGGAGAACCACCTTTTGAAACAGCAGGTGGCCAGGATGGAGAAAGAGCTCCAGGAAAAGAGCTCTACCGTGTCTCCAGCCCATTCTTCAGGCTCCCACTCTTCTGAGTACTGGGAGAAAACCTCCAGGCAATATAAGCATAAGCACCAGGACAGAGAGAGGAGCAAGGAGAAATCCTTCCTGGCACACTCTCAGTTGCATCTTTATACCACAGCGACTGCCTCAGTGGTGATGCCACCAACCATCCAGACCTCTGACTCTACCATGTTGGAACAGGGTGTGAGCACTGTAGGAACACAAAACCCTTGATGGAAATATTATTTTATTTGTATTATCAAGAACTGATTTTTAATTATTATTATGTGATTTTTTATGGTATTAATATGGGAAATGTTTACTCTAATTTCTGGTTAAGATTAATGTTGATTAAATCTTAAAAACATTAAAATGGAGGAATGATGCCATTTAAAATGGAGACAGTGTCAGAGTTTAGAAAACAAATGGTCTGAAAAAGACTGTTTTAAAATTTGCTTCAAGGCTCTGTGCTCTAGCTGTAGAACAGAGATAAAGTCCTGTAGTGTTATGTTTTCTTAGGGACCTAGCCACATTCCAAGAAGACTTCAGCTGAAGCTATCTCAGTACCAGAGAAGCATCTCTGTGAACTTGACATATTTATATGCCTGTTTTTAAATCCAGGCTAGAGTGGACATTTCAGAGCTAGGTATTCATGACTACAATCAGATAGAAGGTCATGTGACTGGTACACACTGGAGTAGTCTTAGGAAATGAGTTTAAAAATTCCATTAACTTTGTATATTAAAAATATTTTCCTTATAACTTAAAACCCTATTTGGTGCCGATATGACAAATAATATTATAATAAATAAGCTTACCAAGTTTCATGAGTGCAGGACCAAGGGTTCAAGAGTTATGTTTAAAACTTATTTTAATATAATTTTCTTATTAAAAACTATAGTATCACTGGCCCGGTGGCTCTGAGGGTTGAGGCACTGGACGCCACACCTCACGCCATGCCGACGACCTGAGTGTGGGAGCGAGCGCAGGAATCAGGGGTCGGCAGGGAAGGGAGACAGATTGAGCACCCTCTGGGCAGCTGTCCTCTCTGGGTGGGAGGGTTTGGGATGCCCGGTGCTCTGGCGACCCCCAGTGGAGACTGGAGGCACCATCGAGCCACCAGGCTGCACGTAAGAGCGTGGCTGATGTAAGCAGGGTTGCCATGCGCCGGCGTCAGATGTGCCCATGCAGGGGGGAGGGGGGATCACAGGCTCACTACCAGAAACACCCCAGCAGCCCTGGATAAGCGATGGCCTTGCCAGAGCCACTGCCACATGCTCAACGCTGGTTTCCCTGCCACTGCCCCACGGTCTCCCCAGGGTTGTCCTCCCCAACCCGGGGAACCGTAACGTACTTGAAGATGACAGGGGGAACACAGCAGGTGGTAGATCAAGCTGGTGAGTGCAGTAGCCTGAGAGAGTTCCAGGCTGGGGGTACAAATAGATAAAAAAGGCCGGCCCTGGCGCGGCAGTGGGATTTCTGCTGCGGCGCGGCGGCCTGGGTTCAAGGAACAGACCCAGATCATCGGAGAGCGGCCGGGAGAGAAGGATTGAGCGTCCGATGGGCAGCTCTCCTTCTCCGAGGAGAGTGCGGGCAACATTCAGAGCACCGGGGACTCCTGGCGGAGGCCGGAAGAACTCGTGCTGCCGATGTTCAAACGGGGGGGAGAGAGGCGGGGTAGACACTGGCATCATTGCACGTCCCCGCCTCCTCGGGGGAGGGAATATGGGAGGGAACAAAATCCCACGCCTTGCGTCTCGGTGACGCTCTGCCCCAGGAAAGCCCTGATTGGTCACCGGAGCCGTTCCCCCAACCAGTCACAGTTCCGCGGTCCGATATAGGGGGTCAGAATCGTGGCCCCATTCTCTGGGGGGTAAGCCAGGGATGACCGGGGGAGACGGCAATATCCGGTGGCCGGGGCTCCAGGGGTCCATGACCAGAGTCGATGGTCGACGAGAGGCGTGGGGAAAAAATAGGAAAATTAAAAAAAAATAAAAAAAAACTATAGTATCTCATGATAGCCCACATGCTAAGCAGGCTGACAATAAGACTCTTAAAAATGTATTTTGTTGCCATAGAGAGAAAAAACATCTAAAAGTTTATGGTAGAGTAACAACTCTGACAGAAATTTAGTACTTTTCCTTGGAGAACAAAGAACTTTATGTGTTTCTACAAAAAGTAATGTTTTAAAGACTTTAATAATGGATTTTTCTTACAAATCTAATATTATTCTGTAACTTCGAATGTTTAGAGCAAGACTATCACTTTATTTTAAGAAGTTTTATTAAAATTATGAAGTTATAACCCTTAATAGTGTAACTTAGAAAATATAAATGCTAGGAATGTGAAATTTATACCAAAATGCTCCCCTTAAGGAGAAACGTCTGAATATGTAAGTTTAATGTTTAAATTAGGTTAAATAAGAATGTTATTAAGAAATATAGTTTTGAGTATAAAACAAGTCCTGAGGATAAGGAGAGGTCTTAGAAGGCATGTCTGCATGTCATCATTTATTATCTAAGAAGTCCTACCTTTTCAGTGACTCAGGTCAATCAAAATCTGGTGAAGACATCACCAGGGCAGTTTTATACTAGTGAATTTGTCTGAGCCACTCCCCAGTCTGAGCCAACTATCGATGCAGAAGGACCTATGTTAGTTTAACTAAGAATGTTAATGGCTTTATCACTGTAATAGCTAGGTCAAAAAGCTTTGGGTCACACCTGTATTTGAAATATTGGGCTAGCCTAAGGATAGCCAAAAGCTTATGCAATGCTACCAGGAAGTCCAGGTGCAAAAAAACAGATGCAAGAACATTCTTATTGTGTATGAAGCAAGGTCTGTGTTTTATTTGCTCAGCATTTTGGCTGAAATAATATTGTCTGCTGATATCTAGACCAGAGACTTAACTTTAAAATTCACACAAACTGCTATATACAGCATTGTGAGTAAGGGAAAACTCCAGTGTCTAAGGTTAATAGCAGATGCGCAGTATAAAAAAAATCAAGTTCCAGTGGTTGAAACAACTTTGCTATCCACAAGAAAGTTCTTTGAATCCAGTATTGCTATGGACTGTGCAGATTGAAACTGTGTTCTACAAATCCAATAACTTTTTGGTAAAGTGACTTTCAGCAAGGGAAATTAACCAGTGTTTGTCCATTCCAAAAAGGTTCCAGGGTCAAGAAAATTAGCTGACCAAGAGACTTTTCATCAAGAGCCAGACTCAACCAAGAGTTCTAAGTTGAGAGAAGAAGAACAACTTCTACAACCAGAAATGTAAGTATTAATTTTTGATTACTTTCACTAATTAATAGTTAAGTAATTTAAATTAGCTTATCTGGGAAAGTAACAATGATATTTACTTTTAACTATAGAACCTAGGTATCTAGTTTAAGCTTTAAGCTTTAAAATGAGAAATATTGTGCATGATCTGAAAAGTTGAGAGTTTATGAAAGTATAGTACAAAACACTGATGTAATGAGTTGTTGCCAGTTCTCATAGAAAATACATTTTGTATGCTATGAAGTTTTATAACAAGTTTTATACAGAAACAATCTGAGTTATTGATCTTATAAGTAAATGTTTTTATGCATGAAGGTTATGTTAAATAATAAGTATGATATAAGTTTAGTATAACTATTACAATTTAGTATGAATATTGCTAATTCATTTGCAATGTTTACTTGCTAAAATTTGTTTTATTAGTTTGCTGGATTATCTGAAACAATGTTGTTGATGTTTCCAATATTATGCTTGATATTTATGCTAATGAGGAATATTTAGAATTATTGTGTAGGTGTGGATAAAATATATATTTTTCATAATTGTAAGTGTGGAAAGCAGTGTTATTTGCTATTATATTTGAATCTGGAGAGCATAGAATAATATCATATGTGAATTTTTATTATTTTTGGTAATTTATGAAAACATTTTTGGGTAAGGCCCGAGGTGAATCCAAGTGCATCATTGTAAAACAATGATATTATAAGCCTTTGTTCCGACAGCACCACCAGGCCTATTATGGCTGGTGAGGGGCCATCATTGTTGGGGATGGCACCTCCTCCATTGACATCACAGGGCTCACCTGTAGTCCAAGCAAGTGCCGATGTACAAACGGTGCTCTCGTCCTTTGCGAACATGCTAAAGCATCTGCTACCTCCTTGCCAACGCCTGTCAGGTTTATGCACTAATTTCCCTCTAGGGCATTGATGACCTCTTCTGTTCCTTCCTTGAGGCCTACAAAAACCATTGATGAGGATCAGGAATATAACCCTGACCTCATAATGGAAGAGGAGGAGGAGGAGGAGGAAGAATATGTGGAGAGCTAGCTCCACTATCATACAGGGAGTGAGGACTCTATTGTGTGCACCACAAGGTCCCCTCCTGAAGACCCCATATTCATCTCCATGATGTAGCAGCTCCAGTCTGCCATGGGGTTTGAATCAGAGGGGCAAGACATCACCAAAATAATTTGGTGGTCTTCTTGGAACTGCCTCACTCCCTACCTATTATTATTCCTCCTCCTCTATTGCCTGCCCTAGAGGATGCCACCCTGGCTGCCTGCCACGGATGAAATATGATTCCTGCCATTCCTAGGAAGGCAGATAAAATGTACATACCAGGCCCCCTCATGAAAGCCCTTTTTTTTGCAAGCTAACCTGAGGCTGACTCAGTTGTGATAAATGCAACCCATGATAGGTCTAAAGTGCCTCAACATCTCAGTTCTCTTCATCCTGTCAAGGAGTCCAGGAGGCTAGATGTCCTGGGGAAGAGGACCTTTGTTTCTGCTACCTTGGGCCTGAGAACTGCAAATTATCAGGGCCATATGGTAAAATACCAGAGTACACTCTGGAGGAAGGCCAAGGCAGCAACCTAAGCCCTACCAGAGGGTACTCCTACACAGGAGCTGCTAAAGGCCCTCCAGGCAGGGGCAGATGTAGGCAAACATCTGTTAAGTTCTACCCACAACATTTCCGATGCTTCTGCAAGAGCAGCAGCTTCTGGTGTTTGCTTGAGAAGAAATTCTTGGTTGAGGGTAGCAGGATTTGCCAATGATGTGCAGCAATCCATCCTAAATGTCCCATTCAGAGGATACAAGCTGTTCAGATCAGAGGTTCAGGATAGCCTCTCAAACCTATGGGCTTTGGGCAGGACTTTAAAATCAGTACACTCCCTCTACCATACAGAACCAAGAAGTAGTCAGAGGGTGCCTTTTCATCCTGCCAGCAACAGACACTGTGCAGGAGCCAGACAACAAAGTAAAAGAAGAGGAGGATCACAAGGAGGATTACCTCAAGGGAATCAACAAAGTCCAAGAGGGTAGCATATTTCAAAAAAAGAGGTGTGCAAGAACAAGGGGACACAATTTGAAGATGGGGGGGCGGCTTACAGGTAATGTAAGGAAGTATTTTTTCACAAAGAGGGTTGTGGATGCATGGAACGACCTTCCGGAGGAGATTGTGGAGTCAAAAACAGTAGTTGAATTCAAGCATGCATGGGACAGCCATAAGGCAATTCTAGGGGGTGGGGGTAGAAAGAAGTAGGCTGCTGGTTAACTAGGATCTGCAGCTTATCCATTAGGTAGGGAAATGGGCAGACTGGGTGGGCCAAGTGGTCCTTATCTGCCATCAAATTCTATGTATGGATCAGCTTTTCCTGCCACAGAACCCACCCCAGATGCCCACTCAGAAGCCTCTAGAGATGGGAGTGTGGCTGGAGCCATAGGATCTGCATCTGCATGACTCATTTCTAGCTTCCCCCAATCAGTACCGTCGGAGGTGGTAGTAGGGGATCGCCTTTCCCTCCACCTGGACCTGTGGAGGAAGGTCATATTAGATGCTTGGGTTCTGCAGGTAATAGGACAGGGCCAAGCTCTAGAGCTTCTGGAGTTACCTCCAGAGCATTCACCAACCCCTTTGGCCTATCCTCCAGAACACATATTTCTAGAGGTACTGCTAGAGGAAGTACATACCCAAATGCAGAAAAGGGCCATAGAAGCAGTTGCTTTGGAACTAAGGAATGGGGGATGTTATCTGTGTCAGTCTTCACCATTCATCACTCTGTGGGTATCTGGCCAGAGCCAGGACCCCACAGGAGCTTTTTTTTTTGTATGGGCGGAACCAATGCAGTGACAGCGCTGCCCTCGATGCTGACATACTATGTGGCATTCGCGGGTTGGCCATTATCTGTCATTGGCTCCACCTCAACGTCAGTTCTTCTTCTCCCATCGTAGAGTAAGGACCTCGTGTGGAGCTCATCGTTTACTGCGCCATAGTTTTGCTGCCTAGTTCATGGTTTAGCGTTAGTTCAGTTCTGTTACACCAAGCTTCTACTCGACGCCACTGGGTCCCGGTAATACCATTTCTTTTATTTATTTATTTTACTGTGATGTCGAGTACTGTTTTTGTGTTCAGTTTTCCATCCGGTCATGTCTTGTTCAAGGGGCAAAAAGTCGCCAAAGGCGGGGTGGCCTCCTATGCGTCGGTGCCCCTGCGGTCGCCACTATTCCGTTATGGAGCAGCATGACCGGTGTCTCACCTGCCTCAACCTGACCCATGACATGGACAACTGCGATGCCTGCTTCTCCATGGACCGCCATGTTCTCCAGTTGCTTGTGTTAAAATAGGGCTTTCAGGGGACGGGTGCACAGTTGATGGACCAAGGTCAGGATGCTCTACCCTTCTTCTGGGTCCCCTCCTGGTTCTATACAGACCATGGAGGAGGGGGGCCTCTGCTTCTTTTAGCCTTGCCATGGCAGGGACTCCTTCCATGGTGCAGGAGGCCCATCCATCCCTCTTGGGGATTGGGTGGGAGGCACCACCCTGCAAATTGATTCTCAGAGGCGAGGGCTCCGCCGGTGTCGTGTCCTGGGGCCTGTGTGCCCGGGCTGGCAGCACCCTCAATGCCGTCCGCTGGAACCATTTTGGTTTCTGATGCCGCTTGCAGTGTCGGGGGGGCCTGAGTGGTGCCGTGGGTGGCACCGTGCCACCCCTCGGTGCCATTCTCACTGCGGTGCCGGTGATGGGAGCAGTGCCATGGGAGGTGCACTGGATGTTGTTGGGTCCATTCCTGGTCTTGGTGTCATTTGCAGTGCCGAGACTGGGGACAGCACTGACGGGGACGGTGATGCAGTTGGTGCCGTCTCTGGCTCCAGTGCCATTTTTGCAGCGCCGAGGAGAAGGGTGGCACTGGCACCATCTCTGGCTCTGGTGCTGTTTGCAGCACCGGGGAAGAGGGCAGCACCGTGGCCAGTGTCTCCTCTGGCTCCGGCACCATGGCTTGTGCCGCTTTCGACTCTGGTGCTGTTTGCGGTGCCAGGGGGGAGTGCGACACCAGCCACGGTGCCATGCCTGGCTCCGACACCATTCACAGTGCTGGGGCTGAGGTTGGCACTGCTTGTGGCCCAGGAATGGGCAGGGGTCAGAGAGTGGTCTGGCATCAGACCTCTGTGTCCACCTCCTCAGGGGAGGACTCCAGGTCAGATCCAGACTGGCTCCCAGACTTCTCAGAGTCTTCTGATCCCTCAGTGTCCACCACTTCAGCCCCCATTCGGCCTCCCTCTGTGGGGTGGGCAATTCCTGCTGATTCTGGGGTTAGTGGCACTGACCAGCTAGCAGTGGTCCATGCGGCGGCTGCTACACAGCCTGGTGTCGGGGGATTGTCTATCCCTTCAGCTGGGATGCCCCCTTCTTTGGCGTGCCTGGACAGTCTGAGTTTGGGACAGCCCAGAGCATCCATGGAAGGGGAGGGTGCTGCACCCTGGGTGGTCTCTTCAGGGTCTGCCCGGAGTTGCCAGCTGCCTAGGCTGGTGGTTTTGAGGCAGAGGGCTCTTTCGGAGTCTGAAGGGTCGAGGGGCCTGAGTTCTGTGTGGGGCCTCTCCCTGGGACCCACCCAGGTTTGAGGAGGATTCATAGTGCAGATCCTTGCTCTTCCCCTTCTCTCTCCTTGAGAGGGACCTCTTCTTTGGAGGCCAGGGACTGTCCTTCTGGACTCACACAGTCCCGGTTGCCTCATAGGGGGGATTCTTCCCTAGGGCACAGTCACAGCCATTCTAATCCAGTTGAACAGCTGTTAGCTGCTGGGCTTCCTGGGTCTCCCTCCCAGTTGGGAGCATCCACGAGGCCCTCCTGTCCAGGCAGAGGATGTTCTTCTCCTGCAAGGAGTTTGGCCCCTATTCCTCTGTCTCCATCTCCTTCTCTCCCAGGTATTTCCAGTCCTAGGGGGCCTCTGACCTGGGAGCAATTCAGGAGATCGACTGTGCATTTCCCAACCTATGTCAGGGCCATGGATGAGAGGGTGTTCCACCCCGCTCCCACACAGCCGAACCCTGAATCTCCGGACTCATCCGCATCCTCATCCCCCTCCTCAGAGGGAGAGGAATTGTCGATCCACATTTCTCCTGCATCTGATCTCTCCTCGTGCTTCCTCGCGAGGATGATGGACGAGCTCCAGATTACCCCTGCCTCAGAAAGCAATCCCAAGCACATGACGTGCACCTTCCTAGGTGAGTTCAGTGCGGCCAACCCTGGTGGTTCCCACCTGGCCTGTCCCCTTTGGGGAAGCATCACTGCAGCTTTGGCAGCATCCCTTTTCCATAGTTCCAGCCCCAAGGGATCTGTGCCAGAGGTATTGCGCTCCACCAGAGTCTACAGAACACATGCCTCACCCACTTGTGGGCTTGACACAGCTGGATACTCCTTCTGAGCTTCGCGCCCCTTACCGTGACCAGCCCACAGATTCAGACTCCACAGATTTTGATTTCTGGGGGAGGAAGACATTTCACTTGGCACGGATTTTGATGTCCATTGCTTCACATCAGGCCAACTATGCATCCTATGACAGGTTCTTGTGGTCCAGGCTAGATCCGCTCCTAGCCTCTCTGCCTGATTCAGATGTAACTAGACAGTCCATCGCCCTCTCTGCTTAGGGCCTGGAGCTAGCAACGTACCAAGAGAGGGCGTCCTACGATGCCAATGAGGTAGCTTCCAGATTGTAGGGACAGTGATCTGCACTAGGCAGACAGCATGGCTTAGTCTTTCCCGGTTGTCGCCCATGGCCCAGCATAGGGTGATTTCCTCCGCCTACCGGAGAACCCATCTTTTCTCCTATAGGGTGAGACGGCAACTGTCGGGGCACCTTTCTTCCCCCTCCGAGGGGTCCCTGTCTCACCCAGACCAGTCTCAGGCCTCTCCAGGCCCGTAAAGGTTCTCCCCTCCAGTGTCTCCCTCACTGGAGACTAAGGGTCTTAGTCCCTTAGGGTCGTATTGGGCCCCCTTTGGGGGGCTCAGTACTGACCCACATAGTGAAGAATGGTGAAAATTGACACAGATAAGATACGAAAATTACATACCTACCATAACTCTTGATCTTTCTGTGTATCTTCACCATTCATCACTAAATCCCACCCACTGTCCCCCAGGGGCCTCAGTCTCTGGGTTCCCCCTCCCTCTGTGTGTCTCTCTTGTTACCTTTCCCTTCCCTCCTTCCCTTTGGCCAGGAGTAAGGGGACCCTGGAGAAACACAGGGTGGACTTCAGTTCTTTATAGCTTGAATGGTGGGGGGTGGGGGTTCTCCTTTTCTTGCCTTCGGTCTTCCGCCCCTTGTTAGGGGTGGGGTAGTGGGATGGAACCCCTCTTTCCCCCTTCTTCTGTCCTTCGGGACTAATCCCATACAATTCTTTTAATTTTGAGGGAGGTTCTTCTTTCAAAGTCCCCCCCCCTTTTTTCTATTGGATAGGGAAGAGGACATGTCTCAGCTCCTGGCTCCCTCAAGTTGCTCCTAAAGAAACCTTATGACTAATCCCTCTGGGTTAGTCGTTCTCTGCCAGGAGTTTCTCAAACTTCCTATGGGTTAACCTTGCTTGCCTTGCCAGGTTTGCCGTCTTAACATTCTACTCCTCATGGGCAGACTGTCTGAACCTCGTTCACTCTCCTAAAAATTTTGAGGGTCCAGACCGCATTGTCAGTTGACACTGTCCTCTTCCCCTCCCAATATTTTTTCCCTCTCCTCCCTCCCTTTCACCTCTTTCCCAGAGATTGGGGCTCCTCTCAATCCCTAAGTTTCCTCTCGCTTCTTAGTTCTGTCCTCACAGTCATTTATTCATCCTTTGATTTGTACATCTTTTCCTTTTATCTGTCCCTTGGGCTGTCTTGCCCCCCCCCTTTGCTTCTGCCTCTACGGCGATTCAGAACTGATGGGGTGGAGCTGATGGCAGTTAACGGCCAACCCGTGAGCACTATGTATTACGTCAGCCTCGAGGGCGGTGCTGTCACTGTGTCAGCTCCACCCATACAAAAAAAGAAAGCTCCCACAGGGTCCTGGCTCCTGCCAGATACCCACATAGTGATGAATGGTGAAGATACACAGAAAGATCAAGAATTATGGTATGTACGTAATTTTCATTTCTGTTCTCACTTTTTCCGAGTCCCCAAATGTACAGGGGATCTGAGGCCTATTCTGGACTTAAGAAATATGAATCTTTTTATTCAGTACAAGACATTCAGAATGGTCAGTCTACAAGGTCTGTTGCCACTACTACAAGGAGGGGACTGGATCTGTTATCTAGACATGCAGAATGCTTACCTGCATATTAAGATGTGTCCCCCTCACAAGAAGTACCTCAGGTTCCTTTTCCACGGGAACATTACCAGTTCAGGGTATTACCCTTTGGCTTATCATCTGTGCCATGGGTCTTGACCAAATGCTTAGCAGTAGTGGCAGCAGCCCTCAGAAGAGAAGGACTATATATCTTCTCCTGTCTGGTTGACTGGCTGCTCAAAGCTCATTCCAAAGAGCAATTTTACCAGATCCTGGCATGCATCAGGCAGCTGTTTGATGCTATAGGAATCATGGTCAATGTGCTGAAATCGGTCTTGAGTAGCACCTGTAGTACATAGCAGCAATCTTGGACACAACCCAAGGCCTAGCCTTCTAATTCAATTCAATTCAATTTTTATTTAACCAGGCAATACATCCTTGAGCAAGCTCATTTACAAGATGGTCCTGGGAGAGCAGAGGCATTCTGCAGTACAACAGTGGTGAATAAAACTCATAGTCATACAGTTATACATATAATAAAAAGTACATGTCAGAGTAGCATACAATAGTGGCACATTAGGAATGCACAGTTGAATATTTAACAAAGGTTGTAGATATACCCATAAAAACTCACAGCAAATAATTTTTACAACATGACATGACCTAGCTGCAGTTGGAAAGTATAACTGGGCTTCCGGTTTTAGGTGATTATTTTCTGGAAAAAAGGTGTTTATTTTGGACAGCTTTTAACCCCTATCAAACACACCAAAAATCAGTATTTTCCGATGTAATAAAATTCTCAGTCAGCAAAAATCCATATAAATCAGTGTTTATTCACTTGATTAAAAATGACAAAAGCCAGCCAGCCTGGTGGCACTGAGGGTTGAGGCGCTGTACGCCACACCTTGCACCACACCAGTGAACCAGGTTCAGGAATGGACTTGGGCCACCAGGGGCTGGTAGGGGAGAAGAAGGATTGAGCGTCCGACGACTGCACTCCTTCCTCTGGGGTGGGTAGGGGGTATCGCATCACCCTGCAGCAGCGACTGGTGGAGGCCAGTTGCTGCTGCAGGGTGATGCAGCAGCAGTGACTGGCAGAGGCCAGCTGCACTACAGTGGCGTGCATAGCAAGGGGGGAGCGTGGCAGGCGTGCTCGGATGCCATTGCATGTCCGGCTCTCAAAGGGGAACAAACAGCGTAAAATTGCAGGGGGTGATCTTGGTGGCTGATGGCTTTGCCCTGCACCCCTGGACCTGAGAGAGGTGCTTAACCAGGGGTGCGGAGCTATAAAGGCCGGCCCCTGTGAGTGTGGGTTCGTGTGGCCCACGTGCACGACCGAGTCCGGGGGTGCGGGCGTTGGTGGCAGGAGATCGGGGGGGCCGCTCCTCCTCCGGAGGACAAACTAGAAATATGATTAAAAAAACAACTGAAAAAAGCCATGTTTAAAAAATGTACTGTGTACCATAAATATTCATTAATCATATTAGCACCACAGTTTTAGCAGCATATCATTATAGCAGCATTAGTATTGCACATGTCCTGAAACATAGCACCATACTGAACAATAAATATAATGATTTGAACTAGTGACATTTCATATTTGAGTATGTTAATACAGCTACTTAAAATGCAAACTTATTATAGTAGATCATACAATGCATTTTCAAAGCTTGTTTAGACATTCTTGCTCTTTCTTTTCTGACTGTAAATGCTCTTATCTCAGAAAATGACCTTTCTACATTGGCACTTGATACAGGTAATGCAAGCATGCACAAAACACATTCTGTTAATTCTGGCCACTGTTTTCACTTTCCTCTCCAGTACTGATGCACTTCTGTGTCAGTACTTGTTGGCATTGGTTCTGCAAATTATTCTGCAAATTGAGCAGAAAGCAAGTCTGTTTCTGTTTCTGACTTATTGAAAGTGCCAAACATGAAGTGGTGCTGTTCATATTTCATTGAGAACTCATTTTTTATGAGTGGATCAATAACTTGTGCAGAGTACCACAAAGAGACTTCGTTTACTTCAAACCCCATAGTAGGACTAGGAAGATTTCTTGCCATTACAGCCTGCCATTTTTCAAACACTGAAGTGTAAAACTGTTGGATACTTTCCTTGAGTACTTGCTGTGTCTCTAGTGATAAACACCCAAGAAGTGCACTAGCTGCAAGGCCATATTCAGTGCTGCCACCATCAACTTTGCTTTCAATTAAAATTTTAATGTCCACACCAACAGTATTAAAGACTTGATGAATTAGTGTCTTTTCAGATTCAAGTCTCTTCATGATGTCTATCACAGGTTGCCTGTTCTCGCTTAAAAAGTTCAAAATACAGTAAACTCTTTTTTTTTTTACTTCAGAATCAATGTGCTGTTTAAGTTCTTCATATTTTCTACCAGCAGCATCATCATTTAACAGAAACACTGTGAATGGTTGCCACATTGCTAGCAAAATGTCCACAGCTTCTAGTACTGACTACCAACGGCTATAAGTTACTGTTGGAATAATTTTTTGTTTTACTCCCAGCCTTAAGCAGACAGCAAACTACTTTATTTTAAACTCTCTTGCATATTTAAATAATGCACCAGAATGCACAGTGATATTGAGTACCTTTTTAATCAAGTTAGAACACACCAGTGCAGCCTTCAGGATGCCATCTAACAGATGGCATGGATCTCTGACTGGGAATGCTTTGAACTGCAGCTGTGCCTTGGGTAGATCATTGCAAAATGTTTTCGTACAGCTTGCTGAGTCATTACGTATGTGTACAACATCCTCCCAGCTTTTACCATACATATCCAGCAGCTTCTGAAGCAAAGCAGCAATGGAAACTGTGTTGTAGGACTCAATCACGTCTAGGTCTGCCATGATAGTCCTCCAAAACCAGCCCTTGTTTCTGTCAGCAAAGGTAAATAAAACTGCCACAGCCGTGTCTCTGTTCATTTCTGGCGTCTTGTTGATGGTAACTGAGATTGGTGATGCCAATATCAGCTCAACTGTGTGATCGATATCCATACTGAATACCTTTGGCAAGTACTTCTTGTACATTTGGGAAGATTTAGGCATTGTTCTGGCTGCAGGTGCCCTCTTTCTAAACAGCTTTCCGAGCAGCCCATCGGTCTGATTTAAACTGACCCCGAATTGAATCATGGCGCAGGCAAACTCGTGGGCCACATCTCTTTTTTCTTCCCATTTTCTTTTAAATCGGGTGATAGTGGCTGCCAAAGAAATTTGACTGAGTACATTTTATTCTTTTGAAGGCTGCTTCAGTTTAGTATGCATCCTAGATAATACGTGTTGAGCAATGCGGCTCACAGTCTTATCCGGCAGCACTGGTATTGTTACTTGGCAGAACTTGCATGCCAGGAGCCACTTGCCTTGTATCTCCTCCACCAGAAAGTCAGCGGTTTTCAACCTGCAGGGCATTATTAAACTGTCTGCTCACAGAAGTGGAGTATAGGCCCACCTTTTATGCTGCTGGCATTTTGGTAGCGTGATGAATGCTTTCATAATGAGTGTGCCTGTATGTGATAACAGTTGCATGAAAAAAATGTGCTTTTTGGTCATAATCGATTTGCCAAAAATCGCAACAGTGGTGTTTTATCATTGAAAATCGGTTATAACCAAAAACTGGGAACCTTAAGTTAACAAATGTAGAGTGCAGTAATTCCCCTAGATTGAGAAGAAAGGTAAGAGGTGTGTTCAGTGTCAAGTGATTACCCACATCCTAACATGGACTATATTAGGAGGAAGAGAGGGGTGGAGGGGGAAGTGCAGTAGTTGGGGTGACAGGCCGAAAACATGTGGTTACCATCTGTGTCTTTCGAGCAGTTAGCGGTGGCAGGTGCAAGTTTCCTTCAAGGTGTGGTTAAGCAAGGACTTAAATGTGGATATCCCTGGTATTTGAGTAAGCTTAAGAGCCTTCTGAAGAGAGTTCCATAGAGATGGAAGAGCAAAACTAGTTGCTGAAGTGCTATAGTGTGTTCTAACTTTAGGGACATTGAACATAACAAGAGAGTAATGCCTCAGCCAATAGGCCCCTGGTTATGTAAAAAAAGCTCGGTAATGTACAGGGGGAGTTTGTTTGTGCTTGCTCTGCAAATCCAAAGTATAGTGTTCCTCATCTTCCTAACAGTGAGGGAGGACCAGCCTATCATGACAAATCTCAGTACCCAGTGGTACAAGGTGTCAAGCTGAGAAAGAGCTGTTTTTTTGACAGTGGCTATAAAGGATATCAGCATAATCTATTAATAGAAGGAAAGTACTTTGTACTAGTTTTACTTTTGTGTCGTAGTTGAGGAGGTGCCCGATGCGGTAGAAAATGCCCAGTCGCTACCACAATTTTTTGGCCAACTCATCAATGTGATATAAAAAGCTAAGCTTACTGTCGATCCAAAAACCTAAGTATTTAAACCTATCCACTATTTCTAGAGGTTTCCCTAGAAGGGTCTGGATCCTTAAGGATAGTACAATGGATGTTGATGAGTGAGTGTGGGGGACGCTAAACATAGCTTTCATCTTCTTCACGTTAAGAAGCAACTTTAGCTGTATGAGGTTCAGGTGCAGTGTATCAAAATCATGTTGCAGCTCAGCACAGGCAAGGGATAGGACCAGCCACGTACAGTGCCATGTCATCTGCAAACAGATGTACATTTGCCGAGCTGATTTTTGAGTCTATATTGTTTATATAAATTGCAAAGAGAAGTGGTCCCAGGATAGACCCTTGTGGCACTCCTCTTGGAAGGATTTTGAGTGGTGAAAGGTTCCCTTGTGCTTTAACTTGCTGTATTCTATTGTTAAGATAACAATTAAACCACTTCAGTGCGATAACATCAAGATCAAGGTGGTGCAATGCAGACAAAAGCAGGCCATGTCAACGGTATCAAAGGCTTTGCTTACATCTAGAAAGAGTGTGCATATGTGCTTCTTCTGGTCAAGTGAGTTTTGTCAGTCGTTGGTCACTTTGGCTAAGGCAGATACCATGCTAGGCATTGGTCTGAAACTCGACTGTATGGGGCTTAATAAATGTTCAGACTCCATGTATTCTCTCAGCTGACAGTTAACTATCTTTCTAACATTTTAGATAGGATGGGTGGCAGGGAAATAGGCCTGTAATTGTTGAGGTCAATGTATTGTCAGATTTAAAAAGGGGGATAATGTGTGCAATTTTCCAGGTTGCTGGCAGGTCATCTAGCACTAAGGATAGGTTAAAAAGAAGCGTAATGGGGTGGTCAAGTGATAATAAACTAGTTTCAGGAAGAGGGGGCTCTAGGAGATCAGCACCGGCACTTTTCTTGATGTCCAGGGAAGTTAGCAGGTCCTCGACTTGTTTAAATGATACTGGGCTGAAACTAAAAGAGGAAGATTGCTGGCTATTCGTACTGTCGGGGCAGAGGACAACCTTCCTGTGGGACTGGGTGATAATCTTACTAGTTGGTGAGACGTCAAATGCAAAGTGGTTGCTAAGCTGGTCCAGAATGTCAGCCTTGCCTGTATATGTGGTATTTCCAACTATAAACGTAGAGGGCAGTGGAGAAGAAGGCATGTGACCTATCTCCCTAAGGATGTTCCAGAACTTGGCAGAGTAGTTTCTGGATGCTTTGAGGGAAGTTTGAAAATATTTAGCTTTCTCAGCGCTTATGAGTTTGGTACAGGAGTTCCTGGCCACTCAGAAGGCCATCCAGTCTGCATCTCTTTTTGTTTTGCGGGCCCTTTTCCACAACCTTCCCTGTCTTTTTTTTTCTTTTTTTCCTCCTGATGCCGGCTTGTCCTCCAGAGGGCACCCCCAACCCCATCCCCCGGCGTCCACCATCTGGCGCTGACCCAAACTCTCAGGGCTTGCCTCCCGCGGCGGGGCTGGTGTGGTTCCCCAATCCCCACCGGAGCCTGGATTCAGTGGAACAGCACCGTGGCTAGCCGGGAGCAGAGCCTGCGAGGTGCCCTCTGCCATTCTGCCACGGCATCACTTTTCCTGTTTTTTCTCTCCCAGGAGCTGGGGGGTGCAATGACGCTGGCGGAGGGGAGTGTGCACGTGTCCACATGCACTTCCTCCAAGCATCTGCCCCAACTCCTCCCCATGCTACAATACGGTGCCCTGTCCCCCAGCCTCCACCAGGGGGCAGATGAGTGCTGACTGCTGAGGACCCCCCTCCCCGGAGAAGGAGAGCAGTCCAACGGATGCTCAATCTTTCTCCTCCCTTGTCAACCCCCTGTGGCCAATGCTCGTTCTCAAACACGGGTCACCAGCACAGCGTGAAGTAAGGCGTCCAGCACCTCAGCGCCACTGGGCCACACCTATCCCTGTCTTTTAAGGCTGATTTTAAAACAGGTGTAAACCAAGGGCAGGACCTTTTTTAGTCTTGAATTGTACAAGGGGGCATGCTTATCAACCACTCCTAAGACAAGGTTGTGGAAGATGCTGTATGCCTCAGAAAATGATGGAGCTAAGTAGAAATCCTGCCATCTGATTGTGCCAAGGTCTACTAAGAACGCAGATTGGCTGAAGTTTTTGAGGCATCTTTTTAGTCTGTAAGTGGAGATCAAGATAATCTTAGGAGTGCGTCTTATACAGGCTATTGCTCTGTGGTCACTTATGTCATTATGCAATACTTCCCTGAATGTGAAATATTGTGTGGTTTGTTGACAAGAATTAGGTTCAAGAGAGAGCTATGATCGGGGTTTTTGCTGTTTGGACGGGTAATGTCAGGAATGATTCGTGATAAGCCATGCTTATCACAAAATTCTTTCAGACTATTAGAGCAGTCATTTCTCCAAACAAGATTAAAGTTCCCCCATTATAATGCATTCTGAGTTTAACTTCTCCAGTAGTTTATGGAGATGGAATAAAATTCTGAGGCCCGCTGACAGTGGCCTGTAGCAGACAGTTATTGATATTGCCTCCTTGGAGGTAAAGGTCACCCTTAGGGTAAAGCTCTCAAATTCCTTTGCAGAAGAGGATGTATCCTTGACTGTTACAGATAATTTATCCTTTATGTAGATTGAACCCCCCTCCACGAGGGTCTGTCAGATCTAAAGACATTATATGCAGGGATATTAATGCTGTGGTCTGGGGTAGAACCTCTGTGCCAAGTCTCTGAGCTCATTAGTACATCTGGTCTAGTGTGGAGCACCCAGGCTTGGATCATGTCCTGTTTCTTTAGTAGGCTACAGACATTTAAATGCAGAAAACTGATACCCTTAAGTTGGGGGTAGATCTGCATGGGGCATCTATAGGCAAGGGAGGGTCAAGATTTAATTCTACATTTCCAGAACATATGAGTAGAAGAACGATAAGTTTCCTAAGTCCATTTATAAGTTCCCTGTTAGCCTGTGTTTTGTACCTTCTTGTAGATGACGGTTTCATGGAGGGAGAACAAGGGGCAAAGCAGTGGCCTAGGAAGGACAATGCATACAGAGCCGTTTTTACTGGTACAATTAATGATGCCTGGCAGTAATGGGCTGGCCTAAAATGAATAAAGGGCATGGCAGATCCCTGGGACTCTGTGCCTGTAGGAATATACACAGGCGTTGGATTAGCCATACTTACAGGGACATCATGGAAAATGTTGGAAAAGATTGTTTCTGGGTGTAAGTGTATATTGATGAAAAGGAGGAGGCATTCAAGTAAAATATGGTTATATGTGTGAGACATCATGTTCTCTAAGTTAATGCAGCTAAATAAAGCAGGGTTAAAATGAATTTCCTGGTACTATTTGTCTGTGTCAGGGAAAAAAGTTAGCTAATCACAATGTGCTATGGTACACAACCCCCTAGTGGCTGATCTGTGTAAGCTGCGAATAGGGAAACAGACACCTAAGCCACCTGATCAGTCATGTGTCAAAAATAAGACTATAAAGCTACACTGCCAAGAAGGGCGGTCGGGACCCTTTTTTGTTGGAGTGTTCGAGCGGGTGGCAGTTTCCCCAGTGCAACTCTGGATCTGCTTCAGCTGGCTGGACAGAGACTTATTTTTGGAGTCGAACTGCCAGAGCAGTTTGAGCTGGGATCAGTGCTCCTGGTAAGCAACAGGGTCGAGAAACTAAGAGGAAACAGATAAGAAAACTTAAGATTAGGGCTAAATCGGGGAGGGTTTGAGGACAAAGATAGGAGACAGAGGATTTAGCATGAAGGGGAGCATAGGCGGGAGAACCCAGCAGACGGGGCAGGGACAGGGGCCGCGGCAGTCTGAACAGGGAACAGGATCCTCAGTTAGAGGCAGGAAAAGACTAGTAACACTGTCCCACTAGAAATCAAATAAATAAAACAGGTAAATTAAAATAAACAGAGCTTCTAACAATTGAAGAGAATTTTACCCCTGCAAATGCTGCCATATCAATTAAGTAAAAGGCTGTAAGAGTCTAATGCTTTTAACTACACACAGTGCAAAATCAGAGTTTAACCTAAAAAAAAATACATCAGTTTCTAAAAATTTATTCTTTCCCTGAGAATGCTACTGCAATAATTTATAGAAAGGCTGATAGGGCTGAATACTTTGAACAATCCAGAAAAAGAGAGAACAGCGCCTTGAGACCAGTGCTCTTGAAGCAGCTAGTGGAGGTAGTCAATCATGCAAAGGTACAATACAGTGCACCAAACTTTGAAAGAAACTGAGCAGAGACTTGTAGAGCTGCTCCATGCCTCCATACCTTTTCTGTTGGAGTGTTCGGGTGTGCGGCAGAGTTTCCCTGGTGCGACTCTGGATCCACTTCGGCTGACAGGGCAGAGACTTACTAGTTGAACCGCGGGAGCGGTTTGAACTGGGATCCGGTGTGCCTGGTCAGGGGCAAAGGGGCCCCAGGACAGGACCAAACGCCTGATTGCACAGGCCCAGATGGTATACAACAACAACAGGTATGTTGTAGCCAGGACATACCTGAGACTGTTAGGCCAGATGGCAGCAGCCATTGTTACAGTACCACTGGTCAGACTGCATATGAGGATTCCACAATTGACATTGAGTCCAATGGGACCAACGCACTGATGACCTAGAGCAGAAGATTTTAGTAACCTCTCCTGTCCAAAAGGTGCTTCAGTGGTGGGTTCCTTTCCTGATCCCCTCTCCTCATCAGATCCTCACTACAGATGCCTCAGGGATGGGCTGGGGGGAACATATGGGGCCTCATCACACACATTGAACATGGATGAAAGTGGAGTGCACCCTCCACATAAATGTCCTAGAAATGAGGGCTGTTCTGTATGGTCTACAAGCCTTCCAGACCTATCTATGCCCGGGACATCTGCTGGTGCAAACAGACAACATCAGTCTGGTGCACTACATAAACAAGCAGGGGGAACTCACTCCAACCCCCTAATAAGATCAAGATGGCGACCATGCTGGGCTGACTATTGGGAGCAGCCAAATTTTTATTTCGGTTTATTTAGTTTTGTTCGTTGGTTCATTTTTTCATATTTTATTTTAGTTTTTTTTTTTTCATTTAAGTTTAGTGGTAGCTAGATAGGGCGGCTAAGTGAGGAAGGAAGCCAGATTAGGTGCGTTTTTTTTTCCCCAGGTAAATGGAAGTATAGTCTGGAGTCACTAAATTGTTACAAGTTGCTACATAGTTTTCATTTTCAATGACTCCAGTGCTTTAATTTTAAAGTCTGGAGTACATGTAATCATTTTGAACTGTGGTCTCCATACCGGCTCGTCTGCTAGATCAGAGCCGACGTTCTCTTACCTGCCTGGAGCATTTTGAAGTCTGGGTTAGGGAGTGAGAGTAAGGAGGTCTGGAGGATGGGTTGAATCAAGGGAGCTGAGGAGTAAATGGAGTCCTGAGGAGCCATCTGTTCGGGAGCTTGGTGTGATGAAACAGTAAGTGAAAGATATTGGGAACTGGACTGGTACCGGAACTTTCTTCTGGGAAAGAACTGAGGAGTTGAGGAGATTTGAGATTGGGGCCAAACTGTTTTCTTGGAGGCCTGTTGTTGGTGACTCTGGGGATCCCATTCAGTCTAACCGGGTGAACGGCTGCTTAGTCTAGTCCATGAACTGCACAGAAGGTCGGGGACTAGGCCCACTGACGAGCAGGCAGGTTGCCTGTGTTATCTCCTAGGCTGCCTGGGGAGCTGGCCGGAGGTCTGGCACTGACCAGGAACTGTAGCTGCAGGCACGGGGGTTGGTGGCGGCAACCTCTCAGGGAAGTACTGTTGGGACTCCCCTGTTTTCTCTTTACCTAAATTGTTGCCCTTGTCTGGTCCTCTGCTGACGGCACTGAAGATGGTCATCGGTTGGAAGGGCCAGTCTAAAGAAATATCGCATATTAAGAAGACCCTGGGATCTCTCCATGCAGGTCGAATCCATCGAAGTCTGGACAATGGAGTAAGGATTCATAGAAACATAGACTTTGACGGCAGATAAGGACCGCTAGGCCCATCTAGTCTGCCCATTTCCCTACCTACAGGATAGGCCGCAGATCCTAGTTAACCAACAGCCTTTATCTTCCTGCCCCCCACAAGAATTGCCTTATGTCTGTCCCATGCATTCTTGAATTCTCCCACAGTTTTAGACCCCATAACTTCTCAGGAAGGCTGTTCCATGCATCCACTACCCTCTCTGTGAAATAATACTTCCTCACATTGCCCCTGAACCGCCCTCCTTCTATCTTTAAATTGTGTTCCTTGTTCTTGCAAGTCTCTTTTTCTGAAAGATGCTACCCTCTTGGACTTTGTTGATTCCCCTGAGGTACTTGAAAGTTTCTATCATGTCCCCTCTCCTCCTTTCCTCAAGGGTATACATATTAGCTCCTTTAGTCTCTCCTCATACGGCTTCTCTGCAGACCCTGCACCATTTTAGTTGCCCTCCTCTGACTGCCTCTATCCTGTCTGTGTCCTTCATGGAGATGGGGTCTCCAGAACTGGACACAGTATTCCAGATGGGTCTCACCAACTGTCTGTACAGAGGATAACAACTTCCTGTTTTCTGCTGCTGATGCCTCTCTATACATCCCAGTATACCCCCAGCCCTCCTACTGCCTTCTCACATTGCTTGCTAACCTTAAGGTCATCTGATATGATTACCCCCAGGTCCCTTTCCTGTTTTGTTGTTTTACTACCTCCCCACCCATTGTGTATTCTCTCCCCTGGTTCTTGTTTCCCAGGTGCATTATTTTGCACTTTTTTGCATTGAATCCTAGCTGCCATACGTCTGACCATTCCTCCAACCTTGCCAAGTCCCTTTTCATCCTTTCCACACCTCCTTGTGTATCAACCCTGTTGCAGATCTTTGTGTCATCTGCAAAAGGCATACTTTCCTTCCAGTCCCTCTGCAATGTCACTGATGAAGACATTAAAAAGGACTGGACCCAACACTGAACCCTGCGATTCCCCACTAGTAACCCCCCTTTCTTCAGAGTGGACTCCATTTACAATTACCTTCTGTGTCCTGTTGTCCAGCCAATGTTTTACCAGGCTACCACCCTGGGACCCACTCCCAGGCTGGTTAATTTGACTATTAATCTTTGTGGGACTGTGTCAAATGCCTTGCTAAAGTCTAGGTAGGCCATGTCCACAGCCCCTCCCTGGTCTACTACTTTGGTCACCCAGTCAAAGAAATCTATTAGATCTGCCTGACATGACCTTCCCGCCCAGAACCCATGCTGCCTTGGATCCTGTGCTCCACTGACCTCTAGGTACTCAACTATTCTTTCCTTCAGAAGTGACTCCATCACTTTCCCTACCACAGAGGTCAGACTGACAGGTCTGTAGTTTCCTGCCTCTGTCTTGGTCCCACTTTTGTGAAGGAGAATCACATCCGCCTTCCTCCAGTCCTCGGTACCACACCATCCTCCCATGATTTATTAAAAAGAGTAGCCAGTGGTTTCACTAGTTCCTTCCTTAATTCTTTTAGAATTCTGGGGTGAATTCCATCAGGACCCATTGCTTTGTCCATCTTCAGTTTTAGGAGTTCTTGCAGAACCCTTTCTTCTGTGAAAGGACTGGGATCGACCCCTATCAAGAGTGCTTCTGTTAATTGGATTAGTACGTCTCCTCCTCTTTTGTAATACTGAGCAGAAATATTCGTTCAGTATTCCTGCTTTTCACTGTCCCCTCTGCCCACCCACCGCTCATTCTATTCAGCCTCACTATCCCTCCCTTTGTCTTTCTACGCTGCTGATGTACCTATAAAGGTTTTATCCCCTTCTTAACTGAGTTGGCTATCTTTTCCTCAGTTTGGGCCTTTTAATTCTGACTTCCCTCCTGCTTCTTTCTGCCTTAACTGGTACAGCTCTCTGTCCTGCTCCTTCTGTGTTTCCTTATACTCCGGAATGCTATCTTTTTTCTTCCTGACTTTCACAGCCACCCTCTTGAAAACCATAGTGGCTTTTTCTTTCGCTTTGATTTGTTTATTTGCTTCACACAAAGGCTTGTTGTGCCTGTGATGGCAGTTTTGATAATTTCCATTGTTGCTCCACACCTCCTTCTAGCCTGTTTGCTAGTGCTTTCTGAGGCACTCTCCTATCTTACAAAGTCAGCCTCCCAAAGTCCAGTACCCTCACTTTTGTATGGCTTGACTCTGTAGCTGAGTTTAACGTGAACCACACTGTTAGATGGTCACTTGTCCCCAGATGGCAACCTACTTCTAGATCTGAGATCCTCTCACTGCCGCCGTTTGAGAGTACGAGGTCTAAGATTGCTCCCTCACGAGTGGGTTCCGAAACTAGCTGTCTAATGCCTGCCACCTGTAGGGCATCAAGAATGATTCCCAGATTCATAGGAGACGGTCACACTATTTTTACTTTATTCTTATACCACTCTGTATTTTATGGGCAGTGAGAGTGCCTGTTAGAATTGTGAACCCTGATAAATTTCTGTGGACTTTCCCATGCCTAAGTGAGAGGTAGTGTTGGTGAAAGACTTTATCTGGCTGTTTCCTGAAAAGGTGGGAGCTTTTTGGGCCTACAACTCAAATTTGCAGAGACTTTTAGTGACTGCTCTTTGCCATTTAATATTTTCATCTGCTGCCATAAAAGGAAAAACATTTATATTTATATTTTGTTAGGCTGGGTTTGGTGGGTGAGTGTTTTGTAATATGAGTGTTGAATTTGTTTAATTTGTTGTTAGGTTATTGGTGTGTATGGTGTGTGATAGTGGGGACTGTAATTAGTAGTGTTGTTTGTTTGTTGTGTGTGAAGTACTGATTTGGTTTTGGTTGGACTGTCTGCTGCTACTGTTTTGTGATGTGCTGGGATGGCAAAAGGACGACCAGGCACTATTCCTCCTCCAGGCTCAGGGAGTGCCACCCTTTCGATTGTCCCCCTTTGTCAGCCGAGGCATATAGGAGATGTCGTGCCTCAGGGATAATCAGGAGGAGGAGGAAGGGAGGGGGGAGCTGGGCCTGGGGGGGCATGGAGAGGAGTGGGTGGATTGGGGTGGTGGGGACAATAAGACACCCTGGGGCAAAATGGGACCAGGATAGGGGTCCTCCTTGTCTGGGTCCCATACCCAAGGACTCTGCTGTGTGCAGGTAGGTGATGCGATCTTGCTCGACTGCTCATCCCACTCAGGTGGTGTTATGCAACGCCAGGTCAATTAAGAACGAGACTGCAATAATAGCAGATCTTGTTGGAACATCGGACCTGGCATGCATCACCAAGATCTGGTTGAATGAGAATGTAGGCCCAGTATTGGCCTCAGCAGTTACATCCGGGTACTTTGTGATACACCTCCCGAGAATGGATCGTAGGAGAGGGGGTGTAGCCGTCTGTTTTAAATTGGAACTGGGCCTTGTGGATGTGCCAGTGTGGTCCACCAGATCCTTTGAGTGTATCATGGGTGCAGATGTGGGGTGCAGGATACTGCTCATCTACCATCCACCCGGGGATGGGAAAGAATTTCTGCAGGAAGTCACGGACTTCATTGTCGATGTGGTATTGGGATCCCTAGATGGATGATTTTGGAGGATTTCAATGCCTGGATTGATGATGAACGCTCACATTTTGGTCAGGACTTCCTCCAACTTATAACTTCGTTGGGCCTCACACAGGTAGTTACCTCCGCAACCCACATTTGTGGTCACTCACTGGACCTGGTGTTCCTCCTGGGGATGGAGATCTCCAACTTGGTGGTGGAACCAGTCAGGTGGTCTGACTATCACACCATAGAGTTCAGTTTTGTGGCTCCCCCAAATAGGCCGGCCCCTATGAAGATAGTCCGGTACCGACCTTTAAGGGGCGTGACCCCACAGGGCCTAATAGCAGCACTAGACCTATCGAGTTTGCCAAGTGAATGCATGGATCCAGGGGATCTGTTACTTGCCTATAATAAGGCAGTGACAGAGGCTCTGGATTCTATTGCTCCTGTTTGTGTTCGTCCCTTCGTTCTTCGACCAAGGTCCCTATGATTTGATGGGGCCTTGAAGAAGTTGAGGAGATTGGGTCGAAGGCTAGAGAGGGCTTGGCAGAAATCGGGACTGGAGGTTGACAGGCTTAGATTGACGGACCATTATGCAGTTTATCAATCGACAATCTCCCATAAGAAGGCAGAATTCCTGTCCAGGGAGATTGCTGCTGCGCAAAATCTACCAGCTCAGCTCTTTCGGACTGTTGACAGATTGTGTAATCCAATCTGTCTTCAGCCTAAGAGAGCTTTTTCACAAGAGGAGTGTGATGAGTTTGCTCGGTTTTTCACAGATAAGGTTGCCATCATCAGGTCAGAGATCAGCCCAGCTCTCCCTAATGGGGGTTGCGGAGGTCAGCAGGATGTTGCGAGCACCCGGATTGCTTGGTCTGACTTTGGCTGGCCAGAATTCATGGACATCATAAGTATTATCCAGATGCTGCGGCCAACCAGCTGTAGTTTGGACCCGGGCCCAGTGCAACTCATTGTGGGCTGCGCTGATGACATCAGCCCGGTCCAGGACGAGATAGTCTGGAGTTCATTGGAGAGGGGGATCTTTCCAGAGCCCCTAAAGGAAGTGATTGTGTGACTGCTCCTGAGAAAAAACTCCCTTGACCCAGGCTGTCCGTTTAACTACAGTCATAGAAATACAGAAACATAGAAATTGTCAGCAGATAAAGACCGCTAGGCCCATCCAGTCTGCCTGTAGGCCCTATACATTGTATGTGGCCACTGACCCTAAGTGATCAATGGCTTTTCATCACTCCTTCCCCTCTCAGGCTTCCCTTGTGCCTGTCCCAAGCATGCTTAAACCCCTCCACTGTTCTTGCCCCACTACCTATTGTGGCAGACTATTCCAAGTGTCGACTACCCTTTCTGTGTAGAAAAACTTCCTCACATTACCTCTCAATCTACCCCCTTCCAATTTCATATCATGCCCCCTTGTTCTAGTACTTTTTCTTTATTGGAAAAGGTCCCCTGCCTACACCTTGTTTATGCCCTTGAGGTACTTGAAAGTTTCAACCATGTCCCCCCGCTGTCTCCTCTCCTCTCCTCGCAGTACTCCAGGTGAGGCCTTACCAATGTTTTATACAATGGCATCACCACCTCCTGCCTCCTGCTAGTGATACCCCTGCCTGTGTATCCCAGCATGGCACTGGCCCTCCCTGCCACCTTTGTACATTGCTTTGACACCTTAAGGTTATCATAGATGATAACCCCTAGGTCCCTTTTCTCTTTGGTGACAGTCAGCTCCTCCCCCCCAACCTGTAGCTTTCCCCAGGGTTCCCTCTACCCAGGTGTATTATTTTGCACTTCTTTGCATTGAACCTCAGTTGCCACATCTCCGACCATCTTTCAAGCTTCTCCAGGTCACTCTTCATTTTCTGCACCCCTTCTGGGGTATCCACCCTGTTGCAGATCTTGGTGTCATCTGCAAATAGGCAGACCTTTCCTTCCAGCCCCTCTACAATGTCACTAATGAAGACATTGAATAGGACTAGTCCTAGTACTGATCCCTGTGGTACCCCACTGGTCACCCCCCTCTCCCCAGATTGTACCCCATTTACCACCACCATCATCTGTCTCAGACCTGTCTCAAACCTGCCTTTTGTGGTTGAGAAGGTGGTTGTGCTGCAGTTGGATGATCATCTTTCCACCTACGATGTCTATGATTCTCTCCAGTCCGGATTTCGGAAAAGGCATAGTGTGACGCTTGGCCAGCTGGTTATGATTGTTCTATAATATTTGTAATATAGAATGTGGTGTGTGTGAGTGTCTCTCATTAGACATCCTGTGCTATAGGTGCCCCCCCAGGTCAGTGAAGTGCCAAGTGACCTGAAACCAGAAGGTAATTAAAAGACTAGAGAGACTTAATTAAGGGTCTCCTGTTTTTCTATCTTAATTAGAACTGACCCAGCTGCCAGGATATAGGGCTCATAAACTTTTATGACGTCTTAGAGGAAAAGCATGTTATACCACCATGATGCTAAAGTTGTAAAAAAACCTTTGCTGCCTTGGGAACAGGAAACCACACAAGATCAAAGGAAAGGCTTTATTAAAGACTGTCATAATTTGGAAAATTTAGTTTTTGCTGAAGTCACAATATTTAAAATATCTCCTGACAGGAATAGCATTGTTTGTATATTTTTTTATATTCTAAAAGGAGGAGCTAGATGACATCATAGAAGGGGTGTAGGAGAGACACAGTTTAACTAGGACTTGTGTCTGATCTTTGTGAGACATTTCTTTTTGGGCTCTTAAGAAACACGATCTAACTATAAGCACTATAGAGGTAATACATTAAATAGAAAAAGTCTAATTGTATTGTGGTAGGAGTTTTTGTTTGTACTTTTCCTTGTTTTCTCTTAAATGGTTGTATGCTCTTTGATATATTGTTCTGTGTTTGCATTTTTCGTGCTTTTTTCATCTTTAAGTAAAGTACCCTTTGTATTTAAAAAGACTGCCTGGGTGTGTCTTTGAAGTTCTTTTTGCATGTGGTGTATACGTGGTTAAGTTGACAGCTGTTCTGAAGGACTTGATGGTGTTGCTATACTGGGAAAAGGGAAGAATATACCTAAGGTCTTTTATAGAGTTTTAAGGGTTCATTTTGGATACCTGGTTAGGTGCCCTCAGGCGCAAGATATCTTGCATCCCCCTGAAGAGAAGATTATCTGAGCCTGTACATTTGGGTATGCTAGTATGAGGTTCACAGTTTGAATCCCCCAGAACTTGAGACTAAAGGTGATTCGGACCCACAAGCAGACAGGGGGGTTACCCTGTTACCTATTCACAATACTGTGCTCAGAGGTTGGCACTGTGGGAGCAGAGAGCCTGACCTGCTGAGTGTGTTTGTGACAGATTTGGTTGTTCAGCGTGTCAGCGTAATACTGTACAGCTCACTTGCAAAATAAGGCAGTCATTTATTTTTTAAAAAGGAAACAGAACTATATCATTTTGCTTACAGTCAAGTTCCTATCTGTTTTATTTTTTTCCTAAAGTGCAAGTTAGAGTAGCCATAGTTAGGGAAGAAGATGGCTTCCAACTACAGCGGGCACACTGCAGACTTCTTTCATAGATTTTTTCATAGATCATAGATTTATACGGGCACAGGAGGCAAAAGCTCATATATTGCCCACCACTTGTCAGTGGATCACCTGATACTTTTTAATACCCATGTGCTCATCTAACAATGTTTTAAACATGTGCATTGTTCTACTTTTAACTACATTCTCAGGTAAGGCATTCCAACTCGTAAAAACCCTCTGACTAAACCACTTCTGTCTCTTATTAGTTTTACTAATATCTGTTGCTAATATTAATGAATGTGATCTTGTATTCTTGGTATTGTTGTGTTTAGTCAAGGCAATAGTTTCAAACAGTTCTTCATTTTTTATTGAACTATATACCAAACACAAATCTCCTCATAACCTTCTATATTGTAAGGAATACAAGTTCAGTTGCCTCAATCTCTCATCATAATTCTTGTTTTTCATTTTTGTAATTCTCTTTGTTACCTTTCTCTGTACTCTCTCCATTAATTGTACCCCACTCTTACTTTGTGGGGCACAAAATGGGGAGCAGTACTCCAGCTGTGTTCTCACCAGTGATGAATAAAGTGGAAGTATAACTGCCTCGTTTCTACTTTTTATGCATTTAAATATACATGCCATGGGTCTATTACATTTTTTATCAATTACTCTAGCATGTGTATCAAAATTAAGTGTGTTTTTAATCATCACTCCCAGGTCCCTCTCACTGTCTGTCACCTGCAATACACTGCCCCCCAGCTTATATGTAAACATTTGGTTTTGATGTCCCAAATGCATCACCTTACACTTCTCCACATTAAAGGCCAGTTTGTTTTGTATAGCCCAGTTCTCTATATTTGTCAATTCCCCTTGTAACATTTCTGCAGCAGCGCTGTTATTTATCACTGCTCCTATTTTACTATCATCAGCATATTTCCCTATCCAGGCTCTCTCAGAAGTTTGCATATTAGCAATAGGTATATTAAACAAAGTCGGCCCCAATACCAATCCCTGCGGGACCCCACTCATAACATTTCTCCACTTAGAGTAGTAACCTCTCATCACAACTCTCTGTCATCTATTCAGCAGCCAACTACTTATCCAACTCACTATACTACGATGTAAATGTATATTATTTAACTGCTCCAGTAAGACCTTATGAGAGACAGAGTCAAACGCCTTTGTATAGTCTAAAAATATAATATCCACCAGTAGGCCTTGGTCAAGTGCAGCACTGACTGGTTCAAAAAAACACAACTGATTTGTAAGACATGATCTCCCTCTCACAAATCCATCCATCCATATCTAATAGTCCTTTCATTTTTACATGATCTATGATTAGATCATGTATTAATCCCTCCATAATTTTCCCCAAGACTGAAGTCAGACTTATAGGTCTATAGTTACTGGCTTGTTTCTTATCTCCCTTCTTATATATCGGTGTCACATTAGCTTCCTTCCATTCATCAAGAACTTTACCTTCTCTGATTGATGCATTAAATAATTTTGTAATTGGCCCACATAATTTGTCTGCCAATTCCTTCAATAATCTTGGACTCACTCCATCTGGTCCCATAGATTTGTAAGGTTTTATTTTCTTTATCTTCTCCAAGATGTCCTGTTCGGTGAATGCTATATTTTTATCATTTGGCAACCTGTTCTTATCTAACTCACTATCTTTAATTATTGCTTTTGGTTGAAAGGCTGTTAGAAAATAATTATTCAACTCATTCACTATGTCTTGTTCATTTTTAGTTATTTCACCATTAACTACCAAGGGGCCAATGTTTTTTTGGTTACCGCTCATGGACCCTATATAGTTCAAAAATGTTTTTTTGTTGTCCTTTACAGAATCAACCATTTTCTTTTCTGCCTTAGCTTTTGATACTGTAATTATATATTTGGTTTTATTAGCTATTTTTTTTATAATTCATCCAACTATGAGTTGTGGGATTTTGTTTATACTTAATATATAATTTCTTCTTTTTCTGTATTGCTGTTTTAATTTTCTTCCCCCACCATACTGGAACTCTACCTTTTATATTATATTTTAGTAATTCTGGTACCCATTCTCTAACACAATGATCTAAACGTGTTTTAATTTTTCTCTGTATTTCCTTCATTCCTAGCTCTTTTAATTCTTCTTCCCATCTCCATCCATTTAAATAATTTCTCATTTGTACAAAATCAGCTTTATTGTAGCATTTTCTATTCGTTCTCCCCTTTACATTGTTTATCTTTATACTAACCTCTACTATGATCTTACTGTGGTCACTGTCTGATAATGGGGGTTCAACCCTAACCTTAGTTATTTTTTCCTCGAAATGACATAGGAACAAGTCCAATATAGTTTCACCTCTACTTCCTTCCATTATTATCTGGTCAAGTCATTTTTGTGTTGACATGTCTATAAATGTATTTTCTACAAATGTAGTTCCTACCAATTTTTCCCAATTAATCTTTGGGAAATTAAGATCACCTAATATCAGATCATCTCCTTCAATATCTACTTGCTCCAATATATCCATAATTACAGTATTATCTACCAATCATAGATTTGGAGGACGGTAACATAAACACACTGTTAGGTCTTGTGTTGGAAGATATAATTTAACCCACATCAGCTCATAATTTTGTATCGCATCTATTACTGGTGTTATCTCCTCCGCCTCTATATTATCTCTAATATATACTATAATTCCTCCTCCCCTTTTTCCCATTCTATCCTTACGAAAACTATTATATCCTTTAACTTCAGTATACCAATCTTCCTCAGCAAACCATGTTTCAGTTACTGCACATATTGTTATATCCTCCTTTATCATATATATTCTAATTCATCTTTTTTATTTCATAAACTTCTGGCATTAGTCAGAAGTATTTTAACTTTAGTCAGTTTTGGATTTACTGTATCTCCTTAGTTTTTCTATTCTCCTTCTTTTTCCTTATTTTATTCTCCTTTGTCACAGTAACCCTTTCCCTTTTCCCATTTTATTAGTTTAAAACCTGTTTAACAGTATTCACAAATATATTGGCAAGTTTATCACTGCCCTTCCTACTAAGATGTAATCTATCATGACTATATAATGCTCTATTTCCCTCAAACAATTCCCATGTTTTTATATCACTTATATCATGTATTAATGTCCATTGTCTAATCCAATTATTCAATCTAGCTATTTTCCTATTAACTATCCAATTCATTCTAGGTATAGACAATATCTCAGATATAATCAAGTCACAATTTGCTCCTGTCACCATACTATGCATAACTTGTATTGCACTAAAGATTTCTTCTGTAGTACTAACTTTAACATCATTTGCACCTATATGTATCAAAATGATTGATTTTTGTTGAATCTTTGGAATCAAGTCAGAAATGATTATCATATCCCATACACCTGCTCCTGGATAACAACTACTAACAACATTTTCCTTATCATTCTTGGTAGTGATATGATCTGTGAAACTTATTATAGAATCTCCTAATGCATATATGTGTATCTTCCTTCGCTGTGTGCTATCTACATTATTTAAATCACCCATATCACCCTCATCATTTAAACTTCCTATTTCTCGTTGTGTATGTATCTTCATAATATTTTCACTCATTTCCACATTTTCGCCAGTTCTCCCATTTACCATTTCCTCCATGCTGCTTGCCTCTTTTTGGTCTTGATTACTGTCTTTCTCCTGTTCTAAATTGTCAATTAGTGGAGTAAAGTGAATATACATTGGTATTTGAAATGTCATAGCTCTTCTTCCCTTCTCATTATTCCTTTTTATTTGTGATGCTAATAACTATTCATCTTCAATGTGTTCCTCTTCCTGTTGTTCTCTTATTCATTTTTTACTCACACTTCCTTCATACTTTGTATCATTTTGAACATCTTCCCCCACTTTACTAATTTATCTTTTATAGATGATTTTTGTGGGCATTTTATCTCCAATTGCAAACCTAACACCTTAACCTTTAGCTAATTTCTAAACATTGTTCACATGTGGTATAATATAGGCCATTAGTAACTGTTATACTTATTTTTCTACATGTATCACACATCACTCCTATCTGACCATCATTTAGTGTCACATATGTAGTGTCCATTTTGATTTATAATGTCTCTATATTTTACTCTCTAGTTCTTTGTACCCACTGTATCTTGGCCCTCTTACACTCTTCCCAATCTGACGCCATCACACACCACTGGCCTCTGCCTGCGTTGCCTCCGCTCCATGCTTGGCTCCACTCGCTAGAGTCAAGCATTTTGTAGCTGAGAGCGCTGACGTCACCCATTGCTATGGCAATGGAAATCCACCACCCTCCTTAAAGTGTGACAGCACATATAGACTGCCTTTAAAAAGGCAGACTGGGCAGTGCTAGGCAGCTAAATGCTTCTCCTGAGCACCAGTGAAACACTGATGCCTGTCCAAAACTTCTACCCCCTCACTGAAATGGGAGGGTGAAAAAGCCAAAACACAGGTACACAGAAAAAGTGTTCCACAGTACCTACGAGTGCCTACAGTCATAGCCTAGTTTAGGGAATGCTGCAATAGAGACTAGCTGTACAATGCTGCCTTTCCAGCAGCCTAGTAGAGACAGAACACCTGTTGTTTTGCTCACTAGAGCTGAGCGTTTTGTAGCTGAGAGCACTGACGTCACCCATTGCTACGGCAACGGAAATCCAATTACCTCCTTGTGTGGCAGACAGCACATATAGCCTGCCTTTAAAAAGGCAGGCTAGGCAGCTAAATGCTTCTCCTGAGCACCAGTGAAACACTGATGCCTGTCCAAAATTTCTACCCCCTCGTTGAAACGGGAGGGTGAAAAAGCCAAAACACAAGTACACAGAAAGCAGTTATGCAAGGACAGAGGAGTCCTGTATGAGGTGAGAGCCACCAAGCAGAACCTTGAGAATGCCTTGATGGCAGCAGATGCCCAGAGCATCAAGTCACAGACTGTGACTGTAAAGGGCCAAACCTTGGCCATGGAGGGGCTAGTGGCCAGTGTAGTGTCCAGATCCAATGAGGAGGGCATCAAGGCCAGTGCAAGTGAAGGGCCACAGCAGCAGTGGAAGGTCACCAGCATTCTGGAGCCAGAAGCAAACAAGCTGAAGATTGAGTGGCGCAGAATGGAGCTGGAGTTCCAGAGGGAGGCAGAACAAAAACAGCAAGAGGCTAAACAAGAATGACGAGAGGCAGAGCGAGAACAGCGGGAGACTGACTGTGAAGAGCGTGAGCGCCAGAGGCAACATGAACTGGAGAAGTTACGACTCCAACCACCAGCACCAGAGCAGGTAAGTGGCTTGGGTTTAACTGGAACTACAGGACTGGGTTACATATTGAATTCCAAACTGATAGCTGAATTTAAAGAGGGGAAGGATATGGATGCCTTTTTAAATTCCTTTGAAAAAGTTTGTATTCAGGCAAAAATTCCTAGAGGGTCCTGGAGCTTCCAGCTATCCCCGCTACTTACCAGGAAAGCTTGGGATGCATTGGGTCAAATGGACAATGAGGACAGTAATGATTACAGCAAACTTAAATCTGCACTTTTAAAAAAGTTTGATTTAATTGCAGAATCATACAGAGCTAAATTCTGTAAGCTCAGGAGTAGCCCTGATATGAGCTATGAGGAGCTAGCCACAAAACAACGTCAGTTTTTAAAACAATTGTGGGAAGGAATTGAAGCAAACTCTGTTGATAAAATTGAAAATGCTATTTTGTTAGAACAGTTTTTTGGGGCATGCCCAGCAGAGCTGAAAACCTGGCTGGAGGACCGAGATCCCAAAACAGTGCAAGAGGCTGCTGAACTCTCAGACTACTATGCCAAGAGCAGACCTGCTCTGAGAGCCAATGGGGTGGGCATGGCCATGCAGAAAAGGAAAAGCGCACCTTCAGGGCAGATAAAACCCTCACTGCCTCCACCAAACCCAGTTAGCCCCAGATTTCAGAGAAAAGATTTCTCTGAGAAAAGAAACACATTTTGGGTCTGTAAAGAAACTGGGCATATTGCCCAACAGTGTCCCAAAAGGGCAAGCAATACACAGAATGGTGCTAGGAAAGAAGTGTGTTGTTTATGTGTGCCTGGAAGCATGCTTGTGAACATGAGGGAACGCATGCACCCAGTCATGGTGAATGGTGTACAGACACAAGAGTTAAGGGAACACAGGGGCATCCCTGATGCTGGTAAAAGGGGATCTGGTAGAGCCTGATCAGCTTATACCCAATAAATATGTCACTGTAAAAGACTTCACTGGTGAGGAGAAAACATTGTCATTCGCTAGTGTTCTCCTAGACTGGGATGAAACAGGGGAACTGTGCAACAGGTGGCTGTAGTTAAAACTTTAGCAGTTGATGTCATCCTTGGCAACAATCTCAAACAGGATGGTGTGTGCAGTCACCCATAGCCAAGCGGCAAGGGAAAATGTTAGTTCCCTGGACCCCACAGAAGCCATTGTGGAAACCAATAGGAGGCTGGTTTCCCAGCCTGTGTCTCCTGATATGGAGACTAATGAAAAAGGGGTAGAAATTTCCCCAGTAGCAGTTAACTAAACAGCTATGGAGGGTTACTCAGAAGAAGGAGGGGTGACCCATTGTCAGAGGGTTAGGGAAGACAGTGATCCTGAGTGCCCTGATGCTAGTGCTAGGGACCCTAGTTTAGAGACTGAATGGGACCTGTCCCATGCCTTGGGAATATGTAAGGAGTTTGCAGCTGCTCAGAAAAGTGACCCTAGTCTAGAGAAACTGAGGGTTTGGGCAGTCTGTGATGGAGCACAGGGAGGTGATGGTAAACATAAAGTTTATTGGGAAAATGGACTGATGTATACTCAGGATGTGAAGACAGAGGGAGGGGTGATAGGCAGGCAGCTTGTCATTCCCCAGGGGTATCATAAGGAGTTGCTCAAGATTGCACATGATATTCCCTTGTCTGGTCATCTGGGAATCGTACGCACTATGCAGCGGTTGGCCCAGAATTTCTGTTGGCCCAACTTCACCCAGCAGGTGAAGGAGTATTGCAGGTCTTGTCACCAGTGCCAAGAAATAGGGAAGGCAGGTAAGAAAACCCAAGCCGCCCTAATTCCATTGCCCATAGTGGAGGAGCCATTCCAGAGGGTGGGAATGGATATTGTGGGGCCTTTAAATACCCCCAGCTCCTCCGGAGAGAGGTTCTTCCTGACTGTGGTGGATTATGCTACCCGGTATCCTGAGGCAGTCTCCCTATCCTCACTGAGGACAGACAAAGTGGCAGATGCCTTACTTGGGATTTTCTCCCGTGTTGGGTTTCCACAGGAGGTTATCACCGATCAAGGGGGTTCCTTCATGTTGAACCTGATGAAATGTTTGTGGGGAAAGTGTGGGGTGGTGCAGAGGTGCACGACACCTTATCACCCGCAAGCCAATGGGATTGTGGAAAGATTTAATGGCACCCTGAAGTCATTGCTTCAAGCATTTGCTGAACAGCATGGGAGGGACTGGGAGAAATATCTTCCCCACCAGTTGTTTGCATGCAGGGAGGTGCCCCAAGAGTCGACAAGATTTTCCCCTTCGAACTCTTATATGGACATCGAGTACGTGGGCCCCTAGACTTGATCTGGGAGGACTGGGAAGGCAAGCACACCACCCAGGGAACTCCTGTAGTGGATTACGTCATTAGGTTTAGGGAAAGGCTGAAGGAGCTTATGAGGACAGCCCAGAGCAACCTGGCAGCTGCCCAACAGAAACAAAACATGTGGTACTACCACAGAGCCAGAGCTCACTCATACACAGTGTGTCAGGAAGTCATGGTCCTTATTCCGGTCTGGAAAGACAAGCTGCAGGCTGAGTGGGCAGGACCATACAAAGTAGTTAGGAAGGTAAATGACGTGAACTATATCATAGAGTTACCTGACAGAAGACAGACAGAAAGAATGTACCATGTCAACATGATGAAACCATATGCTAATAGGGCTGACATGGTGTTTGCAGTATGTAGTCCTGGGGAGGGGACAGACGAAGGAGACCAACTTCTGGACATGCTGGAAGAAAGCAAGCGGGAGTCCTCTGTGGAGGCAGTTAAATTGTCACCCCAGCTGGCCCCAGGCAAGATCCAGGAAGTAAGGAAGGTTTTAGCAGACTTTGCCCCACTGTTTAGCGCCAAGCCTGGACTAACCCCCTTAGCGACGCACAATGTGGAGACAGGGATACAGACGCCCATACGGCGGATAGCATATCAGGTGTCAGAGGCTGTCCAAAAGGACATTAGGAGGGAGGTGGAGGAAATGCTGGATTTAGGGGTAATCCAGAGATCCCACAGCCCCTGGGCCTCATCCGTAGTCCTTGTGCCCAAGCCAGATGGCTCTACTCATTTCTGTGTGGACTATCATGGACTGAATGGAGTCACGAAGTCAGATGCCCACCTGATGCCCTGGACGGACAAACTCCTGGACAGGTTGGGAGGGGCGACATACCTTATGACTACTGACCTGACAAAGGGGTATTGGCAGGCAGAGTTAACGGACAGTGCTAGGGAGAGGTCAGCCTTCATCACTCTGATAGACTTATTTGAATTTAAGGTAATGCCTTCCGGAATGAAGAACGCCCTGGCCACTTTCCAAAGGTTGGTGAACCAGGTGTTGAATGGTGCTGAGGTGTACGCCATGGCATACCTGGATGAAATTGCCATCTTTAGTGCCAGCTGGGAGGAACACCTGTACCACCTTAGGGAAGTGCTGGGCAGGATACAGAGGGCTGGGCTCACTGTCAAAGCTGAGAAGTGTCAGGTGGCCATGGCTGAAGTGGCATACCTTGGGCATGTTGTAGGCCGGGGACAGCTCCGTGCTAACCAAGTTAAAATAGAGGTGATCAAGGTGTAGCCCAGACCAGAAATGCAGAAGCAAGTCAGGAATTTTCTAGAGACAGCAGGGTACAATAGGAAATTTGTACCCAATTACAGTGCCCTAGCTGCTCCCCTATCTGACCTGGTAAAGAAATAGATGCCTAAGAAAATTACCTGGGAGCCAGCCTGTGAAAAAGCCTTTACCAGACTGAAGGAGGCACTGTGCAGTGCTCCTGTGTTGACAAGTCCTGACTATAACAGACCTTTTATAGTCCAGACTGATGCCTCAGACATGGGTATTGGGGCAGTACTGAGTCAGACATCCAACCAAGGGAAAGATCACCTTTTAGTGTACCTGAGTAAAAAGTCACTTCCCAGGGAGCAGGCTTACTCAACTGTGGAAAAAGAGAGTCTTGCCATAGTATGGGCCCTAAAGAAGTTACAGCCATACTTATATGAGCAGCATTTTATGGTACAAACTGACCACAACCCCCTGGTTTGGCTGACGCAAATGGGAAAACTAATGGTAGACTATTATGATGGAGTCTTGCCTTGCAAGGGTATGACATGACAATCTTACATAGGGCTGGAGCGATCAATCAGAACGCTGATGGCCTATTGTGTCTGTATGAGGAGTGAACTGACTTGGGAAGCTCATCCCATGCAGGGGATAGAGCCCCCAAATTCAGTCTAGGTGGGGAGGACTGTGATGCTTGGCCAGCTTGTTATGATTGTTCTATGACATTTGTAATATAGAATATGGTATGTGAGTGTCTCACATGAGACATCCTGTACTATGGGTGCCCCCCCGCTCAGTGAAGTGCCAAGTGACCTGAAACCAGGAGGTAATTAAAAGTTTAGAGAGACTTAATTAAGGGTCTCCTGTTTTTCTGTCTTAATTAGAACTGACTCAGCTGCCAGGATATAGGGCTCGTAAACTTTTATGTCATCTTAGAGGAAAAACATGTCATACCCCCATGGTGCTAAAGCTGTAAAAAAACATTTGCTGCCTTGGGAAAAGGAAACCACACAAGATCAAAGGAAAGGCTTCATTAAAGACTGCCATAATTTGGGAAATTAGTTTTTGCTGAAGTCACAGTATTTAAAATATCTCCTGACAGGAAGATCTTTGTTTGTGTATTTTTTATATTCTAAAAGGAGGAGCTAGATGACATCATAGAAGGGGTGCATGAGAGAGACAGAGTTTAACTAGGACTTGTGTCAGATCTTTGCAAGACATTTCTTTTTGGGCTCTTAAGAAACAAGTTCTAACTATAAGCACTATAGAGGAAATACATTAGATAGAAAAAGTCTAATTGTATTGTGGTAGGAGTTTTTGTTTGTACTTTTCCTTGTTTTCTTTTAAGTGATTGTATGCTCTTTGATATATTGTTCTGTGTTTACATTTTTCATGCTTTCATCATCTTTAAGTAAAGTATCCTTTATATTTAAAAAGGCTGCCTGGCGTGTCTTCGAAGTTCATTTTGCATGTGATGTACACGTGGTTAAGTTGACAGCTGTTCTGAAGGGCTTGATGGTGTTACTAAACTGGGAAAGGTAAGAATATACCTAAGGTCTTTTACAGAGTTTTAAGGGTTCATTTTGGATACCTGGTTAGGTGCCCTTAGGCGAAAGATATCTTGCATCCCTCCCGAAGAGAAAATTATTTGTGCCTGTACATTTGGGTATGCTAGCATAAGGTTCACAATTTGAATCCCCCCAGAACTTGAGACTAAAGGAGATTCGGACCCACAAGCAGACAGGAGGGTTACCCTGTCTGTTACCTGTTCACAATACTGCGCATGGCAGTTGGCACTGTGGGAGCAGAGGGCCTGACCTGCTGAGTGCGTTTGTGACACATAGCGCCGAGATGGCCCTTGTTCTGGTGCTTAACGATCTCCTAATAGCAAGAGATCAGATGAGTTATTCCATCTTGGTCCTCCTTGATCTCTCTGCAGCGTTCGACACCGTGGACCATGGTGTGCTATTTGAGCACCTGCGGTTCATCTGTGGACTGTCAGGTACGATCCTCAGATGGTTTTGATCATTCCTTGAGGGTAGGACTCAGACAGTGGTCACTGGGATTGTTTTCTCTGACACTCTTCCCCCTATCCTGCGGGGTTCCGCAAGGCTCCATTTTGGCACCCATGTTGTTTGTGGTATATATGCTGCTGTTGGGAGACATTATTAGGTGGTACGATTTGAGGTATCACTGTTATGCAGATGATACCCAGCTTTACATGTCCTTTGTACCTGAGCAGGATGATGTTATCTAGGTGTTTAACAACTGCCTTGCTGAGATCCAGGACTGGATAGGTGCCAGCTGGCTGAGGTTAAAGCCAGCTAAAACCGAAGTGTTGGTGGTGGACTCGGATCATTGGAAGGGTTTGTCAGCTGGACAGCCTTCTGGGCTTTGGCTTGGGGGTGTTCAGCTGGCTACCTCAGACCGGGTGCGAAACCTGGGTGTTATTCTTGACAACGGTTTGACCCTGAAATTTCAGGTGTCTGCCATTGTTAAGACTTAGTTTTACCATCTGAGGAACATCATCCGGGTGAAACACCTGGTTCCTCCTGATGATCTTTCAACATTGGTCCATGCCTTTGTGACCTCCTGCCTTGACTACTGCAGTGCTCTATACCTGGGGCTACCGGGGGATGATATCTGCCTCTTGCAGCTGGTGCAGAATGCGGTGGCCAGGCTTGTGACTGGTACATCTAGGACCAGTCACATTACACCTGTGCTCTGTGGACTGCACTGGCTGCCTGTACCTTGGCGGATCACCTTCAAGGTCGGTTTGCTGACCTACAAAGCCCTACATGATCAGGGACCCCACTACCTGCAAGATCTCCTTTCTCCTTAAGTCCTCTCTGATCCACCAACGAGGGATGGCTAGAGATTCCCAGGGTGCAATTAAAGACATCTGGGGACAGATCTTTTGCATTTGCAGCCCCTACCCTGTGGAATTCTCTACCTTGTCGGGTAAGACAGTGCCTGACTCTCCAGAGTTTTAAATCAGCCCTCAAAAGTCATTTGTTTAGCTTATCATTCCCAGATGAGTATAATTGATGGGATTTTAGTATTTAATACTGCTGTAAATTATAAGTTTTATGTACGATGTTATTATCTTTAGATTTTAGTTGTTTTTGTGTTTATTAATGTGTATGTACAGCGCCTTGATCTTTGGAAAAGCACTTTTACAAATAAAGTTGGTTTGATTTGATATGCAGGGAAGCGATGGGGGTTTGGTACTGGGCTCTAGAACATGGTCTAGAACTGTTGGCAGTTCATGTTCCAGGCATCCAAAATGCCTTGACACACAGGCTAAGCAGGTCACAGTCCAGAATGCACAAGTGGGAACTGCTGGGGTCATCTAGAGTTGGACCTTATTGCATCTCCACACAATGCAAAACTGCAGCTTTTCTGCTTGCTTGTTCCAGGGCCTGGAGTTATCTGGTGAGATGTGTTGTCCCTTTCTTGAAGAGGAGGTTCCTTTATGTCTTTCCTCCCTTCCATCTAATCCAGAGGATGTCAACCAAGCTCCAAATGGAAGGAGCAACTCTGATACTCATTGCTCCCCTTTGGCCTTGTCAGATTTGGTTCTCCTTACTGCAGCAACTGGCAGTGGAACCACCAGTATCTCTGCCCCTCTACAGGGACTTGCTATCACAGGAACAGGGAACCCTGGTCCATCCGTACCTCAAGTCACTCCATCTCCATGCATGGCTCCTGAAGACATAGCCATTGCTATGTTTGGGGTGTCTCAAAAGGTGGCTGATGTTCTAGTGACTGCCAGAAAACCTTCCACTAGAGCCACGTACTGTATTCCATGAAGTGGAAGCAGTTTGCTTTGTGGGCTACTTTTCATCAAATGGATCCTGTTACATGTCCAGTAAATCAGGTTCTGGAGTATTTGCTGTCCCTGTCAGGCGCAGGATTGCAATACTCTTCTATCACAGTGCACTTGGCTGCCATTTCAACTTCTATGTGCCTATTGCGGGTCGTACAGTTGCTCAGCTGGAGGTGGCCCGTATGTTCTTGAGAGTCATTCTGCACTTGAAGCCTCCTATCTGCTATCCAGTCCTGGCTTGTGACCTGAATTTTGTGTTAGAGAAGCTTACTTTGGCTCCTTTTGAGCCGTCCTCTACTTATGGCCTACACTTCATTTCTTGGAAAGCATTATTTTTAGTTGTTATTACTTCTACTTGAAGGATTTCAGAGCTTCAGGCTTTAATGTGTGAGCCTCTTTATTTGATTTTCCATGAAGACAGGGTGTTTTTACATACTAATCCTAAGTTTCTTCCTAAGGTAGTGTCTGAGTTTACTTTAAATCAAACTATCCACCTGCCAGTTTATTTTCCTGAGTATGCCAATCCAGGAGAAGCATTGCTCCATACTTTAGATGTATGTAAAATACTCCGGTACTATGTACATCTCTCGAAGGACTGCAGGAAGTCCTCACAGCTTTTTGTTTCCTTCATCCCCGGGAAAGAGAGCATACCTGTTTCTAAACATTGTCCAAATGGTTGGCGAACTGTATTGCTTTTTGTTACGGGAAGTACGGTACGGAACTTCCTGCTGTTGTTTGTGGTCATTCCACCAGAGGCAAGACTACTTCTGTTTTCTGTTTTAAGAATGTATCAGCTACAGAGATTTGTGCTGCTGCAACCTGCAGTACCGTCCACGCCTTCACTAAACACTACAGTCTGGACATTGCCTCTCAGAAAAGGGAAGGTTTTGGCTTAGCTGTATTTCAGGGCCTCCTTTTGTAGATCCATAGGCTTTAGCCACCCATACTGTTTTATTACCATCACCCTCTCTGAGAAAATCCATCGTGGGTAAGTTAATAGAGACTATCCTGAAGGAGAGGCTGGTGGCCCTCCTAGAGGCCAAAGGACTACGGGACAGCAGACAGCATGGCTTCATATGTGGCAGATCCTGCCAAACCAACCTGGTTGAGTTCTATGACTGGGTAGCTAGGCAACTGGACAGGGGCCATGCAGTGGATGTCCTGTTTCTGGACTTCAGTAAGGCATTCGACTCAGTGCCACATGGAAGGAAGTTAGTAGGCACAGGGGCGGGTGCAAAACTAGTGAGATGGGTAGGAAACTGGCTGCAGGGAAGGCAACAGGGTGGTGGTGGGTGGGGAGCTCTCACACCCAAGGACAGTGACGAGCGTGTGTTCCACAGGGCTCCGTGTTGGGACCAGAGTTGTTTGGGATATTCATTGCAGACATATCATGGGACATCAAGAGCAAGATCAGTCTGTTTGCTGATGATACCAAGGTAGGTAGCGGTGGTGGATGACCTAGGGGATGGCAGGGGTTGCAGGATGATCTGGCAAAGCTTGAAACCTGGTCAGACACCTGGCAACTGGGCTTTAATGTCAAAAGTGCAAGGTACTGCATTTGGGATGAAGAACCCAAGGAAGACTTACCAGCTAGGGGAGTGCAGCTAGCCCAGACAGAGGAGGAGGAGAAGGATCTGGGTGTCTCATTACAGGGTCAATGAACAACTCGGCACAATGTAGGAGAGAGCAGCTGCAAAGGCCAACAAAATGCTGGGTTGTATTGCAAGGAGTATATCCTCGAGGAGGGAGGAGGTGATTTGCCACTGTACAGGTCATTAGTTAGACCACACCTGGGTACTGCATACTGCAGTACTGGCGTCCGTATCTGAAGAGGGACATTAAGTTACTGGAAAGGGTGCAGCGCAGAGTGACAAAGATGATCAAGGGTCTGGGGACTTATCATACGAGAGGAGGTTGAAGGAGTTGAACATGTACTCACTGGAGGAGAGGAGAGACAGGGTGACATGATTGAAACCTTTAAATACATGAAAGGAATAAACAAGATGGGTACAGAGGGTCTGTTCAAAGTAAGGGAGGGAGGGCCACCAGGGCCATGATATGAGACTGGGCGAGGAAGGTTCAGGAGGAGATGAGAGACACTTTTACAGAGAGGGTGGTGGCTGGGTGGAATGCGTTACCTGCTGAAGTGGTATGCAGTAGAATAGTGGACTGCTTCAAACGAGGATGGGACAGGACAAGGGGAGAGTTAATGAGGGGAAGGGATGGAAGGAGGAAGCTGCAGAATAAGGGTGCTAGCTGCACATTCAAGCAGACTTGATAGACCTCTAGGCCTTTATCTGCTTGAAATTTCATATGTTTGTATGTTAGTACTATGTAAAAAAATACTTCCTCATGTTGCCCATGTGCTGTCCCCCCTCTATCTTCAATTGTGTCCCCTTGTTCTTGCACATCTCTTTCTGAAAGATTCTACCCTCTTGGACTTTGTTGATTCCAATGAGGTACTTAAAAGTTTCTATCATGTCCCCCCTCTCCCCCTTTCCTCAAGGGTATACATATTAAGCTCCTTTAGTCTCTCCTCGTATGGATTCTTTTGCAGACCATGCACTATTTTAGTTGCCCTCCTCTGGACTGCCTCCATCCTGTCTATGTCCTTGCGGAGAAGGGGTCTCCAGAACTGGACGCAGTGGTGTTTGAAGGGAGGAAAATAATTTTTATGTGTGGGTACATTCCCACAACATCAATGGGGTGAGCGGAACAATTGTCAAGGAAGAGCAGCACAAATCAACGCTTTCTCTTCAGTTCTCGCTCCCACACGCAGAGCCAGTCCTTAAAGATCCATCCTGTCACCCAAGCATTCGCGGATGAGTAATAAGCCACAGGTAGGGTACCAATATCCATAGGGAAGCAGCTTGGACGTTTGCTTTTTCCGATGACAAGCAAGGGACGCTTATCTGTTCCATCCATGTTTGCGTAAATTAGAAGAGAGACTCGTTCTTTTGCTTTTTAACCCCTAAGCAGCATGGTCTGTTTGTGGACATGGCCATGGTCAGGATAGCCACAGAAATACAGTCCAGTCTCATCTGCATTACAGATGGACCCTGGAGTGAAATCCTTAAGTAAAGCAGGCAGCACAGAAGATACCCAGTCTACTGCTGTATCTGTGTCCGCATCAGATTTTTCACCATGCTCCTTTTTGTAGATGATAGTTTCACTGCTTCCATCTAGGAAGCCATCCATCAGTTGATTTGAACACTTCATGGCCAATCTGGACAGAAAGTTCTTTGGCCTTCTTCTTTAGGATAGGACCAGAGAGTCTGGCACCACGGCTCAGAGCGCTGTTGAACCATAACAGTAGGGCATCTTCTACCTCGCCATCCTTGCCCTCTCGTTTGCGCTTTCGAGCTGGGTTTGCATTTGACTGCCACTCACTTAAACTTGCATCTCGGTTTTGGCTAATTTGACCTACTTGGCTTTTGGATATGCCAAAGTCCTTAGCCACAGATGAAAGCGAAGCCTTTGGAGCTTGTAAGGCTTCAGTCACCTTTACTCTCTCAGCCAGTGTGAGCTCGTTTAGACGCCAAGATCACAATGAAAGGAACAACAGGAAACTAGTGATTTATGGCTAGAAAACGTCCCAATTAAGCGGATAAGGTATCCCTAATATCCAGCAACAATATAATAGCAATCAATTAGGTAAAATTCGGTTGCGCCCTATTAAGTGGAGTCAACTGTACTCCAGATGGGGTCTCACCAACTATCTGTACAGAGGGATAATGACTTCCTGTTTTCTGCTGGTGATGCCTCACCCTATATATCCCAGTATCCCCCCAGCCCTTCCTACTGCCTTCTCACATTGCTTGCCAACCTTAAGGTCATCTGATATGATTACCCCCAGGTCCCTTTCCATTTTTGTTGTTGTTACTACCTCCCCCTCCCATTGTGTACTCTTCCCCTGGGTTTTTGTTTCCCAGGTGCATTATTTTGCACTTCTTTGCATTGAATACAAGCTGCCATACCTCCGACCATTCCTCCAACTTTGCCAAGTTTCTTCTCATCCTTTCCACACCTCCTTGTGTAGCAACCCTGTTGCAGATCCTTGTCATCTGCAAAGAGCCATACTTTTCCTTCCACTCCCTCTGCAATGTCACTTATAAAGACATTAAAAATGACTGGACCCAGTACTGAACCCTGCGGTACTCCACTAGTAACCCCCCTTTCTTCAGAGTGGACTCCATTTACTATTACCTTCTGTATCCTGTTGTCCACCGAATGTTTTACCCAGGCTACCACCCTGGGACCCACTCCCAGGCTGGCTAATTTGTTTATTAATCTTTTGTGTGGGCCTGTGTCAAATGTCTTGCTAAAGTCTAGGTAGGCTATGTCCACAGCCCCTCCCTGGTCATGTCATGTCTAAAAATCAACATCTACTAACTGTCTTAACATTTCTGTTTCATATTTGGTTCGTCTAAAATACAAACAGAGCTACCTTTATCTGTGGCTTTGATCACTGTATGTTTGTTGTTAGGTAAATTATCCAGTGCCGTTTGGTCATCTCTTGTACAGTTAAAACAAGAGTTGGCTAGAGCCATCAATGGCTGCCTTTGATTTATCTTGAGGTATACAGTTTTAACTGTTGTATAATTGATAAGACGTGTAGAGAAGATGTAAAGAGCAGCTGCCTAGAGTGGCTAGAGTATATACTGTAGCACATAGAGCATCATGAGCTCTCAGAGGGAGAGCCCTCCTCCAACACTGGTGCAAGCCAATAAACAGAGGTGTGCTGTTGAAGAAATACTGATTAACATTTAGCCACTCTCTGCTCCTAATTCCATGATGCAAATAAAGCTCTACAGACCATTGTGGGTTGAAATGACATGTTCAGCCTCAGAAGGGACTCACAGATGCTGGTTTTACCCATATACAGCCACCGGAAAACATCTGGCAGGGAGGAGACGCCACTGCTGATCGTTTCTTAATTTGGTATCCCCTATAAATGAGTGGTGGAGGAGAAGCTACGCCTATTGCTGCCTGCTATTTGGTTCCATCGAACATAGCTTTGTTGCCCAGCCTGACTCACAATGCTGCACAAATAGCCAGACTTGGCAAGGCTACTCAGCCAACACATGTCCCAGGAACATGCTACCAGCCCTCCCTCCCTCCCTGGTCTGGGACTACATGTCACCAGCCATCCTTCCCTAGCCGGAAAACTCATATCACCTACTCTCTCTCCCTTGACTGGGAACACATGTCACCAGCCATGCCTCCCCAGCCCGGGAGTATAAGTTACCAACCTTCCCTCCCCGGCCCAGGAATAAATGTCACCAACCCTACCTTTCCAGCCCAGGTACAGATGTCGGTAGCCCTCCTTCCCAGCATGGGACTATATGTCACCAGCCCTCCCACCCAGGCCCAGTAACACATGTCACCTGCCCACCCTCCCTGGGCCAGGAACAGATATCACCAGCCCTCCCTTCCCAGCTGGGGACTACACGTCACTAGCCCTCCTTCCCCACCCAGGAACACGTCACTTGCCATGCTCCCCTGCCTGGGAGCACATTTCAGCTGTCATCCCTCCCTTGCATGGGAACATATGTATCCTTCCTACCGTTCCCAGACAGGGAACACATGAATCCTGCCCACTCTCCCCAGGCCTGGGAAGGGTGGTCAAGGGACATGTGGTCCTGGCCTGTGGAGGGAGAGCAAGTGACATGTTTTCCTCGGCCAGGGAGGGTCGGTAGGTGACATATGTTCCCAGTTTGGGAGGGAGGGCAAGTGACATGTGTTCCTGGTCACCTGCCTTACCTTCCTTGCATTGTGTAAATGTTATCTGCCCTCCCTCCATGCCCCGGGAACACATATTACCTGCCTTCTCTCCCTGGCCTGAGAACACATGTCACCTGCCATCCCTCCCCGACCCCAGAGCACGTCCCATGCCATCTCTCAAATACTGTACATGTCATCTACCCTCCCTCCCCAGCACAGGAACACATGTGCCCTGACCACTCTTCCCAGGCCTGGGGAGGGTGGACAAGATTCATGTGTTCCTTGCCTGGGGAGAGTGGGCAGGATGCATGTGCTCCCATGCCAGGGAGGGATGGTAGGTAAGGTGTTCCCAGTCTGGGGAGGTAAGGTAGGATACATGTGTCTATGCCCATCCTTTCCATTCTAGCAACATATGTTCCCTGCCCTCCCTTCCTGGCCCAGGAACACATGTCACCTGCCCTCCCTGGCACAGGAACACGTGTCACCTGCCCTCCCTCCCTGGACCAGGAACATGTCACCTGCCTTCTTTCCCTGGACCAGGAACACATTTCACCTGCCCACCTTCCCTTGCCTGGGGCATGTCACCTGCCATCCCTCCTAGGTACGGGAACATGTGTCCTACTCATCCTCCCTAAGCAGGGAACACATTAATCTTGCCCAACCTCCCTCGGCCTGGGAAGAGTGGCCAAAGGACATGTGTTCCTGTAAGGAGTAAAAAGATAGCTGTGTTGTGTGTTTCTATCTCCAAAAAACTCAGGCCACATCAAATGAATGTTTTCCTCTGGTTTATTTTCAGTTTGCGAGTCTTCAACATCAATACAAGTATTCTGGCTAACTTCTCAAATACAGGTATATCTGGCTTTTGTTTGGTGCTAACTTATTCAATTTTATACAAGGTTTATATAATGTTTTCTTATCTTAAAAACTACTAGCTCCCTAATATAGGCCAATAATATAACAAAATAACCTATTAATCTTAGGGTATGGTGAAGAACAGTCAAAGCATAGAGATAACTGTATTGCTCATAATATCACAAGGTGTTTATCATATTTTCTTGCACAATCTCAAAAGTATTGACTTCATTTAGAAGGTTCTCTATGTGCACACCGTTCATAAACAGGTAATGCCATCCTAATAAGGGCATACTATCCTGTTCCAGTTCCCCATAGAACATCTAAATGCTGACCATTCTAAAATCATAAGGTAAAGTGTTGTTTAATCATCACAAGACAAGTATCACAAGACTTTTAGTTAGGTCTGGTGAGAAACTGTCATAGCTAACTATTTGCGTAAACACATTTGGTTATATAGTATAAGAAACCATACTGAAGCATTCTGTAAAAGACTATACTTTAACATTCAGTTTAACTGTTATAAAAGGTTATACTGAAATAAATGTTATAATACAAAATGTTACACCACAGTTCCCAACTCGGGGACAGAGCGTAGAATACATGTATCCCATGCCCACCCTCCCCATGCTGGCAACACATGTCCCCTGCCCTCCCTCCATGGCCCAGGATCACATGTTACCTGCCCTCCCTGGACTTGGAAAACATGTCACCTGCCATCCCTCCCTGACAAGGGAACACATGTATCCTGCCCACCCTCCCAAGGCAGGGAACACATGAATCCTGCCCAGCCTCCCTATGCTTGGGAAGGGTGGTCAGGGGATATGTGTTCCTTGCCCAGCGACAGAGGGCAGGTGACATGTATTCCCATGACGGGGAGGGAGGCTACACAGAAACATAGAATTTGATGCCAGATAAGGACCACTTGGCCCACGTAGTCTTCCCATTTCCCTACCTAATGCATAAGCTGCAGATCCTAGTTAACCAACAGCCTATTTCTTCCTACCCCCCCACAAAAATTGCCTTATGTCTGTCCCATGCATTCTTGAATTCTCCCACAGTTTTAGACCCCACAACCTTCTCAGGAAGGCTGTTCCATGCATCCACAACCCTCTCCATGAAAAATACTTCCTCACATTACCTCTGAGCTGTGTCCCCCTATTTTCAAATTGTGCCCCCTTGTTCTTGCACATCTCTTTTTCTGAAAGATGCTAAGGTAGATAACATGTGTTATCATGCCATGGAGGGTCTACAAGTGACATGTGTTTCTGTGCTGGGAAGGAAGGGCAGGATACATGTCTCCCATGCCCACCCTCCCATGCTGGTAACACATGTATCCTGCACACCCTCCCCAGGCCTGGAACACATGTCCCTGCCCACCCTCCCAGGCTGGGTAACACATGTCCCTCACACAGCCCATAAAGATGATCTCAGTACTCACAATTAGCCTGTATTGTCAAAATGAACTGTTCTTTTGTAATGAAGAATGGCATAACTGCAGTTAGTGTGAAGTGTTTTTCTAATTATTGTCTAATTTTTTGTGTACCTCATCTAATGAAAAGATGTTTTCAAATCAGTCAATGTGCCTGTCTGCCTACATTTTCCGTACATACACTGAGTGCGTGACATTCTGGGAAAAAAGGTATGATGTGTAATCTCAACTTATGTGACCAATAGATGTTTTTGGTGCAGTATTTAGCCACTACTAAGCAATATGGATCACAAATTGTAGTGAGAAAGCAATAATGTGACCCACTGGGAACTGAACCCAGGCCCTCAGAATGCCATCCTGGTGCTTTAACCATTGAGCTATGGGCTCACATGGTTGGCCTGACTCTTCTCGGATACATTTCCTTTCTCGGGTATCACAAATCCTGCAACTAGACACAAGTGACATAGCGATTAGGTGTTTTAGGTGCAGTATTTAGCCACTGCTAAGCAATTTAGGTCACAAATTGTAGCTCAATGGTTAGAGCACCAGGACGGTATTCTAGGGGCCTGGGTTCAACTCCCAGTGGATCACATTATTCCTTTCTCACTACAATGTGTGAGCCAGCTTGTGTGGTGTCATCCATCTGAGGCAAGTGGCTAAATGTAAAGTGGGCAGTGTACAGCATTTTTGAGGCGAATGAAAAATGATGAGGAAGGTTTGACACAATCATTTCTGAATGAGTTCTCCTAATTTACAGTTATACATCTCTTGACACATATGTAACATCTTGTTTTGTTTTATAATGCTGTGATTGAGAAGGGACATACCTTGTAAAACAATAATCCCTTATAACAACATTGACGTAAGTCAATGATTGCATGTGAATTTGTAAAATTAATGTAAGAAACATAACTCCATCTGCTTTATCAGTTACATTTGTTATCAAACTTTATCCACCAAGAAATAATTTCACTATTCAATGCTGAAGTGTTATTTTCCATTGATATGGAGGGATTAACCCATGACAGAGTATGGGTTTACTGAGCATTAATCCACGCCTGGGGGGTTGGAGTCACGAGGCGAAGCCAAATGACTTCAACCACCCAGGTGTGGATTGATGCTCAGTAAACCCATACCCTAGAGTGGGATAATCCTCTTATAACATGGGCAATGTTATGTTAAGAGTTTTACCTAAAGAAATAGTAAAATATAGCCCTGTAAACATGCAACTGTGGGTCTACCAGAGATTAATCAATGGTCAAGTGACCTATTTGGACGAATTGGAAGATGGTATTTTCAGAACCCATGTTATAAAGAGTTTAGAATTGCAAGATTGACAATTAAAATTTCAAGAAAATGTTCCTAATAATCAATAATGCTGTTTTGTTGATATGTAAATGTTACTCACATTAGCATAGTATACGAAAAATATTGGTCCTGTTGTGGTACTGTGTGGTGACTGCCCTATAATGTTCCTAAATCGGTCTGGCAGGCATCTGCCAGTTTCTCCGATGTATCTAACTGCACACTTCCTGCAAAGAATACAATACATCACATTACTGGAAGTGCATGAGAACTCCTTGGTGTTGTGAAACGCACCTGTGGGACTTTAAATTTCAAAGACACTAGAAATAAATTGGCAGGTATAACACCCAGTTCTATTGCACGTTTTGGTACCTAGTAGGGAGGAATTGTTTGGAGTATGTAAGCTGCTTCGTACCAGGAGATTCTGTAAGTTGGTGGTTGGCGATAGGAGGCAGTAGGTGGCTCTGCAAAGGAAGCTTCGATATTATGGTTAGTTTGCAGAATAGGGAAGTTCCTAATGATGGTCTTATGAAGAGAAGGCATATTAGAATGGAAGGGAAGCACTAGTGGAATGTGTTGTTGCATGACAGCATCCCTCCTAGGAGGGTCAAGATTACAGGACATATTACAAATCCAGAGAGTGCTCCATCCACTGTGCTTTCTAGGTAACCCCCAGTAATAAAAAAACTGTGCAGTATTTGAGCCTGCTCAGCAAAATCATTGTCTTCACTGCATAACCTGCGAAGTCTAAGAAACTGCGAATATGGCAAACCATTCTTAACATATTTGGGGTGGAAGGAGCTATGGACGAGACAGCTAAGTGATTCAGTCAGTTTGTAATAGACCAATGTCTCCAGACCGGTGTTCTGAACTGACAGTTTAAATATCTAAAAAAGGAAGGATGGAGAAGGATACTTTGACAGTGTGAAAGAAAGGATGAGCCATGGTAAACTTGAAACATAGAAACTTAGATTCTGATGGCAGATAAGGACCGCTTGGCCTACCTAGACTGCCCATTTCCCTACCTATTGGATAAGCTGCTGATCCTAGTAAACCAGCAGCCTACTTCCTCCTACCCCCCACTATAATTGCCTTATGTCAGTCCCATGCATTCTTGAATTCCCCCACTGTTTTTGACCCCTCAACCTCCTCAGGAAGGCTGTTCCACGCATTCACCACCCTCTCTGTGAAAAAATATTTCCTCACGTTACCCCTGAGCCATCCCCCTCTATCTTCAAATCTTGCCCCCTTGTTCTTGCGTATCTCCTTTTCTGAAATATTCTACCCTCTTGGACTTTGTTGATTCCCTTGAGGTACTTGAAAGTTTCTATCATGTCCCCCTTCTCCCTTCTTTCCTCAAGGGTATACATATTAAGCTCTTTTAGTCTCTCTTCATATGGCTTCTGGTGTAGATCCTGCACAATTGTGGTTGTCCTCCTCTGGACTGCCTCCATCCTATCTATGTCCTTGCGGAGATTGGGTCTCCAGAACTGCATGCAGTACTCCAGATGTGGTCTCACCAACCATCTGTACCGAGGGATAACAACTTCTTGCTTTCTACTGGTGGCGCCTCTCTCTATGCATCCCAGAATCCCCCCAGCCCTCCTTACTGCCTTCTCACATTGCTTGCCTACCTTAAGGTCATCTGATATGAGTACTCCCAGGTTCTTTTTCATTTTTGTTGTTGTTAGTACCTCCCCACCCATTGTGTACTCTTCCCCTGGGTTTTTGTTTCCCAGGTACATTACTTTGCACTTCTTTGCATTGAAACTAAGCTGCCATACTCTTGACCATTGCTCCAACCTTGCCAAGTTCCTTCTCATCCTTTCCATCCCTCCTGGTGTATCAACCCTGTTGCAGATCTTTGTGTCATCTGCAAAGAGGCATACTTTTCCTTCCAGACCCTCTGAAATGTCACCTATAAAGATATTAAAGAGTACCGGTCCCAGTACTGAACCCTGCTGTACCCCACTAGTATCTTCCCTTTCTCCAGACTGTGCTCTGTTTACTATTACCCTCTGCATCCTGTTGTCCAGCCAATTTGTTACCCTGGCTACCACCCTGGGACCCACTCCCAGGCTGGTAACTTGTTTATTAATCTTTTCTTGTTCAAGAAGATTCGGAGGTGTCTCTGGAGTAGGAGGTGGCCCCCACAAAAACATCTATGTAGTGTTTGTAGAGGTCAGGCAATGTCCCTGTGAAGGAGAGAAAGCACTGTTCCTCAACCCAACTAACAGAGTGACAAAACTGAGACTCATCCCAGTACCCACATCAACCATGTTCAGCTGTTTTGTGCAAGTATGGAGGTACAACTTTGAAGTGAAACATGCCTCAGCATAATATTATTTAGAATACACAACTGTAACTAAAACAATCAGAAACAATAAGTACATCCATGAAAACTACAGTATCATTCAGGTTCAAGAACAGGACAGAAATTAACAAGCAGCTAGATCAATAATGCAGATCACACAACAAAGAATATAGCTGCCAGAACTGGAATGTGCAGCTACAGCAGTTATTTTATTTGTTGACGGATTTCAACTACACCCGCAATCCCACCATCGAAGACTGCATCAAAGATGACCACAAAATCAACATACAAAATGTACCAACAGGTAATCCAACATTGTGAGGCTTGTTAGCATGTCCACCAGTCATTTCTACAGTAAATGACTGAAGGGCTCACAAACAGTGACAGGTGCTATCAGTCTACCATGTCTGTTGGATATCTCTAATGCTATATTTGTTTAGGATTTATTTTGCTGTCATTTTGCTACTGATGAGTCCAGGTAGGACTCACCACGTGTCTATGTCTTTTGTTGGCACTCTTTGCAAACTGTGTGAGAGGCCTTTCGGCACCATGCATTCCTGCTTAAAGTTGAACCGGCATAATATTCTGTGGTGATATGCATATGCAGCCCATGATGCTTTGCATTGTGGGGGCATGTGTGATTTTGTATTTCTTTGAAATTTGGCTTCCCAGCCAAATACCCTTTGGGGTAACCATTGCCTCAGTGCTTGCACACAGAGGTTCTTTGTCTTTTAAATTGTTTTTTGTTTTAATTGGGTTCACGACAACATAACCCAGATAGACCATCTTAGGGTAGCTAGTTCATTCCACTGGAGTGTCAAACAGACAAGGCATACTGATGAGTCCTGGTAGGATGAAACATGTGTCTATATCTTTTGTTGGCACCTTTTGCAAACTGTGTGAGAGGCCTTTCGGCACCATGCATTTCTGCTAAAAGTTGAACCAGCATAATATTCTATGGTGATTTGCATATGCAGCCCATGATGCTTTGCATTGTGGGGGTGTGTGTGATTTTGTATTATTTTGCTATTGTGTTTGATGGTGAAAGTGATGCTGCAGTAAACCACGATAAGTTAATAAAGTAAGCACTGCCTTTCCACATCAAAAATATAACAGTCTTATTCATTCAGTATACTAGAGAGTGTTCTAACTACTTGTGATAGTTGTTGTTATGTGCTGATCTTGATCATGGTCTCATCACTGGCCATGCAATGCTTGAGTCACATGTCAACAATGACTTTGTTTCTTGTGTTATCCAAGTGTGGCAGAAATTTAAGTAAGCAATACTTAGTGTCACAGTAATGATTTTATACATTATTGGTGGCCATATTAACCAGTCTTATCCATAAATATTGACAGCTGCTGATAAAACATAGTGGGATACTGTTTAGACTTATGGATTCAGAACCTGACAAAGGTGACAATCAGTAATACTTCATTTCAGGTGTTCTTGCCATGTGCAACAGCCTAATCTTTGTAGTTTGAGGTGATTGAGTATACATTACTATTGCTAGTCAAGTATACATGCCACACACATTAATGATATTAAATTGAAAAAAACATTAGTTAGTAAACCACCAGGATATAATGTTGATGAACACCCTTCATGCTTAGCATAGACATACCTAACAGGTATTAACTTGACCAAAAGCATGTAAGAGATGATGGTAATGTTTAGATTAACAACAACTGACTTAGAAGGTAACATTGACACTGGGCACCACACACCATAGAACTATGGTTGCGTACACATAGACAGTGTACTTCCTCAGGCATTCATAAGCACAGGCAAAACATGAGCAACAGTGGCAATGGGAGTCCAAATATGGAAAGATGACAAACTGCAGTACGGTAATGGTGACATTATCTTCACGGGGAATGTCAGTAAAGGCATCTGAAACAATGTGTGCCACGGAGCTATACAACAGCACGTTATAGTACCTAGTGACCCCTTACTATACATGGATTTCAGTATATGCAGAAATCCTGTTGTACTACAGTTCAAAGGTCAAAAGGGTTGTTGTAGTATAGTAGCAACGTCACTACTATACTACAACTTTCAGTTCTAAAGTGCTAGTGATACGTTGATCACATGTCTCAGCTGGCAGTTTTCATCGTGCGGTCAACCTGCCACCACTACTAGTGCCGAACGTTTATCATTCTCACAACAAAAATAGCTGCTTCAGTTTTCTCTAAGACTGTCAGTGACAGGGCAACTTTCATCACTGAGCTGGAGAACCAGAGAAGAATACAAAACAAAAATGGCAGACTTAAAAATAGTATTGCAAGTAACCAATGATTATATAGCAGTGTATACCCTAGCGAAAGACAGTGGTGCCCTGCCTTCAACCCTTCCCAGAAAGTGAGCAGTCTTCAGATAAGACACTGACTGTAAATCATTATTTGATGTGACTTAGAAAATACAGTTGCTTCACTAGTTGTACTGCATAACTGAAATGTTCACTTGGTCATGTGTGTGCCAGTTGCCATGCATGAAATGCCATTGCAGTTTGCCCTGAATGAAATGCCATTGGAGTTTGTTGTGACAGAAATGTTTATTTTTACTTGAGCCTAGTAAAGCGTTATTTATTCACAGAAAGTTAGTTGTTTACCATTTTGATTTACTCAATTTAGCAATAAGGGGTAACAATGTATTATAAAAAATAACAGAATAAGTGTGCACAAACAAGGCTGAGTATCATCTTGGAGATTCTATGACATCATTGACCTCTTGAGCTTTGCTGTTGAGATCTATGATGTCATACAATCCCTTTGATGTAAACACAGCCATGGTATTCCTTCCCATTCTTCACTATTGGACTTAATACTTACCAATAGACCACAAAAGATTGCAGTCACAGCTGCATTCGATAATGATTGTAGTGGCCACAATGCAGTAGTTTGTATCAGAGGCACATGGAAACCATCCTTATAATCTTTCTTCCACTATGAAAGAAAGCTGTCTCATTTCTGTGTGGCAAATTGCCTCTAGGAGCTGGCAAACATTAACTAGTAGCACTTTAACCTGGCCCCCTCTGTACATACAGCAGTAGATGTTTTTAATCAACAACTCCTCTCCGTAATAAATTGACAAGCTCCACTAATTAAACAGAGAATTACGAAAAAGATCTGCCCTTGGTTTACTAAAGAAATTAAGCAAGTGTTGAAGGATAGGGATAATCACTGGGCTTTAGCCAGGACAGCTAAATTACCCCAGGACTGGATGTGTTTAGGCAAAAAAAGGAACAATTGCACCAAACTAATCCATACTGCCAAATCAAATCACTACATAAGCCTTCTAGAAGCTAACAAATATAATCCTTCTAAATTTTGGCAGATGAATCAAATCCCTTGAAGGAGAACCAGCTCCTTCTGAACTACCAAGTAAGATTGAGATGAACAGTTACATTATTACTGATAAGCAACTTATCCTGGAAGAACTTAATTCACATTCTGTGTCTGCTTGAATGGATTTTGACCACTCACCTGCTGTTGCAATCACACTAACAAGTCTTAAGTAACCCTAACCTAATAACAGCCCTAATCCACCTTTCTGCTTTCAGACCATCACCTACAAACAGATAAAGGATATGTTACTTACCCTTAACACCAAAAAGGGCCCGGGGCAGACAACTTGGAACTGTTTTTTTCTCTGAGTGCAGGGACCCCAGTGTTAACTGCACCCATAACACATCTGTTCAGTCTATCCCTAACCAGTTATGAAGTCCCCACACTCTGGAAAAACCATTCACGTAATCATGCTCTTCAAAGCTGGAGATAAATCCAAAGCTAGTAACTATCAGCCTAGCTCAATCTTGCCTCTTCTAGCTAAGGCCCTGGAAAAATTAGCCAATTAAAAGGCTGGGGATTATATATCCAGACATAATGTACTCACACCCTTCCCAATCTGGATTCAGGCCACTACATATTTATTTTTTATTTATTGAAATGTTTCACCAGGAAGGCACACTGAACAACATGTTCCTTGTCTCCCAGTGTGACCTGGGGAAGGGGGGGTACATTGAGGATGAGAAAACAGATTTATACAATTTTGCAAGTAACATCAGATACATACAGATAGATAGCAGGTAGACATCAATGATGTACATTTGAATTGCAAGGGGAACAAGGGGGACTGGATAACATACATTATAGTTAATAAAAACTAAGTTTGGTGGCTAAGACTAGACAGAACGCAGAGCAGACTGTACTATAATATGACAGAACGACAGAAGACAATATAATTCCAAGTGCTAATAAACTCAGAGGCATTCAAAGTAAGTGCAAAGGAAGGGTGGAAGATGGGCGTGAGGAACTAAGTGCTATATAATGATGTATTACGTCGGTGGAGGAGGAGTGTAAGACGGAGAAGGAAGCCAGAAACCTATTCCCTTCTGGATGATGTGAACTCAGCAAGGGGACAGGAGCCAGTAAGCTAGAGGGGAGAGGGAGAATAAATACAGAACCTATACCCCTTCAGGATGTTGGGAACCCTGCAAGGGGACCGGGGGTGGCAAGTTAGAGGAGAGAGGAAGAGGGGAAGAGATAGATGGTATGAGGCTGAAGGTATTTATAAGGAGGAAGGGCAGAAAATAGAGAAGGAGTGGGGATAGGGCAGCAACGGAAGGAGAGTGGGTGAAAATAAGGTGGGTATAATGACTGGCAACAGGGTAAAAGAAGAAGTTAAGGAGGCTTATAACAGGAACAGCTAGAGGAGAGATAGTTATGTGGGGCGGAACTGAGAGAGTTAGCGGAGGAGGAGTGACATATTTGAGGGCGAGGGAGTTCCAGATTTTAGGGAAGCCATGGGCAAATCCAGACTAATCAATGAGGATGGAGTGACGGGGACCACCAAGGTATGGATGTCAAATGATCTGAGGGAGTGGGAGGGCAAGGAGGGGTGGAGAGGGATGAGGTGAGGTGGAAGGAATTTCACCAAACCAATATTTAGAGGTCAGTTTGGCACTGTGGGAAAGGCGCCTGTTTGCCAGTGGGGGAAAGGACAGAGCATGATAGAGATCACAGTGATGAGTACAAGAGGGCACGTCAAGAGCGAAGCGACAGAAAGAGGAGTTAAAGAGAGTGTCCAATCTGGTCAGGAAGGAGTTGGGAGCAACACCATAGTCTACATCACAGTAATCAAAAATGGGAAGAATCATCTTTTAGACAAGTTGACCCCTAGCCATAGGAGGTATGCAACTACGGTTCCTGAACAAGGCACCGAGCATGGGCACAATTTTTTCAAGATGGCATCAATGTGTCCAGAGAAACTGAGGTGAGGGTCCAGCCATACCCCAAGGTATCTGAATGAGGAGGTGTCCTCGAGGGTTGTCCCATCCAGGGTGTGGAAAGAGGGCAGGCCAGGGAGCCGAAAGAGTCTCTGCCTAGTACCAAAGGTCATGGAGACTGTCTTCTTGGCAATTGGGGAGAGCTGATGGGAAGCAAACCAGAGCTGAACCTGGTTGAAGTCATGCTGTAAGCTGGTTGCTACATCAGAGGGACATTTGCCGGAGACGTACAAGACAGTATTGTTGGCGTACATGTGGATGGAGGAGGGTGAGCAGACTGATGGAAGGTCATTGAGGAAGATGGAGAAAAACAAGGGACCAAGTACAGAGCCCTGTGGGACTCCTGTGTTGATAGGGAGGGAATGAGAGATGGAATCAGAGACTCTGACAGATTGGGTCCTACCAGTGAGGTGGGCCCTGAACCACTTTGTGGCTGGCTTAGTCAGGCCAGCAGCAGTAAGGGAGGTTAGAAGAAGGGTGCGGGAGACCATGTCGAAAGCCTTAGCAAGGTCGCCAAAATGGCAGAGGTGATCAGGCCATTATCCATCCCTGTAAGGATGGAGTCAGTGATTCTGAGTAAGGTGGTTGTGGTGGAATGATTTTTCTGAAAACCAGATTGGAATGGGGTGAAAAAGGAGGAGTCAGAAAGAAAGGAGGTAAGCTGGGAGAGAACCAGATATTCTTGGAGTTTAGCAAGGGTAGGAAGGAGAGAGATGGGGCGATAGTTACCAGGTGTTGTAGGGTCACCACACTTGGGAAGAGGGAGGACCACTGCATGTTTCCAAATCAAGGGGACAGATGCAGATGTAAAAGAGAGGTTTAGGATGATGGAGAGAGGATAGGCTACGGTGGGTGCTGAGAGGAAGAGGAGCTTAGGATCGAGGTCATCATGTGAGTAACCTTTTGACAGGTTGAGGGAAAGAAGAGTGTTTAGGGTGTCACTGGGGGAGATCATGGAGAAGGAGAAAGATGGAAGTACGGGAAGGGGATGGTTGGCAGAGAAGGATGATGGGCAACTAGGTATGGAAGTGGGGAGAGAGTTTAGAAGAGCCGTGGCACACGAGGTGTAGTTGGAGTTAAATTCCTCGGCCCCTAAGCATGGGTCAGAAACAAAGGAGTTATTTATTTTGAACACAGGGGATGGAACTTGGGAAGGAGGGGAGAAGAGGGCATGCACCACTTTCCAAAAGGGAGCAGTGATGCTTATGTTTCTTCCGTGCTTGATCCCACTCCCTGAGGCAGGCCAGGAGTTCGGGGGTTATCCAGGGGAGGTGGTTACCTCATACTCTGGTATGTTTGAAAGGGGCAAATGTATTCCAGGTTGTAATGAATTTTTCTTTAAAGTAGGCTTGGGCATGGTCAACAGTGGGGGCTGAGGCAAGTGGTGACCAGTCGGCGCATGTGAGATCCTGTAGGAGAGGGTCTAGGGATTTGAAGGAGCAGAGCTGTAGGATTTTTTCATGGGGTGGTTTGGGCCTGTGGACCTTCCTAGCTAGGAAGATAGAGTGATGGTCACTGAAGGCATCAGGTAGGATCCCAGACTTAATAACTCCATGAAGGTGGGAGGTGAGTGCCCAATCCAACAGGGAGTGATTGCCTGTCTTCTGATTTAGGCATGTGGGTTCTAGAATGAGTTGAGTAAGATTTTGGGCTGCAACATTGTTATGAGCCTTGGTAGTAGAAGGAGACAACCAGTTTAAGGAGAAATCGCCCAGGATGTATAATTCACCTGAGTGAGTGAGGGATATAATGGAAGTAATAAGTTCATTTTCTATAGAGGACTAGATGCCGGGACGGCAGTAGATACTACCTATGAAGATTGGGATGGTGAAGGGCAAGGAAATACGAATGGCTAGTACTTCATAAGCTGCAGGGAGGGAGGGAGGAAGTTAGAATGGTGGTATATTGTAATGAGGCCAGAATATATATTGCCACTCCACCACCTTTGCCGGTCCAATCTTGCCTGGATACAGAGTAGCCGGGAATAGAGATAGAGTGATCCGGAATCTTGTCGCTGAGCCATGTTTCAGTTATGATTAGAATATCAGGAGTGAGTGATACCACCAGGGTTTGCAGAAGGTCGATTTTAGGTAATAGGCTACATATGTTCAAATGGATGGATTTCAGACCATTTGGGAGGACAGAGGGGGCTCGAGAGTTGAGCACGTTTGAGGTAGGGGAGGCAGCTGGGTTGTTAATGGTGGCAGGTCCAGGGTTGGGGTGGATATTGCCTGACGTAAGTAGCAGGAGAGATATAATGAGGTAGTGAATCTTGGGGCATTTGTGAAGAGCCAAGGATTTAAGAGGTGATAGGGAAGAGTATGTAGAAGGTGAGTAGGAGATCAGGAGGCGATGAAAGGCAAAGTAGCTAGGCGCTGAGAATACAGATGAAGAGGGAGTTGAGGAAAATAGGACTAGCTATCAAGAGGGGGTACAGGAGTGATTGCCAAGATAAAAGTAGGGGTAGGGAGAAAAGGTAGAAAAAGGTGGAGGGGTGTAACACTGTTCTTGTGATGAGTGGAAGGAAGAGCTGAAGGAATAGGCAGAGCAAGAACAAGAAGCAGAAGGGGGAAATTTTTTGGGGGGAGGGAGGCATAATGAGATTAGAGTAAGAGATTAGGGATTATAGGGAACAATAGCTAAGGGGGTACAGTAAAAAGTGAATACTAAAGTACTGGAAGTAGCTACATGGATTAGAATGAATTATATAATTTCAGCACTGGGAGTGGAATTATATTTGAGTAGATTAGCTAGAGCAATAGTTCTTAGACTTTGTCACAGTGAGCCTCCCCAAATCCATGGAAAAGATTTCGAGCCTCCCTTAAAAACTGAAATAATCTTGGGCCTCCCCAAAGAAAAATAACATACTGTTCTTTGCGTAGTACACCATGAATATATTGAAACCCCTCTGAGTACTTGGCTCACATTCAGTTCTTAGTCTTATACTGAAGTGAAACCTTTGAAAAAGAGCTCCTGTGCTCAAAGATGTTATCTGAATAACAAATAAAATAAACAAATATTGTTATTCAGCTTATTACTTTGCTCCTTCCTGCTATTGCTCTTAACACTTCTATGCTCAACCCTTGTATTTAGGCTGTTCTGCCATCAGGCTACAAATTGATAATTTGCCACCACTCATTATTAGTTTCTTGTTCGTATTTGTTTGCACTATTGTTCACTGTGTATTTCCTGATTGTTTTGCAGTTACCTTTTGAAATGTATTCCCTCCCTTCCCTCCCTGGGTACACCTGGGATGAACCTTGGCTCATTCACCTTCCCTTGTCACCTATTAGTAAATAAATACATTAAATTCACCTACTATTATCCTCTTTCAGTTTGCTTCATCTTTTCACACAAAATATATAAAACTCAACATTTAAATACAGTAATTTTTCAAACTTGCTTGAGCCTCCCCTGGAACAGGTTGGGGCCTCCCAAGGGAGGCTGGCCTCACCATTTGAGAACCCTTGAGCTAGAGTATCAAGGTGGCCCTCTGGTGGCCAGAATTTATAACCTGCTGAGGGGAAATCAGGTACCTCGTTATTCACAACTTCATAGTCATGTGTCAGCTCGTGGCTATAAAGCAAACTGTTCAGATAGGCGGGTGGGGAGGATGAACACAGTTTAAAATCAGTAACAGATACAATACAGGCACGCTGTGCAATTACGGCCTAAGGCTAAGCTGCTCAAGAAAGAGCTCCAAATTTAAAGGAAGCAGAGTAGCTCAGAGTCACTTATTCCAAATGGAGCAGCTTCTCAGTATACCTTGCGGACGAAACCTGGGCTCCTGGGGGCAGGCAGGATGTGCCTGGAGGAGCTGCCGGTGAATGTGGACCTCAGCAGGAGTGCCTGATCAAGGCAGTGGCGACCTGTGTGGGAAGAGAGGGCAGGGGTTAATTTAGTTACAACGAAGCATAAAGGAGCAGCCAGAAAACAAAAGAATATAGATGGGAGCAAAAAGACAGTTTAAATCAGGAGGCGGGCAGCTGGGGGAAGGGGACAGACAAAGCGAGGCAAAGCTTGAAGGAGATAGTAGGGATTAAAATCTAGAATACATAGCACCACTACTACACTTATCAAAGTGACTGATGACTGATTCACTTCCCTTAATCAAAAACTTGTAACAGCTGCCATTTTCTTAGACCTCTGCAATGCTTTGATACAGTGAACCATCAAATATTGCTACATAAGCTGTCTTATATCGGTATTGGACAGCATGCGTTGCCCTGGTCAAAAAATTACCTGATGGGCAGACAATTGAAGTCTGAGAACCTGCTGTCCTCCTGTTTGCAAATCTCAAAAGGTGTACCACAAGGATCTGTTCTTGGACCACTTTTTTCACTATATATACTAATGATCTGGGAGACAGTATTGGAGATGTCAAATTGCACTGCTTTGCAGACAATGCAGTATTATGCAACCAAACACAACTTGATAGAAACTTTACATGGCCTCCAGTCTGCCTTCAATATTTTCCAACTGAAACTGTGTGCTTCCAAGCTCCTCCTTAATGCTGCAAAAACAAACTACAGTACATGATTTTTGCCCCCGATAATAAGCCATTAACTGACCCCTCCACCCTTGGCATTCTTACCATATTGGGTGACAGATTGGAATTGGTAGAGACTTTCAAATATCTACTGTAGGACTATAGCTAGATAATAAACTTTTAACAACCATATCAATAATTTATATAAGAAGCTTAGGCCAAGGCTGGGTTTCTACTACAGAACTAAATTCAGTTTACCCTTAAATGCCACAGAACCCCGGTCAGAGCTACATTCTTATCCCTACTTGACTATGGGGATTTTATATACAGAGGTGATGCTGCTGGTCAACCTGACAAACTGGATGTCCTATATCATAGGGCACTTAGATTCATTAGTGGGCTGTCTGCAAGAACCCATCACTACATTCTCTCTGCTTTTGTTGGCTGGCCTTCCCTCACCACTAGGTACCTCAAAAACCTTTATCTGTGGACCTATAAATCTCTTAGGCATGATGTACCCCAATATATCTCTGACCTGCTCTGAAAAGTCTCTAGTCTATATAACCTGAGAGCATGAACAATAGCTTTCTTGAAACGCCAACAACTGCATCTAAATATAGGAAAATGGCCTTCAGATGGCTTGCCCCAACATACTGGAATTCAGGCCTGCCTCAGAACTCAATCGTGAACTTAAGTACCTTCAAAAGTCTGATTGATCCCTACTGCTCTATTAATTGTACTTGCTCCTAGTATTCACTGCTGCTGTTGATTGCTTTTTGGAGTGCAGCTTATTGTTTATCCAAATATAATCATCCCTGCCCTTTTATAATTTTAGGCCTTATATGTTTTTGCTTCTGTTCCGTACCTATTATTTTTTGTTATGACCCAGTAGACTGTACACTATTGTAATGTGTATTATTTCTCACTCTGTATACTTGTCACTGCTGTGTTTTTTCTGTACTGTATTGTCTTAACCAGGACCTCCTTGCAAATGAGCTTTGCGCAGTGGAGCTTTTCCAGGTAAAACAAATAAAATGGAATTAAGTGAATCCTTTTTTTTCAGGACCTGGAACAAGTGTTATGTTTAACAGAATCACAGGCTTGTGAATTTCAGAGAACATTCATTAGTTCGCCATTCTTCATTCTCACAACAGCATCCATTATGTTGTCAAGAAATTTGTATGATTTCTTCAGGAATACAGGTTTTAAAATCCACTGCTTCATTTGCTTGGAAAACACAAAATTATGATTTGCATTTCCTTTGTTTGGCCCTGTAGTGTTGATGGCTTGTGGACTGCAGTTGGCTGAGTAGTCCGTCATTGCCAGCTGTGTGCCAGCAAGCTTGCCACTACACTATATGAGAAATGCTGGCATTTTGGTCCGTACTTTGTTGAGTAGAGAATGGAATACTTAAGAGTTACCCATATGGCAAAACTCTGTGACTTTATCCATATCTTTCAGAAGCCTGCTGTCCATCACTATGGACTTCATTGTGTCATGTGGTGGTGTTCCCCTCTCTAGCCAGTATGTTTCTGTTATCCACTTCGTCAATTGGTTGGTGTTCACATGTACATAAAACCAAGGCAACAACCCAAGTATGTGTGTTGGCTGTATGCTCCAATACTTTGCATGTAGAAGACCAGCATTTCCATGACAGGCTGATACTGACCACCAGAAGTGGTTAATGATGCACTCTGCCCAGGACAGTAGTTCTTGGCAGTGCCGTAGCTTCCCCTTTGCAAAAATTTTTTTTATTATCCACTTAGCCAGGTGCCACACATCAAGTTGATGTTCGTGCTGGGGAGGGAGAGCCAGCGGTGGGTTTGCCCATGGTGTGGAGGGAGCATCAGTGCTGGCTGTGCTCAGGGTGGGGAGGTGCCCAGGGTGGGGAGGAAGGGTCAGTGCTGGCTCTTCCCACGGTCAGAAGGAAGGGCCAGTGGTGGATTTACCTGGGGGGGTGTAGAGATGGCCAGTGATAACTGTGCCTTAGGTTGGGAGGGAAGAAGACAGTGTTGACCATGCCTGGTGTGGGAGGGGGTGCCTCCGATGACTTTACTGGGAGAGAGGGCCAGTGCTGACAGCACCAGGGTTTGTGGGGGGAATGTATGGTGCTGCCTGTAACCAGAATGCGGAGGGATGTTGCTGATGGTGAGGGATGGCTGCATAGGTAGTGTGGAGGTAGTACAGGTATTTGCTATTTACACTGTGGGTAATGGTTTCATGTTTGGCACTATGAGTCAGACACAGGCATCATAACACGCAACATGGAACTAATAGCATACTTAAAAGAAACATTCCTTACAGTGAGCAATGCACAAAAGTATGATGGGGAACATTACCTTTCCAGAAGCAATCAGAGTTTCTGAAATGGTCCAAACATATCACAATGTGCTTTTTTGGGTTGAAAAGCATCAGCATCCAGTTCTGGACAGTTTAATGCCACTTGCCATTACTTTTTCAAAAGCTAATCTGATGGCACCTGATGAAGCTAACTGTGTGGCCACACTTTGTTTTATCTGATGTGTTGGCACACCACATAGCCATACAAGTTGGCATATTTCTTATAAAAGGACGGAGGTGCAGTTAACTGATTAAATTCACTAACTAAATTTCTGATCCATATTGTGACTATGGTCACTTTAGATGGAAATAAACTCCCAAAAATAAATCAGGCTTCTTTTATTTGAGATCTTTGGATCATTTGTGCATTGAAAGACAGCATCCTGGGAGAAATGCTGGTGGGAGACAGATCAGCTGATACAAGGGACCACACAACCACACAGGATCAGCTGAACACCATGGCGTAAGTGGAAGCAGAGGCTGAGCATCTGCAGGAAGAAAAACCATGAATACACTGAACCCTGTGTTCCAGTGGGGCTACAGTTGAGAAATGACACTTTTCAGGTCTCGGTGCAGTTAGACATCATGGTTCACATTAAAAATGAAAAAAAAGCAATGATCGGTAAACAAAATTTAATACCAACACAGTTTGCTTAACGAGGGTTGAGATACCTTGGCTATATGGGGCAATTTGGGCAGCTTTCCTTTAAAAACAGAAACATGAAAAGAAAAAAAATTTTACACAGAATTGTTACCCCCCCCCTCCCCTTCCCCCCCACCACTAAATGATGTTTGTTTTCTCTTGCAAGTCGGCTGGCTCCTCTTGCTAAGTCCTTGATTCACTCTCTGGGTGAATCCCATGTGACTGTCTCATATTGCTTCTCCTACTTAAATAAACAAAGGAGTGCTAACTACTGTCTGGACAGTCTGTCTGTGTTGCCATGCTGCAACCTGCTGTGGTTCATAATGTCACTATTATAGTACAGCAGCACCAGGTTCCGCCTTAGCAATTTTCAGTTCTGTCGACTAGTCCTATGCACTCATATAAGGGGGTTGTGGTCAGTGACCAGGGTAAACTCCCTCCCATAAAGTCCAGACAATACCTAAACATTCTTCTATTGTGGCATAGGCCTCCTCTCTGGGAAGCAGCTTCCCGCTCAGGTACATGGCTCGGTGCTCCTCTCCCAAGTGCGTGACCTGACTCAGAACTGTGCCTAGCCCATGTTCAGATGCATCTACATCCACAGTAAATCTTAGAGAATAGTCTGGGCTGGCAAGCACAGGTGCCCAGCCCAATGCCTCCTTCAGGTGGCGGAATGAGGTATCACAGGCGTCTATCCACTGAACCCTTTCTGACATTTACTTACTGGTGAGATTGGACAGGGGTTTGGCCGTGCTGCTGAAATTCAGCACAAACTTACAGTAGTACCCTGCGGTATCCAGTGATAATAGCTACTGCAAATGGGCGACTCTCAAAAGAGTGATTCATTTGCAGTGCTGCTCATGTTAGCTACCATGTAAGGGAAGCGATGGAATGGGTCAGCGAGGGTAAGGATGAGCGAGGGAGGGTTATGACAGCGACCGTAAGGTGAGAGATACGAAAGAGGGTTTGTGTGGGGTAGTGTGGCCTGCTGCCGCCGAGTTTGCCATGTGGTGTGGTGGCGAGGGTGGCTAGCTTCGGTGCAGCAGGCACTGGGTTTAGGGCTGGGGACTGGGAAACATTTTACTGTTGCTGCCATAAAAAAAAATTTCAGACTGTCTCCCCCTCCCCGACATGCACCCCTAGAGCTAGCAATCTAAAATCAGAGGGTGCGGGGTCAAGCCTCATGAGGAGGGTGTGAGGTGCCACCCCACATAAACCTATTTCTAGTTGCCAGTTGTGGTGTCACTGACAAGTGTACATTGCTGTTGTGGTTTTCGTGATGTACACTCACCATAACGCCGATTGTGGTTTTATGATCGCCATTATCACAAAGAACCGTACCCTGCTATTACTAGGAAGGCCCATACTTTCCTCTTGGTCATGGGTTTGGCCCATTCCTGGATAGCCTTAATTTTCAGAGGCTCAGACCGGATGTACCCACTCCCCATCCTGTGCCTAAGGTATGACACTTGTGCCATTCCTATCTAGCTCTTCTACATCCTTGACTGTCAGCCCAGCAGCCTGCAATTGGCAGAACACCTCAGTCAGGTGCCTGACATGAACCTCTCAATTGTAGCTATAGATAGTGATGCCATCCATGTACACCAGAGTGAAGTCTCCTGCCCCATTCAGAATGTGGTCCACAACCTGTTAAAAGGTGGCTGGTTTTGTCATCCTGAATGGCATCACCCTGAACTCGAATAGTCCAAATGGGGTGATGAAGGCTGACCTCTCTGATATCAGGGATACCTGCCAATAGCCCCTTGTCAGGTCTAAGGTGGACAGGTAAAGGGCTCCCTCTAACCTCTCTAGGACCTCATCCATCCCAGGCATGGGGTATGCGTCTGATTCTGTGCAGCTGTTGAGCTTGTGATAGTTGATGCAGAACCTCGTAGTCCCAAGCTCCAGGGACTACTGAACTCCTGGATCACCCGGAGAGTCAGCATCTCCTTGATCTCCCCCTCTAAGACATAGAAACATAGATTTTGATGGCAGATAAGGACCGCCTGGCCCACCTAGTCTGTCCATTTCCCTACCTACTTAACTCTCGATCCTAAATGATCAGCAGCTTACTCCCTCTTTCCTACCACTAGGGTTGCCTTCTATCCCATGCATTCTTGAACTCACCAAACATTTTAGCCTGTATGACCTCCACTGAGAGGCTGTTCCATGCATCCACCACCCTTTCTGTTAAAAAATACTTCTTCACATTTCCCCTGAGTCCCCCCCCCACCTCATATTTTGACCCCTTTTTCTTGAACATCTCTTTTTTTGAAAGATGCTGCCCTCCTGGACCTTTCTGATTTCCCAGAGGTACTTGAATGTCTCTATCATATCCCTTTTCTCCCTCCTTTCCTCCAGGGTATACATATTGAGGTCTTTCAGTCTTTCCTCATATGTTTTCTGGTTCAATCCTTCCACCATTTTTGTTGCCCTTCTCTGGACCGCCTCTATTCTGTCAATGTCCTTCAGCAGATGTGGTCTGCAGAACGGAACACAGTATTCCAGATGTGGTCTCCAGAACTGAACACAGTATTCCAGATGTCTGTACCTGACAAAGGGCTATTGGCAGTGTGTCTTACTCCTTCTGGGAGTCTGTAGGGTGGGTGTCTCAGTGGAACTTGGGACTCTGTATTAACATGGTGCTCTGCCAGCATGGTATACCCCAGTTTCCCCATGAATGTTTCACCAAATATGCTGTATACAGCAATCCATGCATTTTAGCAGCTTGAGCTGGTGTCAGCCGCTCCAATAGGGTGACAGCATCCACTGAGGATTCTTCCTTAACCTCTTCCCAGAGATCCACCAGCGTGTCTGCTTCTACTTCCTCCTCCCAATAGCAACACACAGCCAGGACCATCTCATCCCTTTCATGGTAGGGTGTCATCAGGTTTACATGGTAGAGTCACTGTTTGTGCCTCCTATCTGTTAGCTTAACTACATAATTAACATCATTCACCCTCCTGACCATTAAGTAAAGCCCCTCCCAAGCTGCCTGTAATTTGTTTTGCCACACAGGAGTGAGCACCGTCACCCACTGCCTGACTTTGTACTCCTAGGCTCTGGCCCCATGGTTGTACCATGTCTTCTGCCTCTGCTGTGCAGCAGCTACGTGCTCCTGGGCAAACCCCATGAGTTCTATGAGCCATGACCTGAAATTCAGGACATACTCCACAACAGATTCCACTTGGGAAGAAGGCTCACCCTCCCCTTCATCCCATACCAAATCAAGGAGGCCCCTTACCGTAGGGCCAAACAGAAGCTTGAAGGGTGAGAACACGGTAGACTCATGAGGACTTCCCTATATGCAAACAAGAGTTGGGGTACTGTAGGTACTTGTCCCACTCTCTCACACATGCTGGTCAATGAATTCCCTTAACATGGTCTTAAGAGACCCACTGAATCACTCAACCAGACCATTAGTCAGGGGTGGTATGGAGAGGCCCTGAGCTGCCCTACCCCACAGTTCTTCCAAAGACTAACCTAACCATCCGATCAGATATGAAGTTGGTGCCCTAGTCTGGCAGAATCTTCTGGGGGAAAACCCACCCAGCTAAATATCTCCAGCAGTTCGTCAGCTACTGTCTCAGCCTCAACAGAGGACAAGGGCACTGCCTTTGGGCACCCTGTGGCATAATCTATGACCACCAAAATGTACCACTTGCCAGTGTGACTTGGGGTGATAAGTGGCCCCACAATGTTCATGTCAACTTGCCAAAATGGTCTTCGATAACAGGTTGGGGGCTCAAAGCTGCCTTAGCCTTGTCCCCAGACCCCTTCCCTCTGGCACTGAGGACAACTCCAGCAGTAGTTTGCCACATTTTTTAATTCTGGACCAGTGAAAATTGGTATTCAGCCACCTTTCTGCATTGCTGACCCCTAGATGTCCAGAAAAAAAGGTATGTCATAGGCTAAGGTCAGAAGCTGCTTCCAGGAGGACTTCCGGTATGGCAGGCTAGACATCGACTCGCTGAAGCTCCCCGCCTAGCTCTCGTCAAACTGCCGCCCAAAGGTACTACCTAAAATATTTTTTACCTGAATTGTCTACAACATCGGAGCGGAAGAGATTCGGTACGATCCCCCCTCATAGAAGATGGCGAAAACTTACTGTAACCGCTTTCTACCAATAGCAGACCTCAAGGAGCCGGAGGACCGGGGCCTATCAGATAACAAGCAGTTTGAGGGAACTAGAGGTACCGAAGGGAGAAAATTGGCAACGCCAGCTGCAGACAGAACAGAGGGAAAGAGAAAGGGAATAGAACCCCAAGCAGAGGAAAATATCCTCCGGGCGATCTCCGACTTTCTAGGAGAAATGAGAGATTCAATAAAGGAGCTGCGCACAGACATCAGTACCTTGCAGACCCATGTGGAGGAAGCCGATCACCAGATCTCCCTTAATGCCACTAGAATAGAGGAGGTGGAGGGCACAGTTAAAAAACTCCTCTTGGAGCAATTATATCTAGCACTTCATCAGGAGGATGCGGAAAATAGGGGCAGGCGCAAGAATATTCGAATATATGGCCTTCCAGAGGGCAAGAAAGGAGAGGATCCAGCAGCATATGCAGACCATCTTTTTCGCCAGCTCCTCGATGTAGACCCCCCTACCAGATTGACACTGAAAGAGCTCACAGAGTTCTTGGCCCAAAATCCTCTCGCGCAGATGCAAGACCTAGGTCATTTGTGGTCAAGTTTCAAAGTTATCAGACCAAAGACCAATTGTTGAGAAAGGCTTGGCAGAAAGGGCAATTGATGTTAGATGCACATCGCTTACTTATGGACAACGATTATGCACCCCACACACAATAGCTGCGCAAAGAATATTCCCCGCTGTTCCCGCCTCTAGGGCTAAAAAAAAATATTTCGAACCCCCTACCCAGCGAAGCTTTGGGTGCAGTTACCATCAGGCACGGTGACTTACTCATCCACTCTGGAAGCGACAGAAGATCTTACTAAGAGAGGAATTCTTGAAGGACCTATTCCAAACCCTCGATCACTACATCGGAGTCGTCAGCCTACGATTGATGAGAGAGCCCTCGACCTTCCCCTCCAGGATCTGTTGGATAAACTACGCCAGTATTGGAACCCCACTCTCACCTTCTGAGTAACCATGAGTAAGGTCTTGTGTTCCCCCTCCCCTTGACTGACCACCGCCTTCTCCTGCTCCGGGGTGGCCTCATGTGCTTTGGGGATATGGGGGTTGGAGGGGTCTCTGATAGCCCCAGTGGGATGCCCGGATTTCCTTTTGGGCTCAGGCAGCATTAATGAGGGAGATTTAGTATAAAACCATATAACACAGAAAGAAAAAAGGGAATGCAAAACTATCTCCCCTCACTCGCTGTGGCTGCTATACTGAGCTTAGATTGCCGGAGGACTGAGGTCCTTCGGGTCATCCGCTGGCTTGGGGATACTGTGCACTACAAGGTGGGCCTGACCCCTCCCCCCACTTCGTCCACTGATATTTTAAGCAGGCACTTTAGGGACTCCATTTATTAAGCCCTGAAGCTTTATGGCCCAGGAGAATGTTCTGGAGAGATTGTCGGGGTCGAGGAGACGGTTGAGGGGGTCCAGACCAGCTCCATACAGCTGAACTATTGATCCTAAATGATTCTTCTACGAGGGGTCAAGACACAAGGGAACTTTATTTGCCTCAGACTTTATTCTCCTTCCCTCTTTCAGACAAGTTTGAACAGTTTAATGAGGGAGAGGAAAAGGGAGAGACATCTTATGTGGAGAACTCTTACCCCCCTTCCCTTTGTTTTTTGATGTTTGTGGATGTTGTACGTTTTGTTTTTCCTTTCCCTTTCTTCCCCCTTATTTTTTTTAACCACGTTGTCTATCTCAACAAAAGAGGATTGATAGAACTACTTTAAAGTGATTGGGGGCTTTGGGGGAGGTCAGGAGGTTCTAACAGTATTGGGCTTGGCTGGGATTCATGGCATCTGCAGAGCTTTAGGATCCCTTTTTAACATCTGTCTAGTATGGTTGGTTCCTCCCCCCTCCTCTCTTCACCCCTTTTTTTCCCCTCTCTCTCTTCTCCCCTCCCAGTGTTCTCTAGGTTAACAACCAGTTTCTCTTGTTGGAATCTTGAACCTCTATCCACTTTGTAGAAAACAGAAATAATTCCCGAGGCTCCAATAAGAAATAATTTGGAAACGGGGATTTTATTTTCAATCAATCAATCAATCAAATCTTTATTTATCCAGGCAAACATCATTGAGCAATACTTATTTGCAAGATGGACCTAGTAAGGTCAAGATACAATTTATATGACATATAACATGCAGAGAATACACAACTTTGAGAGGATAGCAAATGAATACAAAAACAACAACTCCAAGACAGAGTGCTTTGAACAGCTAATAACAAGAAAAAATATATATTTCATATATACATGATTCATCAAATAGCCAGCTTGTTAGTGGAGGACACTTTAGAAACTAGCACTTTTGGTGAAGGTTAAATGTGTCAAGGAAATTATTAGATAGTTTTAAACTCGGGTGATGAGCTGTATGGACATCTGGAAGATATATCTACAGGAGTGATTTGTAAGGCAAATACCGGCTGAAGCAGTGACAGGGGATGAAAGGTATACAGAATGTTGTGGCCAGGGGTGGTGAAAGGGAAGAGTGGAAAAGGCCGTGTCAAGAGGGATCAATAGTAGGTCAAGGGGAGGGGTTGGACTGGGGAAGCAAAACTGAAAGTATAAGGAGACTAAGTATATAATGCTTAAGAAGGAAGGATTGTAGTAAAGGTTTATGAAATGTGAAGCAACTGCTCAGTAGGGTGCTGAGGAGCTACTTTGAAAGTGTCAGCTGGTAGGAAAGATGGAGGTTAGTCTAATGTTGGCGGAAGCAGTTACATTTTCTTTGAATATTTTGTTGTATAGATATTTAAAGGCTGTAATAGATATGAGCTTGTTCACTTTCAGTGTCTTCTGTATCGTGTTCCATAGGGTAGATAACACATAACTAACAGCATGTCTGCCATGTCGAGAGTGGAACTTAGGCACTTTAAGAGTAATGAAGTTCAGGCTTCTTAATGCATAATTACTTGATGAGGCTTGTAGAAAACAGTCTGAGATATATTTTGCGTGTGCTAAGGTGGTCTATCGGCATGCTATCACCGAACCATACTCAGAGCATCTCCCTCATATGGGAGAGCGCCCTGTGGGGGTTTCTTGGATCTTGGGGTGGGTTTCCCCTTCCCTGGGACCCATGGGAGTCCTCGATCCCATAGTACCACCCAATGAGGGACTAGTTAGGAATTTCCAGGGGTATCACTTTATTGACACCCAACATTTGGGAGTCACAGAGTTTCAAGTTAAGGTTTTGACCTCAAGGGTTATTGAGGTCAATCAAAGTTTTAAATTTCTTCAGATGTTGTTGTTATGGTTATTATTTTTTTATCCTTTTTTATTTTTACTTATGGGGCCAGGGTTAGGCCCAAAGTTAGGTTTTTAAAGGTTGAAAAACCTAGAAGTGAGACAATGAGACAACAAAACAAACCACACAGGATTGTGTATCAAATGTTTTATTATTACAGCAGAAAGACAGCTTCGAAGGTATGCTGGGTCAGCTCGGATTGCTGGGTGAGCGGACGGCGCCTGAAGAGAGGTCCAACACCAGTTTTCTTCTTTTCTCCTTTAATGGAGGAAGGGAAAAGGAACAGAAAAACAAAATAAATATTTAAAAATGGTGGAAACCCCTGCTAAAATATATTAAATCAATATAAATGGACTTCACAGCCTGATAAAGAGAGCACGCTTGATACAATCCCTCAGGAGGCAGGCAGCAGATGTTTACTATATACAGGAAAGTCACCTCTCTGAGGAGGAACATCAGAAACTACAATGGGGTAATAGATATAGGGTCTATGCCTCTTCCCACCCCAGTGGTCGTAAGAGAGGGGTGGCAGTTTTTATCCCCAACTCTACTCCCTGGGAGTTGAGGGAGAGGGTGGTGGACACCCAGGGATGATTCATGATCCTAACTGGCATATTATACTCACAGGAAGTCACCCTGGTGAACGTCTACTTGCCCCCTCAATCATCTCAAACAGTGATTAGTTTTTTCTCAACAAGGTGATAGCAAACCTACGTGGCACCTTAGCCATGGGAGGGGATTTTAATCTAGCTATGTCACCACATTCTGACTCTTCTTCCCCTAGAGCTTATCAGTCTAATAGTGCTTCAAAGTATTTTAAGGAAACGCTGTCTCACCTGGGTATTATGGATGTCTGGAGAAAATTATAAGCTACAACTTCAGGTTTTATATATTTTTCCCCTCGTTTTAAAACTTAATTCAGATTGGACTATTTCCTTATCTCCTGTGAACACTTTTCCAGAGTACAGGACCTTACACTGGGCCCTCATATTCTATCAGATCACCACCCTTTGATCCTTAAGAGTAATCTGGGAAAGCCTAAACCTTCCAAACTGTAGAGGTTCCCCCCTCTTTTCCTTAAGGATCCAGATGCTAATGAAAATTAAAATTCCTCAAATACTTAATGAAAATGCCGCAGAGGAAGTTACAGAGCCCATTTTATGGGATACCCTTAAAGCTGTTCTTAGGGGTGGAACTATTGCTTTTGCTGCTAAAAAAAAAATGGAAGTTAGAAGCCTCCTGTAATTATCTGTTGGAGCAGTTGCAGTCTTACCAGATGCAATATAGGGAGGCAGATAAGGTACTACAGAGAAAGATTGCCTTAGTGAAACAGGAGATTCAAAAAATTATGGACTTAAGGATCTTACATACACTAACTTTATTAAAGTTGACAAGCTATGAAGGTGGAACGCAAGGTACCCGGATGTTGGCTCGTAGAGTACGAATGCAGAAACGCACGTCAACAATTCTTAAAGTAAAACATCCTATCACCACACAGCTTTCTCACACGGACGAACATATATGAGCTTCTTTTCTGGCCTATTACCAATTTCTCTATCGATCACCACTTGATCACTCTTCAGGGGAGGAAAGGACGGAATTTCTCTCTCATCTCTCCCTCCCAAAATTGACAATATCTCAACAAGCTACTCTGGAAGCACCTATTAGACTAGACAAGATCCTATCACACATTAAGGCCTTAAAACCAACAAAATGCTCTGGCCCCGATGGCTTAGCAGCCGAATGGTATAAGAAATTTCTCAAACCCCTTCTCCCTTCCTTTCTAACCACCTTCCGAGCAGTAGCGGAGGGAGAATCTCCTCCTCCCTCGTGGAACTATGCAACTTTGACCCCAATTCCAAAACCAAATAAGGATACAACAGATATTTATTCTTACCGTCCAATTTCCATTTTAAACATAGATTATAACATTTATACAGCCATTTGGGCCTCGCGGTTAGAAACAATGTTGCCAACTTTAATCCACCCAGATCAATCAGGATTCATAAAACGCCGTAGCACTACAGACAGTATTCGATGAACTATGCTACTTATGGAACATATACATTCCAAACAGATTCCTTCTGCACTATTAAGTTTTGATGTGGAGAAAGCTTTTGATAGAGTATTTTGGGGGGTTTTATGGGACACTTTGAGGTCTTTTGCCTTTCCCGAATCTTTTCTAACTGAGCTACAACAAATATACTTACAACCAAAGGCTCATATCAGAATTAATGGGAACTTTTCTTCTCCGTTTTTACTGATGCAAGGAACCAGACAGGGTTGTCCTCTTTCCCCAGCCCTATTTGCCTTATACATTGAACCCTTGGCAGTGGCTTTCCATCAACATCTGAAGGTGGAAGGGATCCCCCAGGACAAAAAAACTATAAAATCTCTCTATTTGCTGACGGCATTCTTCTAACCTTGCTTTCTCATGAGCGTTCTATCCCTGCAGCCTTGGAATATTTTTTGTCAATATGAACAATTGGCAAACTTTAAACTGAACATATCAAAAACAGAGGCATTAATATTTTATTTTTCTCCATCCAGCACTCTTCGAGGTTCCATTTCATTGAAGTGGCGCCGTACTAAAATCAAATATTTAGGAATTTATGTTCCCAGAAAATCAATGCATCTTGAATTAGTCAATTATGAACCTCTCTCAATACAAATTCAAGAGGATTTGAACAGATGGGGACGGTTGAGGCTTACCTTTTTTCAATGTATAGAGACCATTCGCATGAATATTCTCCCAAGATTGCTATATTTATTCTAGAATATCCCTACCTTTCCGACAGACCTTTATTTTCGATCCTGGAATAAGATCATCTCCTCTTTTATTTGGGAGGGTCTAAAATCAAGGATCCATTACTCAATATTAACCCTAAGCTTGGAACGTGGGGGTATCAATCTTCCTAATTTTAAACTCTATGCACTAGCTGCCTTCTTAAAAATATTCTTTATTTGGCTCTCCCCAACGTATCAGTCAATATGGAAGGACATTGAATTTTTACTTAACGATATGTATGATATGGAAAAAATACCTTTTTCATCTAGGGAACGCATCCCCCCTTTGAAAGATTTTTCGTACTTCACTGCCCACATGTTAAGGGCTTGGCAAAAGGTAAAATGAATAACATCTCTAAAACAACTAATTTTCTCATTTACTTTAATCTCAGCGGATGAATCATTTTTACCGGCCAATTATGATTCTACATTTAAAACATGGAGGAGATTGGGTCTTAATTTCTATGGGCAATTTCTCAGTCCCTCTGGGGTGGTTTCTTTCTCTGTTCTACAAACCCAATATTCCCTCCCAGAGAGGGATAGGTTCAGATATACCCAGGTGAGAAATGTTATACTTAGACAGAGGGAGATCTCAGTTTGTTTGCCCTCACCCCTTCCAGCAATATGAAAACTAATGAGAGACACCCCACAGGGTAATTTATGGGATAAGATAATCAGTTGTCTATATGGAATCCTACAGGAGACACTGGGAGATTCTTCTTTAACAATACTGGAAGCCTGGAATAAAGATCTGCATCATATGTTTCTTTCGAAACATGGCAGGGGGCAACTTTAAAAGCCATCAAGATAACCGCCTCTAATGTGTGGCGGGAATTTGCATGGAAGTCCCTCTCTCGGTACGTCCAATCTCTGGCAATACTTACTAAATAGCTCCCTGCCTCCTAGGGCTTTTGTTGGAGAGGCTGTAACTGTAGACTAGCAGATTTGGGTCACATTTTTTTGGTTCTGCCCAAAGCTGACACCCTATTGGTGTGCATTTCAAGTAGAGATGGCAGGATGTTTTGAAAAAGATACAGAACTAACAGCGGAAACTGTACTTTTATCAATCTATCTCCCTCATAGTCCCCGATGCGACAGGACCTTATTTCCCTTATTCATTCTGGTAGCAAAGAAAACAATTACCCGTTGGTGGATGACATCTCAGATACCCCCAGTGAGTGATTGGTGAAAAATTACCAAGGATATTTATCAAAATGAACAACTTATAGCTAAATTTCGGGATAGACTCCCTCAATTCGAGATGAAGTGGTGCAAGTGGGTGTTCTATCAGTCAGATTTGGACCCAGATTTTGTTCCCTAGGGAATTGATTTCATTGGGAAGGCATTAATCCCAACTGAGGGCCTGTCCTATGGTGAGGGAAGCAAAGAGGATGGGAAGAAAGGGAAAGAAGCATTGAAGTTTGGGATGAGGAAGGAAAACAAATGAAAGCTGAGGGTTAATATATGATGCTTGTGTGGATATCTGTACAACAAGGAAAATTACCATGTAAACACTTTCTGATGATAACACCTGAATATGTGGAAAGTTTGATGGTAAATGCTCTTATGTAACATCATGTCTCACTTCTCAATAAAAGTAAAATAAAAAAAAAGAAGCTGCTTCCAGGATTCCCTAGGAACCACTATTTTGTGGAGTACCCCTTCCTCTGGCCCTCCCTTAGGAACCCACTCATGGTACAGAGCCTCTTCTCCCAGTACACCTCCCTTTTCCCAGAACTTAGATAGTCATCTTCCACTCTGGTGGCTAACACCCTTAATTTTTGCAGGGTTGGGTTAGATTACTGAGCTTTCCCTAGCTCTGCATGCCTGACCTTTCCCAAAACACATTCTGCTGTGGGAGAGCTGTCCATGGCTGAGCTCTTCTCAGTCTGTAGCTGTGGCTGAGAACTGCTGCTCCCAGGTCATTCTTCAGCTACAACTTCTACTGTTGAGGTAGAGGTTGCTTCCTCATGCATTGTCCCTTCTGTGTCCTTAGCAGCTGGTTCCCTCACCTCATTATGAATAGTGGCATATACAATATTGGCCCTACTACTGAAGTCACTACCCATGATTACATCCACTAGCAGGTCTGGTACAACACCCACCTCCCATATGCACTGGCCACATTCCCAGCTTAGAAAGATCCAGGCCATTGGCACTGAGACTATTGGACCCTTCACTACTGTAATCCTAGAAAACTAGCCAGGCAGGATCTGTTCCTCCTGAATCAAATCCTGCTTTGCCATGGATATGGAAGCTCCAGTGTCCCTCAATCTCTGGGTTACCAATCCATCCACCACCACTAGATGCATATCTGCAGTGGAGTTAGAGGGCACTGCTCTCAGTGTAGAGGCCACTATCTGCTGTAAACTCCCTGAGCTCCCCCTCCTGCCACACTAATTCTTTTTTCACATTTTTCAGACAGTCATTAGACAAATGCCCCAGTTTCTGGCAGATAAAGCACCTGCATTCACCCATCTCTGTGCTTTTAAAACCAAGTGACTTCCCTTTTTTGATCAGGCACAGGCTGGTTTCCTTTTGATTGCCCCATCAGGGTTCCCCTAAAACCATCTCATGTCCCTCCCTATTGCCTTTGTGGTGAGAGGATGGTCAGCTGAATATTTTTTATTTATTTATTTTTATTTACTTGTTCTAGGATTACAAATACAAATATGAACTGATCAGCCCTTTCTGTTGCCTCCTTCTCAGAGCTCGGAGTTCTATCCAACAACCATATTCTTATTTGCTCAGGTACAGCTTTTAGGAACTGTTCCAGAAGAAATAAATCTTTTATTTCCTCTAAAGAATGAGCTTTTTCACCCTCTACCTGGTGTTACATCAAATTGCTTTGCTGCACATACATTTCAGCATAGCTGTGCCCTGGTGCCTTTCTTAATCCTCTGGATATTTTCCTATAGGCTTCAGGGGTAACTCAAAATGCTTTAGCAAGGCATACTTCACTTTGTCATAGTTCATGCAGTCCTCATTGTCCATTCTGGCAAAAGCTTCTAGTGCCTTACCTATAAGCAGTGGCTATAGGTGAGTTACCCAAGGAGCCCTTGTTTTCAGCTCTCTCATAAACTGGCCCAGAGGTCATGTAGTACAGGCCAAAAAGATTTTAAGCACTCTCCAGAGTTCATCTGGCATTCTTCTGGCAACTAACTTTATCAGACAGTTTTTATCTCCGCTGTAATAAAAATTAAACACAGAAACATGAAAAGAAAAACAAATTACATGAAAGTTATTACAAGGCCACGGTAAACATATGCTAACTTATATTATAATTGTATTATAACTGTGTGCACACGTTGATGTAGAATATTGTTAACAAGAGTAAAAACATTTTTGAACCATTTTGTGTTTTCATATATAAATATATGGACACTTTAGCAACATCACATATATGTCAATTTATGAACTTACTGTAGCTGACTCCAAGCTTTCATTAACAAAAACACAAACAAAAAAAAACTTTCTAGCCCCAACGGTTCCAAAGTTATCTCATATTAAATAAATTATCTTTTAAAAGTTCTAACTTTGGAACTGTTAGGGCTAGAATTTTACTTTTTTTTTTTAAATTTGTAATTGTATTGTTTTTCAAAGACAAATACAAATCCAACCAGGACATGCAGCTGTTACAGAAACTGTATAGTCTGGCATATGGTACAGGAAATCAGTGTACAGTTACATGTCTCCCACCCCACCCTCTCTGCCCCCCACTCCCCAACCTTGGCCTAGTTATAGCTATAATGTCCCCAACATACACAGGGCATAAATCTCTACAAGAGGGAAAAGCACTGGGCCGATGCAGAGGAAGAGACTCCCTTACCTACCCTCTAAGGGCAACCAAGGCCCCAGGTGTTTACCTAATCCATCTGTATGCCTGTTTGCTACAGGTAATCTGCGACAGTTATAGGGGCCAATAGCCTCTTCTGTTGGGACTCCATTAACCTGTGCAAGGGGATATTCTCCAGGTAGTCATCTATCTTCTGCCTCCGGGGGTTGGGCATTAGGCTGTATAATGTTTGATAGTAGTTAGCAAATTCCTGAGTTATTCCTTTGGGATTCAACTACAGGGACTCATTCAGTTGTGATCTGATGGATTTGTCGATTCTGGAGGTTTTGTGGGATTTCAGCCAGAGGGCAAGTAACCTTCCTGCCTTCTCCCCCTGATCTAAATAGGTGGTTTTAGTGTGCAATATTGCATACTCCGCCCGCTCAAGTAATTAGAAACTATACTGAGCCCTGAGACCCACTAATCTGTTCCTGTCCTCCACTGGTGTCCCTGGTGATAGCACCCCTTCTAACTTGCATATCTCACTATGCAGCGTTAGAGCCCACTGTTCTTTAACTCTCTTCCTATGGGAGGCTATATGAATTAATTCTGCCCTCAGAACACATTTCAGTGCACACCACTCCAGATCAATTCTACCCGTGGAATGGAGGTTGGTCTTGGTGTAGTTCTCTATTACCTTCGAAAGCTCACTTAAAACCTTCCCATCTTTCAGCAGCTGGTTATTCAGCTTCCAGCTGGTCTCTTTAGGCACATTAGGGGAAACATTGAGTAAGCACCATACCACAGCATGGTCCAAGATAACCCCCGGCTCAATAGTACTCTTTATAACACCTGGAAATAAGCTGTGGCTTATCAAGAAATAATCACTTCTGGAAAATGTGCCATGCACATTTGACCAACAGTGTATTCTCTGGATAAGGGGTGCAGTACTCTCCAGGGATCCACTAAGCCCAACTAGTCCACCAAGTCCCTGATGGCCCTCTGTGCTGGCAATAAACCTGATTTCCTAGCCCCAGACTTATCAAGGTCCAGAGTAAAGGACAGGTTCCAGTCACTACCTAATATCAGCGGGAGTGAGGCAAAAGTCAGAGTCAGTGGCTCAGTAGGTAGCACACTCGCTTCTGAGGCTGGGAGGTCAGAGGGCTGTGGGTTCAGTTCCCACATCTGGCACTTGGGTTAATATCCCAGTACTGACACTATAGTGCAGCATGAGAGGAGTGCTGCACTTCTGAGATGCCGTCTTTTGGATGAGACGTTAAACCGAGGTCCCATCTGCCTGGATTGGTGGTAGTTCAGGTGGATGTTAAAGATCCCATGGCACTTATCAAAAAGTGTGGGGGAATTTCCCTGGTGTCCTGGCCAAATTTCCCTCATTCACTAAAAATACCACCAACAGCTTAATCTGGTTAAAAGTCAGTTGGCTTTCATCTGTATCCCCCTCCCCCGGGTCGCACCTGAAAATAGGCAGGATTTGTCTAGTGCACTTACCCAGTCAACAAAAACTAAATAAATAAAATAAAAAGGCACTAGAGAGGCCAACAGGTCAGAAAAAAAAGCCGGAAAATCTAGATTAGGTCCGTACACACAGCATAACACCATTTCTGTATGGTCCAGGACCCCTTTCAGGATGAGGTACCGTCCACCCAGATCTTTTATACAGTCCTCACAGGAGAAGGGCACATTCCTAGCAACCAATATTGCCATCCCACTGCTTTGTGTACTATTCCCTACATTAAAAACCTGCCCTACGAATTGCCTCCTGAAGAGATTACCTTTTGATTCTAAAAAATGGGTCTCTTGTATAAACGCTACAGCACCTTTAAGATGCTGGATATGTTTCAAAACTTGATAGCGCTTAACCTTCCTTCTGGCCCATTTGATGTTCCATGTGAGCAGTGTCATATTACCTGTCATCGTGTACTATTCGGGCATCGTGCCTTAAACCCTCATTGAAAGTATCACCCCACACCTCCCCTCCCTAATCCTCCCATCCCCAAACCCCAAAACTCCCTAGTTGAAACAAAACAAAAATCCCCCCAAAACCCTTTGCACCAGGATACCCTGTAACTCTGAGGCTGAGTTTTATTTATAACACCCCCCACCCTCCCAACAAAATCATAGCCTGATAAGCGATGAACAGTGTCTACAAACAGTATCTCCTCCCTCCTGCCCCCTCTGAGCATCCAGCTTGCCTCCCCATAACCTGAAGCAACAGTAAAACATCAGAACCTACATTAAATTTCAAAAGTCTTATAACACAGTCAATAAAATGTTATATCGTACAACAGGCACCTCAATCATTGAAAACAGAGTCAGTGAAAATAAAACTGCTGCACTTCCTATTGGCCAAGTAACTACAACATCTAGTTCCCGGTTTAGGTTGCAGTGTAACATAATCCCAACAAAAGGAGGCAGTCTAAGTATCTTATAAACAGTAAACAATACAAACCAGCCCTCCCCCTTCCCTCATTATATATGCGCCACTACCGGGAATTCTGCACAAATAGAAGTCACTAGAACACCATCCGTGCCCTCAGAAAAGTGACCTTTTAAGTCCGTAGTTTCATTGAAAACAGAGAAAAAATGAGTTAAAAATAAATCTAGAACTTGATGCTGAGGATCATAGTATTCTGGGGGAGCAGGCAGGTCTCACTAATTGGCTCCACTTGCGCCATACGGGACAGTTCCCACAGCTGACAATCAATTAACAAATTCAAACCTTCATCCCTGAACAGACCCCCACAGAGAAACATGGAGCCAGAATCAGATTCCCTCCTTAGAGGCATTGGTAGAGAGTGACTGCCAAAGAAAGAAAAAGTCCGAAGTCTCAAAGCACAGTTGAGCGCAGAGGCATGCCTGTACGGGAATACCATTTACATCCACAACCTTCTCCTCAATGTTCCTTAAATAGGTTAGGTAGGGCTTCCCTTAAAGTGGTTTCTGCAATTTTTGGATCTTCAAAATTGGCCCATGTGCCTTCCAGCAGGACTTGAAGCTTCGCGGGGTATAATATCCGGGGGGGGTTTAGGTTTCTAAACTGATGTTTAACTAAATAAATAAATAAATATCCTAAATTTGATCCCTGCAGGGATCAGCTTGTTAACCAGAGGATGGTACTGGGCTCTGCATTGACGGACAGAGACTGGCAGATCCTGCGTGATCCTTAAAGTGGCATCTCCCCATTTGACTTCTTTCAGGTCCTGAACTTTTAACAGGAAATGTTGCCTCTCTAAGTAATTCAAGAATCTAAAAATTAACGGTCTGGGTGCTGTGCTCGCCACTGGTGACGGTCATAATGAGCAATGTGCCCTTTTGATTGAATTCATGGCCTCATATGGAGAAGGGCCTGCCAGCTTTGCTACAGGCTTTTGGACAAATCAACAGTGTTCTTCTTCTTTTTCTGGCAAACCGATGATGACAGCATTATTGCACTTGCTGCGCCCCTCCAGGTCCTCAATTTTAGCTTCCAGGTGGGACATCTTATGTCGAGTTGCTGCAAGCTCTGGGTTGAGCCTTTCCAAATGTTTCTCCACAGATTTAAGACATACTTCACTGTCCCCAACTCTCTGCGAAATTGCCTCTAACGCTGTGGCCATAGCTTTGAATTCCGACATCAAGGAACGGAGTTCTTATCTAAAAGGCTTAAACTCTAGCAAGAAATGCTCCACAGTAAATATGTTGGGATCTGGAGAGTGAGGGACCGCTTTCTTGGCAGAGGCTTGTTGTGGCCTGTTTTTTTTTTTTACTGGCCTTTTCTGGTGTAGAGGGAGGCGTGTGTCTGGGTAAAGTTTGCCGCATCTCTGCTTCCATGCTTGAAAGGGAAAATTGCAGAATCAGATGCTAGTCAGGTTCCCTTCGCAGGTTTAAGCAAAATTTTGCCTCTTAGATTGTGAAAATAAAGAAATTTACCCAGAGCTGGCGGGAGCTATTCGGAGAGCTGTTACCCGTGAACCTGCATCACGTGATCTCCCAGAATTTAACTTTTTTAGTGAAAGCTTGGAGTCAGGCCATTACGATTCTGTTATATCTATAGTTATTATTTGTTGATGCTAGTCTATATATATTGATACAGTTTAAAACCACCATTTCAGTATATTATTGATACACCTTTTTTAGTTGCAACAAACCCCCCCAAAAAACAGCCAACACATTGTACTGATACTATTTTCTTGTATCAACAGACTATAGCAATACTATTTTTTGTTATAAATTAATACATAATGATTTACAGTCATGTAATACATTGCAAGATGGTTTTTAAACCAACTTTTACAAATGTCTTTCATTAGTTGTTCTAAGTTTTGAAAATACTACATTATTTAAACACTGCTTAATTTGCAACTTAATTTTCATTTATCTTGTGCCTTAATCATGTTGCAAACATTTCTTTTTTTATTAAGAGAAAGCCCAGAGTATATATATATAAAAAAAAATGATAAAAGGTAAAAACTGCAATCAAATTACAGCAGATGATAACCACATATACCATACAGTATGCACGATCCATGGTCCACTACTAAGAAATCATATCTTGCTCATAAGATCTACGTAGCACAGCAAGTATATTTACTAAATACCTTACGTGGTAAAAGTCTAAAAGATAACTCTGGTTAAGAAGACAAAGATCAAAAAATAATAGAAGGTGTGACCTAATCAGAGTAGACAGACATGGAGAGAGAAAGACAAGAGGACAGCAAAACTAGACCTAGGACAGATCTAGACCAGATCAGATGGCAGGACTTCTTGCACACACAGTTTCTGAGGCCTGCAGTCTGTTCCAGAACCTGATTCTAAAAGTGATCAATAAGCATGCCCCTTTAATTAAAATCAAATCCAGGCAAAAGACTTGCCCTTGGTTTATTAACAGCTTGAAATCAGAACTCCACGCCAGGGACGCCCTATGGAAGACAACACAGAAAACTAAACTTCCGGCTGACCGGACAGCCTTCAGAACCACTAGAAACCATTGCACTAAACATATAAGGGCTGCAAAGGTTAGCTATTTCCAGTCGGCTTTGGACTCCTCCAAATCTAATGCAACCAAGTTTTGCCAAATATTATGGGACATCCAAGGCCACAACTCTGCTTCTCCATTACCCCCCAAAATTAAGTCCAGTGACATTACCTTCACCTGTAAGCAAAGCATCATCAAACAACTAAACAACCACTTTGCCACTGCAGGACTGTTCGACACATCCCCTGCAAGTACACTCACTGCACACACCTCCAGTTACCCCCCAGCCTCTTACTCATATAGAACTGCAAGCCCAGTACCAAAGTTCAGCTTCAGCCCAGTCACCCTTAAGCAGGTCGAAGACCTATTGATGTCCCTTTACATTAGAAAAAGTGCCGGTGCCGACCACATTGAGCCTTTTTTCTTAAAGCTAGGCTCATACTACCTGGCTCCACTCATTACTCACCTCTTCAACCTCTCCCTCACCCATGGAATATTCTCCCAAGCATGGAAAACCACCCATATCATCCCCCTCTTCAAGTCTGGCAACCCATGTGACCTCAACAATTATCGACCTATATCCTTACTACCCATCTTTTCAAAACATCTTGAAAAATTAGTCAACTCCCAACTAAGAAGCCACCTGGAATCCACCAATCTGCTTAATCCCTTGCAATCAGGTTTCAGACCCCACCACAGCACAGTCTCCACCTTTGCCAAAGTGACGAAACAATTGGCACACCACTCTTGACACTGAAAATCACGTTTGTGCAGTCTTCCAGGATCTGAGCAAAGCATTTGATACAGTGGACCACAATCTACTCCAACTCACGAGACATAACTTCGGCCTCAACAACACTGCCCTACGGTAGTTCTCCTGTTACCTAACTGACAGGAAGCAGCAGGTGAAAGGCCAAGGTGACCTCTCACCCCCAAACCACTCTTGAGAGGTGTTCCACAGGGGTCCATCCTGGGGCCATTACTCTTTGCTTTTATATCAATGACATCGATGCCAATGTTAATACAGCCAGCGTCCATCTCTTTGTGGATGACACCGTTCTTTACATTGCCAAACCCACCCTTGAGCTAGCCTGCAAAGAGTTGCAACAAGGCTTCAACCTGCTACAACAAAACCTTTTCCACTGTAAATTGCTGCTCAATGCTAAAAAAATGAAAATGATGCTCCTCTCACCCCGTGCCCACCCAGCAATATCCCACCCAGCAAGTTTTCAACCCCAAATCCTTACACTTCTGGGTGAACCATTAGAGGTTGTAGAAAAATTTAAGTACCTGGACCTCTGGATAGACTCAAACTTACCTTCACAGTGCATTTAGAGGAACTCCTGAAAAAACTAAGACAAAGACTTGGCCTCTTCTTCAGAATTAAAAAGTTTCTCACCTTAGAGAACAAATACTGTCTGGTGCAGACCACATTCCTCCCCTTAATTGACTATGCCAAATTGATTTACAGCCACTGCCCATCCTCTGTCCTAGCCAAGCTGGACACAATGTACCACAGAGTCTTAAAATTCATTATCGGTGCCCCATTCAACACACACCACTGTCACTTATATGACCAGCTAGGATGGCCTTCCCTAAAGAGTAGAAGACTGAAAAACACCAGCTCCATGATGCCAGTTCGACAACTAAGTTGTCGACCGACATCCCAGTGATGGAATTATGTCAACCGCAAGTTGCAGTTGACATAATTCCAGCAGGAGATCTCAGTTTTTTTGTATAGGAGGTCTTTGCCCCTGAACCCCCCTTGCGGGGAGCTCTGCCCTCCGCAATCCCTGATCAATAGGATTCTAACTCTGAGTTGGAGTTGAATTGGGGAGGGGGTGCAGAACCGGGAGACAGAGTGCCGGGGTCTTGGGTGGACTATTACAGTGAACTGTCGATGTTGTCGGCATCGACATGTTCACTGTAATAGTGTTGCCATATGGTCAGCATACCAAAAACGCCTATCTCTGGGCTTACAGAGCCATTACACACAAACTCTCCCCCATATCACCGAACTCTTCAAAACCATCTCCGGTGTTTATCACCTCAGAAGGTACCCTTGTATACTTCTCGATATGCCTAGGATATGTACCAGATTTGGCACCTCGTCCCTAAGCTATAGCATCCCCACTACATGGAATGCCCTACAGAAATCACTAAAGCTTACAAACTGGGTGAGACCACACACCTTCAAGGCCCTTCTGCGGCAGTCACTCACAGAAATATGTAACTGTTTCTCCTAACCCATCCTACTACCTGTATCTTCTGCCTTCCCCTATCATTCAACTACCCTGAGAAAGCCTGACAACACTCAGTACTTACTCCTCGTCCCTTACCTCCCCTACCCCTGCCTACCCTCCTTCCCCCAGTCTATCAGTGACCCCATCTCACGCAGCTCCCCCTACTTTGGCACATCTATGTATTACTCCCACTGCTCGCTATCACACCAGTGAACTCATGGCCTTGTAAACAGGTTTGCATGCCCTCATGTTGATTTCCTACATGCCCTGTTTGTTGTTTCTTGCAATTGCTTGATTGTCACAATTGTTTGATTGTTGTATACATGAATACTGTAAGCTGTATTATTTGTCATGTTGTCTTGTATTATTGTGTATGTCTGTCCAGGACCACTTTGTAAATGAGCCTGCTCAATGGTACATTCCTGGATAAATAAAAATTGAATTGCATTGAAAATTGAAAACTTACTATAAACTGTGGAAGGAAGCTCAACTTCATGGTACAAAATCTGAATAATGTGCAAGTTGGTAAAAAAAATTTCGCCACCAAAGCTAAAACTGAGGGATCCTATCAAAGAATGCATATGTCAATCACTCAACATTAAAAATTTCTATCATTATGGTTCTCCACTCCTCCAAAGTAGGGATCTTATCAGTGTGCCAGCATCTGATAATCACCTGTTTGGCTGTGATAGTTGATATAAGTATTAATCATATATTCATGTGGCTTAAACCGCTATCTTCCAATGGTATTGCTAGTAGGAGAAGTAGGGGAGTGATTTCTCTGGGTCAGTCAAAAATAGCTTCCAGTTCTTGTAGGATTACTCTCCAAAAAGATTGGAGAAGTGGGCAATCCCCAAAAATATGTGTGGAGATCACTACGGAATGACCACAACCTCGCCAGCAAGCAGCAGTGACCCCCCACCATATACTTTTGCCACAATTTCCAGGGTGCAAAAATAGCAATAGCAAGAGCGTCATTTCCAGGAGAACTTTCACCAGTATGTGGCACAGGTCAACCTATATGCATAAAGAGTAAATCTATTCCAAGTCTCCAAGGTATGAACATACAATAATGCCAGCAGAAACAGGCCTCACGGTCTATCGAGTCTGTTTGAGTGCACAGCTAGCACCTTATAATGCTGCTTCCCCCCTTCCCCATCCTATTACCCTTCCCTCACTGTATCCCAACCCCTCTTGAAGCTGTCTACCATCTTGCAGGCCACTACCTCACCCGGCAAGGAGTTCCACTTGTCCACCACTCCTTCCGTGAAAAAATGTCTCCTCATCTCTCTCCTGAATCTACCCCCTTCCAATCTCAGTTGGTTTTCTCTTGTGTCCCTTCCCTTTCTCCTCTTGAAAATCCTTCCTGTATTAATCTTGTTCATGCCCTTCAGGTACTTAAAGGTCTCAATCATATCTCTCCTGTCCCTCCTCTCTTCCAAAGAGTACATATTCAACTCCCCCAGCCTTTCCTCATATGGCTTACCCTCCAATCCCTGGATCATCTTTGTAGCTCTACTCTGTACCCCATCCAACAATCTGATGTCCTTCTTCAGGAACAGGTGACAGTACTACATGCAGTACTCCAGGTGGAACCTGATAAGTGACCTATACAGGGGCAGGATAACTTCTCTACTTCTGTTCCAGCCTTAGAGAGCCCCATCGAGTCTGTTTGGTGGGTATTCGGTATCATGAGCCAAAGTTCAAAATTGGAAGTGAAGGGCAGGTGACAGGCCAATTTTTAAAATAGCCACTGACAAAAAAGATCACTGTGGTATAACGGTAAAATGTGGATAGAAAAAGGCAGCTAGGAGGGTTGCCAAACAGATACTGATCCAGACTGTAAATGTTATTTAGGGCGGACTCAATCCATGTTGCATGTTGCAAACATTTCAGTCTCCACTCAAACAACCCCAACTCACTGACTTTACCTGCTAAGGTGTCAGAAGATAAAAAAATGTAGTTAACTACATAAGGTACAGTACTTGATATTTCCAAAAAGCTAAGGCACTCTGACATTGTTGGGCCTAGGCACATACACAAGGAAAACATGTAGGCAGGACCAGAGAGCAGGTTTTGTGAAAGAAGTCACACATTTAATTTTCTGATGTTCATGACTGAAGAGCCTTTTTTGGGTCTCGGGAAGATAAGTCGCTTTGTGGGCTTTGAAATAAAATCCAGATTTTATATTTTGCTGAAACAGTATTCAGATATACTAAAAGTACATTCAAATTTGCTCTGTCCTAAAACAACCAAAAGAAAAAGCAGAAAAACAAACATGAATGCTATGAGGCTGGTAAACCCAGCCAGTGTAGCCCACATGCCAGGCACTGGAGCTGGTTAACAGCCTGCTGCCAGTTTGGAGGGGTGGGACTGTTGTGTGGATCATTGTAGCCCTAGGGACATGAGATTTTTATCTGAAGAGGAATAGCAAGGAGTCCCCAGCACAGAATGGTTAAATGCTATGGTTCCCTCTGATTAAACTACCATTTCATTTAAGTTAATTGGTGTTAGTTCGGGAATTTTGCATTATTGTAGGCTCCAAAAACTAAAACTAAATTATAGCATGTACCGTAACATAATCTTTCCAGCTCTAACAGCAACTAATTAATAATAAAACTACAGAGGCATAACTAAAGGAAACATTTACATTGTAGTATCATCATCTTGGCCTTTTCAGACATGCCAGCTTCTCTGTGTCACTAAGTGGGGGACTGAGGTGCCAGAGATTCTGGCATGTTGCTTTTACACCAAACCCTCTACTCTGTTTCTGACACTCCAGCAGGTCAGCAAAGTGGCATGCTGGGATTTGGTTCCAACTCCCTCTTTTGCAAAGGGCTGAAGCACAAAATAGGTTGCAATTACAAACATCAGCCCTGTTGCACCTTCACACTTTGGGGCCATGCAACTTTCTTCTTGTCAGCTCCTTCCATCCCAAACATGTTGAGATTGGTGTGCCATACCTAAATTTCCTAGACTTCATGTTATTTGATGAAGACGATGATGATTTTGCTGAGCAGACTCAAATCATGCAGTTTTTTTCATTAACAGTTGTTACACAGAAAACATCTGTTGACTTGCTTCATTCATGTATTGTAGTGTTCTCTCCTGTTCCCCTTCCGTGTGTTACACCTAGAAATGAGCCTCAGCTCATTGTGCCTCTGCCAGTTATGCATTTTGGAATAAATAAATATAAACAGAAGGCACAATGGACAGAACTATCTCTCTGGTCAGCAATATGCCTCTCACAGGAGAGACACTCACATGCAGCAACATCATATTCTACTGGTGCATCTTTTCCATTCCAAGACCCTTTCTGTTCACAGGACCATCACTAGGAATTTTTTATAAACTGACCTTAATATCATAGCTTCCTTTAGATTGACACCCATTACCTCCTACAGCAGACCACCCAACCTTCGGAGTCTCTTGGCATGTAGCAGCCTCCTTACTCCTAACCATTCCATCCTTTCAGATGCCGAAGTATACAGAACCTGCCATTATACCTGCAAATTTATTTCTCATGTTACTCAGATTCAAGATCCCACAGGCATTTTTCACATCACTAAGGAGTTCCCAAGCATTTCCAGCAGCGTGATACACAGTTTTGTATTCTTTCTAGGAAGCATGCAGCTATCTACATCGGAGAGCCTTGCAGATGCTTGGCTAACTGATCAAGGGAACATTACAGTGCAGTCAGAAATGGAGACACAGATAAGTCCATTGTGCCCCTTTTTACTTCTTGGGACCACAATATCAATGACCTTTCAGTCCATGTCCTTCAACAGGGTTTCTGGAATGCTGACCAAAGAAAAACAAACAAACAAAGCTTTAGGAGGCAGTACAGCATAGTAGTTAAGGGCACTGAGCTGCAAACTTGGAGACCTGGGTTTGAATCCTATCAGCCCCCACATGCATACAGTGTGACACTGAGCAAGTCGCTTAACTTCCTTGTGCTTCCAGGTCGTACCTGGAAACAAGCCTTGGCTTAGTGTGCCTTTCCTGGTTAAACAATTTCCACTTTCCCCTTTATCATCTGCTTAGGCTCCCAGCAGCCCTCTGGTTTAAAAAACATACTTATTTTCTGCTAACATCTTTCAGCCATCTTACAGTTTACCACTAAAGTTTGTCCTTTTACCCCCATCCCCATATCTCTTTTTTATGTGTGTATGCCTACACAAATCTCCACTCAGGATTTATGTGGGCATACCCACATGGGCATTCCGGCTATGTGTACATATCCACTTTCATTTTCTCCAGTATTCCTTGTTTTCTTCTTCCACATTGTTCATGTTTTCAGCCATCTACACAAGAACTCCTCAGCTCATTCACTCCTACTATGTTTCTCTCTCCTCAACAGCTTTTTGATTTCCTGCTTCTGTTCTGAACTTGCCTATTATCACTTTTCCTCTAGATCCACCCACGTAGTTTCCTTTCTCCCATATTGATTTCCTGCTTCTGTTCTGAATTTGCCTGTTACCATTTTTCCCCTAGATACACACATCTATTTTTCTTCCTCCTATATCTACATACACTGTGCATATGTGTGTGTGTGTGTGTATATATATATATATATATATATATATATATATATATATATATATATATATAAAAACTCTACATACATGCATACACATATATTATATCTTTGCAAAAAAACTGTGTTAATGCAACAGTCGGTGTTCCGATTAAAAAGCAGGGAAATGTAATGTTAGGGTTTCCAACCCTAACACCCCTGCCCAACCCCTGAAGCGAATGAGGGGTGGACTCTTCCTTGTGGTTGTCAGCCCTAACATTCACCCCACTGCAGTAACAAAAAAGCTGAGATATGATGGAGACAGGTGTGTATGTTTCATGAGTGCATAGAATGGGGTGAGTATTAGGGTTGACAACCCCCCAGGAAGACCCTAACTGTTGCATTAACATGTTTTTTTTCCAAAGAATGTCCTTTTTTTTGAGATACAGTAGTATAATCGTATCCTCATTTGCCTCCATAGATGCGTACATGTATGTTAATGTGGAAGCACAGGACCCTCTTGCGTTTGTGCCATAACAGGAACCAAATTATCAGCACAGCCTTATTACCCCACTTCATGAACCCGGTAGTGAAAATGTTCAAATCCCCACTGAAACGTCATTCTGCAGCATCAAAATGTCATTCTGTGGCACAGCTGCAAAAACACATTTTGGTCAGGATTTGAAAAATGATAGCTGTCACATTCATGAGGAGGTATAAAAAAATTGCTATGTTGAAAATTTGGGGTCATAATATTCAAAATTACCAAAGTTATGAGTGAGCATACACTCACAATTTTGCCATGTTTACATCTTTTAACCCTGAATTTTTAACACAGTCTTCTTATGACCCCATCACATGAACAAAGGTGGTAACATTTTTCAAATCCTGCCTGAAAGGTGATTTCACCAAGCAACTGCAAAATCGCCTTTTGGTCTTGATTTGCATAATTCCACTGCCATTAGTCATGAGGTGGTGTCCCAAAAAGGTCATGCTGAAAATCTGGGATCAAAATATACAAAAATAACAGAGTTATGCATCAGAGTTCAAAATACCTTTGAAATACATTTAACTGCACTTATCTTTGCCAGCGATTCCAGCAGCAAGCTGTGTCTTTGATCAGAGAGTGGATCTTCACCCTGTGACCAGTTCTGGTGGATGAGGATGTACTGGGGGTGTGAGGTGGTGGGTGCTGAGTGGGAGGAAGGAGTAGGAGGGATCAGATCAGTAGGGAACCGTTTTCCTTTTTGCAGGTTGACAAAATGGTGTGGAGCACAGGGGTTTGGCTTCATTGGGGACTGGGGTTCCACCTGGAGGGACACCAGCCTATACTGGCAGGATGGTCTGCATCTGTCCAGGAAGGGAACAAGTCTTTTGAGGAGTCAGTTTAAATGCTTCATTGGCAAGCTTTTAAACTAGTCAAGGGGGGAGGCACTGATAAGCTGCAGAAAAATCCCAGCTTCTCCCTACAAAACAGGGTACTAAATGAGAAAAAGACCGAGGTAGAAAGGTCATTGGTGGATGCTGCAAAAGAAGGTAAAGCCATAAAAAAATGGAGAGCAATGAATACCAATGCCCATAGTCTGAGTAACAAGCTTCCTGAATTAGTGGCCTTGATGGAGGAGGAGGAACATCTGGATATCGTGGCAGTCACAGAAACATGGTGCACACAAAACCATGACTGGGACGTAAACATACCAGGATACACTATCTACAGGAGGGACAGGGAGGGTAAAGAGGAGGAGGAGTAGCTCTTTACATAAGGGAAGGAATCAAAGCAACAGAACCAAAGGGAAAACAGGGAGGAGATGAAGCACTGTGGGTAAGTTTGGAGACCGGCAATAGCACCACAATCCACAAAGGGGTACAGACTCCCTTCTCAGGGGGAGGAAATGGACAAGGAAATGATAGAAAGTATACTTAGAATGGCAGAAAAGGGGAGATATTGCTGATGGGTGATCTGAATATGCCAGATGTTAACTGGAGTGCAGTTGCAGCAGCCACTTCGAAGAGTGGGGTCATTCTAGATGCCTACAGTGGGCATGCCTTAGACAACTAGTATTGGAGCCCACTTGAGAGGGAGCAATCTTAGACCTGGTTCTCTCAAATGGAGATGAAGAGGATCACAGATGTAGAAGTGGGTAGCCATCTGGGAACTAGCGACCATCGAACAGTATGGTTCACAATAAACACAGCAATAGAGTCAAGCCATACAAAGGCAAAAGTACTGGACTTTAAGAGGGCTGACTTTGCCAAAATGAGTGCGTGCCTAAGGAATGCACTAGCAAATGGGCAGGAAGGAGGGTGGAAAAACAATGGGGAATAATAAAAACTGCCATCACAGAGGTAACAAGCCTTTGTGTGAAGCAAATAAACAAAATGAAACTATGTAGAAACCACTATGATTCTCAAAGGAAGTGGCAGTGAAGGTTCAAGAAAAAAGCATTCAGGAAGTACAAGGAATCACAGAAGGAGCAGGACAGAGAACTGTATCAGTTAAAGCAAAGGAAGCTGGGAAGGCAGTCAGAACAGCAAAGGCCCAAACTGAGAAAAAGATAGCCAACTCAGTTAAGAAGGGAGATAAAACCTTTATAGGTACATCAGGAGTGAAGGAAGACCAAGGGAGGATAGTGAGAGCTTAATAAAGGGGAGGAAGGGTGGGCAGAGGGTGACTATGAAAGGCAGAGATACTAAACAAATATTTTGCTCAGTATTTACAAAGGAAGAGGGGAGGTACCTAAAACAAACAGTAGAAACACTCTGGATACAGAAGTTGATACCAGCCATTTACAGAAGAAAGGGTTCTGAAAGAACTCTTAAAACTGAAGGTGGACAAAGCAATGGGGCCTGATGGGATTCATCCCAGAATTCTAAAAGAACTAAGGGTAGAACTAGTGACACCACTGACTACCCTCTTTAACAAATCATGGGAGGATGGGGTGGTACCCGAGGACTGGAGGAAGGCAGATGTGATTCCCCTTCACAAAAGTGGAAGCAAGGTAGAAGCAGGAAACTACAGACCTGTTAGTTTAACCTCAGTGGTAGGAAAAATGATGGAATCAGTTCTGAAGGAAAGAACTGTCGAGTATCTAGAGGCCAGAGGGGCACAGGACCCAAGGCAGCATGGATTCACAGTGGGAAGGTCATGCCAGACAAATTTGATAGATTTCTTTGACTGGGTGACTAAAGTAGTAGATCAGGGAGGGGCTGTGGACATGGCCTACCTAGACTTTAGCAAGGCATTTGACACAGTCCCACATAAAAGATTAATATACAGGTTAGCCAGCCTGGGAGTGGGTCCCAAGATGATGGCCTGGGTAAAGAATTGGCTGGAGAATAGGACACAGAGAGTAACAGTAAATGGAGTCCACTCTGAAGAAAGGGGGGTTACTAGTGGGGTACCGCAGGGTTCGGTATTAGGACCGGTCCTCTTCAATGTCTTTATAAGCGACATTGCAGAGGGACTGGAAGGAAAAGTATGTCTCTTTGCAGATGACACAAAGATCTGCAACAGAGTTGATGCACAAGGTGGGGTGGAAAGGATGAGAAGGGACTTGGCAAGGTGAGATGAATGGTCAAATGTATGGCAGCTTAGATTCAGTGCTAGGAAGTGCAAGGTAATGCACCTAGGAAACAAAAACCCAGGGGAAGAGTACACAATGGGGGGTGAGATACTAACAACAACAAAAATAGAAAGGGACCTGGGGGTAGTCATATCAGATGACCTAAAGGTGGGCAAGCAATGTGAGAGGGCAGCAAAGAGGGCTGGGGGGATACTGAGATGCATAGGGAGAGGCATCACCAGTAGAAAACAGGAAGTTATTATCCCTCTGTACAGACAGCTGGTGAGACCCCCATCTGGAGTACTGCGTGCAGTTCTGGAGACCCAATCTCCGCAAAGACATAGGATGGAAGCTGTCCAGAGGAGGGCAACTAAAATGGTGCAGGGTCTGCACCGGAAGACATATGAAGAGAGACTTAAGGAGCTTAATATGTATAGCCTCGAGGAAAGGAGGGAGAGGGGGGACATGATAGAAACTTTCAAGTATCCATCAACAAAGTCCAAGAGGGTAGCATCTTTCAAAAAAAGAGGTGTGCAAGAACAAGGGGGCACAATTTGAAGATGGGGGTGGCTCAGAGGTAATTTAAGGAAGTATTTTTTCACAGAGAGGGTTGTGGATGCATGGAATGGCCTTCTGGAGGAGGTTGTGGAGTCAAAAACAGTGGTGGAATTCAAGCATGCATGGGACAGTCATAAGGCAATTCTAGGGGGTGGGGGTAGGAAGAAGTAGGCTGCTGGTTAACTAGGATCTGCAGCTTATCCACTAGGTAAGGAAATGGGCAGACTGGGTTTGCCAAGCGGTCCTTATCTGCCATCAAATTCTATGTTTCTGTGTTTCTGTGAGGGATATTTTTTTTTATTTTGGAACATGACCGCGATCAGATGGTGGAGAATGCCACTAGACACCAGGGAAAGACAAGAACATTACGAGAATGGCAATCGGAGGGTGGGGGTGCCACTAGATACCAGGGAAAGAAAACCATATTACGGGGACAGTGATTAGAGGGTGGGGGTTGCCACTAGACACCAAGTAAAGACAAGAACATCACAGGAATAGTGACCGTGGGATGGGGTACCACTAGACACCAGGGAAAGAAAAACATACAATGGGGATGGCGATCGGAGGGTGGGGGGTTTGCCACTAGATACCAGGGCAAAGAGGAAGTTATGGCGTGTTAAACCTCCAATGGTATAGTATGGGAATTAGCATTTTTTAATGTTTCTAGTTTTTTATATAGCTCCTAGATATTTTTTTTAATTTATTTAGTGAAATGTTTCACCAGGAAGGCACACTGAACAACAAGTTGCATGTCTCCTGGTGTGACCGGGGGGGGGGGGTGCAGTAGGATGTGAAAATTAGACATACAATTATTATTTATCATAACTGTGGAAAGCACATACATTAGCATTTAAAATGACACATACATTTTACATTTGTAGAGTGGCTTATAGAATTAGTATTTAACATGACTGAGAATTATACATACAGTAATATACTCTGCCCAGACAGGGCAAGAAGTGTAAGTGTACAGATACGAGTGAACTAATACCTATTTAAATGCTGAGAAATAAGGAGTCAGGGAAGATGGGTGAGGGAAGTGTACAGAGAGGAGGAATGGCCTAGAACTAGCCCCTCCAGGATGCAGAGAACCCTGCCAAGGGCTGAAATGCATTGGAGGCCAGGAGGTAAAAAGGGGGGAGGGAGGGAGAGTGGCAGGGGAAAGAAAGGGGGAAATAGATTTGATAATGGGAATGTAGAATAGGGGGATGGGTGGTAGTGGAAGAGGGGGAGAAGGAAAGAAACTTGCCTAATACTGGCCTCTCCAGGATGCTAAGAACCCTGCCAGAGGGCAGATTAAGGGAGGGCAAGAATTGGATAAGGAGTAGAGTGGGGATGGAGGAGTGGGAAAGAGGCAATAGTGCGGTACTAGACCTCTCCAGGATACTGAGAACCCTGCCAGGGGGCAAGACATGCACGGGCAAGTTGGAATGGGGTAGAAGGACAGAGGTATAAACAAGGGGGGAGGAGGAAAGTAGAAAGTGGAGTGCTGGGTAGAATACTCTGGGGAGAGAGAGGATTTAACAGGAGAATGTTGAGTGAGTAGCAGAGCAGGCACAAAGGGGAACTTAGGGAGGGTTAAAACAGGAGCAGTTAACAGAAAGAAAGTTATGTAAGGCAGAGGCTAGGGAGTGAGGGGAGAAGGAATGCCATATTTGGGGAGGGAGAGAGTTCCAGATTTTAAGGAAATGATGGGTAAAGCATGATTGACTGATAAAGGTGGCACGACGGGGGACCAGCAGAGTATGAGTGTCAGAGGATGAGAGGGAGTGGGAGGGGAGAGAAGAGAGGGAGCATGAGAGGTACGGAGGAAGTTCTCCTAGCCAAAATTTAGAAGCGAGTTTGGCACAATGAGCGAGGCATCTGTTAGTAAGCAGGGGAAAGGACAAGGCATGGTATAGATCACAATGATGAGTGCGAGGTGGAGCATCAAGAGCAAAGCAACAGAAGGAGTTAAAGAGAGAGTCCAGTCTGGTTAAGGAGGATTTGGGAGTGGCACCATAGACTACATCACAGTAGTCAAAAATAGGGAAGATTATCTTCTGGACAAGTTCACGCTGTGCCGTAGGAGGGATGCAACTTCAGTTTCTAAATAAGGCACCAAGCTTCGGGTGCAGTTTTTTCAGAATGGCGTTAATGTAGTCAGAGAAGCTGAGGTGTTGGTCTAGCCAGACCACAAGGTATCTGAAAGAGGAGGTGTCCTCAAGACCTGTCCCATCAAGGGTATGGAAAGAGGGTAAGGAGTGGAGCCTAGAGAGCCTCTGCCTAGTGCCGAAGGTCATGGAGACTGTCTTTTTGGCATTTAGGAATAGCTGATATGAGTTCAACTAGAGCTGAACCTGGTGGAAGTCATGCTGAAGGGTGGTTGATACATTAATAGGGCCTTTGGCAGAGATAAACAGGACAGTGTCATCAGCATACATATGGATAGAAGAGATGGGGAACAGGCTGTTGGAAGGTAGTTGAGGAAGATGGAGAAGAGAATGGGACCGAGCACAGAGCCCTGAGGGACTCCTGTTGAGATTGGGAGGGATTTTGTGTTATTCTCACAGTACTCATGAAGACCTTTGATTTTATATATAGATTGTCCTTTAAGTCGAAATATTGAGGGATTTATGGCTTGTTGAAGTTAAAATGTGTAAAAAAAAAAGTCCAAAATCATTTTCCATATGATAAGATCCTTTATCATATGAATGAAAAAAGCATATGAAAAAGGATCCCTTCAAACGAAAAAAGAATTGGAAAAAAATAACTAAGTCCAAAATCTAATCTTTTTCATATGGCCAAATTCTTTTTTGTATGGCCTTATGAAAATAAGGGAAGCGAGTCACAAAAAAGGATGTAAAGATGAAAAAAATACACATTTGGGAGTAATTTTTACAATAGTTAAGTGCAGAATCCACCAAACAGGGTCCAGATGAGCAAGATACATGTGTTGCTCTCTCTGGAGGATGTAATTATTGTGAATTTTGGAATTTTTTTTATTTGAAAAAAAAAATGGAAACAAGATGGCAGCCAGACGAAAAAGGACTTTTCCCTCACAAGAAATGATTAACCCCATACAGAAAAGGATCCTTTTTCGTATGGCCAAATTCTTTTTTCATTCCAAACATCTATCCTAAACTACCTACTCAGCATGCTCAGAACCAACATTTTAAAATTTAATAATTCTGAAACAGATTATTATTTTTTCACCATACCAGCAAAATGTACTACTGTGGGCCAGGCCCTTTCCATCCTGAAAATTTCAGACCAAAACTCCCAACTGTCTGGGTGCAAAGGGCCAACAAAAAAACAGTAAAACCTTCTAATTTTTTTCACTTTTTTGCTATCCGTATCTCAGAATCTGCCTATCCGATCAGAACGAAACTTGGCACATCAAGAAAACTTGAGTTTTTGACTGTGCATGCAAATTTTGGGCAAATCCATTGAACAGTTGTGAAGTTATTGTAGTGCAAAAATTAAGATTTACTATTAAACACCCTACTCAACCCTAACTACAGTGGTGCAACTGTGCCACTATAACATATATCTACAGTGGGACCAGCCACGATGAAGCACAATAACTTGCAGTAATGACATGTCACAAAATCCTGCATGACAAAAGGGCTTAATTGCCATTGACTTACAATGGCTCCTGCAGTAAACTGCAGCATTCTGTGATATCCTGGCTGCCACATCTGTATGTATGTGTGTGTGTGTGTGTGTATATACATACATATATATATATATATATATATACATATATAATCACTAACACTGTGGAGTTAACACTAGGAAGTGGTGCTACCATACTAAATCTTGTAATCGCAAAAAACACTAAAGTAGAGCACACACACCTCATTAATGTAAGGGCACAGGTCTATTAAAAATGAATTTTATTAGCAAATGCCACCAATCTGATGCGTTTCGGATGCTAAACACATCCTTTCTCAAAGGTAAAACACCAACACTAAAATGTCTCTTAAATACTACAGCAAATGAGATTCAAACAGTGTCATTAATTGATACTCCACAGCAACTGATTTAAACCACACAAATCCAACCCACCTTAATAAATATAAATGTAAACTATACCTCTTAAATACAACCATAAACAGTCTATAATATTTAATGAACAGCCAAAATTACATACATATATATAAAAATAGCTAATACAACCTAAATCAAAAGAAATAAATATATATGAAATAAGAAATAAGGCGGGGGGCGGAATTAGGGATTTTGTGGGAGGGGGTTGAAAATGAGTAAAAAACGAACAAAAAAATGCCAAAGTGAAATATACAGGGAGAGCTTGAGACAAAAATCCATTTGGTTACAGTACAACACAGTGTTATAGAAATACAAGTATATTATACAACAATTTTAATATGCTTTCTGTGCATACTTAAACCTGACTGCACAAATTAGTGCAACACAACATCTCAGTATCACTTATTTCTTTACTTTAAAGTGCAGCATCAAATGAAAATAATGTATGCCATTCTGAGGGTTTATTTCTTTCTTCTTTTTTTCTTTAAGAACGGTTTTAATTCAAAACCTGCATTGAGTCCCCTATTTTTTGTCGCATTCAGATTTATAATCCAAAAGTTTTAAAACATCCGTTGTGTCCTTCAAAAATGATGGTAATGTACTCACAATCGAACTCAAATGAAAGTCTACAAATTGTGAAAGGTTTTCTGTCAATGAGCCTATTCCATTCATGACTGGTCTTCCTGGGTTTTTTTTTTTTTTATGTCTTGTGTATTTTTTGGTAAAAGATAAAAAGTTGCTGTCACAGGTGATTCAGAAAGCCCTTCACAATTTGTAGACTTTCATTTGAGTTTGTTTGTGAGTACATTATCATCATTTTTGAAGGACACATGGATGTTTTAAAACGTTTGCAGGATTTACATTTAAAGGACAGTGATTATTTAGCAACTATGAACGTTGAGGCGCTATATTCGAATATACCTCATGAGGGCGCCCTTGACGCAGCTGCAATCGTTCTGAGCAAAAGAGAAGAAGGAAAGATACTCTGTACTACATTTGTTTTGAAATTATTAGAATTTATTTTAAAAGATAATGTTTTTTTGTTCAATAAAGAAATATTTTTACGGATAAAGGGTACTGCTATGGGGGCCACATGTGCTCCAACGATTGCTAATTCGTATATGGGGGCATGGGAAAATGAAATTGTGTTGAATCCAGCAATTAATGTATTTTTAGATAAAATTAGTATATGGAAATGATACATTGATGATTTATTTTTTGTTTGGGGAGGGTCTTTAGAAGAACTTGGACAGTTTATTAATTTTTTGGAGAGTACAAATATCAATTTAAAATTTACTTATCAAGCTTCACAGGATAGCATTTGTTTTTGGCTCTAATGATTCATAAGAAAAATAATGTGGAGATTAGTACTGAAATGTATAGGAAACCAGCAGATGGCAATACTTTATTGCGAGCAGAAAGTTGCCATCCAAGACATATAACAACAAATATACCAAAAGGTCAGTTTTTAAGAACACGGAGGAATTGCAGTGAAGTGGAGAGCTTTGAAAAGGGAGCTGAAGAACTGACAAGACGTCTAGTAAATAGAGGTTATAGTAAAACTTGTATTAGAGAGGGAAGAGAACATGCTGAGGGGAGAAATAGAGAAGACTTGTTAATGGGAACACACAGAGAACCCCAGGAAACACAACAAGAAAGATTTAATTATGTGACTACTTATTCCACACAAGCAAAGGATATAGATATGATTATTAATAAGCACTGGAATGTATTATCGAGAGATACGGGTTTAAGAGAAATTGCAGCCATGCCACTTCGAATGGCATATAAGAGGGTGAGTACACTGGGAGATAAACTAGTTCATAGCCATTTTGTTGATACATGTAAAACAAAAGAAACATGGTTACACAATGCTATGACAGGTTGTTATCCATGTAAAAGATGCAAAATGTGTCCAGTGATAAAACAATGTAAAGACTTTACGTGCATAGGCACAGACCGAACTTTTGAAATCAGACAGTTGATAACTTGTAACACTGAAGGAATAGTTTATGTGGCCATCTGTAGCTGTGAAGCATTTTATGTGGGAAAAACAAAACAAAATTTTAAAACACGAGTAAAGGAACATTTAAAAGCAATCGAGAAAGTAGATTTAATATATACTACTGCAGCACAGAATAAGGAGCAACACACTTTTTACTTTATTCGGATAGATAAAGTGCAGCACAAACCAAGAGGGGGAGACTTTAATGATCTCCTATTAACACGGGAAGCATTTTGGATTATAAATTTGAATGCGACAAAAAATAGGGGACTCAATGCGGGTTTTGAATTAAAACCGTTCTTAAAGAAAAAGGAAGAAAGAAATAAACCCTCAGAATGGCATACATTATTTTCATTTTCTGCTGCACTTTAAAGTAAAGAGATAAGTGATACTGAGATATTGTGTTGCATTAATTTGTACAGTCAGGTTTAAGTATGCACAGAAAGCATATTAAAATTGTTGTATAATATACTTGTGTTTCTATAACACTGTGTTGTACTCTAACCAAATGGATTTTTGTCTCAAGCTCTCCCTGTATACTTCACTTTGCGTTTTTGTTCGTTTTTGCTCATTTTCAACAATTCCCCACAAAATCCCTAATTCCCCTCGCCTTATTTCTTATTTCATATATATTTATTTCTTTTGATTTAGGTTGTATTAGCTATATATATATATATATATATATATATATATATATATATATATATATACACAGTATATATATGTAATTTTGGCTGTTAATTGAATATTATAGACTGTTTATGGTTGTATTTAAGAGGTATAGTTTATATTTATATTTATTAAGATGCGTTGGATTTGTGTGGTTTAAACCAATCGCTGTGGAGTATCAATTAATGACACTGTTTGAATTTCATTTGCTGTAGTATTTAAGAAACATTTTAGTGTTGGTGTTTTACCTTTGAGAAAGGATGTGTTTAGCATCCGAAACGCGTCAGGTTGGTGGCATTTGCTAATAATATTCATTTTTAATAGACCTGTGCCCTTGCATTAAAGGGGCACTGTCAGCTTTGCCCATCGGTTTACTTTAACTTTGAAAATGATAATCGGTGGGCATAGACGAGCACTAAATATGCTCGGGAACTGTCTTGCATTAAAGTAAAATTGCTTAGTTTACCTGTTTTTTCATAATTTCCACTTTCTTCTTTTCAGTCGTCCCGACTTCAACTCGCGTTCCCCCAGAAGCAGATACCGCACCGAGAATGCACCTGGAATCGCGCGTCTGCAGTGCACGCTGAGCTGAGGTGCCAATTTTACCAAACATACCACAGCAGATATATAATCCAGCAGACTAGCAACATTAAAATACTGCTGGTATGTTTCACATTAAAACGAGTGCTGGATTAACTACAAACCAGTACTGAGTCTGGGCAAATCACGCATGTGCACTTGCGGTCAAAGAAAGATCTGCGCATGCGTGAGAATGTGCCACTAGTGTGCATGCGCGGATTTCGGCCCAGACTCTGATTAACTACAAACCAGTACTGGAGTCTGGAGCCGAAATCCCACGCATGTGCACTTATGTCAGCGAAAGATCTCGCGAGATACGCGAGAATGTGCCACTAGTGTGCATGCGCAGGATTTCGCGCCAGACTCGTAGTGATTTGCTGTTAATTCAGCACTGCTTAATGTGAAACATACCAGCAGTATTTTAATTTTGCTAGTTCTGCTGGATTGCGTATCTGCTGCGATATGTTTGGTAAAATTGGCACCTCAGCTCAGCGGCACTGCAGACGCATGTTCCAGGTGCATTCTCGGTGCGGTGTCTGCTTCCGGGAACGCGAATTGCAGTCGGACGACTGAAAAGAAGAAAGTGGAAAATATAAAAACAGGTAAACTAAGTAATTTTACTTTAATGTAAGACAGTTCCTGAGCGATATTTAGTGTTGCTTGTGCCCACCGATTATCATTTTCAAAGTTAAAGTAAACTGATGGGCAAAGCTGACAGTGCCCCTTTAATGCAAGGGCACAGGTCTATTAAAATGAATATTATTAGCAAATGCCACCAACCTGATGCGTTTCGATGCTAAACACATCCTTTGAGTGTGTGTGTGCTCTACTTTAGTGTATTTTTATAGATATGTATATATATATATATATATATGATATATAAGGTGATCTGTCAGATAAATGATTTATCTGCACAAGTGCAGTTTGACCTTGGATAACCTCCACGAGTGGCGAAGCCATGAGTGAGGTGTCTCAGGTCAAACAACACAAGTGTAGATAAATCATTTACCTGACAGCTCACCATTGTATATTTCATTTATGCATTAGGGATGCTTTCTGTCAGTGCAGGGACATTTGCTTTTGACTATTTATCTTTTTTTAAATGATAATTTCTGGGACTTTTAGTTAACTTTCTTAGTGTATGTCCGCCTTGTGTAGTGGTTGCTATTAAATGAAACACCACTCGTTTTGTAGAAAACTGTGTGCTGAACAAATGGTATGCTCACAGTACCATGCTACTTTTTCATTTCAGAGTTATTTGTATTTGTTAGTCGAAAAGTGGATACAAAATTTTATTTTATGCTGTTTGTTTTGCTAATTATAAAAACAAAAGGTATCTATAAATGAAACACCACTCATTTGTAGACATTTTTGTGCTGAAGAACTTCTATACTCACAGTACTATGCTATTATAGTATATGGTTTGGGCTTATTATGTATGGAATTCAGTGGTTACTCAAATCTTGCTGTTCAAATTCTAAAAGTTATTGTGCACATTCTTTAATAAATAGGTATGAGTTCTTAATTAATATTCATGACCACATGCACAATCCGGCACCTGATTGGTCCAAATAACTCTTTCAAATGAAACTCAAAACAAACATGGTGGTGCTTGTTAGCGAGCAGCTCCAGCAAGATCGGCTTGGACAAGGACTGCCGTAGTCAGCTCTGAGTTCTGAAACAATACACATTTGACAGTTCTTTTATTTTCTTGAGAAAATGCTGCCATGAGTGGAAGGGGCTTGAGAGGAACGAGATCATTCACCATACCAATAGACTTCACTGTGCAGCAGAGTGAGCTGCTGACAACAACCAGGACCACTAGCACAAGGTATAAAGCCTTGTAAAGAAAACTCTTCATAAATTTTTCTTTTTGTCTGCATCTGAGAACCATATACTATAAAAAATAAAATATGGTGAGCATACACTAGCGTGCCCTGTGTTTCCATCTCAGGGTGGAGATTCCAGCGTGGACCTCTCAAGCTTCGCTCTTGAGGTCCATACACTGGTATCTCCACCTTCAATGTAACACAGGCTTGTTGTGTATGCTCGCCTATTACTTTATTCCTTGTATTTTTCATTTTAAAGTTATTCTGCATTTGTTTGTCAAAAGTGAACAAAAAATTTAATTTTCTGCTGTTTTTGCTAATTATAAATAAATCTATAAGGTATCTATAAATGAAACACTACTCATTTTGTAGATAATTTTGTGCTGAACAACGTTCGTGTTCACAGTACTATGCTATCTTTTTCATTTTAAAGTAATTTGCATTTGAATATAGTTAGTACTGAGGCCAAACATTCTAAATGAGTTCTGGAGTGATTGTGACATATCTACTATGGCCTAGATATTCAAAGGAGTTGCACCGACAACCCCAGAAATGTGCCCGAGGCTGTACTCAAAAGGAGGAAATAGGCTGTGCAAAGATAATGATATTCAAGATTCTCAGGGGTGTGCCTATTGTATATGTGACACATCCTTGATATTCAGTCAAGATGTGTGCTGCATCTGCTGGCACATCCTGGGATGTGCCACATAATGGGCACAAAGTTGAGCAGGGAAAATCATGTTCAAGTGGTAGCCAGCCACAGGCGAGCTGCCATATTGCAAGGCGCACACACCAGCTGCCAGCTGTGGGTGGCTACCCCTCAGAACACCATACACAAGCATCCACATTATTGCCTGGTAGTCTAGTGGTAGCCTCCCTCCCATCCCTACCAAAATCCCGTACTGAACAAATATGTATTTCCTGGTAGTCCAGTGGTACCCCCTTCCTGTCTTGTACCGCAATCCCCATACTGAACAAATATGTATTTCCTGGTAGTCCTGTGGTACCCCTCCCCATCCCATACTGCAATCCCTGTACTGAACAAATATGTATTTCCCTGGTAGTCCAGTGGTCCAGTGGTACCCCTCCCTGCCCACAACCCTGATCACCTGAAAAGCACATCCCCACATCCATGGTAGTCTAGTGGTCTCCCCACCCCACCCCACCACCCACAAAGGACGCCATCCCACGCTCCCCCAGGTCATTGGCGGGCAGCAGACCCGCCTGCACACCTCCACAGCTGCCACTGAATGACAGCTTACAGTATGTGCAGTAAGTTCATTGGTCCACACCGATGACCAGTGGGCTTGCTGTGTGTACTGTAGTAGTTCATTATGATGACATTGTGAATGAATGACTTCATTCACAATGTCGTGACAGTTTACATCACATTGTATTCCAGTTACACAAAACCAAACAGAACATTAAAATGCATTTTAAGGCATATAAATAGTAGAAAAGGGAGGTTTTGTTGCCACTGTATGGTGGATTGGTGAGGCCCTTGATGGAGTATTGTTCCTAGGTCTGGGCACCATACAAAAAGGGAAATTGATAGATTGGAGAGGGTTCAGAGAAGAGCAACTAAATATATAATTGGAATGTCTAACATGACCTATGGGGATAGATTGTTGGAATTAAACTTATTTTCCCTGGAATATAGGAGCTGTAGAGGAGTTTATGTTTACTTTATAGAGCATTCACAGGCGATTCATTGTGGAAAAGTTTAGCCTTAGAATTAAAAATTCAGCATCATAATTTGAGATCACATGGGCTTCAGCTGAAAACTAGTACACTTAATTCAGTTAAAAACAAAATTAGTATACTCAGAGGGTAGTACCAATTTGGAACTCCCTACCCCAAGAGGTTATGGCTAGTCCCTCAATGACAGTATTTAAGAACAATTTAGACAAATATTACAAACTTAAGGGAGGTTATTTTGACAATATTTGTGAGCACAATGGATGCAAGTCTAATCAAGCTCTGTATTTTCCTATAAATCATATGTAATGCCCTCCACCCCAGCCTTTTTGCAAATGACAGGTGGTATGCTGTTGAAGTTGACAGCAGTACCAGGTGGGGACTGGGTTCGGAGAGGACTAGGTTAGCTGCACAAGGGCCTTAGATTTGGCTACCTGCACAGGGCACCCAAGTAAATCTGAACACAGGAAGCAATAACTGTAATGTCCAATACTAGGAATGGGATTCTAAAGTGTGGCTTTATTCACATCTAAACTGAACAAACAAAGCATGACGGATCCCCACGGGGCTACATTCCTGGTAATGCAGATAAGAGATACAGAACACTTCTTCAACACTTCAGCCCTCAGGCTCTGAACCCACCTGGCACACAGCCCAGACTTGCCGCGCTGCTTTGGGTACACAGCCCGACTTGTATACTGTTTGGGCTTTTCCTGGCCTGGCTCCCCTGCCAGCCACCTGATCCCTGTCCATATGGCAGTGGACACATTTTCCGTTGGTGGCTCCCAAACCACCTTAGAGCCTTGACTCCTTAAGGAAATTTCCTTTCAATCCCACATCTGGTACTTCCCTCAGCACTGGCCAAGTGCCTGAGGCAAATAAAAGACCTGAGCAAATCCATAGAGGTGAACCTGGTCACTAAAGATGGGGGTCTCCACCTCCAGCTTCCACAATCCATACCGGCCATTTCTCTGGACATTAAACAACTCTTTTTGAAAGCTTGGCAATGTAGATTAAAGGGTAAGCGTATAGCACATTTTCTCTGCATGTCTTGACTTTCCCTTGTACTAAACTCGAACATACTTAAACATCTCTTCCTGAAAAGCTTGACAATGTAGATTAAAGGGTAAATGTATAGCACATCTCCTCTACATGTCTTGACTTTCCTTGTGCTGGAATTGAACATACTTTTACTTTGGCTTAGCCTATTCCTCTAGGCCTCCCACTAATTCAGCAGTCCAATCCCCACTTTGACACAGTTCAGGTGAAACATAGGCCCTTTGACAAGAGCAGAACTCACCCTTTGGTTGCAGGTGACCCACAGGCGAATCTTGACAGCTTCTGGTACAACACCGGAAACAAATAAGGCAGCTTCTTCTCTAGCAGGAACCAGGGGTTCCCCTAGAATAACAGGCAAACCTTCCACCCCATCCCTCAAGGATGGGGCACAGAGACTCAGTATCAGTGGTCTCCACCACTTCAAGAACAGCTTACTGTGTTGCTGTTTTGGAGGAAACACACACCTTTCCTAGAAGTAGCTCTATATCAGAGCTTAGGTTCCAATAGCCTGTGCACAGACTGCTGTGCTCCTCTCTTCAAGACTGCTCACATACAACTGCTGCTGCTCACTGTTCAAAAACTCCCAACCTTCTAATCTAACTTCCATCTGCAGATTCCAATGTGGCTCATGCAGCTGCGATAGTTCTATGGTGATGTCATCCCTCAGTCTCAGCTGAGATGGAGAACAGAGTGAGACAGTGTGAAATCCATTTAACTGGAGTTTCACAAGCTGCCTTCCTGCCTACCACTAGGTCTTACTGGGATTCTAGTAACCCGGGTAACAGGGTGGTTACACTCACCCTGGGCCAGGAAAATGACTGTCCGCAGTCATTATTTACCCGGCTTAGGCCATCCCACCCTATGTGCTACCTGTGGAGGGGGTGATCGGGCCCTCTCCTACCATGTGCAGCACAGGCAGGCAACACTAAGGGCCTGGAGGCCTGTGGCTGACATATCAGCCTCTACTCTACCCACTAACTATGGGTGCCTAGTGGCTCTGGTAGAACTGTCCAGAGCATAGCCCTAATAGCTCAGCACTGCAGTCCCTATGGCCATTCAGGACCACAGCCTGTCTATCCCTCTAGCCCTCTGGGAAAAATCTGTCTGCCTCTAACTAACACCCCAAAACAAAAACAACCCGGGGTCCTCCCACCTTGGGCACCTTAACCACACACAGGAACTAATAACATCTATTACATTACATTACTACCTCACACCCCACAACCACACCTGTGGAAGGAAAGGATTACTACAGTAACAACAACAACAGTACTTTAAATACTACACACTAAAGTACTATTTAGGAATGCCGATGAGCCCCTCCTCCTCTTCTTGTCTTCTTCTATCTTCTTCAGGAACACCTGCAAGAAAAAGAAAGACAACACACACTTCTAATCTGCATACACAGTCTATCTAAACCCCTACTGTCAAAACACTGGAGAATCCCAAAATAATTTTTTTAGAAAAGGTAGAAAAACAGTATATACACTAGAAAACAGTAGAAAAACTATGACATTATTTACAATACACATTTGGGGATGGAGTGCCTAAAAGTCCCATCTAGTGACCACAGTGCCGAAGGCTAGTCCATTAAAGAGTCTCTCCTGGGCGGAGCCGGTGAAGCACAGTTCTAATAGGTCAAAGTCCCGAAGGAGAGTCTTTGAGGACAATTCACACATTCTGGAGTCTGCTAGTCTAGGGTGTGTACTGCAATGTCATAAGGATAGAAAAGTTTGGACTTACCAGCCCTTGTAGAAGGAATAATACATACCGACCTGCTCCTCAGCCGAAGACTCTCCCTGGCAGCATTCTTCCGATATAGCTGGTGGACATCTTCTGGGAACTACAGGAGGCACATCTGGAAACTGCTGGGCTGATGTAATCTCTGGAGATGGAACCTTGAAACAGGAACAAAAGGAAAACAGCTGGTCTGCGTCATCCAATTACCAGGCAATGGATCAGGATACAGCTGGGCTGGTGTCTCTCTGGATCTGAAGTCATCTGGTGGGCCAGTCGATGGATTCTGGAAAGGCCAGTACACTGTAGAACTGATGAATGTGGGGCACCTGAGTCCTGGATGTCCATACTGGCGGATCAACAAAGGCACTGCAATGGCTGGTGTGGCAGTATGACCACCACTGCTCTGCTTTCCATCTGGTAGGCATGGGCACATTTGCAGGAGGTCCTTGCATTGAGGCCAATAGTACAGGGGTCAGGAGCTTGAATTATTAACCCGTCTGGGCACACATAATTCACACTGTGAAAGGTTTCACGTCCTCTACATCCACTATTCCAACAGTGTCCATAAACAGTGTCCTGCCTTTTTCCACTGGGTGTATTTTCGTGAAACATTCTGTTCCTGACATGCTTGTTTGCACCAGGATGCACACATTTCAATGCTTCAGCCCAAATCCAGGATTTCCTGCTGTTCTCAATCTCCTCCCAGACTCTCTGAGGAAAGGTAGGAAAGGACATCCCATAGATTTCATTCGCCTTCCTCAGACCAGTCTCTCCTCTTTACTAGCTTTGGTCAACCTGAGACCGCTGGCCTGGCTTGGGGTGGCGGTCCTGGTTCTGCCAGCTCGCATTCTCAGCGAGATGAAAAATGGATCCCTGACTTCTTCTTGCACAGCAAGGGCAGTGGCATCACTACTCTCTTCCATGCATTCTTCCGGTAAGAGCTTGAGGCTGTACCGTTCCTTTTCACAAGGCCACATAGGTTCCCCTATCTTCTTCCTCACTGAGAATCTGTGCCCAGGAGTGAGCAGTCGTCCTCATTCCTGAGACTATCCACTCATCACTAGGCGTGAGTCGATACCTCCCATTCAAAGGCCTCCCTCATCTCATCTTCTCCTATGAGACTTGAGCTAGGCCCCCAGGGGTCTACTGATGCTCTGTCTGAATTATCCTTCTGTGATCCAGCATCCAAAACATCAGCATATGGTTCTGTTTGCAAATCTGCACCCTCGAGCTTTTAGCCACTCCCCCAGGGGCTTCTTCAACAGGCTCCGCCTGGTGCTTGTGCTGCCAACTACAGATTCCTGAATTTTGTCCATGTGGGGCCAAACGAATCTTAGGCGCTTTATACAAGCCGTATTCTCTAGGCACCCAGAACAGTGAGGTACCATGAAGATGTCCCTTCCAGGATTTAAGCATATAGACACACTTGCACTGGATATCCAGGGTGCCACATGAGAAGGCAGTTGTCCTCCATAGCAACACCTTTCAATGTCCCTTAACTTATTTACTTCTGGCTACTGCAGCCGGGCATGATCCGGTAGCGGGCTGGTCCTGAGGCCATGACTGCAGGGAAGAACAAACAAATGCTCACTGTTACTAAAAGTCCCACTTCACTGAACACTTTCTTTTACTTTAAAATGGCTCCTCTGCTGCTGTGTTTACATTACTACCCCACCCTGTAATGGACGGCGGCAGCACTCCTGCCGCATCAACATTCAGAAATTGGGTCAAGCCACTGCGCATCCAATTTACACACACTACTGATAACTTTGCTCAAAACTGCACAAACTTGCACTGTTCTTTTTCTAACACATTTATATGATTTGCCATGGACTTTTCACTTACTGAAAACATTTCTTTAGCTCACAGTCCCTTAAAGCCTCAGAATTTCAAGCACAGGATTGCCTGTAACTAGTGCTGCATATTTTGCTACAACTCACAGTCTCTCTCTGGCTTTGAAACTTTAATCTGACGCTGAACCCATAACTATGCTCACAGTCAATGGCTTAACAGACTTGATTTAGCTGGTAAAACTTGACACAGTCTTTATTTGCAAGCAACTACAATGCTGCACACAGATTCAGCTGACTTTTGGCAGAAAATCACTGTTTGAGCAATTATTACAGTTGGTACTCACTGTTATCAGTAGCTGTTTTGCGATGGAAAACGGCCTGCAGTCAGTCTTAGAGGCCTCAGAAAGGAAGCGGGTGGGCAGTCCTGCCGATCGTCTCTCTGATCACCACACTCACAATCCAGTCAATCGAGATGTGGGTTGAGCCCGATTTTAAACAGAAAAGTCTATTTTTGGTACTTTTACAGTGCTTTTTAATCACCGCGATGCTCTTCCACTAAGCCAGTACACGCCTCCACTCGCACTCCTCTCGAATGCTGAGCAGTCACTGTAGAGCTGGCTGGGGCGGGACTGATTGCAGCCTCACCAATCACACGACGCCATGCAAATGAGCCTCTTTCCCTTGCAGCGCTTTTCTGTTCATGGCGATTGTCGAACAGGCAAATTTAAACTGCAAAACACTTTTTTTTCTTGAACTAACTCCACGTGGGAGCCCATTTCAACTATTTAGCATGTCCATTAACATAGCAAGTCTCTCAGTTTACTAAAAACATTTCCAACATCCAGGGCACAATTTTCCTGTTGCTACCCTAGTCTTCCACACTTTTCTTTATCACAACAGTTCTTTAGAAAGCATTTCCAATGTCCAGGGCACAATTTTCCTGTTGCTACCCTAGTCTTCCACACTTTTCTTTATCACAACAGTTCTTTAAAAGCATTTCCAACATCAGGGCACAATTTTCCTGTGGCTACCCTAATTAATCCACACTTTTTTATCACACAGTTCTTTAAAAGCACTTCCAGCGTCCAGGGCACAATTTTCGGTTTCTACCCCAGTCTTCCATACTTTTCTTTATCACAGAATTTTTTTTAAAGCTGGCAAAAACGTTGTAAATATTTGATGCAGGACAAGGGCATACTCTTTCAGCTTTACTGCTCCTTGGTAAACAGTTGGCATTTTAACAGCAGCATATGAACCACAGCACACAGCGACACACTAGTTAAACTTGCTTCAGCTTTTTGGGCTACCACTGCCAGATAACCAAAACACTAGCCTTTGCCTGAGCACCTTTCCTCCCTAAATTAAAAATCAAAGCGGTGCCTCCATTTTGTAATGCCCTCCACCCTGCCTTTTGCAAATGACAGGTGGTATGCTGCTGAAGCTGACAGCAGTACCAGGTGAGGACTGGGTTTGGGGAGGACTAGGTTACTTGGCACAAGGGCTTAGGTCATTACTCTGCACAGTGGCACCCAAGTAAATCCAAACACAGGAAGCAATAACTGTAATGTCCAATACCAGGAATGGGATTCTAAAGTGTGGTTTTATTCACATCCAAACTGAACAAACAAAGCATAGATGGACCCCACGGGCTACATTCCTGGTAATGCAGATAAGAGATACAGAACACTTCTTCAGCACTTCAGCCCTCAGGCTCTGAACCCACAGGCACACAGCCCGGACTTGCATGTTGCTTTGGGTACACAGCCCGACTTGCACACTATTTGGGTTTTCCTGGCCCGGCTCCCCTGCCGACCACCTGATCCCTGTCCATATGGCAATGGACACATTTTCTGTTGGTGGCTCCTCAAACCACCTTAGAGCCTTCAACTCCTTAAGGGAAATTTCCTTTCAGTCCCACGTCTGGGTACTTCCCTCAGCACTGGCCAAGTGCCTGAGGCAAAGTAAAAGGGCCACAGAGCAAATCCGTGAGGTGAACCTGGTTACTAAAGATGGGGGTCTCCACCTCCAGCTTCCACAATCCATACCGGCCATTTCTCTGGACATTAAACAACTCTTTTGAAAGCTTGGCAATGTAGATTAAAGGGTAAACGATAGCACATTTCCTCTACATGTCTTGACTTTCCCTTGTACTAAACTCGAACATGCTTAAACATCTCTTCCTGAAAAGCTTGGCAATGTAGATTAAAGGGTAAATGTATAGCACATCTCCTCCATATGTCTTGACTTTTCCCTTGTGCTGGACTTGAACATACTTTTACTTTGGCTTAGCCTATTCTTCTAGGCTTCCCACTAATTCAGCAGTCCAATCCCCACTTTAACACAGTTCAGGTGAAACATAGGCCCTTTGACAAGAGCAGAACTCACCCTTTGGTTGCAGGTGCCCCACAGGCGAATCTTGACAGCTTCTGGTACCACAACACACTTGGAAAAAAATAAGTCAGCTTCTTCTCTAGCAGGAACCAGGGGTTCCCCTAGAATAACAGGCAAACCTTCCACCCCATCCCCTCAAGGATGGGGCCAGAGCTCAGTATCAGCGGTCTCCACCACTTCAAGAACAGCTTACTGTGTTCTTCTTTAGGTGGAAACACACACCTTTCCCTAAAAGTACTTCTATATTAGAGCTTAGGCTCAAGAGCCTGTGCACAGACTGCTTGCTCCTCTCTTCAAGACTGCTCACACACAACTGCTGCTGCTCACTGTTCAAAAACTCCCAACATTCTAACCTAACTCCCATCTGCAGATTCCAATGTGGCTCATGCAGCTGCGACAGTTCTATGGTGATGTCATCCCTCAGTCTCAGGTGAGAATGAGAACAGAGTGAGACAGTGTGAAATCTATTTAACTGAAGTTTCACAAGCTGCCTTCCTGCCAACCACTAGGTCTTACTGGGATTCTAGTAACCCTGGGTAACAGAAGGGTTACACACACACATATATATATATATATATTTTCATTGCAAAATCTCCGTTAATGCATCAGTTAGGGTTCCTATTACAGTGACAAAAGTATAGAAATTCAGCATTAGGGTTCTCAACTCTACCACTTCTAGGGGCATAGTTATCTATTTTTACGGGGCAAAGACTGCTAAAAGTCCTGGCCATTCCAGAAATACTAAAGCAATAGGCGTGAGTCTGGGGCTGCCCAGGCCCCAGAAGCTATCAGATTTTAGATGCAGTTTGGTGCATTTGGAGGGTCATTTGCAACATTTAAGGCTGCTTTTAAAACTTTCTTTGACATGTTGCAAACAACAGATACCACTACCAAAATGACAATCTTTCACTTCCTTTTTAAAGGAAACTCTGGTAATGTGTGTAAGTGCAACAGCTGCTACAAAAATGCCCAATTAGGGCTTTCATCTTCAAAATAGTTTTTTATTTACCTGCTGCTTGATGATTTCAATTAGAAAGAACACATCCGTCCATAATGGCTGCAGAGCCCGGGTAGACATCTTGCGTAACCCAGGCAGCTACCGGCACAAAGGTTATTCTAATGAGGGCTACCAACAAATGGTAATGTTGGTAGCCCTCATTAGCACAACTTCATGGTGGAAGCCACACAGTGTGCATGAGATGTCAGCCGGAGACTCTGCAACTATTATGGATGACGGATTTCTAATTAAAATCAGCAGGCAGCAGGTAAATGAAAAAAATATTGGGCATTTCATAGCACTTACCCAGGTTATAGGAGTTTTCCTTTAAAACTGGCAGTACTCAATCTCTCATTAAATCAAGAAGCAAAACTGCATACTGAATGTCTCTCACCTAGAAAATTAAAATATAAATGATTAAATTCAGCTGTAAAGCTTGCATTCTTGAACCCTACAATCAAGCAACCAGTTATATCAACAATCTCTACAGAATTGCAGCAAGGAAGGTCACTCCACACTGGGCCTAGCCAACAAGGGCAAAACAGAGGATGTTTTCAGTCTCACCTGTCCATGCCTAAACGTTTACAACAAAACTCTTCCCATTTTATGCACAGACATTTAATTGTATTGCCAGTGCCTCTCTATCTTAAACAAGGTTCTCTTACTTTGCCAGTCTGAATGCAAGCACACTAATATCATAGCAAGACAAATATCACACTTCTCTGCTCCAAGACCACCACCAACACAGGAAATGCAAATTCCTCATGAGTGTGTGTAGTATTCAGACAAGTCATACCTGACACTACTGATGACTTGTTGAACTTAAGTCACATGCATTTGCAGCTAGTACTAGTCTGGCATATATTTTGTGTCACTGTGTGCTTCATTAGACAGTGTACTACTGTGCTGATGCTGCTGGAAGAAGGGCACTTACTCTTATACAACCAGGCGAGTCCAGCTAGCCACTCCTGATAGCTCCTAGCACTTCCACTTGGTGCCAACATGTATGCAGCCACTGCCATGTTCAGCCTACATTAATAGCTTTCATGTTGACTGCCAGTCATCTTTCTGCACAGTCTGGGAGGATGATGGAGGAATCCTTAAAAATCCCAATGGCCAAAATCTGTGGGTGCATCTTTCAGTCAAGATGACCAACCAATTCTTTATGTGTGACTGAGCTAGCCTGAGGCAGCAAAATTGTTTCTTTAATTTACACACATTTTAATTCCCACTGCCAGGCCATGGTGCCAGCCAGCCCAAGTATCAGAGAGTCAACAAAATGGGCTGCCCTCAAGGACATGAAGCCTCCTCCCAAACTAGCTGCAGAGAGGTGAGCCATCAGTTCCTTTTCCTTGCTTCCTAATCCTGAATCCCAGCTCCAGTCACAATCCTGTCATAAAACAAAGTTAATTTCAAGCATCAATCAGGTTTACTCAACTAACTAGTCAGTTTAGTCACTCAGCTCAGACTGGAGCATCAGTTAATGGGCTGTGGGCTGCCTGCCTGCAGGATTAAAAACTGAAGAAGCCAAACTGAAGCTAGCCAAAATTCATAAAAGTCCCAGAATTTTAATTATTCATTTCATTGGTAGTCCTCCAGAGGATCCAGTTCCACTGATGCAACTGTGTGGAGGAGGAGAAAGAAAACAGAGCAAGCAGACAACTGCTCTTGGATTGATGGCATGTTTCAAGCTATGCTTGTGGTGGTGCTGAGTCTGGCTAGCAACTTTAATTGGCTGAAGATGAAGCATGGTCATGGTTGTTGTGCTCTTGCAGCCAATCGGGACAATATTTAAAAAATGCAAAGTGCAGTCAATCGTCGGTTCTGGTCAACAGCACCCCCACACACACACACACACACTGCGCCTCGTCGGTCCCAAATCCATAGGATTTTAGAAAGACAAGAAAAAACAACCTCGACTCCATGGAGTCAAAAAGTCCCGGTCTGAACTGTCTGATTGCTCGTGGGGCAGCTTGCCCCTCTGCCTCCCCATAATCTACACCCTCCACCCACCCTCCACACACCAACAAGCATTGCAGTGTGCCTTGGGGTCATTGGCCCTAACTCTCACCCCATTCCATGTGTAAGAGTTGAGATGGTACAGTATAGGAGAATGGGGTGAGAGTTAGGCCTGGTACATATGAACATATGAATCTGCCAGCAGAAACAGGCCTCATGGTCTATCAAGTCTGCTCATTAAACAGCTAGCACCCTTAGATTGCAGCTGCCCCACCCCCTCCCCGCCTTCAGGAAGTTCTCAGCACTACTTATCCAGACCTCCCCGTTCCCTGTCCCATGCTCTTTAAAACCACCCACCATCTTACATGAAATCCCCTCTGGTAGACAAACTGTTTAATGCCGTATTGGTCCTAGTAAGAACAAATCCAGAACAAATGGTTTGATACCTTTTATAGGACCAACAAGGATGTTACAAAAGACAAATAGCTTTAGCTTTCGGACCAACAAGTCCTTCAGAAGCTTAATGACAGTTATTTAGAAAATCCCATATTATTAACACTTAGAACATGCAGAAAAAACAGAAATAATTCTCATTGGTTTAAAACAGGCCTTCAGAACATTATTAAAGTGACATCAGAGCTTAAATATCTTCATAGTTTCATTGTTTGAATACAAGTTCAGTGAGCCTAGACCCTTTAATGAACCTGCCACCTGATCTTTGGTGGAATGCATATTTCTTATCTCCATAGACTTATCTAAGTTCTTTTTAAAGATTGTCATATTAGAGCTTTCTATAATTTCTTTTGGTAACTTATTCCACTTTGATATTACTCTCGTGTATAAAATTTACTTCTTTTTACTGTGTTGTTATTCTCCAAGCAGTTTCTTCTCATGCAATCTTGTTGCAGCAATTCCAGTATTACTCATAAACCAAAGTTTCCTTAATATATGGATCTTTAATAGTGTTGTAAACAAGAGAGAGTCACCTCTTTCTCTTCTATACTCAGTTGAGTACAAATTCAATTTGAGAAACCTATCTCTACAACTCATATTTTTAATTGTCCGTATTTTTTTGTGTGTCATTTTCCTTTGTAACTTTTCAATCAAACAATCAAATCTTTATTTATCAGGACGAACATCATTGAGCAATGCTCATTTGCAAGATGGACCTGGTAAGGTCAAGATACAATTTGTATGACATATAACATGCAGAGAATACACAACTTAGAGAGATAGCAAATGAATACAAAAACAACAACTCCAAGACAGAGTGCTTTGAACAACTAATAACAAGAAAAATATATATTACATATATACATGATTCATCAAATAGCCAGTTTGTTAGTGGAGGACACTTTAGAAACTAGCACTTTTGGTGAAGGTTAAATGTGTCAGGGAATTATTAGATAGTTTTAAACTCGGGTGATGAGCTGTATGGACATCTGGAAGATATATCTACAGGGAGTGATTTGTAAGAGGCAAATACCGGCTGAAGCAGTGGCGGGGGATGAAAGAGTGTATACAGAATGTTGTGGCCAGGGGTGGTGAAAGGAAGGAGTGGAAAGGCCATGTCAAAGAGGATCAATAGTAGGTCAAGGAGGGGGTTGGACTGGGAAAAAAAACTGAAAGTATAAGGAGACTAAGTATATAATGCTTAAGAAAGGAAGGATTGTAGTAAAGGTTTATGAAATGTGAAGTAACTGCTAGTAGGGTGCTGAGAGCTACCTTGAATAGTCGTCCAGCTGGTAGGAAAGATGGAGGTTAGTCTAATGTTGGCGGAGCAGTTACATTTTCTTTGAATATTTTGTTGTATAGATATTTAAAGGCTGTAATAGATATGAGCTTGTTCACTTTCAGTGTCTTCTGCATCGTGTTCCATAGGGTAGATAACACATAACTGACAGCATGTCTGCCATGTTGAGAGTGGAACTTAGGCACTTTAAGAGTAATGAAGTTCAGGCTTCTTAATGCATAATTACTTGATGAGGCTTGTAGAAAACAGTCTGAGACATATTTTGGAAGCTGCTGTAATATTGCTCTGTAAGTCCATAGTAATGCATTCCTATCTCTTCTATATTGAGCGAGGGCCAACCAACTGCAGAGTATAGCAAGCAGTGGTGAGTACTGTATGGTAAGTCTGTGATAAACCTCAAAGCTCTATGGTATAGTGTATCTAATTTGTTCAAGCATACCGTAGGGCAGCGACTATATAGGAAGTCAGCGTAGTCTAATACTGAGAGGAATGTGGCCTGGACCATCTTCTTTTGAATCACTTGAAAGGAAGTGCCTTATTCTATAGTAAAGTCCAAGTCTTTGTCTAAGCTTTTTGGCAGCTCTTCCAGATGTTCTAGATAGTCTAATCTACTATCTAGCCTATACCCCTGGTATTTGAATTTTGTGACATATTTGAGATTTTCACCAAGTGCAGTGGATAATTTAGGGAGATTGACTGGGATTAAGTATCTTGCCTGCACCTGTGGGGAAAAGAACATTGCCTTAGTATTTTTGCATTCAATAGTAGTTTTTCAGCAGCTGGAGTTGCAGTAGGTCGAATTCTGCTTGTAGTTCTTTGCAGGCTGTTGTAGGAGAAGGGTGACTGACATACAGTACTGTATCATCAGCAAACAGGTGTACAGTGGCTTTGGTAAGATTTGTGTCAATGCTATTGATATATATGGCAAAGAGGATAGGCCAAGAATAGATCCTTGTTGTACTCCTCTTTGTAGTGGTCTGAGTGGGGATATATCTCCTTGGCCTTTACCTGCTGGGTTCTTCCTGTAAGATAGTTGTTAAACCATCTAATGGAATTGGTGTCAAGTCCAATAGACCTCAGTGAGGAGAGGAGCAGGTCATGGTCAACCGTGTCAAAGGCCTTACTTAGGTCTAAGAAGACAGCACATACACAATTTTTTATCCAATTCAAGTTGCCAGTCATTGGTGACTTTTGCAAAACTGTTATGGTACTATGGTTTGCTCTGAAACCAGATTGTGCTGGGTTTAGAAGATTGTTGGCTTCTAGATATTCTCTTAGCTGGGTGCTCACAATTTTTCAGTAGTTTAGACAGCACAGTAAGAATGGAAATTGGTCTGTAGTTATTAAGGTCTGTGGGATCCAGTGTTCCCATTTACCCCATCTGTACTTGATTCAAGTACAAATTATGAAATTCAAGTACATTTTGTATGAAGGGGTACACTGTACCTCCATAATTCTATTTAAGTATATGTACCCCACAAAATGTTGTACAAATGGTAGAATTAACCCTTATAATTTATTTTGTACCCCTGAAATTTTTGGAGAGGGTGCAGTGCACCCCAGATCTGCAGCCTTAATGGGAACACTGGTGGGATCCCGCTTTCAGAAGTGGAATCACTTGAGCGGTTTTCCAGATTGATGGGATGACTCCAGACTGTAGAGAAAGGTTAAACAGATGTGTTACTGGTACTGCTTATACATGTATGGCAATTTTAAAAGTATGGGTCAAAGGAGTCTGCGCCTGCACTCTTTTTATGTCCAACTGTAAGATTAGTTCTTGACTTGCTTCAGCGTGGCTGGATTGAAGGAGAAAGTGGAGTCAGTCACCCTTGCATCAGTGTTCTTAATCCCTAGATGTACTCTTATTTGGTTGGCTGGAGAGGAGTCGAATGCTAGCCAGCAGTTGTAAAATGATTATTGAAGGCTTCCAATACTTCTATTTTGTCACTGATGGTTCTGTTTCCCATTGTAGTTTTGCCGGGAGTGAGTTACTTGGGACATGGCCAGTTATATCTTTTATAGTGTTCCAAAACTTGGCGGGGTTGTAGTATAAGGAATCTAATTCAGCCATGTAATATGCAGCTTTCGTGTCTCGCACGTTCTGGCGCAGAGATTCCTGGCTTTTCTGAATTGCTCCCAGTCAGAGGCTAATTTAGTTTTTCGGCTTTTTCCAAAGCTTGTCCCTTCGAGAAAGGTGGATTTAAGGTCAGAATTGAACCGACAGGTTTTATTTTAATACGTAGTTTAGAGACTGGTGCATGAATGTTTAGAGCATTTGTGATAATGTCATTTAGAACACCATATGCAATCTCCATTGTGTTTGCTAGGTAGAATTCTTGCCATCTTGTGGAGTATTTAATATCGTCCAGGTATGCCTCAATGTTGAAGTTCTTATTCGATCTCCTCAACAAGAATTTTGTGGGGATGAAATCTTACATGCTGACCTAATTGCCTAATAGAACAATGATCACTAATGTCTTAAACAGTACTCCAGTGTGTGAGAGAGGTGAGGTTTACTCACTAATAGTACATCCAAAAGCGTGCTATTTTTGGGTTCTTTTGTTTATTCTAGTAGGTTCATTTATAAGCTGTGTAGCCCATGCCTGTCTCAGAATGAAATTAGAGGTGTAGCTGCCTTAGAAAGCCAGTTTAGGTTTAAATTGCCTATAATTATGGTTTCTCCATTCCCTTGTTTAATCAAGTCACCCAAGTAGGATAGTATCTTGAGGCCAGCTGAGGGAGGTCTGTAACAGCCGATCAGCTGCAGTGAGGTATTTTGGAAAGGGTTATTTTAAGGATAGGCAATCAGAGTTTGGGTTCTTTTTTTGAGGGAGCACAAAACTGTTCACAGTATTCCAAATGTGGTCTCACAAGTGCAGTATAAAGGGGAACAATAACTCTTTCATCTCTGCTTTTAATGTTATCCAGTATGCAACCCAGTATTTTTGGCATTTCTTAGCAGTGGTGATTGAGTGCATATCAAAAGTTAAATTGTCAGTTACTATTACTCCTAAATACTTTTCTTTCCTAACAGTTTTTAATGCAGTATAATTAATTTTGTGTTCTAAATGACATTATCACAAATGCTCTAAACATTCATGCACCAGTCTCTAAACTACGTATTAAAAATAAAACCTGTCGGTTCAATTCTGACCTTAAATCCACCTTTCTCGAAAGGACAAGCTTTGGAAAAAGCCCGAAAACTAAATTAGCCTCTGACTGGGATTATTCTTCCCATGTGCATTACTTTGCACTTATCTAGATTAAAACACATTTATTGTTATCTGTCCATGTAGCCAGGTTATTTAAGTTATCCTGTATTGCCCTGGCATCTTTAATGTTTTGTACTAAACAAGCTAGTTTGCAATTGTCTGCACACCTACCCACCCATACACTACTCGTATTTGGTAGGTGGATATCATATTAAATAATGTGGGTCCTGACACAGATCCTTGTGGGACATCACTTGTGACCATGACCCAATTTGATAAGTGACCTTTAACAGTCATACGTTGTATTCTGGTTTTAACCAAGAATTGATTCATCTAATAACATTGGTATGTAAGTTTTTTAATAAGACTGTATGAGAAACCTTTGGAGTAGTCAAGGAAAATAACATCCACAGGAATATTCTCATCCAGTGCTGCGTTTACTGGTTCGAAAAAACGAATTAGATTCAATAAACATGATCTTCCAACTATAAATCCATGCTGGGTCAGATCTGTATTCCCTGTATTTTGCAAATGTGTGACTATAAATTTTGTAGTAACTTTTCCATTATTTTACCCCAACTGATGTGAGACTAATGGGCCTGTAGTTAGCTACATCCAATCTGTTTCCTCCTTTAAAAATCGGAGTTACAGTGGTCATTCTCCATTCCTTAAGGGTATTTTCTTCCTGAAAATATATATATATATAAATAGGGGATACATGATGGGGCTGAGTGGGATATGTAAAATATTGTCACTCTTGCAGAGTGAGGCATGGATATCTCACGAGTGCGAGAAGGCGCAGTGAGACTATCCATGCCTCACCCAATATGTCTCCATATCCACTGCCACATCATGTGTTCATTATGCAATAGGGTAGGTTTCATAGGTGTTGCTGAATAGCAGGTTTTAGTGATGAAAATGGGTGTTATTTTACATATCAGTAGTGCTCCGTTGTAATGAGGCTGCTTTGCTTGTGAATACTGACGTTTTTATGAATGGATGTTGTTTCTTCGTTGTGATTGGGTATTATAGCAGTTGCCTATTTTTCATTGGCTAAGTGTGTGAACTGGGGTAGAAATGCAGCTTATTGGTTATTGTTGTTGTGTAATGATTGGTTGTTGGTTGTGAGTGACAAGCGTGATTTTTACTGTGATTGGTTCATTTTGTTATGTGGGCGTGCACTTACATTTCTTTTCGTATACAGCATTTTGCGGTGTGCTTATAGTGCATGGAACAACTTTATTTACTAACGTTTATTTTTGCAGTTTATTTATATTTGTATGTGCTGCTTGTGACAGTGTTTTGTCAGTTCATGAAGGGACCTATTGACGGCGCTGGACTTCCGACATTTTGACTGCCGTGATTCTCAGGTAACAGGTTCTAATCCGCTGTGCCGTCAGACATCTGCTTAGCTTTTTTCTCAGGAGGGCTTTCTTTTGAGTGACCTGTAAAAGAAAATATTTGTTAGCATGTGCAGTAGTTTATGTGTTACTGACCGTTTACTATATTACTTTCCCAGTTAACTGTGGTAAAGTATTACTGCTTACTGTGATAGATATTGAATGTAATATTTGTAGCACAAATTGTAGGACTGCTGAAACACATGGACATTGCTTCGTAAATGTGAAATTCTTTTTATTTTCTTGTATGCTTTCTGTTTTTCTGCACGTAGTAGCATGTGGGACAGAAGCTGGCATCTCATTCTGTAAGGTAGCTGTTTTGTGGTGTTCCAGTGCAGCTTTACATTCAGCAGAGGTAGATGGCTCTGAGTCAAAGTGGTTGCTCAGTAGATTAGAGATATTTTCTGTTTCTGTACATTCAGTTTGGAGTAATCATTAAGTGACTGCAGTTGTTTGTGTCCCGAAATCTGTATTACCTCCGTTGGAGGTACATTACTATCCACTAGTTTCTGTACCAGGTGTTTCCTTATGGAGTGGTTTGTCGCCTGCTGTCTGTTTGGATGCCTGCAGTTTGTATCATCGTTTTCAGTATGGTAGCAATGGTATTTACACGAGTGCTTGTTGTTTGAACCAGCAGTTGTTACTTGCCAGTTTATATTGGTGATTTACTGCTAAAAAAAGGGCAGAGTCATAATTGTATTTGGCAGGTCTTTTCTCCATATAAAATATAAAGTTTGCCACAGGGCACTTCTTTCTGTTAGCAATGGCATATGCTCATGGTTTTAACATGCAGTGTCTTTTGGGTTACTGCCAGTCCTTGTTTTCGTTTGTCTCTCCTGGGAAAATTCTATGTATTTGTCTCCTTTGTCATCCGAGCATAATTTTATATCTCCCACTTCAAATTCCTACATTCAGAGTTTCCCCGGATACCAAAGAACATTGTTGTGTTGAGCCACATAGTATTTAAGAGTGACTGTGAGTTCTTGGCCCAGTACATCTTTTTCATACAGATCATTAATTAAGGTGTCAGTGAGTTCGTCAGCAGCGAGCGGTCTATTCCCTTACCATCCTCCTTTAATTTTTTTGTTTGGACAGCAAAACATCTCTACACTTTAGAAATGCAGGGAAGTGGATAGCGATTCAGGATACTGGTGCTTTTTCAAGTGTCTCTCATAACTTTGAAATTTAGCTCTCAAGCTTAAGGGCTCATACTGAGAACCGTCTTTTTTGGCACTGAATGAAGTAGTGACACGAAGGTTGTTTAAATCATGTGCAGGCAGAAATTCCATGGGTGTTGTAATATTGAACTGCTCTTTCAGATACTTCCGAAAATTGCTGACATCACATTCCGTTTTTAGTCGTGTATTCTCATTTTTGCTGATTCAATATATTGATCAATATAACTACTGTCTAGAAATACTGTTGGTGCTGTCGTAGGGTTCTTTGTGGATCGCAGACATTTGGGATGAATTTCTCAAGTGCCGTTGGGTCTAATAGAGGCTCAGTATCCAGTTCGAATTAAGAGCAGCTTAATAATATTTCCTGCTGCTCGTTTCTATGCTCTGCATTTTGTTCAGCTTCGTTCCACGGAATCCTTCCATATTCCACTGTGATGTGCTCCCTTGTACATAGTTATCCATGGCTTTAGTATTTTTGTCCTATGTTGTATTGTATGTGTAGGTTCTATTTAAATGCTTTCCTGTACTGTTTCATATCGGGGCTTTGCAAAGTTTTAATACTGTTGTGTTAATTACTAACAGCTGTGTACTGCACTGCCGGATAACTCGCTCTACTTCTGTAAAGGTTTCTTGATTTTCACAGGTGAGTCTCATTTGCTTAAGTTGCTAGGAAACAGAGCTGCCTGCACTTTTTACTCTTCATGACATAGCAACTGTGAGAATATCTGTTGCTGACATAGGAACTGTGTGTGTAAATCTGCATATCTACCATGGTTCCTCGTCAGCAACATTTACATCACTCTTGTGAGAATACATGCTTTATATGTGACGTTTATCAGCCACCCTATTGTATAAATATATATATATTAAACATGAAAGTCAGTGGCCCTGCCAACTGCTAAATAAGTGTTTTTAAAAAGGCGGAGTGATACCATCAGGACCTGGTGAACTATTAGTTTTACATTATTTATAATGTCAGCTATGTCCTTTGCATTTTACTTTGGACAGTTCTTATCAGTTAAGTTTTGTTGTATGACTAAGGGTTTTGGGATTATATACACTCAGGAAATAATTGTTAAGCTCGGAGGTGATTTCTGTTTCCTTTGTTATTACGGTACCATTTGTTATTATGGGTCCAATTGTAGACTGTTTCCTTTTAAGAGATCCTATATAACTGTACAATTGCTTTTTATTATCCTTAACATGAGTCACCACATTTAGTTCTATATTATTTTTGCTTTCCTTATGGTAAGTTTTATATTTTGGCAGTTTGTTTAAATCTCTGCCAGTTTTTAGTGTCTGATTCTTCTTGTATGCCCTATAATACCTTTTTTCCTTAAGAGCTTAATTCGTTTGTGTCCACCATGGTAGGTACCCTTCTTGGGTTAATATATTTATGCCTAATGGCACCCATGTCTTAATACAATAAGTGGAGTCTTTATTGATGTTATTCCAGACTTCCATAAGGTTTTTCCCTCTCAGATCTTCCCTCTAATCCTAATTATTTAGATAATTTTTGATAGTGCTATAATCAGCCTTGCTGTAGTTCAGTATGGTAGTCTTTCCTTTTGTGATAATGTGATCTGACCTGTATTCAAGATAAACTATGTTATGATCACTATCGGCTAGAGGAGGTAGAATTTTAATATTATCAATAAATTCCAAATTATTGGAAAAACAAATCCAATATGTTATTCCCCTAGTAGGTTTCTTGATCAGTTGTTCTAAATTCTGTAAGACAGTGATGTAAAAACTTGACTTTCTGTATTATTTGTTCCCTTACCCTTATTCCACTCTATGTTGGAAAAGTTAAAATCCCCACAAGTAATAATTCTCCTGCATGTTTATGTCCTCAGTTACTGTGAACAGAGCATTATTCTGTATTTGATCAAGGTTTGGTGCCTGACATATTAAACCTATGTGTAAGACTCCGTGTTGTGTTTTTATTTGTGCCCAAACTGTTTCATTACTGAGATCCTTATTTTTGTTAAGTTTAAAGCTGTAAGGGATGTATTTATGTACAAAGCAACACCCCTCCTTTTATGATTTCTATTTTGTGTATTTTGAAATAACCCGAATTTCTGTATTCCAGTCACCTTCCGTAAACCATGTTTCTGTAACTCCACAGATATCAATAGCATTTTTAATAACATATGATAAAGCTCTTCAATTTTGTTTTTCAGACTTCTTGCATTCACTAGCAGGAGATTTAAGTTCTTGTTATTAATAGCACACTCTGGACTGTCTATATGTTATACCCTTGTAATATTTTTTTTATTTGTGCTTATAATAGAGGGAGATAGAAGTGGGGTTGCTTGCCTAGGACCCTCCCCTGCTTATTAGTTTAAATTAGAAACATAGAAATATAGAATGTGACGCAGATAAGGACAGCTTGGCCTGCCCAGTCTGCCCATTTCCCTACCTAATGGATAAGCTGCAGATCCTAGTTAACCAGCAGCCTACTTCTTTCTACCCCACCCCTAGAATTGCCTTATGACTGTCCCATGCATGCTTTGAATTCAACCACTGTTTTGACTCCACAACCTCCTCCGGAAGGCCATTCCATGCATCCACAGCCTGCTCTGTGAAAAAATGCTTCCTTACATACCTCTGAGCCACCTCCTTCTATCTTCAAATTGTGCCCCCTTGTTCTTGCACCTCTTTTTTGAAAGTTGCTACCCTCTGTGGACTTTGCTGATTCCTTGAGGGTACTTGAAAGTTTCTACCATGTCCCCCCTCTCCCTCCTTTCCTCAAGGCTATACATATTAAGCTCCTTTAGGCTCTCTTCATATGTCTTCTGGTGCAGACCCTGCACCATTTTGGATGCCCTCCTCTGGACAGCTTACATCTTGTCTATGTCCTTGTGGAGACTGGGTCTCAGAACTGCACACAGTACTCCAGATGGGGTCTCATCAGCTGTCTGTAAGAGGATAACAACTTCCTGTTTTCTACCGGTGATGCCTCCCTATGCATCCCAGTATCCCCTAGCACTCCTTACTGCCCTCTCACATTGCTTGCCCACCTTTAAGTCATCTGATATGACTATCCCCAGGTCCCTTTCCATTTTTGTTGTTGTTAGTATCTCACCCCCATTGTGTACTCTTCCCTGGGTTTTGTTTCTCAGGTGCATTACCTTGCACTTCTTAGCATTGAATCTAAGCTGCCTATACATTTGACCATTCCTCTAACTTTGCCAAGTCCCTTCTCATCCTTTCCACCCCACCTTGTGCATCAACTCTGTTGCAGATCTTTGTGTCATCTGCAAAGAGACATACTTTTCCTTCCAGTCCCTCTGCAATGTCACTTATAAAGACATTGAAGAGAACCGATCCTAAAACTGAACCCTGCAGTACCCACTAGTAACCCCTTTTTTCAGAGTGACTCCATTTACTATTACCCTCTGTGTCCTATTCTCCAGCCAATTCTTTACCCAGGCTATCATCTTGGGACCCACTTCCAGGCTGGCTAACTTGTATATTAATCTTTTGTGTGGGACTGAGTCAAATGCCTTGCTAAAGTCTAGGTAGCCATGTCCACAGCCCTCTCTGATCTACTACTTTGGTCACCCAGTCAAAGAAATCTATTAGATTCGTCTGGCATGACCTTTCCACTGTGAATCCATGCAGCCTTGGGTTCTGTGCCCCTCTGGCCTCTAGGTACTCGACAATTCTTTCCTTCAGAAGTGATTCCATCATTTTCCCTATCACTGAGGTTAAACTAACAGGTCTGTAGTTTCCTGCTTCTGCCCTGCTCCCACTTTGTGAAGGGAATCACATCTGCCCTCCTCCAGTCCTCAGGTACCACCCCATCTTCCCATGATTTGTTAAAGAGTGTAGTCTGCATGTTCCTTTGTCTCCCATCAATGTTCCTGGGCATTTATATTCATCTGTATTCTGTGCAGTCTGCATGTGTTCTTGACCAGTTTATTGCTGTATAGCATGAGAGGAATTATCTGCCCACTAGGGCATGTATGTATGTATTTATTTATTTTGTGTCCTGGGGGAAGGGAGAGGAGAGTGAAGTAATAAGCTTCATCAATAAAGTTACAACTATAATAACAATAATAACAAGTACATGGTAGACAGAGGAAGCACAGTGTTCAAGCAATGCAAAACATAGCATATCAATAGCAGTAGATCAGCAAAGTGCAATTGTCAGCAAAATAAGGCAGGTAAGGGAGATTGCAAGCACAACAGAGACAAGTCCAAGGGGATAGTGGATTGATAAATCAGGGCAGTAGGAGGAGGCAATAATATGGAGGAAGGATGGGACTAGCCTAGAACCAGCAGCAATCACAGTAGTAAGCAGTGTAGCCACAGAGGGAGGAATTTTGGAGGAAGGGAAGACAGAGCACTGCGAATAGCAAAAACGGAGGGTGCTCCAAAGTTTGGGGAAGCAGAAGGGAAAGCAACGAGCAACAGAGGATTTTATGTCCAGCTTGCCCCCTCGCTCCCTGATAACCATGTTCCAGCACCAGTACATCAGTCTTATCTGGGTTTAATGTAAACCAGTTGGCACTCATCAGTCTTGGATTTCAGCCAGGCAGCTGTTAAATACCGAGACAGTTTCCTGCTGTCGAGAAGCAAAAAACAGGTATAGCTGAGTATCTCCTGCATAACAGTGAAAACTCAGACCATACCATCTTATCATGTCCCCAGCAACAGCATATACACCGCAAACAACATAGGGGACAAAACAGAGCGCTATGGTACCCCACATTGACAGGAGCAGAGAAGCTGAGGAAAATCCCCGACACAACCCTCTGTGACCTACCAGTGAGGAATGATCTAAGCCAGTTGAGGACCGTACCAGCCAGCCCACAACAAATCTGCAGGCGCTCCATTAGAACCAATGGTCCCGCGTTGTCAAATACTGCTGAGAGATCGAGGAGAAACACGATGGAATGTCTACCCGATCCCTCACCACTAGGAATCATTTAGCACCCAAATGAGGGCCGTCTCAGTACTATGCCTTTCCTGAAACCCAACTGGAGAGGATCGTAGATGTTGTGAGCTGTTAAATGGTTCTCCAGTTGAGCGGCCACCACCTTATCAATAACCTTACCCACAAGAGGCAGGTTAGAGACAGGTTTGTAGTTTGCTAGGGAGTCCGGATGTAGTGAAGTTTTTCAGAAGCAGCCTTACAACGCCTCAGGGGCCTCGCTCAAAGACCCCTGTCACTAGAGAGCATCGGATTATACTGGCTAGGATCTGATGATGACATCAATGCACCCACTAGGAGGTGCATTGGACACGAATCAAACCACTGCAGGTTGGACATACAACCCTAGACAACCTTCACAACATCAGTGACAGCCACCTGATTGAAGTCAGACCAGACAGACTGACTGCGGTGACCTCAAGCCCATTACTGCAAGGCCCATTCGAGGACGCTTGACTGAATTTCTGATCTGATGGAGGCAATCTTATCGGCAAATAACAGAGCAAACTCATCACATCTTGACTGTGAAAAAGCTCCCCTGGACTGAAGACAGGTTGGATTGCACAACCTATTGACCGTACGGAAGAGCTGGGCCAGTCTGTTAGTTGCCACAGCAATCTCCTTGATCAGGAACTCTGCCTTCTTACAGGATATTACTGATTGATAGTATTTATAATGGGCTATCAATATAAGCATGTCCTCCTACAAACCAGAATTCCTCCAGGGCCTCGCTAACCTTGACTCCTCTCCTCCTCATCTCCCTGACAGTCCCATCAAACCAAAGGGACTGCTGGCGAGAGTGAGTGGTTGAACACAGACAGGTGCAAGAGAGTTGAGGACTTCAGTAATATCCCCATTATACTGTAGGTCAGCACCAACCCCGCTGCCCTCTTCATGCACTCATCATGCCTCATAGGTCCAATACATCCATCAGACCTGTAGGGGACAATCCCTTAAAGGACAGTACTGGACCATCTTCATAGGGGCAGGTCTATTGTGGGTGCCTCAGACCTGAACCTCACAGTATGGTGGTCCGATCAAACAACTAACTCCACCATTAGGTCGAAAACCTCCATTGCAAGCAGGAAGATGAAGTCCAATGAATGGCCATGAATATGGGTTGCAGAGGTAACAACCTGTGTTAGGCCCAATGAACCCATTAGCTGGAGGAAGTTTTGACCAAACTGCGAGAGTTTGTTGTCGACCCAGGCATTGAAGTCCTCCAGAAAATCCTTCTGGAGACCAATACCAGTTCACCGACAAAGTCCATGACTTCCTGCAAGAATTCCTTCCCATCCTCCGGTGGTTGGTAGATGAGAAGGATCCTGCAACTCACACCTGCAATCCTTGAATGGCTATACATTCAAAGGACCTTGTAACTCCACTGGAGGACCATGAGGCCCAAGTTTGACTTCAAACAATGGCTACCCCCCAATCCTTTCTGAGCAGTGTACCACTGAGTACAATACTCTAGACACTCTGGATGGGGTGGAGAGACTGAGGAGGGACCTGGGAAGCTTGAAAATGGTCTGAGGTGTGGCAACTGAGGTTCAGTTCCAAGAAGTGCAAAATTATGCACCTGAGAAGGAGAATCCTGGTGAGAGCTACAGGATGGGGTGGGTGGGAGTGCTGATGATAACCAAGAAGAAAGGGACCTGGGGTTATCATTTCTGATGACCTAAAGGTGTCAAAGCAGAGTACAAAGGATGCAAGGAGGGCCAGTGACATGCTGGGGCGCATAGGCAGAGGTATGCTAGCAAAGGCAGAAGGTTGTGATGCCACTGCAAAACACTAGTGAGGCCTCACCTAGAGTACTCTTTGCAGTTCTGAGGCCGGACCTTTCTAAGGACATTGACAGGGTGGAGGCTGTTCAGAGAAGGTGACAAAGATGGTACAGAGCTTGCACCAGAAAACATATGAGGAGAGACAAGGACTTCAATATGTACTTGGAGGAAAGGAGGGATCGGAGGACATGATAGAAACATTCAAGTACCTTAGGGCATAAACAAGGTGTGTGGGAGACATCTTCCAATAAAAGATGTACAAGAACAAGGGGCATGATATGAAATTGGAAGGTGGCAGGCTGAGAGGAATATGTGAGAAGTTTTCCTTCATGGAGAGGGTGTGTGGAAACGTGGAATAGACTGCCACAGGAGGTGGTGGGGTTGAGCACAGTGGAGGGTTTAAACATGCATGGGATAGGCATAAGAGTATCCTAGAGGTGGGAAGGTGGGGTGAAAAGCCATTGACCAGTTAGGGTTAGAGGCCACAAACTAGTGTAGGGCTTTCAGGCAGACTGGATGGGCCTGGCAGTCCTTATCTGCCAACAATTTCTATGTTTCTATGAGTACCCAGCTGGAATGGCTGATTCCAGTGGGGCCAGCACTCTTCCCAGTCAGGTATCGCCAGATCAGCTGTTGCAACAAGATCAGCAATAATTGATGTCTTGTTTGTAATGGATCTGGCATGCGCAATACTGCCTGAGAAGGATAGGCAGATGAGGTTGGCCGAGCTTTCTGCCCACCCATTGTGGAGCTCTTGGGTATGGGCATCAGGCAGAGGACCTCTCCTGGGCCCATTTCACCTCAGGGCACCTCCTTGTCTCCCCACCCTAATCCGCCTTCCCTTCCACAACTACACCCCTCCCAGACCCCACAGATCTCCATTTGCCCTCCTTCTTGCTATCCCCAGTGCTCTACAGCATCTGTACCACCTAGACTCCTCCACACTCTCTGCCCAGTCAAGACATGATACCAAGGCATCACCCTCAAACAGGCATAGCTAGTAACAAATCACTGCCCCTTTCTTTGGTGAAAAGGGTTGTTGCACTTAGAAGGTTTACAAGAGTTGATGCTGTTGGGAAGAAAGTATGCAGTCTGTAGACATTAAGCACCGCTGCCAACCAGTTTAACTTTTGTCTTATTCTCTTCTGGCGTGGATCCTATTTCTGCACAAAGGCTACTGAAGATATTACTATTACCTTTTTGTGAGGAAGAAATAAGGATTCTGTGCAAGTAATTCAAGTCTGGAGCATTATAATCTGAGTTCGAAAACATCAGAATCAGTCCAACAGAGCAGCCAGCTTTTTATATGCACCGCTTTGTTATGAGGCACTCTGTCCTGCACATGTCCAGAAGATTCTTTTCTATACTTATTTATTGTAAAAAAAGTAAAATTCCATTCATTATGCAAACCACGTATGATAAAGAATATAATAATTTTCAAAATGTGAGTTTACAATCTGCACACGGTTGGATCTCAATGTATTTTTGAAGTATTCTGACAATTAATTAACACAGCTTGTGTCTAATTATTGTAACAATATTAAACAATTACATCTAATAAACTTAACACTTAACTCTAACAAATGCCACTTTGATTAAGAAAGAGCCTTCCTTCATCTAATTATACTCTTCTATGCACAATATAACTAAACACTTATTTAATAAGATATATTTGGTCTGAAATAAGACCTCGAAAATGTTTTATTAATTTAAGTTATAAAGTGACATAAAACTATTTATCAGAGCCCGCAGCATCAGTTTACCCTTGCAAATGAAGTTCATGTCTATTTCGTGTACAAAATATTTATATAAAGGTCTTCTTATAGAGAATTTCTTAATAATCTTTTTTCAAAAGAGATATTCTCTTGGTATAAGTCCCACCTGGTCCACCTATTTGTGTAGGCAGCAACCCTGTGTTGGACTGCAGATGTAATTTTTCCATTTCTAGTATCTGTTGTATGACAGATATCCAGTCTTGAGTGTGGGGAGCTTCCTGACACCATTTCTTAGTCACAGCCTTATGTACAGCAATTATTACTATTGCCCAAAGATAATGGCCTTCCTTCCCATTATGTCTGGAGGACAAATACCTAAAGGAAGATTCACCAGCACCATTGGAGAAGAGATACCCAATAGGGCCCTTAAAATGCTGTATTTGGTCCCAATATCATTTTAATTTGGACAATCCCAAAATACATGGGTATGTGGCGGTCTGCTCCCACACTATCTCCAACAAATAGGACTGGAAGCTGTACCCATTTTAACCTGTACTGTAATTGTGGAGTTATAAAGTACCTAATTTTAAGCCGTCAAGCAAACTCCTTCCATGTAGGCAATGAAGTTATTAACAAAGCAGATTTATTCCAAACCCTTAGCCACTCTTGTCTATCTTGTCTAAGCTGTAATTCCTACTCCCACTTATGTTGCCATTTCTGAATATTGTACTGTTGGTCTGAAATAAAACTGGCATAAAGCTTGGTAATGGCACCCTTTCCATGTGTTGACCCCTATACCTGTTTCACCACCAATGGGTATAGGCGAAGGTCTTCCATATGTGCAAACCTACACATTTTGTAAGGATATAATCCCTAAATTGGTAATAATGAAGCAAGTCCCTGTGTGCCAGTGGTGTTTCTGTTTAGCTAAATCAAAAGGAAGTGCCATCTGGCCTTGAAGAAGTTGCCAGGCAGCTACCTGGCCAGCATCTCTTTGCCTATTATACCAGCTATCAATTTTGCTGGAGAGAAATTAGGATTGTAACACCACCATGTATATTTCCACATGGCCAAAGCTGCCCTTTCTGGTCCTCACTCTCCAACCCTCAGGACTGCCACTGTACCCGTGTGAGAATTTGTTCAGAAGAAAGTCTGAAATTTGGTTGAAAGATGGCAGAAGAGGGGAACCAGGTTTTGGGCAATTTCTGTGCACTGCCAGTGGGCCGATTAGGTAGGATGGGCCACAACAATACCAGCTTCATTTGTGCTGCTACCCAATATCGAAATAAATTCAGTAATGCTCTACCTCCCTCCATTTTAGGAGATACAGGGTATGTTAGAAAATATGAGGTTTCTTATTGGCCTAGAGAAATTCAACAGCATCGCTTGCCAATCCGTGAAATCCTGCAATGTGACTGGGCAGAGCACACATTAAAATAAAAATAGAAGTCTAGGAAGGAAATACATTTTTATGGCCTGAAGCCTGGCATGAAAGGGTAAAGATAAAAGAGACCATCTATGGAAATTCTTTTTCAGTTGTTCTACCAAAGGAGTATAATTGTTTTAAAAGAGTAGAAGACGTGTGATATAATCAAATTCCCAGATATTTAATAGTGTTTAAGTCCCACCTGATAAGGTATTTATTTTGAATTTCTGGGGTACATCTTGCAAAAGGTCAAGACCTCCATCTTTGCCCAATTTAACAAATATCCAGATAAATTCAAGAACACCTTGATTTGTTGAAAAACTGCTGGCAAAGAGACCTCTGGGTTTGTTAAATAAAGCAGAATGTCATCTGCATAGAGTGCTATCTTATGATGGGGCCCACAACTCCACCCGTTATTTGTTGACTGTGACCTATACTCTGGGCAGTTGGCTTTATATACAGAGCAAATAAGAGTGGAGGCGGAAATCATGCCTTGTACCTCAATGCAGAGTAAATGATGGGGAAACATGACCATTAGCATGAACATAGGCCATTGGGAGGAATATAATTTAGATATAAAATTAAGAAGGAATGGAGGAATCCGAAGTCGGCTAGGACCACATGCAGGAAGGCCCAAGACACCTTGTTGAAGGCCTTCTCTGTGTCAAGACTCATCAAATAGGTCAGCTGTGCTGTTCGGACCACATGGTTAATAATATGAACAGATCTTCAGATATTATCCGTTGCCTGCCTCCCCATTACAAAACCTGTTTGATCACAATGTATCGGAGTCGGTATAATTGGTTCTAATCTTCTAGTGAGTATTCCAGTTAATAATTTATAATCTGTGTTTAAAACCAATATTGACCTATACAAGGAATACACTGTGGGGTCTCTGGCCAGCTTCAGAATAACCATTATACAATGGCAAGAAAAATCCTAGCCTCTGATTGGTCAGTCTTGGGCTGGATCCGTGATGTTATCCCAGTACAACATCATGGGTCTAGTCTCAGCCTCATTGTGAACCTGCAGATGAGCATTTTATGGAGCTTTTGATTGATTGTTTCATTTTCTCTTAAAAACAAAATATTTTTCCACACAAAAACATCTTTAAAATTATTTTTTATTTTGTATAACAATGAGCCATTGTATAATAGCAATAATGCCCTCAGGGTGTGTGTTGTTTGGGATAACGTCACGCCTCAGTCGTTGGGCGCTTTTCGGCCCTGCGGCCTCATGCCCAACCACCTGAGGCGTGATTATCCCAGCACGCACACACAGCCCTGCCGGTATTATTGTTAAATATTATTGCCTGTCCGTGAGGGAGCCAATTTACCTTTGTGGATAGAGCAAAATTAAATGCTTTTAATAACAAGGGGTCACCATATCATTAAACCGCTTATAAAATTCATTGGGGAGCCTATCAGTTCCTGGGCATTTTCCTGGTTTTAATCATTTAACTTCAGCCAACACCTCAGCCTGAGTAACTGGAGGAAAGGGTTTGTTTCTGTGACATGGAGAGTTTAGGTAAGCTCAAAGGCTCCAAAAAGTTTTATTGCTTCCACCATAAGAAAATTACCCTCTGCATATAAGCCTTCATAGTATACTCTAAAAGCCGCTGCTATAATCTTGGTATGTTGCTGAATTTTTATTAATAGGATGTATAACTTTTGTTATAGTGGCTTTGGCTCTTTGTTGATGTACCCTACCCACCAATAGCGTAAGGCCGTGGACCACCTTCATAAAAATGCTGCTGAAAAATATGAGTTTTGCTTGATCTGTAATCCAAGAGAGCAAGAATTTTTTATGGTGGCTAATTTAATACTGCAGTGTTTATCCATCTTTTTTACTGTTGCTTCTCCAACTCCCAAATTTGGGATTGAAGCTGAATTCTATGAGCTTCCTTATTTTTTTCTTTTGGGAAGAAATGTCTATAAGTGTTCCCTGAACTAGGGCCTTTCCAGTGCCCCAAAGCACTGTAGGGAGATGGTGGGATCAGCATTGTCATCCACTGCATTTTGGATATGGTCTTTAATTGTGGTTTGGGTGGATGCATTTTGCCATAAGGAGATGTTTAACCTCCAGAAGGTAGTATGCTGAAACTGTCCTAAACCAAGTTTCAAATAAATTGGGGAATGGTCAGAGTTAGCCATGTCTCCGCACCATGATTTCAAATAGCATCCCTGCTATTCCTTAGGCACCAAAACTAACCTAACCTAGAAAACATTTCGGTGAGGGGAGAATAATAAGTGTACTGACACTGACTACCATTAAGGTGGCACCAGATATCTAGGTTTTCCAATTCAGCTAACAGTTTAGAGACCCATTTTGCAATTCCATGGTCCTTCTGCCCAGCCTGAGAGGATGAGTCTAAGTATGGGTTTAAATGTAGATTTTAATTGCCTCCAATAATTAAATAGCCTTCAGCCCACTCTGCTGCCCAGAAAATTTATAAAGATGAAGGAAACTGTTTTTTTTCCTTTACATACTCTATTTTCCTTTCAGTGTCTCCCATATTCTGATGTTTTGATTTTTTAATTAATGTTTTTTACAGCCCTTGTAATTGTCTTTAATCTCTCAGTCCTCATTTCTTTTCATACTAGTGAACATTACATAACATTGAATACACTATGAATAGCATGGAATGGTGTGATTAATGTCATGGAATGTTTGTAACTTGACCAGGAAAGGCACACTAAGCTGTGATTGCTTGTTTCCAGTGCGCCCTGGGGGTCTATTACATGGACGTGTTTTATTGACAGTTTACTTTACTTTACTGAATGTCTTAGAAATATGATAAGACCAGCAGCTGCTGAAGAGAGAACTCAATGCTGACTTGAGGTTACTACAAAGCTAGATCATTAATTTATCAAAAATGATCAAAGCATATCATAATGCAGTAAAACCTCATTTATCTGAATCTGGGGACTCCTGAATCATTCAAATAAATGGGTTTGGATACATAAGAGTACTACTGAGTGGATGGATGTGAGCTGTCAAATAGGAGTACACGGAGACATGAGACTTCAGTACTGCATTGTGACAAACCTTTATTAAATCTTTAATAAATTAAAATAACTTTGACGGTTGACTTAACTGTAAAAATGTTTTGTTCATAAGTTTACTGATGTAATCCTTTAGGGTTGTTTTTCCATTCCTCCTGCGTACACCTTTCATGTGAAGCTGCCGTAACAATAGCAGCTGTACCCCAGTTGTGTCTGGTTGATTCTCTAATCAGGTTAGGCATTTCTTCTTTGCCTCAGCAGTGGAGGTATTGCTGGCATAATGTGGGTGAACTGCACTCCTCAGTTTCATCATTCTGTTCCTTATGGTCCTACTCTGTTTTACACACTAGATTTCAGAATCAGACATCTCTCCATAGTCTGTCTCTGCTTCATCTGTCAGAGCCCACTCATCTATGATCTCATGAGGCAGATCTGTCTGATCTGCTATTGTGTAAACCTCAGAGGTGAACTCAGGTACCTGGTCCAGGTCCAGCACACTAGTAGTAGGATCAGCATATAGCAGACAAGATTTTTGCCAACATTTTCTGATCATGCCCTGTTGGATTTCTGGCCAGCACTCAGCCAATATGAACAGGGCATCTTTGATTGTCACTAACTTAATGATGTCGGTGAGTGACCGCTACCCATTTTCCTCTACAAAGCCATCTCAATAGCTTGGAGCAATACAGTCTTTTAACTGTTGCCAAGATGCCCTGATCTATTGGTTGGATCATAACTTTAGTTCTAGCAGGCAGAAACTCACAAGGTATTGTACCATCCTCAGTCTGCAGCATATCAGTGGATGGGTGGGCACCTGCATTATCAATCAGCAAATTGCCCGGAGTGGCAGATCATTGGACCACATGTGAGCTGTTACTGAAGGGACAAAGCTACTAAAAAAAGAACATTCTTTAAAGATGTCTGCTTCATCCAAGCACTCCTTTGCACTCAATACAGAGCAGGCAGGCTGAACATGTTAACATGCTTAAAGCAAGGTGGGGGTATGAGATATTTTAGATGATAAGCAGTAGTAACTTATGAGACCCTGCAGCATTACAAGCAGCATGCAGAGTAAGATTTATTTATTTATTGGAATTGTTTCACCAGGATGGCACACTGAGCAAAAAGATGCTCATCTCGGTCAGAAGGCCTGGGGGTGAGGGTACAGGGAGATAACTTGCAGGTTATCAAGAGTTACATATGCGAGGAAAAACAGTAGAACATAGCTGAGCACAATTACAGCAATACAGCAGACATTCAGTTGAACAGTTTACAAAGAAAGTTTCAGTTATGCAGTTGTAGGATACAATTGTGTGATGAAATAGGACAAGACAATCAGTACAGTTCAACAACAACACACATGTCAGGCATAGATTATATTACCGAATGGGATAGTATTGGATAGATGAGGTGTGACACTGAGTGGAGAATATGTGGATCAGGCAGTATCAAGAAGGGTTTAGGACAGGGCAAAGTCCATGTACTAGAAGTGTTGAAGTTGGTATAGATAAGCCAGCTTCCATAGCGTAAGCTAGGTGCCACTGGTCAGGCAGTCAGGAGGGGTGATAAAGGGACACTTTTGTGGCTTAAGTGCAGGAGCAATTTATCGAGAGGTAGTTTCATAGTGCTGGAAGACAGGAGGGGTAGAGGAGGAGTGGGCGAATTTGGGAGGAGTTCTATTCCAGAGTTTGGGGAAGCGGTAGGAGAAGGCAGATTGCCCAATAGTGGTTTTCCACCAGAGATTTGAAGCTTCCAGTCATTGAGGGGTCTGAGGGCATGAGAAGGAGGAGCTGTGATAAGTAAGGTAGAGAGGTATGAGGGCAGGCGTCATGACAGAATTTGGCTACAAATTTAGTGCAGTGCTGCAGGCGACAGTTTTCAAGGGAAGAGAAGGAATGCGAGGGCATGGTAGAGGTTGCAGTGATGGATGCGGGGTTGGTATTGAGGGAGAAGTGACAGAAGGCATGGAAAAAGTGTGTCCAGTCTGGATAAGGTAGATTTGGGAGCTGCACTGTATACTATGTCACAGTAGTCAAAAGAGGGAGGATCATCTTATGCACTAGCTCACGCCTGGCCATGAGAGGAGGCAGTTGCAGTTCCTGTAAAGGGCTCCGAGCTTGGGGCACAGTTTTTATGATGGCATCAGTGTGGTCGGAGAAGGACAGGTGACAGTCGAGCCAAACCCTGAGGTAGCAGAAGGAAGTGACGTCCTCCAGTACCATCCCATCAAGGGTGGGAAGGTAGGAGGAAGCGGTTTGCTAGACGCTGCCGAGTGTCAAGGTCATGGTGGTAGTTTTGTTCGCATTGAGAGAGCTGGTGAGAGCTAAACCATAACTGTACCTTGTTGAAGTCAGCCTGAGGTTGGCTGTTACTCTTCTGGGAGGAGCCAGAGGCAAAAAGGACAGTATCATCTGCGACATTTGAATAGACGTGGATGAGCACACCAGAGAGAGGTTATTTAGAAAGATGGAGAACAGGATAGGGCAAGTACTCGATCCCTGGGGAACTCCAGTGGCTATAGGAAGGGGTGAAGAGGTGACGTCGGTGATTCTAACTGATTGAGTTCTGTCAGCGAGCAGGCTTTGAACCAATTGGTAGCTGAGCTAGCTAGCCCGCCCGAGAGACATGTAGCAGCAGAGGTGGGAGACCGTATCGAAACTTTGGCAAGGTCTATGAAAATGGCGAGGTGATCAACCTTGTCCATGCCTGAGAGGATGGAATCCATGAACCTAACCAGGAGGAGGCTGTGGAATGGCCCTTCCTGAAACCGGACTGCAACGGCGTGAAGAAGTTCGTGTCAGAGAGGAAGGAGGTGAGTTGGTTGAGCACTAAGTGTTCTTGCAGCTTGAGTGCAGGAGGAGAGGGAGATAGGGCGATAATTGAGGGGAGGTGGTGATGCCCCTTAGGAGGAGGATGATGATGGCCTGCTTCAGACCTGGGGACAGCGGCAGATGAAAAGGAGAGGTTTAAGAGGGTGGCGAGGGGGTTGCAATGGCTGGGCGGAGAGGTGGAGGAGATTGCAGTCGAGGCCATCGGGGATTTTCTTTTGTTGTGTTGAGGGCCTGAAGGGCTTGAGGACATCAACTGGCAGGATTACTTTGAAGATGAAGGTGGGGCCCACTGGAATTAGAACATATGGGAGGAGGACTGAGTGGCACCAAGGTGGGCAGGAAGAGAGGAGGGCCGAGGCACAGGAGGAGAAATATGTGTTGAATGCAGTGGCGACATCCTGCGGCTCAGTGAGGAGGAGTTGTTCATGAGGAGGAGAGGGGAGGGTGGGCAGTTTTGGGGAGAAGGCGGGTGAATAACCTTCCAGAATTTGGATGGACAGTTTAAGTTGGAACAAAGGGAGGAGCTGAACTATTCCGCTTTAGCTAGGCGGGTTGCTCTGGTGCATTTGTTAGCGTAGAGACTGATAGATGACAAGGTCACTTGGGAGGTGTGAAGTTTTGTGAGTGCTCCACGCTTTGTCCCGTATAATTTGGCAGGCTGTCAGTTCCTGGGTGATCCAGGGCAGGTGATAGCCTACGCACCTGGAGCGATGCAGTGGGGCATGAGCATCCCAGACTTGGAGGAACGTGTTTTGGAAATGAAGGAAGGCATCGTTGATAGAGCAGGGTTTGGTGGGGATTCCCAGCAAGCAAGAGCTAAATCTTCAAGCACAGAGGCGAGGTTTAGAGATTTGTAGGAACGCTGGAGTATGTACTTTGGAGGATCTAGGTCAGTGGATTTTCCAGACTAGATAAATAATGTGGTGATCACTTAGGGAATCAGGTAGGAACCCTGAAGCGATAACCCAGTGGGGGTGACTGGTGAGGCCCCAGTCAAGTAGTGAGTGGTTTCCTGTTTTGGAATTTAGGCGCGTGGGCTCGGAGATGGTTTGTGAGAGGTTGCGAGGCAATGTCCATCCGGGTTTTGTTGAAGGTGGGAGCTAGCCAGTTGTGATTGAAGTCATCCATGACATAGAGTTCACCAGTAGGGGTTTGGGAGGCAGTTTGTTTTAGGAGATCAGTGACAGACGAGGCTGGGAAGCCAGGCCGCAATAGACTCCAGCTATGTAGATAGGGAGGAGAAGGGAGAGTCAGTTGAAGCAAGAGACTTTCATAGGCATTGGGTTCAGCTTTGGCTAGAAGCGGTTGAGAAACCCAGATCAGAGTTTACATAGATAGCCACACCACCGCCTCTAGTTGACCTGTCCGACGGGCACTGCATAGCCTGGAATAGCAATCAGGAGTCAGGGACTTGTTTGTTTAGCCAAGTTTCAGAGAGGACGATGACATTAGGGGATAGTGTGCTGCGAGTAACTGGAGGAGTCAAGTTTAAGGGCAAGCTACATATATTTAGGTGCAGGAGCGCAGACCCCATGGGAGGTGGTCTCCAGTGGGGTTAGGGGTTGTGTTAGGGTAGGGCCTGCTGCTGAATGCACCATGGGTAGGTTTGAGGGGCCAGGGTTAGGATGTATGTCCCCTGCTGCAAGTAGTAAGAGACCGATAGTAAGGTAGCTAGTGAACACTTGTGTGCAACTGAGGGCTGTTGTCCGCCATTTGGGCAGAGGGAGGCATCTATGGGCAGCGGGTCAGAAGGTAATTGGGTGAAGAATAGCCCAAGAGTGCGATGGAGTGAGGAGGAAGGGGCAGTCATAAGGTGCAGTGGGACCAGTTTGTGTTGGGGGTGAGCTGGTCATTGAATTTGGAGGCTGGAGAGAGCTGCCAAGATGCAGCATGAAGGGGGCAGGCAGGCTAGGAAAGTGGGGAAAAGTGGACAGGAGAGGTGGAAGGCAGGAGAGAAGGGTAGTTAGGAGTAGCATCTGTCCAGTCCGGGAGACATGTTCCTGGGTACAGGGAGTAAAAACGTGTAGCAATTCAGAGAACACTGTATAGCTGGGGTGAGGAAACTTGACAGCCAGTAGAGGGTAGGCTGGAGCCAGAGGTTGGGATGGCCTATGAACAGCAGGGGTATTGGGCCAATCAGATAGGCTTCAGTAGATTGGGGAGCGGGAAGTAGGTGTATTTAATCAGTGGGGGAGGGTGGAGGATGAAAACCCTGTCTAACAGCAGTCCTGGTGCTGGCAGAGGTGCACTGGATTGTGGGTTTAGCCCCTGGCCAATACACTTCGGGAATAGCGAGCCAGCCAATAGGAGGCTGCTGTCGTAACCACTCCAATCAGCTTACGGAGCGGTTGGATGCTCCTTATCTTTATCAAAACCAGGAGTTTTTCTTCTGCAGAGGAAGCAAGTGTTTTCTCAGGCAACAAATGCTAGTAGGTGCCAGTTTCATTGGCATTATACACTTGCTCCTTCACAAGCCCCTCTCTAGCCAGCAAGTCTTGAAGTCTTCAGTGATAAAGCTCAATTGCTTCAGTGCTGGTGGACATGATTCCACCAGTGATAGCCAGCTGCCAATGCCATGGTGGTGCTTAAAACTAGCCAATCATCTCTTATCAAGCGTGATGGGATAATCAGGATTTAGGTGTCACTGGAAATGGAAACCTTTTCTTAAGGATTCTCCTGGAGATAGGAGTGCCCTTACAGCAGTTCTGAATGAACCACATAAAAATTGCCTTATCAAGCTCTTCATCCTGACACAAGTCCATGGTTTTGAGGGTGTCAGTACCAAGGTTATAGTCCATCGTAACAGCAAATCTCAGAGTTTGTCGCTCGCTTTTCTTCGTCACATACAGAGGAACTGCCAACACCAAACTGTTGTGCCACATCCAGTACTTTCAGACCACTGTCAAGGCACCCAAAATTCTAAGTTTTTGTCCAGTGTCAAGGACTGTGCACTTTCGTTTGCCATCTTGAAAACTGCAAACTGAAAAAGCTTGAAATCTGCCAACTGTGATACGAGCTGAGTGCAGCAAAATACTGTGAGTAGAGTAGCTGATAACCACAGCTAAAGTGGGTGAGAATGAAGACAGATTAAGTGGTGATTGCCTTTAGATTGAAGTACGTATATATCTGAAGAAGCTAGAGTACAACACAAGTTCATTGCTGTCAATTACAGCGAAGCAGAATGAGCCACTTGTTACTTGCAACCTGAGCTGCTTCTGTTTAAAATGTGCCTGTAAAAAATGTTTCTCGGGAACAGACTGCAATTTCAGATAACTGAGTGTTTTAGTTATCTGGGGTTCAGTTAAACAGGCTTTTACTGGACATGCCTGACATGGCAAGGAAAACTGGAGGGCGTTAACAGCATGAAGTTATTTCTGATGCACCTGAAAACATTTTAAGGCTGATTACTGACACAAGTACATTTTTACATATGGATATAGAAGCATTATTAGAATAATGATTTATCCTAGTATGTCATCTCCGGCTAAAATATATATGGGATGGCAGCAAGGAAATCCAGCTGCCATAATTGCGGCTCATTGGCACTTCATTACATGACTGTCTTTGGTTACTCTGTTTCTTTGATATTAAAGTTCTTGTCCTCTGCATGTATTTTTGAATTGTTTGAATAGCTTTCTGGGAAGTTTTATTTTTATTGGGATTTTGCATTTTTTTTGTTCTGAGCTGACCACCTTTAAAACTGCATCTCTGAAAGCAGATATAGCCAAAGAAGCATAGCAACCCCATATTCTTACTTTTGCTATGCAGGCTATGCTATGCTGTGATATGAGATTGGAGGGGTAGGATAAGAGGAAATGTGAAGAAAGTTTCTTTTTTCACAGAAAGGGTGGTGGATGCATGGAATAGCCTGCCACAGGAGGTGGTGGGAGCAAGCACGGTGGGGGATTTAACATACATGGGACAGGCATAAGGGAACCCTAGAAGTGGGAAGGAAAGTCTAAAGCCAGTGACCAAGTAGGGTCAGCAGTCATAATATAGGTAGGGTAAGGGCAGACCAGGGCCTTGCAGTCCTTATCTGCTGTCAAATTCTATATTTCTATGTTTCAGGTATTTCACTTACATGCCTTTCATTTATATGCACATTTTGGTTATATGCCTGAAATCACTGTGCCCCAATCCACTGTAATACACTACTAATGTATTTTGTTTCATTTTGTTGCCTCCTCATTTTCCCTTATGTGCCTTTTTTCCAGGTACTTTGCAGACATTTCACCAATCAGACTGACAGCTTCCAGCATGACCAGCCAAATTTGTTATAATTACCTATTAGCCACTTACTTAGGTGCTAACTGCCAATTTGAGCTAATAGCAAGTGCTGGTAGTACATAAGAGCTCGTCCCCATTCAACTACTCACCAATTACAATGGCTAAACAAAAACACTATCCTCGCTGACAAAGTTTGTTTCTAAATAGACAGTCTAGCTAAAATAAAAATGATGAAAGATTGAATAAAAACATTTATTTAAAAGTTTTAACACTGCATATTATCTCTCCTCTGTTGTATGATTGTGTTACTGAAGCACTTGAAGTGCTATTACTAATCAGTTACTCAATTTCTGAACGCCAGTATAGCAATTCCTGTTATATGCCATTTCGGTTTTGTGCACAAAATCGGGCTGTCCGACCTTGTGCATATAATAGAATTGACAACCATATTCTATATGTAATCAAAAGTTTTATGAAAATGACATGGATTTAAACAGTTTTATGCATAAAAGCATACAAATATTTTCCCCATTTTCTGGCAATGGTAATTCAAAAGAGTGTCATAGTATTGATAATTCACTCTTTATTTTGCATTTGTGGAACAAATGAAGCAAACACCATGACATATAATATGTCCCTGTTTCACTCTTTTTTCACACTTATGTTGTCACATAAACACTTATGTTATAACTACATAAAACAATCTGACCCCTGACAGATGTTTCCCATAATGAGGATTAAGTCTAACTATGTAACTTAAAAACAAGCATGGCAACCCATGTTTTTGTTGTGGATTTTAAATGTATAGATGACCATCGTGTACTGGGCAAAAATTATGAGTCTGACATTGGGTTGTTATATCACCAGGGACGTCCAGTGCTGCACCACAACTATAAGGTGGCAGTATAGTTATTTCACTTACACTAAAGGCATTCAATGCCTTTAAACTTGAAGTATTAACGCCTTAAATGGTTACATAATTCTAGCCTTAAACGCATCACCTGGCTGATGCACCAGATGTACGCCTGCCTCTGGTGTGTGTTAGTATGTCAATGATTTATTTATTTATTCTTATAAAACTGATTGTCACATACAGGTCAACAGCAACTTGTCTAATGTAAGACCCCCTTCCCACTTATAAGACTTTTGAGGGTGTTGTTACATTGGGTTTCATCCAACGTCCATTACAACTTTGTGGAGCGTGAAACAATTTGAATAATGTGCCCTCACCCAACACTGTAGCAAAACTATATGTCAAAAACAAGAATCAAGCCTAAAGGATATTTTTGGGACTGGCTGGAAGGAAAAGCTGGACCAAAATTGCGCTGTCCCAGTGATGATTGCACTAACTGCTGGTTCAGCCAAAAATGGCAGGGAAGAAGTACTGTGTAGCTGCAGTGGTTTGCCTGCCTCTTGAGTGTGTTTCAGGAGCAGAAAAGGGTTCTGAGAGCAAGGCAGATTGTTTGGGGGTTGGATAATTGTAGTTACTGTACCTACAGAGAGAGCTTAGTATAATGTCTGCTAAAGGCCATGGTGAGGATGGGGTTGGGGGAGCCAGTAGCATTCTACTTAGAATTGTGCACAGTGAGATGCTTTTTCTCTTAGATTGTGATTCTTTCTTTTTTTATGAAGAGGAGGGCCTTGAAATGACCCAACCGACTTTTAAATGCAATGATACTATGTTATTCTGTTGTTCTTTGTGTGCCATAACTCCTCTGCTTTGCATTTCTCTCACCCAAATAACTCAAAGGAACTCTTTTTTTTTTTTTTACTTTATGTTTATTGTTCTTTCAATAAAGCATACAGTTTAAAACATTTCCTGATATAGTTTATAAGAATTGTGCATAAAGGTTCCACATGAGGGCGCACTCCTCTTAATACATGCATTTTACATATATCAAACTTTGTCTATAAGATACATCTCTGGGGTTTTCAGTATAAACTTTTCACACAGTTTATAAAACAATCATTAAAGCTAGTGATCAGGCCGATGAGCTGCATGTTTTACCTAATTTCTATCACAGGATAGACTACAGATTACAGCTCCTTTATCAAGGAGAAAATGTACATGCATTTTTAGTGTACTGGCACCTAACTGGCGTCTATAAAATTGTTTCATTCATCTCTGACTACTGTTTAGCTCTTACAAAATAGGTGAAACCATATAAAGTAAATCCCTTCATTTAACGTTTGAAAAGGACCTTCTAACAAAACTTAGAAAAAGCAGCTCTATCTCTCCTACTGAGTGTTACAACTTCAATTTCAGAAGACTACTAACATAAAGCAATGCTATACTCATCGCTAAATGATCTGATTGAAGTCGTTATTTTATACATTTGTTGTGCTCCAAATTACTTTACCAGATTTTAAAGTCTCTCGCATCAAACTAATAAGTCCAACAATTTCACCTCAGGTCTCCCTGCCTTCAATTTCTTTTCTGCCTCTGATAGATCCATGGATTCCTGCACTCTGAGGCGGTTTGTGCTAGTGAGCCCATTTCTGAGCATCCCCTGGGTCCGAGAAGATGAAAACCTTCCCTCGTGCAAGATTCGTGACGCAGGAAAAGCATATTGTGTGGGATTTGTGCTCCCAAAGAAGAGCTCTCACCCCATTGTATCTTTTCTTCTTCTGTTGGGTAGCAAAACTCAGGTCTGGATACAACTGCACTCGAACTCCTTCAGAAAGTAGGTCCTTTTCTTTCTGGCCAGCGTCAGAATGAGATCTCTGGATCCAATACCGTCAAGGACTGCCACTATCGCTCTAGGGGCTTCTAAGTTTGCATGCCGCCCGCGCCACCCAGTAGCCTTTTGGATTTTAATGTGTCTATCAATGTAGGGTTGCCTCAACTGCTGTTCCAACCACTCTGACAGAAATCAAATTAAGTGATCCCCTCACTGCGCTCTGGGATCCCTGATTACAAGGTTTCATGCCCTGACTTGATTTTCAAGCATTTCAAGACAACCTCAGGTGCACATTTTCTTTCACCAGGTGGCTGGTCCCCATGGCTGTTTGATCCCTTCTGTGATTCTGACACTGCAGTCTTTACCATCTTAACTTCCGTTTCAAGCACACTGACCCTATTTGTTAAAGAGCCAAATTTTGCAGAGAGTCCAGTTACTGAGCTAATCATCCGATTAATTTTATGGCCCCAAAGTTTGCAAGGTCTTTTCCCCAGTTGGGTCTTCTTCTGTAGCATTACTGCCTTGAGCAGACCTTGTGGCAGGGGGTCCAAGAGGATTTCTACTCCTTGTTCCATCTTACATTGCTTTTTCTTTCTTCGGTTACCCATTATTGATCTCCCAAGTTTCTGGTTTCCGTGATGTATTCTTTAATCATCAAGATCACCTAAAATTAGCTTTTTATATCTTTTAACCTTTATCTGGATTACAGCTGTAGTTTCAGATGACCGCCTTGCTCGGTCTCTAGCGCCTCAAAGGAACTCTTAAACCATAAGAGACATAGTACCTGTATGAATACATACTAAATCAACTGTTTGTGTAAAGATTTAAAGAGCATCAATTTGTCTCAAAATGAAACATAGTATAACATGCCTACCTACTGGTAAGGCAGCAGGTCTGATCAGGGCTGGCCTTTGGGTACATGACACCCCTCTAGGCAAACTTGAAAATGGCGGCTCCACCCACCCATGGGCAAGATATTTTACCCACCCAGCCAGGCAGCCAGTGCCCTCCTGGACATTCCGAAACATGCTGCACCATGGCATATACAAGATTTTTTATCATAGTCATAACAGTTTATTGCTCAATGTTTATACAAGGCTCCTGGCTTGCCTGCCCCCTACCTGCCCATCAACTCCACGGTGCCTTGGTTGGTATACAGCATATGGCATTTATTTATTAATTAATTTTGGTAAAACAGTTTTTCCTGCTTTAAATATTTAATTTGCTTCCAAATCTGTGCCTGTGATTTTGTGATTTGGGTCTGGTCTGGGTGGGAACACATCACAGTTTATTTGCTCAGTGCTCACATGGAGCTCCAGTCCCACTTGCCTGCCTCCCCTTCCCCTCCCACAACTTTCTGTCTGTTTAGTCAGCATATAGAAAAACATAGAAACATAGCCAATGATGGCAGAAAAAGATCATCAGTCCATCCAGTCTTCCCATAAACCCTAACAATCCAGGGACCTATTGTCCATCTAGGGCATCCACACTATCCACCTCATGCCCCTCGCCTCCCAACTGCTACCACCCTGAGCAACCATCAAGCTTTCATTCTTTCCCAGGTATGTTTGAAACCATTGATATTGTTGGCACCCACTGTCACAAACCCATTCAGCAGGTCAGCCCTCTACTCCCAAAGTGCCAACCTCTGAGCTTAGTATTGTGAACAGTTAACAGAACCAGGGTAACCCTCCTGCCTGTTTTGTGGGTTTGAATCAAACTTTGTCTCAAGTTCTGAGGGATTCAAACTGTTAACCTATTGCTAGAATACCCAATGTACAGGCTCAGATAAATTCTGCTCTTGGGGAAATGCTAGATGTCTTTGCCATGGGCACCCAACCAGGTATTACAAAGTGAACCCTTAAAACTCTATGCAAGACCTTAGAGAAACTCTTACCTGTTTCCCAATTTGGAATCCCAATAAGCTTAAGCACAGTGTCAACTTTAACCATCTAAGCTTCACTTACAAAAAAAGAAGTTTCAAGGCACACCAAGCAGTTTCGTTTTAAAATATGTATCTTTACTTAAGATAGATAAAAATAGGTAAACAGTAAATACAGAACAAAATATTCCCAACGCTACAATCTTAAAAACAAAACAGGTTTAAAAGTGCTAAATTACTACCAACCATTAGACTTATTTACCTAAGGTACTTCTTACAATCTTTCAGTGCTCTTAGCTGTTCCTTTCTCAGTCCTAGTACATGAACGTGTATCAAAGGAAAACAGATTAGTGTTTAAAATTATGTGTGTAATCCCTCTTCATGATGTCATCATCTAGCTCCTCCCTTTCAGGATATATATAAAAATATATATATATATATATATGTATATATATAAAAAGGAAGTCCCATCAAGGTATTGATTCTGTGACTCCAGCAAGACCCATTGTCCAAATGATGACACTCTTAATTAAGACTATAATTTCTCAGTCCCTTTGATCCATGAGCAGTTCTCTTTCTCAAACACATCAAGGACTTTTATGACACCAGGTGCAATCAACTGACTTTCCTGAGGATGTCATAAAATGGATATTCCACTTCCTTATGACACCAGGTGCAATTAAATGACTTTCCTGAGGACGTTATAAAATGGATATATTAGTTCCTGGCTTCAAAGCAAACTGACAAGTTAATTGCATTCAGAGATCTACTGGTTTAACATATATCCTGTCTTTTGAACTGATACCTGGGGTGGGGTTTTATCATCCCAGGCACAGGATTTCTCCATGACAGACAATCCCACTACATTTTTATATTACAAAAATCATAGAGTTATCAGAACCAGCTGTCTAAGTGTCACACCCACCACATCAGCTGGCAGATTTTCCACAGCTCCACCATTATTCCCTAAAATAACTTTTGGACTTCCTCTTAAACTTCCCCCATCAGTTTCCACTTGTGCCCCCTTTTCTTGATCCACTACTTATGCTAAATAGTTTCTCACAGTTTATTTTGTTCATTCCTTTCAGGAACTTGAAGGTCTCTTATCATATCTCCCTCTCTCTGCCTGGCTTCCAGCGAGTACATGTTCAGTGGCTTGAGAAGATACTCATAAGATCTGCCCTGCTTGCCCCAAATCATTTTGGTTATCCTATGTTGCACCTCTCTAGCCTGTCCTTTCTTTCCTTAGGTGAGAACTCCAGAACTGGGCACAGTACTCCAGGTGGGCCTCACCAATATAGGGAGGTAATAGCCCTTCCTATATACCCCAGCATACTGTTTGCCATACAGTAGGCCTTGTTACACAGGTTTGATTGTTTTAGGGAGTCACTGATGATGACCCATAGGTCTCTTTCCTCAGAGGTTATGCCCAGCTTTACCTCCCCTATCCACTACTCTGTCCTCTGGTTCTTGTTCCCTATGTGCATCACCTTGCACTTTTGGCACTAATTTCAACTGCACAAACCTTTGACCAACTCTCTAGCCTTTATAAGTCTCTTTGCATCTCCCTAACCTCCTTCTCACTGTCTACCCTGCCACAGAGCTTAGTGTCATCTGCAGAGACACATCTTGCCCTGGATTCCTTCTCCCATGTTACTGAGGAACATACTGAAAAGGACTGGGACCTCCAACTCTTCTGATTTGACTCGTAACCACAGCCTTCTGCTGTCTCTCTTCCAACCAGTTTCTCAACCATCTGTGTCCTTCACTGTAGCCAGATCCTCTAGCTTCTTCAGCAACTTTCTGTGAGGCACTGACTTGAAAGTCTTGCTGAATCTGAAGTAGAGTAAGTCCACAGCATGGCCTTCAAACAGCATGAAGTCTTGCTGTATTCTGACTATATGCAATTAGCCCCAGCACTTGAACTGCTCCGAGAGTAAGGGTTAACTCTATGTCAAAGCATAGAATGTTGAGCTTGAGCTAGGTTCTCAAACCTCTGTCCCTAGTACTCCTTAGTGTAACCATCAGATTCTTTACTCCGCCTAACTGTGAAGTCGCTCTGGAGAGTCTCTCCTTCACTGTTCGGTTTAAGTAAAATCAGTCGGTTTTCAACTGCTTTTCTTATTTTATTCGGTATTCAGATCTCTGTCTATGGTACAGTAAGTGTAGCTAGTAGGTACTTAGAGTTTTGTTAGTAGAAATTGTTTTTGTTGGGTTTTCTCCCAGTTGGTCCGGTTGGGAACCAAACAAATTCTGTGTTGATTTTTCTGTTCTATAATTTGTGGTTTCCGGTACCTATCGGATCCTAAAAAGAACAGTTTTCTTCATTTTTTAACCGACCCATGACACGGTTGAAACCGATAGGTCTTGTAGTTGCCTGGCTTAAACACTGTTAAGGTAACTTTACTATTCAGGTATGTCTGAGAAACCCAAAAGAAACCGCTCCCACTGGGTTTCAGTACTGCACCAAGTGTGGGAGGCCTTTGCTAAGGCGGATCCTCACCTCATCTGTGTTTATTGTCTGGGGTTTAACCACCTCAAAGAAGACTGCCAAATATGCAGAAACTTTCCCAAAGCCACTTTGGATAAGCGTTTAAGTAGGCTGAAGGAAAGGGAGGCCAAGAAGTCCGGTGATCCAGATGGCCAGCCCAGTTCGGTTCGAATGAACCTGAGGAAGTGCCCACTGACCTGGGTGATACTTCCTTGGGCAAAAGGAGAGCAGACTCTGTGGAGTCGGTTCCGCCTAAGAGAAGCACAAGTCAGCCGGTTTGGATCCCGTTCCCATGTTCCGACCGCTGAAGAAATTATAAAGTGATTACTATTGTTCAACCGCTTGCCCAGTTCTGGCTGAACCAACACCAACTCAAAGACTATCAGTTCTCTTGAAACTACTGCTTCTGAAACTGATCCTGAAGCATTTTATGAGGGCGCTTGGGAAGGAGAAGAAGACTATGAAGAAGAGGAATATGAAGGCCTAGATGAGCCAGTAGAGCCTGACATCTCCCATTCAGGCCTTTTAATGTGTCTCCTCCCAGACTTTCTGAGTCCCCTCCCATTTCTTGTCCCACAAGAAAGTGACTGATACTCTTCAGCTTCCAGTGGAAGAGGCTGAACAGGATCAGGAAGAACCTGACTATGCTGAAATGATGGATGTCCCAGAGTCAAAAACAGTGTCTATCCTTTGCATAAATCCATGGGGAAACAGACACAAAAATTCTGCAGTTTCCAACATCTATACCTCCTTTGGATAAAAGGATGGACAGGAGGTATACATTGTCAGGTCCTGGGATGGAATTCCTCACAAATCATTGCAGCCATGTTGAGGTAGTGCTGCAAGCTGCAGCCTGTGACAAGGCTAACATTCCCTGGCATCTCACCCCCAGAAAGGATTCCAGGAAAATGGATGCCATGGCCAAGAAACGGTACTTGCATCCTCTTTGGGACTCAGCAAGCTAATTACATGGCATATACAGCCAGATACCAGAAATCTATGTGGAATATGATTCTGGAGCTGGTTAAGAATGCCCACCCCAGCTGGCCAATGGTGTTGAGGCATACAAAGTCCAATTCCATGCTGCTGTGAACTCAAATGATGTGCATTCCAGGGTCATGGCTACATCTGTCTCCATGAGGACATTTGCTTGGCTCAGATGTACCGGTCTATCACAGGATACCCAGACCAAGGCCATGGATTGTTCTGTTACTGGTAACTCTCTGTTTGGGAGCAAATAGAGACTTACATGAAAAAAGATGGATGAGTACAGGACCGCCTACAGGAGTGTGCAGCCAAAGAGAAGCAGGCCACTCCTCAGAAGCAGCAATCTAGGGCTGGCAGGGCAGGCTTTTCACAGGCTTTTTACTAAGCCCAGGCTCCTCTTCTTTCCAGCAGAGGGGTTCTTAGAGGAAGAGGCAGAAGGGGAATGACCAGGACTCCATCCTCCACTCAGTCCAAGCCCCTGCCAAACAGACACCCAGAGGTGTCAGTCAAGATCACCTCCTCAGTTCAAGTAGGGGCAGGCTAGCTCACTATTTCCAGGCTTGAAGTCTATCACTTCAGACAAATGGGTCCTGGAAGTAGTGAGCCAGGAACTGATCTCAGTTTCAAAAAGTTCTCAAAAATGAGAGCAAAGTCCTTCAGTGCTCCTTCTCCCCTGGAGACAAAGGCTTTAGAGGCAGAACTCTCTCTATACTACTTGCAAGCAGTAGAGAAGGTACTTCATTGTCACAGGGGAAAAGGACTATATTCTAGATACTTCCTTACCCCAAAAAGACAGGGAGTGGCAATCCATCCTAGATCTAAGATACCTAAACAAACATATACTAAAGCCAAAGTTCAAAGTTGTGACTTGGGAATAATTCTTCCTTTCTTAGACCAGGAGGTTGGTTAGCCTCTCTGGATCTCAAGGATGCCTATTTCCACATACCTATCAGACATTCCCACAGAAAGTACCTCAGGTTTGAGTTGCCCTCAGGTCATTACTAGTTCAGAATTATGCCTTTCAGCTTAACATCTGCTCCAAGGGTATTCACCAAGTGTCTGGCAGTAGTGGTGGCCTTTCTCAGGAGACAAGGCATCTTGATGTTCCCTATCTGGACAACTGGCTCATAGTGGTCAGTCTTCAGACCAAGTCAAGTCAGCTTTAGAGGTCACTCAAAAGCTTCTGAACTCCTTAGGATTCATTCTGAACCTAGAAAAGTCTGTTCTGGAACCAGCACAGCTTCTCTCATATTTATAGGGGTGGAACTGGACACGGTCCAGGCAAAGGCATTTCTTCCTCTTCAAGGGTACAATCCTCATCACCCTGTCTTCCTCTTTATTTATTTACTTATTTCATAGATTGGATTTACAAACCTTTGAGTCAGAGACTCATTTACAAAGGTACCTCTTCGAGGAGGGGGGACAAACATATTTGTGAGGCAAGACATTGGTTAACAATACAGGTGAAATACAAGGTGTATACAGCAAGGCAATTGCAGTGACAAAAACAGGTGAGATACAGCAGAGGAAGAACAAAAAGTAATAAAGTAATAATAATACAAAACAATAAGGCAAAACAAGAAAATAATAATACAAGACTGATTAGTACCCTGTGGCACCCCAGGGTACTGTGCATAGTGTGCAGATAACAGAAACCAATTCTAAGTAAGCTAGAATGTATGTAGGACTAGCGGCAGATGGGTTCAGAGGATGCTCTAGGAAAGCACTATTATGGACAAGTACAGCTCCGAATGTCAATGTCCTAATTTTCATCCACTAGTGTCTCAACTAGCCAGGCACTACTTACAGTTGTTAGGCCACATGGCAGCTTCCACTGCAGTAGTGCAAGGGCAAGATTTCAAAAGATAGATATTCAGTTTCATCTAAGATCATTCTGGTCTCAGGAAAAGACCCTCTCCAAGTTAGTTCCAGTGTCTCAAATTCTGGTTCAGGCTCTCCAGTGGTGGCTGGAGGAGGACAATCTAAGGCAAGGTGTCCCTTTCCTCAGTCAGGCTCCTACAGTGATTCTTACCACGGATGTCTCCCTACTGGGATGGGGAGCCCATCTGGACCAGCTCACTGCTCAGAGAACATGGTCTCATCAGGAGTCTCTTCTGCACGTAAATCTTCTCGAACTCAGGGCTGTCTTTCTAGCACTTCAGACATTCTCGGACACAATTCAGGGAAAGTGGTGCAGATCAGGATAGACAACATCACAACCATTTTGGTACATCAACAAGCAGGGGGCACTCAGTCCTTGGCCTTGTGCACTGGAACCATGAAAATAGGGTTATTAGCTTAGCTTATTCCCTTCAGGCTTGCCTGATAGCCGTGCATCTCCCAGGAAAGGACAACGTACTGGCAGATGCTCTCAGCAAGATTTCTTAAGGTCACCACGAATGGGCCCTGAATCCTATGGTTCTTTGGGTTATTTTCAGAAGTGGGACACTCCAGAGATAGACCTCTTTGCAGCCCCAGACAATCACCAACTTCTTCTATTCTGCTGCAGACCCACCTTCTTGGGTCTGTTCCTCAAGATGCTCTCCTGTGGAATTGGACAAGCAAGTTTCTGTATGCTTTTCTTCCTTTTCCTCTGATGTTCAGAGTTCTGGTCAAGATCATATCTCAGCCTTGCACAGTGATTCTAGTGGCTCCAGACTGGGCCAGACAGCCATGGTACCCACCACTATTGTCAATGTCAGTGACAATACCACTTTGTCTTCCCAGACAGTACAATCTCCTCACCTCTTCGCCGTTGAGGATACTGTATCCCAACCTTCAGACTCTCAGACTCAAAGCTTGACTCTTGAGGAGCTAGAATATGCAAGCCTGCACCTTTCCCAATCAATCTTGGACATTCTTAAGGTTAGTAGAAAATCTTCTACTAGAAAACTTACAATTCTAAATGGAAGAGATTGGCTTGGTGTTATCAGAGGCATATTCAGCTAGATTTAGCTGACGTTGCCACTGCTTTGGACTATTTGGTGCATCTTAACAGTTTAGGCCTCAGGCCTACCACTCTCAAAGTACATTTGGCAGCCATTTATGCCTTCCTTTCAGCTGGAAGGGCTCTTCCTAGCCTCTCATCCAGTTTTCAAGAAATTTTTCAAAGGTCTGTTCATATCATCCTTCTTTAGGAGACTAATCCTGTTTGGCATCTGAATATCCGTATTGCACAGCTTATGCAGCCCCTTTGAACCATTATCTTCAGCTGAGCTAAAATACTTGACTTGGAAAACTGTGTTCCTGGTCACCATTACCTCTGCTAGGAGAGTCAGTGAATTACAGGCTTTATCAGTGGAATCTGACTTCATTTCATTTTACAGGGATAAGGTGGTCCTTTGAACCAACAGAAAGTTCCTTCCCAAGGTGGTGTCAGACTTTCATTTGAATTAGTCTGTCATTGCCTATATTTTCACTGACCATTCTTCCTCTGGGAGAGAAGATTACACAATCTTGATGTAAAGAGGGCCTTAGTTATTATGTAGAACACACTAAGGCCCATAGAAATGACTGTTCACAACTGTTTCTCACTTATGGAGAAGTGTGAAAAGGTAAACCTGTTACTAAGACAACTATTGCCAGGTAGATTGTCTCCTGTATCCAGTTCTGCTATTCAAAGTTGGGGAAAGAGCCACCCTCAGGCCTGAGGGCTCACTGTACCAGAGGTACAGCTGCTTGATCACAGCAGCTAGAAACAGACCCTTAGTGGAAATCTGTAAAGCAGCCACCTGGAAAACTGTTCCACATTTACTGTTATCACTCTCTTGACATCCAGTCAAGAAGTGATGCTAGGTTTGGCACAGCAGTGCTGCAGAGCTTGTTCCTAAAATAGGTTCTGTGACTCCTCCTCCAAGGGGTACTGCTTGGTAGTCTGCATATTATTTATTGTATTTATTTATTGAAGTTTGATGACCGGGTAGGCCCACTGGGCCCCGGAGGTCCCTTTTCTAGGGGTGACCGGGAGTTACAGTTAATACATGGTAAAACAGTACATTCAGATACAGATATTATGGCAGGACATTCAGTCAACATGGACATATGACAGTAATAAACATATAGTCAAATACAGCAAGACTTCATGTTGTTTGAAGAAAAATTACTCACCATAGTAATGTTGTTTCTTCTAATGGAGTCTTGCTATATTCTGACCTCCTCATGCCTCCCTCCTGGAACTTAGTTGTTTTGGGATGTGGTCTGGCAGGCGAGTGCTGCACCGTGAGTTGTACCTTGTTACCTCTTCTTTAGCTTGGAGGTCTTTATGGTTATTATTTAAGAAGATATTGTTTTTGTTTCACTACCTACTTGGATTCTTTTTGGGGTTCTCAACTTGAGTCTTTTAACCCTAAAAATATGTTTATCGCCCTTGGCAAAAATAAAAAGCAATTTCTAAATTGTTAGTTAGTTAGCATAGTGCTCGTAAGAATCTGATGGTTACACTGAGAGTACCAGGGACAGAGGTTTGAAAACTGAGCTCAAGCTCAATGTTCTTTACCTTGGCATAGAGTTAACCCTTTACTCTCTGGAACAGTTCAAGTGCTGGGCTAACTGCATATAGTCAGAATACATATAGTCAGAATACAGCAAGACTCCAATAGAAGAAACAACATTACTATGGTATTTTCTTCTTATCCAATACCTTCAGTAGCCAGTCAAAGAATACTACAGGTTGGTCTGACAAGATCTTCCAGCCATGAACCTGTGTTGTTTACTACCCTGGAGCCCAATTTCTCTCAGGTAGTCCACTAGGTCCTCTTTGACTAGTACCTCCATCAGTTTACCTACAATGGAGGTAAACTGAGGAGCCTGTAATTTCTGGTACCTCCCTGTCCCTCCCTTGTGAGCAGCACTATGTCTACTATCCTCCAATCTCTTGGGCCGTCCCTGAATTAGCGAGCTATCGAATTGCCTTGCCAGGGGTTCAGCCAGCTCTGATGACAATTCCTTAATTACCCTCAGGTGCATCCCATCTGGAATTGAAGCTCTTATCTCTTTCCAGACTGCGCTTCTTTCAAATATTTTCTCCTGTAATTACCACCTGCCCCATTTCTGGGACCCCCATTGCAGCAGCTTTTCTCCACTTTGTTGCCAGCAGGGCCCGCCATCTCTATTGTGAATACTGAGCAGAAGTAGTCATGTAGAACAGCTGCCTTCTGCTTATCCTTCTTACTACTCTGCCTCCCCTGCAGGCTAACAATTCTTCCTTTTTGTCTCCTTAAGTATATGAAGCACTGTTTCCCTCCTCCCCCTCCTCAGCATGCAGCTCTGTGACTGCTTTTTCTTCTTGACTGCCTTCTTGGCCTCCTTCATCTTTGCCTAGTATTTGCTCCATCTCTCATCCCCTGAGTTCTCACTGAAGTTAATGGGGCCTTTTTAGTTCCCTTAGTGCTTCCATGACCTTCTTAGGGAACCAGATTGGTCTTTTGTGCTTATTACCTTGGTAACTGTTCTCACAGATAATTGTGTTGCTTTGAGAAAGGCCTCTTTAATTTCTTCTCACCTCTTCTCCACCAGCCCCATCCAATTTTGTCCATTCCAACCAACTTACCTGTGACTAATTCCCTCATCTGATCAAAGTCTGTTTGTCTAAAATCCAGAACTACAGCCTTTGACTAGGGTATACTGGTACCCAGGTCCAGTTCAAACCATACAGGGTTATGGTCACGGAACCCCAGTAGTTCCCCAACCCCACTCCACCTACCATTTCCAAGTTGGTGAGTAACACATTGAGAATGGCAGTCTGTCTTGTTGGTTCTCTGATTAGCTACACCAGCAGGCAGTCCTGCAACGTATTTAGCAGGGCCTGACTTCTGACGCCTTAGCTTCTGGAATGTCTCAACTATGTTTGGTAGATCGTACACGCACAACCACTACCTCCTGATTTGTGGCCACGTTCTCAGTTTCTGCCTCTAGTTCCCTATCCCCATCGCCTTCCTGTCCTGGTGGTCTATAGACCAACCCCATGTGTAAGTTCTTTCCTGACACTGTCACAAGCTGTACCCATAGCAATTCTGTCTCCCCATTTCCTCCCTATTTAATCCATCCTCTACAGCCTCTGTGCCTTCCTTGACACAGAGGCTACCCCACCTTCTATTACCTTACCCTGATCTCTCCTACACGTGGTATACCCTGTACTGCCAGGTCCCAGTCATGGCTCCTGGCACCCATGTTTTTCTAATGGCTATAGTGTGTAATCCAGCATATGCCACTATCACCTGGTGCTCACTAACTAGGCTCCTGGCATTTAGACAGACTGCCTTCCAACTTGTACCTATACACTTCTCCTCTTGTCAGCTCCTCTCTTATTGTCCCTCCCTCCTTAACTTCCTGGTTTTCCTGATTCCTGATGGTTTTGTAAGCTTCCTTCTTTGGCACTTTTACTTAACTTATTATGGACCCCTGCTTTGCTGCTTTCATCCTGATTACCCCTACCTCCATTTCTGGGGAGGTCTCAGTTCCCCAAGTTTAAATGTCCACCAACACAGACATCAAACTTCTGTCCAAGTGCACTGGCCACCTCTCTTGTTAGGTGAAGGCCATAATATGACCCCTCACCCTTCTGGTCTTCAGTAAGTATATGTTCAGGGCCTTAAGCCAGTCCTCATAGGATCTGCCCTGCTGGCCCTGAATCATTTTAGTTACCTTACGTTGCACTGTCTGTAGCCTGTCTTTGTATTCTCTTAGATGGGGTTCCAGAACTGGGCATGGTATTCCAGATGTGGCCTCATCAGTGATCTATAGAAAGAGAAATCACTCCTTTCTCCTGCTCTCAAACTCCTCTCTCAACACTCCAACATCCTGGTTTGCCTTGCTGTAGGCCTTGTTACAATGGCCATATTGTTTTAGGGAGTCCTTTATGATGACTTCAAGGTCCCTTTTCTCAGTGGTAGTGTCCAACTTAACCCTTCCATCCAGTATTCCATCCTGGGGTTCTTCTTCCCTATGTGCATCAATGTACATCATGGCATTGAAACTGTAATCTTTTCAGGTCCTCTGCAGCTTCCTAACCCCTCCTTCACTGTCTACCCTGCCAGAGGACTTAGTGCCATCTGCAAAGTACACATCTTGCCTTGTGTTCTTTTTCATTCTGGAGGAGGCGAGGAAGTCCCACTGCAAATCCATTTGAAACACGCCTCCCAAGTGTTCCAGTCTCAGACAGAACCAAGAACCTTTCTCTACTGATTATTCAACAGTGTTGTTCCAGGGCCTGTAATGTTCTGCTTACAGAGAAGTTTGCTGCCTGTTCTGACGAAACTCTTATTTGGAGTCAGTGCAACTATGGATAAACATGGTGACCCTTCTGTCTGAATGAGGTAGCAAACACTAACAGAACCTTAAAAACAAAAACCTCAGAGCAGAAGCCAGACTGAAGAGCAGAACTAGAAACTGAAAATGCCGATTCTGAATGACAAACTCAGAAATCTCTGATGAGAGAAGGACTGAGATATGAAATAAACATGACAAACCTATGGAAGCCAGATAGCTCCCTTGGTTGAACTCCTGATAATGGAATGGAGGAACTCCAACTTGAACTTGGTTTGCTTATGAATTTGTTGAGACTTGGTAGATCTAAAATCAAGTTAAGCCACCTTGATTTCTTGTTGACTATAAAGTAAACAAGTAAGAGCTCTGCCTCCTTTGAGGGAAAACTGAGACTATGACCCCTATTTGGAGCAGGTGAGACTGAAAAAATCATCTCCCTAAGACATGGGGCCGGAGTCTAAAAGCAACTGGAAAGGCACAAGGGGCTTATGCCACAAGGAATGGCGCAAATTGCTTCCTGCACCAAAAAGAAGAGCTGGGAGCAACTCTCAAAAGAAGGCAACCTGTGGCAACCACAGGCTACCTGCACCAAAAGAGGCTTGCACCATCCTTATGGCACCAAAATGGGGCTGGCATGTTGCTATGTTTGTGGCAGATGCAGGCTGCCATATCCCCTAATTCAGGATTCTTAAACACTCAGGAGCAAATTTCTAAGTACAGCCAGAGCTGGTCTAAGGGTACTAGAAATCTGCCCTTTGGGAGTGTTGAGTAAACTGCTCAATGTACCTCTGTACCCCTCCCCAGCCCTGATCCCCCTTTAGTATAATCAACAACTCTTTGGTGGTATAGTGGCCCCCTGCCTGATCCTTGTAGAATTAAATAATGGTTTTGGTGGTCTAGAGGCACCTCCCGCCGATCCTCGTATCATTGAAATATACCTTCCTGGTGGTCTAGTGGTCCCTCCTCCCTCCCCTGATCACTGTACCTTTCATAATAAAAATGTCCCAGGCAGTCTAGTAGTCCCTGCCTTCCTCTAACTGCCAATTGCCGCCCCATTCATAATAAAATAAATGTCCCTGGTAGTCTAGTGGTCCCCCTCCTCCCAGTCACTGACTGCCATCCCTTTGAGAACAAAATAAATGTCCCTGGTAGTCTAGCTGTCCCTTCCCCAATCGCTGATCGCTGTCCCATTCATAATAAAATAAATGTCTCTGGTAGTCTAGTGGTCCTCCGGCCGCAGATCGCTGATCGCCATCCCCTGAGAATAAAATAAATGTCCCTGGTAGTCTAGTGGTCCCTCCCTCCCCAATTTCGATCGCCATCTCTTTGAGAATAAAATAAATATCCCTGGTAGTCTAGTGGTCCCTCCTCCTCTGATCACTGTCCTGTTCATAATGAAATAAATGTCCCAATCGCTGATCCATTATAATAATACAAGTGTCCCTGGTGGTCTAGTGGTCCCCACCCTATCCCTATCCTTCCCTGCCATAAAATGAATGGCTCCCTGGTGGTCTAGTGGCCCCCACCCTGATCTGCCCATATATTAAGTGATAACAGTCCCTGGTGGTGTAGTGACCACCACCCACCAGACAGTGCCCCATCCACCCCGCCCCTGTCCCAACCCCAAGCCAGCAACTGGCACAGTCCTCCTCTGCCACTATGACCAGATCATTGATTGACAGCTGCACTGAGGTGTCAATCAATGAGCACTTACTATGCTGTAGGACTCACTGAGACTTCAGTCGGCGGCGACCATGGTGGTGAGAGAGTGCTGTGCCAGTCGCCATTTCAGGGTTGGGATGGGTGGGGAGAATAGGTGGATGGGGCACTGCCTGGTGGGTTGGGGTCCACTACACCATGAGGGACTGTTATCGCTAATATAAGGGCAGATCAGGATGGGGGCAGCTAGACTACCAGGACATTTTCTTTTTTATGAACAGGATTGCAATCAGTGATTGGGGAGGGAGGGACCACTAAACTATCAGGGACGTTTATGATATTAATATATCGGGATCAGGGCTGGGCGCTAGATCACCAGGGACATTGTTCATACTAGATACACAGAAGGGGCCACTAGCCATAAGGGACGTTTTTGACTTAATATATGGGCTGGGGCTGCTAGACCACCAGGGATGTTCCAGAACAGTGCACAGCCACCCTGCAGTTTGCAGCATACCGTCCTGTTGCACCGACCACAGATGTTGCATGCTGAGGGACTTTGTCTACCTGATAGAGAATCAGATGCAGGGTCCTGGTGCACCAGCACTTGACACGAGCTGTCTATGGCACAGCTTGTGCCGAGTTTTGAGAATCGGGTCCATGGCCTTCTGCATAATCGAAAGAGACAATCTCCAGCAGCCAAGCTCCATTGTTGTCCGGTCCATCTATCAGAAAAGTTTTGATAATGACCCCAAAGCACTAAGCAACAAGATGGGCCTGTAAGTCCTCATGCAGAGAATCCACCCTTCTGCTGGCTCCTCCAGAACCTTTGCAGGAGAAGGATCCTCAGTTCTGAGAGAACTTAAACCGGTGAAGTAAACTCTGCCTCACAGATTTCTTTTGCCTTTAAAAGAACAAAATCCACTTCTGTGATATTGAGCAGGGCCAAAACCTCTCCCCAGGGAAGTTTAGAGGAAACCTGTTGCTCTTGAAAATGGGCAACTAGCCCTTTTGTCCCCTATATCCTTTAAAATCTTGTACAACTTTGGACTGAACAACAAATCACCAGCAAATGGGACCCCAACAAGTGTGCCTTGAGCCTGGTCTGTCAGCCTAGAATCCTCTCACAGTTAAAACTGTGACAGAGGAGCACTTGGTAGAGAGCTGGAGGCTATCCATAACCATGTCAGCCAGGCAAGAGGAAGATATGTTAATGAGAGGCAGAAGATTGGATACGGAGAATTCTCTGGCAAACCAACCAAGAGAGCTGATATCCAGTCACATAATTCCCTGGAGACCAGAAAAGAGGCATAAATAAACCTAATGTTAGCCCCGTTGCTGAAAATTCATGCCAGCAGGTTGCATCTACTTTTCATCATTCCTATTGGAAAGAACAGACTTCCTCGATTGGGATAGTGGTGTGCTTAACCATATTAGCCACTGGAGCATCAGTGAACAGTGGGATCTCTGGGAGATCATTTCCTATTTTTCAGTATAGCCTCCTGACAAGGAAAGCATTTCACTCAGGACTTTGCAAACTGCTTTTCGTACAGACATCCATCCACCCTGGTTCACACTACTGAAAACTTGGGAAACATTTAGAGGCTTTCCCTGAAGTGGAAATTATGGGGTTCACTGAAAACAGGGCCACTAACTGAACCTCTAAGAGCTTTAGTGTTCTGTAAAATTTGGCTGCCTGAAAGGACATGAACTGAGAATCAACCAAGAGTGGAATGCAGGGTCCCTCGGACCACTAACCTTCCTCCATAGAGTATTCACTGTCATTAACCTGGTCAACCACCACCTTCTTCACTCAAAACTGCTACACCTAGGCTGCTCAGAAACTACTGCAACATGGTTTCAAAGCTACCTCTGGTCAATCCCAAACTGTCAGCATTGGTCCTGCCACTTCCTTGCCAATAGCAGTGTCCACTGGGATCCCCTGGGCTCCATCCTGGGCTCCCTACTATTTTCCCTCTTATTAACTCCTACCTGCAGATAGCGCTCCTGTGAGGCCTTATTATATGCGATGATCTGGTACTCTCCACAGTGACAATCCGTGACTACCCTATCCACCACCCTCACGCTAAACTATGGAGCTGCCCACAACTGTTTTTTGAACAACAGGCTACTAGTGAATGCAAATAAGACTAAGACCATGCTCCTAGGCCCAAACCAAATCTATCTAAACTCACCAGAGCAAATTCTACGCTAACAGTTATATCACCTGAGGGCCCTCCACAGAATGTCCCCTATTTTAAGTATCTGGGTGTCATCCTGACAACCCCACTCACGCTTGATGTGCAGATCAACCCATGGTGAAGCGATGAACCAGAAACTGGGAGCGGGCTATCGACTTAAACAATGCTTGACCCTGGAGGCTGCCTCGCCATAGTCCAAGGCAACCTCCTTCCTGATTACTGCACCCTCTATTTTCCCACACATCCACCAACCTGCTCGCAAGACTCAGCACAGCCTACAACAGCATTTGCAGGTTTCGCTACTGGCTCCTACTCCACGCACCATTGTACCTTGCAAATCCTCAGGCTGGCTCCACTACAACCCAGGTACAACTATGCCTTGAATGCATAGTAGACATTTCCACTAGGATGAAAATCCGTCCCTTACTCCTCCCTGCTAAAGCACAAAACTACCTCTCGCAACCTCTGGCAATCCTCCGTCCCTCCGCTAGAGGTTCCCAGGATGTCAACCTGCATGGGCAGTAATGCCATGTCTATCACTGCCCCCACTCTCTGGAACAAACTCCTCTGGTCTCTAGACTTGCACTTCATTTTCAAAGGGCACTTCAAAATTTGGCTTCTAGTAGAATTCAAATGTCAGTGCCCATCCAGGTGACCCCACAATATGTGAGTCCACCCATCTTTCATACCTTATGTCTGAACTGGCCCAGGTAACATAGGAACAATCATATGCATATTTGCCTGCAACTGTGTTACTTGGGAGGCATTTTGCTCCGTCATTTAGCTCCTACATCCTCGTCCCCACTCCAGTTCGCCTCTATATCATTTTGCTCCTAACCTTTGCACTCCCTGCTTCTCACTGAAACTGGGACAAAGCAAGGAGCTCTAAAGCAGAATTAGGCAGAAATATTCAAATGCAAATAGTTTAATAAATCAGTACTGCACTCTACCCCCCAACACGGAGAATGATGTACATTGAGGTGGTTGGGGAAAGAGAGAGAAAGTGTAATAGATTAAGGCAAGACTGCCCGGTTTTCTCCTCAGAGTCTTGTACTGTACCATCCTGTTGCTATCTTTTTGTGACCCAACCAGCCCCGCCTCCTGCAGCAAATCATCTCCAGTCCAGTCTAACAAACCATGCTGCACTCTATCCTCCCCCAACACTCGAGAATGATGCACATTGAGGGGGGGGAAGAGAGAGAAAGTGCACTGGATTAAGGCAAGGCTGCCCATTTTCTCTTCAGTCTTGCACTGTACTGTCCTGCTCTATCTTTTGTGACCCAGCCAATGCAGAGTGTGCTGAGTGCACCTGGCAGCAAAAGAAATTTTAAAGTAGGTTGCTATGTGGCAGCTAGTTTCGAAATTAGCGGACCGTAAGCTGTTCTCCGACTGACAGTGCAAGGAAGGTACTGAGCTATGTGTTTTTGCTCAGTGTATGTCCTCACCCCTGTAAAACAAAGAAGTTCCAAGAAGGTGCAATCAGCAGGAGGAAATGCCTGGGAGTGAATGTGTGCTGGGGCTTAAATTAAAGGGAGCTTAAATGACGGAGTGAAAGCAGTGGAGCAATGACGGGAGTGAAAAGTCATAGACCCATGTTACTTGACCTAGTACTTTACCTGCACTGTACTTCTGTTATTGTACCTTGCACTCTACTATTTGTTATTTGCAACTGTTGTACCAACGTATCCCAAATGTGTTTGACTCCATTACATAATCTTGTACCATTCCTAAATGAATGTCTTCTGAATTATATGTATTATCCTTTGTGCCAAATCTATGGCCCAGGTTGTGCCTGAAAACAGTCCTTTGGATCAGCACACCTGCCTGGTAAACAAATAAATAAATAAATCCAGAGGCTTGTCAGGGGTTGTTGGGAGAGGATGATCCTCATCAATAGCCTTATTGTTGTCTTCCTGAGTATTGGAGCCACCAGAAATATCGGGATGCCTGAAAATTAGTTACAGTATCCTGGGGATGCTTTGGTAAATCTGAACTTGCCCATTACGAACCCCTTTGCCTGAGGCGCCCACCTCGGTGTTTTCACAGGATAGTGCTGGTGTTCTTCAACATGGCAAATATCCTTCTGTATTTAAGTAGGGATTGGTGTAACAAGATGTTGTCACTGTCTTTTGATTGCCAGATGTCTTGGTGTTGCGGACTGAAAATGCTGTGCTAGCTTGGACTAGCACAGAAAGGACACAGTAAGCTGCTAGGAAGAATGACTCAGTGACCCAAGTGCAGGCCTTGCACTTTTAAATGAAATGGTCTGTGGAATGCAATGGTGCCAATGTACAAATCCACCCACCCAATAGCTAAAAGATGTTGAGTTGTTTTCAAAAGTTTTCTTTTCTTGAGGAAGGATAGCTGCAGTCTGCCACTGAGGGAGAGAAACTGTGCTAAAGCGCTGATCAGCACTGATCCCACAGGGCCCTGAGGAGGGACAGCTGCAGCCAAATCAAGCAGGAAATGCTTTTAAATGTTGTTTTCTTCTATCTTTCTATCAAGCAAAGCAGCCTAGAGAGAGAAGACATTTACAAACATACAATAGCATAATGACATCTCGCATCTGACGTTGAGTGCACGTAAGTGACTTGTAGCACATTACTGAATGCACATGTACTCCAGAGAAACATCAGGCACAGCATCTCATGTGTGGGAGGCTTATTCTCAGCCACTGGGAGCAGCATGAAATCATCATTCATATGCCAAACATATACAATACAGAGAGCCTGACATGAAGAGTTCAAGTACAAAGTAAAAGCACCAAATAAAGCTGCTACACCTCTAAAACACTGGTGAACCCACAGAAAAGGCACAACTGAGCAAATCAAAGATATATGAGCTGGGTGTGGGAGAAGGAGGACTGAAGGCAGAAGAGAACCCCAAATTACCTGAGGCACGAGGCTAGGGAAAAGCAAACTTTTTTTCCAACTCTATTTACGGCCCTGTTCTCTGGCCCTTAGGTCTTGCTCCAGCTCAGCCACTGGGTCTGACACTCTATCCCGCTCTACCTGAGACCTTCACCAGCTGTACCTCCATTCTGGGATACTTCTCCACCTCTTCACCCAGCTAAGCTGACCCCCGGCTCTGAACCCTCCTGGTGGGGCCACCAACCTCCAGTGCTCTATATGACAATCTAGTGGGCTGCTGGAATGAGGAGAGGAGCCGAGGTTGGATGGGGTGGGCCTGGTGATGAGGTGGGATGCCGGCTGAGGGCCTGCCTTCGCCTACCCAGGTGCCATGGCTTTTCCTGTTTTCTGGTTCCCGGAGCATGGACGTCAAAGATGTCCAGCGTGCAGCAGGTGCGCTCCTGCACCCGCCCTCAGGATGTCTGTCTAGCCTCCATGCCTTTATGCTAGGTCCCCACAGGTTGCAGCAACCTCCAGTCACCACCAGGAGTTGCCATACTGTGGAGATGCAACCACCTACCCCAGGAGAGGAGAGCAGTCCTCCAGATGCTTAATCCTCCTGCCCCTGACAACCCGAGATCATTCCCAAACCCAGGCTGCTGACATGGTGCGAGGTGTGGCGCCCAGCGCCTCAACCCTCAGTGCCACTGGGACGGCTGGAAAAAGCAAACTAAGTACAGCAAAGACTATTTATACACTCTTTACAGCAGCAGTGCAATGAAAATGTTTTACAAAAGCTAATGTCAGCTACAGTTCATGAAAATATTAGCACACCTGTCAAATTCACTTTTCTAGGTACCTGCAATGCTGCACACAGGATTCTTGTTATTTTCTCAGTCCTAACCCTTGACAGATCTACAATGCTAGTTCTAAGCCAAATGTGGCTGCCATCTTTTCTTGTGAAACAAAACTGAATTAAAACATTTTACAAAACACTGAAAAGAAGTGAACTAGGATATTTTACCACTAAATAAAACTGGAAGACACCTGGAAGCTTTTATAATAAAAAATGAGGGCATGGCTAGCACGCGTAGAGATGGCCACTTGATTTTGTCTCTCCTCTCGCTCTCCAATTAATCACCATCTATCACCCTCATTAGTGTTTTTTTTTTTGCCAGATTTTGTGTAGTCATAAGGACTTCTCATCTGCTACAGTACTAATTGGGCCCTTCATTTCTGTGGACAGTCTTCCTGTTCAAAATACGAATCTGCTTTGCCATCAGTAAAAGCCACTCGCTTCCAACCTGTACACATCATGGTGGTGGTGCCAACAATTAACATGGACAAAATCAAGGGGATGTTCTCACAATTCTTAACTGAGCTCCAGGACGTTAAACATAGCTCATCATCTGCAAGCGGAGCAGCTAGAACACCTCTCCACAGAATAACGGAGATGGAACAATGGTTAACCGAACTGAGGACACCTACCATGAACTGTGCACTATCCCAAGGGAACAGGAAAAGCAATTCAGATCTTTCAGGCAAAGCTGGATGATCTCAAAACCAAGGCAGCAGAAACAATTTAAGATTTATTGGCTTTCCTGAAAGTCGAACTGGGGACACTATAGCCTTCTTGAATCATGCCCTCCTGACATTCTGAAACTTCCATTGGACAACAAGCTCAAACTGGCCCCACTGCCCAAACATGGTGAAAACCCAGGCCCATTATAGCAAAATTCTTAGATTTCAGATTTAAGAAAGTATTCTTTGGTGAGCCTGTGAATTGGGCACCCTGGACTGGCAAGACCATTGGGTGATAGTCTTTCAAGAATGTTCTAAGGACTTAACAGCTCACCTCTGTGTGTTTACAGAAGGCCACCGGTCTTACATAGGGCTGGGTCACATTCTCCTCTGTATCCAGCTATTCTCCAACTCCAGCACAACAGGGTGCCGATGGTGTTTCATACCCCAGATGCTGCTAAAGATTTCATTCATACCTACTGGCCTCGGTCTTAATGCCTTCAAATCCCTGTGCTTATCGACAAGAGGAGGATGATCACTCACCTGCCTGTGTGGACTCCACCCTGGCTTCAACATCAGACCATCCTCCTGCTAAGACCACGAGACAACTTTGGAGGACCTCAAATGATGCCCCCTGCAGAAGAGGCGCAGCCGGAATTGTGATGGCACCCGATCCCTCCAGTCACATTTCAGATAGATCCCAGAGTCATAGCCACAGCAAGCACTCCAATGATACCAATGGGGACCCTCCCCTGCTGAAGAATAACCGATAAGCTTCTTTGCCTCAAAAACTCCCGATCAACATCTACCCCATTCAGGCCACTACTCCAATTCAGTTGCAGGCCCAGGTTTCTAAAGGACTCGTGGGACATCCTCCACCAAGTGCATCAGGCCTTCAGCCCTACTCTTGAGCCAGCTCCATCCAGGCCCCTCTGGCAGCCTCTGACCAAGCTAACAAACCGGGAAACACTGGGAGCACCACACACCAGCAACAACTTCGCACTGCCCCACCAACTGAGTGTCAATTTGTGGCTGTACTGTTGGTAAGACCGCTTTCTCACCCCAGGAATTCTTCAGTATGCTTGACAATTGCAGTATGCCAGCTGGGTCCAGCTGCTGTGGAGGAGGAGTTTATGCTAATAACCATTGGCATCAGCCAATCAGAGAGCAGAAAGTGGGAGTGCTGCCTGACCTAGAGCAGGAGGTCAATCAGATTAATTTCTCCACTGACTGGACAACACTGCCCCAGAGCTCTCTCTTCACACTTCACTCAGAGAAGTTCTTTTCTGTAGTTTGTTAGCTGATATTTTATTTCTTTGAGCTGCCTTAGTGTTTTTGTTAAAATATTTTTACTATTTTGACTAGTGGTTCCTCCGGTCCTAGGAACCCTGATTTTGCCACCTCGGGTTCCGATCTCTCCTGAGATAAAATTTGAAAATAAACGGTCTGTTTCTACAGTTTAATTCATGGTTCCCTTTTCTTTTGGAAACTGGTTTTGCATTCAGCTTTTTATTTTTAGTGCTTGGTAACATCTTTAAAGGTCTGCTGACAGTCAATTGGCATGTCAGAAAGACCCAAAAGGAGTCCAAGTCTCACTACTGCTAAAAACTGTAAGTGTTTCTGTGAAGGCTCTAATCCTCCTGGTAAAACAGTGAAAAATAGAGCCAAAAGGTTGGAGATTATGGCTATTCAGTCTGCTTCCTTCTAATAAAAATTCTAAAGAGGGGTCTGCTCTCATAAAACTAAGGGAAGGTCTGATGAAGACTTTCTACAGAACAAAATAGACAAAAATTATTCTGACCAAACCAAAAGAGACATAATGAACAGGTCACTGATGAAGTACCTGCTAAAGTAACAAAAACGTATCACTGTCCTTCCTGCTGAGAAGCAAAGAGAGACACCAGTGACACAAAAATCTATGCCCTCTGATGAAGAGTTAGTTGAGACTGGCATTTATATCAAACAGTGCAGGCTATGGGCAATATATATTTTTTTGAGTGATCTTTTCTCATCCCCACGTGCTCCTCGGCAGCCGCTCCTTCAGGCTTGCCAAGGCAGTCCTCTGATCCATCCTCTGAGACTCCGCCTGCCTCAGATCACAGCCGATCCCTAGGGTGACCCGCGTAACCCTTTCGCCGGATGGGTCCCCCTCCTCCGAGGGGAAGGCACCAGCCAAGGGGCAGACCGGCACTCCTATTTTCTTTAGCCCCAGGGATGCTGCTCAGGCGGGGAGCTCAGTAGGACCTTTGATGGCCTCAGAGCACCGGGCAGCCCGTCATCTGGCTACCGTGAAGCAGTATTTCCACTTTTCTGGTTATTCCCTCATCTTTCTTGTATCGTCAGCAGTGCTCCTGGTCTCCACCAGAGGCCACTGCAGCGACAAGACCCCACTACTCACCCCCAGGAGAGGAAAGCAGTCCCACGGATGCTCGATCCTCTCCCGCCTCCTGCCAGCCCCCGACGACCTGAGTCCGTCCTCGAACCTGGGTCCCCGGCGTGGATGAGGTAAGCGCCAGCGCCCAACCTCTGCACCACTGGGCCGGCCGGGCAATATTTTAATGCTGCTCCTGACCCTACTACCCTCACACATCAAACTCTGGTCATACCCAGGGTTTATATTATGAAGGTGATGATGATGATGGATTGGGTGATGAACCCTGAGATCCAGAGGCTCCTTCTGACCCAGAGTTTGGTGGTCCCACTAATGGGCAGGAGGATTTTCCTTTCATTTTACCTTGATGCAATGTATGGCGGACGCCGATCTCACTATACAAGAAACTACTGACCAGGAGGTGGAGGAAGGATTTTTAGATATGGTGGGTCTTCCTCCTTCCAGGAAGTTGCTGCTGCCCATTCATAAATCACTTTGCAGGGCAACTTTTAAAGTGCTTGCAAATCCACTTCCAGCACGGCAGCAGACAAGAAAATTGAGAAAACATATCAACTTGACAAATGTAATGCAGAGTTCCTGTATACTTACCCAGATCATGAAGGGGTTGTGCAGGCTGCTGCTTGTGACAAGGCTAAAGCACCCTTTTTTCAGCCTCCTGGAAAAGAATCTAAAAGGCTGGATTTTATGGGGAAAAATCTTACACAACAGCCTCTCTCTCTGCTGCTTTGCCTATCTACTTATATAGCCTATGCAACCCAGTACCAAAAAGCTCTGGAACTCAGTGCTAGCTATCGGCCAGCAGGTCCCAGACAGAATAAGCGCAGTACCTCACAGAAACTGTTAAAATGGCCCTGGAAGCTACTACATGCCAGTTTCACATGGCAGTGAATACTAATGACACTGCCTCAGAGCCATGGGCCAGGCAATCTCCCAAGGTGCCATGCCTGGCTAAGGGCAACTAATCTCGTGCAGGATACCCAGAATAAAGCCATGGATTTCCCCAGCAACAATAATTATTCACTATTTGGGGACAAAACTGAAGTTTATATGAAAAGGTGGAAGAATATAAAACTACCTACCAGAGTAATGCTGTAAAGGAAAAAGCCTCCACTTCCCAGAGGCCTCAGAGCAAAGGAAATAGAGGCAGAGGCTACTACCCCTGCTTTCTACCCTGTGCCAGTGCCCATACCCCGACTACTCTCAGGTGAGAGGCTACTTCAAGGGAAGGGTAGGAGGGGCCAGAGATGAGCTGCTTCCATTCCTCCCTCTAATACTCAATCCAAACAAATCTGACTACAAAGACAGGTTACCTCCCTCCCCAGTAGGAGGAAGGCTGTCACACTATCTCCCCACCGGCACCTCATTATTACAGACAAGTGGGTACTTGTAAGAAGACCCACTTGTATGTAAGAACAGAATATTTGTCTAGGGAGATTGCTTGCGAGAACAGACTGTCTCAGCTCTTCCATATGGTAGACAGGCTTTTACATCCTGCCTGTCTCTGTGTTGGGGAGCAGGTTCTAGCACTAGGTGCGAGGAGTCGTCTGTATTCTTCACCGACAAGGTGAGCTCTATCAGGAATGAGGTATCCTCAAGTACCTCTCAAGGGATGCAGGGTCCGGCCTGAAGTGTGTCAAAACACTCCTCCTGTCTGGGATGAGTTTGAGCTAGCTGGGGTGGAGGAGGTGGTGGAAATAATCTCGAAGCTGCGGCCAACCAATGTGAGCTGGACCCAGGTCCGACCTAACTTTTGATTGGATGTTTGGACTTGATTGAACCTGTGATTGCTGAGGTCGTCTGGAGTTCTTTGAGGAGGGAGTCTTCCCATTGGCCTTGAAAGAGGCCTTAGTTGACCCTTTGAAGAAACCCTCTCTGGACCCGGGACTGCCTCAGCAACTACAGGCCAGTCTCAAACCTTCCATTTTTAGGGAAGGTTATTGAAAAGTTGGTGGCCATAGAGCTCAAGAAACATCTTGCCTCTTCCTCCACCTATGAGCCTTTCCAGTCTGGGTTTCGATATGGGTATAGTACAGAGACTGCCCTGGTGAGGGTGCTTAATGATCTTCTGATGGTGAGGGACAGGACAGACCATAATATCTTGGTTCTTCTGGACCTCTCTGTGTGTTTGACACCGTGGACCATGAGTGCTACTTGACTGCCTCGCGGTTCTGGTGTGGCATGTCCAGTAATGTCATCAACTGGTTCAGGTCATACCTGACAGGCACAGTGCAAAGGATGACGATGGGGTTAGCCTCATCTAACCCGAAGCCTCTGTGCTGTGGGGTTCCACAGGGTTCGGTCTGGTTGCCCTTGTTGTTCACGGTGTACATGCCGCCATTGGGGACATTATCAGGTGGTATGGGCTGGTGTTTCACTGCTATGCAGATGATACCCAGGTGTACTTGTTCTGTGTGCCTGATACCCAGGTGTCGGCCTCTGTATTTAACAGCTGTTTCGATGAGATCCAGTTGAGGATAACTCAAAACTGGCTTAAACTTAACCCAGACAAGACAGAGGTACTGGTTGTGGATCCAGGTCGTCAGGACGGGGTGAGGGGTTACCCCTAGCCTAGTGTTAGGGGTGTTTCTCTTACCCCATCTGGACAAGTGAAGGATTTGGGCATGATTCTGGATGATGGTTTGATGCTTGATGCGCAGGTGTTGGCTGTCATCAGGAGTGGATTTCACCATCTCTGGAATATCACTGAATCTGAGTCCTGATCTCACCTGAGGACCTGACCACACTGGTGCATGCTTTCATCACTTCCAGGCTGAACTACTGTAATGCCCTGTACCTCAGGCTATCTGGAGGCAACCTCTGCAGGCTGCATCTGGTGCAAAATGTGGCAGCAAGGCTGTTGACTGGGGTGAGATGGTGTGAGCATATCACCCGGTCCTCCTGGACTGCGCTGGCTGCCGGTCAGGTGGAGGACTGTCTTCAAGGTAGGGCTCCTGACCTACAAGACCCTGCATGAAAGAGGACCTGTCTATCTGATAGATCTCCTTGTCCCTACCATCCACCCCGGGCACTCCATTCTGCCAGGAGAGGCCTCCTTATAGTTCCCAGGGTTGGGTTGTGGCACTCTGGGGACAGGGCATTCTTGATGCGGCGCCTATCCTGTGGAACTCCCTACCTGGTTATTTAAAGGAGGCTCCCTCGGTGGAAGCCTTTAAGTGGGTTAAACATACTTGTTCCAACAAGCTTTTATCGACTGATTAATTGTTTTTTTTGTTGCTGTCTTTTTCTCCCGTGGCTCCCGTCAGCTGTACATCCGACTGACCTCCCGGCTCGCATCCCCAACATCAGGCTTCCTCAAATTCCCCAGCTTACCCCTTGTAGTGGGAGAGTGAGAGCCTCCCCAGCTCAACTCACCTTGAAGGATCCAGACAGAGGAAGCGCCATTCTGGGTCGGGTCATGGAGATCGGAAGCTCATGCTGCCTGACCAGGAGCTAATATTTCCTTGTTCTGTCTTCCCCAGAGGCGGAGCATGCAATGATGCCAGTGACAGCAGCGCACATGCTCCCATGTGCATACTTTGTCAGCGTCTGCTCTACCTCTACCCACTAGGTGCAGTGTCGAGTGCCAGCCCCAGCCACCGCTAGGGGCCAGGCATGCACCGGGGTCTGGGAATCCCTCTTCCCGGAGAGGAGAGCTGTCCTAGGACACTCATCCTCTCCTCCCTGCCGAACCCGATGGCCTACACTCACCAAACATGGGTTGCCGGGTAGCGTGAGGTAGTGTCCAGCTGCCTCAGCCCTCCGCACCACTGGGCCGAGATTAATTGTTGTTTTAAAGGGATGGATAGAGAATTTTAAATCCGCTCCAATGATGAACTGCTGTGTTTGTGTGTGTCTGTGTGTGTGTGTGTGTGTGTATATATATATATATATATATATATATATATATACACACACACACATACACAATGGGGTGAGACATACTCCAGTGAGATAAAGCAAGTTATTTTCACTGCAGTGAAATAAATCCTGATGATATCAGCAGAGCTAAAATAAATGCCATTTATTACAGCTCCAAACCCGTGCAAAGGCGCACAACCGCACAAAGCCACGTAAATAGTATATTTTGGAACAATGAGGCCCCATTGTATAAATAGCACTCAGAAAAAGTGGGGATTAGTGACCCATTTTAGACCTTAAATACCTAAACAGACGCCTTTGTCAATCCCAAATTCAAGATGGTCACCCTGGCTGTGGTGATTCCATCTCTGCAAAAGGGAGATTTGCTAGCTTCCTAGACTTGAAGGATGCCTATTTCCACATTCCAGACAGACAGTCTCACAGGAAGTTTCTCAGGTTCACACTGCCTTCAGGCCACTACCAGTTTGCAGCAATGCGCTCGGCCTTTCTTCAGCACCTAGGGTCTTCATGAAGTGCCTGGCAGTAGTGGCAGCCCATCTCAGGAGACAACAGGTGTCTGTCTTCCCTTACCTGGATGATTGGTTAATAGTGGGCAATTCTCAACAGGAGGTCAGATACTCTCAGATTAACTCAGACTACCCTGGAATCCCTAGGGTTCATAATCATTTCTCAGAATCCCATTTTCATCCAGTGCAGCTACTGGAGTTCATTGGGGAAGAACTGGACACACACAAAAAGGCCCTGCTTCCCTCGCAGGGCACACAACCTGCACACACACACCCCAGCAAACTCTTTCATCCTGAGTCAGCCAAGACCTGCCAGACACTTCCTGAGGCTTCTAGGCCACATGGCTTCTACCACAGCTGTGGTACTATGCACCAGATTTCAAATGAGGGACATTCAGTATCACCTAAGAGCCCACTGGTCTGAGAAAAGGACTATGTCAAATGTATCCCAGTCACAAGGACTTTGTCAAGCCCTAGACTGGTGGAAGGACTTCAGAATCTCAGGAAGGGGTCCCTTTGGGAAAGGAACCATCCAGAATTACTGCAGATGCCTCCTCCTAGGCTTTGGAGTTCATCTGCCAGACCAGTCAATCAAGCGCATCATGGTCCCCCAAGGAATTCACTCTACTATATAAAACCTCCTCGAACTCAGGGCAGTTTATCTAGCAATAAAAGCTTTTGCTCCTCCTAAAGGCCAGTCTGTTCAGATCAGAACAGACAATACAACAGCTATGTTCTACATCAACAAGCAGGGTGGTAGTAGGTCCACAAAGCTTTGCACAGAGGCCATGAAACTTTGGTCTTGGCTTCATCTCTGAAATTAGCTATCAGCCATTCACTTGCAAGCAAGGACAATGTACTGGCAGATGCTCTGAGTTGCATCAGTCAAGGCCACCACGAGTGGGTCCTGAACAGACAAGTACTGGCCACGGTTTTCAGAAGGTGGAGCCTCCAGAGATAGATCTCTGCCTCCAGTCTAAATTACCAACTACCCTTGTACTGCTGCAGGCCTCCAGCCCTGGGCACAGTACTAGTGGATGCCGTAAATCTGGATTGGACAGGGAAGTTTCTGTATGCCTTTCCCCTTTTCCACTGATCCTCAGAGTCCTTCTGAAGCTCCACTATGATTCTAGTGGCACCAGACTGGGCAAGAGAACCTGGTATTCTCTACTCCTGGCCCTAGCAGCCAGTTCAACTACCATTGAGCCACAGTCTCCTGACTACCTCTAACGGGGATAACATACCTCAACATAGAGTCTCTTCACCTTAAAGCCTGGTACTTGAAGAGCTAGAGTACCCAAACTCAGTACTCAAAGCAGGCCCTAAGGATTCTTCGCCAGGCTAAGAAGCCTAATACTAAGAAGACCTATGCCTCAAAATGGAAAATATTTTGTTTGTGATGCAAGGACAGGCATATTCACCCACTAAAAGCTTCCCTTTCTTCAGTGCTTGCTAATTTGGTACACTTACAGACCTCGGGCCTCTGGGCCTCATCCTTGAAAGTTCATTTGGCAGCTGTGTCTGCCTATATTTTGGCTGGGAAGAAAAGTCTTTATTTCCCATCTATAAGAAATTCTTCAAGGGCCTTTCACACTTTCAATCCCTCTGAGGGAACCTATCCCTCCATGGGACCTGAACCTCTGCATAGCCAAGCTCATGGAGCCTCCTTCTGAGTCTATGACCTCAGCTGAGCTAAAGTACATCACTTGGAAAACTTTATTTTTGGTAGCAATCACCTCAGCCAGAAGAATTTCAGAGTTGCAGGCCCTCTGTACTAAACCTAACTATATTATCCATCACAAAGATAAGGTAGTTTTGAGGACAAATAGGAAATTCCTTCCTAAAGTAGTGTCAAGGTTCCATCTGAACCAGCCCATAACACTTCCTGTCTTCCTCACAGACGAATCCACTCCTGATGGTGAAAGCTCCATAGTCTGAATGTGAAAAGTGCACTGACCCACTATCTGGAGCACACCAAACAGCTCAGTACTTCACATACTCAGCTTTCCTTACCCAAAGTGAGGTGGGAAAGGTAGGTCTGCTTCTAAAAAGAGCTACCTCTCGCTGAATAGTCTCTTGCATTCACTTCTGTTATAGTAAGGTTGGCGAGCTGCCTCCTCAAGGCCTCGGGGCCCACTCCACTAAAGCACAGCAGCCTTAGTGGCAGCTGCAGGACATACCCTTGCTGGATATCTGCAAAACAGCTACATGGAGGACTGCACACACTTTCACAAAACACTACTGTTTAGATGTACAGTCCAGATAGATGCCAAATTTGGCACAGCAGTCCTGCAGAACCTCTTTCCAAGTAGGTTCTGTACCCGCCTCCCTGCTCTACTGCTTTGTAGTCTGTACCTGTCAAGTATACTGAAGAATTCCTGGGGTGAGAAGAAACAATGACTTACTGTAGTAATATTGTTTCTTGCAGGTATTCTTCTGCATGCTTGACCTCCCACTCATCCTTCCCTACAAAACCTGACTGAATAGTTCTGCAGTCCATACTTTGGGCCAGATTTCACTACTGAGCTTCTTAATTAGAGCTTTTGTAATTATTGATGTTTTGTGGTTGTTATACATTGTTCTTGTTCACATTTTCTGCATTGTTCTGATAATAATTGTTGGGGCTTTTGCCCTTAGCTTGAAATTTATCTGATTGACCTCCCGCTTTAGCTCAGGTAGCACTTCCACTTTCTGCTTCTCTGATTGGCTAATGCCAATAGCTATTAGCATAAACTCCTCCTCTGGGGCACCTGAACACAGCTGGCATACTGCACTTGTCAAGCATACTGAAGAATACCTTGGAAGAAACAATATTACTACGGTGAGTAATTTTTTCTTATACTAGGCAGCCTTAGCTCTCGACCAGTTTGCTCTCTCAGGTGAGACGCTGGCTACTAAAGGGTATCGTTTCAGACTGGGACTTATCTGCACTATGCTGCCATACTAATATTTACAAGGATTACTCCTATTCTTTCTGTGCAGTTTTATAGCAGTGAACTTTTTGGACACTATTAGCTTTATGTGTTTTAAGGCAGAGGGTTATCGGTAAAGGGGTAGGGTAGGAAGTCTTATTTCTGCCATACCTGCCTATGAGCTGGGGATCTGGTGAGCTGTCGATGACTTTAAATGCCATGGCTTAAGGGCCTGCTATCAGTCTCTTACGACCTCCTCAGCAGGCTCCCCTTTCTCACTCCCTTATTAGTATGTTATTTCTCTTGCCAACCCCATGGCTCACTTCATACAAATTCCTCTTACCCCACAAACGTTCTGATAATGCCTTAACTCATTACCTCCAATAGCTCCATATGAAGTTCCAACTATCCATTGTTTACCTGACACAAAATGACCACCCAGGAGGTAATGCAGAGAATGTACTGAACTAAAACATGTTCCATTTTGAAAAACAATATTACAGTCAAATAAGAGGAACAGCGATGAGTGGCACGATGGCACCAGTTTTGCAAATCTGCTTTTCCAAAAGGTTCTTAGGAAAACTGTCAATAATATTTATTTGTACTATATGAGTTCTGAAACTGTCCCTGTTTCCTCACTGGTGCTTCTAAGTTTCAGGTTGAAATGTAAAGTAAAAGCATAATAGCACAGTACGTAGGGAACCAGGCAATTTAGAATAAATTGTTTTTATCAATGTTTGCACAATGATGAATTATTTTGTGTATTGTCATATATGTTACGCTGTCAAGCTGTCATGTGGGGTGCCTCAGGGGTTGGTGTTGTCTCCATGTTGTTCCCAGTGTACATATGCTGCCCTTGGAGACATTGTAAGAAGGTATGGGCTGATGTTTCACTGCTATGCCGATGTTACCAGCTCTACCTATCTTTTAGCCCGACCAGGATAGAGCTCTCTCGGTATTTAATAACTGAACTGCCTCGTGAAATCCAAGACTAGATGAATTCGAGCTGGCTGAGGTTGAACTCGGAGAAAGGCGGAGGTAATGGTTGTGGACCCAGGTCGTGGGATAGAGGTAGGAGCTGGTCTGCCCTCAGGATTATTTCTGGGTGGCTCCCAGCTCCTGACCTCTGAACAGGTCACGGAACCTGGGGGTGATTTTTGATTACGGGCGACTTAAGATCACAGGTGTCGGCAGTCATCAAATTAGCTTTTACCATCTGAGGAACATCTCAGGATTAAGCACCTAGTTCCGTCCATTAACTTGCCTACATTGGTCCGTGCCTTTGTGACCTCACACCTTGACTATTGCAACTCCCTCAGTATAGGGCTACCAGGGGTTGATATCCACCACTTGCAGCTAGTGCAGAACACTGCGGCCCAGCTTTTGATGGGTACTTCTCATACCTGTATATTTCTCCGGTGCTGCGAACTGCACTGGCTGCCAATACAGTGGGGATCACCTTTAAAGTTGGTCTTCTGACTTATAAAGCCCTCCATGGACTGGGCCCTGTCTACTAGCAAGAGCTTCTGGTGCCCTACTGCCTAAGCAATCACTCCACTTGGCAGATGAGGGGTTGCTAGAGGTTCCGAGGGTTTCTTTGAAATCATCGGGGCCCCTGCTTTATGTAGCTTGCCCCAACCCTCTGGAATTCTCTACCCCATCCACTTAGGGAGTGCACACCTGTGGAGAAATTTAAGCGTGCCTTAAAATCCCATCTGTGGTCATCAACGTTTTGTTGATTGACATTTTAATGATGATGTTTTAATATTTTATGTATTGTATTATGTATTTGTGTTTTATTTCTTGTTTTAACAAGTATATTGTTAATGCGCCTTTGGTTTTAGAAAGGCACAATATAAATAAATTATTATTATTACATAATTTAAACTGAAATGTTTTCTAATCATTATGGTGCAATAGTGCTAGATGGTATTCCTTTGATGTGTGCCTGTGTTGTGGTAATCCATGTATTAAATTAAAGGCACAGTTGATGAGGGTTACCAAGCAACAATGATTTCACACTTAAGTGTATGTGTTCACAGATTGGGTGTTGCACATTGATTTAGTTATTTAAATAAATGTTTGTCACATCTCATTGTCTGATGAAGCTCAACAGCCATTGAGCTTAAACGTAATGGTTGGCAACAGCACTCCTGATGTCTGATGAAATGTGACTGAGATTGCTGAGGCGCTGGTTCTAGCTGTGGTGAATAAACGCTTTTAAACTTCAAACTGTATGTGTGGACGTCTTTTGTGGTGGTTGCTTTATTTTTTCAATGCTATCCTAGATGTCCCCAGCTTCCCACTCCATTATGGTTTATTAAGATCTAGAAACCTGCTTGCCCATTTCTGGGACTGAATTCCATCGTTTCTCTTTACAATACCAAGATAATGATTGACCTCCGTTGTCACAGTTGGAATGTTCGAGACTGGATCCTCTCATTAAACGTAAGCAGATTTTGGCTCATCTTCTCAGACTTAAGTCACAGGTGGTCTTCTTACAGAAACCATACTTACTGATCAGGAGCCCAGAAGCTTTAGAGGGGCTAGGTAGGTTTGGAGGTGCACAGCACGGACCATTAAAAAAGAGGTATCACCATTCTTGTATACAAGGATTTACTGTACACTGGTCCCACCTTAAGGTTCATACTGATAATGAAGATCAATGGGCTCTGACTCAAGTTTGATAGCCCCCACAACCCATTGGCCAGCCTGAATTTAACCTCTGAAGTTTCCACCTTTGCTGACCCCAGGTCCCTGTGCTAACTGGTTGTGACTTTAATCATACTGGACCAGAGCCACGGTACACCTGAACCTCATGGCGAAGCAGTTCATGCTGTCCTACAATGTGGATCAGGACCATATGAATGCTTGAGACAGCATAATCCGAGAACTAGAGATTATACCTATCACTCTGCAGTCCACAGTACATTTAGCTGCCTCGACTTGTGGCTCACCTCCCCCAGTCTTACCTGTTTGATTACTGCAGTGGCTATCAACCCGCTAGTCATCTCAGACCATGCTCCCATTCAAATAGACTTGCTCCTTGTCAGCATCCCACAGCACTCTCCTGCAGGCGTTTACACCTACTTCTTTTGCAGGACACACAGTTTAAACCTGGTTTCAGGAAGCTGTGGTTGAATTCTTCACTGACAACAATAATGGGACAACCTCTGTTGCTACCTTGTGAGGCTTTTAAGGTTACCCTCAGGGACCGTCATCATTGGCTACGCTGCTTATCACCACAAACAACATGAGAGTCAGCTGGCCACCCTGGAATCCCAACTAGCAACCAAAGAAGCACTCTAACTAGTCCTTCCTCTCCAAGAGCTTTCTGCTGTGGAGAGGTCACCGTATTCCATCAGGAGATTAATGCTCTAACAATGCATAAAGTGGAGCTTGCCCTTCTGCTTTAAACGTAAGCACTGGGAAAGTGGTGAAAAAGTGGTAAACTCTTAGCTTACCATTTGCAACAGCAGCAATCTGAACAATACATCTCCTCTATGTAATCAGGCTGGTCAACTTTGTACTAAGCCCCAAAACATAAACAACATCATGGCAACGTTTTAGCAACAGCTATACACCTCAGTCTCCACCCTCACTCTGCTTCGCTAGCCTTCTTTCTCCACAACATGTGGCTCCCAAAATTGATCCTACCCAGGTGGCATCCTTAGATCTGCTTATTATCCTTCAAGAAATTGAGACAGCGATTAAATCTCTTAAACCTAGGAAGGCACCAGGAGGTGCTGGCCTGCCAATAGACATAAATTCCTCTGCTCTCAATTGTTGATTGAGTGATTAATTGATAACATTTATTTATATTCACGTACAATCTTTAGGGATGAAATCCTTGTTTTAAATAAGAATGCCCTGTACAATATAACAAAACCTACATACATTATTATACAACAGACAACAAACAATACAATATTACAGTATTTGATATATGAATCTATTACGTAATAAACAATTGCAATGCAAACAAATACACAGGTACAATATTATTTAACAATTGAAAACTGCTGCACATAATAAGGAATTTAAAATCAAGTGAAGCACAAACAATTCTGATTAAGATATTTTCTAAGAGATTTCGAATTTGATAATGAATTTTGGCCTTTAACTCTAAAGGAATAGAGTTCCATGTTTTTGCCACCATACTTTGTAATGTAAAATCACCAAATCTATTGAGGATCTTGGCCAAGACACAGCTACTGTATTTCTCCTTAGCACATATTTATTTTCATGTTTGTTTCCAATATAAACCAGGTATCTTAGCGGGTGTATATCTTTAGTGTTGAATAGTTTTTAACACGAGATCAGCCATCCAAATCTCTTCTCTGTTCAGGACCCATCCAACCCAGAGCAGCATAAACCTTACAATGATGTGTTTCAATATACTAAAACTAGCAAATTTGGCTAGCTTATAGTATACTTGGTCCACTTTTTAATGCCTTTTAAGGTGCTCTTATAGACTAGTGCCCCCATGTATTCCAAAACAGTTATTATCAATTGCTGGACAACCTTTATTCTCATTGTTTTAACAAGGCAACAGAAATTCTTCTCAATGCTCCAACTTTTGAACAGACTTCCTTACTATTAAATGTGTACATTCTTCATAAATAAGTTCCTGATCTATTAGTACACCTAAATATTTATACGTGTTTATATTTATAGTTTTCTGATGATTTTTGAATAATATGTTTAAATCTGTATCAGTCTTGGATTTGTTTCTATTTTAAAACTCATGCATTGGGTCCTTTTATGATTCATCAATAATTTAGATATACAGAACCAAGTTTCATCCGTAAACATCCTCCTGTAATTTTTGTTCAAATGAGGTGCGACTGTCTGCGGATGCCACTAATACTGTGTCGCTCATGCATAGTCGACCTCACTATTTTTACAATTTCTGGTACTCTATTAACATACACATTAAAGAGCAAAGGATCTAAAATTGAGCCCTGTGGGACCCTCTTTATTTCTCCCAGTGTAGACATTACTGCTCCCACAGAAACATACTGTCTCCTATTTGCTAAATAAGATTTGAACCAATTCAAAGCTTCTTCATGAACCCCATTTCATACAACCTTAATAACAGAATGCTATGTCCACAAACTTAGGCATTACTGAGGTCCATGAACACGCTCCCAGTGGTATATCCTGAATTAAAAGATGTTGTTACAAGATTATAAAATCCACGAGGGCCATGTCCGTGGACTTTCCTACTGTAAAAGCCATGTTGACAGTTTGTTATTAATCCACACTGGTCCATATATTGGCTAAGTTGTTTATGCACAAATTTCTCAATCAACTTTGATAATACAGGAGCAGAGCTATTGCTCTGTAACTAGAGGCAGTTAAGGAGTCCCCACCTTTTAAAATAGAGACCACTTTTTCATTTTCCAAACATCTGGAAATGGTGTTGCACTGAGGCTCCAGTTAAACAAGTGTGCTATTACCGTGCCGGACTATTAGCTCCTAACTGTAAGAATTTTGATTCCACTCCATCTAGGCCACCAGATGTATTCATTTTAATCTCTTTTAGAACCGTGTCCCATTCTTCACACCCTCTATGTGGAAATTGTTTCCACGTGGCTGTTCCCCATCAATGTCCATAGTCACAATCACAGTGCTTCCTAAGCTGGGTAAAGACCACTTGCTTCCTTCCAGCTACTGCCTATATCTCTTATTATGGCTGACAGCAAAATATATGCTAGAATCCTGGCTACCTGGTTGGAACCCTACTCTCACATCTGATACACCCTCGTAAGTAGGCTTTGTCTGCAGATGGTTTAGGTCAGATCACATGCAAACATTAACCAGTTTGATGTATATAGCCTGTTTCTCCCCTCCCTACAGCAGTGGTGGCCATTGATTTTGAAAAAGCTTTTGATTCAGTTGAATGGAACTAGCTGTAGTCCATGTTGGCCCACATGGGGTTTGGGGCTTTTTCATCTCATCAATTAAAACTATGTAGTCTTCCACAGCGGTGTAGGTTATTACAAATTCCATGCACTCTCCCCTCTTTCCCTTGGCCCATATGCCGAAAAGGCTGCCCTCTTCCCCTTATTGTTTGTCTTAGCTATCAAACCCTTACTGTGTCCATAGTCAACACTCTGAGATCTCTGGTATTGCCGTGGGAGTTCGGTTACATAAAACTTTATTATAGTAATTATAGTAAATGCTATTTTCTTTTAAACTTAGATTGTGGGCTTTTAGTGACACTGTACTTTCTTCGTTGTCTTTACTTAGAATTGTTTTTGGGCTGTTGAAATTTAAAATGCAGTGGTGGTGTATTTCTGTGCTGTCTTTAATTGCTGCAAATTTCACCCCCTTCCCCAACTCTTAATTATATGCCCTGTTAAATCTGATTGACAGGAGCTAAACACAGGGTATAGTAAGAGGTGGAAGTAGGAGGGCATAAGGGAAGAAGCCCACCTCAGCACGACAAGTGTTTTGACTCATTTATTTATTTTTGGTTTCTTTTTTTTTTTGAGAAAATTATCTGAGGATCAGTGGCAGGATTTTAGGACAGTAAATTAATAAAAGGGAACTAGGAGAGCTTCAGTAGCAGACAAGTAGTGGAATAGCAGTATAATTGCAGTATAATGTGGGGAGTGGTGCAATGCACGGTGGCTATGGGGCAGCCATATTCAGGTGGACCTTCTGGACACTGTTGTGCTGCCCTATCTGCATGCATCTCTCTGGACTGTGGGATGAGGTAGCCAGACTCAGAGCAGAAGTAAACTGGGTCAGGAGTACCATCACCTCTATCCAGAGACCACCCAGTCCAATGCAACTGCCTCAAAGGATGCCGAGCGAGGAGCACTTGGATGACAGTGGGCTCAGGGAGGTTAGAGCAGTCAGGCAGAGGCACATCCCAGATCCTATTCCACTCAAGAACTCATATGCCACACTGGCAAATGGGGACAACAAATAGGGGTACCCAGAGAAGTGGAAGGAAGGATGTGGAAGTTAGCCAAGGAGGTGACCTCAGCGGGAAAGCAGTGGACCCCAGGAGGAGGAAGGCGAATCCTGGTGGGGGACTCCATCATAAGAGGGATCCAACTAGGAACACAGGAGGGGAGGACAGGGAGGTGAGGTGCCTACCAGGTGCCACGGCATGGAGGGATGGAAGGAAGATCCTGGGGATCACTGGGAAGACAAGATGGGAGGGTGATCTGGATGTCATTATCCACCTAGGTACTAAATGACCTGGCAAATGGGGAGCCAAAGGAAGTTCAGGAAGAGTTTAGGAAATTGGGGAAGGGTCTCAAGTAGTAGCTACTTCTGTCACTTTCTCAAAAGTACTACCTGTGAGAGGCAAGGGAGAGCATGGAGTGCATGCACCAGGAACTTTAACTCATGGTTGAAGAACTGGTGCTGTGGAGGAAGGGTTTGGATTCATTGGTGACTGGGGACCCACCTGGAGGGATGGAGGTTTGTTCAAGCCTGACGGCCTGCATCCATCCTGGAGGGAATCCAAGCACCCAATGATAAGTTTAAATGCTACATTGACAAGCATTTAAACTAGCAAAGAGGGATGGCAGGCAGCAAGGAGGGTACCACTTGCTCACCCCAGCTAGCAGGGAACCAGTGAACCAGGAGTGGCTATTCTGCAAAGCAGTGTGCAAAAGATGGAGATTAGTGCCCAAGAGGTGGATAGGCAGAAAAGGCAAAATTCAGCAGAAGGGCAGACAGCAAGGAGAACCAGGGATAAAGGACAAGCAAGGTAGGGGCTGGAGTAGAACAGCGAAACAGTCTAGGGAGGTCAAATCATGGAAAGCCATGTGCAAATGCAGGAGCCTTAGCAAAAAGATGGAAGATCTGGAGGCTGTCATGGTGCAGTCAGACCTGGACATTGTGGCCATCACTGAAACCTGGTGTAATGATAACCATGACTGGGAGATGGCCATACCTGGCTACAACATATTCAGAATGGACAGAGCAGGCAAAGGAGGAGGAGGATGGCACTGTATGTGAAAAAATGACATAAGGGCCACAGAGATCCAGGACGAACAAAATGGGGGAGAGATACTGTGGGTTAAGCTGGAAAGGAAAATGGGGACAGCCATCCGCATGTGTGGTCTATAGACCACCAGCCCAGGAGGAAGAAACAGATAGGGAGATGATGCTAGCCATCCAAGGATGGCAGACAAGATGAGGTAGTACTGGTTGGAGACTTCAATATTCCAGACGTGGACTGGAGCATCCCAGAAGCAGCATCAACTAGGAGCAGATTTATCCTTCAGGGTGCCTTCCTCAAGCAACTGGTCATGGAACCAACTCGGCAGAAGGCAATACTGGACCTTGTTCTCTACAAACAGGGACAGTGTGATGGGGTAACAGTGGGGAGCACCTGGGGAACAGTGACCACCAGTCATTGTGGTTTGAAATCACAGAAAGAGCAGAACCAAACCACACAAAAACACATATCCTGGATTTTAGGGGCAGACTTTGGGAAAATGGGGAGATACTTGAAAGAGGCAATAAGGGGAATGGGACACGAATCAGGGGTTGAGGAACAGTGGGAGGTATTTAAAATGGGGATTACAAGAACAACAGAATTATGCATTAAGCAGGTTAGCAAGAAGAAAAGGAAGAGGAGACCATTATGGTTTTCCAAAGAGGTAGCAAAGAAAGTGAAAGCCAAAAGATTGCATTCAGGCAATACAAAAAGACACAGGCAGAAGGGATAGGGAAGTACCAGGAGAAGCAAAGGGAGGCAGGGAGGTCAGTAAGGGCCAAAGCTCAGACAGAAGAACACATTGCAAAATCAGTGGGTAGAGGGACAAAACCTTTACAGGTACATAAGTGAAAAAAGAAAGACAAAGGGAGGATAGTGAGACTGCAGGGGGAGGATGGGGCTGCGTGGAAGATGACAACAGTAAAGCTGACATATTGAACAGGTATTTCTGCTTAGTCTTTACTGAGGAAGAGGAGGTAATGGGTCTGAAGGGAGTACAAGGGTGAGAATGGTGCAGAAATGGACACAAGTCCCTTTACACGAGAAAGGGTCCTGAAGGAACTGGAAGTAATAAGAGTTGATAAAGCAATGGGGCCAGATGGGGTGCACCCAGGATCCTTAAAGAACTAAGAGAGGTGGTGGCTGAACCTCTGGCTATCCTGTTTAGCCGATCACTGGAAACAGGGAGGTACCCAAAGACTGGAGGACAGCAGATGTAGTCCCCTTATACAAAGTGGGAACAAAGAGGAGAGGGAACTACAGACCAGTCAGCCTCACCTCAGTAGTGGGAAAGATCATGGAAGCACTACTGAAGGAGAGATTGGTGGAACATCTGGTTGTCAATGGACTACAGGACCCAAGGCAGCATGGTTTCACCAGGGGAGGTCATGTCAGACCAACCTCATTGAATTTTTGACTGGTTGACTAGGGAGGTGGATCGGGGAGGGCAGTGGACATGGCCTATCTGGACTTCAGCAAGGCCTTTAACACTGTGCCACATAGAAGACTATTACACAGACTAGGGAATATGGGTGTGGGCAGGACAGTAGTGTGGTGGGTAGGTAACTGGCTGGATGGCAGGACACAGAGGGTGGTGGTAAATGGCTGTCATTCCACAGAGTGAAGAGTGACCAGTGGGTACCACAGGGATCAGTGCTGGGACCGGTCCTATTCAACATCTTCATCAGTGACATTGTGCAGGACCTAGAAGGCAGAATTTCACTGTTCGCTGATGACACAAAGCTCTGTAACAGAGTAGACACACCAGAGGTGTAGACAGAATGAGAAGGGACCTGCAGAAACTTGAAGAATGGTCAGGGGTTTGGCAGTTGAAATTCAATGCAAAGAAGTGCAAGATAATGCATATGGGGCACAAAACCCTGGCACAATATATCAGTTGGGGTGAGGATATAGCATGCACCAAGCAGGAAAGTGATCTTGGGGTTATCATCTCTGATGAACTCAAGGTAGGAAACAGTGTGACAAGGCAGCAGGTAAAGCAAATAGGATGCTGGGATGTATAGGCAGGGGCATCACCAGCAGGAAAGGGAGGTCATAATTCCACTATACAAGACACTAGTGAGGCCCCACCTGAGTACAGTGTACAGTTTTGGAGACCATACCTACGTAAGGACATAGACAGGGTAGAGAAGGTTCAGAGAAGGGCAACAAAGATGGTGCATGGATTGCATCACAAGTCCTATGGAGACAGGTTGAAGGAACTGAACATGTACTCCCTGGAGGAGAGGCGGGAGAGGGGATATGATAGAGACATACAAGTATCTTACAGGCAGGAACAGGGTGCAGGAATACACTATTTTTAAGCAAAAAGATGTTCCAGGACTAGAGGGCATGAGATGAAGTTGGAGGGAGGACAATTCAGAGGAAGCGTGAGGAAGAATTTCTTCACAGAACGGGTGGTGGACAAGTGGAACACCCTGCCAGAGGAAGTGGTGGAGGCTGAAACAATCACAGGATTTAAAAATGCGTGGGATAGACATAAAGGAATTCTGGAGGTCAGGGTAAGGGCAACAGACTTCTAGGAAAACATAAACTGAACTTACAAGCTCAAATGGGCAGACTGGGTGGGCCATAGGCCCTTATCTGCTGACACTGTCTATGTATCTATCGTTGACAACCTCCTAATGATCTTGGAGATGCCCACTCTTCTATGTCACCCGATGAATACCCTCCACACTTTTACCTCTCTGTCTCCTCTCTCCAGTTTAAAATGAACCATACTAAAACTGAAGTCCTTCCTCTAAACAAGACTAGTACCTCATCACCTTTTACTGTGCTGCAACTCAGATCGTGCAGACTCCTGAATACCTGGGCATCAAGATAACTCCTCTCCTGTATAAATTGTGTGATCTGGACTTCTCCACTTTACTCTCCAAACTTAAAACTGAAATAGACTGATGGAGGTCACTAAAGTTATCTATGGCAGGTAGAGCGAGGCAATTAAAGAGCTAGTGTACTGTTTGGAATTAATAGTAATTTTCAGATGCAGTCAGCTATCACTTCCAATATCGTAAGTATTTTTATTTTCTGTTTGCTAATTAAATGATTTTCCACCTGGCAGTACTGGGGTGATGTCTGGGCAGCACTCTGTCTGGAGGGAAAAAAAAAGTCAGTTCTGTTCCTCCCACTACATTGTCAGAAATGAGACAAAACACCTTAAGGCACCACAATCCTTGCAGCCTGAGCAGTCACTTTCACAAGCTACCAATCAAAATGGAGGAAATTGTGACATCACTAGTAACCAGGAGAGCCAGTCCCTGCTGCTTCATGTGAAAGAGAAACCTGGCAGTGAGAAATGGTTCTCATTGGTTAGTAGTGACATTATACTTAGTGTGTTCTCAGTGTTGATGTAGTGGGAGGAACAGACTGTTTTCCCTCCAGACAGTACTGCTCCACACATCACCCCAGTACTGCCAGGTGGAAAATCTTCTGATTAGCAAACAGAAAAGAAAAATACTTGAGATACAATAAGTGACAGCTGACTACATCTGAAAGTTACAATTAATTGCTGGCAGTTTCAGGCAGTACACTAGCTCTTTAAGATGATAACAACCCTAAATTGTTCCACTTACTTTCTCACCTGCCTATACCAATTCCCAAGAAATGGTTCACTCTAATAGATAACTTAATTGGTCAGTTCCTATGGGAAGAATGCAAACCCTGATATAGTTGGACCAAATTTCATATGCACTGGCACAAGGAGGGTGGATCCTACCTGGTATTATGGTTACAACTGGGCCTTTAAAGTAGTCCAGACCATTAAATGGCTGGAAGATGATTGCTCCACTTCACCACTTTGGACCTCTATTGAAACCAGCCTTTTAAAAACCATGGCCACTTCTGTTTATCTCTTTCCTGGGACCAAACCTCCCACACCTCTCACCCTCACCATTGCCTCTGCTTTTAGTCCTGGAAGCAGGTGAGCCAATGGATGGGACTCACTCTGGGCCACCCTCTCACCCCTTGTGGGAAAACCCTGAAATCTGAGTCAGTGGGACAATCCTCAACTGGGTCGACTGGAAGCAACAGGGCATCCATACTCTCTTAGATTTGTTCTCCTACACTCGGTCACTTTATATTCCTTTCAAGGGCTCCAACTGCGTTATGACCTCCCTATAGTATGGTTGCGTAAGAACTTACGTAACAGTAGATCTTAAGAGCATCTCTTGCAGCAGGTTATAACACATGGGATTACAGCCACATGTGTAATATCCTCTGGATGACTTCTCAGCAGTCGACCCTGGGACCTCCCCAGCACTACTACATGGTGTTTACCTGGTAAGCATAAAGGGGAGGTCCCAGCTACTCCTCAGTTCTTTTCAATCCTGGCGGTGAATGTGAAAATATATCCTAGGCCTCTGATGGGAAATGAGGAGGAATCAAGGCAGCAGCTCGTGGAGTTGTAAAAGGCGAGCAAAGGAACCCTTCTGAAAGTAACAGCAAGGGAAGGAGGGCAGGGCTGCATGACCTGCTGCAAGAGATACTCTTGAAAATCTACTGTTATGGTAAGTTCTTATGCAACACGTACTATCTTATTCAAGACAATCTCATGCAGCAGGTCATAGCATATGGAAGATTCCAAAGCAGTTAGTATACCCAGTAGGAGGAGGAAGCAAATCATTAGGGCTTTAGGACAGGAGGCCTTGTAGGATGGCCCGTCCAAAACAGTCCACTTCTTAGAAGCAATGTCTAGACTGTAATGCTTGGTGAAGGTATGTACAGTAGACCACGTAGTGGCCATAAATATCCAAGTCAGAAATGCCCTAGAAACACAACATAGAGGCAGCCATGTCTCTGGTAGAATGGGTTGTACAACCCTGTGAGGATTTTTTCATATTTTGCATAGATAAGCATAATGCAGTCGACCAACTATGTGAACAAGCACTTCTTTGAAACACTAATGCCCTGGTTTCCAGGGGCAAAGAAACAAAAAGTTGCTCAGTTTTTAATAACTGCAAGTGTGGAGAAGGTAAATGCTCAATGTTCTATGCATATCGAGAGTATGAAGCAGGCTTCCCTGGATTCATAGGCTCCACAAAGCTCTGCAAAGTACACTGGTAATTGAATGGTCTAATTGAAAGTAAATTCAGAAACAACCTTCGCAAAATGATGGGTTAGTGCATAAAGACATCCGGTCATTATGAAATTACAGGTATAGAGGTTTGCACATTAATGCATGTAACTCTGAGACACGTCTGCCTGATGTAATGGCATCGAAAACATAGTTTTCCAAGAAAGATAATGGAGGACGCTGGATTAAGCAGGCTCAAATGGACTCATAGTTAATTTTCAAGCACAAAATTCAAATCCCACACAGGGACTGAATCCCAGATAGGGGGATGTGGGTGCAGAATGCCTTTTAAAAATGTTTGAATCAAAGGTTACTGGGACAAAGGGATTTTGTGCACAGGTAAATGAAATGCAGTAATGGTAGAAAAGTGATCTTTCACAGAGGAATATTTCAGTCCACCCTCTGACAATGAGAATAAATAATCTGAGATATACTAACGGGAACACTCATAAGGCTCCAAGTCCAGTGTGGACACCCAAATAGAGTAGATGGCTACAGGCCCAGAAGTTCTGTCACCTTTGGGGACACATGGAAGTGCAAGAGGATTACGTCTGAGGAGCCAGGTGTGCAGATGGAGGAACAACGGTCCAGGTGTAGCAGGGAACCTTGTGCCTGGGACAGTAAAGCCGGCAGATTGGAAGAGGGCTGGGATCTGGTTCTAAGAGCTGTAGAAGTAGAGGAACCAAATCTGTTTTGGCCAGAATGGCTCTATGAGAATCATAGACACCCTGTCCTTGACCAGTTTGAGTAGTACCCTCTGAGACGAGCAGAAAGGGTGGGAAGAAATAAAGAAATCTCCTGTCCAGGAAAGAGATAATGCATCCTGCCACACAGTTCCAGGACCTCGCACGACAGAGCAGTAAAGCGCAATTTTGCGTTTGCAGAGAGGCAAATAGGTCCAACTCAGTCAGCCCCACAGGTGGAAGGCGTCGTTTTGAATGTTGGATAAAATTTCCCACTTGTGGGCCTGGGCAGTGGATCTGCTCAGGGCATCCACCAGGTGTTGGACATCCCGGGATGTGTAGTGCCAGAAGATTAATATTTCTCTGATCGTCAATACCAAACCCTCATCGATTCTCTGCAGAGAGGTAGGGGTGGGAACTTCCTTGCTTGTTTAGGTAGTGAACCACCGTAGAACTGTCTGATTGCACTTGAATGCAACCAGGGAGGTGAATCTTGAGTGTCTGTAGAGTGTAGAGAACTGCCCACAGCTTCAAGACATTAATATGGAGATGGGCCTCCACTGGCATCCAAGATCCTCGGGACCTAACGTGCAGGAGATGAGCACCCACCCCATCAAGGAGGCATCTGTAGTCAGAATGAGACTCTGGACAGGAGAGCAGAATGGCATGCCTCACATTAAGTTGTCTCTGGACTTCCACCATTGCAAAGCTTGAAAAGCTATGGAAGACATCAGGACTGGAGCATTGAAATTGTCCTCCTTCTGGTCCCATTGGTCTCTGAGGGACCACTGAAGGACCCTCATATTAACCTGGCATTGTGGACCATCAGTATTGTGGCTGCCAAATGTCCCAGGAGGCAGAGGTAGTCTCCTGCCGAGACTAATCTGCTGGACTCTAAGCTGCATGCCAAAGCAATCATGGAGTCCGCTCAAGCTGTGGGCAGATATGCCTTCCCCATGAAGGTGTCTAACGTGGCTCTGATATATTGGTGGCAATTGTGTAGGGTCTGTTTGGACTTTGGATGTTTCCACTATCCCCACCTGGGCAAACAACTGCAGGGTTCGAAGCGTTAGTAACAGCTGTTGGCTGGAGGGCGCTTTCGAAGCCAGTCATCTAGGTGAGGGAAGACAGAGGCCTTCCTGCAGAGGGCCACTGCGACCACTGCTAGGCATTTTGTAAATACCCTCAGGGCCCAGGAAAGGCCAAAGGGAGAGCTCTGAACTGCTAATGATGACCCTAAAACATGAAATGGAGAAACCATTTGTGGGCTGGGTGCATCATGATGTGGAGGTATGCATCCTTCATATCCAGAGAGCAGAGTCAATCTCCGTGTTCAGCAAAGGGAGAAGTGTCGGCAGAGACACCATTTGGAACTTTGGTAAGTGATGTAGAGGTTGAGGCACCTCAGATCCAAAATGGGGCATAAATCCCCGTCCATTTGGGAACCAGGAAAAAGTGGATGTAAAATCCGCACCCTTCTGAGGAAGGGAACTGGTTCGATGGCCTTTTTGGATAGCAAAGCATCGATCTTGGTCCATAAGACCAATGCTTGGTCTGCAGGGTAGTGAGAGACCCTGGTGGCAAAGGAAGAGGTATCTTCCTGAACTCCAGTGTGTCCTGTCATGATCAATTGCAGGAGCCACTGGTTGGAGGAATAACTTGCCACCCTTGCAGGTGCAGGAAAACCTGCCCGACTGCCATGGGTAGGGTCTCTGGACCCATGACCAGAGGAAGTCCTTCAGACTGGCCCTGCTGAGGCAGCAGGAACATAACAGGGTTTCTGAGCATTTTAGAACCTGGCAATGGGTAACTGAGGTTTTTCTCTTATTGGCAGGTTGTCTTGAGCCATGGGATGGCACCTGTAGGAGCAGTCCTCGAGGAGCAACTGAAGGCCATTTATGACTTTAGGATAGTACAGGGTCCATACTGATTGAAAGGTATGACCTGAGTCTTGTAAGTCTTTTAATATGTCTTGGGTCTGTGGACCGAACAGCTGAACCCCTTTAAAAGGAGCATTCAGGATAGATTGCTGTATGTCCTGTGAAAATCCTGACACCTAAACCAGGCATGACTTCTGAGACACACTCCTGCAGAGGACGTATGAGCTGTAGTGTCAGCAGCATCACAAGTGGCCCTTAGCAGGTAATGGCATACAGCTACGCAGTAGACATTTTGACCGCCAGCTCCTCCTGAACAGAACCCGCCGGGAGGGACTGGACGGTCACCTGGGGAGGCCTTTAGGATTTCCTCCTGATATTTAAGGAGGAGTCCCATGTAATTAAGCATACATAGAGACAAGGTGGCTGAGGCAAAACCCTTTTCCCATAACATCCAATTTCTTGGACTCCATATCTGGGGGCTGAGCACTCATGTGCTGAGGCCTAGAGGACCTGTCATGTGCGGCATCACCATGGAGTCCACCTGAGGTGGAGACATGAAATAGGGGTCATCCACCAGAGCCTGATAAATCCTATCAGCCTTATGAGAATTGGAGGGAATCTTGACAGGTTGCTTCCATTCAGCCAAGATAGCCTCTTCAAAGGTGTCCACAAAAGGGTGACAATGACAGCGGGCATTCCGCACACCTAAGTACTGAGCCAGTCTCTTTCTAGGAGCACCCTGCTCAGTGCCCAGGAATCCAAAAATTTTCTGAGGTGGATCATAATGTCTGAAAATATTGGGTTATCTGGCAGAGAACAATGGAGCTCAGGGTAGGTTCCCTGAACAGAGGAGGCGGCAGAGAAGAATTGAGAGGAATCCTCGTGGTCCATGCCATCCTTGTCCTCCAGGTCAGCCAGATCCCATTCCTGAAGGAAAAGGTCCTCCATGTTTACATCCTTGCTGTACACTACGGGAGACAGGGGAAGAGCTAGCCATCTGCTGGGCTGAAGGAGGCTAAGAGGGAGCAGAGACGGAGCCAACCCTCTCTAGGGGACACAGGGGTCTGAGTCAGGTCCAGGATAGTATTCACTAGAGCCTGGACATCAATCATGGCCATCTGTCCAGTGGAAGTAGTTGGGGCAGACTGGACAGAGTGAATTGAGACCACTGACGGAATGGAGGCAGGCAATGGAACCAAACGTGGAGCTATCGACGAGGGGTGTGTGTATGACCCCAGGATCATCAACGAGGTGCCAGCATTAAGTCCTGTGAGACAAGGCTGGTTGTTGATGATGAGATCATCGATGGGCATGAGGCTCCTGCAATCAATGATAGGAATGTCGATGGGGTGCAAGCAATCGTCGATGATGACAGGACTGTTGACGGCTGTAAGACAATGTTGACGAGGATAGTATTGTCAACAGGCCTGAAGCCATCGTGGATAACAATGGCTAGACAGTACTGAAGGGGAGGCAGCTTTGGAAGCTGCAGCATGGCCTCAGAACCCACAGTTGATGGAGGAGCCATCAAAGAGGGAAGAAAGGAGCCCATAATTGTCAACAGTGTAGAGTACGATGTAAGAGGGGCAGCCTTCTCCATACTCACTTTGTGTGAAGTCTTCATCGATGATAAGGGAGCGGTAGAATCATACTTTGTCTTTGATGCATGTTTCTTACCAGGACCCTGCGCAGTCGATGTGGAGGGTCACCTGTAGAGTGGTGAGACCCGAGGAGGACAGCAAGGATTCTCTGGTTGTGGAGCATTGTTGCTGCTCCAGGAGGGCAACCTTTTGCTCCATGAGGAACTCATGGAGCTACTGAAGCCTTCAACGTTTTGTGGCCTTGTTGAGTCCGTTGCAGAAGACATTCACCCTGGAGTCGTGTTCAGGACCAAGGCAACGAACACAGACTTCATGGAGGTCTTCCTTAGCGATTTTTGACCACAGGAACACTCGGAATGAGGGATCTGAAGACATAAGTTTATGAATTCTTGTAGTAAATTTTGGTCAGTAGAACTCTTCATCGATTACAGGAAAGCAGAGCTCAAAGGGAGGACTTGTTGCATGCAGGTCGCGATTGAAAAGAACTGAAAGTAGCTGGGACCTCCCCTTTATACCTGCCAGGCAGACACCACGTGGTAGTGCTGGGGACGTCCTAGAGTCGATGGCTGAGAAGTCATCCGGAGGAAATTATGCCCGTGGCTGTAATCCCATGTGTTATGACACGCTACAGGAGATTGCCTGAAGAAGATCTATAAATTACGTAGTGCCCTTGTGCCCTTTCTCAACAAGCTTCACATCTTCTCCACCTCTTACTCCAAGCATCCAGTGTCTAAATGGCTTACTACTAAATCAGGCAAAGCTGGGCTAATATATATTCATATTAGAGAATGCCTCCCTGACCAAAACCACCCTGCAAGGGCCTACTGGTCTAAGGCTTTGGCTTTGATATCACTGAGAAGACTGACTAAAGTGCTGAAAATAGCCTGTAACCCACTTAAGGACCCCAGGAGTCGACTCATCCAAAAGAAATCCTTTACTGCTGGTATCGCACTTCTGCCATACTGTTTGCTGCCCATCTTCTCCCGTCCAAACCATCATTGGAGGTGTCATAGACCTAATGGGGTATTTTCCATCTCCTATGGAGTTGCCCAGCCCTTGCTAAATTTTGGTCTAATGTCCAGACAGTTTTGCCTCAGATACTACATGCCCTGTTAACCCTTGCACTGGGACTTTTCCTTACTGGCTTCAACAGGGAGTCTCACACCTCAATAAGACACAAAGAGATCTCACAATCCATGCCAGTGTAGTGACTAAATGCCTCCTCTTGTGTGGATGGCGATCTAACAAAGTACCTCCCCTTCTGAATTTCTGGATAAGCTTCTTAACTTTCTACATATGAATGCATGCCACACATTGCCAGCCAGACCTTGCACTTACTCTCTTCCACGTGGGGTCCTTTCTACTCTTATCTACACTCCTTTACCATGGGCTCATCTACTAGGCCCCACTCCCAGCTGTCCTTCCCCAGACAAGGAATGGGTACTCTACCTTTATTTTCACAACCACCTATAGTCCCAATATATCTAGAAGTCATCTTCACTTGTCAGCCTTGTAACCTCCTCCTGGATTCATTCACTTTTGCATTGTTAGACCCTCATCCAAGTTATATAGCACTCTAGTTCTGTTGTACATAATTCTTTTTACTTTATGGGGTCCTTATTACTCCACCCCAAAAATGCCTCAACTGGTAGCATATTTTCTCTGTAGTTATTTTGTCCTTTATCAGTTACTACTGTGTGATCTTTTGCACCATAGTCTCCTACTTTGCACAGCATTAGTATGATGTCATTGTACCTTACTTGTATGTCGCTCTCCTTGGTTTGCATATAGGCCTTATACATGTATCTATTCATTTGAGGATCTATTCTTCCCTGTATATTTTATTTCTAAGATGCTACTGGAATGTACACTTATCAAGTCTGCGATTTTCATGTTGTATTACATGAAACATTTTTGAATAAAAAGTTTAATAACAAAAAAAACACAAACAAAACTAAAGAACAGTAGGGATGACTTTTTGTCCAATTTCATTGCACTACTGCTTTAAACATTTCACCAATATTGGCAGTGGCAAAACCTCACCCAGACCTTCATAGAAGCTGCAAATGAGGAAACAGCAGGTTTGCCAATTCAGACTCTTTTAAGATCAGCACAAATGAATTTAATGAGACTGCCTGTAGAAACAAACATCACCTACCCACTAGAATTACTTAAAAAGGAGAAAAACAATATAAATCGTGAAGATAAATGGTCAAAGAGGAGCTCATAAGTGCTTCTGTCCCAAGCACATTGGTAGAGAAGACTGGCCAACACGAGCACTGGAACATGCACAATACCAGCATCATTCCATGCAACTAGATTCAGTTCTTTATAGGTGTACCAGTGAACCCTGGTCAGGTGCACATTACCTGATTATAAGTAATTCCCACGGAGAACATGGTGGGACATAGAAATGATTGTTTTTTTTTGTTTTGTTTTGTTTTTATTGCACCTTACTCATATAGTGATAAACTGAAAGAGCTATTTCCACATACTGCACACCGACCCTTACTTCTGAGTTCTTATCTGGACCCCATGACTGCAGAATGGTCACCACCACCACCCAGTCCTATGTGTAAAGACTGGAATGAACCCAAACTAGAATACATTTTGGCTTTAATACCCTGACCTTCCAGAATTACTGCCACAACAGATGGAATGCAATGCCAACCCACTGTAACCGAAGAATTATCCATCCAGTCGAATGCCCACCTCAGTCCACTGGAATCCCACCACTAGAATGCCTATGGATTTCTTCAAAGGTGCATTGATTTATTTGATTCATTTATGCAAATTGTAACTATGAGTACAGTCTCACAATACCATACAGTAGTTCTGTAATTCTGTGATGATCAGATGCCCTACCGCTTTGCTCATTGAAGCTTCCTCAGAGAATGGGCTCCTGGTGCAGTATCATGTGTTTTTATGGGACAGAACTTCTAGTGTCAGATATTTAAAACTTAGCCTGGACACTAAGGTGTGTCTGCCCATGCTAGCCAGGTTTTGCATCCAAGTTGGGGGTGGGGTTTATATTCAGACTCCCCAAAGTGCAAGCAAAACCAAGCACTAAGTTACGCTAGCCCATGCAAATGAAGGGGTCCTCCTTCGATAGGCACAGCAAAGAAATTGAGAGGTTTGCATAGGTGGTAAATGTCACTCCAATGGGTGCAAGTTACTGACATTGCAAATCAGGATTTAACAGGGCATTAAGGTTCTTCTTGGCGGACAGTGGTACTACAACTGCCCACCCCCATCTGAATCCTGTCCCATGTACATATTGGCTACCCTGGTGTCCAGTAGCACTCCCTGTCCTCTGATTACCAGTTGCCATATGAAGAAAGGTGTCCCTGCTGTCTAGTGGCACCCCACATCCTCTGATTGCTGGTCGCCATGTGACTAAAGCTGTCCCTGGGATCTAGTGGCACCTCCCACCCTCTGATCACTGATTGTTGTGTAAAAAAGCTGTCCCTGGTGTCTAATGGCATCCCTCCCATCCTCCAGTCACCAGTTGCCATGTAATGGAAGCTATCCCTGGTATCTAGTGGCACCCCACTCTCTTATCACCCATCCCTGTAAGTGTGTAGAATACCTGGCCTCTGCGTTCAAATCACATTGAGCACAAATAAACATTGGGGAAGGGGGTGTCAGAGAACTAAATGAAAATCAAACTAGTTTGAGCCCCATCTTTGAGATATGAGCTGATGTTCCTGTCCCAAACTGAAAGCCTTCCTTGGATGAGGATGGTGGTCCCCACATATTTCCTGCTAGGTAGAATGTAACATTCTGTTGTATTTCTGCTGAAACTGGGATTCTAAAATACTACATATGGGCATGAGTTACTTGAGAAACTATAAGAAATACTAACACAGAGAAAATAAATGGAAACTGTGACTCAAAAGCCTATAATCCAACATCAGACTACTCTGCTGAGGTCATAATCTACAAGACCCAAGCATGAGTGGTGCATGATGCCACCAAAGCCGTGCAATGGAAATATACGTCCCCCATGTGCTTATCTTTCAGTTTATATACTGTATGGTTCCAGGTACACATCAGTGTTAAAAAGTGTAAGTTTTACCTGGTGTCTTGCTGTACCCCACCCACCAAGCACCTACGTGATGTCACCCATTGCCCTGGTGGCTAGTATCTCCACCCTCCACTGAGCACACCATCCATCCACCCCCCTTTACTCTGCTGTCCACTGGTGCAGATGGGTTTCAATACAGTGACCAGCACAGCCCTTCTGTCATCATCTCGGCAGGACCCGCATAGAATGACAGGGAGCAGGGTCCTGTGTACTGTATAGGGAGCACATATTGTCTACTGTTTTTATAGTACTAAAGAATTTTAGACACAAAATTTGAAAATTAAAAATATTTTATATTTGACCTTCCTGACATTCACTTGACCTCCCACATTTGTGCTGGTGCTTAATCCATTTGTCTATGGAAGCTGGGTTCCCATGACAACTATGGCTTAATAAAGCCTTAGAAAATTGCTTAGCTTACTCAGAAAGTTGAATAACAATGAAAATCTTGAAAAATATATGAATCCCCACTCTTGGTATTAATGCCTTATGAGTGCTTGTGTTTGACAAGTTCAGGGGTGTGGATCCCCAAAGGGAGTCTATGTAAATACAATAAGTGGTGTTGGTGAGGGCTGTACACCACTGAGATGAAAGCCAGAAAGGAACAAAAACTTAAAACTTAATGAAGATGAGCACACCTGTCTCCAGGGTGACCCACAATACCTCAACCCCTCCAATCACCCCAGTTTCCCTGAATTTCCTTTGCTTTGATACCCTTCCTTACATACAGCACCATCCCTCCTCCACTCCTCCCACCCTATCCTTCCTGAGCTGAGTATATCCTGGTAGGGCCATGTCCCAGTCGTAGTTACCTATGCACTGCAACACAGTAATGACCACAATATCTCAGGTCTGCCTCTGCCATGGCTGACTCTAGGTCTGGAATTTTATTTCCAGCTTCTTGCACTGTTCACGTGGCCTTCCACACCTTGTTGCCATTCTGCCTGCAACCTTACTTTTTCCCCTTTTGCCCCACCTCCTTTCCCCTTTCTTTTGCCTCTCTTGTTCCTGTCCCCTTATCTGCTACTTCACTGCTTTTCCCTTTATTCTTTTCCTGGGGTACTCTCCCCGGGTCCTCCCTTCTTCAAAGTTGAAAATATGGTCTGAAATCTGGCAATTGAGGTTCAGCGAAATAAAGTGCAAGGTCATGTACATTCTGTAGGGAGCAAGAACTCCAGGGCTGAGTATAGACTAGGAGGAGTGACTGTCACAGTGTACAAGGAAAAGAATGACATGGGGATTACAGTCACAAGCAATCTGAAACCCTCTACACAATATTACAGGTCAGCAGCGAGGGCAACTAGGATGCTGGATTGCATAAGTAGGGCATTCAGCAACAGAACAAAAGAGGTCATACTGCCACTGTACAGATCCATTGTCCACCACACTTGGAGTACTGTATCAATTGCTGGAACACCTACCACATAAAGGACATCAACCCGCTGGAGGCAGTGCAGAGAAGAGCCACGAAGATGATTCAGGATCAGTAGGTCTCTTGTATGGACAGAGGCTGGAAAACCATAACATGTACTTGCTCAAGGCAAGCTGAGCACATGGGGACATGACTGAGACCTTCAAGTACCTGAAAAGCTTAAACAAGGTCAACCCTAGTGAACTTTTAGGATTAGCAATAACAGGAATACAAGAGGGCACTGCTACAAGTGGCAGGAGGAAGGTGCCGAAAGGAGGTCGGGAGGCACTTCTTCATGGAGAGAGTGGTGGCAGGGTGGAACTGCTACCAGAAAGTAATAAACCACAGAATGCTTGGTGAATTTAAAAGGGTGTTGGTTATAGTCAAGGGAGGTTTAAAGTGTCAGGTGGGCAGAGAACCATGTCAGAAATGATGCATGAACTCTACATCAGGCAGACACAATAGGTGGGAAAGCCTTTTTCTGCAGGCATATTTGCATGTTCATATGCAAACAACAGTTTCAAACATCTGACAGTACACTAACACCTAATAAAAGACTAATAATAAGCACAATGCTAGAGATACTAGGCTAGTGACAAAGAAGGAAAGGAGTAACTCCAGTGTTCATGGAACCTACAACAATCACCCATACTGCAAATCCTGGCTGCCAATAGCTGGATGGGAACCAGTACTGCAAACTTCAGCCCACACCTCCAGAGAATATCCTGTAAGAGAAAAAAAACAATATTAAGCAATTGGCAATAATAACTACAACATTGATACTGCTGCCACAACACAGCAGGTCCAGCCTTACCCAGTGTTAAGGTGTGGTAGTTGGGGGGTAGTCTAACAATTTAAAACATTGGAATTTCTAAAAACTATGGGGATTTCTGGAAAATCAAGGGACAACCAAAATAATGAAAGTAGTAAGTGATGCAACAAAAAGTCACTTTGTGGAACTGAGGTGGTGGATCTTCAGCCCAAGGACACATGGTAGCTACAACAGGGGTTACAGGGAGACAGTTATGTCATACTGGTGGAAATGATTACATAGGCTATCTAGCAGGACTCCAGAGCACAGATCTAAATACAAAAATTGTTTTAAATCCTATTCATCATCCAGTCCCTTTGGTATTAAACAGCCCAATCCATATACTCTCTCACTGGAACAACTTTGAAGTTATGGGGGTATTAACAACAACAAAATGGAACGGACCTGGGGGTAGTCATATCAGATGACCTAAAGGGAAGCAAGCAATATGAGAAGACAGTAAGGAGGGCTGGGGGATACTGGGATGTATAGGAGAGGCATCACCAGCCGAAAACAAGAAGTTGTTATCCCTCTGGACAGACAGTTGGTGAGACCCCATCTGAGTACTGTGTGCAGTTCTGAAGACCCCATCTCCTCAAGGACATAGACAGGATGGAGGCAGTCCAGAGAGTGCAACTAAAATGGTGCAGGGTCTGCAACAGAAGCCATAAGTAAGGTGACTAAAAGAGCTTAATATGTATACCCTTGAGGAAAGGAGGGAGAAGGGGACTTGATAGAAACTTTCAAGCACCTCAAGGGAATCAACAAAGTCAAGAGGTAGCATCTTTCAGAATAAGAGATATGCAAGAACAAGGAGCACAATTTGAAGATGGGGGATGGCTCAGGGGCAAAGTGAGGAAGTATTTTCACAGAGAGGTGGTGGATGGATTGAGCAGCCTTCCTGAGGAGGTTGTGGGGTCAAAAGACAGTGGGAATTCAAGAATGCATGGGACAGACGTAAGGCAATTCTGGTGGGGAGGGTAGGAAGAAGTAGGCCGTTGGTTAACTAGAATCTGCAGCTTATCCAGTAGGTAGGAAATGGGCAGACTAGGTGGGCCAATCAGTCCTTATCTGCTGTCAAAGTCTGTTTCTATGTTTCTGAGTCTGTCAACTCCTCTCCTCAGTGAGAGTATCCATTGCAAACCCATGAAATGCATTTGAGTGGGGTCTGCATTGCATTTTTCTTTGAATCATGCTCCCACCAGAGTGTCTGTATTCCCTCCTGGTGCTCCTTACATGGTCCTGTATCCCAGCTTTTAGTGGGCAAACAGTTTTGTTCACATGAATTTTAGAACAGTTGGATCACAGGGCATACATGGAAAATGAGGTATAGAATTAATAAACTCCCTGACTTCAACCACTTTTTATACTCCTAGAAGCTCAAGCGTTTTACTAGTTTAGCCATAACAACAGATATTACACCTCTACAGTACATTTGAACATTCTAGTTGCTTGCCTTTGCAACCAAGTTTTACTGGATTTCTGCCCTGAACTCACTGTGGACAAGGTACTCTCATAGGTTTTGCCCTTTCCTAAAAGTAACTCTGAGCATCTGCCCACTTCTTCCGCTACTATAGCTCAGGCGTACAGTAGGATGAGCCAGTTCTTCTAACAATGGCACCTATTCTGCCTGCCACTGGATTCAAATTTGTCACAAAGTTGATAGGAGTTTACTTTTTCCTCCTACATACTCTTATTTCTTGGTATAAGATCTTTTACAACCCTGCCTTTACTTGGCTCACAGGTTGCCTTAAGGGTTATTTCTTTGTATCCCTGGCCCTTAATCTAACTGTTAGTGCTGCTGCCTGTATCTCAGAGCTTCTAGAAGAACAGTTCCTTTAATTCTCAGTTGTCCATAAGAAATTTGTCAGGGACCTATGATGTGCACTATCTGCTCTTAGAATAGTATTAGTAGCTGTGGGCATCCTTAACCCCTTCGTGACCTCTTGTTTGCAAATATTCTTTGACAGGTTGCTGTCCCCAAAACTCCACTTTCTCTTTATTGACTGCACATATGAATTTAAGATTCAGTTAGTTGTAATTTAACTAGTCTGCTTATTTTCTGTGGCTTTACGCACACACACACACACACCACATCGCATATAACAAACCACTTTGATGATGTGGTGTGTGTATGGACACTCAGCATTGTAGATGGTGTTCAGTTTTCAGAGCCCCAGAAGCAAATTTTCAAAGAGGGACCATAGAGGCCCCCATGGATGTCCCATAGCTGTAAACAATGTGTCCTATCTAATTCAAAATAACTATGCTGTAAACTAAGCTTCCAAAATAAATTCAACTGGGAACAAATCACATTCGGGATTTTTTCTTAGGAAGAATTCACATGTCTTAATTCCATTTCTCTGTTTAACTGATGTATACAGAGACCGATTTATTATTTATTGAATTTTGTTGACTGGGTAGGCCCACTGAGACTAGAAGTCCCTTTTCAGGGGCAACTGGGGGATACAGATGGTAACCAATTGAAATTGCATCAGATTAAGCTGTTGGGGTATTTTTGGTGAATGGGGAAATTTGTCCAGGACACGGGAAATTCCCTACTGTTTGATAGGGGCACTGCTGCCAGTCACAATGGCAGCAGTCAACAGTTGTTCCGAGGTGGAAATGGACATGAGAGAGGCAGAGAGGTTCACTCCCCTTCTGCTTCTAACTTGTTAGGAGCAGAGGTTCCTTTGGGGATTGCCCAGTCATAGCAGTTATGGGACTACCGAGGTTACCTGTGATGTTTCCAGACGGTCGGCACAGGACAGCTGCTGGAAAACCTTTTCTGGACTTGGAATGTAAAAAGAGGCAGTTAATGGATATTATTGTGGAGCAGGAAGCTGTACTTGCTCAGCGTACAGCTACACTGCAGGGCCGACATTGTTCTACTGAGACTACGACAGAGGATTACTACCGGACTAATGGAAGCGGGTTCGAACTGTGACACGGCTGACAGACCATGGCGCACACCAGGATGCAGCTCAGAAGATGGATGTCAAGGCCATAATTGAATCAGAACACCCACCAATGGAGACAGGGACCCCGCACTTACAGGTAAATCTTTTACCTTACTCCCCCGAGAGTCCCAGTCACTTGCAACAGGGCTCAATGACTGAACATTTGGGAAGTGTAGTAACAAGACAGAGTCTTGACCGGCTCTGTTGGAAGGCCTGCCGGTTGAGCAAGAACAGGGTGTAGGAAGCCCTTTAGTTGTGAGGCGCCTGGTCAGGTGACTGAAAGGACTTAACTGCTGTGAGGTTTAAATTACTTGTAGAAAGATCTGGTAAGTAGGGGAGGCTAGAAGGAAGCTACATTTAAAGACTGCCTTAGAAAGATTCTGCTAATAGCTTGGCAGAAGACACCAGGAGAAAGGATTGCTGTGTGACTGAACTTCTGCTGGGACTATATTGCCCTCCTTCCCTCCCTCCACCCCCACCCAAAGCTAGTTGTATTTTTATAGGCACAGGATTTGACTGACAACAGGAACTTCCTGTTTAGGGGCAGGAAGTGAGTGATCACAGAACCACCAAGGACCCACCATCCTAGAAGGGCAAGAGTAGCCTCCGCCCTCTAGCTGCTGGAGGTCTGCCTCTAAGCAAGTAAGTGGTCTACTGAGAAATATAGGATATTCTTTGTCTCCAGAACAGGACAATCAGAAGCTTAAAGGGCACACAGGCAGAAAGTAAGGAGAGAGAAAAAAAACAGAGGAAAGAGTAAGGATTGCAAACAGTTAAGGGCCAGAAATAAGACATGATTGGGTGGTGCAGTGCAGTGGCTGTGGAGCAGCAGTCTTCCGGGAGATGTTCTGGAGGATGCGGTGTTGTCCCATCTGCAGGCACCTCTCTGGGCTGAGGGAGGAGGTTGCTTATCTCCAGGCTGAGTTGGCCAGGATTTGTGGGACCTCCTCTTCCATCCAGGGACCACCAGTGCCACTGCCGTTGCCTCAGAGGTTGCCAAGAAAGAGGCGGTTGGACCACAGTGGGCTCAGGGAGGGTGAGGGTGGTGGAACAGAGGCGCATCCTCCAGTTGTACCTCTCCACATTCCTATGCCATTCTGGCAAAGTGTGGTTCCTCTATAGAGGCAACCACAGTGGAGACCAAGGAGGATGCTGGGAACCTCCACAAAGGAGACCCACAGGAGGGTGGCAGGGGACCCTACAGGGGAAGGAAACAACTCCTGGTGGGGGACCCATTGTTAGGAAGGTAGAACTGGGGGAGGAAGGGAGAGGAGGTGGGTGCCTGCCTGACGCCATGGCTTGAGGGACAGGAGTGAATCCTCAGGATTGCCGGAGCAGCTGCACAGGGAGGGAGCTGGATGTCATTGTCCACCTAGGGACAAATGACCTGGCTAAGAAAGGGATTAGAGAAGTGCAGGAAGAGTTTGTGGAATTGGGGAGGGGCCTTAGTCAAGTAGCATGCACGGTAACCTTCTCGGAGGTGCTACCCATCTATGGCATAGGAGAGGCTAGGGTGTTCTGCACCATGGGATTCAATCAGTGGTTGAAAACTGGTGTGGAGCTCAGGATTTGGCTTCATTGGGGACTGGGGTCCACCTGGAGTGATGTAAGCCTATACTGGCATGATGGGCTGCATCTGTCCGGGAGGGAAACCAGGATCCTAGGTGATAGGTTTAAATGCTTCATTGGCAAGCTTTTAAACTAGCCAAGGGGAGGCACTGAAAGGAGCAGGAAAATCCTAGCCCCCCAAATAACCACAGTAGTAAGTGGCAAACACCAACATAGAGGTGTCGATAGGGAGAAGGGCAGGGGTAAATGGAGAAAGTGACAAAGGCAAGAAGGACAGGGATAGGCAAAGGGAGTAAGGCCATCAGGAAATGGAGGGTAATGAGTACCAATGCCCGTAGTCTGAGCAACAAGCTCCCTAAGCTGATGGCCTTAATGGAAGAAGGATGCCTGGATATCGTAGCAGTCACAGAAACATGGTACACAGAGAACCATGACTGGGATGTTAACATACCAGGGTACATAACCTACAGGAGAGAGACAGGCAGGGGAGAAGAGGGAGGAGTAGATCTCTATGTAAAGGAAGGGATAAAAGCAACTGAACAAAAGAGTAAACAGGGAGGAGAGGAGGCACCGTGGGTCACCTTGGAGGCTGGAAAGGGCACCACAATCCGCACAGGGTTGTGTACAGACCCCCATGTCAGGGGAAGGAATGGACAAGGATATGATAGAAGGCATTCTTAGAATGGCAGAGAAAGGAGATACTGTTGATGGGAGACCTGAATATGCCAGATGTTAACGGAGCACATTTGCTGCAGCCACATCCAAGAGCAGGGCCATTCTTGATGCCCTACAGGTGGCAGGCATTAGACAGCTAGTTTCGAACCCACTCGTGAGGGAGCAATCTTAGACCTCGTGCTCTCAAGCGGGGCAGTGAGAGGATCTCAGATCTAGAAGTGGGTTGCCATCTGGGGACAAGTGACCATCAAACAGTGTGGTTCATGTTAAACTCAGCTACAGAGTCAAGCCATACAAAAGTGAGGGTACTGGACTTTAGGAGGGCTGACTTTGGCAAGATGGGAGAGTGCCTCAGAAAAGCACTAGCAAACAGGCTAGATGGAGGTGTGGAGCAACAATGGGAATTATCAATACTGCCATCACAGAGGCAACAAGCCTTTGTGTGAAGCAAATAAACAAATCAAACGAAAGAAAAAGCCACTATGGTTCTCAAAATAGGTGGCTGTGAAAGTCAGGAAGAAAAGATAGCATTCCGGAAGTATAAGGAAACACAGAAGGAGCAGGACAGAGAGCTGTACCAGTTACGGCAGAAGGAAGCAGGGAGGAAGTCAGAATAGCAAAGGCCCAAACTGAGGAAAAGATAGCCAACTCAGTTAAGAGGATAAAACCTTTTATAGGTACATCAGTGAGCGTAGAAAAGACAAAGGAGGATAGTGAGGCTGAATAGAATGAACAGTGGGTGGGCAGAGGGGACAGTGAAAAGCAGGAATACTGAACGAATATTTCTGCTCAGTATTCACAAAAGAGGAGGGAAGTGCCTAATCCAATTAACAGAAGCACTTTGATAGGGGGTCGATCCCAGTCCTTTCACAGAAGAAAGGGTTCTGCAAGAACTCCTAAAAATGAAGGTGGACAAAGCAATGGGTCCTGATGGAATTCACCCCAGAATTCTAAAAAGAATTAAGGGAGGAACTAGTGAAACCACTGGCTACTCTTTTAATAAATCATGGGAGGATGGTGTGGTACCGAGGACTGGAGGAAAGGCGGATGTGATTCCCCTTCACAAAAGTGGGACCAAGACAGAGGCAGGAAACTACAGACCTGTCAGTCTGACCTCTGTGGTAGGGAAAGTGATGGAATCACTTCTGAAGGAAAGAACAGTTGAGTACCTAGAGGTCAGTGGAGCACAGGACCCAAGGCAGCATGGGTTCACAGCGGAAGGTCATGTCAGACGAATCTAATAGATTTCTTTGACTGGGTGACCAAAGTAGTAGACTAGGGAGGGGCTGTGGACATGGCCTACCTAGACTTTAGCAAGGCATTTGACACAGTCCCACACAAAAGATTAATAGTCAAATTAAGCAGCCTGGGGTGGAACCCAGGGTGGTAGCCTGGGTAAAACATTGGCTGGACAACAGGACACAGAAGGTAATTGTAAATGGAGTCCACTCTGAAGAAGGGGGGTTACTATGGGGTACCGCAGGGGTTCAGTATTGGGTCCAGTCCTTTTAATGTCTTCATCAGTGACATTGCAGAGGACTGGAAGGAAAAGTATGCCTTTTTGCAGATGACACAAAATCTGCAACAGTGTTGATACACAAGGAGGCGTGGAAAGGATGAAAAGGGACTTGGCAAGGTTGGAGGAATGGTCAGAAGTATGGCAGCTAGGATTCAATGCAAAGAAGTGCAAATAATGCACCTGGGAAACAAGAACCCAGGGAAGAATACACAATGGGTGGGGAAGTAGTAACAACAACAAAAAGGAAAGGACCTGGGGTAATCATATCAGATGACCTTAAGGTTAGCAAGCAATGTGAGAAGGCAGTAGGGAGGGCTGGGAGTATACTGGGATGTATAGGAGAGGCATCATCAGCAGAAAACAGGAAGTTGTTATCCCTCTGTACAGACAGTTGGTGAGACCCCATCTGGAGTACTGTGTCCAGTTCTGGAGACCCCATCTCCGCAAGGACATAGACAGGATAGAGGCAGTCCAGAGGAGGGCAACTAAAATGGTGCAGGGTCTGCAAGAGAAGCCATATGAGGAGAGACTAAAGGAGCTTAATATGTATACCCTTGAGGAAAGAAGGAGAGGGGACATGATAGAAACTTAAGTACCTCAGTGGAATCAACAAAGTCCAAGAGGGTAGCATCTTTCAGAAAAGAGACTTGCAAGAACAAGAGGACACAATTTAAAGATAGAAGGAGGGCGGTTCAGGGGCAATGTGAGAAGTATTATTTCACAGAGAGGTAGTGGATGCATGGAATAGCCTTCCTGAGGAGCTGTGGGGTCTAAAACTGTGGAGAATTCAAGAATGCATGGGACAGACATAAGGCAATTCTTGTGGGGGTAGGAAGAAATAGGCTGTTGGTTAACTAGGATCTGCGGCCCATCCTGTAGGTAGGAAAAGGGCAGACTAGATGGACCTAGCGGTCCTTATCTGCCGTCAAAGTCTATGTTTCTATGTTTCTATGTCCTGGAGTTAGGGGTTTAGGGCAGGGCATTTCCACCTGCTCCCAAACTAAGATAACAATATGTCTTGTACTGAGTGCCTATCACCCAAGCATTGCTGGATGCTGGGTGGATAAGGCCAAATGGTACTCTGCCATGGGTATCCCTAGCTAGTAGTCCACAGCGGCACAAGTAAAGCTTGACGGTGTGGAGGATCCGCTGTCATTACCTTCTGCTTTGGCTTTGACTCAACACCCTGTGTTGAGTGGCATCAATGAGCAGCAACCAAGACCCCCTGAATCAGCTAATTAAGAGGCAGCCCTGACCTAGATCCTGGGACTTGGACACTCCTAACATACAGAACCCTACTATTTCATGGCACTCTTCCTCTTGTCCCCGAGAGCGCATTCCAGGCATATTGCTGGGCAAACGAAGGTAGTCCTGGCCCTCTACTTCTCGTTAAGGCCCCGGAGCCTGAACATATGTTGGATTGTTTCATGCTGCACCAGAATTTGCAAAGCGTAGGAACGCAGTGCATACAAAGTATAGAGGAGGACTAGAGACTTACCAGATAGACGGCATGTGGGCCGTACCTTGATTTTAGACAGCATGTTTTTCTGCAAATGACTTGTGTGCTTGAATACATACCTCCAGAGACCCTATCTTGATCTATGTTTCAAAACTGCTCAAGAGTTGGAAACATTTGTGCAACAGTACCAGGAGATCAAGCATACTCCCTCTGGTCCCGTTTATTGCAACCCCCTCACAAAACCAGCCTTCAGGACCATTACGGTCCTATTCAAAAAAAGGGTGGCAATTGGAGACATTTGTATTGGCTTAGAACAAAATGTACTGTTCTGGGCATTCTGGATCCGATTATGGATTCTGAGCATAACTGGACTGAAGGTTGGTGTATTGTGTGAGATTGCCTCAGATTAATGGTACAATTTAGCACCTCCTAACTGCTTCTTTCTCAGCAGGGATAGAGGATTAATTTTTATGCAGGTCAGCCAAGTCCTGTTTCTGATGCAGAGCTTATATACATCTTAATAGTGCCTGTGATAAGATAAAATTTCCTGTGTGAGGTCTTCCACACTGGCATTGCTTGTCCTAATCCACTGTTCTGTAATTTATGCAAGGACACACACCATACACATAAAAACTGTCTCTGGCTACACAACAACCCATCCAGTTCAACAGAAGATCAGGACGAGGTTGTCACCAGGGCTCAACATCAAACAGGAAGCATGCAGCTTGACACTGGAATAGCTGCCAGCACCCAACCCCTTGATGTTCAAGACCAGGCAGCAGGAGGCCAGTAAGTTTAATCTCATCTGCCACAGACTCTTCTGAGTCTGCAACACAAACCAGCCTTGCCACCCCTCAGGAGGATGTTTCAGTGAACCTACAGCAGAGAGGGCTTCTTCTGCCACAGGTCATGGAAGTGACACTGGACAGGACACTATCGTTGCAATACCAATTCAAGCAGCCATACCAGATACATGCCCGGATCATGAAGGTGGTATGCCTCCTCCACTGAACCAGTATGAAAACAGTAGAGGGCAGGCAATTGAACCATATTAGAGGGGCTAAGAGCAGCCAGGGAACCCCGATCGGTGCGCGATACCAGAGTCAGCAATAGGAATACATTTTTGGTGTTGGCCAAAAGAAACTGCACCCTGAATCTGAGGAAGACTGGATACTTCATCAATTGCTTCCTCCCAGCCTGAGGTTATGATGGCTACTGAGGGTGTTTCCAGTGACTTGAGATCTTCAAGTAGGAAGCGTTCAAAATTGAAATCTCCGAAGTCCTGAGTCTAGTTATACCTTTTTCCTGTTCCCAACCTATGCCTATTGCATCCTTCTCCTGTGCTTCTTTAAATATGAACAATATTAAATCTTTCAGAAGGTTAACTACCTCTTCTCTCCTCAGAGCTTTAGGGAAATCAATTTTCTTCAAGACACTCAGCTTCACACTGTCCAAGAAATCACTAGAGCTTCCCGGGAGTAGTTTGGTGAACCATCCTTTTGGTCCCTGGGAGAAGAGACTTGTACTGGAGTAGGAATATTGTTTAACTGTTCTGGATTTGTTGTCTGTGCCTTATAGATTTACTACGGGTCGAGCACTTTTTACTCGATGTTACCTTTCGGGGTCAGGAATGTCGTTTCATTAATGTGTATAATCCCCAGACTACATTTTTAAGGGTAGGGCTAATGAAACGAATTAGGCCATATTTATATACAACCAAATCAGTTGTCGTTGGGGGTACTTTAATTGTATTCTGTCCCTCCAGGATAAAACAGGGATCACTCCAAAACTGTATAGTGATTCCAATTTTTGAACGAAATGTACCAGATGGCTAGATTAATTGATAGTGCCATGTGTGGAAAACAACCACCAGACCACACCTTTCAGAAAGGTAGATTAACAACCGGATAGATTTTGGTTTATTAAGAATTCAGTTGGGGTTGCACAAAATAATCCGGAGACATATAATAATTGGAGGTTTAACACCTCCTTATTAGCAGACTCCTTGGCGGGTTAGAGCTTATGGACCTGTTGGAATCCAGAATTTCTTTGTTGGAATTATATGATAGCCCACTATCGTGGTGGCAGGACACTAAGGTTGAAGTACAAAACTTTGTTGTCTTGTATCCAAGACTATTGGTAAAACTAAATATTTCCATTATCTTCAATGTCATAGTCAATTACAAAGAATAATGTCCTTGGCAGCAGACACAGGATTTGACTATAGTACACAAATTATGAAATTAAAACAGAACATGTCTGCATTTCAATACGATAGGGGAGTTCCTTATTTAGGGAACAGAAATTTGGCACACAGGGTCTGCACAAAATGTCGACCCTTATGATGGATGTTAAGACAGGGTGGGGTCCAAATATATGGAATGTTTAAAACTGCTATGGGGACCTAGTCACCTCCAGTAAGGAAATTCTGGGAGAAGTGGTCCAGTATACTAAGGCACTGTTTGGGCAGGAACTGCCTGCATCCCATAACTTGTTCCAGTTCCTGAGGGGTTGGTCGGTAACAACCCTTCCAGCTGAAGCAGCTTATACGCTGACCTACCCAATTACTCAAAAGTTCATCAGACAGTGACTAGCCTTACTAATAACACTGCCCAGGTCCAGATGGCATACTTGGAGAATTTTATAAGAAATGATAGAGGTTCTAGCCTCTCCATTAACAACTTTATACTATCCTCTCTGGAGCTTTTGACTTACCTCCTGTTTTGGCTGACAGTTTACTTATTTTTATATTTAAGAAAGGTGATAAGATGGTCTTGAATAGTTGGAGACCAATTAGCTTAATTAACGTTGACTGGAAAATGTTATGTAAAATATTGAGCAAAAGACTCTCGGGTAGCAGAAGATATTTTATCACAATCCCAGACATATGGAATTCCTACTCGATCCATGAATGACAATTTAAAAATACTTGAGAAGTACATGAGAACAAATACCGATGGGTATGTTTTCAGCCTGGATCAGCATAAGGCATTCAGTTTAGTCTCTCAGGATTACCTTTTATTATTTTAGCACATTGTGGAATTCCCAAACAGTTTATACAATGGATTCAATTTATCTATGAAAAAGATTCTTCATGTCGTTTTGTGAATGGGGTAAGGGAAGTCATGTGCCCATTAAAGAGGGGTATGGCAGGAGTGCGCCTTGAGCCCCTGCTGTACATCTTGCCATTGATCCCTTACTACATAAACTAGAATCTGATACTATGATTCAGCACTTACTGACTCTGTTGGGTAGAGACTTTCCTAGTACATTAGCTCATGAGATGATATCTGTCTTTTAGTGGCAGATTATGCCTCAGGAATATGGGTGGTAGAACTGATCCAGGAATTTTCTGATTGTTCTGGAGCAAAATTGAATAAAGATAAAAGCATTTGTATGGCCTCAAGAAGGCATCTTCCCAGGCCACAGACATGGCTGGGATTAAACTATGCAAGGCCCTATAAACCTTTTAGGACTCCTGTTTGGTGGGATAGACCCAGCGCTGGACAATTGGTCGCCTTGTCTGGCCCAGGCTGAAACAAAAGTTCAGAAATGGAAGACCTGTCCTGACCCGGACTAAACATATATTTATGATAAAACATTTCTCTTCCCTATGTTTTGATGGTAGGCCGCCATATTTTCCCATTACCACTGAGGCTGGAGAACAGACTGTACAGCCTGTGTTTCCAGCTTTTCTAGGGTAGTAGGCTCAACCCTGTCAAAAGATGGGTCACTTATTGGCCCATTACAAAAGGGGTTTAAGTATGCCAAATCCAGTGGTTTTCCTTTTTTAATCTTCTTCATTCTAATATTACCCCTATTTTACAAGGAAGCAATCTGTATGGATTACACATTTACATCATACATGTCTTTATTTCTTCCAGAAATGGAAGCACCCAAATGGGGGCATTTCATGCCATACCATTTGGAACAGTCTACATTTAACAGAATTGTTTAGAGATTAAAACAATGACAAGTTTCAGACTCAAGTATTACTTTCTAATACTAGGAAAGACATGAATAAACTCATTTTAATAAACAGTTCCTAACCATGCCCCTTTTTTTGCCCCACAGGTATTGCAGAAACTGACGTGTTGAGGCAGCTGACTGAATCTAGAGTCCCGCAAAAATGTGGGATACTTATGTGCTATGCTGCCACAATAAACTGAATGTTAGGGTAATCACCATCATAAATCAGTTCGAGACAGGCTTTGTCCTAGGGAGGACTGTATTGATTTACAAGAATCCATGGCTCATTTATTTTGAATATACCTATATAAAGAATTTTGGTGAGCCTTGGCCACAAGATGGGGCTTTCCCAACTCTCGTTAACAACTTATGATATTCTTGTCTATGGACACTTTAATGACTCATGGAAAATCTTTTACCCAGGTACATTACAGGTACTTATGGCAGTCCTGAAATGGGCTACATGCAAGTTCGTTGCCAGTTTGCTCTACAACAGAAAACTGTGCCTTTCGTTGGGTTGACAGAAAAGTCTCAAAAGAAACTAAATGCATTTATGATACAGAAAAAGCCACTCTGCCAGTTCCAGTTATGTCCACTTGGTGAAGACACATCCCCACGAAAGTGACATGAGACCCTGGATAGATAAATCTACAATATTTGCAATTTTCTGTTGACACATGTTCGTTATTATTTCACCTTAGTTTTCCGAGCTATCGATTGGTGCGTAATAGTTTATCAGGAGTCTGCTTATTGTGATGTTTTGGTAGTATGGGTTGAGGTTTGTCTTTACTGCACTGGGTGACAGGGGTTATAGGGGTAGAGCGGGTTGTTTGCACGTGTGCTTGGTGTAGTATTTTTGTATATTGTATTTGTTGTTTTTCCTTTGATATTTCTTGCAAAAAAATTTCCCTACTCTTTTCAAGTAGTGCCATGGGATCTTTAATGTCCACCTGAACAACTACCAGAACAGGCAGGCGGGACCTTGGTTTAACATCTCATCCCAATGGCACCTCAGGAGTGCAGCATCCCACTCATGCTGCACTACAGTGTCAGTATTGGATTTAACCAAGGTGCCTGGTGAGGATAGAACCCACAGCCATCTAATCTTCCAGCCTCAGACAGAGTGTGCAACCTGCTGAGCCACTGACTTTCAAACTTAATAAGCTTTATTAAAACAAGAAATAACAATACACACAAGGATAATCCAATCCTGGAAATACATATAAAGAAAGAGAGGCCATAGTCAAGTCCTGGAACATATCATGAACAGTATAAACACCCCACAACCCTACTACCTCCCCACACACCCTCATGTTACCCACCCATCCCTCCACCGGAGGTACAAAAATAGTGTATCAGTTGGGACCCGGTCAGAATCTGCCTGACCCTATGTATGCCAGTCCACAGGGAATACTAATAGAAATTTGAACAGACACTTATACTCTTAACAAAACATAGTGTGGTTCCCAGATATTCTTATACTTATGAGTCTTGCCTGACATACTAACTATAGGGTGCTATGCCTGTAAAGCAAATAAAATCACCCTGTACCATTCAAGGAACTGGGGTGAGCACTGGTCAAGCCAGTGACGAGGATAACCTCCTTTGTACAGGCCAAGATTAAGGCCATATGTGGCCTCTGATTACCAATAAGGTATCATTATATTCTCCTAGAATGCATATTTCAGGAGAAAACACATCAGACAGCCCCAACAGGGATCTAGACATGTTTGAATCGAGTTACAAAAGGGACAACAGTCTCACACGACCACAAGATATGGAGTAAGGTGCCAGGTTCTTTACCACATCTGAACAAGAATCTGTGGGCAGTCTACCCATCCTATGCAATGTAACTGGAGTGTAATAAGGTTGTGGACGACCTGAAATTGCATGAAACAGTATCTGTCCACTTGATATACTTATATAAGTGCATCCACATGGTAGTCCAATTTCTTGTGGAGTTGTGGACCGGAAGAACTTGGTCCCAATAATAGAACCTGGGACCCCCACTGGTAACCAGATATTCCTGCAGGGTTCGGTAAAATCAAAATATGATGGGAGGTAGGAGCATAACAAAGAATAGGCAGAACAAAAGTATTTAGGGCTTAACCATGGTCCATTGCCAAAAAATTGTAAAAGCATGTGGATAATTGTAAATATCAAAACAAAAAGAAGTAGGCCAAAGATACAGGGTAAAGGCTTCTTGGAAAGATAAAAGCTTTTGATTGAGTAAGGTCCTCCACTGTGTCCACTCCTATACCTGACCAAAACCCTCTAGAGAGGATCCACCAGCAATTCGAAAGTTAGGATTCCAAATAGAGGTTGAGATATGTCCTTATACGGGCAAACTTTAATTAAGGAACAGAATTGTAAGTATAGAGTGATGGATGCCTCCAGGGGTGTCCTTTAATGGGCGAGGAATTTTTTCTTGAAAGGTAGGGAAGTGACTGGATATCTAAACCATGAGTGAACACAAACAATGCTCTATATCCAACCAATGTGGAACATAGGACTCCAAGGGAGTTCCCACCGATGACCCAAATCAGTGGGAAGGTCTGATACGATGCACAGCCAGATAGTACAAAAGAAATTAATGACCTGTAGGCCTCCATCCCATTAGTGCTCATTAATTTGGATAAAGCCTGGCGGGACGCCTTACCTTGCCATAGGAAGGGTAAGGATTCTATGCACCTGAGTAAACCACGACTGAGGTAAAGCAAAATTATACATCTGTAGGGGATACAATAAGCGGGTAAAACATTCATTTTTATAATATTTAAGCTGCCCCACAGGAATTGGGGTAACAGAGACCAACAGTCTAAATCCACTTTAATGCGAGTCAATGCTGGTCCAGATTAACTGACTCTATCCTTACGGGATGGACAATGGCCAAATCACCTCAGCCATCTTTGTCAACCTTACCAAGGCTTTCAACACTGTTTTCCCTCCCTTCTCCTTGACTCCCTCTCAACAGCTGGCTTTGCTCCTTCAGCCACTAGCTGGTTCAAGGCCTACCTCACTAGTAGAACCCAATCAGTCAGGATCTCTGATGTCATTTCCCTCCCCTCCTGAGTAATACTGAGTCCCTCAGGTTCAGTGCAAGGCCTCTATTATTCTCCATCTTCCTAAACAACCTTCCATCTGTCTGCTCCTCCGTCACTGCCATACACACGTATGCCGATGATACGGTCCTGGGTGCATCTGACTCTTGCCCAGCTGAGGTTACATCCAACTTGCATCAAGACTTGACAAGGTTCGACTCTGGTTTGCTAACCATCAACTTTTTCTCAATGCCAAGAAGACTGTCTCCATGACCTTTGGCACAAGGCAGAGACTCTCTAGGCTTCCTTCCTGCCCACTTTCCACACCCTTGATGGGACTTTACTTGAGGACTCATCCTCCTTCAGGTACCTAGGAGTTTGGCTGGATCAACACCTAAACTTCTCCAGGCATAATGACACCATCCCAAACAAAACCTGCTTCCTCCTATCATACTCTACCTCTCACTGCCACAACCTGCTCCCTTCCTATCGTGCTTGACCATTGCCTTGTGCAGGCAGGGTCCTCAGCATGCTGGAGGGTCAGGCCCCAGCAAGCCTTTCTCCTCCTACCTCTTCCTTGCCTCCTCCTTCCACCCGCCCCCCACTTCTCTGCCTACCGACATACCTACCGACTTCTCACCTTCCCTTCTCCCCTTACGTAGCCCCAGCTAATGCTGACCCCCTAATCTCTAATGCACTTGTAGTTAACTTGTACTTCTGTTATGGCTGACCCCAAACTCTACTGCACTTTCAGTTAACTTGCACTTCTGTTATACCTTAGCCAACCTGTTTTGCCCGTGTTTACTCCTCACTAACTTCCCTAGATCAAACTACAACAATTCTATTCAGCCATTTTCTAGTTACACAGTTATGTGTCATTTAGCATATGCCTAAATATTATTTTTGTGTTGTTGTATCTATCTAGTCAAAAGTGTTGGCGTAGTATTATCTAGTTCAAAACAGTTAGCATCCCGTTATTTCATTACTCCTGTACAGGTCTGCTCAAATTATTTGAATGTAATATACTGTAAATTTATATTGTGTACCAAATCTCTGTAAACTATCCTCATGTTCCCTACCCCCAGGTCACACCAGGAGACGAGCAACTTGTTGCTCAGTACCTTCCTGGTGCAACATTTCAATAAATAAAATAAAGTTTTCTCATCTAGTGGGACAGAGTACTAAGGAGAATCCCCAGGTATTTCAATTTATCTCATTTCCATACAAGTCCAAGGTGCTCAACCTCTGCCTTAAGGTGACACCATTAACGCATAACCTCAGTTTTAGCAAGGTTCAATTTATAATTGGAAATATCACCAAATTGAGAAATAATCTGCAGGGCAGCAGGCAGGGATGTGGCCAGGAAAGAGATGAGTAGCAAAATATCATCTGCATATACGGATAACTTATAATTGGCAGGACAATTGAGATACCCTGAACTTGTGGTGAGGAGTTAAGTTTACAGATCAGGGTTCCAGAAACAGGTTAAATAAATGGGAGATAGAGGACAGCCCTGTTGAGTACCCTGATGGAGAAAACACAGATGATAAAACACCATTACAAAGTACCGAGCCATCTGGGAGAGGTAGAGCACCTTGACCCATCGTATGAACTCCTGGGGAATGCGGTACTTAGGTAGAAGAGCAAACAAGTACTCCCATGAGACCCTATCAAAGCTTTGTCTGCATCCAGGGACACCAGAACTGCAGGTATAGAGGAATCCCTGGACACACAAAGAAGATAGGAGAGCTTCCTAAGGTGGTTAGCTGAGAATCTACCTCTCACGAAGACAACCTGTTCCCTACTTAAAGCATATCCCAAACTTGGCCCAATCTACAGGCCAATACCTTTAAGTATTTATAGATCCACACAGATTGGTGATACAGGCCTGTAGTTGGAGACCAACAAGGGATCCGGCCGGGTTTAGGAGAACCACAATAGTAGCCTCACTGAGAGAGAGATTGGAGAGGCCTTCTTTAAAAAATGTATTGAAGGTATCCAGAAGAATGGGGCCAATTGAGCTTTAAATGTTTTATAAAAATTAGTAGTGTACCCGTCTGGGCCAGGAGATTTATCTGAAGCTAAGGAATCAGTTGCATGAGAAACCTCACCCAGAATCAAGGGAGCTTGTAGCATGGCAACATCTGAATCAGCTAATTGGGAAAGAGTTATATCCTGAAGGAAAGTTTCAAAAGGTCTGGGCAGAAGGTGGAGGAAGCTGAACATACAGCTGTTGATAAAATCTTTAAAGGTGTCAACAATATCCTGTGGTGAGGTGAGAAGGTGGCCAGAATCAGTATGAATAGAAGATCACGATCCTGTCCATGGCTTGGGAGCACAAACAGAGAGTCAGTAATTTCTGGCCTTCTCTCCTTGATCAAGTATTTCACTTTGGAGCGCAGTAGTAAATGCTCCACCTTCTCTCCCAATAAAAATTATACTGGAATCTAAGATTTTCTAGTTGCTTCCACTCCGACTGAGAAGCTTGTGATATTTTCCCTCTAGGGGTCATGCTGAGCCACTGACACTGATAATGTCTATGCCTCCCCACATACTCCTTCTGGCAAACAAATTTGCTGAATTTCTTTAACGTCTCCATGGTGTCTTTCAGGTAGGCTGAGGAACCTCACATCACACCAGCAACCTGGATTCAGAAAGGGGCCAGATCGAAAAAGGAGATTGAGTGCTTATTGACAATTCTCCTCTTTCAGGCATCACCCTTCAATCAGCCGAGAACAGACACAGAGTGCATGTGGTGTCTTTTAGCGTGCACGCCTACGTCACTGACATGTGCCAGCTTTGGGAACAGGGCAAAACAGGGAGGAGAAAAATGCCAACTAGTAAAATGAAGAAGGCGACCATGCAGGCTCTGCAGCAACACCCAAAGGTACCCACTCACCCATAGTGGTCCAAGTAGAAAGGGTAAGTCCTGGGATGTGGGTGAAGGGGCTGTCGTCAGAAGGAGACCAGTCAGAAGTGCAGGTAGCAAAAGAGGGTGAAAATGATTATTTTTTAGCACAAATTAAATGGTTTTGTGGTCATTGAGTTTGACTCCACCAGGACCACTTTTATCTGAGCTAACTAATGTACCGTAACTTAGCCCTAGGTGATTCATTTGCCTTTATGCTTTAAAAAGGTTGGGTTGGAGTCTCTCTAGGACTACTGCCATACCATGATTTGACTTAGTTATGCAGATATATAGAACAGTGTAATATATTTATTTAAAACCATTCTTTTTCTATTTTCCACCTATTTTTATGTGTGCATTTATATGTTTCTTTCTGCACTGAATCACAAGGTTTGTGCATCTGTCTTTATGGAGTTACTTCCTTGAAACATAGAAACATAGAATTTGATGGCAGATAAGGACCGCTTGGCCCACCCAGTCTGCCCATTTCCCTGCCTACTGGATAAGCTGCAGATCCTAGTTAACCAGCAGCCTACTTCTTCACCCCCCACCCCTAGAATTGCCTTATGACTGTCCCATGCATGCAATTCCACCACTGTTTTGACTCCACAACCTCCTCCAGAAGGCCGTTCCATGCATCCACAACCCTCTCTGTGAAAAATACTTCCTTAAATTACCTCTGAGCCACCCCCATCTTCAAATTGTGCCCCTTGTTCTTGCACACCTCTTTTTGAAAGATGCTACCCTCTTGGACTTTGTTGATTCCCTTGAGGTACTTGAAAGTTTCTATCATGTCCCCTCTCCCTCCTTTCCTCGAGGCTATACATATTAAGCTCCTTAAGTCTCTCTTCATATGTCTTCTGGTGCAGACCCTGCACCATTTTAGTGCCCTCCTCTGGACAGCTTCCATCCTGTCTATGTCTTTGTGAAGACTGGGTCTCTGGAACTGCACACAGTACTCAGATGGGGTCTGACCAGCTGTCTGTACAGAGGGATAATAACTTCCTGTTTTCTACTGGTGATGCCTCTCCCTATGCATCCCAGTAACCCCAACCCTCCTTGCTGCCCTCTCACATTGCTTGCCCACCTTTAGGTCATCTGATATGACTACCCCAGGTCCCTTTCCATTTTGTTGTTGTTAGTATCTCACCCCCCCATTGTGTACTCTTCCCTGGGTTTTGTTTCCCAGGTGCATTACCTGCACTTCTTAACATTGAATCTAAGCTGCCATACATTTGACCATTCCTCTAACCTTGCCAAGTCCTTTTCATCCTTTCATCCTAAACTGTGCCCTCACAAAACAATCAGCTAGGAGCTCTGACCCACCGCTGCGATGAGTGCCTTCCTGTCAGCAAGATACCATACACAACAATTTGACAGAGCAAATCCCCTGCTAATCAAACAGAGAAAAATCCAGACATCCAAGTCAGACACAGGTAAACCTCCCCAGCCCCAAAACAGCCTGGTGGTTTGTGCTTCTGAAAGCAGTCAGCCCCAAAATAAGTCAGCTGTGCTTTAAACTCTTCCTGCACTGAAAATCTTAAGAATTGTAACAAGACTGTCTTTTCCTGATTAAGTTACTTATTTCAGTTAGAAGTAGCCTCCACCTGTAGAATATCTGCTACAAACCAAAGAAGACAATTGCAAGGTTCACCTCCCTCTGTTGTGAGCACAACTCGCTTTCTTGCAAATCCTATGTTCAGTATTGTAGCTCCCAGCAAGAGGTAGCTTGCCTTAAAAATATTAGCTGTTCTGATGAGTTTGCTATAAAGCACTTGCTTATAATACTGTTGTTCTCAGGTCTGTTACCAAAGCCATTGGCTGATTAAGTAGCTTATGGTGTAATCACTTCCTGAGAAAGTCTGGAATTTCCTTTTAAGGCACACAAAAGATAAACCAAAAACAGTTTACTGTCTGGGTCAAATACACACCTGTACCTGCACTGAAAATCTTAAGAATTGTAACAAGACTGTCTTTTCTTGATTAAGTTCCTTATTTCACCTTTCAGTTAGAAGTAGCCTCCACCTGTAGAATATCTGCTACAAACCAAAGACAATTGCAAGGTTCACCTCCCTCTGTTGTGAGCACAACTCGCTTTCTTGCAAATCCTATGTTCAGTATATACATTGTTAATACATGTTAATACATTTCTTAGCAGATGTCTAAAGTTTAATCCTATAAACCCAGGGTACTTCCTGGGAGCCTGCTCTTTGACAAAGCTCCAGTGAGCGAAGTGCTGGAGGCATCTGGCTGTCATGGAACCGTTATTGTGAGACCACACTTTTATTTGCAATTTGCATAAAGAAATCAATGCACTTTTCAAGAAACCATTGTGGACTTACAGTCTTTGAATTTGTAATGCCATGCAAGTCGGTTATGTGGAGGTTTGCATATGTGATAATTTAGGCCTGGCTGGCACACTACTACACCCAATCTCAGCACTACAGGTGACTGTCCTCTTTAGACCCTGTGTGATGCCACTGACACAGCTGGAATGGCCTCCCCCACCCATCTGCCCAGCTGAAATGTCCTTTACTTGACTGTTACACCAAGAATGCCCTCTTTCATCCCTCTGCCCCAGACGGAATGTCTCCCAATGTCACTGCCCTGCCAGAATGCCCCAAACCACTGCATCTGCCTAAATTGCCTTGCCAAACAAACATAACTGTGCTGGCATTCCCTTCCACAAGGGTGGCCATTCCAGCACTGAGTGGGCATTCTGGCCCAAGGGTGTCTTTTCAAATCCTTGGGTGACCTTCCGGCCTCAGGTTGGTCATTCTGATCCTCAAGGGTTGGCAGACCAACCACCAGGGTGAGCATTCAGGCATCAAGGGTGGGCATTTCATAGAAACATAGAGTATGCTGGTAGAAAAGGATGCTTTGCCACTCAGTCTACCCAGATGATCCCTGCCTAGTCTGCTTCTGCAGACCTAACTGGTCTCCAGCAACAGTACCTCCTTCCTGCCCTATTTACTAACATTCCTTTTGTCTATCCCATGCATGCTTGAAGCCCCTCCTGTTTTCTCATCCACCATTTCCCAGGCAGTCTGTTCCAGGCATCTACCACTCTTCCAGTGAAGCAGTACTTCCTCATATCCTCTTTAGCTCTCCCCACCAAGCTTCATTGCACGCCCACTGGTTCTGGTGCTCTTCCTCCTTTGAAAGAGCTCTCCTACTACACCCTGTTAACCCCAGTGAGGTCTTGGAGGTGTCTATCATATCCTCTCTTGCGCTTCTCTCTTTCTATAATGTACATGTTGAAATCCCTCAGTCCCTCCTCATAGAGCTTTCGGTACAATCCCTGCACCATTTTAGTTGCTCAATTCTGGACCGCCTCCACCCACCCTATCCATGTATTTTTCTGAGGTGGCCCTCCAGAACTGGGCACAATACTGCAGGTGGTTACTCACCAGCAAACAATATAGTGGCTAAACCACCTCCCTCCTACAGCTGAAAATGTCTCTCCCTAGAGATCCCATCTCACTGGCCTACCCACTGCTTTTCGTACTGCCCTGACACTTTGAGATCATCATATATGATAACCTGAAGGTCCGTTTCCTGCCTAATGACTGTCAGTACCTCCCTCCCATCCTATATTCAGTTGCTGGGTTCCTATGACCTAGGTGCAAAGTTCTGCACTTATTTGGCATTGAAGCCCAACTGCTCTTGAAACACAGAACACAGACACATAGATTTTGACGGCAGATAAGGACTGCTTTGCCCACCCAGTCTGCCCATTTCCTACCTATTGGATAAGCTGCAGATCCTAGTTAACTAACAGCCTACTTCCTCATACCCCCCACTAGAATTGCCTTATGTCTGTCCCATGCATTCTTGAATTCCATCACTATTTTTGACCTCACTACCTCCTCAGGAAGGCCATTCCATGTGTCCACCTCTGTGAAAAAATACTTCCTCACGTTGCCCCTGAGCCATCCCCTCTATCTTGAAATTGTGCATTGTTCTTGCACATCTCTCTTTCTGAAAGATGCTACCCTCTTGGACTTTGTTGATTCCCTTGAGGTACTTGAAAGTTTCTATCATGTCCCCACTCTCCCTCCTTTCCTCGGTGTACATATTACACTCCATTAGTCTCTCTTCGTATGGCTCCTGGTGCAGAACTTGCACCATTTTAGCTTACCTCAATCCTGTCTATATCCTTGTGGAGATGGGGTCTCCAGAACTGCATGCAGTACTCCAGATGGGGTCTCACAAACTGTCTGTACAGAGGGATATCAACTTCCTGTTTTCTACTGGTGATGCCTCTCCCTCGCATCCCAGTATCCCTCCTGCCCCATTACTGCCTTCTCATTGCATACCTACCTTTGAATCATCTGATATGGCTACCCCAAGGTCCCTTTCCATTTTTACAGCTGCAGTAGGCGGAGCCTGCAGGCGTTTTGCATGTACAAAAGGAGTGATGTCATGTTTTCTGTCCATGGAACTGACTGAAGGTGTAAATAGTTTCCTCTGCCTTATCCTCCAAGAAATGTTTTCCGTCCTCAAATAAATATGCTTTCATGTTAGTCAATGGTTGCAGAGTACTATTTTCTTTCTTAAATGGGCAGTACAAGAACTGGAACCTGAGTAGTGGGAAGCAGCATTAGTTTTGTAGGGGAGTAAGATACATGCACTCTTCCACCGAAGTTCCTAAAGATCCACCCCACCTTTTTTTTGATTCATGTGGGAGGGGCATGAGGTGGAGCTATTATGTTGGAACAAGACACACTAGTTTGGAACCTGGACCAAGCAACAGAATAAGTCTGTGGAGTGATCGAGTTGTGGAGCCCTGCATTTTATTAAGGACTAGAAGAACAGAAGATATTTAATGCCTTCAAACTGACTTAAAAACCCTTGGAACAAATGATTATCGAGCCACCTGGTGCCTCAGTAGGAAAGAGTAATTAAGGAGTGCCTGAAACTACAGCTCCCAAGGAAAAGAATAGACACAGCGTTCTGATTCAAGTTGAAAGTGCCATATTTTCTTAAAATTTTATATACTAAAAACATAAACGTTGAACTTTTGGGATTAACAATATTTGTTTACCATATTCAATCTCCCCCTCTCTCTCTCTCTCTCTCTCTATATATATATATATATATATCTATAGATAGATAGATATATATATATAGTTTGTCTTTTGTAGTTTAAAAACTTTGAAAGCATTGGTGTTAGTAATGTATTTAGAAATACATTTTTAATTGACTTTACAATTAAACATGCAGTTTCATGTGAGGGCACATTTTTTTTGGAGGTCAAATTATTTAATCATGGGCACAGTATTTGGTAAACACAGACCTTTGATGATAAAGTGTATTTTTGCTTTTAAGTTTGAAGTATGTCTTATGTGTAAGTGTGGCACTGTTGTAAATGGGGCTGGGAATGAATAATGGTTAAGTGCCTAGATTGTTTTAGTATAATTGAGTTTATATGTGGCAAGTAGGTAGGGGATAGTGTTTTGAATGTGGCAGTAAGAGATTTGTTAGGATAAATATATGCTGTCTTGCAAATAAGAAAAAATGTAAAGGGATACATTTAGCAAAACAGTGATCTACATCATAGAGTTTTCTTTCATTCATGTATTGTTGGAAGAAATAGCTATAGCTCATTTGTAGTATCAGTAAAGGGAGAAGAAAACATTGAACAAGAAGACAATTGGTGATTTTAAAAGCTATTCTGATCAGAGCTGACATTAAAAAATCTCAACTGTATTTTTTTATTTTATTTTATCAGGGACACTAGAAACAGGATGTTAACACATCAGTGAGCACTAAAGCCATTTGTCTGTGTTAGGGAAGTTGTGGGTGGAGTTGTCTTGCACCTGTTGAAAATACCTGTTGCAATTAACAACTACTTGTAGAAGCAAAAGGCTGGGTGTTTTTTCTTTTCACTGATATTATAAACTGAGCCAAGAAAAATAAGACTGAACAGATCAGAGCTGACATTAAGAAGCGTGATGTTCCTAAGGCATTATGTTTTCATTTTCATGGGAGGGGCATGAGGTGGATCTGTCATGTTGGAACAATTGACTATCAGAGCTGCCATCCCCTGGACATGCCATTGATCACTCATTTAAAACAACACAAATGTAGTTTCACATTTTACTATGAGGGAAGCAAGAAGATGAACCAGCATGGTTAATAAATACATTGATTGACACCTGTGAATGAGTGGGGAGGAGTTTTCTAACATTCCTGGTGGTTTTATACTCCTGGAACCTGCTATTCAGGACTTTTTTTATTGCATCTTGTCCCAGGCAGTCTTCCCAGAGTGCAGTTTGCTCTATTGTTTAATAGCTCCAGTTGGAAGCCAGTGTCTTGTTACGTTGTCTTTTGTTTCAAATTAACCACAGACATCATGCAGCCAAAGGAGACCTACCCCTGAGTCTTAGGGTATGTACAGCATAATTAATAAGTTTTCATATGCATAATCTTTCCATTCATGTTATTGCTAGACATACTGCAGCGAGCTTGGCTTGAGGAAGAGTGAACATGGTCAGGACCCCTTAGCAATTGAGATGCATATGCAGCAAATAAGTCCAGATGCACAAACTGCCTGCTGAATAAGGAAGGTTGCAGGAACCCAGGGAATGATTACGGTGGGGGCTGATGGTCATCAAAATCAATCAATCAATCAATCAATCAAAATCTTTATTTATTCAAGTGAACATCATTGGCGTAGCTCATTTACAAGATGGACCTGAGTGGTCATACAAAGAAGGATACAAGTTTTTACAAAGACATGAGAATAGCATAACATTAGTACAATCAAATGAATAAGAGATATATACAAAATTTACAGATATACAAGGCACAGTAAAATAACATACCTGTAAAAATGAAAGAGGATAATAGATATAGAAGGAGAATAATCAAATAATAGGGCTTTGTAGGCTTTTATATGAAATGTGAAAATGGAAAGGGATTTTGGGGTAATCATATTGGATGACCTAAAGGCAGCTAAACAATGTACCAAAGCTGTGAGGAGAGGCAGTGGAATGCTGGTGCATAGGAGAGGTATTACCAGCAGAAGGAAGGAGGTGGTGATGCCACTGTGTAGATCACTGGTGAGGCCTCATTTGGAATACGGTGTCCAGTTCTGAAAGCCGCATTTCTGTCCGCAACTTTAAATCACAAATGGGTTAAATGGTTCTATTTTAGATTTCTATCCTTTCTCACTTCTCCCACTGGTTAGCCTTTGGAACTTAACCAGAACATACCTTAGCTAGCATGATGAATCCACCTACACACGTTGCTTCTCAGTCTACATCACTGTCTTTTTAAAATGCTAACTTCTTGTTGAAAATATGCCATAATTTTTCCATCCATGTTATTGCTAGACATACTGTAGCTAGCTTGGCTTGAGGAAGGGTGAACATTGTCAGGACCCCTTAGCAACTGAGATGCATTTGCAGCAAATAAGTCCAGATGTTCTAACTTACCCTATAACTGTTAAGTGTCACAGTTTGCATTTTCTTCTTGAAATGGTTACTTTTGCATTTATGTTTATTTTAAAATATTTAATATTCTGACCATGTGCTTATGTTATGGAACATAACTGATCTCCAACCTTAACCCCCGTGCTCCAACTTGCATAGAAGATAATGCTTGTAGACAAATCTAATCATTTTGCTGCTGTGTTCTGGTGTGTGTTTGTGTGTGCTTTTGATTCAGTTGCTTGTGTCTTGCATGGAAAACAGTGCCTGTAGACAATCTAATCATTTTGCAGCTGTGTTCTGCTGTGTGTGTGTTCCTCTGAGGCTGTTCTTGCAGCCTAGGAAAGAATACTTCCCAGACATAGCAGCAGTACATTGCATAGCAGATATAAAATGTCAATAAGCAGGTCATGCATCAGATGTGCTGAGCAGTTACTGAAGCAAGAAATGTACAGCTGTCATTTTTACATCCTGTTCAAAATGTGTTTTGCACCTGTGGTGCCAAATGGCACAGTCGCTGTGCAAACTCTCCTATTGGCTAATGAACTGATAGTGTCACTGTTCATGCGGTGGGGTCACAAAAGCCCATGCTGAAAACTTGGGTGAAAATACCAAGAAGCCCAGGGCATTCGGTTTCTGACCATAACACCCTGACTGTAGGGACTGACAAGCATCAGGGGTGTGACTTGGATTATCAACAGTAATGCTCACGCCATTCCACCCCATCCCCACCCTGCAGCCAGTGACAGGTATCAAGGTGTCTTTGACTCTTCAGCCCAAAGTTCACTCCATTCTCTTATACTGTACCCATTTCAGCATATTTTCTTATGGAATGGGGTAAGTGTAAAGTTTGAAAACCCCAAGGCACACCTCAACTCTTGTCTGTGTCTGCAGGTTAGGGTGAGGTGAAACAGTGTGAGTGTTATGGGCAATGATCCAAAGGCACACCAATGCCTATCCATGTCTGCGGGGGTGGGGTGGGGTTAGCGTCCTTCAATACTTCACTGCCATTCCGATTCTGCCTGTCTGTCTCTCTCTCTCTCGCTCTCTCTCTCTCTCTCTCTATATATATATATATGTCTATATAATTATCTATCTTTCTATTATTTGCATGTGTCGCTATTTTACCTATTTCTAAAACAAACCTACATATCACATTTGCCTGCACTCTGAGCACATACTTATGAAACCGTGCATATTTGTACTCCACTTCTCGTAGACCTCATACTTTCCTAATATTCCCATTATCACAAGCATAACTACCTTGCCCTTATCAAAGTGACCACTCTGAAAGTTAATATCACATTTTCTCTAACAGTCCATCATCATGACACCTGACTTCCTGACAAGAACACATTGCTTAAATATAACTACATCACCTCATGGACCAAAAAATACAGGTTACTCACCTGTAACAGGAGTTCTAGGAATGGTATATGTTGTTCATCCACACTGTCTGGCAGGTTCCTTGACACTTTAAATCTTGCGGAAGGTCTTAAGCTGGCTCCTTCCACCCATCCGGGTGGTAAAACTCTCAGCTGCGCCCCATGGCGCCAGATCTAGCCGCTGGAAGCCAGGTTGTCTTGGCGGGGAGGTCGGGTGGGTCGTGTGGATGAACAACATATACCATTCCTAGAACTCCTGTTACAGATGAGTAACCTGTATTTCTAGGGACATGGATATGTTGTTCATCCACACTGTCTGCAGACTCCTAGCAGTTCTCTGGGAGGAGGGAGAGCAAGCGCTACACCCTACTTAGGAATAAAGACTGGAGAACCAAGGCCCCAAAACCAGCATCCCGGCATGACTCAAGGTCGATGTGGTAATGGGTGATGAAGGTATGCTGACTTCAGGTAGCAGCCCTGCAGATTTCCTGGATAGGGACGTCCCAAAGCAGCTACCAATGCAGCAGTATGGCGGGTAGAATGAGCTCTTATCCCTCTGGGAGGCTCCATGCCCACCAACCTATAGCAGAGATCTATGCAGGAGGTTACCCACCTGCCTATGGTCGCTTGGCTGCAGATCTGCCAGGTGTGGCTTCAGCATAGGTGACAAACAGCTAGCGAACCTCTCCCTGAACTTCAGCCGTCCACTCCTTATACTAATCAGAGCTCTCTTCTAGGGTCCAAAGTATGGAGCCTATATTGACCTCGAGGTGTGAATGGGTGGGGAACACCGCAGAGTCAACACCTGGTTAAGGTGAAACTCCAACACCACCTTCGGAAGGAATTTGGGTGGGGGCCAGGACAACCTTGTCCCTGTGGAAGACGGGATAAGGAGACTTGATGGAAAGCACCTGGAGCTCTCCCATCCTTCTGGCTGGCGTGATAGCCACCAAGAGGTGGTCTTCCACGACAGGTGAGAGATGTCACACCTGTGCATTGGTTGAATGGCCTGCCCATGCGCTTAGCCAATACCAGCAGTAGATCCCATGGAGGTGGAGGTTCTCGCACTGGAGGGATATGTGATCAAGTTCTTTGAAAAAGCACCCTACCACCTTCTCCTGCGCCACTGACTGCTTCCCGGCCCGCACCGGTAAGCAGATATGGCTGCCAGGTGCACCTTGTAAGAATTCGTCGACCAAAGCCCTAGCTAAGAAAGGGACCACAGGTAGTCCAGAATGCTTGCCAAGGAACAGGAGGAAGGGTCCAAGCCCTTGCCCTGACACCAAATGGAGAATCTCTTCCATTTGAAGGCATAGCATTTTCTGGTCGACTCCATACGGGACGCCTCAACGATGTTGAGGACCTCATCGGAAAGACCCAAGGCCTGGAACTCTAGCCGCTCAGGAACCAGGCCATCAGGTGCAGGGATTGAAGGTCGGATGGAATACCTTCCCTGATTGACTGAGATCAGGCCCGTGCGGGCTGGAAGCCGCCTCGGGAGCCTGGAGCTGAGACTGAGGAGATCTGGATACCAAGAACTGGCCAGGGCCAGTCTGGGGCTACCAGAATCACCTGCGCCTTGTCCCTCTCACCTTGAGAAGCACCTTGTGGATCAAGGAAAATGGGGAAAGGTAGAAAAGGCCCGGGGTCCACAGCCTGAGAAGGCATCCCTGCAGCGAACCCTGCTGAGGGGGCAGGCATGAAACAGTCTCAACCGCATTCTCCGGGAGGCAAACAGGTCTGCCTGAGGTGTGCCCCAGTGGGAGAAGATCTTGTACTACCTCCGGCAGGAGAGACCACTTGTGAGATGCAGCCCCTATCTGGCTTAGGGCATCAGCCAGGGTGTTGAGGCTCCTGCCATGTGAATGGTGAGGAGATCCGCCTCCAGGCTGCCACGAGAGACCAAATCTGGAGAGCTTCCCTGCACAAAGGCATGGGCGTGTTCTGCCTTGGTGGTTTAGGTAGTACATGGTGGGTATTGTCCATCTGGACCTGAACCACTTGACCCCATGAAGCGAGGCCGAAGGCGGTGAGGCTAGATGAACCTTTCGAAGCTCCAGCAGGTTGATGTGGCATTGGGATTCCCAAGGGACCAGAGGCCGTCGCTCTGTGCTCCCCAGATGGGCACCCCAACCCACCAGAGAGCATCGGTCAATAGAGAGACCGTCGGCAAAGGCGGACAAAGCGGGATGCCCTCCTGCAGATGTGCCGGAACAGTCCACCACTGGAGAGTGTTCCACATCCCTGGGTCACTGTCACTAGCTGATCCAATGGATCAAAGTGCTATGACCACTGGCTGGCCAGTCCCCATTGAAGGGGCATGTACCAGCGGGCCCAATGGACCACGCTAGTGCAGGCCACTATGAGGCCCAGGAGGTGCAGGAAGTCCGGGTAGTCTTGTGATGCCCAACCTGAAATGATTGGGCAAGGAGGAAAGAACCTCGGCCCTGTCCGCCGGGAGCTGTGCTCTGGCTCGAAGAACTCGAGCTCTGCCCGATGAAATGTATCACCTGCTTTGGCACGCAATTCTGGCTGACCTCGTTGATGAGGAGGCCGATCTGAGAACAAACCTGGAGGGCCAGATCTCTGGACGCTCACCTCCATTCTGGAGGGGCTGCAATCAACCAGTCGTCCAGGTAGGGATACACCTGGACCCATCGGTGCCACAGGAATGCTGTCACCACTGCCATGCATTTGGTGAAGACCCTGGGAGCTAGGGAGAGCTGAAGGGCATGGCCCAGAACTCGTAAAGGATCCCTCCGCTCTGAGCGGAGGAATCTCTAGTGAAATGGGCGGATTGAGGCGTGAAAGAACATGTCCTGGAGGTCCACGGAACAGAACCACACACCTCGTTCCAAGGATGGGATTATCTGAGCCAGAGTGACCATCCTGAATGTCCAGACCTTAGGAACCTGTTCAGGTCATGCAGGTTGAGAATGGGGCACCAGCCCCCATCCGTTTGGGACCAGGAAATACCTGGACACAAACCCGGGTCTGGAGGAGGATCTGCCACCTTCCTGATCACCTCCTTTTTGAGGAGCAGGGCAATATCGGCTGGCGGGGCCGATAGCGAGGCACCGGACCCTTGGCCCGCGGAACAGGCTCGAAGGGTGGAGCCTGCTCGAACTCCAGAGGCAGGCCCTTTCCTACCACCTCCAACACCCAGCGGTCCATGGTGATAGCGGACCAGGTGGAAAGAGTGGTGGAGCCGTCCCCACAGGGGAACCCAGGGGGAGTGACAAGGCTGGGGCAACACCCCTCAACCCGTCACTGGACAGGCTTGGAGGAGGGACCGGCGAGGGACCTCCTGGGCCTTACCTCCCTGCTTCCTACTAGGAAGCCGGCGAACTAGGTTTGGGATGCCAGCACGAGCCTGCCTTCAGTGCTCGTGCTGTTGGGCGGATGCCGCAGGTACAGAAGGACGAAAGGGCTTGTGCTGCTGCTGTCAGTGGCCTTTGTCCTTCTGGGTGGAGGTGACCGAGTCCAGAGTGGCATTGGACTTCTCGATCCACTGGAGTGACCTTCACTCCAGGGCCGAAGAGGTTGGTTCCTAAGAAGGGCGTCCACCAACTTGTGCTGGGTATCCACCGTGAAGGTGGATACCTCCTCAGCCATGCTCTGCGGCCTTGTGGCCACCGCGGCGCAACTGATCTGGCACAGGAGGCCCCTATGTCCAGAGCTGTTTGGAGCTGCTGCTTCACCACCACCCTACCCTGGTCCCGAACCTGCTGGACCGTGGTCTGCAGGTCAGTCGGGAGATGAGGATCACCTCATCCAGGGAGCCCATGAGGTGTGGGAGAAGTGTGCCATCAGCACAGCCGAGCTGCCCTGGTGGAGGCCAAGGGAGGCCTTGCAGCATACACCTTGCACCAGCGTAGTCCAGCTTTTGGACTCCTTCTCAGGGGCTTTGTCCATGTCCTAGCATTCCCAGACGCCAGAAGCTGTCGGTGACCAACCCCTCGGCAGAGGGTGCTCCAAACTCAGGGCAAAGAGCCAGCAGGGACCGCATACTTCCTGGCCATCCTGGCCGAGGGCACAGGACAGGAAGCAGGCCACTGCCAAAGCTCAAGGCTGGACCTACAATGGCCTCAGCCACCGGAAAGGCCTCGTGGGTGAATCCCTCGGTCCAGTATCTCCATCAGGGATACTTGGCCCATTTGGATATGGGCTCGAGCTGCATCCCGGTGGACTCCGAGATGAGCCAAAGCAGACCCATAAAGGGCGGTGGGCTTTGGTCAGTGACTGGCCCCAGAGGACTCCAGGTCAACTGGCCTGGAGAACAGGGAGGAGTTGTCGTGGACTCCGAGGAGTCCGAAAGAGCTACCTAGGGCCTGAGCCACCCTCCACCTGCCGAGGATGGTCAGGAGTGAGGGTGACCGACAACCTGTGGGGCAGGCCTTGACCCGACCGAGTGTCCTTGGTCGGCGCCCCTGATTTCGGTTGTGGGTGGAGGTTTCACCACAATCAGTGGGGCAGCAGGTTTCGGCGAACAACGGCCCAGGCTTGGGCATCTCGACTGAGTGAGAGGTTGTTTTGGCCATTCGGTGACAGCCACTTGATGGCGGGGAAAGGCGTCGGTGTCGACTTGCTCCCAGACAAAAGTAACTGCTGCCATCAGGTCCTCGTGGCGTCGACACAATTTCCCGAAGCCTCTCCTCTTCGAGGAAAAGGCGAGACGAACAGCGTCGCCGCTTACCTTGGTGCCGAGACCGAGACCACCGATGTTGGCGGGATCGGCTGGACGAGAAGAAGTCCGAGACCGAGACCGAGATCCTCGGTGTTTCCGTGGACAGGCCTGGGAAGGGTGGGACACCCGCTCTTCCCTCGGCTTGGACACCTTAACTGGAGACTGCTGCACAGGGGCACAGGCAGATCCTCGGTCTCCACCGGGGGAACCAGCGGAAGAAGGGTTGTCGGCTTCACCAGTTAACAACCCATCCGGCGGGTTGAGAAAAATCGACCACGTCGACAGGTGTCTAGGCGGCTGACCTGACAGGGACGCCGTGAAGCCAGCTCGACCGAAGTCGATGGTTGGCTGTCGAGAGGGACCTCTCCCGCTCCCGAACACCAGCGATGGGACTTACCCTTGGAATCTTCTTTTTGGACCAGGAGGAATGTCGATGGCCCCTCTCCCTTCGTGGAAAGGGATTGGCAAAGCTCCTTGAATGAAGCAGAATACGAGGCACCCGAGAGCGGGATAAAAGCCACGACTGAGGAGGAAGATGCGGCCTGGGCCACCTCCTCCTTGAGGGCGATCATCTGCTCGAGCTGCTCAGCCGAGCCAGCCGCCACCGTAACTGCCCAATGGGCCTCTTTTGACTTTACCAGCGGATAGCGCTTCTCAGGCGCCAAAGCTTCAACCGGGCAGTGCGGTCCTCCAAGATGTTGGCTGAGAGCGAACAGCATGACTCTGCAGGCCTGTGGGTCGTGTTCTAGGCCGAGGTAGTAGACGACGCGGAGTGCGGATCCATCCTGGACATCTTCTGCCCACAAGGGCACTTCCAAAAACCGGAGTCGATTTGTCCATCACAGCTGCGAGGGAAAGGAAGACCGAAGTCTTGAAAATTTTAAAATGAGTTTCGGACGAACCGAAGAGTTAGGATCCAGTCTATCACGCGGGCGTTAAGGAGGGAACCTGAGCTTCAAGCGGTAAGGAAGATCAGGTGTCATGGGCGGAGCCGAAATTTTACCACCCGGTGGGTGGAGGCGCTAAGCCTGAAGACCTTCTGGCAAGATTTAAACCGGCAAGGAACCTGCCAGACAGTGTGGATGAACAACATATATTGCATATGTTTCCCTTGATGCTTTGCATTATTGGGATATGTGCAATTGTGTTTTCTTAAAATCTGGCTGTCTGGCCAATATCATCAGGGATAACACATACATCAGTGGCATTTGCTCTGGGGTTCTTTGTAAGCTTCCTATTCCTTACATTAAAATGTATACATCCATATATTTTCCTATTAATATGTATGCCTTCCTTAGAATGGAAACTAAAACAAATCTTACTATTTACAAATCATTGTGTTGTTTCTCCATACTTCCTTAACAATTTCACACAACTCACTAACTTCATTATGCAGCCGTGGTGGATCTGACCAGAACTTATTGTTATTGTTAGTACCCCTCCCCCATTGTGTACTGTTCCCCTGGATTTTTGTTTCCCAGGTGCATTACTTTTCACTTCTTTGCATTGAATCTAAGCTGCCATACCTTTGACCATTCCTCCAACCTTGCCAAGTCCCTTTTCATCCTTTCCACCCTTGTGTATCAACACTGTTGCAGATTTTGTGTTGTCTGCAAAGAGGCATACTTTTCCTTCAGCCCTCCACAATGTCACCTATAAAGACATTAAGAGGACTGGTCCCAGTATTGAACTCTGCAGTACCTGCTAGTAACTCTCCTTTTTTCTGAGTGGACTCCATTTACTATTACCCTCTGCATCGTGTTGTCCAGCCAATTTTCTACCCATGCTGCCTAACTTGTGTAGGACTGTCAAATGTCTTGCTAAAGTCTCGGTAGGCCATATCCACAGCCCTTCTCTGGTCTACTACTTTGGTCACCAGTCAAACAAATCTATTATATTTGCCTGACTTGACCTTCTCGCTGTGAATCCATGCTGCCTTGGGTCCACTCGCCCAGCTATCCTCTAGGTACTACAGTTCTTTCTTTCAGAAGTGATTTCATAATTTTCCCCTACCACTGAGGTTAAACTAACAGGTCTATAGTTTTCTGCCTCAGCCTTGCTCCCATTTTTGTGAGGGGAATCATATCCGCCCTCCTCCAGTCCTCAGGTACCACATCATCCTCCATAATTTATAAAAAGGGTAGCCAGTGGTGTCACTAGTTCTCCCTTAGTTCTTTTAGAATTCTGGGGTGAATCCCTTCAGGCCCCATTGCTTTGCCCACCTTGAGTTTTAGGAGTTCTTTCAGGACCCTTTCTTCTTGAATGGACTGGTATCGACCCCCTATCAGAGTGCTTCTATTGTTTTAGTTTAGGTACCTCCCCTCCTTTTCTTTTGTGAATACTGAGCAGAAGTGTTCATTCAGTATTTCTGCCTTTTCACTGTCATCCTCTGCCCACCTCCCTTCCCTTTATTAAACCTTACTATCCCTCCCTTGGCCTTTCTTGCTCCCTAATGTACCTATAAAGGTTTTATCCCCTTCTTAACTGAGTTGGCTATCTTTTCCTCAGTTTGGGCCTTTTCTATTCTGACTGCCTTCCCCACTTCCTTCTGCTTTAACAGATACAGTTCTCAGTCCTGCTCCTACTGTGATTCCTTATACTTCCTGAATGCTATCTTTGCTCCCTAACCTTCCCTTACCTCTTTTGAGAACCACAGTAGCTTTTCCTTTGTTTTGTTTTACATAGAACATGAAATTGCCAGCAGAAAAAGGCCCACAAGTCTATCAAGTCTGCCCGATTGTGCAACTCTTAGTTTGTGCCACTGCAGCTGCCCCACCCCACCCAAACTCTCCCTCCTCTTTCCTGGTCCTTTTCCTTTGTGTTTTTGTCTGTACTAACCCTGCCCTTGACTTGATCCCAACCCCACTTAAAGCTATCCACTGTCCTTTGAGCGATGACTCCTCCAGCAGTGCATTCAACCCACCACCACTCTCTCTGTGAGTAGTGCCTCCTCATTTCCTCGTAAACCTTCCCCTTTCAACTTCAGACTGTGCCCCTAGTGACCCTTCCCCTTAAGTGGAACACTCCTCCCTTCAGACTTTGTTTATGCCTTTCAAATACTTAAAGGCCTGTATCATTCCCTCTTTCCGTCTCTCTCTTCCAGCGAGTACATGTTGAGCTCCTTCAACCTTTCCTTGTACAGCAACTCCCTAGTCCCATGATAATTTTTGTAGCCCTATGTTGCACCCCTCCAGTAATCTCCCATCCTTTTTGAGGTATGGGCACCAGTACTATTACACAGTACTCCAAGTGTGGCTTCACCAGTGATCTATACAATGGCAGGATGACCTCCCCTTTCTAGAGGTGATCCCTCTGGCAATGCACCCCATCATCCTATTTGCCATTGCTGCCACCCTCCTTCACTGTGCTGATACCTTCATGTTCCTGCAACTATCCCCCAGGTCCCTTTCCTCCTCTGAAGCTGTTACCTGCATTCCCCCAGCCAGTAGTTGTTCCTGGGATTTCTGGCTCTGAGGTGCATGGCCTTGCACTTCTTAGCGTTAAACCCTAACTGCCACTCCCAGACCAGTGTTCAGGTTTAGCTAGATACTCTCAGAGTGCCTGCCTTCCTTCCTCATTGTCTGCTTTTGCACAAATCTTAGTGTCATCCATGAACAGGCTGATCTTACTCTTGATCCCCACTGCAATGTCTCCAATAAAGACATTGAACAAAAACAAGCCCAGCACTGAACCCTGTGGTACCCCACTCGTTACTGGCCTTGGCTTGGATGTCTCCCCTTACAACTACCCTCTGTTGTCTGCCCTGCAGCCAGCTCTCCACCCACCCACCAGTTTTCCCCTGCCCCATGTCCCTCAGTTTGCTCATTAACCTCCTGTGTGACACTGGGTCGAAAGCTTTGCTGAAGTCCAGATACAGGACACCCACAGCATGGCCTTCGTCAACCGCCCTAGTGACCCAGTTGAAGAAGTCGATCAGGTTGGTTTGGCAAGATCTTCCGTGACAAACCCATGCTGTCTCTCATCCTGCAGACCATTGCTATCGAGAAAGGTTATCAATCTCTCCTTCAGAATGGTCTCCATCAGCTTTCCCACTATGGAAGTCAAGCTCACGGTCTGTAGTTGCCGGTTTTGTTTATCTGCTTCACACAAAAGGCTTGTTGCCTCTGTGATGGCAGATTTGATTTTCCCATTGTTCCTTCACCCATCCTTCCTGCCCATTTGCTAGTGTATTCCTAGGAACTCCCATTTGCCAAAGTCAGCCCTCCTAAAGTCCAGTACCCTCGCTTTTGTATGGCTTGACTCTATGGCTGTGTTTATCGTGAGCCACACTGTTTGGTGGTCACTTGTTCCCAGATAGCTACCCACTTCTAAATCTGAGATCCTCTCTCAGTCCCGTTTGAGAGTACCAGGTCTAAGACTGCTCCCTCCTGAGTAGATTCCAACACTAGCTGTCTGAGGCATGTCCCCTGTAGGGCATTGAGAATGACCCTGCTCTTGGATGTGGCTGCAGCAAATGTGCTCCAGTTAACATCTGACATATTCAGGTCCCCCATCAACAATATCCCCTTTTTCTGCCATTCTAAGAATGCCTTCTATCATTTGTTGTCCATATCATCCCGAGACGGGGTCTTTATACAACCCTTGCAGATTGTGGTGCCATTTCCTTCTCCAAGGTGACCACAGTGCCTCTCTCCTCCCTATTTACCCTTTAGGTCCATTGCTTTGATCCTTCCCTTACATAGAGAGCTACTCCTCCTCTTCTTTTACTCTCCCTGTCCCTCCTGTAGATTGTGTACCCTGGTATGCTGACATCCCAGTCATGGTTCTCTGTGTACCATATTTCTGTGACTGCCACGATATACAGTCATCCCTCTTCCATCTAGGCCACTGGTTCAGGAAGTTTGTTACCCAGACTACAGGCATTGGTACTCAAGTCATCGCCCTCCATTTTTGATGGACTTACCACTTTTAGACCAATCCCTGTCCTTACTGCCTTTGCCTTTTCCTCCATTTACCTCTGTCCTGCTCCTATCAACCCCTCTGCCTTGGTGTTTACAGTACCTCACTAACTACCCTGTTTTGTTGGGAGGAGGCTGGGAGTCTACTCCTTTTCAGTGCCTCCCCTTGGCTGGTTTAATACTTTCTCAGACTGCAACTGTTTTCATTGGAATCTTATTGTTACATATACGTTTGTATTGCTGTTAAAATGTATTGTTTTTATTTTTATAGTACTGTATGTCTTGTTTGATATTTTGTTTTAATATTTAGCTTGTCATTTTGTGAAAATGGGCAATTTGCTCATCTTGCTAACAAGTATAAAAATAAAAATTAAATTAAAAGCTTGCCAATTAAACATTTAAACCTATCATCTAGGATCCTAGTTCCTTCCCAGACAGATGCAGACCATCATGCCTGTACAGGACTGTATCCCTCCGGGGGACCCAGTCCCCAATGAAGCCAAACCTTGTGCTTCACCAGTTTTCAACCATTCATTTGAATCCCATGGTGTGGAGTACCCTACCCTACCCAACCATGCCATAGACAGGCAGCACCTCCGAGAAGGTTGCCATGCGTGCTACTTGTCTAAGGTCCTCTCCAACTCCACAAACTCCTCTTGCACTGCTCTGATCCATTCCCAGCTAGGTCATTTGTCCAAGGTGCACAATGATGTCCAGTTCCTCTCCCATGCAGCTGCACACACGATCCTGAGGATTCGGCTCCCTGTCCCTCAAGCCATGGCACTGGGCAAGCATCTTACCTCCTCTCCCTTCCTCCCCAGTTCTACCCACCTAACAACTGGGTCCCCCACCAGAGCTGTTTCCTTCCCTTGTGGGGTCCCATGCCACCCTCCTGTGGGTCTCCTGTGAAGGTTCCCAGCATCCTCCTTGGTCTCACTGTGGGTGCCACCATGGAAGAACCACGCTCACCAGAATGGTGTATGAATTGTGAAGCAGTACAACTGGAGGATCGCCTCTCTTCCCACCCACACCCTCCCTGAGCTCACCATGGCCCAGCCACTCCTTTTCTTGGCAACCTCTGAGGCAGTGGAGGCAGCCCTGGTGGTCCCTGGGTGGGGAGGAGGTTTCCCTACTCCTCACCAGGTCGGCCTGGAGATGGGCAACCTCCTCCTCAGAGCAGAAAGGTGCCTGCAAACAGGGCAGCATTGCAGCCTCAGAATGTCTCCAGAAGACTGCTGCCCGCAGCCAGTGCAGTACTATTCACATGTCTCTCTCTCTCCCTGCCTGTTTAAAATGTGTTAGTTTTTTTTTAAACCACTATTCGGGTTTCCTAAGATTCCTACATTCTCCACCCCACCCCCCTTACAGATTTTGGTGTTGTCTGCACAAAGGCATACTTTCCTTCCATTTCTTCTGCAATGTCACTTATGAAGACATTGAAGAGGACCAACCCTAGTGCTGAGCCCTATGACACCCACTGGTCTCTCTCCCATCATTAGAGTGAGTACCATTAACTACCACCCTCTGTCTCCTGTCCATTAACCAGATTCGAGACCCAGTTCACCACTTTGTATCCCACCCCAGAAAGCTCAGTTTCCTTATCAGTCTGCTGTGTGGCACAGTGTTGAAGGCCTTGCTAGAATTTAGATAGGCCTCATCTACTGCCCTCCCAGATCTATTTCCCTGATCACCAAGTCAAATAAATTAATCAGATTTGTCTGGCATGACCTCTCTCCATGTGAATCCATGCAGTCTATGACTCTGCAGTCCACTGGATTCAATATGTCAGTGGATTCAGTGTCAGTGGCTCAGTGGTAGCACACTTCGCCTCTGAGGCTGGGAGATCAGAGGCTGTGGGTTCAGTTCCCACATCTGGCACTTGGGGTAATATCCCAATACTGATACTGTAGTGCAGCATGAGAGGGTGCTGCACTTCTGAGGTGCCGTCTTTCGGATGAGGCGTTAAACCGAGGTCCCATCTGCCTGGATTGGTGGTAGTTCAGGTGGATGTTAAAGATCCCATGGCACTTATCAAAAGAGTAGGGAAATTTCCCCAGTGTCCTGGCCAAATTTCCCTCATTCACTAAAATACCACCAACAGCTTAATCTGGTTCAAATTCAGTTGCTCACCATCTGTATCCCCCTCCCCGGTCGCCCCAGAAAAGGGACTTCTAGCCCAGTGGGCTTACAGGGTCAACAAAATTCAACAAAACAACAAAAACAAAACAATATACTCTACCAGCCTTTCCTTTAAAGAGCTACTGATGCCTCAAAGAAAACTTTAAGAAACATAATAATTAGGTACAATTCTGCTTGCATTCCATTTATATTCTGTATTCTCCTCCCTGTTATGTATTACTGAGGGAAATCTGCATGACTCTATGATCTTTACTCCTCACAGTTCCTTTAAAGTTCATCTGCCTCTATAGCTTACTCCTATTTTAAGTCATAATCCTTTGTTGCGACATCACAGTCTGTTGCCATGGGAGTAACTGTGATATCACAAGAAGTGCATTATAACCTCAGGTAGGGAGAAAGCAACAGGAATAGATGAACTCTTCAGGAGCAGAGATCCTGTTTTCATGCAAATGATCTCAGTAGAAATAATGAGGAGAAGAATGCAGAAGTAATGTGAAAGCCTAACTGTGTCTAAATATTGGGTTTTGTTAAAGTTCTCCTGAAGGTGTCAGCTACTCTTAACAGGGTTTCCATTACTTTTCCTACTACTGAGGTGATACTGACCAGCCTATAGTTGGCAGCCCTCCCTACTGCTGCTCTTATGTAGAGGGACCAAGTGTGTCCTTCTCTGGCCCTCCAAACCATACCTGCTTCAAAGAGCTTTCCAATAAGACTGTCAGTGGGGTAGCTAGCACCTCCTTGAGTTTCATTAGTACCCTTGGGTGTATCCATCTGGTCTCATAGCCTGGTCTACTTTCAGGCTGTAGTACCCTTGAGGATGCTGAAAAATGGACATGTACACCCCCTCCTTAGTTCCTGCTGCCCCTGGTGGTCTGCCCCCACTGCGAAGTCTGAGCAGAAGTGCCAATTCAAGATGTCTGCATTTTCTTGGTCCTGTTCTGTGCAGTCCCCCCACCACCACCACCCTCCTTATCCTGTCTATCTCTCCCTTGCTATCCTCTTCTCACTTACGTACAGTACCTGAAGAAAGTCTTATCCTTTAACTGCCCCTTGGCTAGCCTTCCCTCTATTTGCAGCTTTGCTCCCTTGACTGCCTTCTTTGCTTTGCTCTGTTTTACTTGATACACTTCCTGCTTTTCTTCCTCTGAGTTTCTTTATGCCACCTAAATGCCACCATTTTACTTACTACTTTAGCCATTTCCCTAGAGAACCACAACACTCTCTTTTTCCTTCTGCTTTTACTCACTTCCTTCATACAGGCATGGTTGCCTTAATTATGCCTCTCTTATTTCTCCCCACTGTACTTCTACCCTCCCTGACAATCCCTCCTTATGAAGCAGTTTCTGAGACAGTCTTCCATTACTTTAAAATATGCTCTCCTAAAGTCCAGGACCCTCGTCCTCATGTGCTTGCTTTTGTTCCCATCTTAATGTTAAATGACACTGTACTGTGATCACTGGTACCTAGGGGACTGCTCACTGTGACACCTGCAATGCTGTCCCTGTTTATAAGCACCAGGTCCAGCACTGCTCCATCCCTAGTGATTTAATTGATTGGCTGCCTGAGAAAAACCCTCGTAGGGAGTCAAAGATGGCCCTGCTCCTTGCTGAAGCTGCAGTTGGAAGGCACCGATCCACATCTGGCCGACTGAAGTCCCTAACTAGTAGCACCTCCCCTTATTTGCCATCATGATGATGGTTACCCTTCCCTGCTTCCCCTCCCCCACCTGTGCTGTTCCCTGATGTTTTCAGCAGGGTCTTGAAGAGGCTGAGTCTCTGCATGGTGGAACTGATGGCAATCAGTCCACCTGAACCAATGAAATAAGTAGTGAACTCATGTGACCATGCAAGTGCTAATGAACTAAGTGGGCTAACTGAACTGTTTCACGCTTAAAAGTATACAGCCATGTCTGCACACAACCATGTACATAATATTTGGGGTGACTTTAACTGTGGTCTTTCGACCAAAGATAAATCTAGTACCTCCACTACCTCTAAAGTTTTTGTGACACTAAATTTTATCCTCAATTCTACAAACAGCTAGATTACGGGATGCATATTTGGAAACTGAGAAACTTCATACCTCCACTTTTCATAAAGGGGTTCTGGCTACCAGTTGATTTTCTTTTTGTGTCACACCATTTGGTGGTACCCAAAGCACAGGTTCAGGTAGCAGAATTCTCTGACCATAACATGTTGTCTATTATGATAGGACAGGATTTATCAATTAAAGGGGACCAGGATTTTAGAAGTTCAGTGCTTCATTGTCAAAACAAGAATCTTTATTGATCGAAACTTACTGGTTTGTTATTGTGCTAGGAAATCCTTTTTATATTCTATGATAATCCATTACTATGGTGGGCAGATACAAAATCTATCTTACAACATCTGTTGAAATCCTATACGAATCCCATAGTACTGACCAGTATATAACATATGCACAGAAAAGACAACATTTGCAAAAATGATTAACCTTGTCCCATATGAAGGGACATGACTTTGCTAAACAAATATACCTCATAAGAAAAGATCTGAAATCATATCACTCCCAGAAAGTTATACAGTTGCAGTTCCAACAACACCACGGTACTGAGGGCCCAATGAGCTCTGTGTGCCCATATGAGAACTGGAAACAAAGATCAGAAAACAAGGAATGCTTGGCGTTGTTGTGAGCAACCAAGCTCTCCACATGACCCAGTTAGGGATACAACAATGTGTGGCAAACTACACACAGAAGATGTATGGCCCTATCAATTTGAAGGTGACATAAGCCTCTGAGTACCTGGCCAAACTAGATATACCCAAGGTCCCTCAGGATATTCTGGACAGTTTTCCCAAGAGGTACAGGTCCAGAAAGTCCAGGACAGGATTAAAACCGTAAAAATGGAACTATCCGAGGATTGGATGGACTCCAGAATGAAGTATACACTATTACAGGGTAGGAACTTGGACAGGAAATCACAGTGATGTATAATTATATGTTATAAAATGAAATGGTCTCTCTAGAAAGGAATACAGGTGGCCTTATCTATCTTTATGAAAAGGGGATGAGAGACACTTGAAAAATTGGAGGCTTATTTTATTTATTTATTTAAGAGTTTTACCAGGAAGGCATGCTGAGCAGAGACAGCTCGATTCCAGATCGTCCTGGGAGGAAGCAGGAATATATACAATACAATAAACACACAGGAAATACAGTACAGTAACAGATACACAAGGCAGCTACAGTACAATTTGCTACAGAGCCGATATCCCAAATGGTTACACAGTAGATGGGAGATCGAGTAACAAGCAGACGAGTGAGCACTACAATACTTAACAGAGACTAAAAGGTGCCTAGCATACTTTACATATAATACCTATTTTGAGATGCAACTGGAGGCCCCATGGAACAGGTGGATGGACGCGGTAAGAAGGGAACAGATAGGTGCATGTGCAGGTGAGGAGAAATGCGCTTTGAGGAGAAAGTTTAGATGCTGGGTGCTGTCTACGTGCTGAATGTCGGCCGGCAAAGAGTTCCACAGTTTGGGCATAACGGAAGCTGAAGGCAGCTTGTCCTTTAGATGAGGACATGTGTCTGACATGCATCTATTAGTCTTCTAAATACCGATTTTAAGATTTTAACAAAACTAATAGCCTCTCGGCTACTGAAAATAGCTCCTATGTGATTTCTAGGGCACAATCATGCTGCTCATACCAGGGTGTATGACGGACCACCTTATATTATTATGGGAGGTGGTAGAAAGAGGAATTCGGCCCAATTGTCAGGGTATCTGCTTTCTTTGGATCAAAGGCAAGCCTTTGATTTGGTTAACCATTAATTTTTATGGATAATTTTGAAACCTATGGGTACTGCAGGTTCTGATCCACTGGATCAAAAACTGTATCACACAGCCACTGTAGTGCCCCTCACTAATGGGTGGAAGGGTCCAATGGTGTCAATTAGGAGGGGTATGGCAGGGTTGTCCTTTGAGCCCACTTTCATATGTTTCTTTTTAGATCCAATGTTAAGATATATAAATTCCTCACCACAGATACACCCTCACAACAAGTAGGCTAACTATTCCTTTTAATGTAGTAGCATATGCAGATGACATGAGTTTGATAGATGAAGACGTGGCAGCAGCTAACGAAGCATTACGCCTATGTAAAGAATTTGGGAATATTTCCGGGGCAGATCTAAATTTATCCAAATGCATTGGCTGTCAGCTCAGAATTACCAGCAGACTGTGTCTAATAGTGGCAGTATAACCATACAGTTGGAAGCCATTACTATTTGGGGTATAGATTTTGGAGAGGGGCAATTAGATGTTCTGAATTGGTCCTCAAAACTAGACACTGGATTACAGAAGGTGGTACATTGGAATAGGTGGAAGATGGGAAAAAAAGATAATTTATTTGATTGAAACTTTCCTTTTGCCGTTGGGTTATATCTTCCCAAAATCATTAGAAACAAGGTTATTGAGTGTATTTTTCAGGCTGTATGGGGCAGGTGCCTTAACCCGTGAAGAGGGATATTACCTATCTCCCTTTAAGCAAGGCAGCCTCAATATGGTTCACCCTTATGTTTTTATAATAGTATTTTCTTTTGGAAAATTTTAAACCTTTATTAATTAACTCAGAAAAGGAATGGGAACACTGGTTGTATGAAACAGTATCACCCTGGTTTTAACAATGGGAAGGACAGGTTTTAAAGGTTGTAAAGAATGCCCCTCTGGTCCCTAGATATAAAGGGACACCTTCGCTCGATGCATACAGTGGAAGGTCACGAGTACTATGATTATGACCTGGCATAGGAAAACTATGCACATTTACTGGATGTTAGTTGTAGAGTTTTGATGATCTTCCCCAAATGCCCAGGAACATATCAGTTGGGTTTACTGCAATTTTAAGAAACCCCAGGATCCCTCATCACATGTGGGATTTACATTGACTAAGCTGCCATGAGCATATTAATATTAAGGCTAATCAAAACATAAACAGATGTCAGATAGATTTTGTAGCTGACCAAATTGTACTCAAGAACTAGAGACAATTGACCACTTATTATTCTCATGTTCTTTTATTAAAGGGTTTTGGTTGTTTGTTGCAGATAAATGGAAGGAACCATGTTTTGCCTCAATTTCCTATGTCAACTTATATGTGGGGGCGTGGCCTGACTGGCAAAAGATGGCAGAGAACTAATTGTGAGCTCCATGAAGGTCCATCTGAAATATCGAGCATCCTACTTAAACTTGAGACCAGAAAACCTAGAACAGCCTGCCCTTACCTTCCTAATGCCAGGCTCATCTAAATTGGGGAAAAAGCAATCAAACTCTGTTTCTCTGTGACATTGGAAGAAGGTCGTGGGCTTGGCCCCAGCGCCAGTGAAAAACTCCTACGCCCACTCACAGATCAGATTCCTGAGATGGCAAAGATAATAATGGCACTAAGGGAAGCGATTATATCACTCTGGAACATCTTATTAAAGACCTAAAAGTGGAGCCTAGGACAAAAATGCAGGCAGTTCAACAATTTAATGGCACAGATGCAGCACCTACAACAGGCGGTGAATTCAGTTTGACACCTTAGATGCTCATGAGGGAGAATTACAGAATTGGAGGCCCGGGTCAGCATGCAGGAGGAATTAACTAACTCCACATCCTCAGACCTGAGAAAGGCTCTAAAAATAGAAAGTCCTCAAGGAACAGATTGATGATCACGAAAATCGTGAAAGAAGGAACAACATTCACATCATCAGCCTGCCGGAGAGCGTAGAAGGCAAAGATTGCAGCACTTATATGAGACAATGGCTTAGACAAGTTCTTACCCTGCCTGAGGAGTGCAGTCTTGAAGTGCAAAGAGCACACTACTCCCCTGGGACCAAACCGCAACCGGACCAACAGCCAAGACACATGTTAATAAAATTCCTGTGATATCAGGATTGCCAGATAGTCCTGGAGGCAGCTACAAGAGTCGGCCGAATCATGATTAACAACTCGAGAGTCAGCATTTCTCTGACTTCTCTAGAAGTATCCAGTCCGACATCAGGCCTTTGGGGAAGTGAAAAATGGCTGTACCATTTGAATTGCCCTTTCTCTCTGGTATACCATGCCTGGCTAATTGTGAGCCTCCTGGGGAAAACAAAAGGTGTTCAATGATCTGGTGGCTGCCATGACATTCCTTTATGATTGGGAGAACAGGAACTAAAAATTAAATGAAGATGGAGAGAACCGCTGAACTTCATTGACATAATTAAGGAGATAAATTAAATATATATATATATTGTTTTCCTTTAAAAGGGAGCCGGTGCTTGGGGGAGTGGGTATTTGGGTGAAGAAGGCTCATGTACCCACAACACTAGGAGGTGGCCTATTAGGCGGGTAGAGAGCTCCGTTATATCCTCTACCCCTTCACTGGAGGTAATGCTGGCCAAAAGTGCCTGAATGCCCTGAGGTAGGATGAAGGCCCTACATAATTTATCCGCCTTGTTTGGCAGAACATAGAGTAATGCAGATTTTCTTCGGACTTTACAGGCTTACACAGCGCAAAACAAAGTTTGGACATTTGAACGTAACATCGAGTGAGACTCTGAGCTTGTAACCATGCATGTTTATGGTAATAGTTCAAATTCAAATAGACTACTGCCTCCAGCAGTGATGACTCTATTAAGGAGACAGGGTCCCTCTCTTTGGGTGCCATGGCTTCTACAAAGACTCTGCAAAAATTTGGCTGTTAATTTAAGCCACGTTAAAATGTTTAAAAGTTACATAACATAAGGTTACTTCCTGTTTTGTTAATCTGTTCCAGAAAGATTTTGAAAAGTTTTAGGCTAATAATTTCTGCTATAAGGTATTAATGAAGCTGATCTTTAATCAGCTGGTCTTATAAGTACAGTTTGGGATTAAAGTATCCGGTTGGAGGGGCGACTCGGCCACGGTCATGGGAGGCTGAAATGGGAAGAGACAGTCCTTCTGGAGTTGATTTAGCTGAAGAGCAATCACAGCAGTTCTGTGAACGCATTTAAAGGACACCCAGTCTCACCATACAGGGTGGGACACACCTCAGGGACCTTGAGGGAGGCTGTGACACCCAGATGTTGCCCATGTGAGCAATACCTAGGTCGTCCAGTGGTAAGACTGGGCCAAAGATGGGTTCCTTGTCCGCTCAGCCGTAGTAGGTTATGAGGATGCGCTTAAAGATGTATTCTTTTGTGAATTAGATGGATCTCAGCCCACCCATGAAACGGAGGGGAAAAGGAACAACAGTTGCATGGAATCATTTTTTTCAAAGTAAATGAGTAGAAGAGGAATAGAGGGAGGGAGGTGGGGAGGAGGGACTGTTGAGGGGAGGCAAAAGTTGAGGGCCTTAAGGGAAAAAGTTTCAAAAAATGGGACATGTGGGACACTTTACAATTTTAGTATCTAAGAGAATTGAGTTTCACTTTGGGATGGTTTGGGCAAGATTGTGTGACTATGATAATGGCTGATTTAGTATGTGTGACCTGGAATGTCAATGGGCTCACGCACAGTGGTTAAAAGAAAGAGGTGTGGACCCAATTGAAAAAACAGAAAAGTGACATTGCCTACTACAAGAAATCCACTGTACAAAGGAGGAGGTTTTATGATGTCTGGGTCATGAGGGGTACATTACTAGGCTCTCTACGTCACCGCGGGCAAAGGCGGCAATCTGGATAGGCCAGGGATCCCTCATCGACTAATCTCCCAACAGGCTGATCCTCATTGTAGATTTTGATAGCTGAGACTGAGGTGGGAGGCCAGAATTGACCCTAGCCTCAATTAATGGCCCGAACTGCGACTGCCAGACTTCTTCACTCATTTACAGATGACTTTGGCCCTTGTAAGGAAAATTTGATAATAGGAGGGACTTAGTATATACTTAGACCCTTGCCTAGACCACTCACATAGCAAATCTAACTCAATATCACGTGGAGTGGTGGCATTTAAAGGTCTAGTGGAAGAAAGGGCCCTAGTGGAAGTCTGGCGACATAAGCACGCAGGGAAAGAGAATATTCCTTTATTCCCATGCCCACCAAGTTTACTCATGTCTCGACTATCTCTTCATATCCCCCTTCCTGATGGGCCCGGATATGGAAATGACGATGGCCCCATGGTGGTATCTGATCATGCCCGCTGAGGGTAAGAATTTCATTTGGCCCCAGGGAACCGGGTGGTTCTACAGTGAAGACCCGACCCAACCCTGCTCCAGGACCCTGAATATAAAAGTTTTATAAATAACAAAATCACAGATTTTATTTCCATTAACCATAATCAAAAGTTCATATTAAATATGTGTGGGACGCATTAAAAGCGTACATTAGGGGTGAGACTCTTTCATATTCAGCACACAAACAGAGGGTTGAGAGGGAAAGTAAAGACACCCTAGAAACCCAGATTTTAAAGGCGGAGAGGAGAACATGTTGAATCCATCTAAGAAGGGAGCCAGGGTTTTAAGGATCCTGTAGGGATGCTATAGTCAACAATCCAATAGACATATAGAGAGGATCTCCTAATTACAATTCTCATACACATTTTGAAGGGGACATGGTGGGAAAATGGATGGCAAATTTAGTAGAAGAAGAAACAGTAGGCGTACCATTTTGGCTATGAACACGACCTCTGGCCTATTCACATACATTCAAGCGAAATCAACAGCTCTTTAGAGGATTTTATGTCTCTTTATATACCTCCCAAATCCCGAGGGCGCTGACCCTCAGACCTTCTTGGACCGTTAACCCTCCTACTTTGACTCAGAACAGAGAGCATCTACTGGCGACCCTATTACAAGGGACGAAGTTAAACAGGTCATAAGACATATGCGACGAGGGAAAGCCCGGTCCTGATGGTATCCCGGTGGATTTTACGAGGTCACGTGGAATCCTTGGGAACCTTGATGGGAGAAATGGTGGAGGTAACATTAAAGAAGGAGCCCTCCCAGAATCTATGTCTGAGCGGCGATTGTCGTGCTGCCCAAACCAGGGAAGGACCCAAAACTCTGCAGCTCCTACAGACCGATATCCCTGCTGAATTCAGACTATAAAATTGTGGCCAAGATTTTGGCTGGGAGACTGGACCTTCTTCTGCCTGACTTGGTACACAAGGATCAGGGTGGGTTTGTGAAAGGCGTGAAGCAAAGCATAACCTCGACGGGTGATGAATTTATTCACACATGGTCAGGAGGGAAGAATAGAATCGGGGACTTCTAGCCCTCGATGCGAAAAAGGCATTCGACCGAGTGGAGTGGCCATACATGTTTGCGGTCCTTGAGAAATTCGGCCTGGGAGACAACTTTGTGAGCTGGCTGAGAGCCGATACAGAGCTCCAAAGGCACAAATCCTGACCAATAATACGATTTCTGCTCCCTTTCCCTCACACAAGGCACACTAGGCCCCTTATTCCCCTGTTGTGCGTCCTATGTATTGAAAACATCAGCCTACATAAGAGTAAATCCAAATATAGGGGACTTGAGAGGGGAGAGAGACCATGTCATTTTGCTTTTTGTGGATGACGTCCTACTGTTTTTGGATGTCCCGGAAAGCCCTACCAGAACTAAACAAGTGTTTTAAATTATATGGCCGCTTTGGGACACAAGATCAACTAATTGAAGAGTGAATGGCTCCTTTGGGTAAAATCAGGCGGGTGATTAACATTGCAGGGGTGGAAGCCCAGCCTTGAACTCGTTAAAATATTTAGGGTCCTCCTCCGAATAAGCTATCCCAAATCGTCAAGTTAAACTACTCTCCTGATTAAAAAGATTAAAGATGATTGCTTTCGTGGAGATCCCTACCATTATCTCTGATAGGAAGGGTCAATCTTATAAAAATATCCATCTTGCCACAGATCCTGTATCTATTTCAAACCATTCCTCTCTCTTTACCTGCCAAATATATAAAATCAATCGAGGGGCCATAACACAGTTATTATGGCAGGAAAATGCCCATGCATTAAGAAGCAGGTTCTGTGGCATAAAATAACTGAAGGAGGCTTGGGGCTGCCACACATAAAACATTACTATCTCACACTTAGTTGGCACAGATCTCAGATCTGTTGCAAAGTGACTCCAACAGGCTCCCTCAGTGGACATGCTTGGAGGAGGAGGGAAAGACCCCACTATACCATTCGATCCTGGTGGACTCATCCATTGGAAGTGGGAAATGAGAGTCCTCAACCCATGTACCAGAAAACTCCCTGAAGGTTTGGAGGTGGCTCACCAAATATTAGGGGAACAGAAGTATACCTTGCCAGATACCACCTTGGGGTCACTGTTGGCAGGGAAAACAGGTACACATATATCTAAACAACATATAGACACTTGGGCTGGAAGAGGATTATTCAAGGTCCAGCAAATGCTGCAGAAAGGACGAGTCCTCTCCTTTCTAGAGCTAGACGACATATAGATTACCGACTTCATTATTTTTACATACCTGAAATTGAAATGATGATTGAGTCAATTGGTGGAGAAGGGGGCCTAGCAGATATGCACATATTAACCTTTGGAGGAGATGTTTGGGAGATTCTCCAGATTAGAATCATTCAGACCCTTGAGGTCGTGTTACAGACTCCTTATGGGCTCCTAGAGAACCCAGTGGGTGGTGGTAGGAATAAGAGAAGTGGCAATTCATTGGAAACATAGAAAACCACCCTCGGTCACAGCTGGCATAGGCCCAAAGCTGAAATAAAAAATTCAGGAAAGTTCAGTTTGTTTGCTGGTGAATGTCTCCAGCTGGCAACACAGTTTGGTCACTGCCAAACAGGCCGCAATCCATGATAAACATTCAGTACATTTAACAGGAAAACATTTACTTCTCTAACTCTCAATTCAGTATTCAGGCGGTTGCTATTGCAATAGATTCACTGAGCAAACCTCTTGATCATTAATTCAGTCTTGTACAACCTCTGGGCTAGATGCTTCAAAGGAGCTTTCTCTCAGTCCAAATTCAGGCTGCACCTTCAGATATCTTGGAGCTTTCTGCCACAAGTAAAGGTTGCTTTTCATAAGATTCTGATTACTGCAATCAGGCAGTCCAATGCAGGAAAACAGTAGCAGGAGGCAAGTCAGGCCTCCCTGCCGATTCCTTCAGCTCCTTACAGGGAGCAGCTGCTCAGCTCAAGCTGCTCACTCATCAGGCTCTAACTCCAACTGAACTACTGTTTCTAATAGTTCTGGGGATTCTCTTGATTTCCATAGTTCTGGCTGGCTGGGAGCTGTCATCATAGTTGGGATGCCCCTCAGTTCAGTTTAGGCACCAACCCACAAACTACAAAAACTACAGAGTCTCCTTCCCACAAGGCACTTGAGCTAAAGACCCTTAAGGCTCCCTGTATCCCATTGGTCCAAATGCTGGAAGTCCTGGACCTGACTTGGTAGCTTCCATCTAGCTAAACAAAGCTGCAAGAAGGCAGGTTAAAACAAACTCTTTATTTCAAATATAACAACAAGGCAGCAGTAAATAATTACAGTACTAGTTCAGTCTCCTCTGCTCTTTTATCAAGTGCAGAGTGAAACAAGTAAAGCAGTGTCTGGTGGGTCACGAACTTTGATACACTCGGACCCACCCAGACCATTTACTATACACATACAGGCTAGAGTATTAAAGGAGAGGTGCAGAGGCACAGCATGGCACTCTCACATAAATCAACAGGAACAAATACCCTTGGATTTATTACCTATGAAGGATGTCTGCCTGGCAGTGGGAATGGATAGAGCCCAGGAAAACATTAAGTAAACCCCTAATTTGTAGGGGTTACACTTTCCCTGCCTAGGAAAACTTGGCACCCGTATCAACTCTATACTTCATAACCATTTTTATTTAAGAAAATACTATTCATGACTTCTGGTGAAATCATCGAAGGAATGGCAGGCTAACTGCAAAGCTCCCCTACTCTCCACTATTTTTCCTTACCACAAACTGCTTAAAAGCTACAATTTGCTAACAAATGGCTTCCAAGGACAGTGGTAGAGATCAGCGCACCAGATCCCTATCTCAACAGCTCCAAACGAAGCTGGATGTTCGAGAGTAAGCCCCTGCCAGCTCTGCAACAAGTGACCGAGATTCTCAGCAAGTGTGGCAGACCCGAATTAGAACACAGACGTGGAGCATTAGAAGCTCTCCAGCTCACGATTCTAGATTCAACTGTCTGAAGTCAAAAACTTTGGTCAGAGAACCAACAGGAATTTAAAGTCTGTACTCTAAACTTACCAGCTTAGAGACCCGGGTCCAAGAGGCCAAAGACAGGGTAGTGGTGACGGAGCATGGCTTAAGTCAACTCACACAAGCTGTGGACTTTAATAGATCACTAGGAACAGCTCAGTTGGAAGTGTCTGGATCTAGAAGCCTGTTCTGAGAGGAAAATCTCGAATCTATGGGCTCCCAGAGGGTTAGAGACAGGAAAGATGGCAGATTTTGTCTCCGACCTCCTCTGACATGTGCTGGATCTCACTGCAGCACTGAACTTTAAAATTGAGCAAGTGCACAGAGCTTTAATGCTTCGTCTGCAGATTCTAAAGCCTGCCCAGGTCAATTGTGACCAAATTTTCTAGCTTTCTGATAAGGAGCAAATTCTTAAGCAAGCCTGGCAACAAAAACTGTTGAATACAATGGCACCCGTCTCTACTTTGACCAGGACTACTCCCACTATACTCCAAAAGTGTTGGCTTACACTCCAATCTTGAAAACTCTACAGGCTCATGGGGTAAGATTTCAAACCCCTTATCCAGCCAGGCTACGATGTTTTGGCAGACTGGAACTATTCTTTATTCTACTCCAGAGGAGGCTATATAAGCATTAGTGGAGAAAGGCTGGGGGTTGCCAAGCCTGGAAACAGTGGTAGAGCCCCTGGGAATCCTCAGTGAGCGCAGTGGCATCCAGCGAGTCGGCAAAATGCCCAAAGTGTGGGAAAGCATTCAGCCCTTCTACTCTGCAAGACATTAGAAGCTTACTGAAAAGCTTAACAGAAAACTGGCTCAGGAGAGCACTTATCATAGACGAAGGCCACAACCTGAAAGAGTAACTGGCTGAGGAGTGGCTTTTTCTTACACTGCATGCAGTGGTAGGCAAGTTTGGCTAGCAGTTTCCTCCATCATGAAATACTCTCCAGAGCTATTGGATATCCGGTCTGAGAGATCACTAAGGGTCTTCTCCTTGGGGGACTATACACTGATTTATTTTCTTTTCTTTTGGGGACATTGAACACTTGGTGAGTGGGATGATGCCATGATTTTTCCTTCTCCTTGTCCAGATACTGTTTTGGGACTGAACTGTTTGCATTCCTTACTTTATTTACATGGATTAATGCCTTGTAGATCTTGGGTGAATTAACCTGGCCTTTTTACAATCTTTTTCTCTCAGGGGTTCATGTTAGATCAATTTGCATATTCAGCCTTATGTTCTCTCAGAGTTTAAGTAAATCCCTGGAATACTACTAGATGGGTCTCAATGATAATCTTTAACAGCTTTTATCTTACCAGTTGCAATTGTGGATATTACTGTTCCCATTACCATTTCTTTTTCTCCTTTTCTCCCCGGGATCCAAGAAGAAGTGGGACACTAAAACTTGAGCTGTTATGAATATAATATTGTTAGAGTAGCTCAGCATAGAAGAGCTGAGAAGGGATCATAATATGATAGGATTTTGACTATATGATTTGTGGGGATGATCAGGATTGGAATATGGTTGTATCTTTCATAATTTTGGGGAAAGGGTTTGTTTTCCTTCTGTTAATTCAGACTGCCATGCTGTTGTTTTGGATCCAGGAGGCATGGACTGGCTTAATGTTGACCTGCCTCCTGGGCCCCCATTTTTGGGAGCCTCCCAGCCATGAAGAGGGCCTTTGTTTGGGCCCTTCTCCTTGGGAGTACAGCGTTTTGTTTCTATTTTTACAGTTTTAAGATTACTAGGTTCAGACTGTTCAATGTAAATAGTTTCTATATTATTGTTTGTTTAATACACAGGTCAGACATGGATAATATGTTAAACAGGAGTTTGAACTCTAGGCTAACGGATGTGATGTACACAATGCCTATCTGGTCTTGGTCAATGCTGGTAAGGTCTTTTGGGAGAAATAGAACATGGCCCTATTTGGTAGGACCAAAGTTTAGATTATTATCGCATACTCATGTCTCAATTACCAAAACTTAGCATTTGCTCTATTAATGTTAATGGATTGAATAACCCAGTCAAAAGGTATAAAGTTATGTCCCTTATTAAGAAGCAGCATCTGAATGTTGTTTTTGCAGGAGACACACCTGAATACCGAAGAACATCAGAAGTTAACTGAATTTGGTTATGCTCAGGTGTTCTCTTCCACATATAAAAGGGCACACAAAGGGCACCGCCATTCTGGTTTCCCGGCTACAATTCCAGTTGGATACCAGTTATTCTGATCCAGAGGGCTGTCTGGTTATAGCCTGTGGTCACCTGGAAGGAACCCTGGTCATATTAGCAAGTTTGTATATCCCCAGGGTCAGGCCCTGAAGTGGTCTGTCCTTTACTCCAAAAATCACTTTGTGCCACTTGGATCTTTTACTTATGGGAGGATCATAATATGATTTATGATCATGAGGATTCTACCAATGTGCTCCCCCACCCCCGGAGGAGGACGGCAGCTCAAAGGGCTGCTATTACATACATCAATCTGCTAAGTGGGTGGATACCTGGAGAAACTCCCACCCAACACAGAGGAAATATTCTCACTGTTCACACCCCATAGAATATATATGTGGATTGATTTATGTCATATTTCTGCAGAGCATGCCCATATGGTAAGGACCTGTGAGATGATACCCTTCCTCCAGTGGATCATGATCTTGTCAAATTAACCCTGAACTGGCAAAGACAGGATAAGAGGACCTGCTGGAAAGTCAATCATTTTCTATTAAACCTCCCAGATTTTAAAAACAAATTCAGAACTCATCCCACAGATCCATGGGGACAATCAGGGAGGAGACGTCTCCAGGGATCCTCTGTGACACCTTAAAGTGGTGCTCATAGGAGAAATAATTAAATATGCAGCACATTATAAAAAACACAAACTAAACTACTGGAAACATTGCAGACTCAACTGCGAGATCTGCAAGACCAGTATGGGGGAGGGATGATTCTGTGCACGCCTTATTGAAGGCTACAAACAGCGTATTCAGCACTTGCTGGATCAGAAACTGAGCAAGCCCTTCAATATATCAGACAGAAATATTATGAGACAGGGCTGAGGGCTACCCAGATTCTTGCACACAGATTGAGGCAAAGGATGACTCAGTCATCCATCACACAGATATATTCCTCCTCCCCCTGGGCAAGAATACAAATATACCTGCTATAATCAGGAGGTAGTTTCAAAATTTTACTTAGCTCTATACCCCAATGTCAGGACTCAAGCCCTAGGCCACCCAGGAATTTCTGGGATGACTCCACCTTCCTAGGTTGTCGGAGGCCTATAAACACAACGGGGCTTTGAAGCGAGCACTGCCATCAAGACACTTAAGTCAGCCAGTATTCGAGTCCGATGGGTACACCAGTGAATTTTATAAGACTTTTAATCTCTCCTGCTTCCTCCTTGCTAGAGAAGTGTAAGGGATAGCAGAGGGATCCTATGCCTGACTCCTGGAGATTCGCCACCATGTCTAGTATTCTAAAGCAGGGAAGTATTCAACCCAATATTCATCTTATCGCTTCATCTCAGTCTTGAATATTAATTACAAGATTTTCACAGAGATCCTGGCGTCTCACCTGGAGGGCATCTTGCCACAGATAATTAATGTGGATCAGTGTGGTTTTGTGCCTTCTAGGCAGATGCAGGACAACATTAAACAAACCCTTCAGTTGTTACACCACGCCACCTGGTTGGGGTCGTTCCTACTAATGAGTCTGGATATGGAGAAGGCCTTGACCGGTGGTGTGTGCCTTGATGGTGGCACTGGGGCCCTGGGCTATACAGAGGAATTTCAGGAATTATTCGGAGGCTTAATGCTAGACATATGGCATACATCAAAATTAATGGCTCCATTTCTGACCATGTTGCACTACGGAGGGGAACCAGGCAGGGATGTCCCTCTCACCTTTACTTTTGAAATATACCTGGAACCCTAGCGAGGCCATAAGGCAGGAGGATGCAGTTGTTGGTATGCAGGTGGGAAGGACCATCACCAACTAGCATTATATGCAGATGATCTGCTGGTGTACCTGTCGGCTCCGGAGAGGTCCCTTCCTCCACTGTGGAACTTGTTTGAGACTTTTAGTGCAATTTCTGGGTACAAGGTGAACCTAGGAAGGGCAGAGTGCTCTGTACATTATAATCCTTCTGCAGATATTTAACATTGGTTTCCTTTAGATGGAACCTCTCTAGTTTGAAATATCTGAGGGTTAACTTAACAGTTGATCCTGCTCTGCTATATAAATATAATTATAAACCTCTTATGACCTGTCTAAATGCAGATCTGGAGAAATGGCAGACCCTTCCTCTCCTCTCATGCAAAGAGTAGAGACAGTATGGATGAATCTTCTCCCCAAGGTTTTATACTTAGCACAGATCCTCCCAATTACACTGCCGAAACAATTCTTTAATGAAATAAATAAATAAAGAATCTCACATTATATATGGGATTTTAACTCCCGGTATGATATGCAACTCTACAATTACCTAAAGGAATGGAGGCCTAGCTCTCCCGGACCTTGAGGGATATCATAAGTGTCTCAGCTTCAAATTATTTTCTGTGGCTTCATAAAACATACTATGCAAAATGGAGGAGCTGGAGATTAAAGCAGAGGACCTCACCAATCTTTTTCCATGTCCTACTGGCTTGCCCCAGCCCCTAGCTGGGAACATTAACCAACCTTATACATCTAATACATTAAAATGTTGAGATCCTTATTTAATTCTGCATAATTTGCTCTGCTCCGGTCTTTGTTAATCTTTCTTCCAGACATTCCCAATTTCTCCCAGCCTGGCTGGATAAAGGTTTAGAAGGTGAGAAAGGTATTATTACACTGGCACATATTTTAAAGGATGGGATACCACGTACATTTGCAGAACTTTGTGAGCTATATGGCTAGTGACCCATGACCAATTCCGCTACTTTCAGGTCCTCGACTTTATCAGGCAGTTTTCTAGAACTGTATTGGAACAGGGATCCCGGATGGGGCTATATGATGTTATCTGACAGGCACTGGAAGGAGAGTACCTCTAACCCATATGATTTCTTACATATATAAGGTATTGATGTCTCTTCGTGGTAATTCTATAACCTACTGTATGTCAGACAAAACTGGGAGAAGGACCTGGGAATTGTTTTTCAGAGCAAAGCTGGGAATGCCACCTTAGATTTTACATTCTTATACAGCATCTTACAGATGGAAAGAATTCAACTGCAAGTATACCATTAGATATTTTAGGACCCGCCGAAAGCAAGTTAAATATCTGTCTGATTTAGAAGTCTCGTGCTGGAGGGGTTGTGGGGTTCCCCATCCACACATGGTCAAGTGTTTTAGAGTTGCTTTGCTCTGGCCCCTTTTGCCATGCTACAGGCAGCTTTTGGGGAGTTGTTTGTTTCCAGATTCCACTTTCAGTGGAAGTTTTCTTTTTCCCCAGTTTCCACCAGGATTTCAGGATCTGGCCACCAGGGAACTTTGGGGTATATGTCTACTGATTGCCAAGAAGGCTAATATTCATAGGTGGCTCTCTGCAGTAATCCCAACTATAGAAGAGTGGAGAGACCTCATGATTGAGTCTACCACATGGAGCATTTGATGGCTTTAACCCGTCATGCAAAAGATAAGTTTGAGCTGTTCTGGCGAGGTGGGTTCTCTATATAATGCAGTATGGGGTATTTTGTGCCATGAGAGCCACCTAGAGTAAGAAAGTGATGCAGATCTTACATACCATAGCTTTTTACCTTAGAAATAGTGGCGCATCCTGGGATCAGATGGCTCGTCTCTTTAAAGAAATATCTTATAGATATTTGATTTCATGTACAAAGCCTCCTTGAGTACCTCTTGTTTTCCTTCGCTTCTTGTAAGGTAATTCTGTACACAATTTTACATAATCTTACTTTGTTTTTTAGTAACAACATCCATTAATTGAACTAAGATCTGACCTGTATTTGTTATTTATTTTTCCCTTTGTAGGTCTAGGACTGATTGACATAATACTTTGTTTATATGTTATATACAATGACAATTTGAATAATTAAAAGTAAAAAGAAAATACTATTCACGAATATATACAAGCTGCATCCATAGACTAATATATACATACTACATAGTTTTATATTTCATACATCAACATAAGAAACATGCTTTGTTCATAACCAATATTGGTTCATAGGCAATAAGACTCTTAAACATCCTACATTTTCATTTCTAAACATTCTGTTTGTCCATTGGTATACCAATTCAGGTAGCTAAACACATTACCCTTGTCTGTACCACTTTCTAAACCTTAACCCACAGGGATAAGGGTCTGACCTCCAGCTAACTTTGGGCTCTTTCTGGGTGATCCCGGAATACTGGTTGGAGGGTTTTATTACTAACTGAGAAGCAGCAGTGTATCCTGTTTTAGAGAGGAGTTAGCTGTGATGTATACCCCTTTATGAACCACATTCATGGGAAGGTCTATAGGTGTTGCTGGAGTATCATCGTGGGCGTACTACCAGCTGGACATCTCTTCCAGACCTACTAGGCGGAAGTGGCACAGGCACAGTCCTCTCGACATCTGCATCTGGGTTAGCTACTTCGCTTATAGTCCAGCAACAAATCAGCTTCTGCATCAAGGGCAGCTCTGCACTGTGTTTGTTCAGAGTTTGAAGAAGCACTTGCTTCTACAGTGGTGCTTGCATCTGCTTGCTCTGTAGACTCTGGTTTATCATTGAGGGAACTCCATAGAGTTTAAATCATTTAACACATTGCTGATACCTTCAGAATTAGCAATACTTTCTGAGTTGTGGTCAGATTCACAACACCCAGATATCTCAGCTTCAAGTAAGGACTCATTGGTTGGGTCCACATTCTCTGTTCAGAACTTGCTGCATCAATCTCAACAGCTCACAAGGCATAAAAAGTCAGCTACTTCAGAAGTTACACTTTGTACCTCACTGTCGACGGTATTGGAGGGTCGGTGTGCAAGATTATCCGATACGTAGTGATTGTCAGCACTGTCTCCCACATCACACAAAGGATCGCCTTGGAACAGTTGGGCTAGTTCAAAGGGGTAATCGTAATTCCATATTCACTGTCATCAGACTCAGAATAGGTCTTCATTAACTGCAGCAGGATATGATGGGGGCTATGGTTGTGGGACAGCAGAAAGTGGACTTGTTTGTTTCTTTTTAGCAGCAGACCTGGTCACAGGCCCAGTAGGGGCGTTAGCTTGAGACACAGAGTCTATGATAATCTGTCCAACAGGCAAAGGTGACTTCTGTGCATTGTCTTTCAGCTCGTGGGTCATTTTCTGGATGTTCTTTGTAGACTGGCAAGTCATCCAGCTTGCTGATGACAATGTATGGGGTGTGACTCACCTGTCAGCTATTTTGTGTTTTCCTTGCAAACCCAAATTTCTCATTAATACACGGTCTTCAGGCTGTAACTCTTGAGCTTTAAACATTTGTCATGTCTTTCCTTGTTGGCTAAGTTTTTCTTAGGAGCCATGGTGTGCTAAGTTAATAGGCATGATTAAGCTGTGATTTTAGCTTTTGTACATACTGTAAATAGGTATCAGTTCGAATTTCATCTGATGATACTCAAAACAAATATCGAGAGGTAAATGTGCATCTCAGCCAAACATTAGCTTATATGGTGAAAAACAATTGCATCATTGTGAGTACAATTGTAGGCATGCACAAAGGTACTTATTTGCTGACTCCACCTTGGCTTGTCCTTGGGTGAAGTGTGCCCAGCATGTCCAGCAATGTTCTATTAAATCTTTTGGGCTGCGGATCTCCCTGTGGGTGATATGGAGAGGTTCTTAACTTTCTTACACCCCAAAGAGAGAGTATTTCTTTAATTAAATGGCTTTCAAATTCCCTTCCTCGATCGGAATGGATCCACTACTGGGGCAGCGAAGTGGGACGAAAAATGTTTCCACAAGTACTTTGTCTACAGTGGCTGCTTTTGATCCTTAGATGGATAAGCCTGTGCATAATGAGGTAAGTGGTCTGTCACAACAAGTACATTGCTAATGTTTTTGGTATCAAGTTCTAAACTTAAAGTCAATTCATACAAGCTCCATAGAGTAGCTAGTGGTGATATTAACAAGGTGCTGCTCTCTGTGGTTGGGCCTTTCTTTGGATGCATCTGCTACAAGTTTTGATATATTGGTCAATGTTTGCACCCATCTTGGGCCAGTAAAAACAGGCATGGGCTAAGTCCAAGGTTCTCTCACTACCCAAATGTCCCATCTGGTCATGTGGAGCTTTCAGGACCAGATGGGTAAACCTAACGAGTAACACCAGTTGTTTTCTTATGATGTTTCGCCTGGCTATCAGTTATTTCGTGATATAGCAGTTTCTCTCTGAACTTGTGTTTGGGACTCTCTTTAAACAGTAAGGCAGTTTGCTGATAATTGGATCGTAGCTTGAGACATCTTCTCCTCTGTACAAAGCATCTAAGACTGGTTTAATCATTGGGTCTCAATACTGTTCCTGTTGAATGTCAGCTAGGTGAGCTCTGTAAGGCACTTACAGTAGGTCTAGTGCTGTGAAAGTACAGTAGGCTACAGGCACACAGGTTTCTGGAGATCCCAGAGTAGGCAATCTACAGTTTCAGAAGACAGGTGTTCCTCTTTGCCAAACTTATGGCACAGGTCTTTATGGATTGCTTGGACATTCTCACCTGCACTCAGAACTTGATACAGGCCTCCTAAATAGAGCATCAGCATCGATGTGATTCAGACCTGGACGGTACTCCACCGAATAATCATCCACTGAAAGTGCTGATAACCAATGCTGTCCAGTTGCATCTAATTTGGTTACAGTTTGGACATACATAGAGAGGTTATTGTCAGTCTTTACCAGAATTTTGGCACCATAGAGGTATTTATGAAATTGATCTACTATTGCTGCTTTAATGTGAGAAATTCAAGTTTATGTAAAGGATAAATTTTCTCAGATGACTTAAGGCTTCTACTAGCAAGCTCACAGAGCATAATCCTTACTCATGCTCCTGATAAAGCATGGCCCCAAGTCCTTTCAAGCTGGCATCTGTATGTAACACATATGGCTTAGTTGGATCTGTGTAAGCAAGTACAGGAGCATGTGTGAGCTGATGAATAATACCGTAAAATGTTGTACCATTCCTTTGTCTACCTGGCCTCAAATGGTTCACTGATCTTGAAATAGACTTTATCCTCCTCTTTTACAGCATTCTTTTATATTTCCAGTTTGTAGGTGGGTACCCTTGAGTCAGATTTAGGAGGGAGTGAATGATCTTCGTGTAATCTTTTACAAGCGGAACTAGTACCATAGAAACCCAGGAATCTTTGCAGCTTTTTGAGGTTATTAAGTTTTGGCCAAGTAGTTAAGGCTTCCACTTTGCTTGATCAGTTTGAATGCCCTCAGAGGATACAATGTGGCCCACACGTTACAGATTTCTGAAAAATTGGCATCTGTTGATGGACAATTTTAATCCAAATTCTTCTAACTGGTCCAGGACCTTGAACAAGCAAGTCTCGTGCTCTTCAAGTGTCTTGCCAAACACAATGACATCATCCAGATAAACTAAGTAGTCAAGCAAGTTCATGTCTCCTACAGCTCTCCATCAATCTTTGGAAGTGGCGGGTGCCCTGGAGATGCCCTGGGGCATGCACAAGAATTCATAGAAGCCCAGAGGACAGATAAATGCAGTTTTCTCTCTATCCTCTGGAGCCATTGGGATTTGGTATTACCGCTTCTAAAATCTAAGATGAAAAACCACTGGTTCCCATTAAGATAATCTAGGGCATCCTGGTCTGGTCTGGTCCTTTGGTTAAGGGTCCTGTAGTCCACATACATTCTCACGGAACCATTTTCTTGCGGACTTCCACAATGGGGGATGCATAAGGGCTACATGACTCCTGGATGATTCCAGCAGCTAACTTCTCTTGGAGGTGGCATCAAACATCATCAGTGTCCGTGGGTGCCAATCTGCATGACCTTTCGCAAAATGGCCTCTCATCCTGGAGCCTGATATAGTGTTTAGTACTGGTGATGCATCCAACATCCCATTCCTTTAATGAAAACACTTTACTCCATCGTGCCAGCTTGTAACTTGAGTCTATCTTTCACAAAAATATAATAGCAGCCACAGCAGAATACATGGTAAGGACTCACCGAAAGCAGCAGTAGTTGAAACTAAAATTTGTAGTTTTATTTAAAGTGCAAACCCTGAAAGGTGAATCGAAGCTCCACTCCCTCACAACATGGTCTACTTCCTCATATGTCCTATATTTACCTGATATGTTTTCACACCACATGCTTTCTCAAAGGTGTGTGTGTTGCAAAGGCACTGGCTCTTAAATACAACAAGCAATTAAAGTGATACATACATGAATAAAAAACATAAACCATATAAATATAGCACCAGGGTTGGATTAAAAACATGAACTGTCTCAAGTTCACTGTGCAAATAGATATTGAGGTATGTAGTTGATCATAATTCATAATATCGCTTAAACAATTGTTTACATGGTAATTATATTCTCCATGGCTGATTCAAGTGTGAAAATATCGGAACTAGCTCAAAATAGGTCTTATATTGCACTCTAGTGGACATAACATTAATTACACATTATAAATACATTAAAAGTCAAACCTGACAGCGAGTACATTTTGGACATTGAAGAAGGAGATTGCACAAAGTTTTTCCTGGAAAACTCATTATAGCCTTGAAAATGCTGGTGCAAATCCATGTAGAAAGAAAAATAAATAACCTAATTACATAAAGAATAGTAGAAACACAGTCAAGCAGATAAACACAACAACCTTATGAGGTCCAAATGTATTCACTGTCAGGTTTGACAGGCATGAGCAACTACATACCTCAATATCTGTTTGCACATAGTGAACTTGAGACAGTTCATGTTTTTAATCCAACCTTGGTGCTATATTTATATGGTTTATGTTTTATTTATTCATATGTATCACTTTAATTGCTTGTTGTATTTAAGAGCCAGTGCCTCAGCAACCCACACACATTTGAGAAAGCACATGGTGTGAAATGCTGGGTGTTGTAGGACATATGAGGAAGTAGGCCATGTTGTGAGGGAGCAGGGAGCTTGCGATTCATCTTTCACGCTTTGCACTTTAAATAAAACTACAAATTTTAACTGCAACTACTGCTGCTTTTGGTGAGTCCTTACCATATATACCGTTGTGGCTGCTATTATACTTTGTGAAATGGAGGTGTTACTATTTGGCCTGGGCAAAAGCTGCCGATCTCCAGCTTTTTCTCTGTTATACTTTCTTGACCTGAGCACGGTCGCTTCCTGGTGTGGTCGTACCCTGAATATAAACATTGATTCTATCTTTCCACTCACCTGGAATAGGAGACTCTCCAAAGATGAACATGCCTGGATACTTCATCATTTTCCTCTCTGTGGCACGTGGTTGGTAACACTGAGGTATCCGTGCAGTATACCTGGGCAGGTACAGTAGTGGGGAACTTCAGTATCTCTGCTGGTCATATTGCAGAGTTGCACTACTACTCTCCTGGTGTAGGCATGGGATCTAACAGGTAGCACACTGGGTTTAACCAAAAATCCTTTAGACAACCTTCCCTTTTCTGGGGCTTCCAACATAAGAATCTTGTTTGTTACGTCTTTCTTGATAATGCATCTCCCACTGATGAGACACTGTGCATTAGGTGGCAAAATAAGAGATGATGGGTTCTTTTTCCAAAAATACCCCACTGGCTCATCCTTATCATCCTCTTGCTTCTGCAGCTGTCATAAGCTTTTCATACCATTACATGAAAAGGTAAAGCTCGTCCGATTTTCTGAGTTTGCTTCCCTTGACACATCTGTGCTAGGCAGCCAAACATGTGTGTTAGTGCTGACCAATATGGGAATCCCATCATATAGTCTGGTTGAGGGCAAATCAAAGCCAATGTTTCATGGGCTCATCCATGCTGGCCACAGTAGAAGGAAAATATAGCCATACTCATAAGAAACCAAAGTAAGGGTAAGATTTATCACTTAAACCCCATGCATGCAGTTCATCTAGGGGTTGTAGAGGGCAGTCCAACAGATGCAGATCATACCAGTCTTTAAATATTATAGTGACCTGAGGTCTTCTGTCCAATATGGCTCAGGCCGAATACCGTTGATGTGCACCTTGGTCTCCATGGAAGGATCTACCAATTCGGACCAATTAGGAAAGTGTCTGCATGGGCATTGACAGACAATTTGCCCACAAATGACTGAGATGACAGCTTGCCAGAGGATTTGGGATGGCTTTGCTTAACTTGATTCAACAGCTTAGCATTCACCTTTCTTAAATCTTCAGGGAACTGGCATGTTCTCTTAATATGACTATCCTCCCCGCAGTGGTGACAGAACACACCTTCCCTAGGCTATTTGGTCAATGATGAATAATTGGGACTTGCCTAAATTTCACGAGTAGCAGTCGGTGGAAGATACATATCAGAGGTTGGTACCGAGCAGTAACAACAGTAGGCCCTTGGTGGGTTTGCACCCCATGCCCTCTCATTTCGTTTACTATGGCATACAGTTTGTTCATCCGGGCCTCTAGATCTCCACCCCCATGGGGAGCCTGAGCTGGCACTCGCACTCCATGGCTGATGCATTCTGAGGGGTAGCTGGGTCTTTATCAGCAACATCCTTAGGGTTGGCTCCAGTTGTTAGCTCTCTGATCTCCTTAAGTAGCTCTGCCCATGGTGGAGTGTCCTTAGCAGTCTGTCTTTCACTGGGCTCCTTGGTGGTGGCACCAGTTTTAGTTCCTGATCTCTCTAAGTAGCTTGTGAGATTTGTGACCATCAGTGGCGAACCCCCTGACAAGGGCAGGAGCCACAGTAGCTATAGCTGTGCAGGGATCCTGGGAGTCTTCTTCCTCCTCAGCTTCAACCTCCTGAGTTAATTTATTAGTTCAGAGTAAGTAGGGGATTATCCTTCCTATCCTGGAACTTTAGCTGGAGACTTAGCAACCTAGAGTATCTGGCAGATTGTTGTATATGATCTAGTCTCACATAATTCAAATCACTGGCCAATACCCCCTTTTTGTTAGCTCTCTGAAAGCCCTCTCAGATGAGTAACATAAGCAGACAAGCTTCACCTTTACACTGTTTGGTGAGTTTGAATTTCTACATTAAAGTTTCCCAGACTCAGTACTACCAAGACACCTTCTAGTGCATACAAATATTCCTGGGCTGAAGCATCAGGGTTTATGAGCTCAAAAATGTAATGGCTTCAAGGCGGGACCCCTTAAACTTTCCATAACCTTTGCCCACTTCTCCGCCTTGGGACACTGCCATATTTGCCATAGAGAAGCAATATAGTCTACCCATCTCCCAATCATCTTCCCCATTATGCGTGGGCAAAGTGCCAGAAGAATACCCTTACTTTGCGGTAATAATCATGACTGAGAGCACCGAATGGATGCCAGTACTGGTGTGAGCACAGGAGCTGGTGCAGGGCACGAGCAGGTACCGGGATTGGCATAGGTGCTGGGAAGGGGTACCTCGGAAGCTGAAATAACTTTTGAAGTCCGTGAGGGTTTGATCCTCGTCCAGTAACAATTTGGCAAACTTCTCCTCAAAACTTTCAGAGAAGGGTGGGGATTCTGGGTCTAGGATCCTCACTATCCTTAGCTACCACCCTCCAAGCCGCTGGGGACCCATCAATGGCAATCATTTTAGGCATCTCAGTACTGTCCACTGATTCCACTAAACCATTAAAGTTTGGGCAGTCAGGTCAGCTTGTCGATGTACCACTACAAGTTTCCCAGGATAGTCAATTTTTAAAGTGCCCCTCGATAGGTGTCTTTACTAGTACTCAAGGATATATCTAGTAATAACAAAGCATTCTGGGTCAATTTCATCCCTCAGACACCAACTAATTAACTGTTGCACAGCCATTTCTTCGGAGAGGAGTCAGAATCAGTGCTAGTAATATTGTCCATACTGGTGGCAGACCACAGGTAATTGCCCATAAAACAGTAGGTTCCAGGTGGAGCCTTACTGCAGTTTTGTGGCGTGGCCACTAGGGCATTAATGAAACAATTAACTGCAGTTTTGTATTTTGGCCACAAGGGCACTAATCCTCATGGTGTCTCCAAGATGTAACCCTAGGTGGCGTAATCCCTAGAGTTACTACCCCTGCCTGTGTTTCTGACCACAGGTTGAGGGGCCTGGATTCAATATTTGGTGCCTCCACCCACAGTAACAATAGTGGGAAATCTAACTAGCCTGTTATGGCCATCTGGAAAGCTATAGCCACCCATAAACCCACCTAGCGACCATATGTACCTTTAGTAGCAGTTAACATACAGTCAGCAGTGAACAGCAATAATATGCACACACCCTTTACACTTACCACCAGGGTCTGGCCTTCAGCAAATTCCCTGGAACCCCTGTAAAAGCAAGGTTAGCAATGTAGGTATACACTTTTAATGCAGTAACCCAACTAATAATATGCTCATGATAAGCTCATAAACCAGGTTAAATGTGAACAGTAAATCAGATTTATTTAGGGATCATGAAGAAGGAAGGAATCTAGGTGAATGATTACAATTCTGATTAATTCAGGTTACTTTGCATGCACTTTTAGTCCCAAATAAACAGTTTTACACAACTGGGTACCCAGGATGTTATATTGGCTAGCAGAGGTGTTGCCCAGGGCTGGCGGCATTGCAGCTGTTGTTAGCCCTTGATGGAAAGAAAAAGGCAGATAACATGCACAAAAGAGCTTTTGTTATTTGTAATCCTGGCCGGTTGGCCCAGTCTTATGTAACCCCAAAAATTACTGAAGCAATTAGATCGTACCACAGATAAATTAATGATTTGTTGCAGGGAGCTACGTTGGACTTACTCATACTACCAGTTGTCTGTGATGAGTCTGGTGATGTGGAGACCTCATGTGAATTACCAAAGAGCATGTGGAAGCAAGGCCAACATGACACACCTCTACTTCACGGCCTTTCCTCCAGGTGGTGCAACCTGCGAGTTATCTCTGCTAGGGGCTGGATCCCTAAAACTAGTCTCTTGCTGAAGAACAGTCTTTGGTGCAAGAATGGTGGGTTTGGGCCTAGCTTGCATAGGCCCAAGGCTGAATAAACAATTCTGGCAAAGTTCAGTTTGTTTGCTGGTAAATGTCTCCAGCTGGCAACACAGTTTAGTCACTGCCAAAACAGGTCACAATCCATGATAAACATTCAGTACATTTAACAGGAAAACATTAACTTCTCTAACTCTCAATTCAGTATTCAGGCGGTTGCTATTGCAGTAGATTCACTGAGCAAACCTCTCGATCATTAATTCAGTCTCAAAGAACCTCTGAGCCGATGCTTCATAGGAGCTTTCTCTCGGTCCAAATCCCAGGCTGCACCTTCAGATATCTTGGAGCTTTCTGCCTAAGTAAAGGTTCCTTTCCATAAGATTTGATTACTGCAGTCAGGCAGTCCAATGCAGGAGAACAGTGGCAGGGAGGCAAGTCAGGCCTCCCTGCCAATTTCCTTCAGCTCCTTACAGGGAGCAGCTGCAAAGCTCGAGCTGCTCAGTCTTCAGGCTCTAACTCCAACTGAAGTACTCGCGCTAACAGTTCTGGGGATTCTCCTTGGTTTCCAGAGTTCTGACTGGCTGGGGAGCTGTCAGTCACAGTTTGGATGCCCTTTCAGTTCAGTTTGGCGCCAACCTAAAAACTACAGATTTTCCTTCCCACAAAGCACTTGAGCTAAAACCCTTAAAGGCCCCTGTGTCCCATTGGTCCAAATGCTGGAAGTCCTGGACCTAACATGGTGACTTCCATCCAGATAAACAAAGCTGCAGGAAGACAGGTTAGAACAAACTCTATATTTCAAATATAACAACAAAGTAGCAGTAAATAATTGCAGTACTAGTTCAGGCTCCCTCTGCTTTTTTTATTGACTACAGAGTGAAGAAAATTAAAGCAGTGTCTGACCGGTCCACGAGCTTTGATGCACTCAGACCCAGCCCATTCCGTTTTCTATACACATATACAGGCTAGAGTCTTAAAGGACAGGCAGAGGCACAGCATGGCACTCTCACATAGATCAACAGGAACAAACAAATACCCTTGGATTTATTACCTATGAAGGGCGTCTGCTTGGCAGTGGGCATGGATAGAGCCCAGGAAGACATCGAGGTAAACACCAAATTTGTAGGGTGGTCACATGTATTTACTCAAAGGCAAAAAGAAGATTGTGGCAGTGCCAGTCCCAGTCCAGGTAGGAAAGGGGCAGTATATTATAGTGAAAATCACTAACACACCACAAGGTTTCAGACGCTGACCACAAAGAAGTGAGTGGTCAGGGTCTGGTAGTGTTGGAATACTTTATTTTTTTAACCTATTTAGCTTTTTTAAGGTTGGAATCCTGCCCAGAGACTTAGTGACACCTGAAGGGAAGAGAAAGAAGGGACTAGATGGTACTACCAGCTTGTCTCAGTTTAGTAGACTTGCATTAATGAGTTCAGGTAGTACAATATGAATATTTTCAGGCATGAATAAGTGCCTTGACCCAATCATGTGAAATATACAGGGAGCCAATTTATATACAGTATGTTTCCATATTTCCTTCATCCCACCTCTTCCTTGTTACCTTCTACATTACCTGCCTCCTTTGTTCCTTTCTTCTGGCTGATTTATGTGCCCTCTTGTCCTCTGCCTTGTCCCTCCCTGTCTTCTTGCACTTCTGCCCTAGGGAGTTTACTCCCATAGGGCCCTCCCTCCATGCTGCCTCCTCATCTAGGGGCAAATGCTGCCTCCTTTGTTCTTCAGCCTCAGCCCCAGCTATTTTAAATGGTTACTCAAAAGCATTTAAAACTCCCACTAAGAGCTGTGGTCCACTTCCTGGAAGGATGCAGACTAATTTCTGTTTAGAGGTCATATCCTCCCAGAGTTGGCCCCTAGTCCCCAGTGTAACTTTGAATGTGCCAGGCCTTCAAACAATTGTTAAAAGCCCTGGTGTAGAGTGTCCTTTTCTCCTCAGCTGATACAGGTAATACTTTCGCAAAGGCCACCATGTGGGCCACCTGCTTGAGGCCCTCCCCAGCTCCCTGAAATTTTCTGTACTTCCCTACCCCTTGCAAAGTCATTTGTCCCCAAGTGGATAGTGACATCTAGCTCTCCCATCTCCTGCTGCCGTGAATGATCCTCTGCATCCATGCTCCATCCTTCCTAGCTGAAGCACCTCTGAGCCTGAGCCTGAGACAGGGAGAGTGAGAAAGCAGCCACAGCTTCCTTGAATCAAGGAGGTTATTTTCTAGACTACACAGAACTGAATTATTACTTTTTGGACCTGTGTAAGTAACTAGTATTGATTCTGTTTTTGGGGTGGACTTTTCTTAGTTTTAACTTTAATTTGCCAGAGGAGAACTGTAGTTGGGAGATATTTGCAGTCAGTTGTGAGTAGATCTGTTACTTAGCCTTTGTGAAATAGGTGTCAAAGGATGGAAGACACCCCGGGGTGGAGGTAGAGTTATAGGTGATTGTTTCTATACAGCACAGGTTTACTCCACCCACCCTTCCCCTCACCCCACCCTCCCAAGTGCATAACTTCCTTTACTAGGGGCTCTGACATCACTTCCCAAAACTGCTAACAACATACACCTGTTCCTATCCTTAAAGGCACAGCACTGAATAGGGGTAGTGACACGTAAGCTGCACACACTAAAACAAGAACAAAAAGAATCTGTAACTGGAAGGGACACAGACATGTGGGGAGTGGTGCAATGCACTGGCTGTGGAGCAGCCGTCTTCTGGGAGACATTCTGGAGACTGCATTGTTGCCCTATTTGCAGGCACCTCTCTGGTCTGAGGGAGGAGGTTGTTAGTCTCCATGCTGACCTGGCAAGGATTCGGGAAACCTGCTCCCACCCAGGGACCACCCATGCCACCGCTACTACCTCAGAGGTTGCCAAGAAAGAGGAGCGGTTGGACCACCCTGGGCTCAGGAGGGTGAGGGTGGTGGAACAGAGCACATTCCTCCAGTTCTACCTCTCCACAATTCATTCGCCACTCTGGCAAAGCATGGTTCCTCTAGGGAGGCACCTGCAGGGAGACCAAGGAGGATGTTGGGAACCTCCACAATGGAGACCCACAGGAGGGTGGCCCAGGACCCCACAGGGAAGGAAACAACTCCTGGTGGGGACTCAATTGTTAGGGGATAGAACTGGGGAGGGAGGGAAAAGGAGGTGGTGCCTGCCCGGCACCAAGGTTTGGAGGTACAGGAAATGAATCCTCAGGATCGTGGGAACAGCAGCAAGGGAGGGAGCTGGATGTCATTATCCACCTAGGGACGAATGACCTGGCTGAGCATGGGATCAGAGCAGTGCAACAGGAGTTTGTGGAGTTGGGGAGGGCCTTGAACAAGTAGCACACACGGTAACTTTCTCGGAAGTGCTACCTGTCTGGCGTGGATGAGGCTGGAGTGCACTGTGCACCATGGGATTCAATGACTGGCTGAAAAGCTGGTGCAGAGCTCAGGATTTGGCTTCATTGGGGACTTGGGCTCCACCTGGGAGGATGCAGGCCTATACAGGTGCGATGGTCTGCATCTATCCTGGAGGAACCAGGATCCTAGGTGATAGGTTTAAATGCTTCAATGGCAAGCATTTAAACTAGCCAAGGGGAGGCACTGAAGAGGAGAAGGGAAATCCCAGCCCCCAAAAAATATCAGGGTAATTAGGTGAGGTAAAACACCAAGATAGAGCAGTCGATAGGGAAAAGGGCAGGGGTAAATGGAGAAAAGACAAAGGCAGTAGGGACAGGGATGGGGCATAAAGAAATAAACCATAAAAATGGAAGGCAATGAATACCAATGCCCATAGTCTAGGTAAAAGCTCCTGAAATGGTGACTTTGATGGAAGAGGGATGCCTGGATATTGTGGCAGTCACAGAAACATGGTACATAGAGAACTATGACCGGGATGTCAACATACCTGGGTACATAATCTACAGGAGGGACAGGGAGGAAGAAGAGGAGGAGGAGTAGCTCTCATGTGGGTCACCCTGGAGACTGGAAATGGCTCCACAATCTGCACAGGGGAGGGAAATGGACAAGGAAATGATAGAAGGCATCCTTGGGATGGCAGAGAAAGGGAGATATTGCTGATGGGGACCTGAATATGCCAGATGTTGACTGGAACACCTTTGCTGTAGCCACATCCAAGAGCAGGGCCATTCTTGATGCCCTACAGGGGCATGCCTCAGACAGCTAATTTTGGAACCCACTCAGGAGAGAGCAATCTTAGATCTGGTACTCTCAAATGGGGATGGAGAGAGGATCTCTGATCTGAAGTGGGTAGCCGTCTGGGATCAGCGACCACCAAACAGTGTGGTTCACGATAAACTTAGCTGTAGAGTCAAGCCACACAAAAGTGAAGGTACTGGACTTCAGGAGGGCTGATTTTGTCAAAATGGGAGGTTTCAGAAAGCACTAGCAAACAGGCAAGAAGGTGGGTGGAGCAACAATGGGGAAACATCAAATTGCCATCACAGAGGCAACAAGCCCTTTGTGTGAAGCAAATAAACAAATCAAAATGAAAGAAAAACACTATGGTTCTCAAAAGAAGTGGCAGGGAAGGTAAGGAGAAAAAGATAGCATTCAGGAAGTATAAGGAAACACAGAAGGATGCAGGACAGAGAACTGTACCAGTTAAAACAGAAGGAAGCGGGTAAGGCAGTCAGAATAGCAAAGGCCCAAACCAAGGAAAGATAGCCAACTCAGTTAAGAAGGGGATACAACCTTTTATAGGTACATTAGGGAGCAAAGAAAGACTAAGGCAGGGATACTGAGGCTGAACAAAGAGGAAGGTGGCTGGGCAGAGAGCGACAGTGAAAAAGCAGGGATACTGAATGAATACTTCTGCTCAGTATTCACAATGGAAAAGCAGGGAAATACCTAATCTGGTCAATAAAAGCACTCTGGAAAGGGGTCGATATTAGTCCTTTCACAGAAGAAAGGGTTCTGAAAGAACTCTTAAAATTGAAGGTGGATAAAGCAATGGGGCCTGATGGGATTCACCCCAGAATTCTAAAAGAACTAAGGAAGAACTAGTAACACCACTGACTACCCTTTTAATAAATCATGGGAGGATGGTGTGGTACCTGAGGACTGGAGGAGGGTGGATGTGATTCCCTTCACAAAAGTGGGGAGCAAGACAGAGGCAGGAAACTACAGACCTGTCAGTTTGACCTCAGTGGTAGGGAAAATGATGGAATCACTTCTGAAGGAAAGAACTGTTGAGTACCTAGAGGCCAGTGGGGCACAGGACCCAAGGCAGCATGGATTCACAGTGGGAAGGTCATGTCAGACAAGTCTAATTGATTTCTTTGACTGGGTGACCAAAGCAGTAGACCATGGAGGGGTTGGGGACATGGCCTACCTAGACTTTAGCAAGGCATTTGACACAGTCCCGCAAAAAGATTAATAAACAAATTAGCCAGCCTGGGAGTGGGTCCCAGGGTGGTAGCCTGGGTAAAACACTGGTTGGACAACAGGACACAGCGGGTAATAGTAAATGGAGTCCACAGTGAAGAAAGGAGGGCTATTAGTGGGTACTGCAGGGTTCAGTACTGGGGCGGTCCTTTTAATGTCTTTATAAGTGATATTGCAGAAGGACTGGAAGGAAAGTATGTCTCTTTGCTGATGACACCAAGATCTGCAACAGGGTTGATACACAAGGTAGGGGTGGAAAGGATGAAAAGGACTTGGCAAGGTTGGAGGAATGGTCAGATGTATGGCAGCTTAGATTCAATGCAAAGAAGTGCAAAGTAATGCACCTGGGAAACAAAACCCAGGGAAAGAGTACACAATGGGGGTGAGATACTGACAATAACAAAAATGGAAAGGGACCTGGGGTAGTCATATCAGATGACCTAAAGGTGGGCAAGCAATGTGAGAAGGCAGTAAGGAGGGCTGGGGGATACTGGGATGCATAGGGAGAGGCATCACCAGTAGAAAATAGGAAGTTGTTGGCCCTCTGTATAGACAGTTGGTAAGACCACATCTGGAGTACTGTGTACAGTTCTGGAGACCCCATCTCCACAAAGACATGGACAGGGTGGATGCTGTCCAGAGGAGGGCAACCAAATGATGCAGTCTCTGCATCAGAAAACATATGAAGAAAGACTAAAGGAACTAAAGATGTATAGCCTCGAGTGAAGGAGGGAAGAGGGGACATGATAGAAACTTTCAAATACCTCAAAGGAATCAACAAAGTCCAAGAGGGTGGCATCTTTCAGAAAAGAGATGTGCAAAAACAAGGGGGCACAATTTGAAGATAGAAGGGGACGGCAGAGGTAATATGAGGAAGTATCTTCACAGAGAGGGTTGGATATGTGAACAGACTCTGAGGAGGTCGAGAGTCAAAAAACAGTGGGAGAATTCAAGAATGCATGGGACAGACATAAGGCAATTCTAGTGGAGGGTAGGAGGAGTAGGCTGTTGGTTAACTAGGATCTGCAGCTTATCCGTTAGGTAGGGAAATGGACAAACTAGGTGGGCCAAGCAGTCCTTATCTGCTGTCAAATTCTATTTTCTATGTTTTATGTTGAGGCACTTTACCTTCCTCTCCCTTCCTCCCCCACTCTCAAGTCTAGACCACTCCTCCAAGAAATTACACATGACAGCAGTCATGGATTATCATTAGTCAGAGTTCAAAAGGAGCTGAGAAATGTTTAAGTATTCTTTCTCATTTCACATTATTTTCTATCATTCAGTTTTTAAGTTGGTAAACCCATACCAACTGACAATCTGCCTGATCAACAGCAGACAAGAATGAGTCATCAGATCATGTCATCTCTACCTTCCACAGGAAACTATAGCAGAATCTGAAAATGTTAGTTACAGGGTGGGCTTTCCAGCCCTGAGTGGGCAATGTGCCCCCAGGGTTGGCATTCTGGTCCCCAAAGTGGACATTCTGGCAAACAGGGTGGTCACTCTGCGTGACTGGGTGGGTATTTTGGCTCTGGTGGGCACTGTACATCTCAGAGTGGGCATTCATTCTGGTCACAGTGTGGGCATTCTGGCTCTTATGGAAGGCATTCTGATCCTGGAGTGGCCAGTGTACCTGCCTGGGTGGGCATTTCTGCCTCCAGGGTATACATTCTCATCCTGAAGGTGAGCAGTTCCCCTGGGCTGAAACTTATGTTACTCAGGGATGGCATTCTGGCCCTAGGGTGGGCATTTCATCCCTTAGGTTGGGCATTCTGGCCTTGGATGTGCAATGTGCCCCTTAGTGTGGGTCATTCCTGCCAACACAGTGGGCATTCAGACCTACAGAGTGGGCATTCTGGCACTCAGGTGGGGCATCTGGCCTACAGTTTGCATTCAGCACAAAGGATGGGCATTTCATCCCTTGGTAGGCACAGTGCCCATCACGATGGGCATTCCAGCCCCAGGATAATCATTTGAGGGCTCTGGGTCAAAACAGTGACTGCACATTAATGCAATCAAAAACTATGCAGAAAAACACCAAGACACAAGATAGCGCTGAAAACACTGAGCGCTGGAGACACAGGCAAAAGCACACTAGAGAAGATGAGGAACACCCAGAAAACCGCAACTCGGGGAGGGCAGATTTTGGAATGCAACTCAGGGGACACTATGCAAGTCAGGCAAGCAGGAGACATTTGGTTGGGTGGGCAATCAAAACAAATGACTCAGGAGGGCATGCAACCTGGGGGATTCAGATGGGCTGGCAGATTAAATAAACCAACTCCATGGGGACGCACATTGGGGATAAATTCAGATAGGCGGGCACATTAAATAAGCCAACTTCACAGGGGTGGAAAGTCGGGGAGAATAAGTTGGTGGGTGGCCACAAAACGAAAAAGAAAAACGTAGAAAAGAGCTGAACCAGGTCAGCTGCACGTACTCACCATTCAGAGCCTATCACTCTAACCCCTAAGCCATGCAGCCAGCACGGTCACCCAGCACAATGGGAACCTTAGACCACTCGGCCTGACTGAAAAGAGCTACATGTATAGGCTGTACTGCCCATGCTATAATTCCCTAGTAACTCTTATCAGTCACACTGTTTTCACAGTGCATTTTTACTGCGCTGTAACCCCACACGCTTTTGACCAGGTACCTCATTTGAGTCCCCATGATGAGCATTTTGGCCCCACAATGGGCAGTATGGCCACCAGGTTTGCATTCTGGCCCAAAGCTGAGCATTCTGGCACAAAGAGTGCACTCTTCCCACTCTTACCCAGGATGGCATTTTGGCACACAGAATGGACCTTCTGGCACCCTGGTTGGCCTTTCTGGCACAAGGGTGGGCATTTAGTACCTAGGGTGAGCCTTCTGGTCCCCAGGGTGGGTATCATGGTGCATAATTCATTCATTCTGGCACATAGTGTGGACATTTCAGCAGAGAAGGTGACTATTCTGACACACAGAGTGGGCATTCCAGTCCTAGGGTGGGCATTCTGGTACCTAGGGTGAATATTCTGTCACAAAGGGTGGGCATTCCAGCCCCAGGGTGGTTATTCAGGTACACAGGGTGGGCATTCTGCATGGACATTCTATAAAGCGCCTGGAGCCTGTGGGATTGGGGTGCCTAAGAAATAAATATACTACTACAGTAGAAGCCGCTTAATCTGGATGCCTTGGTAGCAGACTTTTCTCATCCCGATTAAGTGGCTGTCCCTTTAATAGACAGCATATGAAATGTTGATTTGTCGTATATTTTGGCTTCTGGTGTGATTGTTGCTAACTCTCCGCCATGCCTTAAGATGTTTTAAGTTACCTGTTTTTATTTTCTTTTTAAACTGGTGAATTTTACTGGTGCATGGGAGATAGAGATTTAACAGCAGCCCTTAGTTCAATTTTACTCCAGTACCCAGCCCATCTTTAAAACCCTTAAAAGCCTTAAGCCAAAGCTACCTGAACATGAGGAGAGACATCCACACCTGCCAGCTGTCCCAGTAAGTTTAACAGGATCATTTTCAGAGAGCAGTATGGTGCCCCTTTTGGGCAGGGCTGAGGGCTGAATAGTGTTTTAAACAGCAAATGAGTAGGGGCTGTGTGAACAGTTTCAGCAGGCAGGGACAATGCAGTTTTCAGGCAGGGCAGAGGACGTATTAGTGCTTGTGTGAGACTGAATCCCAAACTAGAACAGCTAAATAAGAAGGGCCTATGTCACTGAAAATTGTTGGCTGGCAGAGCAGTGTAGTTTTGGGGAAAGGAAGCGCAGGGTCACAGTGAGTGTATATTAGCCAGGAAATGGCAGGTGGGAGGTGTCTGAGATGAGCATTAACACCAATCTTTGGCTCATTAATGCGGTGGAGGACTGCAGTAGTGGACATGGCAGGGGTCAGGCTAGGGTACTGCACACTATGCAGTTTAATGAATGGTTGCAAACTGGCGGAGAGCACAGGGCTTTGACTTCATTGGGGACTGAGGTACACCTGGAGAGATGAAGGTCTATACTGGCACGATGGTCTGCATCTGTCCACTGAAGGAACCAAGCTCCTAAGTGACAGGTTTAATGCTTCCTTGGCAAGCTTTAAACTAGCCATGGGGAAGGTGCTGATAAGAGGCAGGAAATTTCAAGCCTCCCACAAAACATGTAAGGTAAACACAGTGCTCAGTAGAGGGCAGGAGAGGGGTAAATGGAAAATAGACAAGGACAATAAGAGCTGGCATCAGGGGGAAGGATGAAGCCAACATTAAATGGAGGGCAATGAGTACCAATGCCCATAGTCTGGGAAACATGCTTCCTGAACTAGTAGCTTTGATGGAAGATGAACAATTGGATATTGTGGCAGTCACGGAAACATGGTACATGAGAACCATGACTGGGATGTCAACTTATGCGGGGTACACAGTCTACAGAAGGGACAGGGAGGGAAAAGAGGTGGGTAGCTCTACATAAGGAAGGGATGAAAGCTACAGAACTAAAAAGTAAGGGGGAGGACAAGAGGCACTCTGGGTCACCTGGAGACAGGGAATGGCATCACAATCCGCACAGGGGTTGTATACAGACCCCCATCTTAAGGAGGAAATGGACAAGAAAAGGATAGAGGACATTCTCAAATGGCTGAAAAAGGGAGATACTGTTGATGGGAACCTGAATATGCCAGATGTTAACTGGATGACATGTACTGCAGCCACATCCAAGAGCAGGGTTATTCTTGATGCCCTGCAGGGGAGGCCTAGACAGCTAGTGTTGGAACCCACTCGGGAGGGAGCAATACTAGACCTGGTACTTTCAAATGGAGAGGATCACAAATTTAGAAGTCAGTAGACATCTGGGGACAAGCGACCACTGCACAGTGTGCTACAATAAGCACAACCATGGAGATGAGCCATACAACAACAAGGATACTGGACTTTAGAAGGACTGACTTTGGCAAATGGGTGAATACCTGAGGAATACACTAGCAAATGGCCAAAAAGGAGGTGGAAGAACAATGGAGAAAAATCAAACTACCATCATAGAGGCAACAAACCTTTGTGTGAAACAAATAAAGAAAACAAAGCGGAGTAAAAGCCACTATGGTTCTCAAAAGAGGTGGCAGGGAAGGTTAAGGAGAAAAAGGCTGCATTCAAAAAGTATAAGGAATCACAGAAGGAGCACACGACAGGGAACTGTATCAATTAAAGCAGAAAGAAGTGGGAAGGCAGTCAGAATAGCAAAAGCCCAAACCGGGAAAAATAGCCAATTCAGTCAAGAAGGGGAAAACTTTTATAGGTATATTAGGGAGCATAGAAAGGTTAAAAGAGGAACAGTGAAGATTAATAAGGAGAGGGAGGTGGCAGAGGAGACAGTGAAAAGGCAGAGCTACTGAATGAATACTTCTGCTCAGTATTCAAAAAGAAGATGAGGAGGAGTTACCTAAACCAGACAATAGAAGCACTGGGGGTGACACCAGTCCATTTACAGAGAAAGAGTCCTGAAAGAACTCCTAAAACTCAAGGTAGACAAAGCAATGGGGCCTGACAGGATTCACCCCAGAAGCAAAAGAACTAAGGAGGACCTAGTGACACCACTGACTACACTTTTAACAAATCATGAGAGGATGGGGTGGTACCTGAGGACTGGAGGAGGGCAGATCGATCCCTTCACAAAAGTGGGAGCAAGGCAGAAGCAGGAAACACAGACCTGTAAGTTTGACCTCAGTGGTAGGGAAATGATGAATCAATGAAGAAAGAATTGTTGTACTAGAGGCCGAAGGGGCACAGAACCCAAAGCAGCATGGATTTATAGCAGGAAGGTCATGTCAGACGAACCTAACTGATTTCTTTGACTGGGTGACCAAAGTAATAGACCAGGGAGGGGCTGTGGATATGCCTACCTAGACTTTAGCAAGGCATTTGATACAGTTCCGCATAAATAATTATTAATCAAGTTAGCCAGCCTGGGAGTGGGTCCCAGGGTGGTAGCCTGGTAGCAAACTGGCTGCACAACAAGACACAGAAGGTAATAGTGAATGGAACACATTCCAAAGAAAGGGGGTTACTAGTGGAGTACCTCAGGGCTCAGTACTGGGTCCAGTCCTCTTTAACATCTTTATAGGTGACATTGCAGATGGTCTGGAGGAATGGTATTCCTCTTTGCAGATAATACAAAGATCTATAACAGAGCTGATACACAAGGGGGGTAGAAAGGATAAAAGTGACTTGGCAAGGTTGGAGGAATGGTCAGACATATGGCAACTTAGAGTCAATGAGAAGTGCAAAGTAATGCACCTGGGAAACAAAAACCCAGGAGAAGAGTACACAATAGCAGGGAGGTACTAACAACAATAAAAGTGGAAAGGGACCTGGGGTAGTCATATCAGATGATCTAAATGTTGGTAAGCAATGTAAGAAGTCAGTAAGGACAGCCAGGGGGATACTGGGATGCATAGGAAGGGGCATCACAAGTAGAAAAAGGAAGTGGTTATCCACTGTACAGACAGTTGGTGAGACTCCTTCTGGAGTACTGTGTGCAGTTTTGGAGACCTCATCTACGCAAGGACATAGACAGGATGGGAAGCAGTCCAGAAGACGGCAATTAAAATGGTGCAGGGTCTGCATCAGAAACAACATGAAGAGAGACTGAGAGAGCTTAATATGTATACCCTTGATGAAAGGAGGACAGGGGGACATGAGAGAAACGTTCCAAGTACCTCAAGGGAATCAACAAAGTCAGGAGGTAGCATCTTTCAGAAAAGATGTGTAAGAACAAGGGATACAATTTAAAGATAGAGGGAACAGCTCAGGGGTAATGTGGAAATTTTTTTTCACGGAGAGAGTGGTGGATGCATAGATCCGCCTTCCTGGGGAGGTTGTTGGTTCAAAACAGTGGGGAATTCAAACATGCATGGGACAGACATAAGGCAATTGTAGTGGGGGGGCAGGAAGTAGGCTGTTGGTTAACTAGAATCTGCAGCTTATCCAGTAGGTAGGGAAATAGGCAGACTGGGTGGGCCAAGTGGTCCTTATCTGCCGTCAAAGTCTATGTTTCTATAACCGGCATCTCCTTGCCTATTAAACCCGAGCTTATCTCCATGCAAATGCATAGCCACATAATCGGTTCCCACAGGGATGTCCAAGTAAAGTGGACATCCCTATTATCCGTGTCCTATTAAGTGGCTTCTAATGTACTACAAAGATGGGTATTCCAGCACAAAGGGTGTGCATCCTGCCACAAGGTGGGTATTCTGGTCACCAGTATTGGCATTCCAGCCCTACTGTAGGTATTCCAGCTCCCAGAGTGGAGCTGGCCCTCAGGTGGGCATTCTGGAAGAAAGAATAGGCATTCCAGCCCATGGACTGGGAATTCCAGCCTCAAGACGGGCACTGTGTAACACAGGGTGGGCATTCATTTACATAGGATGGGCATTCCATCCATGGGTGGATACTGCACCACCCAAGGTTTAAATTCTGGCACAAAGGTGGGAGTTCCAGCACACACAGGTTGAGCATTCTGGTCCTGGCACACAGGGTGGACATTCTGATCCCAGGGCAGGCATTCTAGCCATTGGGTGGTGTAACAATTTGCTATGTATACCTGTCAGTTTTTTTTTAATTCATTCAATTCTTTCTGCACAGTATCAGTCAGAATGTAGTAGCAAAGGACAAAGCTGGCAGTTCCTGGAGGGAAAAGCCAAGATTCTTATCAGAGCAAACCAATTGACTCATAAAAATTTACTATCTGTGCTGTCCAATCTTATGGCAGGATCCCTGGACAATCTATGGTTGGGCTTGAAAATGTTTTGATGTCAGGAAGTGACTAGCTAAAGTGAACATTCCTCTTGGGCTCATGTCTTGGGATATAGAAAACAGATGCATTTGTCCAAGGCCAGATCAAACCATTTTTCTTTTTGTTTACGGTACCCAGCCCTCTAGACACAAAGAATGTTGTCTCTATGTTGTCAAGAGTGACATACTGGATGGCATGTCACGAAGGGCAGCTTGAGGTCATGAGGTCTGGCTGAGCCCAAAAGAGTCAGTCAGGTTTGGAACTCTGAACGGTTCCCACCTAAGGGTTCGAGTCTACCTTAATTCATCAAATCTTGTGGTAAGCCATCCTACCTTGCTTGAGAGACAGAGTGAGAGGATAGTTTTTCTGTGTATGTAACCTACTGTTCAAAACAATTTTCTATACTTTCTGTAGAATTTTGTTCCCTGTAGTCTGGGTGTGTAGTATGCTGTATTATATGTGTAATATTGTGAAGTATTCAAAATTATTATTTTCATATACTTTGTGTTTCTGTAACTGAATTCTTTAGGGTACAGTGGTTTTATAATTGACAAAGATGTATTTCTGACTCTGAAGAGAAGGCTATCATTAACACAATCTGCTTCTAAGTAAGAAATTCTTGGCTGTGACAGAGAGGGCAGGTCAGCTGCCCTTGAGCAATGGGCACTGCTCTGTATGAGCAGCATCTCTTGAGGACTCAGACCTAGAGATACCCTAAAGGAGTGTCTATGCTGACTGATGGCAGAGACTGATTACCCTTACAGGTGTCTGAAGGGTTTGAGAAAGCTGGTAACAGTTACAGGCTAGTCTCGGGAGGATAGTTTGCTGAAGTGGGAACTGTGAAACACCGAGTGTGCTTTCTGCCACAAAGGGTGGGCATTCCCACCCCGTGTTCATCAGAACATAGGCCCATCCTGCCCCAGGGTAGGCAATCAGGCACACAGAGTGGGCATTCTTGTCATAGCACACAGGGTGGTCATTCAAACCCTAGGGTAAGTAAGCATTCTGTTACACAGGATGGGTACTGTGGCAAACAGGGTGGGCATTCTGCCCCTTATGATGGCCATTCCAGTCCTAGGGTGGCTACACTAGCCTTTGATACCCAGTTTCAACAAGCATGGAGTTGTTACAAGGGTTGAGGGTCATTTAGAAGCCAGGGCAACTGTTTTGGTAAGTGAGGGTTTTCGCCCAGTCAGAGCAGCTGGTTTAGATCTCTCCCCCATCCACAAATGGTAAAATGTAAGATGCCCAGAATCACCAGAATGCTGAAACACATGCAGAATTTGTGGTGTTTCAGCCTTACTGCATGTTGCCACTTCCACAAGTTTCAGAATTCCTGGTGTTCTGGCAATTGAATTCGCCCATACCCACTCAGAGGCACTTCCTGTAAAGTTTGCTGCCATCTTACCTTCAACCAGGAGTTAAACTGGGCAGGAACTCTGTTACACCACCTCTTAGAAAATGTTATAGAGTTCATACACCTCTGATATCTTTCTCCAATTATGTCTATAGGAGCGTTCCACCACATAGAAATGACAATTATACAATGGCACCTAAATTCCTGTGTTTTGATTGGTTAACTGAATCATTTCAGCATGAGTAAGTTCCAGCACAACTCACACAAAAGACCAGGTTAGGGGCTTCACAAAAGCAAAACCAAAGAAAATCCCTCTTACCACACAGCGTTCCAAAATCAAAACATTACGACCGCCATCTTTGTTGCGATAGCGTCTGCTAGTAAATTTGAGCTACTACAGAAACATGGCAAATTTAAATACCAGTTTTGAGTTAAGCACTAATCAAGAACTGCTGGTGATCTGTGACTCAATCACAGCTCAAAAGAGTGAATAAGCAATACAGAAGTGTGTAAAATGACCACATTTTTCTTCACACAGCGCTTACTTCAGACTGAACTCCCAGAGTTAATTCACACTGAAGCCAGCGAATCTCTTCAGCTACAGGAGATCACGTAACAGGAAATGAATCCAAGCTGATCTGCTTAAGTGATTCATAAGACAACAAACATACAAGGTACATCACACATTACAGCCAGACACAACTCATAAGTGAAAATGAAATACTAGAACTACAGTTGGAAACACAAAAGGCAACTGCAATGAAGCAGACAAAGTGGTCTGTCAATGTTTTGAATAACTGATGTGCAGAAAACACATCATAGTAGACTTGCACCTAATAAGCACTGCTGATCTAAACAAAGTACTGAGACAGTTCTATAGTACAGTGTCAAGTTCAGCTGGTCAAGAATACAGTTTGAGCAGCTATGTAAGCTTACAGTCTGGGCTCAACCATCATATAAATGATTGTCCTATCAATCGAACTAGAAATCTGATGACCAACACAGATTTCACCACTTCAAACAATGTCTTCTAGGGTATAGTAAAGATGTCAGCGCCAGACTGGGGAAAATTATGCTGGCACATTACCCCACCTCTACCCCCCACCATACACAAGAGTTAAACTTCCTTAGAAATTCCCAGCATTATCTTCTAGCACAGCCACAGGTTTAGTTAGGAAAGTATGGATGGATATCCAGCTGCAAATGGTGAGGACGTGGAAACAGGGAGCAAGATCATTCACAACCACATTGTTTAAAATAAAGACTGCTCCAAATGGACTTCGCTACATAACAAAAACTTATAATGAGGAGAAAAAACACAAAAAAATCCACGACACCACCAAACAAAATACTCAAGGTTTCTTATTCAACAACTAGGCAACCCATTGTGCCCTATATCAAGCTATGTAAATTCCTGTCGAATTGCCACCAAACCTCCCTTCACTATTTTTCCATCCCAGAAAACAGCCTCAGGAATGCTTGAACAAACGAGAAACCTGGTATACGACAGAGCCTATAGGGACTTAATTTCCTTGACTCCATGCTGCCGAGGATCTGCAGGAGGACGAATTAGCTATCATATATATACAAACCACTCACTAAGAGCCACCACAGTGACTCTATTATGATACTGGGTTGGAAGCCCATGAAATTCTGACTATCCCAGGCCATAAAATGAGAAATCTTTGTGATCATACCGGAGACCCAATTTAGATGACTACCAGTAGAGCTCAATTATTGCAGAAATCACCCCAACCAAATAAAATTGATGATTAAAATTTTTTTTACAAAACCTGTGAGAATCAGTCATCAGCAAGCTACTTGTATTTTGAAAAAACTGTTCCTGTAACCCCTCCACTGGAATCAAACCTCCATCTCCATGATCCACTGCAGGGCTGCCGTCAGCACCAGGGCCACCCAGGCAATTGCCCAGGGCCCCGACACCAGAGAGGGCCCACCAGAAGCTCAAAAAGTGGCTGTTCAATAACTTAGGTCCACTCTGTGCATACTGTGCTGGCAGCATGTTTTTTTCACAATTTGGCGATCCAAGTCGACCGACCACACCACTGCCCACAGACCCTGCGGTGAAGCCATGACATTCACAGCATTCAACGAGCTGAGAAACTAACAAATGGATTTCCCGTAAGTCTGCCTGTGGAAGTCTGTGAGCCCAGCCCTGCTTGTTGACCGGGCAGGGCCCTGATCCATCATGCCTCTGGGGGCGATGTAGGATATGTAGGTGGCCAATGACTGGAAAGGGAGTGTGGTGGAGGGGTGGAACCTGAGTTGTGGCCCTGCCAGTCAGCTTTAGCTTAGCTGTGTTGTTGGGAAGAGGCACCAAGCCAGCAAGGCGGAGAGGGAGTTCAGTTCAAACCAAGGCACAGCCAGAGAGTGGACATGGTGGCAGAGCACTGACTGGCCAGTCGGCCGCAGGTGGGACTGAGTAGAGCGATCAGTGATGGTTGTCTGTGCATTGTCACATTGGGCCAGTGAAGCTATCGGCACCAGTGGAGACAGTCCAGAACAGTTGACAGCAACTTGTCTTCAGCAAGCAATGGATCTGAGCTGGATGAAACTCTCCGACCCTTGGTTGTGACAGTCATGATCCAGCCTGACCAGCACCACACCGCCATGCCAGTGCCACACATCAGGTAGGACATCACAGATTTCTCGACTCCCTGCCCTGCAGCTGTATTTGGGATTTATTATGGGAGACACAGACAGGTAGCCCCGGGAGAGGCTCGGGACGAGAGTAAGTGGCTCAGCCTGCTGGGTTGGTTGGTGGTCTTGGATTGCGGAATTCTCTGAAATTTTTAATCTGAATTGTCTTGATAATTCACTGCTGTATGGAGAGGGTGGGTTGCTGCTGTGCTGTGTAGAGGGTTGGTGATGAACAGTCGGTTGTCATTGCCTGCTGCCAGACAAACCTGGGTGGAGAGGGCTGCCTCTCTGCTAGTGGGTAACCCCCAAGAACCGCGTGACTTCAAGAAAACAGTGGGTTGAGGCACTGGCTAACTGCTCCTTGTCAGACGGACCTCCCTCATGCTCAAAAGCCATTCTTCCCCTGCCTCCGAGCAGGATCTTGTTCTCGGAATACTATCACCGAACTGAAAAGAAAACTTCCCCTGCTCTCGAGCAGGAGCCCATTTGCTGCAATTGTCTCACTATCCTTTCTTTTCTTATTTAGAGAAAGGAAGCCTGGACTTTACTTAGCAGCTGTTTGGATCAGAAAGTTGGTGTGGGCATATTTAAATTTGAGCTGACGCTACCTGTTTCTGTGAGGCTTGTCGGAGCAGAGACCCAGGACTGACTAAAACTTCAGCTGCCATTTACCTGTTGTTTGCAGCTTGTTGGAGCAGAGAACCACTACCTGCTCCAAGCGGCTAGCCAGAGTGGTGAACCAGGGGAGAATTTTCCCCACCCACCCAGTTCCCTGCTCCCCTTAAATTATCTCAGGCACGCCCACCAGCCACCGATAATCAGACAATCACTCTTAAAACTTCACTTTGCGCCTGCCCTAAACAACTCCCAATGAAGCTTGTTAGGAGCCTGCCCTTAGCAGAATTAACTAAGCCTGGTTGCTAAGTTTCTAGTGTCAGTCAGCTGGGTGGCAGGCTTGGCTAAACAACCTCCTTCTATCTACCTAAATCTTTGTCCCTCTAGCCAGCCTATGACTAATTTAAAGACAGTCCTGCTGCTGCTACTACAGTGCCTACCTTAACAGTTAACTAAACCCTGTTGTTGTGCCACCCCACACAGTTTATGAATAATAGGTCACCTTCCTCCATTGCCAGTAAGCTGGCGAAGGCTAGGTTAAACAACCATTTTTCTACTCCTAACGCTGGCCCTTCTAAGTAGCTAAGCTTCAATAAACAGCTGACACTTCGTGCCCAGTACCTGTAGTTTGTCCTGCTCTATGATAATCAGACTGAATGACCTAGCATAGTTATCTGGGCTGAGAAGTGGTTCTCTACAAAGGAAAGAAAAACTAACTTGAATCCTTGGTGCAATCAATAACTTGCACTGAACTATAATAATCTGTGCATAATTCTTCTGTGATCACCTGTACATCAAATTATAGCAACCCTCCAGGCAAGAAAGTAACACAAGGTCCCTCCCTAGCTTCTCCAAGATAGAGCATATAGCAACTGCTAGTATAACATATGCTTGTGTGTGGTTAGACGCTTTATGCTAACTGATTCACTTACAGGATAAGGCTGTGTTGTCCAACTATTCTATATACTGAAGGTGTCACTGTAAGCCAAAATTTTCCAACCAACCTTTACCAGATAGAGTTCTAATTCCTTTACCAATTAGTTTGCCTCTGATAGGGTTTGCACCCCCAGTTAACACAAGGTGCTATTGTTCCCCAACATGGCTCCCAGGGGACATACCCTAGCTCATGGCCTACCTGCCCCAAGTTGGGTGTGCGGACAAGCCCAGTGCCTCTCTCCCAAATAGGGAGTACTTCTGGCTGTACTCTACATAATGTCCCTCCTCTGGGTGGACAGGACCATATGCCAAGGTGACCCTGATAGCAGGGTCCCTCTCACAATGATGCTCCTCCTCAGGGCCATTGTGATTGGATGCCTCTCTGTAGCACACATGCCCTTCTGATAGCCCACGAGCTGGTAAGAAGGGGCATATACTAGAAGACACTCAACTTTACAAGTAGGAGGCTCGAAGATATCCAATCCCATTGCTTAGCCCAAAGTTACTTAGTCTGCTGGCTGTGCTACTGCTCAGGGCAGGTGACATACAGCCCAACCGGGCCCTCCAATTACAAATCTCTTAATATCTTCTCCCCAGGACCCTCACTGGATATCTTCCAAGGGTTTGAGGATAATATACATGAATGTCTGTAGCCTCAGACCAAAAATTGCAGAGGCACAAGCCTGGCTTGATCTCTACAAGCCTGACATCCTCGCCATCTCAGAGACCTGGCTTAAGGCACACATCCTTGATCATGAGGTCATAGCCCAAGGATATATCACCTACAGGAAGGATAGGGTAACCAAGAGAGCAGTGGTGTACTAATCTATGTGAAGGACACCCTTATGGTGTTGCACCTGCCGCTGAACCTGGATAACAACCTAGACAGTGAATCAATATTCATCCGCATTACCCTGTGGTCACGCAAAACACCTCACAATAGGTAGTGTCTACAATCCTCCTAAGACTGTTCTCCAATCCCCAGAGGGTATCACAAAACTATAGTCAAAGAGTTTCTATGGAGCTCCTTATCCTGGGAGACTTCAACTCCAAACTGGGCCCACGACCCTAATAAAGCTCTTGGCAGTTACCCAAGAGGCAAACCTGGTATAGGTTATCTCAGAACCTACCAGACTAAACTACAAAACTGGGAACCACACCATCCTAGACTGGGCTCTGGTGTCAAACCCCAAAACATCCAGAAAGCTGGCCTAATGGCCAAGACGCACTGAGTGACCACTCCCTATACTCTGCATCTGGAAGAATAGGGCACCTAAGGTACAACCTAGGATACTAACCGCCCATGACTACTCAAACTTCACAGTGGCACAATTCAATAACCACCTCAGTAACCTGGATTGGAGTCCCATCCGGATCCTCCCTACCCTAGATGAGGCCCTGAAATACTTCCATGACTCACTCACTAAGGCAGCCACCCTCTTTGCCCCACTCAAAAACTCAGATCAAAGGGAAGCTGCTATAGTGGATCTCCCTACAGTAAAATCCCTGATGATTATTCGGGACAAAGCCTGGAAGAAATTCAGGCACTCCTCTCTCCCTGCTGACCTCGTGGCATACAAATTCACTAAGAAACAAATGCAAGAGGTCTACCAAACTCAAAAAGGGATTACTCACTCACCTCCAAAACCAACTTGGGCAACCCCAAGCTTTTTGGTCACACATCAACGAGCTGCTAAGAGGTAACCCCAAGGCCGAGCTGGGCCCTATCGAGGTCAATGGTCAGTTGTGTGCAATGGTCCACAAATCGCCTCAGCTATCAACCTCCACTTCACCAACCTAGATGGATACAAGACAGGACCACCCCTCTCAACACTGACACAGAACAAGACTGAGCCCCTTGCTCAAACAGACCCTCATTTCACCCGATACTGGTCAAGACAAAAGAGGTCCTAACTCTTCTAAGGGTTCTTAAAGTCAAAGGCTCAGGAGGACCAGATGGGATCAATCCCAAGCTACTAAAGGAAGGAGTCCAATCCTCACCAGACCCTTTGACATGGCTTATCAATAGATCCCTACTTGAAGGAACTGTTCCTGACCAGTGGAAACAGGCAAATGTGGTCCCTATCCATAAGGGTGGCTCGAGAGAACACATACCAACTATAGGCCCATCTCTCTGCTCAGCACCCTTGCAAAACTGCAAGAAAGGCTAGTATACGGCCAACTCCATGAACACCTGGAGCTTCATCAGCTCCTAGCCCCTCCCAGCATGGTTTTCGGTGAAACCACGGCACTGACACTGCCCTCACCAACCTTATGGTTGATGTACTCAGAGCTATGGACACTGGGAAGTCGACAGGTACAGTTTTATAGATCTGTCCAAGGCATTCACACCTTGTGGACCATGACCTACTGCTAATAAAGCTAGACAAAATGGGTCTAGACCCTCTTGCCCTCATGTGGTTTGAGAGCTATCTATCTGGCCGTACACAGAGGGTCATTTAGAAGGTGCGCTGTCTGACCCACTACCCATAAAGAAGGAGTACCACAGGGCTCAATCCTTGGTCCCTCCTGTTCTCTCTGTTCACCAATGACCTAAACCTCCACCGCGGAGGAAGCTCGGTCGTTCAATATGCAGATGACACAGTCATCTACTGCTCCTTGATAATCTGTCTTTGCTAAGCTCTCTTTCCAAGCAGACCTCATGACCCTTGAGTCCTTCCTAATATCAAACAAAATCGTTCTCAATGCAGGCAAAACAAAAGCCATGCTGTTCGGTCCCAGATCTCTTGGACAAGACAGGACTAAGTCCCTACAGCTTCACTCACTTGCCGGCAAAAGCACTGATGTGGTGGACTCCTAAAATACCTAGGGCTAACAATGGACCACGGTCTCACCTTCAAGACCCACGTCGACCAAGTAACCAGGACCATCCATGGTAAACTAGAGACCCTGCATTGATTAAAAGACCAGCTTATCCTGGAATCTAGACTCGTAATTGCCTCTAGTGTCCTGCTCCTAACACTTACCTACGCTGCCCCAGTATTACAGGGCTTGTCCAAGCAGGAGTTCAACTGGCTACAGACTCTGTACTATAAGGTAGCTCGGTTAGCAACTCAGGGTCACTCTAGAGAGCACCACTGTGAGACATTAGCCCAACTACACGGCTGGCCATTCGCTTCTCTCAGCTACAGTGCACCCCTGCTCTGTCTAGCGCTTAAGTTACTAAGCCCTGCTAGACCACCTAGCCTAGAAGGAATCATCACTCCCAAACACAATCCTCAAAGGCTTAGAACCTTAGGTCGGACTCTGCTGGAAATTCCTAGAGTTAGGACTAACACAGGTGGCAGATCCTTCTCCTACACTGCCTCCTACCTGTGGAACACACTTCCACCTTCAGTACAGGAAGCCCTTCCTTCTGAACTTTTGCACGAGACTCAAGGCCCACATGGCAGTGACCAGCATCTGTCACTGTCACGGCATCTGACAGCTCCCCCACAATACAATGCTAACCCTTTCAATTGTTTACACTGCTCTCCTCATGCCTCATGTCACCCTCAATGACCTCACAGCTAGGTTTTATCATACAATCACTGCTGGTCAATCAAAATGACTCTGAAAATTGCTATTGGTATGTAACCTGTTTAAATATTCTGCACTTACTCTGTAACCAATTGCATCTGTGTGTCTCACCCTGTAATGTTATTTCCGGTCACCCTGGAAAAGGGACCTTCGGGGCCCAGTGGGCCTACCCGGTCATCAAAATCTAATAAATAAATAAATAAAATAAATTGGGGTGATACTTGTCTTGCATTTGTAAAGTCAGAGTCTGCTAAGTCGGCTGTTTTTAATTTTTTTTTTTTTTTTACACAGTCTGACGGGTCTGAGGGGGCCCACTAGAGGTCCATTGCCCGGGGCCCACAAAACCTGATGCTGGCCCTGACCCACTGTAACTGCAAACAAAAAGAAAACATGCAACAAACTCACTCTAACATACTCAAACACCAGACAATCAGCATCAAATGGCAAAAATAAATTTACAACAAATGTATCGGAATCCATTACCTTTGCAAAAACCAGCACCTGAAAATAAAAAATTCCAACTTGAAGCAAGTTAACCCAAATGGTGGTTTTCTGCAGGAAAACCTTGGTTTAATCCTTCAAACAGCAGTGAGACCCTGCACCATCTCAGGATGACACAAACCTGCAAAACAGAACAGATTTCTGATTGCACAAAAACTTCTAAGCAGTTCACCTCTGAAATAGAAGAAACTTGCAAAAATATCTAGATTTAATATCTCCATTGTACAAGTTGTAGCACTTTTTTGTAACCCCTTCCCTGGTGCTGTGGTCTAAAAAGGAAGGGCTACTTTATTTATTTACTTAGCTTTTGATGACCAGGTAAGTGCATTAGGCAAAATACCTGCCTATTTTCAGACACAGCCTCTGCCTTGTCAACTCAGACAAGCTCAAACAAGGTTGAGGGGCCTGGGATCGGTTTCTGGTGGAAAGAAGGGTGTTCTTTCCAGACAGTTAGGCAGATAGCGCTGTGCCTCCACCCAGAGTTAAATATAAAGTGGGTTAGATGTTGTTTTAGCAGTACAACCCCTGGGATGCTGTACCTATCCACCTACCCTCATAGTCATCCCAAACATATGGTTTAACTGAAACCAAAAATAACATTTTCAATAACTTTGTAATTAGAGACTCCAGCTAATAATATGCTCACAAGTGCAATATTGTTCCAAAACAGTAAAACACATTTATTTACATGGGGAGGGCTAGGAAAGGTAACTGGAGTAGACTTAACATTGGCATTTGTGATGCTGGCATTTAGCAATAAGCATGAGAATCAAATTGCAGTCTGCAGTTAAAACCTTTAAACAAACCACCACCAACCTGCATAGGTTCAAAACTTTTTCTAGCTAACTAGCTTTGGAGGTTCCCATTTCACTATCCCCCAACTGATACCAGTACCCAATAGACAAACCCAATCACATTGTCCTTGGGAACTCGAGTACTAATGCTGCAGGCCTGTGATGCAGCTGGTTGGCTGGCAGTTGGGGTGCTAGAAGAAATCAAACACTTTTACATTAAAACTTCTACGCTGTGGGGCATAAACTTGAAGACAAACTATATACAGTTCCCCAAGGCAGGACAATCCCTGCATTTACTCATGGTTCTCCAGACAAACTCTGGTGGCATTGAATCTGTAGCTCTTAGGTGGATGGAACATGCAGAAACCTGGATATTTGAGAAGCTTGAGATTGAAGCAGGAATCTTGCAGCTTGAAACACTGATGCGTGAAGCAGGCATCTTGCAGCTTGGAGCACTGAGGCATGAAGCAGGCATCTTGCAGCTTGGAACACTGATGCGTGAAGCAGGCATCTTGCAGCTTGGAGCACTGATGCATGAAGCAGGCATCTTGCAGCTTGAAACACTGAGGCATGAAGCAGGCATCTTGCAGCTTGAAACACTGAGGCATGAAGCAGGCATCTTGCAGCTTGGAACACTGATGCATGAAGCAGGCATCTTGCAGCTTGGAGCACTGGACGCATGAAGCAGGTATCTTGCAGCTTGAAACACTGAGGCATGAAGCAGGCATCTTGCAGCCTGGAAAACTGGCATCTTGCAGCTTGTCCCCTTCAGCCCACCAAGCAGGCCAGATGCAGAGTGCAGTGCAAAACCTTCCAGGCCACCAAGGAACCTAGACCCAGGAGTGACCCACAGTCCATCTCCTTTGATGGATCAGAGTGCCCTAGCACTCGGACATGCGCCCGTGGCTCTTTGTGGCCCAGTTGGCCTCACTGGATAGGTGTTGGCAGTTTCCATACCTGGCTCTAGGTTGCAGATTGCAGTCATGTTCTTTCGCCTGCACTGGAATCAGCAGCATCTTTCTTTAGGGCAAACGGCTGAGGTAAGAATTCACAGTCTCGCATAGCTTTACAGTCAATTCTGTTTACTTCACTTCAGAAGAAATCTGCAGTCATCTCAGGTGACTTGAAAAGTCATTTTCGACCACCTACCAACATGGCAGCTGTGGTCTATTGCCTTACAGCACACAGTCTCTGAACTCACTGGGCGGGCAGTCCCAGTGAGACATGGTACATTCATAGGCTCTTTGAGGACCCTGACCTTGGCAAACAGTCTCTGGACAACAGAAGACACTTTTCTTCTCATCGGTAGGTGCTGACGAACCATAAGAACAGCTCAGCGATCAGGTGCAGTATCAGATTAACTTTCTATCACACTGAAAATGTCAGGCAGGCTCAAATTGGCTATTCATGGCTGCACAAGCCCCAAGCAACACCTTACATTCTCAGACCTCATGGGCATCCAGGCGGTTTCCTCTTCCTTCAGGAAACCACAGCCGATGACCTTGATTCTGCTTCAGACAAAACATCTTTGTGCTGGAATCTTTCCTTCCCTTCAGTGGAAGATGACTCAGGCACCTCCTGGGCCATGGGATGTGAAAATCCCCAGGCAGTCCTTCTTCCTTTACTCAGAGAACATCAGGAGAACTTTCTTCTCGGATAACTGTCAGGCAATTTCCTGCCTCAGACAATTAAATTTACTTTTTGAACTGGAGCACCTTTCACTCTCTTAAACTGGAACACCTTCCAGGCATTGGAACTCAGACTCCAACTAAAAATTCTTAAGTAACTTTCTTCTTTGCTCCCCACAGGATCAGGGAGCAAGGGCAGGAGCCCCTCCCTTAGGAGGGCTCCAGTCAACAGGCTGAATTCAAACTCACTTCACAACTCAATTGTCTCTCCTCACGAGGTTCAAGAGCCAAAACACAATCCTGATTGGTTGGGACAAACAATGAGGGAACCTGGCAGCTGCTGAATAGCTGATGCCAGCTGTCAGTCAGAGAAAAGGCAGTGAGTGGGCTTACTCGATGCCCTATTGGCTGGCTGTCTTGGTGGCAAAAGCTGGCACCACATCCTTTCCTAGAAGCCTTCACAGCAGCTCCTTGGGATCCTGGCTTCCTGATTGGCTGTTCAGTGGTCACCAGGCTGGTAAACATGGCTGCCAGTCAAACATTTCACATAGTGTCCCAAGTTTGACATTAAATTACAGGCAAACCATAAAGAAATACATTTATTTAAAACATACAGTTGTAGCTGCTTCTGTGCTTTTTCAAGTGCAGTGTAAATTTCAATTAGGGCTTCAAGTGCCATCGCTACCTCCGTGGCGCTATCCCTAGGCACATCAGTGCTCATTAATATTCATAAGCAGCCTCGGCTGCTCTTAAAATGACAGGTGCCCTTATTAACACATAGCGCTTAACAGCACTTTTAAAATCATTTATTTTATTCTCCCTAAGTGCCTCCAGATCCTCTTCGGTGATATTGTATTACATCGGTACATGTAATTGGCGATTCAATTTGCATAATTCACGTATGCCAAATCGCTATAGTAATTACGCGCACAAATTACCTATGCCAATTACCATTACAAACCAGGCGCCAAGCAAATACCGAACAAAACACAATAGCCTTTACATTCTATAAAGGAATGCTCTAACAGAATGTTACATATTTAAACAGAATCACACTCCTAACAGAATCACACAGTTAACTACGTATCACTTAAAACGCAAGGTAGCTCACAAATATGGAATCATTTAGCATCTTTAGAATCAATATGCTTGTCTGTAGTTACCGTAGTTGAATTGCTACAGTCTGTGGGGATTGTAAAGAAAGAAATGCAATGTCGTATATGCAGTGATCAAATGTGATTTTCATGGGATACATCAGCAGGAAAATTAGGTTACCTTTGGCGCTGCAAGAACAGACTATGCAGAGCAAAGGTCAGCATGTTAGACTCTACCTATTTTGCAAAAAAAAATGTGTAGCCGTGTTAGTCCAGTCAACAATGTAGAGGAAAAACAAAATATGTTGCGGGTGATACCTATAATTGACTAACAAAATTATTTCTGAGACTAGCTTAGAGATAAAACTCTCTTCTTCAGGTCAAAATGAAAACAGCTGAATAGCATGACAGATATAGAGGTTGGATGTGGATTCAAGACAGAGACTAGCAGTTTACACATCAAAGCATTACAGTCAATTTGTATTCTTTACAAACAGGAAGACTTGATTGCCATTGGAGTGTGTCTGTTGAAGAGCTCAACTTGTAAGATCAAAGGGCAACTATATAAATGTCTGGACCAGCACTTAACATTTGTAAAAATCAAGACAGGAAAAAAATACCATTGTCTTTAGAAGGTACCTGTTAAAAGAGCCAGGGTGCTGATGTGATGTTTCAAGGAGGCACTCTGAAGCACTGTTTTAAGCATAATCACTGCCAGGTAATGTGCTAAAAAACAACATCTTTATTAAGTCCTTTTCTTTAGTGTCAAAAGATTTTATCATTTTAGTTAAAATGTTTGCGCTCCTGACAGTTTTTGAAGTTACCTTTTAATACTCTGACAGTAAAATCACTGATGGAGTGATCTGGTCTTGAGAAATGTTCCCTTACTGGTGTATTTTCATATTTGTGGGTAACTGAATCTGTGGTGATTCATTCTTGTTTTGAGTTCCTTTCCAGTTTCACCAATATAGCAGCCACCTTCACATTTTCTACATTGTATCACATGTACTATGTTGTTAGAAGAGCAAGAATATGAAGTTACCTGGAAGCACTCCACTTCACTCCACCAAATGGACGTAACTCCTAAACTGGACAACTGTATTGACAGTTTTAGACACAGAGTAAAATTACAAATCTTCAGCAAACAGATTGAGGATTGTCTATGGGGAGTCATTCACAACAAGGATCTTCTCAATCGAGAGGTCTCCTTGGCAACGTTGCGGTTTAATGGGGCAAGGCTGATGGGAAGATGCTGCAGCATGCAATACCAGACCCAGCTTGGGTAGGGACAGAGTAGTGTTTTGGCGCAGATGCCACACCCTGTGGTGGGTCAGGAATCTCACCCACAAGGTATCGATATGTGCTGGGGCCTGCTGGGCCCATGCACTGGGTTAGACTGTCTCCAATATTGTATTTATCTCATCTTGTGCAGACTTTAACATGCCAGATACAGATTGGTCAATACCAGCAGGAACATCTGCCAGAACTAGACACATGGTGGATTCCCTGAAGGGGAAGGCCTCAAACAACTGGTACAACAACCCACGAGAGACATGATATCTAGTACTGACTAACATAGAAAGGATCCCAGCTCTCCAGGTAGAAGGTCACCTGGGGGCCAGTTACCATCACATGGTATGGTTCAATTTGGCCACTACAACTAAATCATCCCATTCCAAGGCAAAAATATGGGACTTCAGAGAAGCTGACTTTGATAAGATGGCCAACATAGTTAAGCTAGCCCTGGCAAAAGGAAATACAGGTGGGGGTACACAGGCAAAGTGGGCAAGCAATAAGGATGCAATACTTGAAGCAACATCCCACTGTGTTAGAGAGAAAAGTAAGTGCAAAGAAGAAGGAAACCACTTTGGTTCTCAAAAAATAGTAGCAGAAAATGTCAGAGCCAAAAAGGCTCGCCTTCAGGAAATATGACGGAACACAGCGGGATGAAGACAGGGAGGCATACCAAACTCACTAAGGGAAGCAGAGAAGGCAGTAAGGCAGGCAAAGGCCCAAACCGAGAAAACACTAGCACAGACAGTAAAAGAAGGTGACAAGACTTTCTATAGATACATTAGTGAAAGGAGAAAGTCCAAAGGGGTATTACAAGATCAAAGGAGATAAGGGGCATGTGAGGAGGAGGACCATGTAAAAGCATCTATCCTAAATAGATACTTCCTGGGGTATTTACTGAGGAGAAGGTAGGGCAGGGCCAACAGCTCAGAACCAAGGACCCAGAGGGAGGGAGGAGGTGAGCACTAGTCCTTCACAAAAGAAAGGATCCTACAAAAGCTCAATAAGCTCAGGGTGGAAAGGCAATAGGACCTGCTGACATACATCCCAGGGTACTAAAGAAGCTAAGGGTGGTACTAGCAGAGTCATTATCAGAACCGCTTTAGTGAGTCTTTGAGCACAGGAGAGGTCCCAGAAGACTGGAGAAGGGCTCATGTAATCCGCTCCACAAGAGTGGTAGCAGGGACCAGTCAGTCTTACTTCAGTAGTGGGCAAGATTATGGAGGCACTCCTTAAGGAGAGGATAGTGCAACACCTGGAATCCATAGAAGCACAGATCCAAGACAGCATGGGTTTACAAAAGGAAGGTCCTGTCAAACTAATCTCATATATTTCTTTGACTGAGTAACCAGAGTGGTGGACCAAGGGGGAGCAGTTGATGTCTACTACCTTGACTTCAGCAAAGCTTTCAATACTGTTCCACATAGAAGATTGATAAATAAGCTGGGTAGACTCGGGTGGGTCTGAAGTTAGTCAACTGGGTGGCAAACTGGTTGACGGGCAGAAAACAGAGAGTAGTGGTAAATGGTATACAGTCAGAAGAGATGCAAGTCACAAGTGGGGTACCTCAGGATCAGTCTCTGGGCCAGTCCTCTTCAATATCTTTATCAGTGACATTGTAGATGGACTGAGGGTAAGTTTGTCTGTTTGCAGATGACACCAAGATCTGCAACAGAGTAGATGATTTAGATGGGGTGGGCAGAATGAGGAGAGATCTGATAAACTAGCAAAATGGTCAGAAGAGTGGCAACTGGGGTTAATGCAAAGAAGTGCAAGATAATGCACAGAGGGAAGAGAAACTCTGAAGCCACCTAGGGCTGGGAGAGGAGTTGCTGGCAGTCACAAGGAAAGAAAGAGACTTGGGTACCATCATCACCGATGACCTGAAATCATCCAAGCAGACCACTAAAGCAGTAGGTAAGGCTAGGGGGATGTTAGGGTGTATTAGTAGGGGTATCATAAGTCGGAAGAGGAGGTAATAATCCCTCTTACAAGACACTGGTTAGGCCTCATCTGGAGTATCATGCGAGTACTGGCGGCCACACCTTCACAAGGACATTAACCAAACTGAGGCAGTCCAGAGAAGGGCAACCAAAATGGTGCAGGGACTGCATCAGAAAACATATGAGGACAGATTAACGGAGCTCAATATGTATACCCTAGAGAAAAGGATGGAGAGAGTGATATGATTGAAACATTCAAACACCTTAAGGGCATTAATAAGGTGAAAGAGTCTAGCATGTTTCAATATAAGAAAAATAGCAGGACAAGAGGACACAGCATGAGATTAGAGGGAGGCCAATTAAGGGTAATGGAGGAAGTTCTTTTCACAGAATGGGTGGTGGATGCATGGAGCAGCCTACCTCAGGAAGTGGTGGATATGAGTACAGTGCAGGGCTTCAAACAGGCATGGGATAGGCATATGGGAGCAATACAGATGATTATGACTAGATGGGCCAGTGATGGAGCAAAGGCCAATGGCACATTTATAAGGCAGAAAAGAAATGGGCAGACTGGATGGGCCTTGCAGTCCTTATCTGCCATCAATGTCTATGTTTCTATGTTTCCCTAATGAGAATACAATTCCACTATCAGAAAAAGAAAGGAACTGTTTGCAAAAACTACGTTAATGCAGACATTAGGGTTGTAGAAGCATAAGCGCATAAAGAAGGAAATGAAAACATTAGGGATTTGGGTCTCCAAAGTATTGGCGAATCAGTGGTGGGTATTACTTGGGGTTGTCAACCTAATGCCCACCCTCTCCCATGATCAGATGAGATCAAATGTGATGTCTTCACACAGGGCCCCTTTGACAGGTTATGTTGGCCATACTGTATCACTTGAGGCACAAGGTTGGAGCTGAATGTTGTGTTTTGGACAGGAGGCTATGGGCTGGGGGAGGGCTGGGCATTAGGGTTGACAACCCCAAGTAAGAACCCATCACTGATTCGCTAATACTCTGAAGACCCAAATCCCTAATGTTTTCATTTCCTTTTTTAAAATTTTTTTTCCCTGTTTTCACCCACACCCGCCTCCTCCCTGGCACAGACGATGGGTGTGGAGGCATGCACACGCCACACACTGTGAGACACCCCACCCTACTAGCTGTCCCACCGCTTGCCTATGCCACCATTGAACTCCACCCAGTGGTGACGGGACTACGGGAAGGGCAGCGCCTCCCAGGAGAGGACTCAAGACAATACCTGAGATTCAAGCGTCAGTCCACTGTCAAGAATAACGACAAGATCACACACCCTAGAGGAGGCCTTCAATGGTACAGATCCAAGAAAAAGCCCTGCCTCTGTGCTAGAGGCCATCCTATCACACCCTCTGTTCGACTCCATCACCAGTACCTCCATCTTGTCAGGGTTCAGTCGCAACCAGGTGGAGGCCATCCAGTCATTGATCTCAGGAAGGCAGGTGTTTAGCACATCCACTACGTTAGATTTCCTAGGGGCAAAGGAAAGATACACCTGGGTATCATCAGCATAGCAATGAAAACCCAAGCTGAACTTCCTGAGCTCTCCCAGGGGCAGCATGTAAATGGCGAACAATATCAGCAACAAGAACAAACACTGGGATACGAGCATGACAGGAGGCTAGGGAGAAGGAGAAATTCTCCATAAATACCCTTTGCCTCCTGTTGGTGAGAAAATACTCAAACCAGCAGATGACAGTGCCAGTGAGTCTGCAGAATTCCCTCAGGTGGTCAAGTAAACACAGTGGTCCACCGTGTCAAATGCTGAGGAGAGATCGAGGAGAACGAGAATTGTCCCTCTCCTTGATCTCTCACCCTAAGGATGTCATTATGCCCCAAACTAATGCAGTTTCTGTGCTATGTCTCACACAAACCCAGACTGAGAGGCTCGAGTAGATCATGGGCCACGAGGTGCTCCTCAAGCTGAAGTGTGACAACATCTCTATAACCTTGACTAGAAATGGAAGGTTGGAGATGGGATGGTAATTTGCCTTGGCGTCAGGGTCTAAAATTGTTTCTTCAGAAGGGTCTCACCAATGCTTCCTTCAAGGCATCGGGGAAGACCACCTCTGGAAAAAAAACACCGGACAATCAAGGCAAGCAGCGGGCCAACAAAGTCAAATATCCCATCAAAAACGTGTCGGTACCAGTTTCAGTTTACAATATGTGTGCCTCAGTCTGGAAGCAACCTCAATAACCTCAGTCACCACCACCGGTCTCAACTGCCCCAGCTAGGTGGAGTGCTATCTGGATGCCCATGGCGAACACCGTCAGCCACAGTGTGGCTCACTGTCGGAATTCCTTGCCAGATAGCAGACACCCAGCTTGAGAAGAATCAAGCAAACACTTCGCATAAAGCATCAGAAAAGCTTTTTCGGCTGCAGACAGGCTGGATGAAGAAGCCTGTCTACAGTCCAAAAAGCAAAGTTGGTCGATTCCTCCCAGCAGCAATCTTCTTGGACAAGAACTCTGACTTCTTACAGTTGATTGCCCCTGGTACACACCATAATGTGTACACAGGGACAGTTTGTCCAACTCCAGCCCGATCTTACACCAGCAATGCTTTAATCTCCAATCCATAATCTTCCTCACCTTGAGCTCCCCATCAAACCAAGCAGACCTCAAGTGAGAGGATTTGGGTCATACATGGACCAATGTGAGAGAGTCGAGTGCACCGACATCGCCTTATTACCGCACGCACCCCAACGCATGCACTGTCCACACTAGATAGATCAGCCGCCACCAGAAAACCTCAGGGTCAAACACCTCAAAGGGCAGTAGCTACCATCTCAGCAAGGGAGGGCTCTTGGGGCCCAACAAGAACTCCACTGTGCAATGATCGAACCAGACGACCCGATCAGTTTTGACATTATTTATCTCAAGCCCTAGAGGAAGACCAGGTCCAACATGTGGTTGTCCTGGTGGTCGCAGAAGAAACTTCTATGTGACAGGCCCAGAGATGATGTCTTCTGGAGGAAGTTGTAGCAAAGCTGAGACGATTCATCATTAGACCAAATATTAAAGTACTCCAGCACTAAACATCTGAGGTCCTTCAACATTTCACCAATGACAGGTCAGCTACCTCCTTCAGGAATTCTCTTTCAGAAGAATCCTGCAACCTACACCCAGACCCCAGGAACAGCCACACATTCAAATGAATCTGGTGCTCTCACTGGGTGCAGGGTGAAGCCTAGTTCAGATCTAAAACAGATGGCTACTCCCACCCCTGCACTCCACTCTGGGGCAGTGCACTACAGAGTACCCAGGCGGGATGGCGGCCTCTAAAACTGGGCCAACATCATCGCCCACCCAAGTCTCCATGATGCAAGCCAGATCGACTCGAAGAAATCAAGTCCGCTATAATTGCAGTCTTGTTTCTGATTGATCTGACATCGCAGCACTGCCTTCAGAGGAATGGTGGATAGTGCAGTCCCTCTGGCTACCTGCCCACTTGGTCTGGTGGGAACCCTGGTGTCAGGCACAACATGTCTGGCCTCTCCTTGGACACGACGTAAACCCAGGGCACCTTCTGCACCCAACTACCTCAATCCTGCTCCCTACCACAGTGAAAGAGGTGCCCTTCCACAATCAATCAATGCAGCTCCTCCTGATCCTGACCTCCTGACAGCACCTTGCTGCAGTGGTGCAAACTGGGAGGTCAGAAATGACAGCAGATCAAGCAGCTTGGATGCCCCATACACTTTCCTAGCCCACCCCAGGCCATCATACTTTCCCAGACACATCCTGCCTGACTAAGAAGTCCCAGGCACACAAAATCCTAGTTATACAACCACACACACAACAGAAACATGCACTAGAACAGCAAATGCCCTAAACCACGACTGCACACACTCACATTAACAAAACTAACACCTGACCCTCCACCCCTACGACCCCCACCTACGACCAAAAAGCAGGAAGCCTGCAAGTAAGTTGCCAGGTTCAGGAGAGCAGTCTGCAGCTCACACAAAAATCCTGACGGTCAGGATCACAAACATTACAGTTCAAAAAGTAACACGAGAATAATGCAAAATGTCAGAGCACAAACCACTTTAAAGCTGAGGGCCCTCTCACCGCCCAGTCTCTTCGTAGGTCAGATAATCCGGCTAAGTACAATTTAAAGATGCATCCACAAGATATGCTCCCAGAAGTTTAAAATAAAAAGGAATTAACCTCCTAACTAAACAGAATAAAATCTCAGCCATACTTAATGGCACAAATGAACCTGTTTCCTCACATTCCAGCTTCAATCAAAACATAAGCATTCTTCCAAGTGAGTGACCAGGCACCTTGAGATCAACCCACCCTCCTAGTCCCAAGCCAGCATGAGCAAGAATGTGAAAACCACCAAGCCTCCAAGTCAGCAAGAAACATACTGTGCTTGCCCCAGTCCATCTGGGTCTATGTCTTTAACATGATTTTTTGCCGGAATTGTGTTTCAAAGTTCTGTCTCTTTCATGATCATTAACAAGGCAGCACCACATAAGAGGCAGAACGACTTTTACTCAGACTCCGAGTCTGAGTAACCCATCGAAAAGGCGATCAGAACCTTGTAAATGGTAAAAAAAAAAATAGAAAAACTGCAGTAGAGACTTTTACATATTGTTCATTTTAAGACCTGTGGATTTTACAATGTCACTCGATGACTGTGGGAAGGACTGTGAACACACACGGTAATGTGAAGCTGCATTTGTGGAAACCAGCTGCAAAATGTAAAAATCAGTAACAAAAACAGGCTTTTATTATATTATATAAAATAACATAACTCCTTTGGATAAGAACTTACTTGATTCTCAACACTTCATTAGATCTTTGATATCAGGGGCCACGTACTGAAAAATGTGCAAAAGTGGAGAGCAAAGGTTTGCACTGTGCTTGTGCCTGCACCTGACATGGGGTTATATTCAGTCGCATAGCACACTCGGCACTATCCGACTGAGCATTGGCTGATGTCAGCGCAACACAAAGTCCAGATGCACTGCCCTGAAATGGACCTGGGCTGTATCCAGCTCATAGGGAACTGCACCTCAAGACCAAATAGCACTGGGAGCCTGCAGTGCCATATTCAGTGGCAACACGCAAATGAGTTTATTGGGCATGCAAGGCACTAAGGCCATATGCATGCTCATTATAGGCCTCATTTCATGGGAAGCGCAGGTTTGCACACATCCCAAGGTCGTCTGCCACATCAGTCATGGTGGTGACCGCCTCACACACCCCCCAACGCCTGCCCCCAATGCTAATGTACTACCTGGTGTCTAGTGGCCCCCCTCCTTCGATCACCCGTCCCTCTGTAGTTCGTGTTCTCCTTGTGTCTAGTGGCACCTCTCACCTTCCAATGCCCCATCCCGCCAGTGTCACAGTGACCTGTTGTCTGGGGGCCCCACCCTCTAATCCCTGGCCCGAAATGCTTAGGTATTCCCTTGAGTCTAGTGGTACCAGCACCCACTGAGCATCTGTCTTGATGCCACCTCTGAGTGCCAATGGCTAGCACCCCCACACTGCCTGCACTGAGCTCATCACCCAGCCACCCCCAGACCTATGAAGGCGGTGCTGTGCAAAGAGTCTGATAAGACAATCGGCACAGCCCTCTCTCACCTTCTCGGCCGGCTGCTATATGGGATGACAGGGGTGCACATATCAGGCTGGCTGCTCAGCAGGTGGGGGTACCACTACACAACAGGGATCGGAGGGTAGGGAGCCCCAAACACTAGGGCACTGTGACACTGCCTGAGACAGGGGCTCAGAAGACAGAGGAGTGTCACTAGACAACAGGAGAACATCAGCTATACGGGATAGACCTATGTAACACCGATGTACTGTGTTTTACTGTTTTACTGTATCTATTGTCTGACCTATGTAACCCCAGGTCACATCTGAAACGAGCGGTCCCCGCTCAGAATGCTTATCTGGTAAATCTCTAAATAAATAAATAAATAATGGATGATGCTACGAGACACCAGGGGGAGCACAAGCAAGACAGGGACAGGTGACTGAGAGTAAGGGGTGTCACTAGACACCGGGAAAACATGGGCAATAAAGGGACTGGTAATCGGAGGGTGGAGTGCTACTAGACACCAGGGCATCCACTGTTTCATGGGGATGGTGTTCAGGTGACATGTGGCTGCAGTACTGTGTCCCTGCCACCAGGACCTTGTACCCTGTTAAGACTAGGTTTACAAAGGTGGTAAGCACTGCCCATTTGGGTGGCATTACCATGGTGCAAACTGCTGAATCATGCTGCTGCACCGTATGCAGGGGCGCAGTGGTACATTAGCGCTTGGTGCTAACGGGTTTTGCCTGCACTGTTGGGGTCTCTTAATCTAGACCCCACCATGAATTGGGCACAAAACCTGGTTAGTGCAGGCAAACACCACTTAGTGCCCACGCCATCTTTGAATATTTAACCCCAGGAAGGCAATCAAGCTTTGCGCTAATGCCCCTGATAGTAAAGCTCTAAGTCGGTATTGAGAAGTGGGGTTAGCTATTGACTCAGGTGCAGTTTTGCCAGATGCAAAATGGCAGATAAGATTTCATCATCTTTGGATGTGATTTTTGAGAAGTCATGTCAGATGGTGTTGAAATCTCATCTCTGTTAGTAGTAGCAGTAGTATCCGGAGTGATGATGCATCAATTATTAATAGTAGCATCAAAGCAGTGTTAGGAGGTAGGGGATCAGGTGGCAAGGGGTACTCTGGGGCTGTGCCTCCCAAACTAACCAATCTGCTGTTGTGAAGCTGGGGGAGTACAGGAGGGCACAGACCCCCATCAGTTCAGCCAGCTCTGCATGTCATCACCGAGATCTTGTCCACAAGTTTGAATCTCTGGCTTCGCTCGGTGCTCTTGATATCAGAACTAACTTGATGTTGAGAATGTGCTCATCTCAAAGAAGGGGTTTAATTATTGTATATACAGTGTATGGTGGAATGCTGTTCAGCATGGAAATTCATACTCAGAACAGCTGCTGTTGTCTTGACTACGCCACAATGTTGTTATGCTGTATTGAGTATGTCACCAGTGCAGCATAACAACATCGAACATAGTCGTGAATGCGCAATAAAGGGGCCATGACCGTGAGAGACCGAACAGAAGTTACCAGCGCCGGAGCAACGTGCTACAGGTAGAATTTTAAAATTATTTGGGGACATTGTTTCAATAGGAATGAGAGCCCATACACTTTAAAAGATTGTGTATGAGCACTCATATACAGACAAGGTTATTTTTCTGATCTCTTGGTTTCTGTGGTAACAAGACCTCTCGAGGCTGTGCTCGGGGTCTCGTCACCACAGAAACCACTCAATCAGAAAACGGCCTTGTTGTGTATGAGTGCTCATACACAATCTCTATATAGTGTATGGTGAGGGCTTATTGTGCATGGAAATTGAGGTTCCAAAAATGTTGTACCACAGTTCAAAAGGTCATGGAATGTGATTGTACCATACTGTGGTACAACAACATTTTGAAAACTTCTAGAGGTTCCACACACAAGTGTGCAAGCCACAGAAATGGCAGGATCAACCAGATAACAGTGGTGGTGGTGACATAATTATCCAAACCTGACTTGAGCAGGGTCAACCAAATAAAACAAAACATGGCAGGACCAACCAGATATATGCAGGCAATTAAAAATAAAGTGGTTAGCCAGCCCACCGGCACAGCAGTTGGATTTCCATCTGTGACGCCGCGACCCAGGTTTGGGAACAGACCCAGGGAGCCAGAGGGCGGCTGGGGAGAAGGAGTGAGCATCCTATGGACTGCCTCTCCTTCTCTGGGAGGAGGTGGGGTTGAGTGCGGTGCAATGGGGACTCCTGGCGGAGGCTGGGGATTCCCCGCATCCGGGCGCCATCATGTGTGAGGGTGGGCGGACACTGGTGTCATTGCATGTCCCCACCCCTGATAAACGGGAACAAAATCCACTGCCAGCATGAAGCGCCCTTCCGGCCTTAATTGCTTCTCACCTCCATGCTGATCTAGCCACAGTTCCACCATGGACCTGACCAGACCCGAACCCGCCCTGGGGGAGAATCAGGGAGGCAATGTTGGTCCCCCGACACCTTACCCAGCATAGGGCTGGTTCAGAAAGTGGTGGTCCCTCCTCGAGGGGTAAGTCGGGGATATCATCGTGGGTATGGCTATGGGAAGTGGGAGGCGGAGGGAAGGGCTGATAATCGGCAGTTGGTGGGGCAAAAAGCACACTAAATTTAAAAAATAAATAAAGTGGTTAAAAACAGGATCAACCAGATATATAGACTTACAAAATGAAACTGCTTCCTTATAACCTACGTTCTCTCGCTAAGTGAGAGATAGAGCCGACATTTTTTTTTTTTAAATCCCTCCACAGCTGATTTTCAACCAATAGAAGGCTGTGCTACAAATGTAGGGATGTGCTTCCTACCAACCACACATCAGCCTTAGCAACCAGCCCTAACTCCCCAAATCAGACGTCGCTACCTGTACTCTTTTTATCGTATTTTAAAAATAAAAAGTGGAAAAACAACATTTATTTTACTTAGGGGCACCATACACTATAAACAATAGTGGATGAGCAACTCTATGCCCAACCAGTGTGTTGTAGCTGCAGGGTTCTGATTCCACGGACCTCTTGAGCCTCCTCTCGGAGGTCACAGGAATCAGAACCTCGGAGGCACAACACACACTGGTTGTCATATGTAATCCCCCTACCAATTTGGGGTTTACCACTGTCTTCCTGGGCTCCTTCATGCCCACTGTCAGGCTGGTGTCCTGTCATTTGTGTGATCCTGTTATCTGCGTGAGAGTGCTATGTTAAGCCTCTGTGCCTGTCCCTTTAAGAGAATAGCTAACCTGTGTTAAGTAATTGGTCTGTGCAGGGTCCGAGCAATTTAGGGCTTGTAGCCACCCAGCCAGTGCTCTGTTTTACTCCAATCTGCAGTCGCTACTTGTGCAAAGGGAGCTTATGTAGGAACTGTGCTCATTTACTGTTTATATGCTGTTATATTAGAGACAGAGAAGTTTGTCTAACCTGCTTTAACTGCAGCTTGTTCACTTGGATGGGAGCCACCATGTTAGGTCCGGGACTTCCAGTAACTGGACCAACAGCACCACTGGAGACCTAAATGGATCCGAACCCCAGTGTTCTGTGGGAAGGAAATTTTGTAGTCTTGTAGTTTTTCAGTTGGCGCCTAAATGAACCTGGAGAGGGAGCCCTTACTGTGACTGACAGTTCCTTCAGCCAACTGAACCTTTGGATTTACAAAGGAAATGCCCAGTGTGCCAAGAGACAGAGGACCACTTAGAGTTGGAGGCTGAAGTATGAACAGCTCACACTTTCGAGCAGCTGCTTTAGAAGAAGAGTAGGGGAATCGGTGGAAGAGGCCCAAATTGCTTCCCGCCACATTCTCCTGATTGCGTATTGCCTATAGCAGAAATTGACTTGTCCAATTCCAGTCTGGAATTGTGGCAGAAGAAGAAGTTGTTAGTGCTATTTGCAATTTGGACTGAAGACTTGCTCCTGAAGTGATCGCCCAGCTTGTGTGCAAGATATACTTGGATCGAGAGGTTTGCTCAAGTAAAGCTGCTGAATTGCAACCGGACTAAATCCAAACTGTATTCTGAGGTAGCTGTTGATTTAAGTGTGCTGAATGTGTTAAGTGGGTTGAGACAGGCTTACACACGAATGAACCTGTTACGCCATCTGGAGGCTTCACCAGCAGATCACAAACTTTCTCAGACTGCTCATCCTGCCTAGGCTCTGCCAATTCGGCCTAGGGCGCTACTCCTGCACCACAGACTGTTTCGTGAGAAACCGCTTAGATCCAGCCCCTGTGTAGCAACATCACAGGTTATGGCCACATTGAAGGAAAGGCCATGAAGAGGAGGTGTGTCGTCGGCTCAGCTTCCCATGCCCATCGGGTCATCACCACAAGGTCTACATATCGCCTGTCTTGTAGAAGATTCCTGGTAGCTGGGTTCAATCAGGTAGCTCCCTGCAATGAGTGTCAAAATCATCTGTGGTACCACCTAATTTCTTGGGTTTACAAAGGATTAAGACAGCCAGCTTGGATTACAAATAATCTGGGCATTTTGTATGTTAACTGCTTTTCTTTCCACCAAGAGCCCCAACTGGCTGCAATGCCTGGCCACCCCTAGGCAACGCCCATAACTAAATTTACCATCCTGTACCCAGTGTTGTGTGACTGTCAGTGTGGGACACAGAGTGCATGCATTTCCTGAACTAAATCAGATCACCAAATAGTTTGCCTAGATTAACATCCCTTCCTTGTTCACTGCCCTAAATAAACCTGATTGTCTTGCTTTCCGTTTAACCTGACTAGTTTCGTATTATTAGTTGGGTTACAGTAGTAACAGTGTGCTGCTGTATTGCTAACCTTACTTTACAGGGGTCTCCAGGAAGTTACTGCAAGTCAGCCCTGGTGGTAAGTGTGAAGGCGTGGTATATTATTACTGTGTCATACTGACTGAATTGTCTGCTGTGTCCAGGTACAGGGTCACTAGGAGGGTTGGTGGGTAGTTATAGCTTCCCAGAAGGCTATACCAGAGCAGACAAGCAACCCCAATACTGCTATTCTGAGTGGAGGCACCTTATTCATGAACTCAGGCCCGCTAACCTGTGTATAGCCATACAGGCAGGGGTAGTAGCCCTTAGAATAGTGCTGCCTAGGAGTTCACATAGTTGCCCATCCACTATTCTCTATGTTTTCATGTTCAGAAAGGTTAAGAACAACAGGTTCTACATTCCGAAGCTGAGAAGAACAAGGTTTGGGAAAACACACACAAAAAAAAAAAAATGGAAAAGCAGGCTTAGAGTGTATTATAGACAAGGAGGGTAGACAGAAATTTCCTTTTGTGCACAGTTCTACAACTGCTACCTCCCACTTACAAAACAAATAAAACTGTCAGATGACTCATCTAATCTCTGAACAGGCTGCACACATTTACACTAACTCAGGATACTCCAGATTAGAATGATAAGTGGTAAAAGGCATATGGTTTGGAATTGGGACAGGTACTCAAAAACTGTACACAAGTGTGTACAATGAGAGCTCGGACAGTGAGTACAGCTGCTTGCACCCTTGTTACAGACTACTTTGTCTCTAGTTCTGCGGTTTGGATTGCCGCTATTTGTTTTTAGGCTGAAGCGAGTACAGTCTGCCACTAAGCACACATTTCACTGAACAGGCCCTCAAATCAGAGAGCGAGTCGCATAGAACTGGAAGAAAAAGACTAGAATGGCAGCGCTGATCATGCGCACGTAAAATGCGTCATCATCTTGTGGATGTCAAATCATGGTGTCACTCATTAACATCCACAGGATTTTCAGGGGCACTTTGTTTAACTTTAATTTTTCAACACCCCAAGTTCTTACCATGTCCATATGGGGTGTTTATGTGTAGACCGACTCTGTGGTAATATTAATGCCGATAGCATACTGTCAGTACCACCTGTGGCCATATATTTGTTTTTAAGTGCAGCACCCATTGCTATAAACATTAGTGGAGTTCAATAAACGGAATTCATCCAAGGTAATTTCAAGTCTATTTTAATATATTACTATTATATTTAATTTGAGAAGTCAATTGAGCAGTGCTCTGGCTAAGAAGCCATGTTACAAAACTGCAAGTTTTGTGCACTTGGGTAGGTGGTGTTATCATGTATGTATGCATACATGCATATAGCTGGCAATCAAACCCCAGGGCACAATATTGAAAAGCAAGCTGGCAACCATCCAGCCCCTGACCCTGGCACATTGACCTTATGGATGCCCTGGTGTCCAGTAGCAGCAGACTGCACACTCTGATTGTTCACTGCCATAATCATATAGATTTCTTTGTTGTCCCTTGCATCCTCGACTGTCTTGCGCTGCCATGTCAGTGATTTCCCAGTGCCTAGTCTCATCCCCCACCCTCCTGTGACCCACCACCATATTAGTACTGATTGCAGTATGTAGTGGCACCATCCGCCCTCCGATACCACAGGCCAAAATACAGAGTTAATCCCTTGTGTCTACTGTGACCCCTCTCTTGCTAGACACCCATCCTGGTGCCACTGTGCCTCCCCGTGGCTAGTAGCTCCTCCTGCACCAAGCACATCATCCAGCCACTCCCCCCATCACAGACACCAGCAGCTAACTAAGCATGTCTGCCAGGGGCACTGGAGGGCAGGGGTGCCACACACACCAAGGACAATGTCATGGTTAGCAGGATAGGTGATCACTGGTCAGGAGTGACCACTAGAGACCAGGTACATTTGTAGTAATAGGGCAGCTGTTTTTTTTGTAGTCCACATACTGTTTGTGACAACATATATAGAACGCAAACTAAAAGGATAAGTAGAAATCTTGAGTAATATATAAATTCTCAATACTGATTGCCCTGGTCTCACAGGAAACCCCCACCTCTGATTGCCCATTGGCATATTACTACAGATGTCCCTGGTGTCGTGGCCCCCCAATGACCAATGATCACCCATTCCCATAACCATGACATTGTCCCTAGTGTGTATTGCCACTCCTGCCCTCTGATGCCCCTGCCTGACATGCTTCGTTAGTCGCTGGTGTCTAGTGGAACCTATACTGTAGACTGTAGTGTGTTCCCTGTCATCACATACAGCGGCTGGCTGAGGAGGTGAGAGTACAGCTGTGCCACAGCTACTGAGGTATGGGGGTGGCTGGATAATGTTCTTGGTGTGGGAGGGGCCACTAGCCACTGGGGAGGCACGGTGACACCGGGATGGGTGTTTTGTAGAAGAGAGGCCACAGTAGACACAAGGAGTAGCTCAGTATATTGTGCCAGGGCATCAGACAGTGAGTGGTGCCACTACACACCACAGCTTTATTAATACTGATTACCCTGGTGTCCACTGGACCCCCACTCTCTGATCACCTGCTGCAATATTTCTACAGATGTACCTGGTCTCTAGTGGTCACCCATCCCTGTAACCATGACTTTCTCCCTGGTGTGTACTGTCATCACCTGCCCTCCAATATTGCACCCTGGAGTCTAATTGACAGCTTTTGCATGAATGGGTAACAACACCTGCCCAAGTTCACAAAATTTTTTTTTTTTTTTAGTCTTTGGTAACGGTAAGTCCCACTAGGCACAAGTGCCCATTTTAGTGGCAACCTTGAAGCACTGGGGAGGTTCAGTGACTTGCTCAGAGTCACACAGTATGCAAGTGGAGGTTGTTGGAATCAAACCCTGTACCAAGCTCATTCACAGCTCATTACTCTCATCTGAAACCCATCAGCCAACACCTGCATACTGTGTGACCCTGAGCAAGTCATTTAACCTCCTTGTGCTCCCAGATCACACCAGGAAACAAGCTTTGGCTTTGTGTGCCTTTCTGGGTTAAACAAGTTCCCTTCCCTCTTGGTTATTCTGCCATATCTTCTTAGCCAGAGCACTGCCTCACACTGTCGGCATTATTTTTTGCCAGTGTCCGTGTACACAAGAAACCCACATATAAACATGGTTATGGCATAGAATGTTAAAAATTAAACTTAAACGGCTCTCCGTGAACATCTTGCAGAAGTCAATGAGCTGTGCTTGGGTTTGACAGCCACATGATGGCTGTCCACTTCACGCACTGACACTCAGCTGCTTTAATAAACAGTGGCATTCTAGTCTTTTTTCTAGTTCTGTGGCAGCAGTTAGGCCACAGAACTAGAAAAGAAATACTTGAATGGCAGCACCTATCAGGGCTAACAAGCACAATATCGGTGCGTGTCCCATATTATGCATGTCAAAACTTGGAAGGGATCATTGCTTGTGATTGCCAATGAAGCACATAAGTGTGTGAGTTGAGGAAGGGTGTGTGTGCATTTTTGTCTTCCAGAACTTCTATCAGGGACCCTAGGCAGCATCATAGCAGCAGTTCCCTGCTGTGAATCTTCCACTTCCCGGCCCTCTGCTGAATGGTGGTGGGGCACCTGTAGGGGTGGCTTCATCTACATGGGTTGGGGTGGGATACAGCCAAACTATTCTGTGGGGAGGATCCAACTAAAGAGAAAATGATGGACTGGGGATCCTGAACTTGGTGTTGGTCCAGTTGAGCGACTGTGGGATTCTTGGGAGAGGGTGGAGGGTGGTCTGTGTGTAGGATGATGGTTCAGCTACAGGAAGAGTGGTGAGGCTGGTCCAGCTTCAGGAAACGTAGCCAGCTAAGGTGGGTGTGTGGTATTGTGGGTGTTCAAGCCACATGTAGGCTGGTCCGGGGCAGAGGCTGTCCATGGCCTTGAAGGGTGATTGAGTAATGTAGAGTATTAGGTGTAGTGTAGCTGAAGAAGGGTGGTCTTTCTTTTTAGTTCTGTGGTTCTGGCACTGCGGGACATGGTTTCACTCTGATAGACTCACACTCGTACATAGACACCCTGCTATTGTAGGTGGGTGGGGAGATACATATTCATCGTCAGTTAGGTGAGGAGTGGGAGGTACATAAGTGGCGTAGAGTAGGTTGGGTAGGGGTAGTAGGTACATGCGTGGTCCAGTGTATGTGGAGATGCAACAGCATGGTAGGGGTGTGGGAGGTATGTATGTGGTCCAGGGTATGTGGAGACTCCATGCCATGGTAGGTGGTCAGGGGAGGTGCAGGGACTATGGGGCTATATATGCATGAAAGCACACGCTAAAAGGATCATGTGTGTATGTGTAGTGGGGAAGCAGTGGTACGTGGTGGTGGGGTGGTCACGACATGGAACTACATGTGCATGGAAATGTGACGTGAGAAAGACAGGTTGTGCACATGGATGTTAGGTGGGTAGGCGGAGGTACATGGATGGTGTCAGGGTAAGTACAGCTGGAATGCCTTGCTCCATAGCCCAACCCCCAGCTACCAGTTGCTCCTACCCGCCTGCACCACCACCGGCCTCCACCTGGTGATGGCGGGACTGTGGAGGGCAACCCTCCCTGGCAGAAGACAGCTGTAGCTCAATCCTGCTCCCACCCCTGTGCCGGCACCTCGATGACCCAAGGTTGTTCCTAAACCCAGGTTGCTGGTGTGGTGTCCAGTGCCTCAAACCTCAGCACCACTCGGCCAGCAGACTCCTACACTTCTTAAGTGCTGCAAGGAGCAAAGAAGAGGCAGGACAATACCAGCAGTAAGGTAATAAAAGTAGCTACAAAGGGATCTGGGAGGATAGGACAACTTTCTGTTGTTAACTAAAATTCAAAGTAAGATGGAGTGTTGCAGCTACAGTACATTGGGAATTTGTTACAGGGTTCAAGTTCAGTTCAGGTTTGATTGGAGTTTCTATTCAAGGGTTCTAGTTCAGTTTGGTTAGTCAGAAAATCCGACAGTTCCATTCGGTTTGTGGCGAACCTTGGCTCTATGTGTTAAACCCCATCTCAAAATGTGACAGCCTCCGACCCCCTTCCATTACTAACCTTTCAAGTTTGGCAAGAAGATACAGTCTCGTTGAAGATAGTGGGCAACTACAAGACAGGCTAGGATAGGCATAGGGTGAAGGAAAGGATCATAGGTTGGGAGGATGAGAGGAGTGGGGGAAAGAGACAGTAGTACAAGCTGCAGACCTTGCAATACGAGCAAATTAGATAGACCAAATGACTTTCTTCTGCAGGCTGTGAAATCGTGGGGGCTGCCATCTTTGTTTACTTGTAGTGTCTAGCTTTGGCATCATGCTGCCATTTCATTTAAGCCCCTCAATGTTGCTATTATCATGTTCTGGTTCTGCTCGATTGGTTGATGCTGTCCGATTGTCTGCGGATGGCTCCCTCAAAACAAAACCCAAAGACATCGTAGCAGAATTCCAATCATATTATAAAGGCCTCTATAGTGCCAGACCCGACCTGACCCCCTTCAGAGGGCCGGATTGATGCATATCTGGATGAATTGAACCTGCCGGACTTACTCAAGTGCAACAATCCCTTCTGATTTCCTACTTTCAGAAGCTGAGATAATATCGGTGATCCGCACCTTACCATTAGACAGGGTCCCTGGACCGGATGGTTACCCCTAATTTTATAAGGAATTAGGGAGGAACTGGCTCAATGGTTGCTTCGTCTATTCCAATCTGTTCTAGATGGTGAGTCCCAAGATCCATACCTCTTTGAGGCTTTGATAGTGGTTTTGCACAAGGAGGAGGGACCCAGAACAGGTCTCAAACTATAGCTCAATCTCACTCCTGAATTACGATATTAAGCTTCTAGCAAAATTATAGCGAATAGTTTGGGTCAGGTTATGCCCTCTCTGGTTTGTGCAGAGCAAGTCGGTTCATGGCAGGCAGGTCCTCCTCAGACCATGTGAGGAAACTGGACCATATTTTCTCCACGTCCAGGGACAGCATATCCGCTGCAGTGTTGATGTCTCTGGATGTGGAGAAAATGTTCGACAGGATTGGCGTTTCCTATTTAGAACACTACATAAATTCAGTTTCCCTCCCTCTTTGTGCAATGGATTGCAGCCCTATATACTAAACCTTGTGCCCGAATATACTGTAATAGAACTTTTCTTCTCCCTTCTCCCTCTATTCTGGCACCAGACAGGGTTGTCCCCTGTCCCCTTTTGTTTAATTTGTACCTGGAGCCACTGCTGACACAGATTAAACTAGACCGGAGATTCAGGGTATCACTGTAGGCTCTCAGGAATTTAAATTGTCAGCGATGCTGACGATATACTCCTCCATCTATCAAACCCAAGGGTCTGGTTAAAAGACCCTGACCCTGATTCAGGAATTTGGGTGTCTCTCTAAGTTGAACCAGAGAAAACTACAATCTTCCCTCTCAATATGGTTACTCACAAGCAAGAGATTGATGGATTGGGTTTGCAGTGGGAACATAAAAACTCAAGCATCTGGGTATATATCTGACTAGAGACTCCAGAACCAGGAAGGATAACAATCTGAAGCCCTGGTGCAGATAATTCAACAGGATTTAGACAGATGGATGATGTTGCCTTTATCGCTCTGGGGCAGAATCGTTTAATTAAAATTAATTTACTACCCGTATTTTTATCCCTTAACATGTTGAACTTATGCCTGCCCCAAACCTGGTTTACTAAACTGCACTCCCTGATCTCCAATTTTATATGAAGGGGTAAGAAAGCTGACAGGGCTTACAGTAAACTAACGTTACCTAAAGTCAAAGGAGGGTTGAGGCTTCCCAGTTTAAACTATACTATTTGGTGAGCCAGGCTGCAAAATACCGAGATGGACTGAAGGAACCGGGTTACAGGCACAGCTCAGCAAGCGTTTTATGGCTTACTCTGGAAAAGGCACTTATCTCGCTCATGGCCTATCCCCATGCCCTCTTGCATGTTCCTTCCAAATTGCTCCCACTATCACTAGCTGCAACACCGATTGGTGTCTATGTGAAGGCTCACGGCAGTTGTGCGCCTCCCTGTTGTATAAACACTCAGGACCCTGCCCAACCTTTAGTTGGTAATCCAAACTTCAAGGTTAGGGGAAAATGATTAAAGCTTCATGACTTCCACCATTGGCAGAAATCTCCATCGTTGACTTATGACACAATGGACAGGTTCTGTCCTTAGGGAGATTATTAGATCTCACAATCTTGGTCCCCACTCAACCTTCAAAGCGTTTCAACTCAGGCACATATTGGTTATTTCCCAGTTAAGTCATGAAGCATTGGAGGGAGGCAGGTTCTTGCAAACTCTCAATCTCATTGCCACGCAGCCTCATGCTGTTTCAGGTATTTACACCATATTATTAGAGGGCCTACTCTCAGCAAGATGGGTCTTCCAGTTATTGGAATGCCCAATTCCCAGAGAAAACATTCAGTTGGGAAAAGATCTGGAAAGACACTATAAGTTCATATCTCAGGACAGGCTGAGACTAATGAAGTTTCAGATCATTAACAGAATGTATTACACCCCAGTTAGGCTGTCCAAAATGAACTAATCTCTCTCCTCCATTTGTAGATGTTGCAGGCAAGGTGTGGGTTCACTATATCACATTTTCTGGGAATGCCCTAAGGTTGCCCACTTTGAGCCCTTAAACAGAGGGTAGACCTTTACTGGGATTAACTGAGTTCATTGAACCAGTTGCCTGCCTGGTGGGGGATTACTCCCATATATCTGTCAATGAAAGGAAATACCATTTAGCCATGATGGCTATGTCAGTCAAGAGTTAGTTCTCCGACACTGGCAGGATACTGAAATTATAACCTACTCAGAATCACTGCAGTAGTTATTGTTCAACCTGTCAGTGGAAAAAATAATTGCTAGTGTACATAACAGGTTACCTAGATTTGAAAAGTACTGGAGCAAATTGCAAACACTATACTCTATATAGTTTGTACCATCTATGTGTGGAGGTGCACCATTTATGTTGGTTTTATTTTAACTTTCTTCATTATGCTGATACCGGGGATCCTGTTTGTTTTGTATTGTATTCTTGTTTTGTTAAGTGTTTAAATGGCCCTATAGGGACAAAGAAAAATCAATAAAGTATTTTGAATAAAAAAAACTGTCCTGGCTCTGCTGACTGTCCTGGGGCAGGAATATGCTTGGTTGGTATCAAGTCCTTTGCTGAGTCAGGGGACTATGGTGTGGAGGTTGCTGGAGGTGCTGTTCCCCATGTGTGCATGACACTATAGCCCTTTTCCTTTCCGCCCTGCCTGCTCTGGGTTGGGAGACTTATTTATTATGCACCCGATGGCATGTACACACTTGTTCCTGGCTCAAATATATCTCCTTTGGAGCCGTGATCCTTCCCTAGGGTGGGCGCATAGTCCGTTGCCAAATCAGAGCTATGGCTCTAAATGTGTGCTTCTGCACTGGCCGGGGTGTCTCATAGTTTAGTGAAGGAGAAGGCAGCTTGACCAGCAGAGAATTTCATCTGGGGAGGGTGAGAGAGCAGGAGTCAGCCAGCATTGTGAAGAAGTAGGAGGTGGTAGTGGTCCTCTTCCAACTGTAAAACTTAGTTCAGGACCCCACGCCCATACAGCATAAATCAAAGTACCAATGGTATATCCTATTGGGGGCAGCTAAGAAATGTATTACAAGATTATGGCTCCACCCGAACCCCCACTAATATCAGCTTGGGAGGATACGGTATACTATATCTATAAGCTAGAATATATGTCAGCCAGAATTCAAAATAAAGTCCCTGAACTGATGAATTGCTGGAGTATTTGGTTCCTTTCCATATCCCAATCCAGGACCGATCAACCTCCTTAGGGAGACATAGGTGTGGGTCCTCCCGAGATAGAGACCGGCCAGCCCTTAGCACCCAACCTTCAGTGTAATGCACTTTCCCACACGAATGAGTTGAAATTTAAACCAAGTACTTTATCAGGGACAGAATGACTCCGGCCTCCCCTCGCCTATCCCTGGTTCCCAGACAGAAAATGCAAAACTAGTTTGAATGCTTGTACTAAGATGACTTATCCTAGTGGGATATAATACTAATTACTAAATATGCACAGAGGACAATTATCATACTTGGTACATCTTCCTTTTTATTATTAGATGCATGTTAATGATTTCTGTCTAATACTGACTTAGATTTAAGTTATCTCTGTTTTTCTGGAATTAACTATATATTCTGTCAATTGTCACTCTGTGCACATACTATTGATTACCTGTAAACATGAACTGTGATTCCACTTAAGTTAAAATCTGAAATAAAAAAACAGTTTCAAAGTACCAATGGTACTAAGCCATACCTCTTAACCTTTGGTCTCTGAAATGTGGACACTGATCCTAATAATGTGGGACATATCATCAAATATAGAAATACATGATCAGAACACTTTAGAAACCAGTACCTTTATTTGTGCAAAGTTTAAATATGATTTTGCAAGTTAGTATAGTATATAGGGGTATATGCAATTGTCTGGCACAAAATATGCAGTTTATCTTCACATATGCAGGGGCAGGACCACCATACAAGTGGTGGTGCCATGAGTTAAGTAATAAAACCTCTACCCCACGCAAGTGATGATAAACTGTATTTTGAGTCAGGCCATTGTATATTTGATTCATACAACATTAGTTTACTAGTTATACCTTTTAAATTTGCTGTTTGCATGATACGTAACATATGAAACTGACAGCAGAAAAAGGCCATTTGGTCTATCGAGTCTGCTCAGTTTTGCAGCTAGCACCCCACTCTGCACCTGCCCTCCCACACTACCCCCGCCATGATCCTCCCTTTGCCATATCCCAGCCCTCTTAAAGCATCCCACTGTTTTACAGGCCACCACCTCTGCTGGTAGTGCTCCACTCTGCTATCACCCATTCCGTAAAGAAATGCCTCCTCATTTCCCTCCTAAACCTTCCACCCTCTAATCTCATGTCATGACCCCCAAGTGTCTCGCCCCACCTCTCCTTGAACAGTCCCTCCACGCCTGTCCTGTTTATTCCTCTCATGTACTTAAAGGTCTCAATCCTATCCCCTGTCCCTCCTCTCCTCCAGAGAGTACATGTTCAACTCCCTCAGTCTAACCTCATATGGTAACTCCCCAGACCCTAGATCATCCTTGTGCTCTGAGTTGCACCCTTCCAGCAATCTAATGTCCCTCTTTAGGTAAGGGCACCAAACTGAACACAGTACTCCAGGTAGGGTCTGACCAGTGCTCTGTATAATGGCAGAATCACCTCCCTCCTCCTAGAGGTTATACCCTTCCAATACAACCCAGAATCTTGTTGGCCACTGCTTCTGCTTTCCTACACTGTGCCAAGTTGTTCACTGCTCCCGTGATGAGCACCCGAGATCTTTCTCCTCCTCAGTCACAGCTAGCTGCACCCCACCCAGATGGTAGCTCCTCTTTGGATTCATTGCCCTGAAATGCAGCACCTTGCATTTTTGGCACTGAAACAAAGCTGCCAGGTGTCGGACCATGTCTCCAGCCCTGTTAGATCTTCCTGCAATCCCTGCCACCCCCCTTGGTCATCCACCACTACACCCATCTTGGTGTCATCCATAAAATAGACTGATATTGCTAGTTATGCCTACTGAGATATCTGCAATAAATACCCCAAATAGCACCAGCCCCAGCACTGACCCCTTTGGGACCCTGCTCGTCACTGCCCTTGGGATGATAATTCTCTTCCTACCACCACCCTCTACTGCCAACCCTGCTGCCAGTTCTCCACCCATTCCACCAATTCGCCCCTACCTCTGTTTATTTATTTAGTTATTTAAAGCTTTACCAGGAAGGCATACTGAGCAGACTACCGCCAATTCCAGATGCCCTGGGGAATGGGGCATGGGAGACAATACAAAATGTAAATTACATCAGTAATGTGTAGCACAGCTCAGTAAATACATGGATACAACAGTAGATTACTATAATGCAATGCAGTACACACAAAATCACTGCCCTGTGCCCCTTAGCTTACATGCTAGTCTCCCATGTGGCACTGAGTCGAATGCCTTACTTAATGTCCAGGTACAGGACATCCACCGATGCCCTCTGTCCATTTCCTAGTCACCCAGTCATAGCAGTCTACTAGGTTGATCTGGCAGGATCTGCCCTTGACAAAGCCATGCTGCTGACTGTCCTGCACCCCACTGACCTCCAGCAGCACAGTCACCAGCCTCTCCTTCAGGATTGTTTCAATCAGTTTCCTCACTATGGACGTGAGACTTACTGGTCCATAGTTCCCTGGTTCATCTTTGGGACCATTCTTGTGGGTGGAACCATGAGAGCCATCCTCCAATTCTGAGGTTCACACCATGAGTCCAGAGAGGCATTAAAAGGCCTGCCAGGACATCTGCCAACTCTTTCAGTACCCTGGGGTGTATGCCATCCGTCCGGTGCCTTGTCCACCCTCAGTGCCCTTAACTCTCTAGCACTCTACCTTCTGTGATTTCCTGTCCATCACCCTCCTCCTGTGATCCTGTCCTCCCCCAACCTTAGGTATTTCCCCTCTTTAGTAAAACCGAGCAGAAGTAGTCATTAGCGCTTCTGCCTTTTCGCCTCCTTTTTCCATCCATTCTCCTCCTTCTTAATCCTTAATATTTGGTCCTTACAGCCCTTTTCTTCCTGATGTACCTGAAGAAGTCTTTCCCCTTTAATTCCCTTCACCAGCCTGAGCTCCTTGAAGCTTTTGCTGCCCTTACTTCCTGGTCACCTCCTTTGCTTCCTTCAGGTACCCTCCCGGTCCCCCTCCCAGTTCTCTTGTATCTCCTATAGGCAACTCTTTTCTTCCTCACCCGGTCTATGACACCCTTGCTCATCCAGCCACGTTTCTTCCTCTAGCTCTTTTACTTTGGGCCTTGCTGCAGGAATTTGTTGCCTCCACTAGCCCTAGCTTAATGAGTTCCCACCTCTGATTCATGTCCATATTAGGCTGAATTCTGTCCAGGAACCTTTGCATCACTACACCCATCTTTTGAAGTCAGCCTTTCTAAAGTCTAACACCTCTGTGCCAGATGCTCCCTTTTCCTGCCCAGCTGCAACTGGAACCATACTGTCCGGTGGTCACTCCCGCCAGTGGTTCCTGCACCTCAAATCCTTACCCACTCCCTGTTAGTACGAGGTCAAGGGTATGCTCTTCCCTAGTTGGTCCGCTGACCAACTGCATCAGGAAGTTATCCTGGAAGGTGTCTAGCATTATTTGTTCCTTCTACACTTGGTGGCAGTTGTCCCCACTACACTACACTCCCGGCAAGTTGAAGTCACCTACTATCACCACCCCACCCTTCCCACAGTTCTTCCGGATCTGTTCTGCCAATACCCTATCTGTCTCTTCCGATTGACAGGGCAGCTGGTACACCACCTCCAACTGTAGTATCCTATTTTTTGGATCCTGAATTTGCATCCACAGAGCCTCTATATCTCCTCCTCCCCTCTTCCCTAACACACTTTAGCTCCTCCCTCATGTAGAGCACTACCACCCTCCTTTCCCTTAACTCTATCCTTGCGAAATAGTCTGTAACCGCCAGGTCCCAGTCATGGGTCTGGGTGGCCCATGTCTCAGTGATTGCTGCCATGTCCACTGCCCCCCACCCCGCAATGTAAGAGCCTGTAGATGGAAAGCAATTGATCACACAGAGTCAGTGGCCACATACAATGTATAGGGCATACCGGCAGACTGGATGGGCTTAGCAGTCCTTATCTGCCGACAATTTCTATGTTAGGATGTAACTGTTTATAGTATATGTTTAGAGCTTATTGTATATGGTAAACGATTGTTTTCCAAACGTTGCTGTAGGGCAGTTCAAAGGTCAAAAAGCTGTTGTACTATCGTGACATCACATTGATGGTACAACTTTTTACTATGACCCCACCTGATTGGCTCAGCTGAAACCCTCTGTAAAAAAATAAAAACAAACATGAGCGCGTTGGTGGCGCGGGGCAGCGCGCATCGACAGTTGAATTCAGAGCCGGACATGGAGACCAATACATGGCTCCATTTCGGAAAAACAAAATCTTTTTTTTTTTTCTAATTTTTAAAACTAAGCACTGCAGAGAAGTTAAAGTTAGAAACCGGACCAGACGGAGCAGGAGTGGCAGCGGGGGAATCGGGAGTGAGCTGGAGCACCAGGAGGAATGGAACAGCACCCACAGCAAGTAATTTCAATAAAATAATGAGAAACAAAAATTTACTATATAAAACAGTGGATGGCTGAACATCCACAACTAAACTGCATTTCCATCTCGGGAGTTGATGACATCAACGAGACCTCTTGAGCTTCGCTCTTGAGGTCTCTATGATGTCATCAACTCCCTCGATGGAAACACAGCCTTGTTGTGGATGTTCATCCATCCACTATTCTATATCTGTTTTATTTAGATTGCTCACTTCAGTGCTGCTCTTGGATATTGTGATGTCATCAGTATTGTGAAAACTGAACTCTGATTGGTTCAGTATGCCTTGTGGTATACCCTACTTAGCAGCATAATATTATTTTGCTACATTGGGTCCAGTTAACACTTTTTATTTTACTGTTTATCAGTACACACATGTTGTGTAATATGAGGAGGGTCACTAATTCTCTGCAGCCATTCAGTACTGATTTTTGCGATTGGTCCTCTAGGAATCTGTGTAAGCAATACTGCCTAAGCAATAATCCCTTCCAGGGTGGGCGGTATTGTACTATACTGGACCACCCTGGAGCATATGTAGGCCCAGCGCCACAGACAGAGGGCCTCATAGCTTCAGAAAGGTCCGTATAGCACAATACTGCTAACCCTGGAGGGTATTATTGCACTTAGAAAATGGGCACTGTAAACAAAAAACAAAGTTTAATACAAAATATTAAGAAAAAATAGTTTAAATTAAGTGTTGTAATAAAATAGTTACTCCACCTGCATTATAATTAATTATGTGTAGCTGTGACTTTGGAGGTGGTTGCCATAGTTTATACACACACACGATTAAAATCGCTAAAGCACTGTTTTGTATTTATTTTTCCATTCAATGCCTTAGTTTTACTTTATAGTGCAGTACCTTCTGAGTTTGAGCTTGAAAGGTTGCAGGTGAGGGCACTCTGGAGTTACCGAGTAAGGGTATCTGGATGTATTGTACCTTATGCTACCTGCCCTGGAATGTCTTTCTTATGGTCTACCTGATTCTCTGTATAATTTCTTCATTCTTGAAATGTATGTATCTGGCCACCTGTTTACAATGTGCAATTGTTCCAGTATGAAATTGTCTCTAATTTTTTTCTGCTTGTACTCTCTCGGGTTGCACCTGAAAATAGGCATCTGGTTTGTCTAGTGTGCTCACCTGGTTAACAATTGCTTAATAAATAAACTTTAGAGAACAGCGAAGAGTGGATGCCAAAGAAAAAGTACATTTCTCTGCTTGTGTTTTTTTTTTCATTTTACATTCCCCATTGAAAGACTCAAGATGAGGAGTGGTGGTGGCGGGTGGGCGACTGAGGAAGAGAGAGATTGCTAACTCTGGTACTGCTACTATACTGGGAGGAGTGGTAGTTTCTCCCATCCTTTCGTCATTACCATTTCCCTGCTTGCAGCTTTCCATTTTCCATGCAGTACTGACTCTGGGAGAGTCAAGCTGAGGAGCGGCCGTGGCAGGCGGGCGGCCAAGGAAGAGAGACCGCTAGCTCTGGTACCGCTTCTGTGTGTGGAGGAGTAGCCGTTTCTTAATTTTCCATTCCACAGATGGACATCCATCTACAGAATCGGAAAATGAAGGTGGACAAAGCAATGGGGCCTGATGGGATTCATCCCAGAATTCTAAAAGAACTAAGTGTAGAATTAGTGACACCACTGGCTACCCTCTTTAACAAATCATGGGAGGATGGGGTGGTACCCGAGGACTGGAGAAGGGCAGATGTGATTCCCCTTCACAAGAGTGGGAGCAAGGTGGAGCGGAAAACTACAGACCTGTTAGTTTAACCTCAGTGGTAGGAAAATGATGGAATCACTTCTGAACATACGAAATTTGCCAGCAGATAAAGGCCTAGAGGTCTATCAAGTCTGCTTCGAATGTGCAGCTAGCACCCCTTATTCTGCAGCTGCCGCTCCCTTCCACCCTTCCCCATCATTAACCCTCCCTTGTCCTGTCCCATCCTCGTTTGAAGCAGTCCACTGTTCTACTGCATAACACTAGGTAACGCATTCCACCCAGCCACCACCCTCTCTGTAAAAAGTGTCTCCTCATCTCCCTCCTGAACCTTCCTCGCTCCAGTCTCATATCATGGCCCCTGGTGTCCCTCCCCTCCCTTACTTTGAACAGCCCTCTGTACCTGTCTTGTTTATTCCTTTCATGTATTTAAAGGTTTCAATCATGTCACCCTGTCTCTCCTCTCCTCCGGTGAGTACATGTTCAACTCCTTCAACCTCCTCTCATATGATAAGTCCCCAGCCCCTTGATCATCTTTGTCGCTCTCCTGCACCCCTCCAGTAACTTAATGTCCCTCTTCAGATCGGATGCCAGTACTGCACACAGTACTCCAGGTGTGGTCTAACTAATGACCTATACAGTGGCAGAATCACCTCCTCCCTCCTCAAGGATATACCCTTGCAATACAACCCAGCATTTTGTTGGCCTTTGACGCTGCCTTCCTACATTGTGCCGAGTTGTTCATTGACCCTGTAATGAGCACACCCTGATCCTTCTCCTCCTCTGTCTGGGCTAGCTGCACTTCCCCTAGCTGGTAACTCCTCCTTGGGTTCTTCATCCCAAAATGCAGCACCTTGCACTTTTTGGCATTAAAGCCCAGTTGCCAGGTGTCTGAAACATAGAATTTGATGGCAGATAAGGACCGCTTGGCCCACCTAGTCTGCCCATTTTCCTACCTAACAGATAAGCTGCAGATCCTAGTTAACCAACAGCTTACTTCCTCTGACCAGGTTTCAAGCTTTGCCAGATCATCCTGCAACCCGTGCCATCCCCTAGGTCATCCACCACCCTACCTTGGTATCATCAGCAAACAGACAGATCTTGCTCTTGATGTCCCATGATATGTCTGCAATGAATATCCCAAACAACACTGGTCCCAACACGAGCCCTGTGGAACACCGCTCGTCACTGCCCTTGGGTGTGAGAGCTCCCCACCCACCACCACCCTCTGTTGCCTTCCCTGCAGGCAGTTTCCTACCCATCTCACCAGCTTTGCACCCACCCCGTGCCTACTTCCTTCCCAGCCTTCCATGTGGCACTGAGTCGAATGCCTTACAGATACAGGACATCCACTGCATGGCCCCTGTCCAGTTGCCTAGTTACCCAGTCATAGAACTCGACCAGGTTGGTTTGGCAGGATCTGCCACGTGTGAAGCCATGCTGTCTGCTGTCCTGTAGTCCTTTGGCCTCTAGGAGGGCCACCAGCCTCTCCTTCAGGATAGTCTCCATGAGCTTACCCACGATGGATGTGAGGCTCACTGGTCTGTGGTTTCCGGTTCATCCTTGGGGCCATTCTTGTGGAGGGCACCACGAGCCATCCTCCAGTCCTGAGGTACACACCCCGAATCTAGTGAGGCATTAAATAGGTCTGCCAAAGGTCCTGCAAGGACCTCTTCCAGCTCCTTCAGTACCCTGGGGTGGATGCTATCTGGGCCTGGCGCCTTGTCCACCCTCAGTGCCTTCAACCCCTCTCGAACTCTGCTCTCCATGATTTCCCCATCTGTCACCACTTTCCACCCTGCTTCTGAAAGAATTGTTGAGTATCTAGAGGCCAGAGGGCTCAGGACCCAAGGCAGCATGGATTCACAGCGGAAGGTCATGCCAGACAAATCTGATAGATTTCTTTGACTGGGTGACCAAAGTAGTAGATCAGGGAGGGGCTGTGGACATGGCCTACCTAGACTTTAGCAAGGCATTTGACACAGTCCCACACAAAGATTAATATACAAGTTAGCCAGCCTGGGAGTGGGTCCCAAGATGACAGCCTGGGTAAAGAATTGGCTGGAGAATAGGACACAGAGAGTAATAGTAAATGGAGTCCACTCTGAAGAAAGGGGGTTACTAGTGGGTACCGCAGGGTTCAGTATTAGGACCGGTCCTCTTCAATGTCTTTATAAGCGACATTGCAGAGGGACTGGAAGGAAAGTATGTCTCTTTGCAGATGACACAAAGATCTGCAACAGAGTTGATGCACAAGGTGGGGTGGAAAGGATGAGAAGGGACTTGCAAGGTTAGAGGAATGGTCAAATGTATGGCAGCTTAGATTCAATGCTAAGAAGTGCAAGGTAATGCACCTGGGAAACAAAAACCCAGGGAAGAGTACACAATGGGGGTGAAATACTAACAACAACAAAATGGAAAGGGACCTGGGGTAGTCATATCAGATGACCTAAAGGTGGGCAAGCAATGTGAGAGGGCAGCAAGGAGGGCTGGGGGATACTGGGATGCATAGGGAGAGGCATCACCAGTAGAAAACAGGAAGTTATTATCCCTCTGTACAGACAGATGGTGAGACCCCATCTGGAGTACTGCATGCAGTTCTGGAGACCCAATCTCCACAAAGACATAGACAGGATGGAGGCTGTCCAGACGAGGGCAACTAAAATGGTGCAGGGTCTGCACGGAAGACATATGAAGAGACTTAAGGAGCTGAATATGTATAGCCTCGAGGAAAGGAGGGAGAGAGGGACTTGATAGAAACTTTCAAGTACCTCAAGGGAATCAACAAAGTCCAAGAGGGTAGCATCTTTCAAAAAAGGTGTGCAAGAACAAGGGGCACAATTTGAAGATAGAGAGGGCGGCTCAGAAGTAATTTAAGGAAGTATTTTTCACAGAGAGGTTGTGGATACATGGAGCGGCCTTCTGGAGAGGTTGTGGAGTCAAAACAGTGGTGGAATTCAAGCATGCATGGGACAGTCATAAGGCAATTCTAGGGGTGGGGTAGGAAGAAGTAGGCTGCTGGTTAACTAGGATCTGCAGCTTATCCATTAGGTAGGAAATGGGCAGACTGGGTGGGACAAGTGGTCCTTATCTCGTCAAAATCTATGTTTCTATGAAGAAAATACCGCTTCTTTCATACAAAGTAACACTACAGGTCATAGCGCTTTCTCTCTCAGCTGATTTCGTTGTGACTGTTGTTTTTAATTTCTTTGTAATTTTAATGTGTGCTCACTTTTTTTTAATTTATTTTACTAAAAATAAGACAGACTGGGGTGGTGCTTGCAAACTCGTCTGCCAAGCAAGAGGAAAACAATGGCAGCAGGTCACATTTGAATGTTCTGACCCTTAATTTCAGAGACAGTGTCAGTTGGGACTGGTGCCTTTTCAGACCTGGGCTCTGTTGTCTGATAGATGCCCACCTTGGAAGGGCCATCAGCCAATCGAGCCCGAGAATTCCTAAGCCCATTTTCTAAGGCAGTGTTTGTTTGTTCCTGTGGCATCAGTTATTTCTATGGCAGAATTCAAGTCAAGCAAATGGCTGATATATTATCTGATGTCATCAATGACATCACAGAGGAGAGCTTCATAATAAACAATGAGATGACAGGACCCATACACTATGGAAAAATTGTATATCTGAATGCAAAATCCCCAACGACAGAGTTCTGTGGCAATATATATATTCTGCAGCATAATGCAAATTCTGCAGAAAATGCCATGGGTATGGAACTGTAGAATTCCAGGGGCCTTAAATATGAATTTCTGTTGCTGGCCTGCCAGCACAGGCTGCCATCTCGACGTCAACGACCGGGTTCAGGAATAGACTTGGGACACTGGCGGGCGGCCGAGGAAAAAGGACTGGCGTCCTAAGGACTGCTCTCCTTCTCCGGGGTGGGGCGGGTAGAGTGACCGGCACATTGTGGACCCCTGCGGAGGCTGTGGGTACCTCCATGCCGGCATGATCATTTGCGGGGCAGGGTGGACAAGAGACGTCCACTGCACGTCCCCACCCCAGAGGCAAAAATAGCATACAAAATTGCAGCCGCCCATTAATGATGCCCCTCCTGGCTCCAGTCGCTTCCTCTGGCTCTCCCTGATCCAATTCCAACATCCGCAGTTCTGGCGGCCTCAGACCCCACCCTGGGGAAGCCAGGGAGGCACCTTCTCTCTCGTTGACAGGTTCACTGGTGCTGTGGCTCACCCTGGGGGGTAAGCCAGGGGGTATTGACCAGGGGACGATAAGTCCGGAGGAGCGAGGTGGGCTAGAGTTCAGGCGGAAAAACGGAGGGGCGGTGTGAAAAAACTTTTTAAATTATGAATTTCTACTTTAAAAGTAAGTTTACCAGGGGACATATTCAGAGCTGGCCATTTGCCTCGCATAACAATCAGCGTGCAAAGCAAATGCACGATTAGCACAGATCGCGCATCCTGTACCTCCCAGTATTTCCATAGTGTAGTGGCCCTCCACCCCTCCCACCCTGTCCCGACTCTGTGGCACATAATAATGTCAAGAATCTTTAGAAAATGGGCTTATAAATCTAAGGATTGTGACTGTCTGGCAGTGATGACAGGGTACATTAACTAGCAGTTAGAGCCCATCAAGTAACAAAGCCAAATAGTATCAATGTGCCAATTTTCATTTTAAAATTTTGCAAACTTGGGCAGGCAGTGCTAGCCATGGGTAGAAAAAGCTGGCAATTAGAAACCAGGGGCTGAATATTAAAATATGTGCAACAGCAAAGCGCAAAGGTCTGCACTGTGCTTGTGCCCAATCACAGGTTGTCATATTCAGTCAGACAGCACACCAGTGCTATCTGACTGAATAATGTCCTGTGTTGGTGCAGCGATATATTAAAGGGGAAGTCTCCCATAGTTTCACACCCATATTTTCCCAACTCCTTATGTGTAACTGTTGTGTTCCTCCTCTAGTTGCCAGCAGTCCTATTGCTGTCCAAATCTAGATTATAAATAAAATATACAGCCCCCAGAAGTTATCAATGTGTTTGTCCTCCATTTTACCATCAATGCTGCTGGAGGTTGATGTCATCAGAGCAACAGATAATGGTGCTGCACTAAATGCTGTTCCACCAGTAAACAGAACCCACAATGTTTGGTCCCCCACTTGATAAAGGGAACTCTTTAAGTGCTGTACACATCCTGAAGTGCAGGTCTAATAGGAACTAGGACCATTGAGTGTGATGCAGCACTGATTTGACATGTATATACAGCATGCCTGTAAGGAAGTGCCTGTATGTGTTGTATTAATGTTTCTGTTAGCAAAACAGTTTAACCAATAAATGACTCTGGGTACAACAAGAGTCTTAAGTGGTATTATATAGCTGTTGTATTATGTTCTGTGTGTGTGTTAGCAGTCTCCGTTTTGATTGACACCAGCAGTGAGGCACAAGCTTGCAAAATGCCCCTTTCCTTTGTAACTAGGCAGTCAGTGATTGGATGGCTGAAGTAAGGCAATAAAGAGTTCAGCTATAACAAGGAATAGGTCACCAGGACAACATCAGCTGCAGCATATGGAAGAAGGGTAATCTAGTGGTTAAAGCACAGGCACAAGAACTGGGAAACTCTGGTTTGAATCCTACTAAAGTCCTTACTCTCTAACCCTTAACAAGTTCCCTAACCTCCTTGGGAACTGTGATTGCCCTCAGGTCCATGACTTTAAAAGTGCCCCCATTCCCATTATAAATCATTAGCAGTGATGTGAGTGCTACAGCACTTCACTTTGAAGGTACTGAAAACAAGCTGTGGCAGTCCCCCACTTTGTAATGCCAGCATTTGAAGTAGGATGTCTCTCACAAATCAGATGCTACACTTCAGCTGTTGTAGGTAAAGAAACTAATCAGGCTGTGTTTGTAGTACTCTGTATTTGCTTAGCTCATTCCTCCCATGTCATATGTATTCTATGTCTTGGTATTTCCAGTCAGAAACTCAGATGTAGGGAACATTTGAAATGTAAAACAATACACTTTATAAAGTAATGATCTAGCTCTCCACTTTCAGGCTGCTGAAAGGGGAGTGTATAATTGGTGCAAAGGAGGAATTCAGTCTTGTGTGATCCTTTGGGAAACTGCTCAGGCCTACCTTGTAAATGAATCCTCTCAAGGGTGTTCACCTGGTTCAATACTGATTGACTCATTGACTGCTTGATTGTCTGACTGATTGATTCTTTCTACTGCTTTCCACAACATGTTGCAACTGTCTCACAGAGAGAAATGAGCAGCACTAAGAAACATTCTGTTTCCTGTGAATGAAATACTATTAGATGTATTATTTGCTCTACACATGCTGTATTAAGGCTACAAGTACCACTCCTGTGTGAGTTGCATGACAGAACTGTCTTAAGCCACTGCAAACTTAAACTAAAATCAGGATAGACAGCATTGATACCCTTATGTGTACTTCTGCACTGTTGCTGCAGTGACATCAGGGAATGGGAGGGGCTGTACTACAAGTGACCCATTTGCATGTAAATGGAAGCTGCTTGACACTTTACTACCTTGTGTCAGAGCCTCAGACTCTAGATATGTGTTGCAACAGCAGAAATGACTGATCTCTTATTGACATATGTACAGTAGCTGATGTAATGTATAATAAAATACATCAGGTATATCCAAATCAGAAATATACAGTAGTCAACTCCTTTAAGTAGCATTGCCCTAACATGGACGGGCTGTATGTAGCCCATAAGAACTGCGTCACCACACCAGATAGTGCCAGGAACCACGGCACAATATTCAGATGCAGCCAAGGGATCAGAGGGCTGGAGTGCCAGTAGACACCAAGGACATGGTGTTCTGAACAGGAATGGGCAATTGAGGCGAGGGTGCCACATGACACCAGAGAAGAGGTGTTAACCACCGGGGTGGGTGATCTGAGGGCAGTGGATGCCACTAGACACCAATGACTGCACTCCACCTCATGGGCTTGGTGATCAGCAGATACAGAGTGCCACTGGACACCAGGGCTTCCTGTACATGTCATGTGATGGCTATTTGTGGGTGCCACTGGACACCAGTGTGGATGTGACTGGGATTGGACGGTTGAATGGGAGTGCTGACAGACACCAGGACGTTCATTCTATCAGGCGCTGGTCCGTATTGAGAGGGACAGGGCTGAAAAGTCCCCCAATTATCCCACTTTGGAGATAAACCAATATGGAAACAAAAATCATGCAAAATCTAATGATCCGCAAAGTGCAAGTTTTAATTTTATTTTCTGTCCGACCCCACCACCCATTCCCATCTCCCAGGACTTACCCACTGCACCGCAGTGCACCACGGCTTGCTCCCCAGGGTGAGTGGTCGAGGGGCCTCCGTGAACGGAGACCGGTTTGTGATATGGTGGGAGTGCCTTGGTTGGTTGCGTGGGGTCTGGTGGAGGCGGATGTCCTCCTGTATCATAGATGATTTTTGTCCTGTCGGTGTGGTGTGCAATGATGTAGTGGTGCACAAAGCGCTGGACATCTAGCACAACTCCGAAGATTTCGATCACCAGCAGTCAGACTCCCTGGTCTTCACCAGAGGTCAGTCAAATGCTGGAAGCTTCCCCACTCCCCCCACCACAGGAGAGCAGTCATCGATCACCCTCCCCCTGGCCCTTTGACATCACTGGCTTACTTCCAAACCGGGCGTCAGGGTTGCAAGCAGAAGCTCGATTGCTGTGCTGGTGGACCAGCAAAGTTCAATTCTGAAGTGCTCAGCTGTGCTCTTCATTAATGGCGTAACCCCTAGATAGCGCTATCCCCAGGGCTACTACCCCTGCCTGCTTGGCTAATAGCAGGTTAAAGGGCCTGAGTTCCTGAAAGCAGGTGCCTCCACCTGGAGGTCAGGGTTAGTAGTGGTCAAGCTAACCAGGATACAGCCCTCCAGGACACTGTCACCCTCCTGTTTCCCTGCTAGTGGCGGAGCAACACCAAATAGTCACTTTCACAATACCCCTGATACACCTCATAAGTACCCCACAGTTTGCACTTACCACCAGGGCTGGTTTCTCTGGCTCAACCCTGGGGACCCGCATAAAACAAGGTTAGACACAGCAAATAGCAACAGCATGGTAATCTTGGTACAAACTGGAACCACAGTCAGGTTAAATGCAGAAAAAATTAGATCTGATTTATTCTGGGGACCTAAACAAGGGAGGGCAAAATTAGGTTGATTTGCTTAAATGCTCTATCAAATAAACAGTTATGCATGCACTTCAGAGTCCCTAAACAGTCACAACCTCTGGGTACCCAGGTGGAGAAAAGATGGGCTAGCCAGGACTGTTGCCCAGGTAGGCCGGCGTCGTAGCTGGTTGGGGCCCTGTGATGGAAAAACAACATGCACAATACACACTATTTGTATTCTGGAGCCAGATGGCTCAGTTCGTGAAGAAAGAGAAACAACAACACAATCATATGACACTTAGATTAATTTGTTGTGGCAGGGAGCTACCCTGGTAATTACTCACGATACCCAAGACTGGACACAGGCTGGACGAAAATAGAGACAGCAGGTGGTGAATCTGGAGTGCCAGGAGAAGCAGTGCCCACACGATTCACCGAGGCGTTGTTCCTGTTCAGGCGTGGAGCAGGGGCTGATTCCCCAGGCAGATCTCTCATTGATGGCTTTCTCTGCGCCCAGTGGGGTAGTCTGACAGGGTCCACATGGCAAGACCCGGCCGCATGGAGATAACCCGCAGGATTCAGTCTGATTGGGCTGGATACAGCTTCCAGCAAGCAGAACACAGTTCATGCAGTGGGGAACCAAATCACGACCCACTACAAATACACAGCACATTTATATGTAAGAAATTCTACAGTACCAGGTAATCACTCTCTGATTGGGCTGGATACAGCTTCCAGCAGGCAGAAACACAGTTCACACAGTGGGGAACCAAATCACGACCCACTACAAATACCCAGCACATTTATATGTAAGAAATTCTACAGTACCAGGTAATACCTCTCTGGTCATGGTACACTGTCTCTGCACAAAAGCAGGAGTTCAGAGGTGGCTGGAACTGCTGTCAGGCCGATCGCATACAACAAAATCTTCGGTCTTCCTCAGGTACTGAGCCTGGTACAAGTCAGTGGCTCACAAATCGGATTTAGTCTGAATTTCCCTCTCACGGCAGCAGGCATACTAGCAGGCCAAACTTAGGCCTCTCCACAGTTCTCCTCGTGAACTACACCAACGGCCGTCGACTCGCTTCGAGCTGTTGCTTCTTCAGCTCCCAACTTAGATCTGCCCCAGACAACAAGCAGCTTGGGATGTCCCCACGATCAAAAGGTTCGGTTGACCGACTCGGCTGTCAGTCACAACAAGGCTCCCCCTTTAGGTGCAAAAGGCGCCAACTGCACAGAACTACAATTCCCACAGTTTTACTCCCACAGCCCCTGCAAGCAGGCTCCATTTTAGAGTCCCAAAGTACTGATTGGTCCAATTCGAGTTCGGGACCAAGATGGTGGAGACAAGCAGAAAAGCCCTTGCTGCAAAGAAGGCAGGTTAGAATAAACTACAATAGTATTATTACTCTAAAAAATGATCAGTAACACACACCTTCTAACACAGCTCCCTCTGCACAATTAGCGATGGCAGAAATGGAGTGATTATCCAGCAAGCCAAGTGGGACTCGAGCATGAAAACACTCAGCCCCCTTCCCAGTTTGATTATAACTGCAACCAGGCAGCTCTTAAAGAGACAGTAACCAGAGGCTTTACAGGCACTCTCCAACATTTAACAGTTATACGGCTAGAACGCGGACACCAGCCTGGCAGTGAGCATTTAGGCAAGCTCACAGAAGACTTTTGGGAACCCTCATTTGTAGGGGGTTACACCTTCTCTCCTGTAGAAAACTTGCGTCCGTGTTAAGTTGGTACCATCACAATATTTACAAATGCAAATGACACTATATATTTATACCATTAGTATGTTATGCAAGTAACATCTGATGCATTAGTCAGCGTAAACTTATACTTTTACTATACAAATTCTCTACACTTCACAATACTATATTCATTTCGACAACACATCGTGCATATTTCATACAGGTAATTTACACATTACTATACAGACTCATGTATAACTTCTTGTACATTAAACAATGTCAGAGGGGCCTTCCTATCAGCTAACTTGGGGCTAGAGGCAGGGGCACCATACCTAGAAGCAGAACAATCAACCTGGAATTGATACTGAGGCTCAGTTTGGTCAGTGAGCTCTGGGAAACATAAACCCTTTGTGGACCACATTAAGAGGCAAATCCACTGGCCTCCCGGGAGAATCATAATTGAAGAGTACTACAGGCTTGACAGCTCGGCCAGTCCTTCTGGGGTGGGAACAACCACAGTCTCTGTACTCTCAACACTGGTCCTGGAACTTTCATCACTTGTGATGGGTGCCTCTGCCTGGGTAACCACGTCCAAACTTGGAGCACTGTCAGCTCGTTGCTCTGTAGGCTCTGTTTCTACAACACTTTGCTCATTTTAATAGGCTCAGGCACTGAAGGGGCTTTGTCAGTGTGACATATTCAGCCAGCTCTGAGTGCTGTATCATTCTTTTATTTCTTAAAAATAACAGAAATGTGGTATTGAATTTGTCTTTGGAAATGCCAGTGTGCTTGGAGTGACCTCCTTCACTCACACACACACACACACACACACACACACACACAAAACCAGATCTCAGTATGTGAGATGACCACACACACAGGAACTTAGATAAAAATCTAACACCTGCAAGGTCAAGATAATTGCAGGGCTAAAAGGTACCTAAAATCAGGGACACCCTGTTTAGCTAGTTCTATTATCAGTAGCCAAGTTGGCAGGAAAGAACATATCCATTTTACAATGTTTACAGGAAAGGAAAGCAGGGCATGACACTTCTATGTGAAATTAAAAAGGCTTTGATATCTGTGAAGATCAGGAAGACCTTTTTCATCAAAGAGGTGTCATTTGAGAATGGACGTTATGCTGAGAAAACAGGATCTTACTGCCTTATAAGGATCCTGTTTCCTGTAGAGATATATATTTTTAGTAATAATATCCTGATAGGGAGGAAGTACAGTGACCTCATCTAGGGGCTTGAGAAAGCAGCTTTTAAAACTATGATTCTGGTTTCATAGATTGTCTTCTTTACCTGACTTTGAAACAGCAACATCAAGCCTTTAGAAAATAAATATTCTGTGGATAAGAAATATAGTTGCACTTTACACCTTTTTGTTTAATGACTTGTATGTTTTTGTAATAAGAGTTCTGTATATTATTGTTTACTATTTTACCTTTTGTTTAGTAAAGATATATTTTAAAACAGAAACTGCCTGGTGTGCCTTGAAACATTTCTTTGGTTTTAAGTGAAGTTAGATGGTTTTAAAGCTGATACGGTGCATGACTTTATGGTGTACCAAACTGGGAAACAGTTTAAGAGTTTCCTGGGTCTTGTATAGAGTTAAAAGGGTTCATTTTGTAATACCGGTTAGGGTGCCCGTAGTCAAAGATATCTGGCCCCTCAAAGACAGAATTATCTGAGCCTGACAACTGGGTATGCTAACAAGAGGTTAACAAGTTTGAATCCTCCAGAATTTGAGACTAAGGTGACTCAATCCACAAAACAGACAAGAGAGCTACCTTGTTCTGTTCACAAGACTATGCTCAGAGGTTGGCACTTTGGGAGTAGAAGGCTGACCTGCTGAGCGAATCTGTGACAGATTGGTGTCAGTGGTGGGATAATGTTTGGTATAATAAGCTTCATTGTACAGTGTGTCAGCTTGAGACTGTTAAGCTCACTTGAAAGAAAGAAAGGCAGTGATTTAATTAAAAAAAAAAGGAAACACAACGTTATCACTTGGCGCATAGTCAAGTTCCTACCTATTTTATTTATTTTTCTAAAGTGCAAAGTCAGAGTAGCAGTAGTGAGAGAAGAAGAAAATGGCTTCCACTACAGCAGGCACACTGTAGATTTCTTGAAGCAGTTGTGTGGGGACATAGGAGTCCTGTTTGGGGTGAAAGCTAGTAAGCAGAACTTCATAGAGGCCCTGACGGTAGCAGATACCCAGAGCAGGAGTCACAGACTGTGACTGAAGGGACCAGACCTCGAGTGTGGCAGGACTAGAGGCCAGTGAGGGGTCCCAAGCTGATGACGAGAACAGCAGGGCCACTGTCAGTGAAGGACCACAGCAGCAGGGGATGGTCACCAGTATCCTGAATCCAGACTCACTCAAACTGCAAACTGAGTTGCGCAGAATGGAACTGGAGGCAGCGACAACAGAGAGAGGCGGATCGTGAGGCAGAGCGACAACAGAGAGAGGCGGATTGTGAGGCAGAGCGACAACAGAGGGAGGCAGACCATGAGGAATGTGAGCGCCAGCGAGGCAGAGGAGAAGAGAGCGAGAATGCAGAGAGGCAGAGGAGAAGAGCGAGGAGCACCAGTGGCAACGTGAACTGGAAAAGCTATGACTCCAACCAGTGGCACCAGGGCAGGTAAGTGGCTTGGGTTTAACTGGGACTGCAGGATGGGGTTACAAATCGAACTCCAAATTAATAGCTCAATTTAAGGAAGGGAAGATATAGAGCTTTTTAAACTCTTTGTAAAGTTTGTATTCAGGCTAAAATTCCTAGAGAGTCCTGGAGCTTCAAGCCATCACGCTTCTTAAGGGAAAGCTCAGGATGCATTGGGTCAAATGAACAATGAAGACAGTGACGATTACAACAAGTTAAAAGCAGCACTGTTAAAAATTTGAATTAACTGCTGAATCATACAGAGCTAAATTCAGTAAACTCAGGAGAAGCCCTGATATGAGCTATGAGGAGCTAGCCACAAAACGTCAATTTTAAAACGCTGGTGGCAAGGAATTGACGCAAACTCTGTTGATAAAATTGAAATGTGATTTTATTAGAACAGTTTTATTGGGCATGCCCAGCACAGCTAAAAACCTGACTAGAGGACAGAGATCAAAAACAGTGCAAGAGGCTGCTGAACTCTCAGACCGCTATGCCAAGAGCAGACCTGCTCTGAGAGCTTAATGGGTGAGTGTGGCAGCGCAGATAGAGAAAAGCGTGCCTTCAGGGCAGCTAAAACCCTCACTGCCTCCACCAAACCAGTTAGCCCCAAGTTTCAATGAAAGATTTATCTGAAATAAGAAATGCTTGTTGGTTATGTATAGAAACTGGGCATATTGCCAGACAGTGCCCCAAAAAAGGCGAGCCATAATACACAACAGGGTGCTAGAAAGAAGTGGGTTGTTTGTGTGTCCCTGGGAGCATGCCAGTGAGCATGAGGAACACATGCACCCAGCCTAGTAAATGGTGTACAGACTAGGGTTAAGGGACACAGGGCATCCCTGACATTGGTAAAGGGAGATCTGGTACATCCTGGTCAGCTTATACCCAATAAATACGTAACTGTACAAGGGTTTACTGGTGAAGAGAAAACATTGCCACTGCCAGTGTTCTCCTTGACTGGGGTGAAACAGGGTGAACTGTGCAGCAGGTGGATGTAGCCAACACATTAGCAGTGGATGTGATCCTGGGTAACAATCTCCAGCAGGGGGTGGCATGTGCAGTTACCCGTAGCCAAGTGGCAAGGAAAATAGTAGTTCCCTGAACCCCAAAAGCCATTGGGAAGATACTGAGAGGCTGGTTCCCAGCCTGTGTCTCCAGAGGGGAGACTGAAAAAAGGGGTAGAAATTTCCCAGGAGCAAGTAACCACCCAGCTACAGAGGGTTACTCCAAGAGGGAGGGTGACCCCTTGTCAGAGGGTAGGGATTGACAGTGATCCTGAGGGCCCTGATGCTAGTGCTAGGGTCCCTAATTTAGCGACTGAAGGAACCTGTCCCATGCTTTGGGAAGGTGTGAGGGTTCGCAGCTGCTCAGAGAAGTGACCCTAGTTTAGAGAAGCTGAGGGCTTGGGCAGACTCGAATGGAGCACAGGAGGTGTGGAAGACATGGGGTTTATTGGGAAAATGGACTTATGCATACACAGGCAGTACAGACAGAGGGAGGGATGCTAGGCAGGCAGCTTATCGTTCCCCAGGGATATCGTGAGCAGTTGCTCAAGGTTGCCCATGATACTCCTTTGTCTGGGAATCGCGATGGACAATGCAGCGGTTAGACCAGAATTTCTACTGGCTTAACTTCACCCAGCAGGTGAAGGAGATTGCAGGTCTTGTCACCGTGCCAAGAAACAGGGAAGGAGAGCAAGAAACCCAAGCCACCCTAATCCATTGCCCACAGTGGAGGAGCCATTCCAGAGGGTGGGAATGGATATTGTGGGGCCTTAAATACCCCCAGCCCTCAGGGAAGAGATACATCCTGACTGTGGTGGATTATGCCACCCAGTACCCAGAGGCAGTCGCCTATCCTCGCTGAGGACGGACAAAGTGGCAGATGCCTTACTTGGGATTTTCTCCCATGTTGGGTTTCCGAGGAGGTAAGCACCGATCGAGGGGTTCCTTCATGTCGGACCTAATGAAATGTCTATGGAAAAAGTGTGGGTGGTGCAGAGATGACGACACAGTATCATCCACAAGCCAATGAACTTGTGGATTCAATGGTATCCTGAAAGGCAATGCTCGGGCGTTGCTGAACAGCATGGGAGGGACTGGGAGAAATACCTTCCCCACCTGTTGTCTGCATACAGGAGGTGCCCCAAGAGTCGACAGGATTTTCCCCTTCAAACTCTTGTATGGACGCCAGATGCGTGGCCCCTAGACTTGATCCGGGAGGACTGGGAAGGCAAGCACGCCACCCAGGGAACTCCCATTGTGGATTATGTCCTTAGGTTTAGGAAAGGCTGAAGGAGCTTATGGGACAGCCCAGAGCAACCTGGCAGCTGCCCAACAGAAACAAAAAGTATGGTACGACTGCAAAGCCAGAGTTCGCGTACATGGTGGGTCAGGAAGTCATGGTCCTTATTCTGGTACAGAAAGACAAGCTGCAGGCTGAGTGGGCAGGACTGTACAAAGTGGTTAGGAAGGTAAATGACATAAACTACATTGTGGAGTTACCTGACCGTAGACAGACAGAAAGGATGTACCATGTCAACATGATGAAGCCACTATGCCAATAGGGCTGACATGGTGTTTGCAGTGTGTAGTCATGGGAGGGACAGGCGAAGGAGACTCCCTTCTGGACTTGCTGGAAGAGAGCAAGCGGGAGTCCTCTGTGGAGGCAGTAAAATTGTCTCCCAGCTGACCCCGGACCAGATCCAGAAAGTGAGGGAGGTTTAGCAGACTTTGCCCCTTGTTCAGCGCCAAGCCTGGACTAACCCTTAGCAACACACGATGTGGAGACAGGGACACAGATGCCCATATTGCGGACAGCGTATCGGGTGTCAGAGGCTGTCCAAAAGGACATTAGGAGGAAGTGGAGGAGATACTGGATTTACGGGTAATCCAGAGATCCCACAACCCCTTGGCCTCACCCGTAGTCCTTGTGCCCAAGCCAGATGGCTCGACTCATTTCTGTGTGGACTATCGTGGACTGAATGCAGTCACGAGGTCAGCGCCCACCGATGCCCCAGATGGGCCGGGCTCCTGGACAAGTTGGGAGGGGTGACCTACCTGACCATTGACCTGACCAAGGGGTATTGGCAGGTAGAATTGACAGACAGGGCTAAGGAGAGGTAGGCTTTCATCACTCTGATAGGCTTACTTCGAGTTTAAAGTAATGCCAATCGGAATGAAGAACGCCCTGGCCACTTTCCAAAGGTTGGTGAACCAGTTGTTGAATGGTGCTGGGAGTGCACCGTAGCGTACCTGGATGACATTGCCATCTTTAGTACCAGATGGAGGAACACCTTTCACACCTTAGGGAAGTGCTGGGCAGAATACAGAGGGCGGGCTCACTGTCAAAGCCGGAAAGTGTCAGGTGGCCATGGGAGAGGTGGCATACCTGGACATGTGGTAGGCCGGGACTGCTCCGTCCTAATCAAATTAAGATAGACGTGATCCAGGTATGGCCCAGACCAGAAACCCAGAAGCAGATCAGGAGCTTAGGACAGCAGGGTACTACAGAAAGTTTGTACCAATTACAGTGCCCTGGCTGCACCCTTATCTGTCCTGACAAAGAAAAGGATGCCCAAGAAAATTACCTGGGACCCAGCCTGTGAGACAGTCTTTACCAAACTAAAGGAGGCACTGTGCAGTGCTCCTGTTCTGACAAGTCCCGACTACAGCAAAACCGTTATAGTTCAGATGAAAGCCTCAGACTTGGGTATTGGAGCAGTACTGAGCCAGATGTCTAGCCAAGGGACAGATCACCAGTTGTGTACCTGAGCAGAAAGCTGCTTCCCACGAAGCAAGCATACGCCACGGTGCAAAAGGAGTATCTTGCCACAGTGTGGGCCCTAAAGAAATTAGAGCCATACTTGTATGGGCAGCATTTTGTGGTGCAGACTGACCACAACCCACTGGTTTGGCTGACACAGATGGGGAAGAACAATGGGAGACTACTAAGATGGAGCCTTGCTTTACAAAGGTATGATCTAAAAATTGTACATAGGGCTGGAGCGAAGAATCAGAACTCAGTTGGGCTGTCTAGGGTCTATGAGGAGTGAACTGATTTGGTAAGCTCATCCCATGTACAGGATAGATCCCCAACTTCAGTCTAGGTGAGGAGGATTGTGACATAGACAGCCAACTCTGAGTGCTGTATCATTTTTTTATTTCTTAAAAATAACAGAAATGTGGTATTGAATTTGTCTGTGGAAATGCCAGTGTACTTAGAGTGACCTCCTTCACTCACCCCAGATCTCAGTATGTGAGATGACCACACACAGGAACTTAGATAAAAATATAACACCTGCAAGGCCAAGATAATTGCAGGGCTAAAAGGTACCTAAAATCAGGGACATACTGTTTTGCTAGTTCTTTTATCAGTAGCCAAGTTGGCAGGAAAGAACATGTCCATTTTACGTTTACAGGAAAGGAAAGCAGGCATGACACTTCTATGTGAAATTAAAAGGCTTTGATATCTATGAAGATCAGGAAGACCCTTTTTCATCAAAGAGGTGTCATTTGAGAATGGACGTTATGCTGAGATAAACAGGATCTTACTGCCTTATAAGGATCCTGTTTCCTGTAGAAATATATATTTTAGTAATAATATCCTAATAGGGAGGAAGTACAGTGACCTCATCCAGGGGCTGGAGAAAGCAGTTTTAAAACTATGATTCTGGTTTCATACATTGTCTTCTTTACCTGACTTTGAAACAGCAACATCAAGCCTGTAGAAGATAAGTATTTTGTGGATAAGAAAATATAGTTGCAGTTTTATGCCTTTTGTTTAATGACTTGTATGTTTTTGTGATAAGAGTTCTGTATTATTGTTTACTAGTTTACCTTTTGTTTAATAAAGATATATTTTAAAAACAGAAACTGCCTGGTGTGCCTTGAAACATTTCTTTGGTTTTAAGTGAAGTTAGATGGTTTTAAAGCTGATCGAGTGCATGCAGGGTGCGAATTCCTATACCTTAGGTGCCCCAGGGCAGGCACTTTTGTCACAGGACACCTACTGCAGTTTAATGCCTCACCTGTGGGGCACCAAGGTATCTGACAGAGTCCCGTATTTTTCCTGTTGCATGCTGAGCAATGCCTCGGCGTGTGGACTTTTTTTTAATCACCAGCAGTGGTCACGGAGGAGGGTGCTGAGAGGCGCAAGGTGGGCGCATTTTCCTTTGGGCGGGTGGAGGAGTTAGCAGCAGAGCCGGGTCACAATAGAAGCCCTTAGTTACACATCAGCTGAGTTGAGGAAAGAATGGGCTGACGGTCCTCCTCTAATTTGACAGGCACATCTATCAGCCAGCTGCTCAAGCGAGGGTCAGACTATCGCTGGTGGGCGGGCTGCAGGAAACTGACACCATTCTGGGACAGTCTGCACAGTTCGCCCGCCCCCTCGCACACAGTGTGTCAAGCGATTCCTGTAAAGTCGCCACTCTATAATTTTCTGTTGGTGAAGCAAGTCGTGAGTGGCACGCTTACAGCTTGGATGGGCGTCCCCATTTGTTGCGATCGCATTTGGCGATCATCAACCAGATACCTATTCTAAAAAAAAAAAACCTCTTAAGAGCTATTCTAGACTGTTACATCAAAGGGTATGCATACTCGCGCCAACTCCACCAACTTTAGGAACCGATTTAAATGTACCAAAACCTCTTACCCATATGCTCTCAACTGAATGTATTGAGTACAGTTACTGTAAGCATTGGAATTAACTTTAATGATATATCAGGTCTCTAATTACTTCAGTTCCAAGGATAACTACTCTGTATACTTAAAGTAGGCATGATTTCTGCTTATAGTCTGTCTATGGACACGATCGATATATACTGTGTGTATTTTGAAAATCAAATAAAGAGAATAACAAAAAAAAAAACAGCTATTCTAAATCCAGTGAGAGACTGAAAAGTTCAAGTGATGGCGGGGGGTTGAGGGAGCACGAAGGATGGACTCAAGTCACAAAGGACTGAAGTAAATTAAAAACAATAAAAGCTCTTTAAGAGCTAAAAAACAGCTATTCTTAATTTTAATCATGCAAGCAGGCTCCAATCAAACAATTTACAAGTGCCTGCCCTGCTGCAAGTGATGGGGAGGGAGAGTAAGACCACTTGGGAAGATCTCTTCACAACTTGGTGAGAAAATTAGAAGCCTGTGACAAAAACTGCTGCTGCAGCTGCTTGTGTTTATATAATAAATATTAAAAACCTTGCCATACAGAATAAAATAAAATAACAGCATACTACTAGGGGCCATTCTCAATGAGAGGCTATAGGCTGTGCTGCAGGCAGCAGTCTTTTTCTGTAGTACTAATTACAGTTGCAGCAGTGTACAGAAAATCAGAAGTAAAAAAAAAAAAAAAGAATCCTCCTTCCTTACATTCAGTGTAACGAAAAAGCTGTTTTTAAGTGTGAAGTAACTAACTAAATTAAGCCCTGCCTTGAACATCTAAATTAAGAACTACATGGAGCTGAGGGAGTCAGCTTGGCTGTTAAGAATAGGGTTTAGATATCTAAAAAAACCTCAGTAAGAGTTTTATGTAAAAAGAAAATTTGTGTAGCCTACCTAAAATCTGATCCTGTGAGTGTGTGACCCTATTGCTTTTGAAAAAGCAACTCTATTATGGAACTTTTGCACTACCTAAACTATAAATATAAAAAGGCTCTTTCTTTGAAGCCATAAAGAGGTACTGTCTATGCCTGTTCTGTACTACCTTAAATCTAAGTAAACTCTGAGTCCAGATCTTTAGCATTTAATTTGGACTACCTAAAATCAAAATTAAACAGGATTTGTCACCATTGTGTGTTGTGGAGCTTTTGGGTTGACTGATTGCCCTCCTGCCCTCTTAAGGACTAGTGAAGGGCCTACTGATTTATCCTCTTGAGGACTGAAGGAGGGCACCACAGAGGGTAGTGGCTAGGCAGCACATGAGAGAGAAAAAAAAAGCCCCGCCACTTTGTGTGTTGAATTTGTGGGGTGACTGAGTGTTGTCATCTCCTCTTAAAATAAATTACACTTTGTCACCTTTGTGTGCTGTGGACGGTCTGTCCTCTCGTCTTAAGGACTATTGAGGTCTGAGGGCACTAACCAGGAGTGGCTAGATAGAAGGAAAACAAATAAAACCCTTTCTTTGGGACTGCTGTACTAGTCTACACTAAACTGCATACTGAATTGTCCTCAAATAAAAAAAAACAAAAGGAAACCCTTATCATTGCAATCGGTGCTTGTTGGGTCATGCATGGGTAGTGGCACTGAAATAAAATCACACAGAGACCATTTAATTTCTTAATATTTGTTTATTATTTACAAGCCGACAAACCATTCAACTTTCTACTAGCCTGCCTGTTATTAAGCAGCAAGCATTTTATTAATACAGTCAGGTAGTTACTGGACGTACAACCAAAGCACTGAATAGACAACTTGGTCTCATTGGTAAAAATGGTGGCATGTAAAAGTTTCCTGGCATGTACTTAGGTTGCTTACATGCCCCAGTGGGCATGTACTTTTTTTACGAATTTCATGCCCTGGTGCATGAGTTTATGGGTGTACCAAACTGGGAAACAGTTTAAGAGTTTCTCTGGTTTTGTATAGAGTTCAAAAGGATTCATTTTGTAATACCTGGTTAGGTGCCCGTAGTCAAAGATATCTGGTCCCCTGAAGACAGAATTATCTGAACCTGACAATTGGGTATGGTAACAAGAGGTTAACAAGTTTGAATCTCTCCAGAACTTGGGACTAAGGTATTTCGAAGCCACAAACAGACAAGAGGGCTACCTTGTTCTGTTCACAAGACTCACGCTCAGAGGTTGGCACTTTGGGAGTAGAGGGCTGACCTGCTGAGCAAATCTGTGACAGACAGCACTTTCATAGGGTTCTTCAAGTTCTGGTATGTCACCAGAAAGACTCATACCATCAGCCCTTCTTCAGGCAAATCATACAGTTCCACAACACAGAGTCTCAGCATCTTAGACGTGATACTTGGCATTTCACTTTCAGGGAGCTGGCTCCAAGGACAAAGCTGGGGGTTAGGCAGTCCAGAAGGCCCAGCTTCATCCCCACAATTAATCATGGGGTTACCACGAAACAGCTGACTCAGTTCATAAGAGGGGTAATCGGCATGGTCGCACTCATTTTCATGAGAGGTGGACTGACAGTCACTATCATTCTTGGCTGGCTGCGGAGGAAGCCATAATCTGTGACCACTGGGGTAGGTTGACGCTGTCTCTTTCTTGCAGCAGCAGCACGAGTCACCGGCCCAGGGGCTCAATTCGGGGGTTCAGCTCACCATGACTTGACCAATAGGTAGCAAGTGGTTACGGTGCATGGTATTGATGGCTTTGGAGTTGTTCTCAGGCGCACTTTGTACACTGGTAAATCATCCAACTGTCCAACTACTACATGGGGAAGATGGTGCTATCGATCAGCAATTTTATGTTTACCATGCAGTCCTAAATTTCACAACACACGGGTCTCCAGGCGGAGCTCTTGAGCCTTTCTTTTCTATCATGTTCTCTTTGTTGGCTAGATTTCTTTTGGCTGCCATTGTCTGGGCCAGTTGATAGGCATGGTTCAATTGAGCTTTCAGTTTTGTACATATTGCAGGTAATTTTCGCTCGGACCCCATCTGGAGAGACCCCAAAACAGACATCAACTAGGCAGCTGGGCCTCTCTCCCAAACATGAGGCGGTAGGGAGAGAACCGGTAGCATCATTTTCGTACAACTGTGTCGTGTACCAAGGTGCTAATCTGCTGGCTCCATTTATGCTTGTCTTTGGGTGGAGGGTGCCTAGCATGTCTAGCAGGGTGTGGTTAAAGCGTTCTGGTTGAGGGTCCCCTGCGGGTGATAGGGAGTGGTTCTTGACTTCCACCCCATAGACAGAGTATTTCTTTGATTCACCGACTCTCAAAGTCTCTGCCTTGATTAGAATGAATCGCTGGGGCACCATAGTGGACGAAGAAATTTTCCAGTACCTTGGCCATGGTAGATGCCTTTTGATCTTTGGTGGGGAAAGCTTGTGCATACCGTGTGAAATGATCCGTAACCACTAACACATTGCCAATGTTTTGCTGATCAGGCTCTAAACACAAGAAGTCTATGCAGACTAGTTCCATTGGGGAGCTGGTAGTAATGTTGACCAGGGGCAGCCCTCTTAGACAGGGCTTTTCTCTGCAGGCAGCGACTACAAGTCCTTACATGGTGCTCAACATCGGCCCCATCTTGGGCAAGTAGAATTGAGATCGTACTAGGTCAAGGGTCCTGTCAATACCGAGGTGGCCCATATGATTGTGGAAGGACCTCAGTACCAAATCTTTAAAGGCCATAGGCACGACCAATTGTTGCTTGTCTACTTTGCCACTATGATCTACTTTCTCTCTATACAATAACTGATTGAGCAGCTTCAACCTGGGGCCTTCTTTAAACAATAAAGCAGTTTGCAGGTCAGAGCAACGCAACCTGGACACATCTTTCCTTCGTGCAGGGCATCAAGTGCTGGCTGAATCATGGGATCTTGGGACTGAGCCCACTGAATGCTGTCACTGTCAAACTGGGGTAGTGCACTAATATCTAGAGTAGAGAAATGGCAATAGGCAGCGTCGCAGGTATCAGAAGGGCCCAAGCAATCTACTAAGCAGTCTACTGTGTCCGCAGACATCTATTCATCTCTATCAAACTTTTGGCATAATGCTCGGATGTCAGGTTCAGACAGCCTGACCCAATCACCTCAGAAGTGGGCCTCTGTGATAGGCATCAGCATCAACATGGTTCAGGCCCGGTCTGTATTCGATAGCATAATCATAGGTTGATAATGCAGAAAACCACCGTGCCCAGTGGCGCCTAACTTGGCTGAAGTCTGCACATAGGTCAACGGGTTATTGTCAGTCCTCACCAATATCTCTGCCCATAAAGGTACTCATGAAACTGGTCAACAATGGCCCATTTTAGCAAGGAACTCCAACTTATGCACAGGGTAATTTCGTTCTGACGGGGTCAAGCTCCTACTGGTGAAAGCCACTGGTCTCAAACCATCCTCATGGTCTTGATATAGCACAGCTCCTAGACCCTGCAGACTAAGCGTCGATATGCAGCACATAGGGTTTTGTGGGATCAGCATAGGCGAGGATGGGGGCATGGGTGAGCTGGTATATATTTTGTGGAAGGCTGCTTCACTGTCGGGCGTCCAGCGGGCCCAAAGAGTTCACCCGGTGAAAGTATACTTTGGTTCTTTGATGGACCCTTTTTGTATTTCGGTTGGTAGGAGGGTAACCTCAGTAAGATTCAAGAGGAAGCGAATCACCTTTGAATAGTCTTTTATGAACCTGCGATAGTAACCACAGACCCCAAGAAGCGTTGTAGTTCTTTCAAATTATGGGGCTGGGGCCAGGTGGTCAAGGCTTCAACTTTACTGGGATCAGTCTCTATTCCTCTGTAGATACTATGCCCCACATACTTTACAGAGGTTTGGAAAAACTGGCACTTGTCAATGGAACAGCTTGAGGCCAGAATCTTCCAGTGGTCTAGTACTTTAAACAGTCGGTTCTCATGCTCCTCTAAGGAGTGCCCAAACACAATGACATCGTCAAGTACACCAGACATTCCAGCAAATTCATATCTCCCATCATACGTTCCATCAGTCATTGAAAGGTGGCCAGGGCGCCCGATATCCCTGTGGCATTCTCAGAAATTCAGAGAACCCCAAAGGACAGATGAAGGCATTCTTCTCACAGTCCTCCAGGGCTATCGGAATCTGGTAGTATCCACTGCGAAGATCCAACACTGAGAACCATTTGCTCCCATTCAAACAATCCAGAGCATCTTGTATATAGGGCATGGTGTATTGATTGCGGATGGTCCGACGGTTCAGGGTTCGATAATCAACACACATTCTCACAGACCCATTCTTCTTACGCACAACCACAATGGGAGAAGCATATGGGCTTCTGGATTCTTGTATCACACCAGCCACGCAGCATTTGCTGCAGGTGTCTTCTCACATCATCTATGTCTGCTAGGGCAGGCGTCAAGACCTCTTTCAAAATGGCCATTCATTGTGCAGGCGTATGTGATGCTCTGCACCTGGACATCCCACGTCCCATTCCTTCAACGAAAACACTTGGTCTCTAGGCAAGTTTCTTGCTAATTTTAGTCTTCCATTCAGCTGGCAATGGGGAGTCACCAAAGTCAAATAAGTCTGAGTCACTCTCTGTCTTGCCAAGGTGCTTGTTGCTGGGCATCACTGCAGTGTACCGTAGCTAGGGTGCACCCTCTGTTCACCCGGATCTCCCGATCTGACACATTGTGAATCTGGACCATCACTCATCGTGCGAAGGCATGAGCATGAGCAAGCAAGATGCTAGGCTTGAGCAATAATCCTTCTGGCAATTTTTCCATCGCAACGCATCCAACATCAGTATTTTGTTCCTGGTCTCTTTCCGAGGCGGACCTCCCTTAAATGGTACACTGGGCGTTAGGGGCCAGTATCATTGAGTCGGGATCCTTCTTCCACACGATCTCCACCGTTCATCCTGGTCTACTTCCTTGGGTTTCTGTTGCAAATCATATGCCCTCTTGATCAGAGCCGAATTCTTAGGGCCCTTCTAGTCGGTCAGCCTTATTTCTCATGACAGAGTTGTGCTAGCCTCCCAAACATGTGTGCGCTTTGTTCCAATTAACAGGGGAACCCAATCATACAGTCCAGTGGACACACACCAGGGCCAGTGTCTTACTTGCTCCTCCACACCAGTTACAGTTGCATGAAAAGACAACCAAGCCTAAGTGGGGATAAGACTTGTCGCTCATCCCCACACATTATCCTTCCAGGAATTGTAATGGCATATCAGATAAGTATTTGTCATACCAGTCCTGAAATACAATGGTCACTTGCAACCCACTGTCAAGCACAGCCCGAGTAGGAGTACCATTCACAGCCACAGCAGTCTCCACTGAAGAGTCCACTATTTCAGACCAGTCGGGAGAGACAGCAGCAGGGGACTGGACAGACGATTTAGCCACAAAGAGGTTTGAGTTAGGATGTCTGAAGCCTTCACGTGATCATTTCGTGCACCTCTTGACCACTGATTTGGTTTCAAGCTCCCCTTGAAGCGGTTCACCACTCTAAGTCCTTCGAGAACGGCATTCCTCTTCATGTGACCATCCTTGCTGCAATTGTGACAGATGACAGGCTCTTGGGGCATCCTTGGAGAGAACATTGCAGGGATGCTGGAGCACCGACGGGAGACTGTGGTATAGCGCCTGCTGGTAGTGTGCCATGTCTCAACAGTTCCTTTAGGGTGGCAGTCAATTCCTTGAGCTACGAAAACCACCTCAGTAGCGGATGCCTGAGGATGCACCCCACCCCATGGCAATCACGTCCCTAACAGGGGTCAGGGTCTTTGTCAACAGGGGATACCCTCAGTTCATAAAGGCACTAGAGCAGGGTGGAGCAGTGGACATGACCTACTTAGAGTTCAGTAAGGCATCTGACACCATTTCGTATCTGGGGTGTCAGAAGGCCAGCCAGGGAGGAGGACAGAGTATCTGTAGGACCGCTGTACTTGGGGGAGGGCAGAGCCCGATGCTTGTCTGGCCACTGTCGGAAGCTCTGGGAAAGGCAGCCTAGACCAGAAAGTTGGGAGGTGTAGCAGATGTCAGTGCACGCACACCTTACCAGGGACAGACAAACCAGAAAGAGCCCGGCGGCAGGATAAGGAGGAGCACACACAGGCTCTGCACCCATCCAGCTGGGGACGCCGTCTTGAACTGAATCTGTTCTCCAGTAGGGCTTAGGGAACTCGGCCAGGAGGGACATACTCTGGAGGAAGATGTCGTGAGTAAGAACCGGCAAATGTCAAGAGTCATGGTGTTGGGGTGCCCCTCTGAAGGAGGGCTGTCTGGGAGGAAGGAAGGGGGAAAAATAAGTGACATTGCAGAGGAGCTGGAAGAGAAGGTCTGCCTCTTTGTGCAATACACCAAAATCTGTAATAGAGTGGACACTCTGGGGTGGAGTAGGGTGGAAAGCAGGGTGGGACAAATCAGTTTGTGAACTGGTGGTCAGTTTGGCCACTAACTTTCAAAATCTGATAGCCAAATCAATATTTGTAGTAGCCATTCTTTTTAAGGGCTCACAAATCACTTTGAAGGCAAGTTGCCAAGTTGGCCAATAACTTTCAAAATCTGGTAGCCAAACCTGTTTTTAAGTAGCCATTGGCCACCTGGCTACCCTATTTGTCTTACCCTGGTGGAAAGGATGAGCAGAGACCTGAGAAAACATCTCCTCCCCAGTTTGATGCTATGCCCCACACTGTCCCTCATTTAACTGACAAAAAGGTTCAGTTATTTGGACTAGCTTTGTGCTTTCAAACTCAAAACCCCTCCCTCCAAGCTGGCCTGCAGTGCAGCGGTAGAGCTAAAACTGCGGCCTGGCGAGCCAGTTAGGGGAACAAACCTAGGACACTGGAGGGCTGCCGGGGAGCAGGACTGAGCATCCTACAGATGCTGTCCTCCTCTGGGTGGAAGGTTACATAGAAACATAGAGGTTGACAGCAGATAAGGACCCAAGGCCTACCTAGTCTGCCCATTTCTTTTCTACCATATAAATGTGCCATCAGCCTTTGCTCTGTCAGTGGCCTATCTATTCATACTCATCTGTATTGCTCCTTATGTCTATCCCATGCCTGTTTGAAGCCCTGCACTGTATTCATAGCCACCACTTCCTGAGGTAGGTCGTTCCATGCATCCACCACTCTTTCTGTGAAAAAGAATTTCCTCACATTCTCCTTAATCGGCCTCCCTCTAATCTCATGCTGTGTCCTCTTGTCCTGCTATTTTTCTTATATTTAAACATGTTAGACTCTTTCAGCTTGTTAATGCCCTTAAGGTGTTTGAATGTTTCGATCATATCACCTCTCCCCTCCTTTGCTCAAGGGTATACATATTGAGCTCCGTTAATCTGTCCTCATATGTCTTCTGATGCAGTCCCTGCACCATTTTATTACCCTTCTCTGGACTGCCTCAGTTTGTTAATGTCCTTGTGAGTGTGGCCTCCAGTACTGCGCAGTACTCCAGATGGGGCCTAACCAGTGTCTTGTAAAGAGGAATTATTACCTCCTCTTATGACTTGTGATACCCTACTAATACACCCTAAAATCCCCTAGCCTTACCTACTGCTTTAGAGGTCTGCTTGGATGATTTCAGGTCATCAGGTGATGATGATGCCCAAGTCTACTTCTTCCTTTGTGACTGCCAGCAACTCCCTCCAAGCCTATAGGTGGCTTCAGAGTTTCTCTTCCCTATGTGAATGATCTTGCACTTCTTTGCATTGGGTTGATGCTCCTGCTGCGTTACCATCACCTGGGTGACCACGGGTGGACGTGCAGCTGGGAGAGGCGCCAAGAAGGGAGAGGAGGAGGTCGGCTGGGATCAGGAGCAGTGACACGTATCGACATGCACATACTCCTCGGCTCCCTTGCTGGTCGCCCGTTCTCGGGATAGGGGCAGAAACAGGAGAAAATGGACCTAGCATCTGCTCTGACAATGGACCCCGTGCCAAAATTGGGTCAACTCTGGAGACCGGGAGTAAGCAGCCTGACATGATTTGTGTAGCCAGGAGGAAGCCAAGGACTCCATCCTTCCTTGCCGGGGTGCAAGAGCCATGGCAGGATGAGGCTGGCCCTTCCAGTTGCTCAGAGGATCGACCCAGCTCAGACACCTTGGGAGACCCCCGGGGAGGGAGAGGATGATGCAGAGGAAGGGGCATAAGCAGTACAACCCCTAGAACCTGTACCCCACCCTGATGGCAGAGAGGGGTGGCAGCTCTGAGGTAGCTTTTCTATGGGAGAGGGTTCCTGCTGTGGGGCGGGGATAGGATACAGTATGCAGTGCCTCCAAGTAGCAAAGTCCAGGAGCTGTACTGAAGAAAAAAAAAAGCTTGGCAAGGCACGACAGAGTGCTTGGAGATCCCCTAGGACAAATTTAGTTAGCCCATGGGAGAGATGTGTAGGAGCCCCATGGAACAGTGAGCTGTGTGACGGGGAAAAACATGTTTATAGGCATTCTGTCCACACAAGTTGCCAGTCAGTATGCCTCAGCAGTTCCACCAGCAGCAACTGACATCTCCACTTTTCCAGCTGCCAAATATTTTTCATATACCTTATATATCCCTTTGTATTATTATATTTTTTTTACTCTTCCCTACTCAGGACCTCCATGTAAATGAGCTGTGAAGGCGGTGAATACTTTAAACCTATTTACTCGGGGTCTGGCACAAGGGCTCATCAGGGGAGGGACTAAGTGTCCTCTTTTGGCATCCCAAAATATGGTACCCCTACCCATACCTCTCAACCCCTGCCCCATAAATCAGGGACAATGCTTTAAAAATCAGGGACAAAGGACCAAAATCAGGGACACATCTTCAAAATTAGAGATCTCCACCCAGAAAGCTGGTAGAATATGGGGCTTAGTGCAAAACATATTTTCTAAAGAAGATCAAGTCTGTAAATTTAATGCTTGACATTGTTTTGTGCTTACAGTCCCCACTGTTTACCACAAAAACACAAATTTTAGGAGGGACAGAGAAAAATTTTGAGGCAAAATCAGGGACACTTGAGAGGTATGCCCCTACCCACAGTTGCTCCAGTTCGCTTCACTGCGGCCAGTAACACCATCACAAATCCCTTGCACAATAAGTGCTTTCCGCTGCACAGTCCAAGCCATGGCTGCTTACAAACGTATTCATTAACTCCTGTACATATATCCGCCTCTAAAACCACTGCCGAGTAATAAGAGGTGTCCAGTCCGCAGAAAAATACCCAGAACGAGCATGTTAACATTTCAGTTGTTGAAAAATTAAACTTAAACTAAACACACCGTCGTTAACACACATGAACCCCACACCTGGCTTTCGACATCCACAATATGGCGGCGCGCTACGTACTCTCCGACGCAGCGTTACCATTCTTTTTCTTGTAGTTCTGTGGTGAGTCGGGTGGAAGTAACCAATGGAAACAAAGAACTTGGAACCAGGAAGTGCTGCCACCGTGCAGTTGGTCTGATATCTGGGACATCTGCAGACATGTGACAACGTCTAGTATATTCGTAAAGGGTTTATAGATGTCTTATGGGGACAGAAAGCATATTAAAAGCAACTGTAATACGGATTAGTGTCATCCGATGAGAGCAGGTTGTGTGTGAGGACTGACCTGACTAGATTTGCTGGCTCGCAGATATTCCTATAGCTTCGCAGAAAGGATGTCTGGGTTCCCACGATGTTAGTAAGTTTTAGGTAGGACGTCCTTTTGGTGCATCCTGTAGGCGTTCAGCTTTCTTTTGCTGCTTTTCATTCATTGATAAGCATGGATCTGGGTAAAGCAAAGCTGTTGAGGAATGGTGTTAACGCCTTGCGTCAAAATATTCATCCTGTGCACGGGATAGCATGGACGGATGGAAGGCAAGTGGCTCTGACTGCTCTGGATCAGGTGAATGGGGAGCCCAAGTTCGGGGACACCACCGTGATTGGACAGTTCGAACATGTTCACGGACTTTATTGGAGCCATGTGTGTTCTGCAGGAGCCCGGCTCTGCTTGCTGTTCAGCACAAGAAGCACGTCTCGATTTGGCAGCTGCAGACTACTAGCACGCCGGAACAGAACAGGCTTCTGATTTCTGAAACATGCGAGGCTAGTGAACCCTTTCCAGTGCTTCCCAAGGCTGTGTCTGGCATCCAAAGAAAGATGTGATAGCAGTACTTACCAAACGAGACGCGTCAGTCTTGTACTCTGTGCGTACCGATAACTGTCGGGTTAAAGCTGATATCAAAGGCAGTGGGTTGATCCACGGTGCCTGTTGGACTAAAGATGGCAGTCGACTAGTTGTTGCCATTGGCAGTTCACTGCACTCTTATATTTGGAATGATGTTCAGAAGAGTATTAACGCGTGTTCGTTTAGCCCCATATTTGATGTGGGAAGCTACATCTGCGCAATTGAAGCTACCGTAGATTCCCCAAGTTGCTGTGGCCACTGAACTGCCCCTGGATAAAATCTGTGGTCTCAATGCAGGTATTGCATTTGATGTCCCCACTGGTACTGGAACAGACTCTCTAGCCTCAAAGTCTACTGTTTTGGTTGTAGATGACCGCTCTGTGGACATGAGAAGGAGGTCTATAGATTCTGAAAGGTCCTTAGTTGCAGAGTCAATATCCTCTTCTTTGTCGGGTCCTGTGGATCTAACTCATATCCTGGCAAACCATGAAGATCTGACCCTAGTCCCTAATTCACCTGAAGCGAAGGGATTACTTTACAGAAGTGGCCAAGACTCCTCTCACCTTATCTTGGTAACCTTTGAAAGGAAAGTGACCACCACCAAGAAAGTAAGCATACCTGGTATCCTTGTCCCTGATATAATAGCCTTGACCCTAGAGCCCACACTGTAGCAGTAGCTTCCAATACTTGTAACATGGTTTGGTATATTCTGTAACCTCATCAAGCATGCCCAATGTTCAGCAAATTCAGCTGGAGAAAAGTGAACGACCAAAGGGCCTCTGCTTCTTGACTGATAAAGCGTTGCTGATTTTGGTTGGAAAGCAGAGAGCTAGTGAGCCAGCATTCCTTCCGTCATCGAACTCTGATAAATATTTCATCAGGCTGATGATCAAAGATGTTGTTTTGAGGATGATGCCCACTTTGTCTGGTTCAAGTCTGGACTCTGGTGTGAGTGTCCCTGGTGCCAGAAGGTTTTTGAAGGCCTATCCAGAGAAGATCATCCAGTGAGTAAGGAGCTTTTAATACCGGGTAGCCCTGTTGTTTCATCTCCTAGTGGTAGAAGAAGCATAGAAGAAGTAAGAAGCTCAAGCTATGAGCAGAGTCCACGATCAAGTATATCTGATCTGCCGGAAATGCTTCATCCCAAGAGTGTTGCTTTGGGATTGGAAGCCTTGATGCGAACCTGTTAATCGATCGGTAGCGTTGAGTGGAATTGGATCTCCTAGCAAGATCCGCAGTAGGCCATGCTCTCCAAGACTAGAGCCAGAGAGTTTTAGCCGTGCTTCCACTTTAGCAAAAAATAACATTATGCCAAACGACAAGACTTTGGATAATTTATCCAGGAATCTGGAGAGACTGTGCACTAGTTTTGTGGAGGTGCAGCAGTGCCTTTCGGAGATAACTGACTTGACAAAAATGGAAGAAGGTGTCACCAGGAGGATATCCTGCTTCATCAGACCCACCCTTTGTTTACATCATTTGTCAGGTAATTTGAAAACTTGAAGTAAGTTTGACTGTGGAGATAGGAGGAGGTGCTGAGATAGCAGTATCTCTTCTAATCAAAGATTTTGCTCTGGTCGTGTTAATATCTCTGTAAAAAGACCTATAGTATGCCTTACGGATTTAGGGAACCTGGTATGCACGTGTGATAGTACAGTGGCATGCAGACAATTTTACTGTTAGCAGTTGTCCAACCCCAGCATATTAAGACACTGAATATTTAGTTCAAGTTACAAGGGAATCGGAAAATGTTTTGAAGATAAGAGGTCACATGAATTCAGTAACCTAACCTACTAGTAAACCTTTGCCTGACACTACTCCCAGAACTGTTTTTTCAATTAAATGTACTTTATTGAGCATATATCAACAAGTATACAAGCAAACATGCATAAGCGTCTCAGTAGAAGAGGCTTGTAACATAAAAAGAAAATACAGAACAAGAAGAGAAGAAAATCTGAACATTAACATCAGGTGACACAAAACAGATGTAACAAGCAGACCAACAACACCAATTTACTCTGTTTTAGGAAAAACACGTTTAAAGATAGTAAAGTTGAATCAAAAGTCAGAAAATGTGCATGTAAAACTATAAATACCAATTTTGTAAAATGTGATACCTTTATGTACAGAGTTGTCTATAGATTGACAACTTCCATCAGTTTGTACTACAAGCACCATGAACATACACTTTATTCCTTTCTTTTTTAGTTATATTTTATACCCTGGTCTGCCCTGTCCCACCTGCCTCCATTCCTTACTGTCAGGTTTCCCAAGGTTGACTTCCGTTGGGTAGTACTGTTTATACAACACCCATTGTGATAAATATTCCTGATACATTTCTTATCTCTCTGCCTAACCTCCAGATAAACCTTTAGCTGGAGGTTTGATATCACAAAGGCTATCTTGAACCTAGGACCCAATCCAAGAGCAGCTGTCACAATGTCAGTGACATCACAGTAGCACTGTCCCGCTCTGAGGCCAGCTGCTGAATGAAACGAAACTGATAAATCTTTACATAATTGATTTAAAGAGTTACTGAAGCCTCAAAGAAAACTTTAAAAAACATAGTACTTGGTATAATTCTACTGCATCCCATTTATATTTATGTAAATAATATATATTTATATACAGGAATTGTGAAGACATTGTGTATGCAAAAGGGTGCAGTGGGCTAAATGTCAAGGGACCACTTTGGCACACAATTAAAAAGGTGCTTAGTACAGGAATTGGGAAGTAATTGTATATGCAGAGGAAATAGCAGCTAACTGGCGTTAGAAATTGTATTGCATTATATAGCATTCTATTAGCTAGTCATACACCATTATTATGTTGTCTTGGAGTGCACAAGCAACATCTTGTGGTAGATGGAGAAATGCAGAGGTGTGTCAGTGTTAGCGAATGCAGGGCGTGCTTTAGTAGGTGTGTCCCTCATTCCCCAATTAACCAGCATGCTAGCACTGACATAAGTATTATGTAAAGCGCCACCAACTTGAAAGAAATGTTCCGTTGCAATCAGAGACAAGCTCGTCATGCAGTGACACAGATGACATGCCTCCCGTGACATGCCTTTCCTGGTGAAACATTTCAATAAACATGTCAGGCGCCGGAGCCGCCACCACACAATCCCCAAAGAAAACTGACACTCTGGGTGCAGTTCCCAGAGTCCGCGATAACCACCACCCCCCACATTGTGTGGCACTCGGGAGCCCACCCCAATGTGCCTTCACCACAGAAAGTTGACCGTGTTTGCATGTTCCTCCCCGCCTCACTCCCCATTGTGTGGCACGCTGGGAGCCCATCCCAGTGTAGCCAACACCACCACCCCCCAGAAGTCATGGGACACCAGTAGCCCACCCAGTGTGCCCAACATTTGCTTTATTTCACCTGTAAAGAAAGAAAACCATCCCGCGGCACTTGTGTTTTTTTTTTTTTTTTTGTACCTGGAAAAAGAAAACAGTCCATTGTCCAGTGCCCCTCCCCAACCTGCACCCATCCTTTGCGCACCACCTCCCACACACACCCCCATACCCCATACTTGCCTCCAGAGATCCAGCGCTACGATCTTTGGTGGAGGCGGGAACACGTCTGGACTCTTCAAAGCCGAACTGCAAAATGAAGAAATGCTGGTAAGCTGTATAATGGCATCAGTGGGGGTAACAGTGGATATCTCAGCCATTGTTTTGAATTTTGGCTCCAAATTTTTAACATAGGGTTCTTGGGACCCACCTCATGAACACATGCACTGTCATTTTGTTATTTGTCCCTGAAAGGTGCTCTCATGTCACTGCACGGAATCACCTTTCGGGATCGAGTAACCAAATGACAATGCTACAGTTCATGGGTTGGGGTCCCAAAAGCCTATGTTGAAAATTTGGTGAAAAATTCAAAAAAAATGACTGCATTAAAGTGTGTGTTGTGCAGTTTCCACGCACGCTCTTAACTTTGACAGTTTTCAATATTTTCACTCCAAATTTTCAACATTGCAATTTTTTTCATACCTCCTTATAAGTAGTACAGCTGTCATTTTTCACATCCTGCGCAAATGTGTTTTCGCACAATTGTGTGGTTGCTGTGGGAAATCAACTTTGGGACAGATTAACAAAATCACAGTGTCACTGTTCATGAGTGGAGGTCCCAAAATGCCTATGTTGAAAATTTGGTTAAAAAAATCCACAAAATAATGGCGTGTGTTGTGCAGTTTCTGCGGCGCTCGATGCCTTCACCAATTCTTCTATTTTCACTCCAGATTTCCAACATTTCCATTTTTTACATCTTCGCATGGACAGTACAGCTGTCATTTTCACATCCTGCCTGAAATGTGTTTTCGCACCTGTGCTGCCAGATGGCGCAGATCGCTGTGCAAAATCACCTTTTGGCTAACTGATAATGCCACTGTTCATGGGTGGGGTCACAAATGTCTGTGTTGAAAATTTGGAGTGAAAACTCTCAACAAGCATCGGGGTGTTAGGATTTCCAACATCAATGCCCCACCCTGTAGAGACTGACAGGCGTCAGGGTGTGACTTGGGATTGTCGGCTGTAATGCTCACGCTATTCCACCCCCACCCTGCAGTCAGTGACAGGCATCGAGGTGTGCCTTGGACTCTTCAGCCCCAAAGTTTACCCCATTCTCCTATACTGCACCCATCTCGGCATATTTCCTTATGGAATGGGGTGAGCATAAGGCCAAGACCCCAAGGCACACTGCGACGCTGTCGGTGTCTGCAGGGTAAGAGGTGAAATGGTGTGAGTGTTACGGCGACGACTCAAAAGGGCACACCCCAATGCCTGTCAGTCTCTGCAGGGTGGGGTTGGGTTTACGCCAGTTCAATACTTCACTGCCATTCTATTATGCAGCTCTCTAATTCCTGCACCTACAGTGCCAATGCCAGACAACATTCGCATTGACAAATGCTGTTGGTATTAACATTTGTGTTACATTATATAGCCTTGTGGAACAGGTGGAGTGGGCCTTGTTTCATTTTTAAGTTAACAAATGAATAACTTGAAAGGTTATTTTAGCTTTGGATTAGGCTCTACTTTCAGAAACGGTCAGATAGAGATGTTTAATTAGTGTTCAGTAAGCTCTAATTGGGATAGGGTAGGAGTGTCGGGAGGAGGCTGCAAAATATGATCTAAAACTGAGCATAGTAAGGAGGGAAGAGTTAAAGAAAGCAGCACATCCTGATTCAGATAGTGCATGGAGGGAAGGAAGTAGAGATCAGGAAGAACGTGTAACAGTGGTAGAGAAGGAGGGGAGCCTTGGGGTGGAATGGCTATCCTTCATCTGGAAGGACGGGGTCATTGTGGGCAAATAAGGTATTAGGAAGGGTAGGCTGACAACTGCGGGCGCCAGTCTTTCTTAAGATGGCATGGAGAGTGGGGGATGTATAATGTGCAGCCAAATAGGGCAACTAAAAAAATGAGATCAGGGGTCTGCAGGAGGAACTGAGGAATACAGGATGTGCTAAGGAGGGTTATGGCACAGCAGTGAGAGGAGGCAGGGGGAGCTGAGGAGGCTGGACACTCTGACGACGGGGAAGATGGGAATAGGATGAAAGAATAAAGGAAAGGGCACTAAGCCAGAGGGACCAAGGCCTAGAGACACTGAGTCGGGGTAACCAAGGCCAGAGGGTAAAGAGAATGGGGAGATGAGGAAGTGGCAGTAGACAAAGGGTATGGAGGGGGATTAGGATAGTATGGGGAAAGAGGTAATAGGAGAAGAATCTGCGGAAAGACATTCCGCAGTACTGAAGGAAAGGAGACTGGGTGAGACTGGAGGAGTAGCTGATGGGTGTCAGGATGTCATGGGCATGGGGGAGTACTGATGAGGAATTACAACAAGGGCAGATGGAGGAAACAAAGTGCAGGAGGAAGAAGGGGCAATGGGAGGGAGGGGGAGGAGGAGGAAGACAGCAGATGGAGAACGGAGAGGAATCTTAGTCCTAGTGGACTCGATACTAAGAAGAGTCAGGTGAGGAGCAAAGGACAGAGGCATAGTCACATTTGGGTGGAGGCCATGCCAGGAATGACGGCGGAAAGGGTGGGGCATCTGTCCTCAAGCATGCTAGATGGGGCAGGGAGAAACCTCACTAATTTTGCACTTGGGGACAAATGACCTGGCTGATGGGACGGTAGATGTAGTGAAGAGGTATGAGGAACTAGGACTAATTTGCGAGGGGGCAGGTAGATCAGTAACATTCTCGGAGGTACTTCTAGTTCCCAGAGCAAGCACAGCAAGAAAACTGAGAATACAGGAATTTAACATATGGCTAGGAACCTGGTGTCAGGACAAAGTGTATGGGCTGGGGGGACCCAGGAGGACAGCAGTCTGTACACTAAAGATAGACTGCACTTAAACGAAAAGGAAAGAAGATGTTGAGGCAGAGGATTGGTGAGTACGTGAGAAGAAAAAGTGAATTTAAACTAGGAGCGGGTGGCAAGTGGGTTAGAGGCATGCAGAGGCCTCAGGATGGAAACTACATGGCTTACCCCCCATAACAGTGAAATGGGACTAAGGGCAGGTCCGAGGAGGGGTACCAGAAAAGAGTTTACTGCAGCATAGCGACGAGCAGCCACAGAGACATCGCGACAGCGGTGCGAGTGCCAGCAATGTGGTAGCGGGATGCCTCCAGAGTTTCCATTGGGGTTGTGTTCTCAAACCCCCACACCCCTCTGTCTCTAGGATTCCAACCTGAGTCAGAGTTGGACCGGGGAAACGAAACACCCTGAGAGGCAGTCCCTGGTCTGTAGAGATCACAGCGACACACCTGGATTTTGCCCAAATCCTGTCGCTGTGATGGTGTTCGCCGCCGGGGAGTTGCTGCAATAGAGTTAATGGAAAGGGGGTGGGGTGACGATTTATGGAGGGAAGGACTGAAGTGTGCAAAGGAGGATGGGGAGGAGAGCAGAATGGAGTCGCCTGGATGCAAATCCAAGATTCCAGGAATAGGACACCAAGGTTAGGAGTGTTGTACAGGCTGCCTCCCAAACAGAAGTGTTAAATAAGGAACTAGCAGGGCAGATCCGGAGGGCCTGCGGGAAGGGAAGTTGTGATAGTGGGGACTTCAACCTGCCAGGAGTGGATTAGAGTACCCAGCCACCAAGAATAGAAGAGGCAGGTAATGCTGGACGAGTATAGGACAACTTCCTGGTGCAGACAGTCAGTGAACCAACCAGGAGGGAACACTCTTGACCTCATGCTGACTAATGGGGAGTGGGTGAGGGAACTGAGGGTGGAAGAACCACTGGCAGGTAGTGACCACTGGGCAGTATGGTTCCAGTTGAATATGGGTAAAGAGGGTGGTATCCGACACAAAGGTGCTGGACTTTAGAAGGGCTGACTTCAAGAGGATGGGTACAAGGGTTCCTGGCCAGAATCCAGCCAAATATGGACATGAACCAGAGGTGAGAGCTCATAAAGCTAGGGATAGTAGAGGCAACCAAATCCTGTAGTAAGACCCAGAGTAAAAGGCTAGGGCTAAGAAACCAAGCTGGGCAAGCAGGAAGTCATAGGCAGAGTAAGGAAGAAAGAGCTGCCTTCAGGAGATATAAAAAAACTGGGAGGGAGGACAGAGAGGTACCATGAAGGCGAAGGAGGTGACTAGGCAATAAAGGCAGCCAGAGACTCAGGTTGGCGAGGGCATTAAAAAGGGAGAAAAGGACTTCTTCAGGTACATCAGGAGAAAAGGAATTGTAAGGACCAGATAGTAAGGATTACGAGGAGGGAGGATGGGATGGGTGGAAAAGAGAATGAAAAGGCAGAAGCGCTTAACAGCTACTTCTGCTCAGTATTACTAAGGAGAATTGGAGGGACCCAGTGGGGATGGGAGGGTAGGAGTGCAGGGTGGGGGACAGATGGGAAATCACAGAAGGTAGGGTGCTGGAGGGATTAAGGGCACTAAGGGTGGACAAAGCACCTGGGCCAGATGGCAGTGGCATTCACCCCAGGGTACTGAGGGAGCTAGCAGAGGTCCTGGTGGGACCCTTGGCAGGGCTTTTAATGCCTTGCTGGACTCGAGATGTGTGCCTCAGGATTGGAGGATGGCTCATGTGGTTCCCCTCCATAAGGGCGGCCCCAAGGATGAACCGGGGAACTATAGATTAGTGAACCCCACGCGTCCATCGTGGGAAAACTAATGGAGACAATCCTGAAGGAGAGGCTGGTACCCTGCTCGAGTCCAGTGGGCTACAGGACAGTAGACAGCATGGCTTTGTCACTGGCAGATCCTGCCAGACCAGCCTGGTAGAGTACTATGACTGAGTGACTAGCCAAGTGTAAAGGGCCATGCGGTGGATGTCCTGTACCTGAACTTCAGTGGGCATGCGATTAGGTGCTGCATGGGAGACTTGGAGAAGCTAGAAGGCACAGGGCGGGTGTGAAAATGGTCAGATGAGTGGCGAACTGGCTGCAGAGTGACACAGAGAGTGGTGGTGGGAGGGAACTCTCATCCCCAAGGGCAGTGTGAGCTGGGTTCCACAGGGCTTGGGGTTGTATCTAGGGATATAACCTCAAGGAGGGGAGGTAATTCTGCCATTGTATAGATCGCTAGTTAGACCTCACCTGTAGTACTGTGTGCAATACTGGTGCCCGTACTCTGAAGAGGACATTAAATTACTGGAAGGGGTACAGCGCAGAGCAACAAAGATGATCTAGGGTCTGGGGGACTTACCATACGAAAGTAGGCTGAGGGGCTGAACATGTATTCAGTGGAGGAGAGAGGAGGAACAGGGGACATGATTGAGAACTTCAAGTACATGAGAGGAATAAACAAGACTGGAATGGAAGGGCTGTTCAAAGTAAGGGTGAGGAGGGACACTAAAGGCCATGACTCGAGTATCTAGAGGCCAGAGGGGCACAGGACCCAAGGCAGCATGGATTCACACAGGAAGGTCATGCCAGACAAATCTGATAGATTTCTTTGACTGGGTGACCAAAGTAGTAGATCAGGGAGGGCTGTGGACATGGCCTACCTAGACTTTAGCAAGGCATTTGACACAGTCCCACACAAAGATTAATATACAAGTTAGCCAGCCTGGGAGTGGGTCCAAAGATGACAGCCTGGGTAAAGAATTGGCTGGAGAATAGGACACAGAGAGTAATAGTAAATGGAGTCCACTCTGAAGAAAGGGGGTTACTAGTGGGTACCAGAGGATTCAGTATAGGACCGGTCCTCTTCAATGTCTTTATAAGTGACATTGCAGAGGGACTGGAAGGAAAATGCGTCTCTTTGCAGATGACACAAAGATCTGCAACAGAGTTGATGCACAGGGTGGGGTGGAAAGGATGAGAAGGACTTGGCAAGGTTAGAGGAATGGTCAAATGTATGGCAGCTTAGATTCAGTGCTAAGAAGTGCAAGGTAATGCACCTGGGAAACAAAACCAAAGGTAAGAGTACACAATGGGGTGAGATACTAACAACAACAAAATGGAAAGGGACCTGGGGGTAGTCATATCAGATGACCTAAAGGTGGGCAAGCAATGAGAGGGTAGCAGGAGGGCTGGGGGATACTGGGATTCATAGGGAGAGGCATCACCAGTAGAAAACAGGAAGTTATTATCCTCTGTACAGACAGCTGGTGAGACCCCATCTGGAGTACTGCGTGCAGTTCTGGAGACCCAATCTCTGCAAAGACATAGACAGGATGGAAGCTGTCCAGAGGAGGGCAACTAAATGGTGCAGGGTCTGCACGGAAGACATCTGAAGAGAGACTTAAGGAGCTTAATATGTATAGCCTCGAGGAAAGGAGGGAGAGGGGGACATGATAGAAACTTTCAAGTACCTTAAGGAATCAACAAAGTCCAAGAGGGTAGCATCTTTCAAAAAAGAGGTGTGCAAGAACAAGGGGTACAATTTGAAGATGGGGGGCAGCTCAGAGGTAATTTAAGGAAGTATTTTTCACAGAGAGGTTGTGGATGCATGGAGCGGCCTTCGGAGGAGGTTGTGGAGTCAAAAACAGTGGTGGAATTCAAGCATGCATGGGACAGTCATAAAGCCATTCTAGGGGTGGGGTAGGAAGAAGTAGGCTGCTGGTTAACTAGGATCTGCAACTTATCCATGAGATAGGAAATGGGCAGACTGGGTGGGCCAGCGGTCCTTATCTGCCGTCAAATTCTATGTTTCTATGATACGAGATTGGAGGGAGGAAGGAAGGTTCAGAAGGGAAGTTAGAAGACACTTTTTTATTTTTATGGGAAGAGTGTTGGCTGAGTGGGACGTTACCAGTGGAGGTGGTAGCCTGTAGAACAGTGGGCTGCTTCAGGGCAAGAGGAGGGTCAGGCGAGGGGGTAAGGAGAGAGGGCAGCTGCAGAATAGGGCTGCTAGCTGCATAATCGAGCAGACTCAATGGACCAAAAAGCCTTTTGCTGCCATTTGTTCGTATGTTTGTATATTTGATATATTTCTCCTTCCCATTATTTATTGCTAAGGAAATTTGCATGAATATATGTTCTTTATCTCTTAGAGTTCCTTTAGAGTCTATCTGCCTCTATAGCTTACTCCCTACTTCAAGTCATAACCCTCTGTTGTGACATCACAATCTGTTGCCATGGGAGTAACTGTGATATCACAAACAGTGCCCTGTGACTTCAGGTAGGAGAAAGCAGCACTAACAGACAAACTCTTAAGGAGCAAAGATCCTGTTTTCATACAAATGACCACAGTAATAAATAATGGGAGCAGGGATACAGCACTAATGGGAAATACAAGCTGGACTGTGTGTAAATATTAGGTTTTGCTAAAGTTTTCCGGAACGTGTCACCAGCTCTTTAGGAAGGTATACTATAAACTGAGGTTGTGTAAATCAAATACACGATAGCATATCTTCATTTGTAAGAGAGAAAGACTTTCATAACATGCTTGTGGATCTGCCACTTGTCAGTTATGATCCTGTCCTCACTCATGAAGATAAATTGCCTATTTTGAGTTAGGCCATTGAGTATCCACTATACACCTACTGTATGCTGGCTGCAGTCCAAATCCTTGCTTTCTCCATAAGTTTCACGCCCTCTCCTGTGTCGAGTCCATTTCTGTTGAGGAGGGTAGCTTACTTCAGGATTACATGTTTGGGAGGAGGAAGTGGGAGGCAGGCCAAATCCAGTGACAACGTGTGCTCCCATGGGAGAACATTACTGGCATTGCACAGGATTTTGCCCCTCTAAAGGATCTACTGACATCTTGACATTTGAGTGTCTTCACGCATTGCTGGTCTATGGGAGGAGCAGTGGACATCATTTCACCACTGGCAGCATCTGTGGTGCTCATTTTCCTCTATGGTAGGAGGTGCCTGTGTAGTGTGAGGAATGCTACCCTTCCCTGAAGCCTTGAGAGGCCAGCCGTTCGCACTGCTGTCAATACACCAGCCGTCTGGGGCTGGAACTTAGGAATGTGGAACATAGGGTTTCCCACGTGACAATGTAGGGTGCCATTGCGGTGCTGCTGGACTGGACTTGCACATTTATTATATAATAAGATGCGGTTGCACTATATGCTGCAGGTGTCATAGCGGACAAGAAACAGTTTGAGCGGGAACACCATCAGTGCCATAGCTGTATGTATGTCTGTCCATCACAAAGTTAATTCCCAACAATTCAAACTTTTTGTTTTAGCAAGGTCAGTGAACTAATACTATGTCCAGGGTTGCCACTTCAAACTAAATGCCTCCTTCAGAAAAGTATTTTTTCTTCAATATTTTTATTATGGGGCTGTGCCCTTCAGAAATCAATATAATCAACGCTGAGGTCGCACAAAGATTGAAAATAAAAAATTTCGAAGCAGGCATTTAGTTTGTGATGGTGACCACGGACATATAATACACCTTACCTCGATAGCAATCATCACGAACCATAATCGGAATCCAGGAGAATCGAGCCCTATTCCCTACAACCCTGCCTCACTCACAGTCTGCTACCCTAGCCCAGCTTCAGCTAAACATGCCGAGCTGCTGACACACCGTCCCACTCGCACTCCTTATTGCTTTGTGATGCCGTAGTAACCGAAAGCAGCACACGAGTATTCCAGTGGCACGAGACTCTGTCCACTATACCACTTCCGCTCCAAGATGTCCACCATGACACCTGCAACAGAAACTGCATGCGAGCATATAATAATATGAGGAGAACAATTGTCGTAATAGTATAGGTCTAACATCATTTGCATGCTGTAAGACTTTAGTTCTGATATTTTAATGATATAATTTCAAAGTTATAAAGTTGGCATTAAGTAAACTGAGTAAATAACTCTATATAATGAATATTTGAATAGCATCCTTTTTGTTCTATACCTAAATTTCAGTAAGCGTTTTATTCAGTACCCCATAATGGATTGATAGCAAAAATGGGGGGCAGGAGCTAAATTGGGATGAAAATTGGCTTCGGGGCATTTACAGAGGGTAATGGTGGGAGGATACTATCCTCCCCAGGAAGGTAATCAGTGGGGTCCCAAGGTTCAGTATTGGCGCCACTCTTGTTCAATGCCTACGCCCGGATATGGGGGTTAGAATAGGTTGAGTCTCTTTGGGATGATTCAAAACTGGGAGCACTGGTGGATTGTGAGGGAGACAGTCGAGGGGATCTGGATACCCTGGAGGGTGGTCAAGGAGGAGGGACTGAAATTTAATGCCGGGAAATGTAAGGTATTTATTTAGGGGTAAAAATCTGGGCAATGTGTACATCCGGGGGTCTCACTGCATGCTACATTAGGAGAAATGGATTTAGGGGTGGTGGTAGACATCAAAATGAATAACTCTGAAAATTGTAGAAGAACTGCAGCCAAAGCAAACAGGATACTGGGTTGCATAGCCAGGGTATTACGTCCAGAAGCAGGAGGTGATCCTCCCTATATAATGCCTTGGTCAGGCCACAGCTCGAGTACTGTGTACAGTTCTGGAGACCTCATCTGAAGAAGGACATGGCTGCTGGAAAGTGTTCAGAGGAGAGCGACCAGGATGATTCAGGGCATGGAGGGAGGCCTTGAGGAGAGACTGGAAGAGCTTGGGCTTTACTCACTGGAGGAGAGGAGGATAGGGGAGACATGATAGAGGTTTTCAGTTATGTAAAGGGAATAATTAGGAGTTGTTTAGGCTGAAGAAGGGGAGGAGCAACCAGGGGCCATGAGTGGAAGTTGGAGGGGAAATTACAAGGGGGAACGTAAGAAGCATTTTTTTCACTGAGAGGGTGGTGGAGCCATGGAATGCGCTTCCCGGGAGGCTGGTGGAGGAGGGCACAGTGGAGGGCTTCAAGAAGGGTGGGACAGGTACAAGGGAAACTGAATCTAGAGAAGACCCTCTTGGGGGATGGGGGTGGTGGTGGGGCGAGCAGCCACTAGGGTGTTAGCTTTCATATGCTAAGACAGACCACATAGCCTATTCTGCTGGCTTTTAGTTTGTTAGCATGTGGATCTAGTGATCCTGCAACTCCCTCTCTTGCTCCCCTCACACTATAAAGAAACGTTACTCAGGGTTTTAAATAGTCGTTATTACATCATGATTTACAATGCAAACCAGCTGCTCTGGCGATCCATTTTAGGTCTGCATTGCAAAAAAAATGCGATGCAGTCTGTGACTGACTCTTACCCTCCCAAAGCCCTGCCACTAGTTCTGTGCTGGCCCCCTCCTCTGAGCTAGTTGGTCAGAGCGCCTAACTGTAGAAAGGTGCCAAGCTGCATGTTTCAGGTGCATCAGATGCACTGTGAATGAGGGGCACTGCAGTGTCTTGTGTTGCACACAGGGAGACCACCAGAAAAATGCGGCTTCTTGTAAGACTTGGGCAGAGGTGGTCGGAACTGCAAGGACTACGGCAGGCAGCAGAATTTGTTCAGATGGGTGGCACACAGCTTCTGTGACACACAAAGCAACCTCGTCAGAGTGGACAACCTGAAGGCTTGCTGTGCAGAAGGTAGGGCAGTGGGTACAGACAAGCGGGGCTGGCAGAGCGGTTTAAAAAAAAAAAAAAAAAAAAAAAAATCTAGTGGGTGCATGTGTTGGAGGATCCCTCATGCTGAGTGTCCATGCCCTTGTTTCAGTGACAAAAGGTTGACAGGGCAGGAGACATGAGTGGTGAGGTGATGAAGGTGGGGGGATTTTGCCATTATGGGCTGTCTCATCAGTGTGTGTGTGTGTGATTAGAAGTCAGTGCCTGTTTTCAGGGAAGGTAAAGTGACTTGCCCATAATCACACAACATGCAAGTGGAGGCTGTTGGAATCAAACCCAGGTCTGCTGGATTTACCTAGCTCATTACTCTAATCCTAGGCTATACTGCCAATGAATTAGGCTTGTGTCTGTGTTCAGTTGAAACAAATCATGCAAAGATGGAGCTAATTTTAATAAGAATTTTTATTTCAGGATAAAATATATTTTTTTAAATTGTATGTAAACAATTTTGGTATTTTACTTTGCTAATCAAATTGAGGCAAATGCCGTGCATCTTTAAAATTGATTAGCAGAAAGTGCTATATTTTCACAGCTTTTTAAAAACCCTGTTACTCATGCAACATCCGGAACCCCTGCAACTGATGTCCCTGATGGGAATCAGTCGTGAGAGAATTTGGTTGACTGCTAGGCCTCCCAAAGGTTTCTAATGCTCCAGTTGCTGGTTCTGTGCTCCTCAGTCAGTAACTGCAGGTAGAACTAACTATAGTTAGGCTCGGGAGCAAGTGGAGTCAGTGATTACTGTGATGGCGCTAAGAAATGATCTCATTAGTGACATCAGCCACGGGAAAGGGGAGTTGGGATCCCGCTTGTGTGGTGCATGTTCATTGAATGGTGGAGAGGGAGTTAGAGGCTCACCAGATGGAAATTGAAATCATTTTCAAATGCTCTGCTGACAGGTAAAGTTTTGCTATTAGCGGTATCCAAACACATTATTGTTGGGCTCGTTCTCCCTTTAAACCCAGAGTTTGAATTTCTTTAATTCTACCCATCCAAATGATACCTTTAATATAAGTTCTACAAAAAAAAAAAAAACACACAGAAAATACAAAACATGTAATTCATTCCAGAATGTTTAACAAATAGAATAATATTTTGGGATTAGTATGTTACACGTGTTTTTGTCTTTTGAGGGGTGAACACCTATGGGAGCAAAGCTCAGTGATTTCATTAGGTGGCACACACAGGGGTATGTTTTTAACAAACACCCCCCAAAAAAAACACGTTACTATACTCCTATCTTTTGCTTTTGATAATTGCTGATTTTAAAAGTGGTGTTTTCTGTACTTTTGAGGATAAAACAAAAGTAGTTCATTAGTCGATGGGCTGCATCTGTTTGTTAGCGTCTAATGTGTATATCACAGTTATGAATAATGAATTTTGAACACTGATTCAGTGTGTAATAAAGGCTAACAAGCTATTACAAAACAATAATAAACTACAAAAGCTCATTACTCAATCTGTATTGCAGTTTGTTGTGCGTAGCTGTTATCTGCATATACAGATCATCCACTTAGTATAGTTCTTCCGACATAGTAATACCTCAGCACTTTGAATTTGGGTTTCTGGCCCTGAAGTGTGCTGCACCACCTGATCTCATTATTGCCACTCCTTTTTTGTTTGTTTTGTTTGTTTATAGGCACATTTTATTATTTTATCCCCACGGAGGCATAGTGTATCTCTGTAAAGCATATTGTGATCAGCAGGCAATGAAAAACTGGAACCATTGCATACTACTTTTGATATCTGTGAGTTTACTCACGCCACCAAATGAGTATGCAGCAGACTGCTGTGCAGCCCCCCGCCTAGTCACGACCAGCACTTCTTCATGTACTGCTCCGACAGTTACTGTGCCTGAGATGAAGGCAGTGTGAAATTTAAAAACAAACAGAAAACCCTTTCCAGCACCCTCTTAGCAACCTGTCCCACCCCTCCTTCTCAGGCCCCAGCCATTTGAACACAAGCCTCCCCAGGGCAGTGTCGGGAGGTGCAAGAGCTGTGGTTGCAGTGGGGCCTGCACTGTTAGGGGCCCAGTGCCTCGGAGGTCGCGTATTAAGAAAACTCTTTCTCACAGACAATCTTGAAAGTTTCTGTTTGGAAATTGCTTATCCATTAGAAATTGAGTTTGTCAGCAGATGCCCTGAATTGGGCATGTTCCAGGAACAGGTGTTTGTTTTTTTCTGTTTTTTTTTAATGCATTCTTGATTGCTCTCGATCAATAATAATATAATACTTCTTTTCCCGTCGTCACTCGTTCCTGTATTAGAGTGGTTGACACTTGCTTCAGCCTGAGCCAGAACAGCTCAGCTTCACTGTTCTTGCTGCAGCCGGCGCGTAAACCACTCTTATACAGCAAACGAGTGGCTCCGGAGATATATTAACATATAAAGAAATAATCCAAACAAACCACAGGGAATTACAAGTCAGTGGAAGGAAGAGCACTCAGTAAAATAATGGAGAAAAAAAAATCATACTAAGAAGAAAATAACAGAATAACAAGAAAGTGAAAAGAAATAATAATAAAAATACAAGATTCCCAGTTCCCAAAGGAACCTCAAAACAAAATCTGTAACCCAAACTACATAGCGGGCTTGTTCAAGTATTTTTCACCAAAGGCATATTTCATCATCTCTCATGCAAGACATCAGGACTTCACGTGATTCAGAAAGAAAATGCACACGAGTAAATTGCAAAACTGCACACATTTTTTGCAGAGCAAACTGACATCTGGTGAGCCAGATATGCCATTTAAAAGAAAGCAACTAATACGGGAATTTTCGTGCTATTTATCCCACAGTCTATAATATCGCCTGTGCGCTTATAAAATCATATGCCACTGTACCAAGCATCTGTTCCTTCCAAGATATAGCAACAGAGTTCCAAACTTGCATCAAGGGTACGAAAATTTCCTGGTATCCTGATCAAAGTCCCCATTCTCTATTAAAAAATAAAATAAAAATTCACCAACTTATTAATCTGGTGTAATTTTAGTTGGTTTGCACCTGTTTATAACCCCTCCCCTAAACACACACACACACACACACTGACAAGGTTGAAAATAGTACTGCCTAGCCCTCCTTGCCAAATATTAACTTTCTTCTTCTAGCAACCCTGGACCTGATGTGAGAACCTCCTTCTGTCTCCCTCAGTGTCCCTTTCTTTCCTTGGAACCACTGGTGACTGATATGTGTCTCCTGCCTTTGCTTACTCCAAACTCTGGCCCCAGAACTTGTAACCTGCAACTTATCCCCACTAGGTGGGACGAGGCCTCAAGGATATATTATTACCTTTGACTTGGACAAGTGACCAGCTGGAGAAGCCGCAAGGACAAGGCATAACACGTTGCTGTGATGGGCATGTTGGGATGAGTGGACTTCATCTGTCCCCAGTCCGACAGCCATTTTTCACCATTTAACCCTTCCCTCTTATCTCCCACTGGGCATACCCTGTGGAGTGACCCTACATGTCACCTACAGGGTGCATATTTTGTAGTTTACTTCATCAGTGTTCCAGGCTTGTACCAACAGTGCTGAGGGCAACTTGCAGCGTCATATGGAGGCAGTGACGCTAAGAGCTGACCATAAAGTGCTGTATACTGGAGAAGACCCAGGTTTGAACTCCACCACAGCTGTCACTTACTGTCTGACCCCTGCGCTTCACCTTCTCTCTGTATCTCTCATCTTCTTGAGTTTCCCTTAACCTCCTAAATCTCAGTTAGAGACAATGTCTACCCCTCCCATAAAACTAATGGGGTTGCTAGAGTTTATATATATATACACACACACACACACACACACACACACACACACACACATACATATCTATGATTGTGTGTACATATGTGTATATGTGTGTGTGTGTGTGTGTGTGTGTGTATAAAATGGGTTAGGTCAGAGAATCCATGCAATTGGTAAAGACCATCAGGTGACGATGCGTATATCAGAGCACAACCACACACCTGCACTTTTACCCCCCCCCAAAAAAAAAAACAATTTGCCATTTTATCACATAACCCATTCTAGGGTGTCGCGTTCGTGCTCTGAAATACCCACGCTTGGTGGTTGACGACACCAAGGCGCAGCGATATCAGAACGCCACCGCACACCTAAGAGTGGGTTATCTGTTACGTTATATGAGTGTGTGTGTGTGTGTGTATGTATAGATATATATGTATATATAATGGTAGCACGGTAGTGCTACCATAGTTAGGGTTGAGGAGCCATTTCTATGTTAAACTCAAATATTTTGCACCTTAATAACTTTGCAACCATTTAACAGATTTGCCTGAAATTTGGAATACATGATCAAGAACCATAGGCCTTGATCTGCCAAGTTTCGTCACTGCTCGGATATACGGCCGCGGAGTTATTGACGCTTGATTCAGCGCTGCTGCGACGCTTTTTCTGAATTCCCACGGTCGCTACCTACAGGTCCGACGGTTTATGTGACGGTCCGAAATCTTCAGGGAGCATGTCGGGTCCCCATGTGCCTTTCGAAGATTTCGTGAAAAATATTAAACGGTTCAAAAGTTATTCAAAAACAGTTTCCCGTTATAAGTCAATGGGAAAAGTTAACAAAAGTTCGACAGTGTCGCAATGCACTTTTTAGTGTCGCGAAATGGCCCTGTTAGTGTCGCAAATCCGCCATCTTGTTTTCAGTTGGTGATCAGAAAATGGTTGGCATTTAAAATTGAGACCCTCTAGCAACCTAATTCTTTTGTATTCACCTAGTCGGGCCCTGAGGATGCTAGCCAGGTCTTTATTTTGGGTAAAACACCCCAGAAATATGTTTTCAAATTTCTGGAAAAGTAGTGCCGCGCCCGCGAAAGTGTCGCAAATTTTTCTGGCTTTCCGCCAAATCATTACTACTGCTGTTTTACTATGTCCAAAATAACAGTAATTCTTTGGCACTCGCTGCAAAAGAACGGTTGGGAGTTTTAGGCTGAAATATGGAGGAACGAGAAGACATCTCACAGATGTGCCTTTCAGTGTTGTTTTGAAAAATATTACATGGCGGCAAAGTTGGCACTCCAAAGTTGACGGTTTTTCCCATAGGATAACATTACGGCGCTCAACGCATTGCAGAAATCCTTTGGCACCCTGCTGCAAAATAACGGTTTGGTCTTTTTTCCTGAAATTTGAGAGGAAGACAGCCAACAGCCCACAGATGTGCCTTTTCAGTGGTTTGGTGAAAAATATTACAGGGAGGCAAAGTTATGGCGCCCAAACTTTTCTTTTTCCCCATGGGATAACATTACGGCATTCACCGCGCCTTTCAGGGCCCGTATCTCGGAAGCGGTGTGAGATACGGACTTTTCGTCGAAAATTTCTTAGCCCCTAATGGGGTTAAGATTCAAATTAGCTAGGACAGTTGTAAATAATATGACTTTTAAATTTTTTTTCTATGTCATACGGTTCCTGAGATATAATGTATTTAGTATTCCAAGATCTCACTTTCTGCACGATACTCATTATTATGCATACGTTATTTGTACTCACTGTCTTTCTCTATGCAGGTTTTGGGAAAACCAACCTGTGCGCTTACATTACTGTTACTGTTGCCCTTTCGGCTTGTGGTTCTGTACCCGTTCACTTACCATTGGCGTCTACGCCACCATGTGCGTTATCCTTTGCGTTTTCATTTGCGCTTATGCTTTCTGTTATTTTTGCCATTTCTGTCTACAGTACTGTTTCTCTTTCTGTTTCACTTTGCGTCACCATGCCCATTGACATTTCCGTTTGCAGGCACCATGTTACAACACATCACGTGGCAGACCATTCCGTCACGCCACCATGTGCGTTACCTTTCTGTTCTCATTCGCGTTGTGTTACCATAGTGCGCCACTGTTAGCATTTCTGTTTGCATTGCTGTCCCTGTTAGTATGCCACAACACATCATGTGGGGCCCACACCCATTATGTGGTGGGCCCCGCTGCCCTGCCATTGCATTACATTCACTATTTCTCGTTATCATTCTCAAAAATAAGGGAAATTAGAGGCAAAAACTCCATTTAATGCATTAGTTAGGTTGTTCCACAGTGACAAAAGTGAGAAAATTGCTGTTAGGTTGAAAACCAACCTTGCACCCCCCCACCTCCCCAACCGGCATTGTGGTGTGCATTAGGATCGTGGGTCCTAACTCTCACCCCATTTTCCTATACTTCTGCTGCTTTACACATGTCATGGGGTGAGAGTTAGGCTGATGATCCCAAAGCACACCCCAATGCCACCACGTGCGTCATCCTTTTGCGTTTTCATTTGCGCTATGCTTTCTGTTACTTTTGCCATTTGTGTGTACCGCATTGTTTCTCTTTCTGTTTCACTTTGCGTCCACCATGCCCATTGACATCTCCATTTACAGGCACCATGTTACTATGTGATAAGATATCACGTGGGTACACCGTTTCGCTTTACGCCACCGTAAAAGGCATCTTTCTGTCTGATTCACGCTTGTTTTACCATGTGTGCCACTGCTAGCATTTCTGTTTGCGTTGTTGCTCTGTTAGTATGCCACAAGACATCATGGTGGGAGCACGGGCCCTTGGGCCCCACGCCCCGCCACCGCATTACATTCACTATTTCTCATTATCATTCTCAAAAGAAGGAAATTAGAGGCAAAACTCCGTTTAATGCATTAGTTAGGGTTGTTCCACAGCGACAAAAGTTAAGAAATTCGCTGTTAGGGTTGAAAACCCTAACTCCAATTCACCCCCCAGCACCACACACACACAGACACACACGCATTCAAGTATGGGGAGGACCAAGTCAACACAACCAATGACAGACATCCAGCAGCAGGTGACAGAAATAACAAACAATTGTCTAAATGTACTACGAGACATCCCCACCCACCTGACCAGGTACTGCATGCTCAGTGGAGATCAACAGCAAAACTCAGGCCATGTACACCAAACGTACACATCCCTGATTGCAGCTGTACACAACGACCACACTTAGTAGTTGCATGGCCTTACCTACGATGCCCACACCAGACCACACCACTTGTGGTGGGCCACCTGAGCAATAGAGTTTAGCAAAACCAAGGAGTTGTACAGGTATAATATCTCTAATTATAACAAGGGTTTGAGAAATGCAGCTTTCTAATTGACTGTAAACATTGTAACAGCCTTATGTTTAGTTTTTATTAACATACATGTAGAGCCTAACTATGATGAACATGGTTTAATGTTGTTTAAAAAACAGTTTTATTATGATAGCAATAAGCCACTCCCAGGTATTATGTCAATGGTCAGTTTATCACTGTCTAGCGACATGTGGCACTCGGCTATGCCTCATTCAACATTAAACACCTACAAGGTGATTAACAGACCATTTAACATAACTGTTGGTCATGCCTTATTGCTTAATTGTCTTTGTGAGTAGATACTCTCCTCTGCTAGGCACTGCAGCAGCTTTGCAACACAGTGTCCCACCCAGTTACACCATACACTGTCTAGTTACTGGAGAATGGCTGTGAACATGAACTCATGAAGATGAACAGTGTAACTTGATCATTACAGTCATCGAAACAGTGTGATTATAACTGACAGAGTCATGTGATAGAGAATAACCCCTGCTGTCCTAGTACACTTACCCCATTGTGAGTTAAATCAATACTAAAAGACGTTCTGTTTATATCTACACTATACCTACTTGATTCCTGTTGTACCACAATTAACATAGTTATCACTTTGATAGCATCAGTGACAGAAGTGTGGCAAACCAAACAGTAGGCATACAGCCTGAGTATGAAACAGCTGTTAAAAAATCACACTGTGTCCATAAGTGGCATAGATCACTCATTGCAACAATTGTAAATGTATCACTATTTGAATAAGTTAGTCATCACAGATGCAATGAGATTGTCTTTCTCAGTTACAACATATAGAATAGTGGATGGGTGAACATCCACAACAAGGCTGTGTTTCCATCGAGGGAGTTGATGACATCACAGAGACCTCAGGAGCGCAAGTCGAGAGGTCTCGTTGATGTCATCAACTGCCCGAGATGGGGACGTAGATTTTAGTTGTGGATGTTCACCCATCCACTGTTTTTTATAGTATATGTTTTTTTTTGTTTTACTTTTTTTTTTTTCATTACTTGCCATGGTGCTGCTCCCTGCCCTCTGGTGCTTCTGCTTGTGCCCGTTCCGCTTATGCTCCGTCCTGCTCTCAGCACATCATTTTTTTTTTTAAATCGGTGAGAAAAATAAAAAAACTGTTTTTAGAAAGGGAGCCATGTATGGCTCTCGTGTCCCGATTCCCGACTTCTCAGTCGGTGGCTCCACTGCTCGGCGCCGCTAAATGCGCCGCCATGTTTTTTCATTTTTTTTCTATAGAGCATCGTCTGAGCCAATCAGGCAACAGGTCAAGGGTAAAAGTTGTTGTACTACTGATGTGATGTCAGAGCGATAGTACAACAACTTTTTTGACCTTTGAACTGTATTTTACAACAAGATTTCAGCAGTTGCTGAAATCCATTGACAATAGGCAGCACCCATATACTATATACTCAGTAAGTGCCTACAGGAAAATCTATCCTATATACATCTCCGATACAGGTACATCATTGTTGGCTCAGTAGTGCTATGATATTTAGAAGTTGCTTGGCCTGATCCATGCAATTACAATGTTTCTTACAAAGAATACTTACTGCATCTTTAGTATTGAAACACACTGAAGGTCTATGTATGTACATCAGCAGTACATCTTCATCAGTAAGAATGCATGTGATACTGGCAGTACGAATTTCACAGCGTTGAACAGGCAATGCTTTTCCATACGCTTACATCAGCCTCTCTATGTTGAGTAAACCATTGCAGTAAATATACTACTATGTAAATCACCTACTAAATGTATCACTACTTCTATCTTGAGCATGCTAGTGTCTTATAGTTAATTTATGTGCTTGTCTTAATTAATGTATACTCACTAGTGTTAAAACCTTTCTACAACTGTCATCATGCACCTTCAGCATTTATATTGAATAACGGCACAGTACCAGTTGTGGTGTGGTGGGGCATCGGTAGGTAAGGCCATGCAACTACTAAGTGTGGTACGTGTGTGCAGCTGCAATCAGGGATATGTACGCTTGGTGTACATGGCCTCAGTTTTGCTGTTGATCTCCACTGAGCATGCAGTACCTGGTCAGGTGGGTGGGGATGTCTCGTAGTACATTTAGACAATTGTTTGTTATTTCTGTCACCTGCTGCTGGATGTCTGTTATTGGTTGTGTTGACTTGGTCCTCCCCATACTTGAATGTGTGTGTGTGTCTGTGGTGCTGGGTGATCCGGAGTTAGGGTTTTCAACCCTAACAGCGAATTTCCTCACTTTGTCGCTGTGGAACAACCCTAACTAATGCATTAAACGGAGTTTTTGCCTGTAATATATATATATATATATATATATATATATATATATATATATGTAGTAGATAAACCACTCTGAGGTGTGTGATCGCGCTCTGATATACGCATGCCTTGGTGTGTATGTTGTTACGCATGAGGCCCAGGTCGAGTGCATCAACCACCCAAAGGCGTGCATATATCAGAGCACGACCAGACACCTAAGAGTGGGTTATCTATTAAATATATGTGTGTGTGTGTGTCCATGTATATTTGTGCATGTGTGTGTGTGTGTGTGTGTATGTATGTATAGTATAGTCTCAGTGTATACGTGTGTATATAATATATACACATACATGTGTGCAGATATGTGTATATACACACACATGTAGAGCTAGACCTGATGCTGTCATCCCCTGCTGAAGTATAAAAGTACCACAATCATCATCATAATTTATTTGTAAAAGCACCTTTCTAAAAACCAAGGCGCTTGTACATCACATAGACAATACATGGGGTTGCCAGTGTCCTTTTAACCTCCCTTGGTCTCCTAATGTCTGGTAGAGCTTTTCATGGCTTGTAAAGCACTTTTGAGATACAAGGCTGAAAGACAGACACTATACTATAAAAACCAAGTTCCTATCCTTTTTCCACTTCAGGATTTGAAATTGGCACCAACTCACTGGCCAAGTACTGAATGTTTTTTTTTTTACGGTTCAGTAATATTTTCCTTTAACTACCCTTGCAGGCTTATATTGAAGGCACTAACTTTTTAAATAAATAATACAGCAATCAATGCAGCAGTTAGGCCAGTAGACTGTGGAGCCAGTGGATTATTCTGGTCATTAGCCCCACTGGCTATAGATACAAAACAAGTAACAGTGGAAATTTAAATACAGGGTTTTTATTCTCACTGCTAGCATGTACTAGCAGCAATGGAAACTTTTATGTAGTTCCTCTGCATGTCATGGGGCTTGTGACAGCGATGCTTTGTTCACGGCTGCTCTTTTCCGATCTTGCAATGCCAGAAAAGGTACACTGAGCTGAAGCTGCCCTTCCCTCTCCACCCCGCGCAGAGCATTAATCTTTACTTTTCAGGCAAATTTCAACTGAGTGGTCAGTGACATGAGCACTTTAGCGAGATCTCCTGCTCGGTGTGCTGCAGTTATTTATGTTGGCGGAGGTCTGAATGATGCATTAAAATCGGGAGACTTGAGCATATGCAAGAACTCTTTAAATGTTATAATCATGGTATGAAGACAAAGTAAGGAAATGGATGAACTGCAGGCTTTTAAGCAGCTTTTGGGAGGGAGCACTGGTACTTTAACTGTTTGATTCTGATTTTGGCCACACGCCAGGAGCACCCTGCAAAATTTAAAGAAAATGTATAAGAAATGTGATAAATTCTTTGTATATTTGTCATAGTTAAACTCCTAAACCTTTAACATGTCCTTCAAAGACTGCTGTATCCTTACTGGAATATGCGACTTTGATGAAAACAATCTGGCCTGTGTCAGTGATGCCCCAGCTCGCATGGGGTCTCCTATTGGGGTGGGGGTGCCTGGACAGTGGAGATGTGGCCATGTGTGTGGTGAGGGGGTGGTGCTGCTAATCCTGCCATTATACAGATGTAGTGATGCCACCTCTGCCCACACAATGTACCGTGGAAATTGTGTTCAGAATGCTGCATGTCTGCACATCCCCTGGCCCATCCCTCCCAACCACTCTCATAGCTAGGTGTGCGTCTCAGAATTGGGCAGAGTGAGCCTGCTGCCAGAGCAGCAGCTGCACAGATCATTTGCTATGTGCGGAGCAGGATGTCGGCACACCACAACCCTCATAAACCCCTCTGCAAGTAGGGAAGGGGTGCTGGGTTTTGGGATCAGGCCCCTAACCCTGAGCTTGGATTTTGAGAGTTCGAGAGAATACAGACTGCATGCAGTAGAGAGAAGTTTTTACAGCCATGCCACATGATTTTTGGAGTGAGGGCAAAATGTAACGGTATGGAGATTTCCTCCACTGCTGGGACAGGGCAAACTCCCATGTGTGGCATCAGAAACTTTGGAAGACTTAAACCTGGTATTTAAGCAGCTACAGGGATTGCCTCTTTGCTGCTGCTGCAAACTGTTTAGCAGCTATATACTGTACATCGTTCCAGCCAAGAATGCAACAGCAATTTTGCAAGTATATCACAAAATTCTGCAGTAAACATACCACAGGGAACAGTGTAATTCAAAGGCAGCTAAGCTCTTTGTCATGCAGTATTTTGTGACATGTCACTTACGCAAGTTACCGAGTTTCATTGTGGCTGACTCAGCTGTATATGCCCAACAGGGCTAGTACACCGTAGTGGAGTCTGAGAGCTTTTGGAGTCTTAAATCTGGTAAGCGGGTATGCAGAGAGTCCATCTCTGTTGTTGGGAAAGGGCAAAATGCCCGTATGCAGTCTTTGAAGATTTTTGAGATCGATTTATGTCTGGAATTTTATCTGTGCTGTGATGCTGCCATTAGGTACCAGGTTAAGTGCTGCTGTATATGGGAGGCAGCCTCTTACACTACGTACACAGTGTACATTGCCATGCTATGCTATGCGTGTGTGCCTGAAACATAGGCACATGCTTAGAATACCACTAAAGCACAGCATGGCACACACCACACACGTGCAATATTAAAAAAAAAAAAAAAAAAAAAAAGTGTGTAACAATAAGTTTGCAATTTTTCACAAAAATAATCAGAAGGCTACAGTCTATGGTTCACTGGGACAGCAGCCTACACATGCCATGTTCTCTTCCGAGCGATATAATTACTGTGTATATCCAAGCATCCTTGAGCGCCTGGCTTTTTGTTTAATTTCATTTCATTTATTTGGATTGCAGGTAGGTACACTGGAATAAAAACATTCCATTTTCAAGTACAGCTTGAAGTCAGAGTAATAACAACAGGACAATATATAACTTGTATAATGCATATAATAAAACAGTGAAACATTTAATGAGACAGAAATGTAAACAAGTTATTGCAACTTACATGAATATACATATGTGTTTTTAAAATACTGAGTAACAGATGGAACAAATGACTTAACAGATGGAAGGTGCATAAGATTTGTTGGTAAACAATTCCATCGTGAAGCAGCACGATATACAAAAGTTCATTTACCAGTGTTTGTGCGGACAAGTGGAATACTTAAGTTTTCAGATGAGCGTGAGTCATATCCAGAGGTATGCTTTTTAATAATCCATGTAAGGATACAGCAATGCCAGAGTTCATTACATTATATGTCGTAACACGTACAGTATGCGTTGTTGCTGCCTTCCTCCCCATCCCTCCTCTCTCCTCTCTCTTCCCCTTGGAGTTTGGGCCTCCTCCCTAGGTGCCTTTTGGTCTTGGAGGTCTCGTCCCTCCAACACCTCGATGGGTTGGAACCTTGCCATGAGGGTTCCTTTGTCTTTATGGCACCCTGCAAGGGTGGTAGTCCCTGTAGTAGTGACTGGGAGTGTAAGCCAAAGTGCACAGTTATACAAGCATCCCATATTACCACTCAGTCCTTCTGTTCAGTCCTAATCATACTTTATAGGAACCTGATGACCATGTGAATTTAAATTATATTTAACATAACAAAGTGCACAATGAAAGCAGCTTATCCATCGCACCTTTTACAGCACTCCCAGTCATGACTATTGAGTTATAGTAGTGTCCTTTGATAGGCTGATCCACAAACAGAACTTTTGAATCGATCCTGTCTCCACCCTTGCCCAGATAGAACCATCCCATTCCTTTCAAGAAAACGCACAACACCTAGTGTTTTGGCAGAAAGGCGAACTTTACTTTGACATTGATTGTCAATATACAAATACATCATAACAGTTTGATACAAAATAAGACATAGAAAACATAGACTTTGGACGGCAGATAAGAACCGCTATCCACCTAGTATGCCCATGTCATACAAATAGCACCTACAAAACATGGTTAAAGATAGTATTTCCTGGGGCAGCAGACTCATTGGCTAGAACCCAGCAGTCTACTTTCACTGATGAGCCAGCCTTGGGCCAAAGGAATCCCAGCAGAGCCCCCACTGGGTTGGCCAGCTCCAATGACAAGGAAGCTCAACGGACCAGGAGCCCGTTAGGCCACAGCCGAGCAGTTATATCCAGTGAGGGTCTCAACTGCCCGACCTTCGCCTGCCATTGTCCCAGCTCTGCCCAAAACTGCACCAGTTCACCTTCGTGTGTCCTCATCGGGCCACCCTGTTACTTAACCAGTATTGTAATAAAATTTCCCATAATGCCAAAAACGTCCCCTCTGTACCTACCTAGCTTTCCTGCATAACCCGGAGAACAACCACCAACTCCATTATGGGGAGGGACTAGTTCATGCTCTGAGGTCTGGTCAGAAGAGGAAGACCCTCTACTGACCAGCTCCTTAGTATGCTGGCCTTTGTCCCTCCCTGCTTCAGGCTACTCTAGCCTACAACTGCTCAGGGCAAAGGCCAGTACCTTTCTGGTCATTTGATCTTGGAAGGGACTGACCGGGATTGGTCACTGGACAAGTGACCTCACTGGAATTCTTGGAGGACCATTCCTGTGAGACATTCCTCAGTTCAGTTTGTGTATCGAGCTAGGCTAGTCACATTCTAGGTTGGCTCCTGCACATTAACCTTGTATTAGGTAAAATGTTATTCATTTATTGCCATTTTCAACTTTTGTTATGGGACCTCATGTTTTTATAAAACTCCTTGCCTTCAGGGCCACTAGTTAATTATGATCTGTTGTTTAATTTGTGTGTTTTGTGATTAACCCTACCACCCTCTCCCCCCCGACTCGTTTTTTGTGGTCAGTCTGGTCATCATTTTCTCCTTTTTGCCTGGAATTGCTCGCCTCCCTAATTTCTCTGGTCTTCCAAATGGTCGATAATTACTAGTTGCATGTCTATTGCAGTTTTATACTGAATTGTTTGCCTTGTTTTGGTCTCTTTAACTTGCTCACCTCTTACCTGCAAACTCTGGCGAACATGACTGTCTTACTGGCTGCTTGGTTGAGGTCTGTATTTGCCAATGCTTCCGCTCAGTGGATGATCTGGGGTTTAGGCAGACATTCCCCTTTACAGTATCTGCTCAGGGTTTCCGTCTGCAGGGCATGCTTGTCTGGAACCACTTCAGCTTGAGAGTCTACAGTCCTTCACTCCCCTGTGACCTGTTTTGCTGGTGCGTGCGGTTGTCCCATGTCAGCAGCTTGAGCCCTTCTGCTGAACTCAGGATTCATGGCCACACTGAGATGCTGAATCCGCATGTAGCAAGGGAGCCGTAATTCCCTCTGCTTCCTGCTGGAGCACACAGAGAACCCACCACAGCGGTTCAGCTTCCACGTACAGGTTGATCACCTGATCAGCGCAAGCCAGCACTTCTCTGCTGCCTTACTGAGTGAAATATCTGCATTATAGTGTTGTATTTATTTAGACTGCTTCAAGAACGGATTTTGGCAGACCCAGTACTGTTCACGTCTGGACATTCAAGATGGCGCTGAGACCTTGTGGGCTTTCCTGTCTTGCCATCGTATGTAGGTTCATGTTGCAACTGCTGCTTGGTTTCAGGATGGTGCCAAGATCTTGTAAGACCACAGATCTTGTGGAGCCATTTTATGTGGGTCTGCTTTTCTTTACTGGTAGACAGCTTCAGAAAGGCAACGAGATCTCGTGAGACCGCAGATCCTGGCAGCCATCTTATGAGAGGAATTTGATCAGTCTGGTGTTGTGAAACGGTTCAAATTACTTTACATTTCTGTATAGTGATGATTTATCTTTGTGAGTGGGTCTATTGGGAATCATTGCTTTTTTTCCTGACCTGACTTAACTCCTAGTCTCATATCTCATGATGTGTGAGAGCCGTGAGATGGCTTCCATCTTCGTGGGCAGCTGTATGGGACAACAGCCATTTTGTGAGTTCATGCATGAGAGCCCCCATTTTGAGTGGCATAATCCTAGTTTAATGACTGCCAGTCATTTTAGAACTTCATGTTTTATCATACTAACATACTGTTTGCCAGCAGATTAGGCCTTACGGTCTATCAACTCTGCTCGAACCTCAGATCCCTATTTGGGTGCCGAGGCCCCCTCCCTTGTGTTCCAGAACCCCCTATCATCCATCCCCACCCCTGGGACAGGCCATCATCTAATACATCCACTTTCTGTGTCTGTCCCACCCTCTCTTAAAGCCCTCCACTGTGGATCTCTGAACCAGCTCACCAGACAGTGCATTCCAAGGGTCCACCACCTCTCAGTGAAGAATCTCCTCCTCTTTTCCCTCACCCTTCCACCTTACAACTTCAAACCATGCCTCTGGTGATACCTCCCTGCTTTAGTCTAAAGATCCTCCATGTTTACTCTATTTATTCCCTTGAGGTACTTGAAGACCTCAATCATGTCCCCCGCCTCCTCTCCTCCTGTGAAAACAGACAGAGCTCCTCAAGTCTGTCCTCATATGTCAAATCCCCTAGCCCTTGTATCATCTTAGTTGCCTCCTATGTACCCTCTCCAGGAGCTGTATGTCCCTCTTCAAGTGTGGTCTCCAGTACTGTACACAGTACTCAAGGTGTGGTCTAACCAGTCCATTGTACAGCTGACAGAATCACTTCCTTGCTCCTAGAGGTGATCCCCTTACGATGCATCCCAACATCCTGTTTGCCTTGCTAGCCACCTCCTGCACTGCTCAGAGTTATTTATACATGCATCCACCATGACCCCTAGGTCTTTTTCCCCTATTGAGGCCTCCAGCCCTCCCAGAGGTGTACCTGTGTTTAGGGTTTCTGCCCATGATGTAACACCTTGCACTTGGTGATATTGAAATTTAATTTCCATGTGTGAGCCCAGCTTTCCAGGGTGTCCAGGTCCCTTGCAGGGCCAACCTCCCTCTTCTCCCTCAACTACTGCTCTCATCTTGGGTCATCAGTGAAGAGACTCATTTACACCCTATACCTCCCTGATGTCCGATATGTATGCATTAAACAGGATCGGACCCAGGACCGAGCCCTGTGGTGCCTACTACCAACCTCTCTAGGGTTCGAGAGCTCCCCACAGACCACTACTCTCTGGGTGCGTCCAGCTAGCCAGTTTTCAATCCATCTGACCATCAAAGGGCCTACTCCCAACCCCTTCAGTTTTCTCCACCAGACCATTGTGGGGACAGAGTCAAACGCCTTGCTGAAGTCCAAGAATAATACATCCACAGGCTTTCCCTGTCCGTTCTGATGTTACCCATTGTAGAACTCCACAAGATTGGTTTGACATGATCTACCTGGCACAAACCCATGTTGCTGACTATCCAGACTCCCACCTCCTCCAAGTATACCCCAATCATTCCTTTAGTATACTCTCATTAATTTTCCCACCACGAGGTCAAACTGATGGGTCTATAGTTATCTGGTACTTCCCTCGACCCCCTTTATGGATTGGCATCACATGTGCTCTCGCCAATCCCTGGGTACCCTCCCTGTCTCAAGTGACCTGTTGAAGAGCTCGCCTGGGGTGCAGCCAGTATGTCCGCCAATTCCTATAATACTCTGGATGAATGGTATCCGGCCCAGGAGATTTGTCTTTCTTTAGCCTTGAGGGCTAACCACACCCTTTTGGTGGAGATAGCATCATCTGTCCCCTTCACCTTACTGGGCTTTTTATCCTTATCCTGATGTGACACCCTGGGGTAACTCTCCTCCCTCTTGCTCCATTTCTGTTGCTCCCTGATCCCACTCACTGCCGCCTCTATCCCCATCGGTGGTCTTGCTTTGTAGATATCCCATCCCCTCCCTAGTGAACACAGAGGCAAAGTACTCAAGTAATACTTCCTCTGCCTGGTCCTCGTGCCTTCCCCATGTTTTGGGTTTCATATTTCGTGACCATGTATTTGGCAGGCATGTGGTGTATTATTAGTGGCTGAACTTACAATCCATTCTTTTCTGGTGATTCTGGGTAGAGATGGTGCATATTGTTCAGTTTATGAGGGTGGTTCCAGCCCTTCAGGCAATCATGGTAGTACTTTGCGTCACCTTGAATAAAGTTGTCCTGGTTGTGAGATCTCACAGTCGCTCATGTCAGTGGGGGCCTTCCAGGTCAGTTGGCTCCTTTCACTTTCATGTTCAAACTTTGTTTGTCACCTTCCTTCCTTTGTGAGTGTCCAACCTTGCTGATTTCATTTTCTCATGTCAGGACTGTTTGCCTTGTCTGAGATGGGTCACAACAAGAGAGTATACAGGAAATGTCCCAACTTTCTACAGTCCAGCCAGTCTGGTGACTTGCTTTCCCTCTACCTGGTTGACTGCGACCTGCACAAGGAAAACATGGCTTCTGGCACATCATCAGAGGACCATATGGAGGATTTATTTTGTCGCAGTACTCAGTAACGGAAGTGCTCTAGAAACTTTGGAAAAATCTGAGACCATGTCAAAGTCAAGTTGAGAGACAAATCCGACAAACCCTAGAGGGTGGCTAAAATACCCAGACAGGAGGGAGTTAACAACGTGATGACAGGTAATAAGCATTCTTCAGAGGAGGAAGATGCAGACATGAAAGAGGGAACACAAGAGAAGATCTCTGGGCCGGCTATGCCCTCTACATACCATCCACAAGACCACTTGAGTCCTGTGTGAGGTTCTGAAATTTGAAGAGCCAACTCCCAAGAAGAGCAAAAGGTAGACCCACTCATGAGAGAAAGGAAAATATTTCCAGTGTGCAAGGAGCTAGAGGGTCTGCTTTTCATGGAATGGACGCCTGCAACACAGCTAAAACAAGGGAACTGTCTGCCTTCAACAGGAGGTACCCACTAACGGAGGACAAGCAGGACTTAAAGACAGCATTAGCAAAACTTTGAAAAAGTAAGATTTATATTCAGCTCCATCCCAGTTTCTTTAGTACTTCATATATTTTCAGTAATTGATTCCCCATTTTCTTTATTACTGACAACAGTTGCATGAAAACAACTCACTGTTTCCTAGACTCTGGCTTCTCTGGCTGCTTCTCTACATGACATCACAAGCTCCTGTTTATGACAGCATAATTATCGCCGCAGCAACTTATTTTGATGTCATAAACGTAATTATGATGTCAGGTGTAGGTAGCAGCCAGAGCTCAAAGAGCAGAGATACTGTATTGATACAGATACCCTAGAATAAGGAAATAGGGATGAGAACTGCAGAATAAAATACAAAATATAAGTTACAGTTATGTCTGAATATTACATTTTCAAAGTTGTCTCAACTGTGTCAGGAGCTCTTTAAAGAGCAACTCTGCACTGCAGCATGTGCCTTCATAAATAAGATGTTTCAGTTCTTACAGTTCACTAGAGAATACTTTTTTTTTTTTCATTTTCAATGTTCCTTTCCAAGATTTACAGCACATCTTGGTAGTCCATCTAAAAGTCCTGTATAGAAAACAACCATTGACATCTCCCTCTTAACGTCACAGTACCTTTGTTCCTACCGGTCAGAACAGTGCATCATTTACAGCGCATGCAAGAAGTGTGCTGCAGTTACAGGGTAGAATGGTGAATGGCAATTACCACGACCCTGTAACTGTTACCTCAGTGGGAGGGACTGAAGGGAGGGAAGAAGGGTTGAAAAAGTGGTGACTGGCGAGCTGCTCCCATGGCGGAGATGCAGAGCAGCTCAGCTGGTGTGGATCTGGAGGCCAGGGTTCTGTTCCTGGTCGCAGAGTTTTTGTTTGTGAGATGGGTGTACATTATTTTACTAAGTCCTGTCTCACAGATTTCCCCGAGTTTCTAATTCCCTGTAATCAACTCCCCTCTGAGTTGATTATTTTAGAAATGGGGAGTGCGGGCAGAACCTCTCTGCAAAAACATGATTTCTTATTTCATTCTGTAGCTGTAGAAGCGGTCCTTGGTGCGTGTTTGAACCGCTACCATGTGGATTTTTGTACTGGGCACTGTTATTGCAGGCACCCTTGTTGCTGTGCTTTTGTGTTCGTTGTTCGAACCTAGTGCTCATGTGTTTATGCTGTTATAGTGCTCACCATGACAACAGACTGTGATGTCACAAACAGTTGTGTTCTTAGGAGGTGAGTCAGATATATTTTGAAAGACTCCTTGAAATAATTACTGCATTATCTGCAATATTTAGTAGACAACAGCAGGGAAAAGATAACAAAAATAACAAATAACTAGACAACAACGGTTAAAATACAATTGATATAAATCTTGTGTTTTTAAGCTTTCTACAGTTGCTCTTTAAGGTTGTTTTTGTCAAGGTAGATCCTCAAATAGCCTTCTGAGTCACCGTACAGTTTTACCTTCTGAAGCGCCACAGCTTTAAAGGACCCAGCAGATAAAAGGCACGGGTTGCTAAGTATAGCAAGTACAGCATCCATGGCATCTTATTATTGTCTTACCATGGTATTACAGAACATTTTTGCACAAAAGAAGCCTCTTTGAACTCTTGCATCAGGGAGAGTTGTGTGAAGGACAGTTGTCCCTGAAAATGCAAACAAAACTAGTTGAAAGGTCTCAATACCACAGGATACTGTGAATCACGGTTATCGTGGTATCTGAAATTCCACTGGTATCAATACTGTGACTTCTGATAACACAGTATGCTGTTATACCGTGACATTGTAGATGCAGGCCATGGCCACCATCAGCTGAACAAGAAGGCATTTGTAGTTAAAAGTTCTGACAAGCTGACCAAGAATCCAAAAGCACACTGATGAGGTCACAATTCGAGGAGGCAATTTGGTGTTCGGCCTGGGCCTTGAGAAGTACATCAAACACAAGAGCGATGAGACCTGGCCGGGGAAATCAGGCTGTCTACCCAGGTTCAGGAAGAAAGATTTCAAAACCATTTTTAAAGAGTCCAAAAGCAGCTGCTTCCAAATGGTGACTCAGATATTATGGCTTCAAAGAAAATTCTTTCAATAAACAAAATTTTTCCAACAGTAGAAGCCATGGGGGATGGGCCAGAGGAAGAGGAAACAACGACCGTCCTGCAGCAACAGAGGATATCAAGCATGAGGAGTACATGGCCCAGGGACGGAGGTACTGGTGGCAGGAAGACTCCAGCTCTTTGCCAAAACCTATGCCGAAACAATAACAGACAGATGGGTGCTGGAAGCAATCTCAGGGATGTGTGCCATAGAGTTCAACCAGTGATGCAGAAACAGCAAATTTGTAGAGTCAAATTGCCTCCAAGCAGGTCACCTCAATCACAAGTCAGGGCCTTAGAAAGCAGACTGCAGCAGGATGGAGCCATCATGCCAGTGCCAAAATAAAAGCTGCAATACAGAGTACACTTAATATTCTTTCTGGTGCCAAAAGCGATGGTGGACCTGAAATTTATCAATCAATTTGACCAGTTCAAAAATTCAAAATAGAGATGCTTCGCTTAGCCATTGCGGTAGTCAGAAAGGGGACTGTTTGACCTTAGTCTGTCTCAAAGATGCATACCTCCACATAGCAATACGTCCATTACACACCAGAAGTTGAGTAGATTCTGTGTTCGGCTGCCTCCATTTCCAGTACAGATGCCTACCTTTTGGTCTATCGTCTACCCCCAACCCCAGAGTGTTTATGAAAATGATGGCGGTTCTGGCTACAATCCTGAGAAAGGAAGGAATACACACTGTCCCTTATCTATACAGCTGGCTGATAAGAGCTAGGTCCAAGGTGGCAGCACTGAGGACAGTAATCAGAGCCTAAGAGATACTGACCCAGCATTGCTGGGTAGTAAACAGAACAAGGCAACCTCAACTCAAGTTCGAACCCTGGACACCTTGAAGGTATTGGATATGGCACAAGGGTTTATATGTCCATCGGACAAGCAAATCTAGTAGCTCAATTTGAACAGGATAATAGCCTGCAAGTACTAATGGTCCAACTTTGGGAGTCGTGGCATCTTGCATCAACCTACATAACTGGTCAGGACGCCACATTAGAACCCTCCAGAGGTTTCTGTTGGACAGCTGGGACCATGCAGCTCAGGATTATCAGAAGAAATTGCTGCTGCCAGCTCAAGTTAAGCAGTCCTCACGACGGTGGACTCTGAGGCAGAACCTGGACACAAGTCTACAAGTATAGAGTGCAGTTCTGGATGGGGCAGTGATACAAGGCAAGTGGTCAACTGCAGAGTCCAATCTACTGATCATTGTGCTAGAAACCAGGGCATTCAGACTAGACTTGTACGATTCCTGCCAAAGATTCATGACCAACACATCAAAATAACAAACAGGGTCACGATGACCTACACTGACAAGCAGGGTGGCACAGAGAGCAAGTACATGTCCAGAGAAGCTACCCTCTGCTACATGGGCAGAACACCATCTAGCCAGTCTGTCAGCCATCCACTGAAACTGGGAACTGAACAAGCAAGTGGACTGGCTCAGCAGGCAGACTTTGAATCCCAAAGAATGGCATCTCAACTAGCCGTGTTTTGCACAATCCAAACCCGATGGGAATCATTCGATCTCAACCTCATGGCCACAAAACTAAACACTCAAGTCCCACTTTTTCTTCTCAAGGTTCAAAGAAATAGAAGCAGTGGACGCCTGTCCATGCCATGGGAGTTCAAAAAGGTATACATTTTTCCTGCACTGGCCCTTTTAGCACAAGTCATTTGAAAAATCCTAGAATCCAGGCGGTGGTAGTCCTCATTGCCCCAAACTGGCCCAGGAAAACATGGTTCTCGTCAGTCATATAGATACTAACAGACAGTCCCATGCCGCTGCCAAACAGGTCAGACTCTGCACCCCACTCGCTCAAACTGATGGTGTGGCTGCTCAAAGGAATAAACTGTTTAGCAACAGAACTCTCAGACAAGTTAATAGACACTATGATGCAATCCTGCAGTAGATAAATAAAATTTATGGCAGTCATTGACTGACTTTTCTCCCAAGTGGTGCGAGAGTCATGTCATTCACGCACATCCTGTGTTATAGTACAAATCCTAGCATTCCTGCAGGACTGTTTGGATAAAGGCTTAATCACCACATCCATCAGAGTTCAAGCGCAGCAATAGGAGCAATTCAAGGAACAATCAACAGCTCGCTACTAGGAACACACCCTCAAGTCCTCACTTTCTCAAAGCTAAGGCCAGCACTAGACCAAAATGAAGATCACTGTTAGCACCCTTGGATGCATTGACTAAGGATCTTTTGAACCCATGGGGATTATTTTCTCACTCTGAAGAGTGTTTCTCATCGCTCTATATTCATCACGTAGGACAAGTGCACTACAAACCTAAGTCTGTAATGAACCATTCCTGATTTTCCTTGACTACAGAATCATACTCGGACCAGTTCCATCTTTTCTACTGAAAGTGTCATCTCCATTTTGTATGTCCCAAGATATTTAGTTTCTGTCCTTTGAACTGGGATCAGATGATCCACAAAGAGGTCAGTTACTCAACCTGAATTCCATCAGAACCATCAAACTCTTATTTGGTCAGGACAGCAGCGTTCAGGAAATCGGAGAGGTTTATTTCTTATTCCTTGAACAAAGACATGGACTGCCCATATCTAGTCAACCATTGCGAGGTGGTTGAAGGCAGCTATCACCGAAGCATGCAAAGCCTCACGTCCCACAAAAGTGCCAGCTAACCTGAGAGCCTGTTCCACCAGGGCAGGGTCTACCTCCTGGACAAAAGGGAACTCTGTATCCATGGCAGAGATATCTGCTGCTGCTACTACCCTGGACTTCAGTGCGTTGCCTTTTCCAAATACTATAGTTTTGATACATGGAACACACTGATAAGGCCAGTTTTGGCCTCACGGTTCTTTAGTTGCCATGTAGTTGCTCCTCGTCTCACCCTGCTTGATAATGATACTTCCTCTAAGTCACCCAGTGGTCATGGCTGGGAGTGCTTTACTTGCCTGTTAATGGTGATTATGGGAGCGCCATCTTTCAGCACTCCAAGGATTGCCTGACGAGGTGAAACACAATCGACTCAGATACTGAATGTTAGTTATCTATTTGATATTGGTAGTTTTCAAAACAAAAAAAAAGCATTACAGAACAATTTCTTGGGCATGGACTGGAAGTATCTATAGTGTTGTTTTTTTGTTTTTTTTTGGTTGGTTTGTTTTTTGTCTGAATTCTTCTTTCTTGAATTCTACATAGTTCATTAAAGCCTATTGAATCCAAGTTTTTTCTCTTCCCCATTTCTCTGTTTGTTTTCGAGGTCTTGGAAAAGCTCTTTTCATCTGTCTCTTAAAGTGATTGAGGTTTCAGGAATAGGCTTTGGAAGAATCTTACTGAGGAATGTCTGGGGGAGAGAAGGGTGGAGACAGGATCAGAGTCAAAAGTTCTGTTTGTGCATCAGCGTATCAGAGGACCCTACTGTAACCTAATGGTCACGGCTGGAACTCCACAAAAATAAAATAAATTCTGTTCTGCAGGTGTTCTGCTTGATTTTAATGAACTTTATATGCCTTTTTTTTTTTTTTTTATGTTGAATAAACTTGAGTGCCAAGCTGCATCTGAACACGCGAGGAGAAACTGCATGACACAGTAAGTCCCAGAACATTGAACCATGTGATGGGCCAGTTGTAAGCTGGACTTTGATCCCACCCTCTCACTCAATTTCTTGTTAAAACTTAAAAAGAAAAAGTCCACAAATTAGTATTTCTCGATGTGGTTGCGCTTTATGGTTATTAAGGTTTTCTAAAATTATTTAGGACCTTCTTCACCTTGTTAAAAAAAAAAAATTCGGAAATGCAGAATTTCATGGTTGTATTTTCTGCATCAAGCCAAGTTTGGCGTAGGTAGAGAAATAGCAGTTTTGCTCACCCCTACCGTGATAGGGACCCAGATTCGAGAGCAAGCCCAGAACGCATCTGAGTGGGCCACAATGGGCAAGGATTGTTACCAGTGGCAGCTTTCCTAACAGGAGGAATTACCCATGTTCTGATTCCCCAGGGACCCCTGTGGTGGCCCAGGTTCAGGAACGATCCCGGATACATCTAACTGACACATCATGGTTGAGGATTGCCACCAGTGGCAGCATACCTTTAACAGAGGAGGGATGCACAATGTTTTGATGCCCTGGGACTCCTGTGGTGGCCCACATTCAGGAGCAAGCCCAGGGTGCATTTAAGTGGACTGTCATGATCAAGTATTGCTACCAGTTTCAGCGTCGCTAACAGGGAGGGATGCACTACATTCAAAGGATCACTGTAGGGGCCCAGGTTTGAGAGCAAGCCTGGGGTGCATCTAGCTATGCGATTATGGTCAAGGACTGCCACTAGTGACTTAGCGTGCCCTTAACTTGAGAGACATGCACCATGTTCTGATGCCCCTGACTCGGATGGTGGCCCAGGATTAGGAGCAAACGTGGGCTGCATCTAACTGGGCCATCACAATCAAGGATTGCTGCCAGTGGCAGCATACCCTTACCAGGGAGGGAGGAATGCACTAAGTTCCATTATGACCCCTGTGGGGCGAGGACTAGGTTTGGGAGCAAGCCCAGGAAGCTTCTGAGTGGGCTAATGTGGTCAAGGATTGCTGCCAGTGGCAGGATGTCATTAATTGGTGGGGAGGGATGCACCACATTCCGAGGCCCCTCACAACTGCTGTTGTGGCCCAGGTTCATGAGTGAGCCTGGAAGCACATCTGCGTGGCCACCATGGTATGGTTAAGAATAAGATTTGCTGGTAGTGGCAGGGTGCCGATTAAAGGGGGAGATTTGTTCCATGGTCCCAAGATACTGCTACAGGGCGAGCCATGTGCCAGTGAGCAGCAGGGGAGAATGAGGGCAAACTCCTCCCTGCTGCCTGTCTGAATAATGGCCATCATTACTCTTGGGCCATACACAACATGTGGAAGCAGAGAGTAGTGTCAGAGCTTAGAAGCCCATGGAGGGAAGTATGAAAGAATAAAACCTTAAAGAAACTGGGTCAGGACTCTTATTGTAAGGTAGGTGGAAGTTTTGTACTTTCACTGGAAATGCATTCCACCAAGATCACTTGTCAAGTCATCAGCAGCAGAATAACCTTGTCATGCCATGGCCTCCTTCCATGCAGTATACTGTAATTCCTGGCATGCCCAAGCGTCCCTTGGACACTTGGATTTTTGCTGCCACCTTTCTTTCCTTTTCCTGCAGCACCTTTCTCCTGGGGTTGTGCCCTTCCCGTGGTGACTTTGGTCTTGGGAATTGTCCCTGCAATGGAGAGCATTACTCAAACATTGCAGTACATTTATTCTTAAAGGTCTGGGATAGGTACTGACATTTACAAATAATAACAAAAAGGTTGAGTCCAAACCAAATTTGTACTGTTGGAGCTGGCCCAGTGGCGCTGAGGGTTGAGGTGCTGGACGCCACACCTCATACCACTCAGCGACCTGGGTTTGGGAGCGAACCGGGTAGGCTGGGGAGGGAGAAGATTGAGCGTCCGATCGACAGCTCTCTTCTCCTGGGGGGTGTAGACTCTGCACTTGTCTGGCCTCTGGCGGAAGCCGGGGCACAGCAAGTGCAGTCTAAACAGAGAGGGTTTGGCAGTGTAACGCCAGCAGTTGCCTTGATGTCGGGGCTTATGCCACTCCCTAGAACAAGGAAAACAATGCCGGGCGCCAAGGGAAGGAGCACCACAGCACAGACCCAAATGTCTCCTGCCTACCTGACCACCAGAGGAGACCATGAAACGTGATTACCTCGGGGTGTTGAACCCCACTTTGTACCCACCTGGGGAATACAGCCACAGCTCCATGGGGGTCCACTGGGGATTCAGGCTGGTGGTTGAGCGCCTCCCGACTGAGTGGGCTCCAGCGTGAGGGGAAATAAAGTGTGATTTACAAAAAATAAATCTGTACTACTGGGATATTGTGGTTAAATTTTTATTTTTAGTGATTCCTAGGTGGAGGACATTACACCAGCTTGGAGTCAACAGATCTATAGGCTGATCTTCCAGCATGGAGGCAGTATATGCAGTGGGTTAAGGTTCTGAATCCCACAGCTGCCTAGGTGCATACTTTGTGATCCTGAGCAAGTCACTTAACTTTCTTGTGCACCCAGGTCGCTATCTGAAACGAACTTCGCTTAGTGTGCTACTCCTGGTTAAATAATGTTCCTTCCTCCCCCCCATCCCCAAAACAAATGGAATACATGGTTGGTAAGACCCTTTAGTAGTTTGGAAACTACTATTCCTCCTGATTTTTATTTTGTTTGTTTTGTTTCATATTTTATTTTTGATTCATGGTTTGCCTCCGGCAGGGACAGGGGAGAGATTTATCCTGAGCATTGTATGTCATCATGCAGCGCAGAGGCAGGTGGTGCAGGGCATACCTCTCAACTGTACCACATTACGAGGAATGTTCCTCATTTTACTTCACAAAGCTCCCTGTTCCACATTGTGGTCACTTGTTCCACACTCAGTGTTAACATTTTAAAGCAAAATCTATAGTAAATGATGCAAAAAAATATATTTTCAATTAATAACAGACTTTTGAATATAAATGCAAACATTTTAACAGTGTTCTGAGCTTCTTAGGTAAAGATTTGATTAAGTGTTCCACATTTTGCTCATTTGTTCCACATGTTGAAAGGCTATGTTCCACATTTGGGGACAAAAATTGAAAGGTATGGTGCAGGACCGGATTTACCAGAGACCACTGTCACAGTGGCTGGGGCCATTTTCCCTGTTTCTCCCCCTCCTCTGGATGTTGTGTGGAGGTGTGTCTAGTGCTAACAGCCGTGATTTCTGCTTCCTCTCTTGACTTCCATCCGCAACTCCAACTGTAGGCACCCAGGTGGCAGTGTTACAGTGGAGAATGGTATCCTACCACCCTGGAGGAGTGAGGATGCTCAGTCCTCCTCCCTTGGCCAGCCACGATGACCCAGGCTCGTTCTGAAACCTGGTTGCTGGGGTCGGCAGTAGCCTTACTCCTGCATCGACAGGCTGGACTGTTCCCTATTTAACCCTTAGGCTGCCACTGACAAGTATCAATATACTAGTCCAAAACCTGTACGCTTTTAAGTCTTCCAGCAGCATGAGGGTGAACTACCAGGATGTAAAATTTGTAGAAAAATAGATGCCCACTAGGCATTTAAGTAGTAAAAGTACATGCCCAAAACTTTTCATCCTCACCGCCCCCCTTTTTTTTCACATAATTTCAGTTTCGTCATCACTGGACCAAACTTTCTCATTTTCATAATCACTAGTAGTGCTACTGGTTGCTTGGTTGTTGCAGAATCCAAGTCAGCTCTCACAGTCTTGTTAAGGCGATTTCTCTTAATTTCAAATTTAAAAGACTCATGGTGTCTGCCTGGCTGCTCGTGACTATTGGCTTCTGAATTTTGATTGTGTCACTCACTCAGTAATAATAAACGCAAGAAGGAGAAATGTGTGTTGTTGTCTTTCAATAATAAACTTTAGAAAAACTGTGTGTCTGATTTCTTTTTTATAACAGTATTCAGATTTTAGATAGTTCACAGTATAGCTTAATTAACTTGGATTTGTTACAACAGTATTCAGATTTTAGATAGTAGCCTACAGACACTTTTTGTTAAAAAAAAAAAAAATAGTTTTTTAACAGAAGCTCAGTACTAAACACAGAGTAGTTTGTTAAAGCTTTTAAGAGATTTTGTCTAACAGTCAGATCAGATCCCTAAATTTAGGTAATCTTCAGAAATTCACAGATTATTATTTTAGGTGGTACAACAAGTCCAAGAACGGTAAGTCGTTTTAAGAAAGTAATTGGACCTTAGTAAGCAAATCCTTTTTATTTAGACTTTCTTAGTCCACTCCACAAAGTAGCTGGTAGTAGGTCTGGTCAGGTGATCGGACAAGTTGTAGCTCTTAAAATTGGCTTTTAATTAGTTTTATTTTAAGCAACCCAGTAGCACTTTATTTATGCCTTTGAATATGGTTTATTGCTTTACATAGCTTCAGTTAGGTAGTTCTTTTATTGCCTTACTGTATTTCAACTCAGTTGTGAATATACAGAGTAGTGAAGTGTGATGATGAGTTAGTTAACGGTGACTGACACTTCACACTACTAGTCTATAAAAAGGACTCTGCAGCCTGAATGGCTCCTCAGTCCTCACACAGTAGCCCTTAGTGTTTACCTTCTATTTGAGGTACTTTAGAACAGGCAGACATAGGCAGTAATGTGTGACTCCTCCTTTCCTAAATCTTTTTAAATAGGCTTAAACAGCCTTCCTGTGCTCCAAATAGTTATACAGAGGATCAGAGTTCGGCTGATCTATTTTATTTTTTGTTGGCTTCAGTTAAGTTAAGTAGCTTTTATTATCAATTCCCCAAAGTTCAGCTGATAGTAACTCTGTGTGACTGGCTAGATAAAAAAACAACAAAAAAAAAAGTGCTGCAGCATGCAAAATCAGAATGGACCCTTTCGAGTCCTTCTTCTCTTTGCTGCAGTCAAGTTTATTTTAGTGCTACTTGCCTCTCTTGCTGTAAATTTATAGTATCAAAGTTAACAGAATTCATTTCAGGCTGAGGCATTACTACTACTGGATGGTGGATTTTCCAATAGCTGGGTTGGGATTGAGACCCACAGGATTGAAGTCAGTCTGCAAGTGCTTTCCTACAAGTAGTCTCTCTACCCCACCCCGTAACACAAACAGCAGCAAGTATGCATTTTTTTTTTCATACTGCTGTTGATAAAAACAAAGAGCAGTCTTCAATGCACAGCCTCAGTAATTCCTGTACTTCTGTCCTTACTGTGTGCTGTTATTTTTCCCCTCTTAATCGTGTGAAATTATTCTCTCAGAGTCCTGACTCCTGAGAGAGACCTTCGCTGTCTCATCCTCGCTGTCCGCCTCCTCTCCTGCCTAATAACTACTCCTGACCAAGTAAGTACCCTCCTGCTTTAAGTTCACCTATTCGAATCCTGCAATTCGTAAAACAGAGCTCTTAAAAGTCTGTACTTGACTTTGTTAGTCTGCAGCCCTCTGAAAATGAGCTCCTCCTCCTCGGGATTTCAACATAAACTGGCTTGCCTCTGACACTGGCTCTTCAAAGATGACATCCTAGCAGCAAACCTGACTCAGATGGTAACCTCCCCACCGGAAAAATTACAAAACTGGTACAAGCACCCTTATTGACTGGGTTCTCACAAATCACCCTGACGGATAAAAACATTAAAGTCCTCCCTGACTCCCTCAGTGACCACTCCCCAGTGTCCTGTACCTGGTCTAATAAATTTCTCAAGCCACCCCCAAGTTATAACAAGCAGAGTATTGCCTTATGGGAATCTTATCAAGTTGAAAACCCATCTCCTACAACAGGACTGGGCGCCAATCCTTGAATCAACTGATATTAACACCGCTAGAATACTCATTAAATCTTAACTCTGTATGCTACTTATACTTGTGCAAAAAACGTGAAAATCAAAGCGCTATCAAATCCAGGATTACTGCCAAACTACTTGCCGAGCTCAAGGTTCGGACCACCTCTGGGCAGTTGCCAGAGACACACAGGCTCACCTCATGATACCCTAAAATACAAGCAGGCACGAAATAGATGTACCTCACAAATTAGGCAAATGAAGAGCCTATTTCAAAATGCCCTTGAATCCACCTGGGGTGATGGAAGAGCTTTTGGGACAACATCAAAACATAATGGGTAAACAATCAAAATCGTCACCTACCATTATGAAAGTGGATGGATCCACCACTCTTGACCCAAAGTCTATTGCAGATACGCTAATAAGACATTCACAGACCTTAGTGGGGTCCTCCCCCAGATTTCTTCTCGGACTTACCTGTGCCTAGCCTAGTATCACAAAACACCCCTCGTGACAATCCACAATTTTACTTCAAGAAAATCAAAGTGCACTGAAGCACACAGTACATAAGAAAGGCCTGCTCCAAATCCAGAACAAGTAGTGACACGCTAGATCTAAAAATCCTGTCTCTCACCCTGGATGAAGTAATTCACCCCTTGCAAAAATTCTTAATCTGTCACTTTGCCAAAGTCAATTTCCCAACAAATGGAAATCTGCCACAGTTACGCCAGTGCACAAAGGGGGACAAAACCTCAACAGGAAACTATCGACCAATATCAATACTCCCTCCTCTCCAAAGCACTTGAAAGAATAGTGGCAGACCAACTCTCTGATTACCTGGACAAATACAATCTACTCTGTAATCAACAGCAGGCTTTAGGAAAGGACATAGTACAACAACAGCCTTACTTGATTTCTCTGGAGAAGTCCACTCAGCCCTGGACAAAGGGTGCCAAACGGTGCGGTCTTTATCGATCTTACAAAAGCTTTCGACACAGTCCATCATGGCCTACTTACCTCCTACTTTTCTAGCCTAGGCCTGGCGAAGGTCCTTGTGCTTGGGTAAAAGTTACCTGTCCAATCGGTCACAGGCTGTAAAATCTCTAATGAACTCTCCGACTTCAAACCAGTTCTCTGGGTGTACCACAGGGATCAATTCTTGGACCGCTCCTCTTTAGCCTGTTCCTTAACTCCCTCCCAGATATCTGCGCAGGAGAAATAATCTTATACGCTGATGATGCTGTAATTCTCTCTTCCCACAAGGATCCAACTCCCTATGAAAAAGCCTGCAACTTGCTTTCTCTAGTGTTGAAAGGTGGTTCCTGGATAGTAAACTTGTGCTAAACCACAATAAAACAAAAGCCATGCTCTTCTCCAATCACCAAAACAAAAATAGGCATACTCCACTCCACCATACAAACCTCTGCGGGAATTACACTGGACCAAGTAACTACTTTCAAATACCTTGGCATCACTTTTGACCAAGGGCTCACCTTTGCAACCCACATTGACAACACTACGAAAACAGTGAACCAACACCTTGGAATACTATTCCGTAACCGTCAATTTCTAAATCAATGCATTGAGAATAGCTATACAGAGTTTCATAATCTCAATCATTGACTATGGCCTTATTATTTATGGCTCCGCTACCTCCACTGCTCTAAGGCGTATCTCAATCACTCTAAATAAGGCCTGCCGGCTCCTCACGGGCTCAAAGACTGACTCACATGTGTGATCTGTACTATGAATCGGGCTGGTTGAACCTATCAAATCGTCTTATTTATCTCACCTGCACAATGGCAAAAAATCTATCTTGGGACTGACTCCATTATGTATTCAAAACCTACTCCGACTGAATCCTGGCTCACGACCCTCCACCAGATCTGAACGCCAACCTTTCCTGGTTCCGAGATGCCGGACTGCACAGGGACAAAGATCTTTCGCATACAGGGCCCCGACATGGTTCAATGCACTTAGTCCACCTACTCTATCCTCAACCTCACTTGAGCTTTCAAATCCATGCTCTATGCCCACCTCACCACCACTAGCAACTGTGACTCGCTAGATAAAGACTACTACTACTCATGTCCATCCTCACATCTGAGGCCTCTTCCTCCCTGACTAATGAACCCTCTGGTACCTCTACTACTTCCTGTCTCCCACCCAAACTCACTCCCCTTTTTCCTGTCCCTCTCACTTCCTCTCCGCCACCACCTTCCTCCTCTCTAGCCTCCTTTTGGCGCCTAATGATCACCATCTCCCTGAAGTTTCCTTAACCTCAAATTGCTACTCGCTTGAACCTGTTATAGCTTGTTTTCTATGAAACTTAAAACGTTACTGCCTTAAACTGTTAATAGTAAATTTATGATGTAACTTTCCTGTCTGGTTTTACCTGTAATGTGTATCGTGCTTTTATTAAATGTTCTTTGTGACGTGGAACCTTTGTAAAAGAGCCCTGGCTCAAAGGTATTAATTCCTAGACTAATAAACTAAACTAAAAAGCTTTTTTTTTTTTTTTTTTTAATAAAAAAGTTGAATCACGATCCAAGCAGCATCACGCATGATCTAGAGTAACTGCAGATAGCTTATCTTGACTGCTCTCTTCCAGTGATAGTGGCAGAAATGTCGTGCTTAGCTGGGTCCTTGTGTCAGTGTTTGCTAAGGGGTGGGCGAAAAATCATACTCTGGCACCAGCTTGTCTGCCTGAATCCTGCCTCCAGCAGTGAGTAACCGATCACGGACCCCTTAAGCAGTTGGCTGGCTGATGACTACTGCCTCTCAAATTAGAGAGTTTCTCTACTGTACTATCAGCTGACAGTACAGACTGCACACTCGTGATCGTCTCCAGGATTTGGCTTTGCGTCTGCGTTTTCTTGCAAAGGCTCCCTGCTCCACTGGGGGACAGATGTAAAACGAAACATACAGACCAAAAACAGACTGCACAGTAAAAACAAAACACACCTTAGATGCCCCAGCAGTAGCTAAGCAGCAGTAGGTGTTCTGCGGTAAAGTGCCTGCCCTGGGGCTCTAAGGTGTAGGAATTTCTCACCCTGTGAACTACACTACAGTGTTCTGTTCGTGATGCTTCAATCCTCTATTCAATCACAGTTGCAATTTCTTTCACCGCTGCCATCTTGGAAATATAACTGCACTTCTGCAAATGTAATGTGGCCTTGCTGCTGTTGTTTTACTTTTCTATTGTTGTACATCTTACCTCATGAGGTCACATCTGGAAGCTGCGTTTGGGCTCCACATGCATCTCCTGGTTATAACATAAAAAAAATAAAGTTTAGCAACAGCACGATTGTAATACAGTATTACATAATTTTATCAGTATTCATAACCATTTGCAGCAGAGTAAGTTTTACCTGATCATGATACTGAACAGCAGGATAACAACAAAAACAAACTGGTTTTAAACTGCTGCACAAAATTGGTCATGAGCAGCTGTCACTTGCTACACCTCATTTCGGTCAGAAGTAGTCATACAGTACAGTTGATTTTCACATGTTAAGTGATTAAAATGCTTCATGTATATTTCCCCTGTTACTCTATTAATGTTTGCAGACTTGATACAGTTTTCCTGTTCGGTACTAGAACATATAGCTTGTATTAACGGAAGAATGTGTTACACTATAAGACAAGGATTGGATATGTCCACAGGTCCTGCATTGAGTCCGTCTCTGCAGGATACAGGCTCTCCTTGCTTTTAACATAACCATACCAGTGCACTCGCATGGTGTTGGGGAGATACTTTGCTGTTATTACAGTAGGTGTTGTCTTTAGATTAGGAGTTTAACCAAGATCCTATCTGTATGTCTCTCTTGGTAGTTTTACCTCCTGTGTGGTCCAGGGCTTCAAATTGGGGTCCCAGACTGAATTCTGGAAGTCTTGCAATGTACTTTAGGGAGCCACTTTGGCACGTCCCATGACTGTGTTGGGGAGGCTGGCACTGGGCAGTAGCATATGTGCCCCTAGATGCCAACAGTGCATTCCAGGGACCCTCCACACTGATCAGTGGACTGCTGGCATGTCAAGGATACATGGCTTTGCATCCTTGAGAGTCCTGATCTGCCTGTTTTGTTTCAGCTGTATGTTAAAAGATCCTGTAGCATTTCTTGAAAAGAGCAGGGAATTTTATTTAAAACAAAAGAATACATAATCGATTACAAAGGGAAAACAAAAATTAATAAAATACATAATATAATTGTAAACCTTCTTGGGGACATTTATAAGAGAATAAAAAAGAATGCAAAGCTTTATATCATACCCTATTGTACATTTCTTTCTAGGACCTAAAAATTAATACAAAATGAAAGAAAAAATATTTAAAGGTAATTACAAATTATACTGAATAACTAACTAAATGGGAGAATCGACTAATGCAGGAAATACCCATCCACAATATCTGAAACTTCTTGGAGGAAGAACAGTTCTTTCAGTATGTTTAAGATCTTGAAGTGTTTTTCCATTTCTAATAGAATGGAAAGAATGCATTTTATCTGCTGTAGCACCAACTGACAGCATGGCTGCTACAAATAAAATTCAATGCAGGCAAAATGACCTTCGGTGTGTCTGGATGCTATTGCTTACAGTAAGAGGGATGCTCAGCTAGGACTACGTTACCAGAAGTAAGTTTTTCCATCCCGGAAGAGCCCATTTGTAACCTAAAATTACCAAAATGATACAGCAAAACATGGTCTAACAAAAATGTTCTAAAGTCTCCACTTGTGCAATACACTGTGGCCTAGAACAGTAACAGTAAGACTTTTATGTTTATTATTCAGGGTTTTCAATAGCCGGTATCGCATGCTTGATTTCGATGCAGACTGACTGAATCCGTAGTCAAAATCAGGAATGGAATGCAAAAAATACGATCCATTTTCTGTGTTTTTGTTTTCCTTAGTTTGACGTGCTGGCAGATTCTGAACTGGATTGTCGAATCTATGGTTATGACCCCATGTTTCCCATTGGACAATCCAACTTTGCATAATTTTACTGCATTTGAGAGCGTCGGCATGCTCGCCACTTGCTGTGGGCACATACTTCCTCATTGTAGACATCCAGCGTGAGGCGAGAACAGTAGCCAATCTGGTGTGCTCGCCCACTAATAAGCGCAGACATGGTAAGTTTAAATTAAAGGAAAAGAAAAAGACTCTGCTGGTTTCCCGCTGCAGCGCGCAGGTCTGTTTCACAAGAATAAGGATATCCCCCACCCATCCTCCTCCGTACAGCCCAAATGCCTTCCAGAACACTGGTCACATTTTGCACCTCGAGTTCCCAGGGTGAGAGAGTGAGAGAGAGAGAGAGAGACAGACACACACACACACACACACACACACACACACACACAGCCGACTGGGAGAAGGCAGATGTCGGACATCCTCCTGACTGCATGGGCATTGATCGCAAACAGAACAGCAGCTGCAGTAAGCACAGCATTAATTTGTTTTATTGCAAACAAAAACATCTGTGTTAGTAATATTTTTGCTTTATTTAAATGAGCTGAGGATGAGTCCAAGAGGTGCTCAAGTATTAGCCTATGCATGATATTATGTGCTCTACACCTCTGACATGTCTATTCTCAGGGTTCAACAACTATTTCAGGCTGAGTTTCCCAGTTTTGAAAATGTCCTTACTGATTTCCAATTATTAACACTGGCAAAGCAAAATTATGCTTTTGGCTCTGCTTCTAACAGCTGTGCTGTGCAGAGTGTTCTGAATTGTGGCTGCAGTCCTAGTGTGTCCTTCCATGTCTGCTGTTAGGAGATTTTCAAACTTTGTCTACTAATCTTATATGGCCCTAGGGATCTCCATGTTGTAATTTTTTTATGCTTTTTCCCATACATGCTTCCTGGAGTGCTGGAAGCAGACAGTAAAGTGGTTCTTCAGTGTTATCTTGTATCTATATGTTGGTATGTCCCTTATGATGGTCACTGTCCCTCATTTTAGAGTGTCCATAACCCTCATTTCAGTGCCTAAAAGTTGAGAGGTATGGTGGGGGAGGGTTGTGGCAGTTGACTCAGACCTTAGTTTTTGGTAAAGGGGACATGGCTGGGGAGGCTGAGGGTGGGGTTTCTGCAGGCACCCTATTCTGGCAAAGGGACATGGTTAAGTGGGTGGGTGGTTGGTTAGGAAAGGGGACATTGTTTAACCAGGAAAGACACACTAAGCCAAAGCTCGTTTCGGGTGTGACTCTGAGCACAAGGAAGTTGTGACTTACTCAGAGTCACACAATATGCAAGTGGGGGCTGTGGATTCAAACCCAGGTCTTCAGGTTTGTAGCTCAGAGCCCTAAACCTTTGTGCTAGGTTAGGCACTGAGATGGTGGGAGAACTAAGGGTTTTGGCAAAGGGACAAGGGTGTGGTACTGAGATGCGTGTGTGGGGCGGTACTGAAACTGATGAAGCAAAGACAGAGTTGATTTTAATGAACAATTTTAAGATATACATATATATATATATATTTAAGCATTTTAATTTTGCTAATCAAATTGAGACAAGTGCTATTTCTTTTCACAACTGATTAGCATTTTCACATACAAACTGCTAATCAATTTTATGAGCTTATTTAAAACCCTGTTATTGCCTTTACCCCTAATGTGCAATGGCAGGACAACCTCAGAACATCCCACATCTGTTTGGGAACTTGAGAATCTATAGATTGTGCTGTGACTAGCTGAGACTTTACCAGGGAACAGATTTGAAAATTGGTTCTTTGTGCGTTCTGTGAGATAACCTCTCCTGATACAATTAAGGTCTTGAAAGAGATAGTGGGCCAGATATTCAAAGCTTTGCCCCTGGGTTAAGTTAACACTGCCTGGCAGGCAAACATAGCCCGGTGCAAAGCGAGTATATTCAAAAGGAAAAGCCTGGGGCAAACAGCTTCTGAATATATCATGGAAATGAGGCCGTGCAAACAGGGTTGGAGTGCAGGGCAAACATAGCCCTAGAATAAGGCAGCACTGAATATAGCAACCAGGAAGTGCAAACCACAACAACAACAACACAGTACACAGCGTGAAGCCAGGTAGAGATGAACTATGTGGCCAGTGTGCATGCCAGCAAATCGTGGACCCAGTACAGCAGCAGGCAGCAGCAGATGTGAAAGAACAGTGATCAAAACTGTATAAATATCCCCAAACCGTTAGGGCCCGCTATCACGTTACCGGCTTTAGCGGCGGAGCTAAGCTGTTAGCTAAGATTTGTCATATTCAAAAGTGACATGCAAATGAGCCTACTTAGTCATCTCTGGCAACAGCCAGATTAGCATCTCATCATTCCTGATTTGCATGCAGTTTGCCCACCGTTACTGCAGGGTCCCACAGCTCCACCTGTAGGTCAGTCTGGAAGTACAGGCTGGTCAGGTCTGGCTGCAGCTCCAAATGTAGGTCAGTATGACAGTGCATGATGGTTGCTGCAGGCTACATGTATGCAGTACAGCATAAGCATTGTGTGCCCCAAGGAGAACACAGCATAGGCACAGGCGTTGGTGGTGGTGTATGCAACCGTCATACTGTAGGCCATGCTACAGTGCACAGCAGACACTACAGTAGCAAGGGGCTGGTAGTGTGAGGAACACAGCAATGCCTATGGTATGTAGGGCAGTGATGGCCACTGCACTGTACAGAGTGACAGGCCCAGTATGCAGGTGATTACTGATGGTGGACAGTACTGTTTCGCCATTGTGTGCTCCACAGATGCTGCACCTGTGGCATGGGATGCTCACAGTGACATTTGCATGGCTGGCTGTGTGTGCTGTGGCTTCTGTACAGTTGTGCGGTATGTGGCTGGGGGGCATGTATGTTCCGACAGGCACTAAGGTGGTGGTATAAAGGAAATGCTTTCGTACCCAGAGAATCTTTGAGCTGTGGAACAGCCTACCACAGGAGGTGACTGACAGCAATTCAGATGTTTTTAATCAAATAGATATCCATACAATGAAGATGTGTTCATTTAAATACTGTTATTAAAAAGCTGGATGCAGTCTAGATGGGCCTCTTGGCCTCCTCCTGCCTATTAGACGCAGTATGGCACTGGTATTATAATGGCCAATATATATGGGTTTTGGTGAGAGAACAACTTGACACCAGTTTTATTATGGCAATTTTTCTTGTTAGCCTTGGCATTCTTTTATGGTCCTTTATACAGTGTACCACAAAGCAGTTTTAAAGGGCTTTTCATATACAAGCATCAGTAAACAAGTGTTGATAAAGTTTATTCAGGACTACTGAATGTAGAATATTCATTATTTCAGTGGGATTTTATAGCTGCAGTGTATTTATACACACACTAAGTAACTTCTTCACCCCACCCATTGCATTTCTGTCTTCTTGCTTTCCTCTCTCTACTTCGCCATCACGAGTCTCCCTTTTTGCTTTTCTATTGTTTCCCCTCAAATAAATAAGCAGGTTGTCAGTCAGTCCCCTCTAATTATTTTTTTCTTCAGTGCATGGGTGCTTCTGTCCAGTGGGTAGATTGGAAATGATCAGGTGTCAAAACTCTTTGATTTATAGGTGGGGAACTATCCTTTCTAGGTGGTGAACTCTCCTATAGTAATCAATGGAGAAAGATGACAGAAGTGGTGGAACTGTCTTACAGTTTATTTTTGCCATACTTGCATGCGCGAGTGAACATTTTGTTACCAGAATGGCTTTGAGGGTGTGGCACTGTCTGTCAGTCCAATGCAGAGTGATCTGCAAGGGGCCATCAGTGTCACACCAATCATTAGCCAGGCTGGTCATGACATTGTTCTGGTTTGCTGGATGGAACTTTGTGTGGTTCAAAGGAGAAAGCCAACCCAATCGTAGGTCAGCACTTTCCTTGATCTTCATAATGCTGCCCTGCAAGCACAGCTGATCTGTCATGATCAGCCTACTGAAAACCATCCCTGCAAAAAAAATTAAAAATCCATTGATGTCTGTTGCTGCCGCCGCCATCACTGTGCCTCCACCCAACTCTCCCACTCAGCAAGCCTCCCCAAGCCCTTACCTACCACAGGGGTCCAGTGCCGTAATCCTCTCTGGACCACAGACACGTCTTCACTCTTCAATGTCGGACGCGAACTGAGAAAATCAGTTGTGTGTTTCAATGGGTTTTGAATTTACTGGCATAATGTGATCATTTTGAATATTTTTGCCCCAGATTTTCAACATGCCCTATATTTTGGGGACCCCACCTCATGAGCAATGGCAGTGAAATTAAGCAAATTTGTCCAGAAAGGTGATTTTGCGTTGGATGTGCAAATCACCTTTCTGGCAGGAGTTAAACATTTTCTCCACCCTTGTTCATGACATGGGGTCATAAGAAAGCTTGTTGAAGATTTAGGGTAAAAGTATTTAAAAACAAAGTTATGAACCTACATTGAAATTTATGAACACAGGCTCGTAACTTTGGTAATTTTCAATATTTTGACCCCAACTTTTCAACATAACCATTTTTCACACTACCTCATGAATGTGATAGCAGTCATTTCTCAAAATGTGTTTTAACTCTAGTGGTACATAATGGCGTTTCAGCCATTGGGCTGGATATTCAAAGGGTTGCACCATGTGCAATAGGGTTGTGCCTGCAAGTCCGAAATGCACCATTCTGCCATATTCAGCAGGAGGCAGTTGCGCCCCAAGTCATGCTGAGCAACAGTGCAATGCCAATGAAGGCATGCTCAACCGGGAGGGAAGAACCATGCATAAACTGCACAGCCCAATATTCAGCGGACTGTGCGAGTTGTGCAAGCGCAACCCCAACCTGCACCTGCACAACTTTGAGCAAAAAAAAAAGGAGTAAGGTCGAGGGCACACACAGGTGAGCTGCCGCGTTGCAGGGCACAACACAGCAGCTGCCACCTGTGGGTGGCCCTCGACTCCTCATGCCCAAGCCCAATCGCGGACATAATAGTAACCCCCTCCCCTGACTGGCCCGATCGCGGGCACAACTGTATAAATCCCCTCCCCCGACTGGCCCGATCGGCGGGCATAACTGTATAACCTCCCCTGACTGTCGATCGCGGCATAACTGTATAAATCCCCTCCCGACTGGCCCGATCGCGGGCAAAACCCGTGTAACCCCACTAGCCCGATTCGCGGGCATAACTGTGTAAATCCCCTACCTGGCCGTCGATCGCAGGGCATAACTGTACTCTAATCCCCTCCCGGACTGGCCGATCGCGGGCAAAACCGTCAGTAACCCCCTCCCCCACTAGCCCGATCGCGGGTATTAGAGTCAGTCCCCACCCCAAAGAACAATATCCTGGTGGTCAGTGGACCGCGGCTCAATCGCTGGCATTAGGTGGGCCCCCATGGAGCCTCACCACCCCGTCAACCAGGTGGGGTGCTGCCCCGCTGACTGACTGCTTGGTAGGGCTGCCGCCCATTGGTTCAGGCAAGGCCAATGGGCGTGCAGCCCTCCATCTGAGCCAGTCAGAACATTCACATATCTGGACTGCCTATGCGGTATAGGCTATGCACGCCCATGGCTCTTGCCGAACCAATGGGCGGCAGCCACTGAGCAGTCAGATGGCGGGCGGCAGGCGGGGGTGCTGCCGCCTGCCAGCTGATGGGGGAGCGGGTGGTGGGGCTCCATGGGTGGGTGGGGGCCACTAGATCACCAGGCTACTTGGTCCTTGGGGGTGGACTCTAATGCCTGCGATCAGGCTTGCGGTCCACTGGACCACCAGGGATATTGTTCTTGGGGGTGACCTCAATTCCCTGCGATTGGGCTAGTGGGGAGGGGGTTACTACGGTTTTGCCCGCGATCGGGCCAGTCGGGGAGGGGATTGCATAGTTATGCCTGCGATCAGGCCAGTCGGGGAGCGGGATTTATACAGTTGTGCCCACGATCAGGCCAGTCGGGGTGGGGGATTACTACAGTTATGCCTACGATTGGGCTGCAGGGGCGTCGGTCCCGATGGCTGCTGCCTGGCAGGCGCCAGCGCAAGTCATGAGATTGGCACACCTGCATGCTAATGGCATGCAAATGGAATATAAGTAGAGCTGCAAATGGCCCCCCGCCTTGCATGAATTATGGCTTCATTTGCATGTTACCTTTTGAATATCGGAATTTGTGCATGGGCGCAATGGAACTTGCGCCACCACATTTTGATTGCTTCACTCTGACCACTTGCGGTGGTGCAAGTTCCACTGCACCATGCACAGTGGCTGTGGCGGGATGATATTCAAAGGTTGCTCAATAGCGCAACTCCGTTGAATATCACCCGGCCACACCCAGCACAACTGTTTTGAGCAGCTCAAGGGCTTGCGCCACAGAATGGCGCAGTTTGAATATCCAGCCCATTGTTTTATAAATAACTCACGTGTCATCCTCAGAAAGAGTGGTCATAAAAGATTATGTTGAAAATTTGGGGTAAAATATGAAAAACCGATTATGAGGAAACATTGTTTCAACATTTACTCATAAATTTTTTTTTTTTTTTTTTACAGATACTGGCCCCTAATGTTCAACATATCCCTTGTGTTCCCAATCTCCTTAACATGGCAGGTGTCCTTTTCAAATCCCTCCAAACTTGTTTCCACAGTTGCACAGTGAAATCCCCTTTGGGATGGATTTTAAAAATGTCACCTGCCTTGATCATAACTTCAGGTCATAAAAGACTGTTGGACATTTGGGGTCAAAATGTAAGAGCCCATTTAAAAGTAGATATTGCCTCTCAGCTGCCCTATGCCGGATAATTACAGTCTAACAATGTGTCACAGCAGGACATCACTGAGAATGCATCTCCTCTGCTCTATTCTGTTTAAATATGTAGTAAAAATATGTACAAGCAAGACCTGTACAACTGCAATATCAGCAGCCAACATTCAGCATTGACAAATGGTTGTTTAAACTGTATTAATCTGTACTCTGTTTGCAATGTCCACATTGTTATAATGCCTGTCTTGATGTTCCCCATAATTTGTATTTCTCTGACGTGGAACCTTTGTAAAGAGCCATGGCTCAAAGGTATTGTAATCCTAGACTTGATAAATAAAATAAAATGTGGTGGAACTTAGTTTCTGTGGGATACTGCCAGTTTAACCCCTGCTTCTGTCACTCTTTATATATGGGTAGCTCCACCCGCAGGAGATCAGAGCTTTGACATTCCACTAGATGTCCCAGAGTAGCTACTGTACCTTTCCAGTTGCTCACCATGACTAGGGAGTAGGAAATCCTCTCCTTAAAGCTGTTTTTTCTTTCCTTTTCCATTTGATTTAAGTTCTATGTTTTTCCCTCCTGTCCTTCAGGCAGCCTTATGCTGTATGTGTAGGGTTTAGGGATAACAGATGGACCAGACACCAAACCTCAGGTTCAACACACAATCTCTGTGTGATGTTTATTCAAAATACAGGAAATAAACTTCAGTAATGGCATATTCCTTCTTCAGTACATCAGTTTGCAGCAACAGACTATGAATGTCCTTTCTCTGCACTTAGCCAGCACCTACTAACACTGATCTCTGATCTAAACATTTTAATGAAAACTCTTCATCCCTATGAGGGCCTTGTTTGCTTGGGTTGTGGGGCTCAAAAAGAAAAAAAACAAAAAACCAAGATATAGACAAAGAACCTCAATGCAGAATCACTGAAAAAGGGTTACCCAAAGGGCACTGGCAGCAAATCAAGTTTCAAAGAAATACACCATCATACCTACTTCCATAATGCAAAGCATCATGGGATATATGCAAATCACCATGCAATTTTAGACTTGTTCAGTTTACAGCAATTTACATGCATTTTAAATGGCACAACTAACTTAATTTCTTTAATAGTTACTTAGTACTTCTTACTAATATCAAAAACATCTAGTGCCATGGTATTTTCAGCATTTACAGGTTTAGTGAAGATAAGGTATATACATCAAGATATTTTATGACATAGTGCTATTACATACTAAATCCAACAACGATAAACACAACCTGTTTTACATACGTTTGGAGGTCACCACAATAACCTCCTGTAGGAGGACCTGAGAGGGAAAAGGAAAATTAAAGAGGACACTATAGCATAGTCAAGAAAGGGAGGGTGCATATAGATGGCCAACCTTATGGACTAGAAATTGTAAAGGATAGATTAGGCTACGAAATAGAAGAACTGTTGCAACAGATTTAAGAAAAGGCTGGTCCTCAATAGTGGCAGGAGCTCCCTGTCACATATCCCCACCTTAAGAGGAAGTAGTTGCAGACTGCTTACCGCCTTCCTGTCCCAGAAAGGGATGGAGCTACCACCCATCCATCTTCAGAAGCTTTGTCTCAGGGTCCCTATTAACTATAGCATTTTTATCATAAACATAGTGGATATCATCATTCTTTACCCTGAGCCATTAACATATTTCTCAACAGAGACTAACAGTACCTTCCATAACTATCTCTTTTTAGGGAAAATACGTCATATTTCTTAACCAAAAATCTGGACAGCTGTAAAGTCCAGTACCATAGAAACAGTTTCTCTGGGTGAGTAATTACCTGCACCAACCCCACCAGGCGTCGGGTTTTAAGCAGGGGCCCAGTCCTAGGTTCAACCCTCTACATAAACCCACTATGTCTCTTGATTCATTTCACTTGCTAGTGATACAGACACCTGAGGGTAGACACTCTTTTGGTGTTACCCCAACACAGGTTCAATCCATTTTCCGCCCACCTCCTCGATCTTAACATATTGTAACATTTTGGTAATATTAGCATCTTTGGCCTACAGTATACCCCAGTCAGTACTGGTAATAAATTTAGCTGCATCAATACAAGAAAAATTCCTTCAGCCTCATAGGCTTCTTCTTGCTTGCTTGCTCGGAGTCTTCAACCCCAGCACAATATGGCACAGTCCTACCTGGGATTTCATTCAAGTTCCATACTTGCATCTCCGACCTCCAACAGGGAACATCCGGGAACACAGAAAACAAAGGAATATCCTGCTCAGTCAGGGGTCCTCCTCAAACTGAGCCCATGAAAATCCTCCTCAGACTCTTTATCCAAACTGTCCAGCAGGAACCTCTCGAGCAGCTGGCACCAGCGTACCGCCTCTCTGCGATTCGGTCTACCTCCAGCCATTGCCCACTCATCCAGCGGATCATCCTCATCAGGGTCTCCACCTCTGGGGTGTTGTCTCTTGCACCACCAGTCTGCGCGACCTGCATCTCTTCGTTGTCTTCAGGCTTGGCCTTCCTCCGAGCTCCCAGGTCCAGTCCAGGCAGGAGCTTCTCTCCATCTGTTGGCCATGGTTCTGGTTAGAACTCCAGGGCTTTCTTCTCTGGGTTTCTACTTGGCAACTCCTGCTGCATTGGTCCTCCTGGACTATCTGGGCAATATCCACTAGAAAAAGTCCCCTTGGCCAGTCCAGGCGCTTCCAGCAAGTTATCCTACTGCTGACACCAAGTCTGTTTAGGGTTGTGAGATAACAGATGGATGAGACCCGAACTTCAGGTTCAGCACACAATCTCTGTGTGATGTTTATTCAAAATACAGAAATAAGCTTCAGCAATGGCATATTCCTTCTTCAGTACATCAGTTTGCAGCAATAGACTGTGAATGTCATTTCTTTGTACTTAGCCAACACCTACTGACACTGATCTCTGATCTTAACATTTTAGTGAAAACCCTTTGTCCCTATGTGGGCCTTGTTTGCTAGGGTAGTGGGGGCTCAAAAAAAAAAAAAAAAGCTATAGACAAAGGACCTCAATGCAATGCAGAATCGCTGAAAAAAGGGTTACTCCAAAGGGCACTGGCAACAAATCAAGTTTCAAAGAAATACAAAAATCATACATACTTCCATAATGCAAAGCATCATGGGATATATGCAAATCACCATGAAATGTCAGACTGGTTCAGTTTACAGCAATTTACATGCATTTTAAATATAGCACAACTAACTTAATTTCTGTAACAGTCACCTAGTACTTTTACCATTATCAAAGCGTAAATTACACCTGTCTCTAGTGAGCTGCTGAATAGTGTTGTCAGAGGGGCAGCTAGCACCATGCTCAATTATTTTAAAACTCTTCAGTTAATCCTGTCCAGTCTTACCGCCTTGTTCTTCTTTAGGGTTCCCAATCTCTTCTGAATTTCTCCAACGAAAATGGACTTGGGTGCAGTCCCTTGTACCCAAGTGCCTGTTGATACTTGTTGATTTGCCCCCATAAAAGCTGAGCAGAAGTACTCATTTAAAATGTTAGCTTTTTCCTCTCCCCCGTTCTCCAAATTCTCACTGTCCCACCCTTACTTACCTGTTTTCCTCATTTACCTGAAAGAAAGTGATATCCCGTTTCTGACCTTCTTGGTGATCTCCTTTGTTTGTGCCTTTGCTGCCGTCACCCTTCTTCCTGCCTCCCTCTGCTTTTCAGCTATACCTCCCTGTTCACTTCTGACTGGGTCTTCTTGTACTTCCCTAAACGCTGTTTGCTTTTTCCTCCTCCACTGCCTTAGCAACTGCTTTTGAGAACCATTGTGGCCTCTTCATCCTCCTTGCCTTGCGTACTTCCTTCAGACAGCATGCCTTTGCCTTAGCTAGTTCCTCCTTGATCTTTTCCCATTGGATCTCCACCCTCCTGGTCATACCCCTCAGAGGTATTTACTGAAGCAGTCACCTATGTCTTTAAAATCAGCCTCCTAAAGTCCATGATCCTCATCTTAGTATGTATTTTTTTTCTCTTGCCCAATCCGTATGTCAAACCACACAGTACAGTGATAGCTTGTTACCCAATGGGCTACCTACTGTATTATCTGCAATGCTGTCTCTATTCATAAATTCCAGGTCAAGCATTGCCCCGTCTCTAATGGGTTCCATAACCAGACGCCTGAAATACCCCTTTTGTAGTGAGTCAAGGCTGGCTCTGCTTGTTCTTGTGGCTGCAGCCAGAATATTGCAGTCTACATCCAGTGGATTAAAGTCCCCCACAATCAGTACTCCCCTTGCTTGCTGTTCTGTCAGTGGCCTCCCCAAAACCTTGTCTTCAAATCTTATATATTTCTTTGACTTGGTGACTAAGGAGGTGGATCAGGGAGGACAGTGGATATGGCCTATCTGAACTTCAGTAAGGCCTTGACACTGTGCTGCACAGGAGGCTAGTAAAGAAATTAAGCAGCTGAGGTAGGGAGAAAGTAGTAGGTTGGGTATCAAAGTGGTTGAAGATAGCAGGCAGAGGGTACTGGTAAGCGGCAGACATTCAGGGACAGGACAGTGACTAGTGGGGTGCCACAGGGTTCAGTACAGGGACTGGTCCTCTTCAGTGTCTGTACACCACCCCCATGCAAATAGAGGCCCAGGACCCTGTGTCTGAGCTGACCCATGGTACCTCAGGCCCTTCCTTATCCTCCTGGTGTCCTGTGGCCTTCCCCATATATAAAACAACTCCCCCTTTCCTCCCTGTCCTGTCCTTCCGGGAAAGCGGTGTAACCTGGTATGGTTACTTCCCAGCTGTGGTTGTTGGTGCACTGTGTGACCAACAGGTATGAGGGTTGCAGTCCTAGTTAACTCACACTTTTGCCAATATTATTGTTTTGGATGGACAGATTATTCTGCTAGACTGGTGCGGTAGGCCTTTAGGGACATCATGTTACATGTCACAGCTATGATGATGTGATCTGCCTATCGTGTTGTTGGAGCTACCTACATGTAAGGGTGAGTGAAGTACTGATTGAAGAAAGCGAATTACTTGACATTAAAAAAAAAAAAAAAAACTTTGCTGTTTTGTTTTTAAACTAATGGTTTCAGACCCGAGGCTCCAGTCTGGCGATCACCTGACTTGACTCAGGTGGTTGGTCTCTAGCTCCTTAATGCTTTTCGGCTTTGGCCTGGTTGGATCTACCTGCAAGACATGCTTAGTCAGGTACAGCCACACAGCACAGCAGCTTGCATAGTGCATGGTTAACTCTTTCCACTCCCTCCATATTGGCTCCACTCCACCCACTTCAAGGAATCAACAATACAGCTGTCTTCAGCAGTGCCAGCCATGCCACTCTGTTCCTCCTCTGTCTTGCTGAAATTAACCCCTGCATGGCTGCTTTGGTTATTGTCTAAAATGCACAAAGCATGCAGCTTAATTGTTTGGGGTACAAATTGTGAACCTTGAACAACGGGCTATGTGATCTGTCAACCTCTGTCATAGAAAGGCAAAGTTAAGTAGGCGGTATCCGTGTGTTCATTAAAAACACAATACAAATAGTCTCCTGCGCCCAACTTAAAACACAGGAAGCTTTTGAAAAACCATGATAAAACCAGCAAAACAAAACGTAAAAATTAAAGCAAGCTTTTTAAAGCAATATTCCTTTTGCAAATAAATGCAACTTTAGATTACATTAAGTACTGTAAATAAGCAAAACAAATGTAATCCAGTATTGTTGTACAGAGTTTGTACAACTCTTAACAATATCACCTGGGAAGAACTACTATTGTTCTTGGCTGCTTCATTACATGTAGTTAACTGCCCCAGGATACAAAGGCCATGTTACAAGTCCAATTTCAGTACTATTGTAGGTAGATAAAGTAGGAGACCTGACATCTTCCTTTGGACCAAGAAAACATTTCAAGTACTGTATAAAGTTGTTTGTCCAAAAATATTAAATCTCCTACTTTGTCTGCCAGTTTGTACAAGGACCAACGGCTACAAGTATTTTATTTATGTTTCTCTTTATTCCATATTTTACACTTCTGACTACTACCAAGAAAGAAGCAAGCACCGTTGTAGGACTGACAAAAGCTAATTGTAAGCATGTGTTACAGTCATAAATGAAATCACTTAGAACTGGAAAACTAGACCAGTCACACAAACTTGTCAAAATGAAGGTCCACCTTAATCCCAAAATTAATTTTGCTTGACTTGGTTACATCATTGAAACATAGACTTTGATGGCAGATAAGGACCGCTTGGCCCATCTAGTCTGCCCATTTCCCTATCTACAGGATAGGCCGTAGATCTAGTTAACCAACAGCCTATTTCTTCCTACCCCCACAAATTGCCTTATGTCTGTCCCATGCATTCTTGAATTCTCCACAGTTTTAGACCCCAAACCTCCTCAGGAAGCCTGTTCCATGCATCCACTACCCTCTCTGTGAAATAATACTTCCTCACATTGCCCTGAGACCGCCCTCCTTCTGTCTTTAAATTGTGTCCCCTTGTTCTTGCAAGTCTCTTTTCTGAAAGATGCTACCCTCTTGGACTTTGTTGATTCAGTTTCTATCATTGTCCCCCCTTCTTTCCTCAAGGGTATACATATTAAAGCTCCTTTAGTTCTCTCCTCCTATGGCTTCTCTTGCAGACCCTGCACCATTTTAGTTGCCCTCCTCTGGACTACCTCTATCCTGTCTATGTCCTTGCGGAGATGGGGTCTCAGAACTGGACACAGTACTCCAGATGGGGTCTCACCAACTGTCTGTACAGAGGGATAACAACTTCCTGTTTTCTGCTGCTGATGCCTCTCCCTACACATCCCAGTATACCCCCAGCCCTCCCTACTGCCTTCTCACATTGCTTGCTAACCTTAAGGTCATCTGATGTAGATTATCCCCAGGTCCCTTTCCTTTTGTTGTTGTTACTACCTCCCCACCCATTGTGTATTCTTCCCTGGGTTCTTGTTTCCCAGGTGCATTATTTTGCACTTCTTTGCATTGAATCCTAGCTGCCATACTTCTGACCATTCCTCCAACCTTGCCAAGTCCTTTTCATCCTTTCCACGCCTCCTTGTGTATCAACCCTATTTGCAGATCTTTGTGTCATCTGCAAAGGCATACTTTCCTTCAGTCCCTCTGCAATGTCACTGATGAGAGACATTAAAAGGACTGGACCCATCTGAACCTCGTTTCCCACTAGTAACCTCTCTTTCTTCAGGTGGACTCCATTTACAATTACCTTCTGTGTCCTGTTGCAGCCAATGTTTTACAGGCTACCACCCTGGGACCTACTCCCAGGCTGGTGAATTTGACTATTGGGCTACCATTTGAGAGTCCTGACTTCCTGCCCAAGGTAGGATGACCCTATGCATGCAGTCTTGACTACCCGCCCTGAGTAGGAAGACACTCTGGTATGCTGGGAGTGTGCATTCAGGCCCCAGTAGAGAGGAGACACCTGTCCTACTATTTGAGGGCTTCCTGTAGCCAGCAGGCAGCCCTAAGTCAGTCATAGGTGAACATGTAAAATCAGCCCCCCTTTCCACCACAGGTAAGCAAGCATCAGTGGGCTAGATACCGTGAAGCCCTGAGGTAGTGAGTGGGACCCCTTTAGATTTAAGATATGGGATTCAAGAAGGCATGGGATAGGCAAGGGAACCTTAGTGGTAGGGAAGGGGAGGTAAAGCAGGAGATCAAGTAGGATCTGCAGTGTTACAGTAGGTAGGAAAATAGAAGCGGACTAGGTGGGCCAAGCAGTCCCTATCTGCTGTCCGACTCTGTGTTTCTGTTGCATTTCTGTTTTGAGTTTACACTAACCCAACCAGTAAGTCCATCATAAGGCTGGTTTACCCTACCCTAGACTAAGAGATACAGATGAGGCACACTGGTAGGTCCTGAGAAGCCTGAAGCGCATGTCTTTGTGGCCAGAAACACGTGTCTCACGTCCTCCGTTTTAGACTTTGCAGAGTGTGTGAATGGCCGCTTGCCACCATACTGCCTGCTTAATGCAGAACCAGCCTAAATGTGTTCATGGTGATTTGCATAGATTTCCCTTGATGCTGTGCATCATTGCTATGTATAATTGTGTGCACTATTTCATAAATACATAGATACATAGACAGTGTCTGCAGATAAGGGCCTATGGCCCACCAGTCTGCCATTTGAGCTTGTAAGTTCAGTTTATGTTTTCCAAGAAGTCTGTTGCCCTTACCCCTGACCTCCAGAATTCCTTTATGTCTATCCCATGCATTCTTAAATCCGTGATTGTTTCAGCCCCACCACTTCCTCAGGCAGGGTGTTCCACCTGTCCACCACCCGTTCTGTGAAGAAATTCTTCCTCACGTTTCCTCTGAATCGTCCTCCTCCAACTTCATCCCATGCCCTCTAGTACTGGAACATCTTTTTCGCTTAAAAATAGTGTATTCCTGCACCTGTTCCTTCCTGTAAGATACTTGTATGTCTCTATCATATCCCTCTCCCTCCTCTCCTCCAGGAAGTACATGTTCAGTTCCTTCAACCTGTCCTCATAGGACTTGTGATGCAATCCATGCATCATCTTTGTTGCCCTCCTCTGAACCTTCTCTACCCTGTCTATGTCCTTACGTAGGTAAGGTCTCAGAACTCATACACTGTACTCAGGTGGGGCCCTCACTAGTGTCTTGTATAGTAGAATTATGACCTCCTTTTCCTGCTGGCGATGTCCCTGCCTCTCATCCCAGCATCCTATTTGCTTTACCTGCTGCCTTGTCACACTGTTTTCCTACCGTAAGATCATCAGAGATGATAACCCCAAGATCCTTTCCTGCTTGATGCATGCTATATCCTCACCCCCCCAACTGATATATTGTGCCAGGGTTTTTGTGCCCCATGTGCATTATCTTGCATTAATTTCAACTGCCAAACCCTGACCATTCTTCAAGTTTCTGCAGGTCCTTCTCATTCTGTCTACTCCCTCTGGTGTGTCTACTTTGTTACAGAGCTTTGTGTCATCAGCGAACAGTGAAATTCTGCCTTCTAGATCCTGCGCAATGTCACTGATGAAGATATTGAATAGGACCAGTCCCAGCACTGATCCCTGTGGTACCCCACTGGTCACTCTTCCCTCTATGGGTGACAGCCATTTACCACCACCGTCTGTTTCTGCCGCCCAGCCAGTTACCTACCCACCCACCACACTACTGTCCGCCCCACCCATATTCCCCAGTTTGTGCAATAGTCTAATATGTGGCACAGTGTCAAGGCCTTGCTGAAGTCCAGATAGGCCATGTCCACTGCCCTTCCTGATCCACCTCCTAGTCCCCCAGTCAAAAATTCAATGAGGTTGGTCTGACATGACCTCCCCTGGTGAAACCATGCTACCTTGGGTCCTGTAGTCCATAGACAACCAGATGTTCCACCAATCTCTCCTTCAGTAGTGCTTCCATGATGTTCCCCACTACCGAGGTGAGGCTGACTGGTCTGTAGTTTCCCTGCTTCCTCTTTGTTCCCACTTTTGTATAAGGGACTATATCTGCTATCCTCAGTCTTTGGGTACCTCCCTGTTTCCAGTGATCGGCTAAACAGGATAGCAAGAGGTTCAGCCACCACCTCTCTCAGTTCTTTAAGGACCCTGGGGTGCACCCATCTGGCCCCATTGCTTTATCAGCTCTTATTACTTCCAGTTCCTTCAGGACCCTTTCTCGTGTAAAGGGACTTGTGTCCATTCTGCACCATTCTCACCCTTGTACTCTGTTCAGACCCATTACCCTCCTCTTCCTCAGTAAAGACTGAGCAGAAATACCTGTTTAATATGTCAGCTTTACTTTTGTCCTCCTCCACAGCCCCCATCCTCCCCTTCACTTTCACTATCCCTCCCTTTGCCTTTCTTTTTTCACTTATGTACCTGTAAAGGTTTTGTGCCCTCTACCCACTGATTTTGCAATGTGTTCTTCTGTCTGAGCTTTGGCTTCCCTTACTGACCTCCTGCCTCCCTTTGCTTCTCTTGGTACTTCTCCCTATCCCCTTCTGCCTGTGTCTTTTTGTATTGCCTGAATGCAATCTTTTGGCTTTCACTTTCTTTGCTACCTCTTTGGAAAACCATAACGGTCTCCTCTTCCTCTTGCTAACCTGCTTAATACATAATGCTGTTGCTCTTGTAATCCCCATTTTAAATACTGCCCACTGTTCCTCAACCCCTGATTCCTGCCCATTCCCTTAATGCCTCTTTCAAGTATCTCCCATTTTCCCAAAGTCTGCCCCTAAAATCCAGGATATGTGTTTTGTGTGGTTTGGTTCTGCTCTTTCTGTGATTTCAAACCACAGTGACTGGTGGTCACTGTTCCCCAGGTGGCTGCCCACTGTTACTCCCCATCACACTGTCCCTGTTTGTGACTGGGTCCAGTATTGCCTTCTGCCAGAGTTGGTTCCATGACCAGTTGCTTGAGAAGGCACCCTGGAGGAGTCCAGGATAATTCTGCTCCTAGTTGATGCTGCTGCTGGGATGCTTCAGTTCACATCTGGAATATTGAAGTCTCCAACCAGTACTACCTCACCCTTGTCTGCCATCCTTTGGATGGCTAGCATCAACTCCTATCTGTTTCTTCCTCCTGGGCTGGTGGTCTATAGACTACACCTGTGCGGATGGCTGGCCCATTTTCCTTTCTAGCTTAACCCACGGTATCTCTCCCCATTTTGTTCTTCCTGGATCTCTGTGGCCCTTATGTCATTTTCACATACAGTGCCTCCTCCTCCTCCTTCCTGTGTGCCCTGTCTCTTCTGAATATGTTGTAGCCAGGTATGGCCATCTCCCAGTCATGGTTATCATTACACCAGGTTTCAGTGATGGCCACAATGTCCAGGTCTGACTGACCATGACAGCCTCCAGAACTTCCATCTTGTTGCTAAGGCTCCTGGCATTTGCACACATGGCTTTCCATGATTTGACCTCCTAGACTGTTTGCTGTTCTCAGCCCTTCCTTGGTTGTCCTTTATCCCTGGTTCTCCTTGCTGTCTGCCCTTCTGCTAGATTTTGCTCCTTCTCTGCCTATCCACCTGTTGGGCGCTAATCTCCATCTTTTGCACACTGCTTTGCAGAGATAGCCCTCCTCTGGTTCACTGGTTCCACTGCTAGCTGTGGGGGGTGAGCAAGTAGGTACCCTCCTTGCTGGCCTGCCACCCCCTTTGCTAGTTTAAATGCTTGTCAATGTAGCATTTAAACTTATCATTGAGTGCTTGGATTCCCTCTCAGGATGGATGCAGGCCGTCAGGCTTGAACAAACCTCCATCCTTCCAGGTGGGTCCCCAGTCACCAATGAATCAAACCCTTCCTCACAGCACCAGTTCTTCAACCATGAGTTAAAGTTCCTGGCCCATGCACCCCTGTGCTCTCCCTTGTCTCTACAGGTAGTACTTCTGAAAAGTGACAGAAGTAGCTACTTGTTTGAGACCCCTCCCAATTTCCTAAACTCTTCCTGAACTTTCTTTGGCTCCCCATTTGCCAGGTCATTAGTACCTAGGTGGATAATGACATCAGCTCACCCTCCCGTCTTGCCTTCCCAGTGATCCCCAGGATCTTCCTTCCACCCTCCATGCAGTGGCACCTGGTGGGCACCTCACCCCCTGTCCTCCCCTCCTGTGTTCCTAGCTGGATCCCTCTTATGATGGAGTCCCCCACAAGATTGCTTCCTTCTCCTCTGGGGTCCACTGCTTTCCCTGCTGAGGTCACCTCCTTGGCTAACCTCCACATCCATTCCTTCCACTTCTCTGGGTACCTCTATTTGGTTGTCCCGTTTGCCAGTGTGGCATATGGGTTCTTGAGTGGAACAGGATCTGGGATGTGCCTCTGCTGACCGCTCTAACCCTCCCTGAGCCCACTGTCATCCAAGTGCTCCTCATTCTCGGCATCCTTTGAGGCAGTTGAGATTGGACTGGGTGGTCTCGGGATAGGGTGATGGTACTCCTGACCCAGTTTACTTCCGCTCTGAGTCTGGCTACCTCATCCACAGTCCAGAGAGATGCATGCAAATGAGGGCAGCACCTCAGTGTCCAGAAGGTCTGCCTGAATATGGCTGCCCACAGCCACTGCATTGCACCACTCCACATTATACTGCAGTTATACTGCTATTCACTACTTGTCTGCTACTGAAGCTGTCCTAGTTCCCTTTTATCAATTTACTGTCCTAAAAATCCTGCCACTGATCCTCGATGCTTTTCTTTTTAAAAAGAAAATAAACCAAGAAATAAATAAATGAATCAAAACACTTGTGCTGAGGGTGGGCTTCTTCACCCTTATGCCCTCCTACTCACACCCATTACTATACCCTGTGTTTTAGCTCCTGTCAATCAGATTTAACAGGGCATATAATTAAGAGTTGGGGAAGGAGGGCAAAATTGCAGCAATTAAAGACAGCAAAGAAATACACCACCACTGCGTTTTAAATTTTCAACAGCCCAAAAACAATTCTAAGTAAAGACAACCGTGTTGAGTTAGGTTTTGTTAGTTTGTTTTATTGGGTGGGCTCTGCCCCACACCCCCTTTTCTTCTGGGTGATAGTGGAGAATACTGGACCACCGTCAGACCTGTGCTATTAGCATACAGTTCAAGTTACCCTACTCTCTCAGAACTACCTTTTGCTATTTTGCATTAATTTATTTGAATAAAATATATAAAAAAGAGGGTTTAAAATTAGTAGCAGCACAAGCCTGTACTGTATTCAAAAAGCTTTACATCGGTTATCCGGTATTCTACTATGCATCTTTTTAACACGGGGGTGTGGAGGCAAAGCCCCCAAACTTAAATGAACTAGTTGCTTGTTTGCTGTTGATTTAGATTTTGTCTGTTCAAGTTGGTGGCTCTATCCCCTTACTCCCTTGTTTTTTTAACACCACAACTCAAATAATTAAAAAAAAAACAACATGCAACTGTAATGTGTCAAGATGTGGGTCAGATGTTCTCCATCTAAGCTAATCCCTTAATATCAAAGATGGTCCTCAGTCCTCCACTAACACTGACTGATCTTCAGACTGGCATTTCAATGCTAAGAGGTTGCTTGCTAAAGTACTATCCGACCAATCAGTGGCACATAATGGGAAGGGGCAGCTCTCCTGGACCACCTCCCACCATTACCACCGTAAGGCCCTCTGATTAGTAAAGTAACTACTGACACAGTCCCAGGTAGTTCACTTCTTTGTAACAGCTGCAGTGATGAAAGAGTGAGTCTAGCTGCTGAGCTCAGACATTCCCGACTGCCTGCTATAGAGAATGCCCCTTCAGTACAGTAATGATTGTTTACAACTGCATATTGCTGTGAGAAAGGATTAAGATTGAACAAAACTGAAGGAAAAGAGTAATGAATTGTCCAAAGACATGGAAAAAATAGCAAGTGTGATTGGGGAGAATTAAAGAAAATGCAGATCGTAACCTGATGTCATTGCTACAAATAGCATTTATTCTTGAGAGCCTGGATACTCTGGTTTGGGTATGGAATCAACTTCCTGGCTCTACCTAATGTTCTCAGTGTCCAGTGAGTTTTGTTTCTTCCACCCTGTAACACTTCTAACATATTTATTCTCTCTGTTTTATATTTTCTTAAACTCTACAGTGCCTTTTCCAGTACATTTTATATATTTATTTGTTTAAACATTTGCTTAAAAAGCAGTGCAACAAAATGTTTTCAAAAAGCTAGTTATAGCTGCAGTTAATAAAAATATCATTGTCCTTGTCATATCTACTTTTCCAGGTTCCGCCTACAGAAATATAGACTTTGACATCAGATAAGACCGCTTGGCCCACCCAGCCTGTCCATTTCCCTACCGATTTGCATAAGCGGCGATCCTAGTTTTATTTATTTTATTTAGTTTTGTTGACCGGGTAAGTGCACTAGACAAATCCTGCCTATTTTCAGACACGACCGGGGAGGGATACAGATGAATGCCAACTGACCTTGAACCAGATTAAACTGTTGGTGGTATTTTTTAGTGAATGAGGGAAATTTGGCCAGGACACGGGAAATTCCCTACTCTTTTAGATAAGTGCCATGGGATATCTAGCATCCACCTGAACCACCACCAATCCAGGCAGATGGGGCCTCGGTTTAACATCTCACCTGAAGGCAGTTTAACCAGCAGCCTACTTCCTCCTACCCCACACCAGAACTTTCTGCAAGGCCTGTGATCTTTTCGCCCCATTACTAGTACCCCTCCAAAAGACATAATGCCCTATGGATTTCTCCATGCCTTATTCAGCGGCTGAAGGTATGTAACAACCTCTGACATGTGCAGCAGTCAGGCAGAAGCTGGCTGACAGACAAGCGTATAATGCCGCCTGCAAAAATGCACTTGGGCCCAAGACAAGCTAAGGCCAATTACTGCCAAACCACCTGGCCTCCACTTGGAGCTCAGCACGTGCTTTCTGGGACAATATAAAGGAACCCAATGGTCAAGCTCACCCCCACCATTCCAGATTCTCAACGACATTATTACTGACTCCCCCCTTATGGCCAATTACCTCAATATGGCTTTCACTGACTAAGCTCAGTCCTCCTAGCCACTTCTTTGGCCCAGTCCCAGCTTGACCCCCGAACCTTCACACCCTGATAACTCCCTGTGAGATTAGGCCTCACCTGCTAAAAGCCCTCTCCAGCAGCAACCCTAGCTCTTACCTCATTGACTCCAGGATCCTCTGCCTAGTACTGGATGTCTTGCTATCCCTCTCACTGACCTGATAAACCAGTCTCTTTGCCTCAGTCAATTTCCAAGTGCTTGGAAAACAGATGACCCTAATCCATAGGAGTGGAGGTCATACGGTGCCTAACAATTACAGACCAATCTCCATCCTCCCTCCACTCTCTAAAGCACTGGAAAAATTGTGTCCATCCAACTCATGGAGTACCTGGCCAAATATGGCTTACTGTGTCCAGAACAGCACGTTTTCCGCCCTGGACACAGCACAGCGTCGACCCTACTAGAATTCTCACAGCACCTCCATTCCGCCCTCAATGCTAGGAACCTAGCCGGGGCAGTGTTCATCGACCTCTCCAAGGCCTTTGACACCGTGTGTCACCCCCTTCTCGACTCCTCTACCAGCTGGGCTTCTCACCTGGCCCTCTTGCCTGGTTCTCCAGCTATCTCCATGCCAGATCCCAACAGGTTAAGATAAGCGGCACCCTGTCTACTGCCCTGCCTGTTGCAGCGGTGTCCCCAGGGCTCCATCCTGGGTCCCACACTGTTCAATCTCTTTCTCAACACCCTCCCAGCTCCTGTGTGGGCCATATGCTCCTCTATGCCAATGACGTGGTTCTCCTCGCCTCCCACCTGATTCAGCCCCCCATCCTCCAGGATACCCTTCAACATATGTTCAGCCAAGCTGAAAAATGGTTTCTTGACCACCGTCTGATCTTGATCCTCAAAAAGCGTAAACTATGCTCTTTTCCCACCGCCAAAACAAAGTCGAAGCACCCTCGTCATCCTCACCAGCACCCTACCCTCTTGAGCAGTATCAACTTACAAATACCTGGGCATCACTTTCGACCCGGCTCTCACCTTCCGCCCACCTCAACACCCTGTCCTCCTCCATAAACTCTTGCATTGGACTCCTTTATCGCCACAGAGACTGCCTTCCCTAAAGCGCCCTCAGGCTGGCCATCACCTCCTCCATCTTATCTCTTGTTGACTCACGGTCTTCCCATCTGTCACGCTGGCTGACAACACCGCCCTCACGAAGTCCACACCTCAATCAATAAGGCTTGCAGGCTCCTGACCAGTGCCCCTAGCCGAACTCCACCAGCCAGCTCTCGCCTCCTCTAACCTACTTACCCTTGATGGTGCGTCTCAATACCAAACATGTATACTGGCCAAAAATCCCTTCTAGGGCCCCCGGGATTACTGCTCTCATGCAACCAACTTCCCATTCAGCCTCTACAGAAACTTGGCCAAGGCCGATTTCCAGGTGCCCAGAACCAGGCCCTCTCTTGCACAAAGGTCCTACCACTACAGAGCCCCTCTTGGTTCAACTTCCTCCCCCCATATCTTTAGCATCTCCAAAATTGGTCAGTTCAAAGTTGCCCTCCGTAACCATCTCTTTGACTCCCGCATCTGTAATTGTCCCTGACTGCCCCTGTAAAAGGCTCCTGCCCATATCTGACAACGTCCTCTGGACTGCCTCCCCTCAACCTTCCCCACTATCTCCCTGCCCCTCCTCTCCTAGGTATCCCTCCCAGGAATTTCCAGTCCTGCATCTTATTAATGTGTAACTCTTACTCGAATGCCTGTATTTCTTGTTCTGCACCTGCATTGTCTCCACTGTTGTACTTCACTGTCAGTTGTTGTCCACCCTCCCTGCATGAGGTACCTTTGTAAATGAGTCTTTGACTCAAAGGTTGCAAATCTGAATTTCTAAATAAATAAATAAATTGCCTTATGTCTGTCCCATGCATTCTTGAATTGACCAACAATTTTGACCCCACAACCTCCTCGGGAAGGCTGTTCCATATTTCCACGACCCTCTGAAGAGCTCCCAAAACTAAGTGCTTTTTGATATAATTTTCAGTTTAAAAATTGTTTTGTTTTATGTAAATTTAGGTGATTGTGAAAGACAACCCTGTAGGCTCCAGGAAGATATAAAATTTGTGTGGTAGATATTTGTTGAAGTCAGAAGGATCAACACATTTATTTAGTGTGATCTTTCTACTATGTAGTTAATTTTAATACTATAGTTTAAACCCTTTCTGTATGTGCCTTTGGTGGTGTCTGATATTGAGAACCTAAGTGTCAATTGTGGGTATCCTGTCTGTTTTGGTAGGTACTTTATTTTTTGTTAAACAGCTGAGTATACCTATTGCCTAATACTTTATAGTACATTGTATCTTTTGCTCAGTCTCTGATTTTCTCTTCTTTCTCCAATGTTTTAGAACTGTTTAGTTATTGTGGCAGAGGTGTGGTACTGTGTTCTTTCTTGTAGTTCAAGGTGCTTTTGGAACTGCTGATTTCTATTGGTTTCTATGACATTTTTTTCTATTTTTAAAAAAGCTACATCAACTTGGTTTGTTGTCACCTGTTTGTTGTTGCTAAGTAGCAGATATTTTTGCATTGTGCTCTGATTCTGTGATAGAATCTGTATTAGTAAAGGTAGATTATTGTGATTGTAGTTACCTTTTGATGGTAAGGATAAAGAGGTGAGATAGAAGTGTATGTATTTTCAAATATTATAGAGGAACAGTGGCAGGATTTTAAGACAGTAAATTAATGAAAAGGGAACTAGGAGAGCTTCAGTAGCAGACAAGTAGTGGAATAGCAGTATAATGTGGGGAGTGGTGCAATGCAGTGGCTGTGGGGCAGCCATATTCAGGCAGATCTTCTGGACACTGAGGTGCTGCCCTATCTGCATCATCTTTCTAGACTACAGGGATGAGGTAGCCAGACTCAGAGCGGAAGTAAACTGGGTCAGGAGTACCATCACCCCTATCCAGAGACCACTCAGTCCAATGCAGCTGCCTCAAAGGATGCAGAGAATGAGGAGTACTTGGATGACAGTGGGCTCAGGGAGGGTTAGACCAGTCAGGCAGAGGCACATCCCAGATCCTATTCCACTCAAGAACTCATATGCCACACTGCCAAACAGGGATAACCAAATAGAGTACCCAGAGAAATGGAAGGAAAGGATGTGGAGGTTGCCAAGTGCAAAAGATGGAGATTAGCGCCCAGGAGGTGGATAGGCAGAATAGGGCAAAATTCAGCAGAAGAGCAGACAGCAAGGTGAACCAGGGATAAAGGACAACCAAGGAAGGGCTGGAGTAGAACAGTGAAACAGTCTAGGGAGGTCAAATCATGGAAAGTCATGTGTGCAAATGCCAGGAGCCTTAGCAACAAGATGGAAGATCTGGAGGCTGTCATGGTGCAGTCAGACCTGGACATTGTGTGCCATCACTGAAACCTGGTGTAATGATAACCACGACTGGGAGATGGCCATACCTGGCTACAACATATTCAGAAGAGACAGGGCAGGCAGGAAGGAGGAGGAGGAGTGGCACTGTATGTGAAAAATGACATAAGGCCACAGAGATCCAGGAGGAACAAAATGGGGAGAGATACTGTGGGTTAAGCTGGAAAGGAAAATGGGGCCAGCCATCCGCACAGGTGTGGTCTAATAGACCACCAGCCCAGGAGGAAGAAACAGATAGGAGTTGATGCTAGCCATCCAGAGGATGGCAGACATGAGTGAGGTAGTACTGGTTGGAGACTTCAATATTCCAGACGTGGACTGGAGCATCCCAGCAGCAGCATCAACTAGGAGCAGATTTATCCTGGACTCCCTTCAGGGTGCCTTCCTCAAGCAACTGGTCATGGAACCAACTCGGCAGAAGGCAATACTGGACCTTGTGCTCACAAACAGGGACAGTGTGATGGGGTAACAGTGGGGAGCACCTGGGGAACAGTGACCACCAGTCACTGTGGTTTGAAATCACAGAAAGAGCAGAACCAAACCACACAAAAACACGTATCCTGGATTTTGGGGCAAACTTTGAGAAAATGGGAGATACTTGAAAGAGGCATTAAGGGAATGGGGCAGGAATCAGGGTTGAGGAACAGTGGGAAGTATTTAAAATGGGGATTACAAGACAACAGAATTATGTATTAAGCAGGTTAGCAAGAGGAAAGGAAGAGGAGACCATTATGGTTTTCAAAGAGGTAGCAAAGAAAGTGAAAGCAAAAAGATTGCATTCAGGCAATACAAAAGACACAGGCAGAAGGGATAGGAGAAGTACCAGGAGAAACAAAGGCAGGAAGGTCAGTAAGGAAGCCAAAGCTCAGACAGAAGAACACATTGCAAAATCAGTGGGTAGAGGGACAAAACCTTTTACAGGTACATAAGTGAAAAAGAAAGGCAAAGGGAGGATAGTGAGACTGAAGGGGAGGATGGGGGCTGTGTGGAGGATGACAACAGTAAAGCTGACATATTGAACAGGTATTTCTGCTCAGTCTTTACTGAGGAAGAGGAGGTAATGGGTCTGAATGGAGTACAAGGGGTGAGAATGGTGCAGAAATGGACACAAGTCCCTTTCACGAGAAAGGGTCCTGAAGGAACTGGAAGTAATAAGAGTTGATAAAGCAATGGGGTGCACCCAGGGTCCTTAAAGAACTAGGAGAGGTGGTGGCTGAACCTCTTGCTATCCTGTTTAGCCGATCACTGGAAACAGGAGGTACCCAAAGACTGGAGGACAGCAGATGTAGTCCCTTATACAAAGTGGGAACAAAGAAGAAGCGGGAACTACAGACCAGTCAGCCTCACCTCGGTAGTGGGGAAGATCATGGAAGCACTACTGAAGGAGAGATTGGTGGAACATCTGGTTGTCAATGGACTACAGGACCCAAGGCAGCATGGTTTCACCAGGGAAGGTCATGTCAGACCAACCTCATTGAATTTTTGACTGGGTGACTAGGGAGGTGGATCAGGGGAGGGCAGTGGACATGGCCTATCTGGACTTCAGCAAGGCCTTTGACACTGTGCCACATAGAAGACTATTGCACAAACTGGGGAATATGGGTGTGGGCAGGACAGTAGTGCGGTGGGTAGGTAACTGGCTGGGCAGCAGGACACAGAGGGTGGTGGTAAATGGCTGTCACTCCACAGAGGAAGAGTGACCAGTGGGGTACCACAGGGATCAGTGCTGGGACGGTCCTATTCAATATCTTCATCAGTGACATTGCCAGGACCTAGAAGGCAGAATTTCACTGTTAGCTGATGACACAAAGCTCTGTAACAGAGTAGACACACCAGAGGGTGTAGACAGAATGAGAAGGACCTGCAGAAACTTGAAGAATGGTCAGGGTTTGGCAGTTGAAATTCAATGCAAAGAAGTGCAAGATAATGCATATGGGGCACAAAACCCTGGCACAATATATCAGTTGGGGGTGAGGATATAGCATGCACCAAGCAGGAAAGGGATCTTGGGTTATCATCTCTGATGACCTCAAGGCAGGAAACAGTGTGACAAGGCAGCAGGTAAAGCAAATAGGATGCTGGGATGCATAAGCAGGGGGCATCACCAGCAGGAAAAGGGAGGTCATAATTCCACTATACAAGACACTAGTGAGGCCGCACCTGGAGTACACTGTGCAGTTCTGGAGACCATACCTACGTAGGACATAGACAGGGTAGAGAAGGTTCAGAGGAGGGCAACAAAGATGGTGCATGGATTGCATCACAAGTCTAGAGGACAGGTTGAAGGCACTGAACATGTACTCCTGGAGGAGAGGAGGAGAGAGAGATATGATAGAGACATACAAGTATCTTACAGGAGGAACAGGGTGCAGGAATGCACTATTTTTAAGCGAAAAGATGTTCCAGGACTAGAGGCATGGGATGAAGTTGGAGGAGGGCGATTCAGAGGAAACTGAGGAAGAATTTCTTCACAGAGCGGGTGGTGGACAAGTGGAACACCCTGCCAGAGGAAGTGGTGGGGGCTGAAACAATCACGGGATTTAAGAATGCATGGGATAGACATAAAGGAATTCTGGAGGTCAGGGTAAGGGCAACAGACTTCCTGGAAAACATAAACTGAACTTACAAACTTAAATGGGCAGACTGGGTGGGCCATAGGCCCTTATCTGCCGACACTGTCTATTATCTCTGTGAAAAAATACTTCCTCACGTTGCCCCATGAGGCTGTCCCCCATCTATCTTCAAATTGGTGCCTTGTTCTTGCACATCTCTTTTTCTGAAATATGCTACCCTCTTGGACTTTGTTGATTCTCTTGAGGTGCATGAAAGTTTCTATCATGTTCCCCTCTCCCTACTTTCCTCAAGGGTATACATATTCAGCTCCTTTAGTCTCTCTTTGTATGGTTCTGTTGCAGACCTTGCACCATTATAGTTGCCCTCCTCTGGGCTGCCTCAAGCTTCCTGAACTAGTGGCCTTGATGAAGAGAAGCGCCTGGATATCATTGCAGTCACAGAAACCTGGTATACACAGAACCATGACTGGGATTTAAACATACAATGGTGCACAATCTACAGGAAGGACAGGGAGGTAAAAGAGGAGGAGGAGGAGTTATCTACACGATGGAAGGGATCAAAGCAACAGAACTAAAGGATAAACAGGAGGAGAGGAGGCAGTGTGGGTCAACTTGGAGACTGGCAATGGCACCACAGTCCGCACATGTGTTGTATCAGACCCCCATCTCAGGAGGAGGAAGTGGACAAGGAAATGATGGAAGGTATCCTTAGTGGCAGAAAAAGGGGATATTGTTGATGGGGACCTGAATATGCCAGATGTTAACTGGAGCACATTGCTGCAGCCACATCAAACAGGTCATTCTTGATGCCCTGCAGGGGCATGCCTGGACATCTGGTATTGGAACCCACTCAGGAGAGGTAATCTTAGACCTGGTACTCTTAAATGGAGACAGAGAGGATTACAGATTTAGAATTTGGTAGCCATCCGGAAACTAGCGACCACAGAACAGTATGGTTCACAATAAACACAGCAGTAAAGTCAAACCATACAAAGGCAGAGGTCCTGTACTTTAGGAGGGCTGACTTTGCGAAAATATTTGAGTGCCTAAGGAATACACTAGTAAATGGGCAGTAGGATGGGTGGAAGAACAATGGGAAAAATCAGAACTGCCGTCACAAAGGAACAAGCCTTTATTTGAAGCAAATAAAAAGAATAAAAAAAAAACACTATGGTTCTCAAAGGAGGTGGTGGGAAGGTTAGGGAGAAAATATAGCATTCATTAAGTACAAGGCATCACGAAGGAGCAGGACGAAATTGTATCGATTAAAGCAGAAGGAAGCAGGAAGGCAGTCAGAATAGTGAAGGCCCAAACTGAGGAAAAGATAGCCAACTCAGTTAGAAGGGATAAAACCTCTTATAGGTACATTAGGGCGAAGGAAGACCAAGGAGGATAGTAAGGCTTAATATAGGGGAGGGTGGGCAGAGGGTGGCTGTGAAAAGGCAGAGATACGGAGCGAATACTTTTGCTCATTATTCACAAAAAGAAGAAGCGGGAGTACCTAAACCAAACAATAAAAGCACTCTGGACAGGGGATGGATACCAGTCCATTCACAGATTAAAGGGTCATGAAAGAACTCCTAAAACTCAAGGTGGACAAAGCAATGGGGCCTGATGGATTCACCCAAATTCTAAAAGAACTAAGGGAAGACCTAGTGACACCACTGACTACCCTTTTAAGCAGATCATGGGAGGATGGTGGTCCCTGAGGACTGGAGATGCGGATGCAATTCCTCTTCACAAATGTGGGAGCAAGGCAGAGGCAGGAAACTACAGACCTGTTAGCTTGGCCTCAGTGGTAGGAAAATGATGGAATCACTTCTGAAGAAGAATTCTTGAGTACCTAGAGACCAGCGGGCACAGGACCCAAGTCAGCGTGGATTCACAACAGGAAGGTCACGTCAGACAAATCTAATAGATTTCTTTGACTGGGTAACTGAAGTAGTAGGCCAGGGAGGGCTGTGGATATGGCCTACCTAGACTTTATGAAGGCATTTGACACAGTCCCACACAAAAGATTAATAAACAAGTTGGCCAGCATGAGGCAGGTCCCAGAGTCGTAGCCTGGGTAACAAGCGAGCTGGACCATAAGCCCCAGAAGGTAATAGTAAACAGAGTACACTCTGAAGAAATGAGGATTACTAGTGGGGTACCACATGGTTCAGTATTGGGACGGTCATCTCTAATATCTTTATAGGAGGCGTTGCAGAGCACCTGGAAGGAAAAGTATGCCTCTTTGCAGATGACACAAATCTGCAACAGGATTTGATACACATTAGGGGGATGCAAAGGATGAAAAGGACTTAGCAAGATTGGAGGAATGGTAAAAATATGGCAGCTTAGATTCAGTGCAAAAAGTGCAAAGTAATGCACCTGGGAGACAAAACCCAGGAAAGAGTACACACAATTTGGGAGTTACTAACAACAACACAAATAGAAAGGGACCTGGGGGTAGTCATATCAGATGACCTTAAGGTAGGTAAGAATGTGAGAAGGCATTAAGGAGGGCTCTGGGGTTACTATAATGTAACAGGAGGCATCACTACTAGAAAACTGGAAGTTGTTATCCCTCTGTACAGATGGTTAGTGAGACCCCATCTGGAGTACTGCCTACAGTTCTGGAGATCCGCCTCTGCAGGGACATAGACAAGATGGAGGCAGTCCAGAGGAGGGCAAATAAAGTGGTGCAGGGTCTGCAACAGAAGCCATACAAAGAAAGACTAAAAGTGCATAATATGTATACCCTTGAGGAAAGATGGGAGAGAGGGATATGATAGAAACTCTCAGGTATACCTCAAGGAATCAACAAAGTCCAAGATGGGAGCATCTTTCAGAAAAGAGATGTAGAGAAGAACAAGGGGCACAATTTGAAGATGGAGAAGAACAGCTCAGGGGCAGCGTGAGGAAGTACTTTTTCACAGAAAGGGTAGAGATGCATTTCTTTGCATTAAATCTAAGCTGCCTTCCTGAGGTGGTCATAAGGTCAAAAACATTGGGGGTTCAAGAATGTATGTGACAGACATAGGCAGTTACAGTGAGGGTAGGAGGAAGTAGATTGTTGGCTAACTGCAAATCTGCAGCTTATCCAATAGGTAGGAAATGGGCAGTCTAGGTGGGCCAAGTGGTCCTCACCTGCCGTCAAATTCTGTTTCATCCTGTTTATGTTCTTGCAGAGATGGGGGTCTCAGAACTGCACACTACTGTAGATAGGGTCTCACCAACTGTCTGTACAGTGGGATAAGAACCCTGTTTTCTTCTGGTCATTGCCTCTCTCTCTATGCAACCCAGTATCCCCAGCTCTCCTTACTGCCTTTTCACATTGCTTGCCTACCTTTAGGGCCTCTGATATGACTACCCCAGGTCTCTTTCCATTTTGTTATTATTAGGACCCCCACTGTGTACTCCTTCCCTGGTTTTGTTTCCCATGTGCATTACTTTGCACTTCTTTGCATTAAATCTAAGCTGCCATACTTTTGACCATTCCTCCAACTTGCCAAGTCCTTCTCATCATTTCCACCCCCTCGATATATCAACCCTGTTGCAGATCTTTTGTATTGTCTGCAAAAGGCATACTTTCCCTTCCATCCCCCGCAATGTCACTGTAGAAGATATTAAAGGGACTGGTCCCAGTACTAAACTCTCTGGTACCCCACTTTCTTTGAGTGGATTCCATTTGCTATTATCCTCTGTGTCCTGTTGTCCAGCCAGTTCTTTGCAGGCTACCACCCTGGTGCCCACTCCCAGGCTGGCTAACTGTTTATTAATCTTTTGTGTGGGACTGTGTCAAATGCTTTGCTAAAGTCTAGAGTGAGCCATGCCACAGCCTCCCTGATCTACTACTTTAGTCACCCAGTCAGAATCTGAGATGCATCTGACGTGACTTCCCACTGTGAATCCATGCTACCTTGGGTCCTGTACACTGCTGGCCTCCTAGGTACTCAACAGTTCTTTCTTTCAGAAGTAATTCCATCATTTTTCCTACCACTGAGGCCAAGCTAACAGGTATGTAGTTTCTGCCTCTGCCTTGTTCCCACTTTTGTTAAGGGGAACTGCATCCACCCTCCTTCAGTCCTCGGTACCACACCATACTCCCATGTTTTGTTAAAAGGGTAGTCAGTGTTGTCACTAGTTTGCCTCTTAGTTCTTTTAAATTCTGGGATGAATTCCATCAGGCCCGTTGCTTCTCCACTTTCAGTTTTAGGAGTTCTTTCAGGACCTTTTCTTCTGTGATTGGATGTGTGCACTCCCAATTCAGGGTGTTTCTATTGATTGGTTTAGGTACCTCCCCCGCCTCTTTGTGAATACTGAGCAGACACATTCGCTCACTGTCTCTGCTTTTTCACTGTTACCCTCTTCCCCACTCCCTTTATTAAGCCGTACTATCTATCCCTTGGTCTTTCTTCACTCCTTAGCAGTACCTATAAAGGTTTTATCCCCTTCTTAACTGAGTTGGCTGTCATTTCCTCAGTTTGGCCCTTTGCTATTCTGATTGCCTTCCCTACTTCCTTCTGCTTTGCTGGTACAGTTCTCTGTCCTGCTCCTCCTGTTTCTTATACTTCCTGAATGCTGTCTTTTTTTCTCCCTAACCTTCTCCACCACTTCTTTTGAGAACCATAGTGTTTTTTCCTTTGTTTTATTTGCTTCATGTAAGGCTTGTTGCCTCTATGGTAGCAGTTTGATTTTTCCCATTGTTCCTCCACCTCCTTCCTCCGTTTGCTAGTGCTTTTCTGGGGCACTCTCCCATTTTGCTAAAGTCAGCCCTCCTAAGAGTCCAGTACCTTGCTTTTCTATGGCTTGACTCACGGCTGTGTTTATCATGAACCATACTGTTTGGTGGTCACTTGTTCCCAGATGGCTATCCACTTCTAAATCTGAGATCCTGTTTCCATCACCATTTAGAGAGTACCAGGTGTAAGATTGCTCCCTCTTGAGTGGGTTCCAACAGCTGAGGCATGCCTGTAGGGCATCAGAATGATCCTGCTCTTGGATGTGGCTGCAGCAAATGTGCTTCTGTTATTATCTGGCATATTCAGGTCCCCATCAACAATATTACCCCTTTGTTTGCCATTCTAGGATGCCTTCTGTCATTTCTATCCTGTCATCAATGCGCCCGGTGCTGCGTAGAACTGCACTGGCTGCGGTTCAGTGGCAGATCACCTTTAAAAGCTGGCTTGCTGACTTTCAAAGCCCTATGCAGACTTGGCCTGTACTGTCTGAAAAGCTCCTGATTTCCTATTGCCCTGGTGATGCAGCCGCTGGCGAGGGTTGCTAGAATTCCTAAAAGTATGTTTGAAATCTTCAGGGGCCAAATCTTTTTATGTTCATGGCTCCCGCACTATAGATTCTCTACAGCAATAGAGTTCACGGGGAGTGTATGACATGGAGGGCTTTAAATCAGCCTTAAAGACTAATCTGTGGCACCAGCTTATGGTGATTGATTAATCTGTGTAATAATATTTATGGTGCTGTCTGATTTTAGCGATTGATTTTATTCTGATTTGTTTGGTTTTAATCTGTGCAGTGCCGTGGTTTCTGAAAGCGCCTTAAAAATAAAATATTATTATTATTCCCTTGTCCATTTCCTCCCCTGAGGCGGGGGTCTGCTATACAACACCCACATGGTGTGATGCCATTTCCTGTCTCCAGGGGTGACCCACAGTGCCTCTTCTCTTCGTGTTTACCCTTTAGTTCCATTGCACTGAGCCTTTCCTGTGCGTGAGAAGCGCTACTACTCTTTTTACCTTCCCTGTCCCTCCTGTATATTGTCAAGCCTGGTATGTTGACATCCCAGTCATGTTGTCTGTGTACCATGTTTCTTTGACTGCCACAATATTCAGGCATCCCTCTACCATCAAGGCCACTAATTCAGGAGCTTGTTACCCAGACTACGGAGTATTAGTACGCATTGCTCTCCAGTTTTTGATGGCCTTACCCTTTTAACTCCATCCCTGTTCTTCCTGCCTTTTCTTCATACCCTGACCTGCTCCCTGTTGACTTCTGTACCTTGGTATTTACCTCACTAACTACCCTGTTTTGTGTGTGTGGGGGGCTGAGATTTCCCTGCTCCTTTTCATTGCCTCCCCATTGGCTGGTTTAAGTGCTTGCCAGTGAAGCATTTAAACCTATCATCTTGGATCCTGGTTCCCGCCTTGAAAGATGCAGACCATCACACACCAGAATAGGCCTACATCCCTCAGGTGAACCCCCAGTCCACAGTGAAGCCAAAACCCTGAGCTCTGCACTAGTTCTTCAACCATTTATTGAGTCCCATGATGCACGGAGTACCTAGCCTCACCCATGCCATAGACAGGCAGCACCTCTGAAAAGGTTACGTGCATGCTACATGTGTAGGGCCCCTTCCCAACTTCACAAACCTCTCCTTTTCTCTGGATCCCATTCCAGCCAGGTCATTTGTCCCAAGGTGGACAGTGACATCCAGCTCTGTCTCCATGCAGCTGCTCCCACAATCCTGAGTTAAGCTTCCCTGTCCCTCCCAGCCATGGCACCAGGCAGGCACCCTCCTCCCTCTCCCCACCCTCCTCCAGTTCTACCCTCCCTAACGATTGGGTTCCCAACAATTGTTGTTTCCTTCCCATATAGGATCCCGTGCCACCTCCCTGGGTCTCCTTGAGGTTCCCAGCATCCTCCTTGTTCTCCACTGCGGGTGTCTCCATAGAGGAACCACGCTCTGCCAAACAGGCGTATGAATTGTGGAGAGGTACAACTGGAGGGATGCACCCCTCACTTCCTGAGCCCACTTGGTCAACCGCTCCTGTTTCTTGGCAGCCTCAGGCAGTGGCAGTAGCTCTGGTAGTCCCTGGCTGGGGAGACAAGTTCACTGAATCCTCGCCAGAATGTCCTGGAAACATGCGGTCTCTTCCCTCAGACCAGAGAGGTGTCTGCCAATAGGTCAGCATCTAGGCCTCCAGAACGCCTCCCAGAAGAATGCCACCCCAACCAGTGCATTGCACCACTCCCCACATGCCTCTCACTGTTTTTTCTTTTCTTTTTTGTTTGTGTGTGCATTTATCCCTATGCTGCATGCTGGGCTATTAAGGTTATGACAGGTGTATGTCCTTTGCTCTTTTGGGAAGTGATGTCAGAACCCTAGTATAATGGAAATGAAGCACTTGGGCGGGCGGGGTGAGGGACACGTTGGGTGGGACCAAGTCCGTGCTCTCCAGAATCGATTAGTTACAGCTCTGACCCACCACCTGATGAGTGTTTTCTTTCCTTTCAACAAGACAACCTGCACAACAGTTTAACAAAAATATACCTTGCAAAACACTTTGAATCAGAGAAAATAAATCAGTAATCTGTAAACACAAAACAGTATCAATCTGTAAGAACACCCTGTAACAATTTAGCAGAAAATATACCCTGCCGAAAAAAAAAAAAAATTTAAATCTGAGAACAATTAAGCAGTAAGGCATGACAGGGTGTGTGTTATCATTATAATCGCGTCCTCCTGGGGTGGGTTGAAGCACGGGAGCCAAGTGCATCCACCACCCCAGGAGTGACGCATTACACACAATACACACACTGGAGTGCCTATATATGACATAATACCGTTTTTTTGTTATATAAAATAAAAAACATTAAAAAAAATATCTTAGTAGATTTTAGTGTGGCAGTATATCTTTGTTTCTTAAGAAAATAAGTGGCAAATGAATATCATCAGCCATACAGTAATGTTATTGTGTAATAACATCACTGTCTCAGGCATACACTAACCAATCATAGTCAAGGATTCTTTCTTGCCATTGTTTAATAATGCAGTAATAAATAAGCCTGTAAAAACTGCTACAGTAACAAAACCCTGTAAAGCACAACTTTAACAATTTAACAGAAGATATACCCTGCAAAGAACAATTTGAATCAGAGAACTATGTACAGGTAATCTGTAAGCAAAAACAATAACAAAACCTGTAAGCACAAAACAAAATCTATAACACACAGTAAATCTGTTAGCCAAAAGAAGCCTTAATGTTTCTCCTCACTCTGATAATGTTGCTCCTTGCTCTGTCCTTTCAAGAAAACCTAGAAGAAAAGAGCTCGGGTGAAGCTAGGTGCTTTTGCCAGCAAACCTAATCTTCTACCTCTATGCTGTGTACCATGTTTTGTTTTGTTTGTTTTTCAACTTTCTGGATCCTAACCCTTATCAGGTGTACAGTGTTATTTCTTTTTCTTGAGAAAGAAACTAAATTAAATTTTTTAAATACTCACATTTTGATGAACCTAGAAAATGTTACCACCACCACCACCACCATGTTAAACTGGAGAGATGCCTGAAATCTTCTATAGTGTGAAAAGCTAGGGTGAAACTTTTGGCCAAATTTCATTACACTGCTGCTGTAAATGTATAAAATAATTAAAAGCTGCAGTTTCGGACATCATGTAGCAGTTCTGGCGGTCAGTCATTATTGCTCTTGTATGATACATCAGTTTATGTAACAATAAAAGGCTTAATGTTTGCAATAATCATAGCTGATACTGAATATAATGCTTATGTTGTACAGTAAGTGGGTTTTATTTTTTCTCTAAAGAAACAGCTTTCTGACAGCATGGTACCAAGTGAAAGGGCTTCTTCTTTGTGATGGCAAGCTGCGTCTGAATACAGTCCAAGAGGTATTCAACCTGTCTGTTGTTGAAATGAAACATGGTAAGTTGGGTACTGCAGTCAGTTCAGTGCTTCATTCCGGCACCTGGGGCCAGCTAGTAGTTGCCATGGTTTTAGTATTAGTGTCGTCAGCTGTGAAAATCCAGGCACCTGAGGCCATCAAGTAGTTTCCATGGTTTTAGTATTAGTTTACGTCAACTAGGAAAATCCTGCAGGTATTAGATGTTAATTAACCTCATGTTGCCTGCAAATCCACCTACCTTTTTAGTTACACCAAGCTTTGGTTAGCAATCTAAGTAAAGTACAAAACGGACAAATTAATCACTGCCAAGTGTCTCTGTGTTCTCAGAATATGTTTGCTTCCTTATAGTACTGCTGATTGGTAGCCCAGGACAGACAGCAAAGGTTCTTTTGGAGAATAATTGGCACTTGTGAAAATTCAGTATGCAGTATCTGTGAATGAGTTATGTACAGTGTATGTACAGTAGATATAAATAGGTAAAGAAATCCTAATCTGATTGTCCAAGAGCACCATGTAACTGGTTATCATAGAACAGCCAGCTACTCAGATCTCTCATTGTGGATTGTTCATTAGTTTTTCTTTTCTTTTTGTAACATTTACATTAAGTAGTAAGCCACGACTGCGAATCAGTGTATGCTGAATTAATTTATGCCCTAGTTTGTGATGTGAGCTTATGCAGCCCAAGGCGTGCATTAATTCAACATACACATAGACCCTCATGGCTTATTGCACTCGTGAAAATAGGAAATATGTCGATCAAAAGACTGAAATATAAATAGAGAAGTTTTTAACTGCTGAAAAATGAATATATTGACATACAGTATACATCCACTTGTTAAAGTAGTTCCTATTTTACAGTTGTAACTCAATACAGATTCCCCATACTTTCTAGTTGTCTTACTAACAAAGTTGTGCTATTATTGGCACCAGTTGTATGCAGCTTAGCTAACAGCTATGAGAAGCTCTTGTCAGGAGAGCATTTATGTATCTACAGGGGTTAAAATCTTTGCACTAGCCAGCAGGACAAGTTGATTCAAATTGCACTAGCCGCAGATGGTTGCACTAGCACCAATTGCAGTGGTAAATGATGATCACTTATACAGGAACATGTAAGCTAAGAAATACTCAGATTATTGCACATTTATCCTGCCCCGCATTACTTCTGGCCCCAGCAGAAAAAGGATTGCAGTGCCATCACATAGTGTGCCTCCCATTGGTTTGTACCATGGCCTCCTCTCTTCCTTTTCTGCACCACTGGAACCAGAGGATAACACAGCAGCAAATTTTCAGTCAAGTAGACCTAGCTCTGCTAGTAGCTAACAGCATCATGCACCTCACCCCGCTCTTACCCCACCCAGAGGGCAATGAACAGAGTCAGGCAGGAAAGACACTCTAGCCCCCACCCTGTGATCAACTGGAGCCCGGCACTTCTGTAAATTGTTGTACAGTGTCAAGTGAGCCATGAGCACATCTAGGAATTTCCTTGGAAGAGGGCTACACAAACCTAAGGAACTTGGGGAAACAGAAAACTTTATGACATTTTTATTTTAAACTGTTTTATTCTCTGAGATAAGACATCTCTGAGCCCAACAATTGGCTCGAGACTTTTGTGCAGGAGAGCACATAGGAGACTGAATACGTTTGGAAAGGTAGTTATTTCGATATGATGGCCTGCAACTCACCGAGGAGGGCACCTGAGTACTAGGACACAGATTTGATGTTTCTTTTCTAATTTAAAATAGTTAATGGGGTGGGCAGCAGCACCTAAGCCACAGAGGACAACTGTTTCCAGTCCCCAACAAAGGTGTAGACAGGTGTACTCACTGTACAGATTTGTGTACAGTTTTGTTAGGTGCCTGTCACAAACCATAAGGCACTCTGTTAATATTATCATTCTAATCTGTATTTGGATTAGTGTAGGCCACTGAGGAGTGTCTGATACTTGTATAACCTCGTTAGAGTAGAGAATCATCTGACAATAATCTGACTTGTTTGGAAGGGATGCCATTTGGAAAGGATGTGTACATTTGTTAATGGAGGGTGTAACTGTTGGAGCTTGTGTACAAAGCGGAAATTTCTGGCTACACCCTGCTCCAACAATCTCTTATGAACACACACAACCAGATCAAGACAACACTAACACACACCTTATCGGCACACTTAAGGACCCTACAAGGGCTCGTAGTATAAAGACAGCATCTTCTGCAATATACAGAAAAGGAAGCTCCACAGTGATCAATTCTAACCAAGGAGGGCGAGCATTGTGCGCCAGTGCTCATAGCCTGGTGAATAAAATCCTGTATCCTCACAGCCGTAATGGCAGAGGCAGACCTGGAATGGGTCACAGGGTTTTAAACAATTGATTAGCAGTTTTCTCTTGGGACAATAATAACTGTACAGAAAGCATTTATATAGGTTTTCTAGAAGTGTTATATTTGTTAAACACAGTGAGGCAAGTACTATGCTTTTATGTTTATGTTTTAGAACTTTTATGAGCAACGCTAATCAATTTGTAGAGTTAAATAAAACCCTGGGGTCACGGTCACAGAGACATGGTTCACGAGAACCCCATCTGGATGTAGCTATCCCAGGATACACACCTATTCTGAAGAGACCTCAAAAGGTAAGAAAGGTGGAGAGGTAGCAATGTATGTTAAAAAAGAAAAAAACACTGCATCAGTGCTACGAAACCCAGGGACAGAGCAGCAATGCAATGATCCTCTAGGTCACCCTCGGAGCAAAAGTAAGTACCCTGTGAGTTGGGGTTATGTACAGACTCCCAGCCCAGAACAAAGACTTGGACAGGGAACTCCTGAGGCCATCCTACAGATGGCAGACAAAGGAGAACTGCTGTTGGTCGATGATTTCAATCTACCAGTTGTGGATTGACTCTCACACATGGCCTCTACAGAAGGGAGCAGAGAATTGCTCCTAGCATTAAAGAGAACAGGACTAGAACAGTCGGTGACCACAGCAACACGAGAGGAAGCCATCCTGGACCTCGTGCTCTTAAATAATGACAGTATCTCTGACACAACCGGTGGGCAGCAGTCTGGTACCAGTGACCATAGGACTGTCAGGATCACCATCACTAGTAAAGAAATCCACCACAGCAAACTTTCAGGTCCAGGATTTCCAAGAAAGGCCGACTTTACTCAAATGAGGACTTCCATAAAACAAATACTAGCAAGGAAACCGGATGCACAGTGGAACAGAGGTGGAAAGCCTTGAAGGAAGCTTTACTCATAGTAACTGTGCAGTGCAGAAGCAGATCTCTAAGACAGTCAAGAAAGGAGGAAACCACTATGGTATACCAAGGATGTAGCAACAAAATAAAGGATAAAAGGAAGTGTTCAGGAGATTCAGGGATATGAACAATGAGGCAGATATGGAAGTCTACAAATGAAGCTAAAAGAAGCAGGGAAGGCAGTAAGACAGCCAAGTCCCAGACAGAAGAGACAATTGCAGAAGGAGTGAAGAAGGGCAACAAAATGTTTTGTAGATAAATCTAAGAAAAAGGAAAACAAAAGGAGGCATTACAAGAATAGCAACCAAGAATGGCAAACAGGCAGAAAATGATAATGAAAAGCGGAGATTCTAAACAGTTTCTTCTGCTGAGTCTTCCAAAAGAAGACAACAGCAATGGACCCAAAATGCAGCACACAGGTGGACTCACCACAGAAGCAGATGCTGGACCATTTACAAGAGACAGTGTCCTAAAGAGCTTCTCAGATAAAAAGCAAACAAAACAATGGGCCCAGATGAAATCCACCTAGAATTCTGAAGGAGCTGGCACAGAAATTGCAGGCCCACTGGCAGAATTATTCACAGTCTCTAGAGAGTGGGAAATACCTCAGGACAGAGAAGGGCCACAGTGGTACAATTGTTACAATTGCACAAAAGTGGAAGCAGGGAGGAGGCCAGAAACTACTGGCCAGTGAGCTTGACCCTCATTAGTGGGAAGCTTATGGAGTCCTGCAAGGAAAGAATAGTGAAGCTCCTTTCGGCAACAGGGCAGCTAGATATGAAACGACATGGCTTTTCAGAAGGACGGTCATGTCAAACGAATATGATTGAATTATCTGACTGGGTCTCCAAAATAATGGACCAGGAGATACGGAAGACATAGTCTATCTAGATTTCAGCAAGGCTTTTGATTCTGTCCCCATAGAAGATTGATCAATAAGCTAGCACAAAATTAGTCAAGTAGGTTCAAAACTGGCCCCACAATAGAATGCAGAGGTCATAGTCAATAGAACAAAGTCTAGCGAGGAAAGGTGATCAATGGTGTGCATCAAGGATCTTCCTTGGCCCAGTCCTCTTCAGTATATTCATCAGCGACATTGCTGATGGCCTGCAATGAGTATGCCTGTTCACAGATGACACAAAGCTCTGCAGTGGGTAGCTACAACTGCAGGAGCGGCAGCAAAGGAAGCAGATCTAAAGTGCCTAGAAGCAAAGTCTAGGGACTGGCAGTTGAAATTCAGCAGTCAAAAGTGCAGGTCATGCACCTAGGTAAGGAAACCCAAGGAAAACATAACGTTTGATGGCGAACAATTGGAAACAAAAATCGAACAGGACCTCTGAGTGCTTATTTCCGATGATTTAAAGGGGTAGACAGTGTGAAAAGGCAGCACAGAAAGCTAGTAGCATCCAGGATGTATAGGCAGGGGCATTACAAGTAGGAAGCGAGAGGTCATACTCCTCTATATAGGTTCTTGGTGAGGCCACATCTAGTACTGCGTACAGTTCTGGAGGCCACGCCTAAAAGGACATACTGTAGACCGCTTGGAATCATACAAAGAAACCTAGACATTGCTGGCAGATAAGGACTACTAGGCCCATCCAGTCTGCCAGTAGGCCCTATATATTGTATGTGGCCACTGACCCTATGTATCAATGACTTTTTATCACTCCGTTTCCTTGTGCCTGTCCCAGGCATGCTTAAATCCCTCCACTGTGCTTGCCCCCACTATCTCCTGTGGCAGACTATTCTAAGCGTCAACTGCTTCTACTTTCTGTGTAGAAAAATGTCCTCGCATTACCTCTTAATCTACCCCTTCAATTTCAGTTGTGCCCCCTTGTTCTGGTACTTTTCTACATTGGAAAAAGGTCCCCACCTGTACCATTTTATGCCCTTGAGGTACTTGAAAGTTTGTCATGTCCCCCACTGTCTCCTCTCCTTGAGTGAGTACATATTTAGGTCACTAGTATCTCCTCATATGTTTTGTGGTGCAAGCCCTGCACCTTCTTTGTTGCCCTTCTCTGGATAGTCTCCACCTATTTATGTCCTTACGTGGGTGGCCTCCAGAACTGCACACAGTACTCAGGTGAAGCCTTACCAATGTTTTATACAATGGCATCACTGCCTCCTGCTAGTGATACCCTGCCTATGCACCCCAGTATGCCACTAGCCCTCCCTGCCGCATTTATGCACTGCTTTGATACCTTAAGGTCATTGAGATGTTCACCCCCTAGGTCCCTTTCCTCTTTGGTGATAGTAGCTCATCCTCCCCGACCTGTAGCTCTCCCCAGGGTTCCCTCTACCTACATGCATTATTTTGCACTTATTTGGATTGAACCTCAGTTGTCACATCTCCGACCATCTTTGAAGTTTCTGCAGGTCCACTTCATTTCTGCCGATTCTGGAGTATCTACCCTTTTGCAGATCTTGGCGTCATCTGCAACCATGCAGACCTTTCCTTCAGCCTTCTGCAATGTCACTAATGAAGACATTGAACAGGCCTGCTCCTCGTACTGATCCCTGTGGTACCCCACTGGTCCACCTCTCCCCAGATTGTAACCTCATTTACCACCTCCTCTGTCTCCTTTCTGTTAACCAGTTCTCACCCCAGTTCACCACATTGTCTCTACGCCCAGACTACCCATCTTGTTAACCAGCCTTCTATGTAGGACGGTGTCAAGGCTTTGCTGAAATCTAGGTAGGCAATGTCTACCATCCTTCCCTGATTTATTTCCTAATCACACAATCAAAAAATCTTAGATTCATTTGACAGGACCTTCCTGCTGTGAATCCATGTTGCCTCAGATTCTGAGCACGGCTTAGATTCCATATGTGCCATGGAGGCTGCAGCAGAGCTACTAAAATGGTATGGAACTGCACCAGGAGCAATATGAATCTAGACTACAGCGACTGCAAATATACTCCCTTGTGCAAAGGAGAAACAGAATGAGATATGATAGAAACCTTCAGATACATAGAGGGCATAAATAAGGTACAAGCGAAAACGTCTTTCACAGAAAGCGAGACCACTGAAGTGGGGGCACTGTTTGAGACTAAATCTGGTAAGTTTAAAAAAAAAAAAACATTTGTAAGTTCCATTTCACAGTGTGGGTGGTAGACATTTGGAATAGCTTACCACCAGAGGTTGTGCAGGTCAAAACAGTCACTGCTTTTAAGCTAGCGTGGGTCAAGTACTGCGGTAATCAGAAAAACAGAATAGGGGTAGGCAATCTGGGCAGACCCTACATTCCCCTTCTGCCGACACATTCTTACAGTATGTTCTTATTCTTACATATTGATTTTAATATGCTATGCCCCAACAGTAACAGATTTTTTTAAACATTCTCCTTTCATCAGGCCAGGTAAACAGTACACAGGCATGCTACTATACTACCTCTGCTTCTATATAGGATGACCTGTGCACCAGAGGAATGCTCATTTTAACCTTTCAAATTATGTGTTTTATTAAAGTGTTTTGTACCATACATTCTCCAAAGTTTTGTTTTAGGATAAAAGGACATGCTGAGTAGGACAAAAGTGGGACTGTATGGATGGCGTTGGCTAGCATGGACCGTTTAGAAGAGCTGGGGACCCCTACACTTGCCAGTAATGGCAGGTATGGATCTATGGATAGTTATTTCAAAGTGTGGTCTGAGGTGGTGTCCAGGAAAAATACAGAGTTGAGAGGTGTGGTGGGAGAGGGAGCAGCTGTGGCAGGCCTGGAATAAAACCCACCACTCTGGTCTATATACCTCTTAGCATTTTGTCACTGAAATTTTGGATACAGACACTCAAAATGTAGGAAAGTACAGACTTGAGAGATTTGAAGGAGAGGAGCAGCCATGGTGAGGCTGGAATAAAACCCGCACCTGCAGAGCAGACCCTATATGCATTTTAGCATTTTTCACTGAAATGCTAGGTACAGACACTCAGAATTTATGGAAATGAAGGCCACTGGTCTTACTAACATGGGACAAATTGTCAGAGACATTCAGAAAACTGGAGGCTAGTGATTTAACATCTTCTGCCCTTGATCACAGCCTGGACACTAGCTAAATTCCAACAGTGGAGTGATAATTACTCACATTGAGCCTTTTGTAGGATCCTTCTGAACTGCCAGATGACTGACTCTCTTAATGAGATGTTAATCACACTAGGCCATTTACAACACTGAGAGAAATTAGCACGAAGACTAGAACCTGCTAAAGTAGGGACATTTTTAACTTCATTAACAGCCATGGAAAACCCGCACTAGTCAAGACGGACAAGTAGAGGGTTAGCTGCACTAGCCCTTGCCAGTTTGCACTAGGTTTGGAGCTAGTAAAACACTGTTAAAATTGAGTCCAGATAAGAGTAGGGATTGTCAAACCAAGTAGGGAAATGGGCAGACTAGGTGGGCTGTATGGTCCTTCCTGCCGACAGACAGACAGAGAGATAGATCAGAGTTACAGAGAAACATAGAATCTATCTGTCTATCTCTTTACATGAATGGGTAATTTTCCCCATAAAAGTGGTTAGCAGTTAATTCCCTATATACCCTTTCCCTGCATATGCAGTTGTAGTTAAACTAATAATAACCATCCCAAAGAGGTTGTGGCATTATGATGTGGTATCCCCTTGATGGGTTTCTTTCCTGTATACCACACTTACCCATAATGTATGTTTATATATGTCTATATAGTCATTGCAGAACAAATTGCCTTAATGCAGACATTAGGGTTTCCAAAAGTCGAGCGCGAAATTAGGAAATTAAAACATTAGGGTCTAGATTCTCAGGCAGGACCGGTTTTAGGGCTTTGGGGCCTTCAGCAAACTCTGTGACCGGGGCCCCCATAGACTGGGCAGAGCCCCTCCCAGTAATCTTTGTACATAGTATTTTAATTTCAGTAAAATATTTGCCAATGCATACTTACAGTTGTGGCCAAAAATATTGGCGCCCTTGCACGTTTTGAAATAACTCACAATTTCCTAAACATAGGTTGAAATTAACAGTACAGTATTTGGTCTCCACAATTCTTTATTTTTCTGTTAATATTACAGAACCTTTGTTTTTGATTCAGAATTTAATATATCCTTTTAATCAGAAAATGAAAAGAAATGGCATTGACAAAATTATTGACACCCTACACTTAATATTTGGTAGCACAGCCTTTGGTCAAAATAACTGCAATCAACCGCTTCCTATTAGCCATGGATGAGCTTCCTGCACCTCTCTACTGGCAGTTTGGCCCACTCTTCTTGTGCAAACTGCTGCAGTTCTCCCAGATTTGAAGGGTACCTTCTCCCAACTGCTGTTTTCAGATCTCTCCACAGGTTTTCAATGGGATTTAGATCTGGACTCCTTGCTGGCCACTTCAGAACAGTCCAGTGTCTTGTCTTGAACCATTCCTGGGTGCTTTTTGAAGTGTGTTTGGGTCATTATCTTGCTGGAAGACCCATGACCTTCGACGGAGACCCAGCTTTCTGACACTGGGTTCAACATTGTGCTCCAAAATGGCCTGGTAATCTCCAGATTTCATGATGCCATGCACACGTTCAAGGCACCCAGTGCCAGAGGCACAGCAACCTCAAAACATCACTGAACCTCCTCCATGTTTGACTGTTGGGAAGATGTTCTTTTCTTTGAAGGCTTCATTTTGTTTTGTAAACAGAGATGATGTGCTTTACCAAAAAGCTCTAATTTGGTCTCATCTGTCCAGAGGACATTCTCCCAGAAGGATTTTGGCTTGTTCAGGTGTGTTTGGCAAACCCAGTCGAGCTTTCTTATGTCTCTCTCTCAGCAGTGGGGTCCTCCTGGGCCCCTACCATATAACCCCTTTCATTGAGTTGGCGACAGATGATGCGAGTTGAAACTGTCGTACCTTTGTGTCTGAAGGTCAGCTTGAATCTGTTTGGCAGTTGATCGAGGTGCTTTCTCCACCATTCGAACAATCCTGCGCTGCAATCTTCGATCAAGTTTTCTCTGCGGCCACGTCCAGGAGGTTGGCTACAGTGCCATGGGCCTTAAACATCCTGATAACATTACATACGGTGGAAACAGGAACATCAAGGTCTTTGGAGATTGTCCATGCTTGTTCACAATGTTCTGTCTGACCTCCTCAGACAATTCTCTGGCTGTCTTTCTTTTCTCCATGCTCATTGCAGTACACACAATGACACAAAACAGGAGAATGAGTCCTTTTCTCCCCATCGTCCCCATTTGAGAGTACCAGGTCTAAGGTTGTTCCTTCCCAGTGGGTTCCAACACTAACTGTCTGAGGCATGCCCTTGTAGGGCATCAAGAATGACCCTGCTCCTGCAGCAAAAGTGCTCCAGTTAACATCTGGCATATTCAGGTCCCCATTAACAATATCTCCTTTTTCTGCCATTTTAAGGATGCCTTCTGTCATTTCGCTCAGTTCCCTCCCCTGAGATGGGGTCTGTACACAACTCCCATGTGGATTGTGGTGCCATTCCTGTCTCCGGGGAGACCCATAGTGACTCATCTACTTCATGTTTGCTCTTTAGTTCTGTTGCTTTAATCCTTTCCCTTACATAGAGAGCTACTGCTCCTGTTGTATCCTCCCTGTCCCTCCTGTAGATTGTGTATCCTGATATGTTGACGTCCCAGTCATGGTTCTGTGTATACCATGTTTCAGTGACTGCCACAATATCCAGCATCCCTCTTCCACCAAGGCCACTAGTTCAGGAGCTTGTTACATAGACTATGGACATTGGTACTCGTCACCCTCCATTATTTGATGGCCTTACCCTTTAGCCCCATCCCTGTCCTTACTGCCTTTGCCTATTTTTGCATTTACCCCAATCCTGCTCCCAAATGACTTTTCTACCTTTGTGTTTACCTTGCTAATTACTGTGTTTTGTTGGGGGGATGCTGAGTTTTCCTGCTCCTTTTCAGTGCCTCCCCTTGGTTAGTTTAAATGCTTGCCAATGAAGCATTTAAGCCTATCACCTAGGATCCTGGTTTCCCCTGGACAATGCAGACCATCGGCCAGTATAGGCTTGCATCCCTACAGGTGGTGTCCCAGTCTCCAGTGAAGCCAAAATCCTGAGCTGCATACCAGTTTTCAACCATTCAGTGAATCCCATGGTGCAGAGTACCCTAGCATCATCCTTGCCATAGACGGGCAGCACCTCCGGAGAAGGTCATCAGCAAAGTGCCTTGTCTAAGTCTCACCAACTCCACAAACTCCTCTTGCACTGCTCTGATCCCATTCCTAGCCAGGATATTTGTCCCAGGTGGACAGTGACATCCAGCTCCCTCTCTCGTGCAGCTGCTTCCATGATCCTGAGGATTCACCCTTTCCCTCTGAGCCGTGGCGCCAGGCAGAACCTCCACCTCCCTCTCCCCATCCTGCCCCACTTCTACCCCCAATGATTAAGTCCTCCACCAGGAGTTGTTTCCTTCCCTTGGGGTCTCATGCCACCCTCCAGTGGGTCTCTCTTGTGGCACTTCCCAGCATCCCCTTGGTCTCCACTGCAGGTGCCTCCCTAGAGGGACCACTCTTTGCTAGAACAGCATGTGAATTGTGGAGAGGTACAGCTGGAGGGATGTGCCTCTTTTCCACCACACCTCTCCCTCCCTGAGCCCACCTTGGTCCATCCGCTCCTTTTTCTTGGCAGCCTCTGAGGTAGCGTGGTGGCCCACATGGTCCCTGGGTGGGGAAGAGGTTTCACAAATCCTAGCCAGGTCAGCCTGGAGGCGGGCAACCTCCTCCTCAGACCAGAGAGGTGCCTGCAAGTAGAGCAAGCATCACAGCCACCAGAATGTCTCCCGGAACACTATTGCCCTACAGCCATTGCACTGCAACAGTCCCATCATGATTTATTTTGTGTCTCCTCTTCTGTTGCTTTTTGTGCTTACTCTCTCCTTCCTCTATGTATTTTTCCACCTACTTTCCTACTGCCTGTGTATCCTTACAGCTCTCACCCTTCCTGTTCTGGGACAGGAACTTCCTGCAGTCTTCAGTAGTTTCCTTCCTCCTTGCTTGGACTCAGACCTCCAGCAGCTAGGGGGAAAGACCTATTTTTTTCCTTCAAGGTTTATCAAGCAGAATGTTCCTGATCCTTCCTTTCCTACTGCCAAACAGGAAGTTCTAGGGACATGGATATGTTGTTCATCCACACTGTCTGCAGGTTCCTTGCCACTTTAAATCTTGCGGAAGGTCTTCAGCTGGCTCCTCCACCACCCGGTGGTAAAACTCGGCTCCGCCCCATGGACGCCAGATCTTCCTTACCGCTTGGAAGCTCAGGTTTCCTCCTAAGCTCTCATGATAAGACTGGTTCCTAATTCTTGAATCTTGAAATCAAGCGTTTTGCTAAAAGACTTTGGTCTTCTCTCTGCGAGCTCGATGGACCAATCGACTCGGTTTCGGAGATGCCCTTGCAGGCAGAAGATGTCTCGGACGGATCCGCACTTCACGTCGGCGTCTACTGCTTAGGCCTTGAGACCCACCCGCAGGCTTGGCGACCTGTGCTCTTCTTTTCGCCTACATCCTCAAAGACCGTGCTGCCCGCTTACAGCTGGGGCGTCCTGAGAAATTTCCTCGGTTAAGTCTAAAGAGGCCCGGTTGGCGGTGTCCCGGCGGTGGGCTCGGCTCAACTCGAGCAGATGATCGCCCTCGAAGAGGAGGCGGTAGCCAGGCAGCTTCTACCTCGGCTGCAGCATTTGTCCCGGCTCTCTCTCGGTGCCCGTGTTGACTGGCTTCAGGGAGCTTTGTCTGACCCTCTCGGCCGAAGGTGGGGTCCAACTTCTCCTGGACCTTTTCTCGGTCCAAAAGAGCAAAGTAAGTCTCACGTGCCCCGGCTCTTGGGATGCGGAAAGATCCCCCTCCCCAGTAGTCGACAGTCGACTTGATGAAACCTCGGCTTGACCACTGGCTTCACGGTGTCCCGTGAGCCAGTTGACCGAGACTCCCGTCCTTGCGAGTAGAGATTTTTCGACCGATTGAGACGAGTTATAAGCTGGAGAAGCTGAAATCCTCCCGGTTCCCCGGTGGGAGTTGAGGGTCCCGTCGGCTCATCTGTGCCTCGGTTCCAGCAGCCCTGGTAAAATAATCCGAACCGAGGGAGTGCGATTCCGACACCTCCCTTTGCGTCTAAACCTGGCGAGGTTACAAGTCTCGGGCGTCTTGGCGGCCAGCCCGATCCGCCGCCATAGGTGATGCTGGTCTCGGCACGCGGCAGCAGCACCGCGCTCTTCCTCTTCCTCGCTACTCGGGCGAGGGAGACTTGGCGCCAAGTTCGTCGGAGGTATGAGAACTCATGTGGCAGACAGCTCCTTCTGACCGGGAATAAGCCGACCAGTCGTCTTCCCCGCCATTAAGTGGGCTGTCACCGAGCGGCGCAAACAACCCCTCATTGTAGCCGAGGAGCCTGTTCCCAGGCTGGTTGTTGACCCAATTCCAGCTGCCCACCAATTCTGGTGGAACCTCCGCCTCCAGCCGTTATTTGGGGCTCGACCAAAATTCTCGGTCGGCTCAGGGACTGCCTCATAGGCTGTCTGTCACCTCACTCACGATAAGCCTCGGCAGGTGGAGGCGGCTCACGCCCCAGGCAGTTTTGAGGACTCTTCCGAGTCCCGAGGATGATCCTCCCTTTTCTCCAGCGAATGGACTTGGAGTCCTCAGGAGGACAGTCGGTGGGCGATAGCCCTTCGTCCTTCCTAGGATTGCTTCAGCTCATCTCGGAGTCCACGGGGATGAAGCTCGAACCCCTTTCTAAGCGGGCCAGATATCCCCTCACGGAGATTCTGGACCGAGGGATTCCCCAGGAGGCCTTCCGGTGGCCGAGGCCATAGTGGTCCGCCTGAGCTTTGGCAGCGCCTGCTTCCTGCCCTGCGCCGGCCAGGATGGCTAGGAAGTATGCGGTCCCCTACCGTTCCCTGTCCGGTTCCGAACACCCCTCTGCTGAGGGGTTGGTTACCGACAGCGCCGCGCTACGGGAGCGCCAGGGATGTGGACAAACCTCCCGACAAGGAATCCAAGAAATTGGATTATGCCGGGCGAAAAGTCTGCTGTCCTCCTCTCGACCTTCGCCAGGCCAGTTCGCCGCCCTCATGGCACTTATTTTTTCTCATGCCCTGTTGGGCTTCCTGGATGGGTTGTCCTCATCTTCCCGCTGGATCTGCAGACTACGGTCAGGCAGGTGCGGGACCAGGACAGAGCAGTGGCCAAACAGCAGCTCCAGACTGCTTTAGACATTGGGGACTCATGTGCCAGGTCTGTGGCGGCCGCAGTGGCCATCGTCGTCGGGCTTAGCTGAGGATATCCACCTTTACCCGGATACCCAGCGCAAGTTGGCGGATGTTCCTTTTGGGGACTGACCTCTTGACCCTGGGGTGGAAGGTCACCTGCAGAGGATCGAGAAGTCCAGTGCTACCTTGGACTCGGTCTCTTCCGCTCAGAAGGACAAAGGCGCAAGCCTCAGCCTAAGCCCTTTCGTCCTTCTCGCCCCTGGCAGCAGCCCAGCAACGCCAGGCTGGGCAGGCCTCGGGCTTGGCATCCCAAACCCAAGCCGTCGGGCTTCCTCCAACAGGAAGCAGGAGGTAAAGGCCCAGGAGGTTCCTCGCCGGTCCCTCCTCCAAGCCTGCCCAGTGACGGGCTGAGGGGTGTCCTTGCCCCATCCCTGTCACCTCACCCCTGGTTCCCCATGGGGACGGCTCTGACACTTCCTTTCCGCCTGGTCCGTTATTACCACGGACAGGTGGGTACTGAAGGTGGTGGGAAAAGGCCTGCCTCTAGAATTGAGCAGGCCCTGCCCTTCAGAGCCGTCGCACCTGAGAGCTCTGCGTCCGCAGCCTCATTGTCGGCTCGTCGGGCCGACATCGCCTCTCCTCCTCCAAAAGGAGGTGATCAGGGAGTAGCGGACCCCTCAGACCCAGGGTTTGTGTCCAGGTACTTCCTGGTTCCGAAGCGGACGGGGCTGGCGCCCCATTCTCGACCTACACGACCTGAACAAGTTCCTAAGGTCTCGAACCTTCAGGATGGGCACTCTGGCCAGATAATACCATCCCTGGAACACGGCGTGTGGTTCTGCTCTCTGGACCTGCAGGACGCGTCTTTCTCACGTCCCTATCCGTCCGTCACATCAGAGATTCCTTCACTTTCGAGCGGAGGGATCCTCTTCGAGTTCCCGAGCCATGCCCTCGCCTGTCTTCAGCTCCCAGGGTCTTCACCAAATGCATTGCAGTGGTGACAGCTTTCCTCTTTGGCGCCGGGGGTCGGGTGTGACCTCCTTACCTGGGACGATTGGCTGATAGCAGCCCCTCCAGACAGGAGGTGGAGCGGTCCAGAGATCTGGCCCTCCAGGTTTGCTCTCAAGTCGGCCTTCTCATCAACGAGGCCAGAAGTCGGAACTCGAGCGAAGCAGGTGATTCTGTTTATCGGGCAGAGCAAACACTCTTTTGAGCCAGAAACACGGCTCCCGACGGACAGGCCGAGGTTCTTATCTCCTTTGCCCAGTCATTTCTGGTTGGGCAATCGCGCCTGCCTGGGACTTCCTGCGCCTCCTGGTCTCATGGCGGCCTGTACCAGCGTGGTCCATTGGGCGCTGGCACATGCGCCCCTTCAGTGGGGTCTGGCCAGCCAGTGGTCACAACACTGCGATCCATTGGATCAGCTAGTGATGGTGACCCAGGAGATGTGGAATGCTCTCCGGTGGTGGACCGTTCCATCTCATCTGCAGGAGGCATCCCGTTTGTCCGCCCGAGCCGACGGTCTCTATCGACCGATGCCTCTCTGATGGGTTGGGGTGCCCATCTGGGGAACACCGAGAGCACGGCCCTGGTCCCCGGGAGTCCCGATGCCACGCCAACCTGCTGGAGTCCCGAGCGGTCCGCCTAGCTCACCGCCTTGCTCCATTTCTCTGGGGTCAAGTGGTCCGAGTCCAGACGGACAATACCACGACCATGTACTACCTAAACCGCCAGGGCAGGACGCGTTCCATGCTTCCATGCAAGGAAGCTCTCCGCATTTAGTCCTCCTGCGCAGCCTGGAGGCGGATCTCCTACCCATTCATGTGGCAGGAGCCTCCAACACCCTGGCCGATGCCCTGAGCCGGATAGGGGCTGCATCTCACGAGTGGTCTCTCCTGCCGGAGGTAGTACAAGATCTGTTCTCCCACTGGGCACACTCAGGTGGACCTGTTTGCCTCCAGGAAGAACGAAGCTGAGGCTGTTTTCATGCCCGCCCCTCAGCAGGGCTCTCTGCTGTAGGGATGCCTTCTCGAGGCTGTGGGACCCCGGTTCTCTTTACGCCTTTTCCCCATTTCCCTTGATTCTGGATGCTTCTCAAGGCAAGGAGGGACAAGGCGCAGGTGATTCTGATAGCCCCAGACTGGCCCTGCCAGTTCTGGTACCCAGATCTCCTCAGCCTCAGCTCCAGGCTCCCGAGGCAGCTTCCAGCTTGCCCGGCCTGCTCTCAGTCAATCAGGAAGGTGTTCCATCCAGACCTTCAATCCCTGCACCTGACGGCCTGGTTCCTGAGCTGCCAGAGTTCCAGACCTTGAGTCTTTCCGATGAGGTCCTCAATGTTGTTGAGGCGTCCTGTAAGGAGTCGACCAGGAAATGCTATGCCTTCAAATGGAAGAGATTTTCCATCTGGTGTCGGGCAAGGGCTTGGACCCTTCCTCCTGTTCTTTGTGCAAGCATTTTAGACTATTTATGGTCCCTTTCTAGTCAAGGGCTTAGGTGTCGACGACCCTAAAAGGTGCACCTGGCAGCCATCTCTGCTACCGGGCGCTGGCCGGGAGCAGTCGGTGGCGCAGGGGAAGAAGGTCTAGGCGCTTTTTCAAAGGCTCGATCACATTTCCCTTCGTCGTGGAGACCTCCACCTCCGTGGATTTACTGCTGGTACTGGCAAAGCTCATGGGCAAGCTTATTCGAACCAATGCACAGGTGCTGAACTCTCTCACCTGTCGTGGAAGACCGCCTTCTGGTGGCTATCACGTCAGCCAGAAGGATCGAGAACTCCAGGCGCTCTGCATCGAGTCCCCTTACCTGGTCTTCCACAGGGACAAGGTTGTCCTGCGCCCCCACCAAATTCCTTCCGAAGGTGGTGTCGGAGTTTCACCTTAACCAGGTGTTGACTCTGCCAGTGTTCTACCCCAATCACACTCGGAGGCTCAACATAGGCTCCATACTTTGACCTCTAGAAGGGCGCCGCTTATTATAAGGAGCGCACGGGTTGAAATTCGGGAGAGGTTCGCCAGCTGTTTGTCACCACGCTGAGCCCACCTGGCAGACCTGCAGCCAAGCGGACGATAGCAGGTGGGTCACCTCCTGCATAGATCTCTCTTATAAGTTGGCGGGCATGGAGCCTCCCAGAGGATAAGAGCTCATTCTACCCGCCATACTGCTGCATCGGGTGGCTGCTTCCAGGGACGCCCCTATCCAGGAAATCTGCAGGGCTGCTACCTGGAAGTCAGCACACACCTTCATTACCCATTACCACATCGACCTTGAGTCACGCCGGGATGCTGGTTTTGGGGCCTCGGTTCTCCAGTCTTTATTCCCTAGAGAGGGGTGCGCCTTGCCTCCCTCCTCCCGGAGAACTGCTAGAGTCTGCCAGACAGTGTGATGAACAACATATCCATGTCCCTAGAAATACAGGTTACTCACCTGTAACAGGAGTTCTAGGAATGGTATATGTTGTTCATCCACACGACTCCACCCGACCTCCCGGCTCGACGCACAACCTGAGCTTCCAGCGGCCAGATCTGGCCATGGGCGGAGATTAGAGTTTTACCACCCAGGTGGGTGGAAGGAGCCAGCTTGAAGACCTTCTGGCAAGATTTAAAGCGCAAGGAACCTGCCAGACAGTGTGGTTGAACAACATATACCATTCCTAGAACTCCTGTTACAGGTGAGTAACCTGTATTTCCTGTTGTCAGTCAAATCCAGTAGCTATAAAGGTAGAACTGGCCTAGGGTGGAGGCAGGGCAATTAATAAGAAATGTGTAGATTTTTAGTCAGCTGTTTGCTTTGAAAGCAAGATTCAGTCTGTCAGAAACTAGCAGCAGGAAGTTGTAATTGGAGACCGCTGCTTTTGTACTGCTCAAACCACACCCCAATTAACTTCTCTCCTCTGCTCCTAAGTTGATACAGCCATCTTCCCAAACAGAGAAACACACAGTGACATTCTTTTTTTATTATTACTTAAATAAGACCCCTGCTTCTAATAAAGTATTGGTTTGTTTGATCCCAACAGGCACTGACTCCTGCTGAGATAGAAGTGATTTATCAGTAAGAAAATCTGTAGCTTTTTTTAATCAGCTGCTTGCTCTGAAAGTAAGATTCCCTCTGCCAGAAACTAGCAGCAGCAATATGTATTGTTAACTATACTATTCATACATTTATAGGTTTCTGTATTTTAGTTACCTTGTTTCACCCGACACACAGCTCCCTATGACCTGGTATGGGGATTGTTTTGTTTTTCTCAACTTGGATGGTCATATTCTGTGAGGTCCTGGGTCTGGCCCTAGGTTAGGGCCTTCCCCTCCCAGGCCTGCTTATTTCTTTGTTTTGAAATGTGTCTGAACTGTTTGTTCCTGGAATGTCCAGGGTATATCATCCCTAGTAAGCCTAAGAAAATTTACACTGTGTGAAGGAGGTGCAGTGTGAGAGCAGCCATGCTTCAAGAGACATACTTCATTCCCGATTTAGCATAATAAATTGGTCAGGGAGAGGGTGGGGTCAATGCTGTTCTTCCTCTTTAATGGACATAGGAGAGGCGTTTTGATTCTTGTTCAAAGGGATTAGCATTTGTTAAGGAGAAGGTGGTGACAGACAACACTGCTGGTAGGTGTGTTTTTGTAAGTGGAACCCTCACAGGAGAGGCCATTACCTTCGAAATGTTTAGACTCCAGTGGAGAGGGATCCTGTATTTTATGATCAGCTACTTGCTCTGCTATAAAAGACCAGTTTCCAGGGTTAATCCTGGGGATTTTAATTGTGTATTTGATCCACGCCTGGATTGCTCAACTTCTGACTGTAAGGCAGGACCATGCAGTGGAGCGATGGGGATTAGGATTTGCTGAGTTAGATATGGTGGATGCGTGGAGGGGGCCAACCGGGGCTAGGGGAATTCACTTTTTCTCTAACCCTCTGCATGAGGTCATGCATTAACTACATAATGGTGGCTGGTATAGGTGACTGTGTGCCATGTCCATTGGTCTTATCTCAGTCTCTGACCATGCCAGTGTATCAATAACGCTGAATTTGAGGTAGGTGGGATCAGCCTTTGAGGAAGGAGATTTCTCATATATGATATATCTAATCAAAAATATAAACAATTTATGGTGGATAGCTGGAAATACTATTTTAGCTACCAATGCCCCCACAGCCCCATCCAAAACAGTCCTATGGGAGGTGGGAAAAGCGTACATGAGAGGAGCTGTAGTGACTTATCAGTGCAAGCAAAATTGGGGTAGTTGCAGCAGCTTGAAGGGGCAGCTAAGAGACTTGAGCAACCGCCTCGGGATCCCGAGGAAAACGCATTGAGTGAGCTCAAAATAGCTGGGGAGGCCATTAACAAAGAACTGACTGGCAGCTCGAATTGAGCCTTATCTGTGCTAATCAAAAGTTTCTGAATGAGGTAACAAACCCCAGCCCACAGCTGGCAATGTTGTGGGGGGCAGTAAACCTAATTGGATCTCAAGCATTAGGGATGGACGGGTAAGCTAACTGCTGATACTAAACAAAGGAATGCATACTAAACTGTACACTAGTGAGGCCACTCTGAATCAAGAGGTGGTGGTTGATGAGTTCGTAGACCGGCTGAAGCTGCTTGGGCTGGAGACCCTAATTAGCCCTCTGACAATTGGGCAGATTAGGCAGGCTGCTCTTGGCCTTGCTGGGGCAAAGTAGTGGGTTCAGATGGGCTCCCTATTGAATTTAATAGATCCTTGGATGATGCAGTGTGCACCCACATACTTAACATGTTTCAAGAAGCTGGGGTGCAGGAGTTGCCACCTTCCAGGTCAGCCTGGGAAATAAGATCCCAGACCTGCAGGCAATAATGTCAGGAGGCTAAACTGGACATAGTAGCAATTAGTGAGACGTGGTTTACCAGTAACCACAATTTGGGAGACTTCAGTACCTGGCTGTGTAATGTTCAGAAGAGACCGAGGTGCAAAAAGGTGGGGGTGGAGGCCCTGTATGTCAATGAAAATATCAAAGCTACAGAAATTCAGAATACACATAAGGAGCCAGAAGAACTGTGGGTCACCCTGAAACAGGAAATGGGACAGCCATAAGAACTGGGTTGTCTACAGGCCCCCAGACCAGGGGAGGACATAGACACATTTCTGTTAAAAAGATATGCAAAACATGACAGCTAAAGGTGAGGTTCTGATAATGGGAGACTTCAACATGCAGGTTACAGACTGGTCAATACCAGCAGGAACATCTGCCAGAACTAAACACATGGTGGATTCCTGCAGGGGAGGCCTCAAACAACAGGTACAACAACCCACAAGAGACAGGGCTATCTTAGATCTAGTACTGATTAACAGGGAAGGGATCACAGATCTCCAGGTAGAAGGTCACCTGGGGCCAGTGACCATCACATGGTATGGTTCAATTTGGCCACTACATCTAAATCGTCCCATTCCAAGGCAAAATATGGGACTTCAGAGGAGCTGACTTTGATAAGATGGCCAACAGAGTTAAGCTAGCCCTGGCAAAAGAAACACAGAGGAGGGGTACAGGCAAAGTGGGCAAGCATTAAGGATGCAATACTTGAAGCAACATCCCATTGTGTTAGACAGAAAAGGAAGTGTAAAAGAAGAAGGAAATCGCTTTGGTTCTCAAATACAGTAGCAGAAAAGGTCAGAGCCAAAAGGCTAGCCTTCAGGAAATATAAGGAACACAGCGGATGAAGATAGGAGGCATACCAAACTGCCCTAAGGGAAGCAGGGAAGGCAGTAAAGCAGGCAAAGTCCCAAACTGAGGAAACACTAGTACCTAACAGTAAAAGAAGGTGACAAGACTTTCTATAGATACATTAGTGAAAGGAGAAAGTCCAGAGGGGTATGCAAGCTCAAAGGAGAAAAGCTGGCATGTGAAAAGGAAAAGGACCCTGTAAAAGAGTCTGTCCTAAATAGATACAGTACTTTTGCTCAGTATTTACTGAAGAGAAGGTAGGGCAGGGCCCACAGCTCAGCACCATGGACACAGGGGGAGGAGGTGAGCATACTCCCTTCACAAAAGAAAAGGTCCTACAAGAGCTCGCTAAGCTCAGGGTGGACAAGGCAATGGGACCTGATGGCGACATCCCAGGGTACTTAAGGAGCTAAGGGTGGAACTAGCAGAGCCATTAGCAGAACTGTTTAGTGAGTCTCTGAGCACAGGAGAGGTCCCAGAAGACTGGAGAAGGGCTCATGTGATCCCGGCTGCACAAGAGTGGTAGCAGGAGGAGGCAGGGAACTACAGACCAGTCAGTCTTACCTCAGTAGTGAGCAAGATTATGGAGGCACTCTTAAGGAAAGGATAGTGCAACACCTGGAACCATAGGGCACAGGATCCAAGACAGCATGGGTTTACAAAAGGAAGGTCCTCTCAAACTAATCTCATAGATTTCTTTGACTGGGTAACCAGAGTGGTGGACCAAAGGGGCAGTTGATGGCACCTACCTTGACTTCAGCAAAGCTTCGACACTGTTCCACATAGAAGATTGATAAATAAGCTGGGTAGGCTTGGGGTAGGTCAGAAGTTGGTCAACTGGGTGGCAAACTGGTTGACGGGCAGAAAACAGAGAGTGGTGGTAAATGGTATACAGTCAGAAGAGATGCAAGTCACAAGCGGGTACCTCAGGGATTACTCCTGGGGCCAGTCCTCTTCAATATCTTCATTAGTGACATTGCAGATGGACTAGAGGGTAGGATTTGTCTGTTTGCAGATGACATCAAGATCTGCAACAGAGTAGATGATCCATATGGGGTGGGCAGAATGAGAAGAGATCTGGATAAACTAGCAAAATGGTCAGAAGCAACTGGGATTTAATGCAAAGAAGTGCAAGATCATGCACATAGGGAAGAGAACCCTGAAGCCACCTATAGGCTGGGAGGGAGTTGCTGGAAGTCACAAAGGAAGAAAAGACTTGGGCATCATCATCACCGATGACCTGAAATCATCCAAGCAGACCTCAAAGCAGTAGGTAAGGCTAGGGGATGTTAGGCATATTAGCAGTGGTATCGATCAAGTCGTAAGAGGGAGGTAATAATCCTCTTACAAAACACTGGTTAGGCTCCATCTGGAGTACTGTTTGCAGTACTGGAGGCCACACCTTCACAAGGATTATTAACCAAACTGAGGCAGTCCAGAGAAGGCAACCAAAATGGTGCAGGCACCTGCATCAGAAGACATATGAGGACAGATTAACAGAGCTCAATATGTATACACTTGAGCAAAGGTGGAGAGAGGTGATATGATCGAAACATTCAAACACCTTAAGGGCATTAACAAGGTGAAAGAGTCTAACATGTTTAAATATAAGAAAATAGCAGGACAAGATGACACACCATGAGACTAGAGGGAGGCTGATTAAGGGGAATGTGAGGAAATTCTTTTCACAGAAAGGGTGGTGGATGCATGGAACGCTTCTACCCAGAAAGTGGTGTACTAGGAATACAGTGCAGGGCTTCAAACAGGCATGGGATATGCATAAGGGAGCAATACAGATGAGTATGAATAGAAAGGCCACTGACAGAGCAAAGACGATGGCACATTTATAAGTGAAAAGAAATGGGCAGACTGGATGGCGCTTTGCAGTCCTTAACTCCATTAACTTCTATGTTTCTATGTCTTGCCACTGTTATCCTTATACATAAGGAGGAAGGATCCTCACTATGGTCTGCTTATAGACCGATCTCCTCTGAACAGTGATACCAAGGTATTGGCAAAGCAAAGTTAGCGCAGCTACTTGAGACGGTTTTGCCATCCCTGGCGTGGAGGACCAAATAGTGTTTGTCAAAGATAAGTATTCATAGCACAATGAGGTGGTTGCTGGAGGTGGGGGAGGTGGCATCTTGTGCCGGGGGTCGGATCTGTGTGCTCTTCCTGGATGCCAAGCAAGCCTTGACAGGGTGGAGTGGGGTTACCCGTTAAGGTGTTGAGATGTTCAGTTTGGTGAACAATTTATGGAGTATGTTAAATTGTTGTATAGCAACCCACGGATAAACCTTCCGGAATGGGGCTCACTGAGGTGTTTAGACTGATGCGGGTACTACAGGGATGTCCACTCTCCCCCTCTTGTTTGCCTTAGTGAGTGAAACCCTGCCAGTGGCAGTTAAGAAGGCGCAGGATACTGGGGCCTTGGGGGTCCAACATAAGATTTCACTATATGGATGATGTTTTGCTGTATTTGTCTCCAGCTGGAGGAATCCATTCTACTATTGACAGCTCTAAGTGAGGAGTTCTCTCCTTTTCAGGATACAGAATACATTTTGACAAATCAGAATTGATGTGTTTGGATGCTGTGGATACTCCAGATCTGAGTCCATTCCAGTTTAGGATTGTGGTCTCCCATGTTGGATACTTAGGAATTCAGGTAGGCAAAACGTTGGACTCTTTGTACAAACTCAGTTACACACCTGTCCTCGAGAAAATCCTCAGGAATCTCCAGAGGTGGTAGGGCCTTCCAGTCTTCTGGCTTGGCAGAATAAATATAGTTAAAGTGAACATTTTGCTAAGGTTGTTGTAGCCTATCCAGATGCTCCTGATGGGCTGCATAAAGGGACCTCAAAATGTTGGAAAGGGGCCTGTGTCAGCTTCATTTGGCAGCAGAAGAATTAGCCTTACGAGGCTTAGAAATTCTCCCCTAAAGGTGTCTTTAAAGCAGCAGTACTAGATAAAAATCAGATCTTTTGCAACATTTTGCTCCCTGTGCTTAATTGAGCATTACCTGATAGTCTTTCTTCATTTCGCTGTACTGTCACCCATAATTTGCTCTGTTTTTGTCTACATTTCTCAACCCACCATGTAGAGTTGGAACCCTCTACTGCCAACCGCACATGCATGACTTGCATTTTACCCCGAGACAGCAGTAACCTGCATCTCAGGGTCCCCAAAGTAAACAAAAGACGGATGCGACATGGGGGCTCAGATGCAAATTAGGCACCAGTCATATTTCCTGTGGATCCACAACAATGGAAATACATTTTTGATATCTAAAAACTAAAGATTACTGGAAACAAATATTTACAGTTATTTACAGATATGGATCCAGAAGTATAGCTACATGCTTCCTGCCCAGAAGAGAATTTTAATAATCACTTCCTGATTATCTGGCACTGCTGCTTTAAACTATCCGAATTTGAATATTTACCATCTGATGGCACAGACCAGGCTTGCTACAGACCGGATTAAAGGTCCATTCGGTACAGCGTGGGTATCCTTAGATCAGGATGGTGAGCAACACCGTATTTTGGCTTATCTGGGTCAGGGTTGCAGGCATACCACTGGTGTAAGCCCAGGAGTACATTAGTTTAAAATTTCCTATAGAGGCATGAGGGAGGATAAGACATTATTTGATGGATGCATCTGGGGTACTCTGCTAGCTTTGATTTTTTTTTTTTCCAGCCCAGAATTTCTCCAGGGTCTTGAGGATCGAGACTTTCAGAGATGGGAGGCCTTAGGAGTTCATTGTCTGGGGGATTTATATAGCAGTCAGGGGTTTACAACTTATCGGAACTTATGGAGAAGTTAGGTATCCAGTACTTTTAGGTCTTTCATTACATGCAAGTCATGGACTGGGTCAGACATATGGATCACCTACAGCCACAGAATTCCCTCTTTATGACCTGGAGAGAAATTTCTGGCGAGGGTCACATCCAAGGCAGCCCGTGTCTAGGCACAATTACAGTATCAAAGCAAGGATGTCCGACACCTCACTGAAGGCTAGAGCCCTATGGGAGGAGATTTGGGGCCCCAGTACCAGATGTGGTGGGAAGGAGCTTGCAAGTCCCACATGGGCCTGAGAATTTGTAATCACTATAAGGAAGCCCAATTTAAATTCCTGCACAGGTTGTACCTTCCTCTGGTGGTAACATATTTTCTCTTAATGTGCGCCATGTGTGGAGATGTGGCACTGGAGAGGTATGTACCTACACTGTTTCTGGCACTTTCCTGATCTTCTCAATATTGAACTGAAGTCACCCAAGGCATTTCCAGATAATGCAAATTAGATATTGTGTAGTTGTGAAACATGCTTTTGGGGTATAGAGAGGAGCGAGAGGACTGGAAATTTTATGCTAGGCCTGTTAGGCTTATGTTGGTTGTGGCACGGTGCTATATTCAAAGCTTGTGTATTGCTTACAGCTGCTCCCATGGTGCAGATGTGGAAGGACCTCTTCCTAATACGAACATACAAAACTGCCAGCAGAAAAGGCCTCTTGGTCTATCGAGTCTGGTCGATTTTGCAGCTAGCAGCCCTGTTCTGCAGGTGCCCTCCCTCCTTACCCCCTGTTCTTCCCTCTCGCCTGTCCCAGCCCCTCTTGAAGCAGCCCACTGTTCTACTTCTGCTGGTAACCCGTTCTACTCTGCCACCACCCTCTCCGTGAACAAGTGTCTTCTCATCTCATTCGGAACCTTCCACCCTTCAGTCTCATATCACGGCCTCGAGTGTCCCTCCCTGCCCTACTTTGAATAGTCCTTCCATACCAGTCTTGTTTACTCCTCTCAAGTACTTGAAGGTCTCGATCATATCCTCCCTGTCCCTTCTCTCCTTCAGTGAGTACATGTCCAGTTCTGTCAACCTGCTTGTATGGTAAGTCGCCAGGCCCTGGTTCATCTTAGTTGCTCTGCGCTGCACCTCCTCCAGCAGTTTAATGTCCTCTTCAGGTATGGGTGCCAGTACTGAATGCAGTGCTCCAGGTGAGGCCTAACCAGCGATCTATACAATGGCAGAATCACCTCCCCTCCTTGAGGTTATACCCCTCGTGATACAACCCAGCATTTTGTTGGCCCTCTGCTGCTGCCTTTCTACACTTTGCAGAGTTGTTCATTGATCCCGTAATGAACACCCCAGATCTTTCTCCTCCTCACCTTAGCTAGCTGCATTCCTTCCAGTTGGTAGCTTCTCCTTGATTCTTTGCCCAAAATGCAGTGCCTTGCATTTCTTGGTATTGAACCCCAGTTGCCAGATATCTGACCAGGTCTCCAGCCTTGTCATATCCCCTTTCAGACCTTGCCACCTCCTTAGACATCTACCACCACTCCCATCTTGGTGTCATCAGCAAAAAACTGATCTTACTGTTGATGCCCTCAGAAATGTCTGCAGTAAATATCCCAATAACACTGGCCCCAACACCGAGCCCTACGGAACCCGCAGTATACTCTAGCTGGAGCATTTGATGCATGACCTCTGAAGGGTTCGTCTGACAAGTCTGAACAGCAGTGGGGGTGATATTTAGACTCCTCACTCCTCTAGAACAGGTGGTAATATGTTTAGGTTAGGGGGCTGGTGGCTGGGCTGGAGAGGATGGCGTTCCATTATATATTACTTAACGTATGTATTCCAGTTGTTGCCATTTCTTAACAGGGGTTGTTTGTGGAGCTTTCTGTCTCCTTTTTAGGTATAGCTGCTCTTGCTCGCACTCTCACTCCTTATGTAACGGATATCCTCCGTTCCGGTAGATAGGATGATGAAGCACTGGGCTCGGGAGCTGTGGCTAATTCTGTAGTACATTAAATCAAATTATGGATGTTATTTAGCTTTTCTGTCTGTCTGTGTGTCAACTATTGTGTGTTTGTTGTCTGTGTGTTCTGTCTGCTTTTAGTATCAGTGATGAGAAGTGCCTCTTTTTTTTTATATATATAATTCTTGGATTACAATTACCTATGAGTCAGAAGACTCTTGCGTAGAGGTCCACGTCATACAATTACAAGTAACAATACAGGCAAACAAATTACTAAAACACCATCATATGGATGAATACAATTTCAGTAGACAGATTAGTGTATTATAGCCATACAGAGCAAAGGCTACTTGAGTAAACTGAGTAACTGAAAATAATAAATTACACATAATAGTTAAAAACAAAACAAAAAACATAATGTTGCCTCATACAGGAGCAAGCCAACAGCTGGAGGCAGACAGAAATGGCTTTGATGGTGTGAATAGTCAGCCTAAAAATAGGCTTCATCAACCGAGTTGGGGAGAGTTAGAGGCATAAGGGCCGGGGCGGTCACAGAGGCTGTGGGAGATGAGGCACTCAAGAGCTGCTTAAGGGGCCCAATGTGGATGAGTCAACTGTGCCTGCTGAAAGACCATTCAGCCAACTGGGAGCCCTATAACTAAGGACCGTTGGGCCTGACTTGTAGCGACAAAACGGACCTGGTATGCAAAGATTTGGTCCATTTCTTTGTGGTATAAGAGCAGGCAAACTGGGTTAGCAAGTGCTGGGAGTTAGTGGGTAAGGCCTAAGCTAATCTTTTTTCCCATACAGGCAAGTGTGGTACTTCTTCCTGTCACTAAGGTCGAACAACCGAGTATGCTGTAGAGGACATTGTATGGCGTTCTACTGTGCGTGCTTGAGACCAGCCTGCAGGCTTTATTTAGGGCCAAGGGAATTCTTTGTAGTGTAGTGTCAGTAGCAACGCCATATATGATAAGACCATAATCCACTATTGAGAGGATGGAGCATGTGACTGCCATTCTGAGGAGACTCTCTTGGCATACAGGGTTTATGCCTATATAACACCCTAGCCTACTCTTGACTGTTTTGTCGACCATGTTGATGTGTTCTAGAAAAGGACAAGGCACTGTCAAGGGTGATGCCAAGGTACTTCATGGGCTGCACTTGTTCTAGTGGGGTGCAGAGATTGTTCCTAATATCAAGTGAGGCTGTACTATGTCTGTTGTGAAGGTTTCAAGAGCATGGTCTTTTTTTTTAATAGTTCAGGACCAATTTGTGCTGCAAGAACGGTTTTCAACTGCAGAGAATTTATCTTGTAAACTAATGGTTAATGCTGGGGGTCCTGGTGGCTGGTGAATAATACTGCATCATCCGCATGTAGGAGGTGGTCACGGGACATGCAAGAGGTAGAGAGTTGAGGAAGAGGTGGAACATTAATGGACCTAGGATAGATCATAGAGGGACCCTGACCAGACAGGTTTACTGGCGGACAGTTTGTCATCGATTTTACCTGCTGGATCTGCCTTCAAGGTAACTTTTAAACCGGGACGCAGCTCCAGAGGAGGCACCGATGGTGACAAGGCAGTCATGAAGTAGGGTGTGGTTGACAGTATCGAAGCCTTAGTGAGATCAGTGTACACTGATCCCACTAGTGATTCCGATCAAGGGCGTGGTGGATAAAGTCGGGTGTATTGAAGACGGGCAGATGTGATGCTGTGATTTTCCTTAATCCATGCTGTTCGGGCATTGAATATTGTACTTTGCAAGGAACTCTGTTAGCTGGTCATCTACAGTTCTCTCCAATGCTTTTGAGAGAAAGGGAGGATGGATATGGGAGGTAATTAGAATGCTGATTACGGTCACCACTCTTATATACTGGGGTAACTATAGCAGCTTTTCATTGAGAGGGAATTGCCCTAGGCAGAGTGATTTGTTCAAGATTATAGTAAGGGCAGTATAATCAAGATCCAATGTTATGCTTAGCAGCATCAAATCTTAGTCACTGCTGTAGCGTGATTTACCTAAGACTTTGGACAGGTATTTCTTGGCAGTATTGGGGATATTGTTTTGAGATAGACAGGGTGTGAGCTGGGGGTATGTCTGTACTGGAAAAGTCCAGATGGGGAGGAAGGGTCAAAGAAGTCTGGGGAGTACACCATTTAGATCTGTAAAGGCAGTGTTGAGTGTGCTAGCTCTGATCATGGGATCTTGGTGATAGATCCATCCACATATGGGTCTATGCATGAAAAAGGAGCTACCAAAGTGTGACATTAGTGTCATTTTGAAACTCTGTAATATAACAATTATAAGCATTTCTTAATGCTTGACTCACCTTATAAAATGTAGTATGGTGTAGGATAACTCCAGTTTCAGGGCCCGAGAAGAAACCTCCACAGAGTTGCACATGTAATGGGGACATAAAAGCAGGGCTGCACGTGTAACAGGGGCATAAAAGCAGGACTGCACATGTAACAGGGGACATGAAAGCAGGAATGTGCATGTAACGGGGACATAAAAGCAGGGCTGCACATGTAATGGGACATTAAAGCACCACAGGCACATCACTACCTGTCTATACACAACATGGAGGTATTCCACCATCGTCTATAGACAACATGGAGGCACACCACCACCCATCTGTGGAAAACATGGAGGCACACTACCCATCTCTGGAAAACATGGAGGCACACCACCCATCTGTGGAAAACATGGCTACACCACCCATCTGTGGAAAACATGGAGGCACACCACCACCCATCTATAGACAACATGGAGGCATTCCACCACCTATCTGTGGACAACATGGAGGCACACCACCCACCTGTGGACAACATGGTGGCACACCACCCACCTGTGGACAACATGGAGGCACACCACCCTCCTGTGGAAAACATGGAGGCACACCACCACCCATCTCTGGACAACATGGAGGCATGTCACCACCCATCTCTGGACAACATGGAGACACGCCACCACCCATCTCTGGACAACATGGAGGCACGCCACCACCTGCCTGTGGACAACATGGAGGCACGTCACCACCCATCTGTGGAAAACATGGAGGCACACCACCACCTATCTCTGGACAACATGGAGGCACGCCACCACCCATCTGCAGACAGTATACAGGCATGCAGCTAAATACCTGATGGAATCTTTCAAAGAAGTTCATCATTAAAGTATGCATTCTAATCCGAGCATCATCAGTCCATATCACCTGAATAATGGACTGCCCATGAAAAACTGAACACAGACAACACCCGCGAAAACAGTATAGTTGGTTTTCACAATAATTTTTTTTTTTTTGCTAGGGCAAAGTTGTGTAAACCCACCACACACATGTATGATATGGCTGACCAGTATGACCCAGAGAATGATGTATCCTAATTAGTGCACCACAACAAGCAGCATGGGAGAGTGCTTTTAACATTAAGCTCCACCCTCCAAAAACAGTGACCATGTGGTTTTGTGTTATGATTAACAATATGCTGTGGTTGCTGCCCTGCAATGCAGCCAGAAAATCCACAAAGGCACAATAATAAACATTTTAAATGTGCAAAAATAGAATACCGCAGGCAACACCAGAGCAAGTTAGCTAATGCAGCAGCATCACCCAAACACCATCTGAATCACAGCACACAAACCAGCCACCACACCAACATTAGTTGTTGCCTACTTAGGTGTACAACTCAATTGTGCATGAACAGGTAATTGTGTGATGGTTAGCAAATACATGTGTAATATGCATAACTGTTTGGTTTTTGGGGCGGGGTTATGGACATAGTCACACAAAAATGGGTTTTGCTAAGATCACCAGCCCAGTACAAGCTACCTGTTTGAATACAAAACGCATGTCTGGGGTTGTTTGGTGATTTTAAATTTAAACCAAAATAGCAGTAGGGTTACTATGGTGGTGGTGTCCAAGCTAAAAAGAATGAAATGAACAAATTCATTTTATAGTATATGGGTGCTGTCTATTGTGAATGGATTTTAGCAACTGCTGAAATCTTGTTGTAGAGACAGTTCAAGGTCAAAAAGTTGTACTATCGTTCTGACGTCACATCGATAGTACAACAACTTTTACCCTTTACCTGCTGCCTGATTGGCTCAGACAATGCTCTCTAGAAAAAAAACAAAAAAAAACATGGCGGTAGCGATTTAGCGGCGCCAAGCAATGGAGCCACCAACTTAGAAGTCGGGAATTGGGACCATGGAGTATCATGGCCCTTTCTAAAACACAATTGCTTTCTTTTTCTTCCCGATTTAAAACTAATGATGTGCAGAGGAGAAACTGAGAAGCAGGACGGACGTAAGCAGGAAGCATGCGAGCTGAGGCAAGCGCCGCTGCAAGTAACAGAAAAAAAAATAATATAAAACAAAAAACCCATATACTGTACAAAATAGTGGATGGGTGAACATCCACAACTAAGTCTGCATTCCCATCTCGGGCAGTTGATGACATCAACGAGACCTCTCGAGCTTCGCCTCCGCGAGGTCTCTGTGATGTCATCAACCCTCGATGGAAACATAGTCTTGTTGTGATGTTCACCCATCCACTATTCTATATGTTCATGTTTTTGTTTTGAAATACCAAAATCCTAATCCAGTGTTCAAACATTCACAGATTTACTAACAAATCTATTCAAAAATTAAATTACTAAATCACTTCTTAAGTGAAGACAAAAGAAGAAAAACATAATGAGACATGATCGAGCCATGCATCATCCCATCTGCCAAAAGAAAAAAATGGCAGCAAGCATACACCCATCTGGTAACAAAAGGAAGCCATGCATGCACACAGCTGACAAAATGAAGGTATGCAGCCATCCATCCATAAACAAAATGGAGGCATGCATCCACCAATCTGCAAATCAGAATAGAGGCAGTCATACACAGATCTGCAAACAAAATGGAGGCATGCATCCACCCTCTGCAAATCAAAATGATGGCAATCATGCACAAATCTGCAAACAAAATGGAGGCATGCATCCACCCATCTGAAAATCAAAATGGAGGCAATCCTACACAAATAAGCAAACAAAATTTAGGGAATGCATCCACCCATCAGCAAATCAAAATGGAGGCAATCATACACAAATCTGAAAACAAAATGAAGGCACGCATCCACCCATCTACAAACAAAATGAAAGGAAGCATGCACCCACTTGCAAGCAAAATGGAGGCATGCATCTAGCCATCTGCAAACAAAATGGAAGCATGCTTCCAGACGTCTGCTGACAAAAATGGAGGCACACCGTAAAACACACCACAGGGACTCAGTCAAAACTGTCATCATACCTGATATACACAGATCAAATGCACCAACCCCCCACCCCGGAAAAAAATAATCAGTGACCACATGGTTTGGTACCCTGATTACCCAAAAATGCTGTGGATGCCCTGTGATGCACAACGCAAAAGAAGTGGTGCACCCCACTAATAAAGAAGCCAGTAACAAGCACATTATGCAGATGCAATAGCTCATCACAGCCAACGTCAAGATTGTGCCAGGCAAACCTACCACTTCACCCTAAATTTGTAGTTACCACCAGCCCAGTGACATGGAGGCTGAGGCATTTTGTGCTGTACCTACTATGCACTGGTGACCAGCCAGCGTGCCGGATGGAAGTGTGCACTGCCATTGCCAACATTGCACGCCACCCATGGGGAAACACAGGACAAGGAAAAATGAGGTCCTGGGTCAAGCAGGGTGAGGTGACAAAGCACCCACCGCAGACCCAGACTCTGAATGGCACCCCCACAGAATCTGAATCCAGTCAAGGTGAGTTTGGATGGGTGCCCTCACCGCCCTGCCACCTAAGAGCAACTGTGGGGGAAGAAGAGGTTAGCTGCCTGATGTTGGGTGGGCTGGGCGGGAGGCTGAAAAGATAGATGCCAACAGGTGGGGACCAAGGAGAATCAAAAAAGGTAAAAAGAATCAAATTTGTGGTTGCCAATTTGGGCACATAACCAACATGCACATCCACACCTCCAGCTGTACCGCATCATGAGGAACAGTTCCTCATTTTATTCACAAAGCCCTTGTTACACATTGAGACGGTTTGTCCAATGTTCGACAACAACATTATAAAGCAAAATGCATAGCAGTTCATATGAAAATATATTATTTATTCTGCGAACTTTGTGAGCAGACACACATTTCAACAGTGGTCTGAGATTCTGAGTAATAGATGTGATGAAGTGTTCCACATTCTAAAGGCAGTATTTCACATTTGGGGATGTACTGAGGTACAGTGCTCATACAACTCTTTAGTAGGAAGAAGCGCATTCAGGAATATTGGTAGAGTTACTAGTGGCCCAGGTAAATACAGAAAAATGTTTTTGTTTTAAAACCAAAACCACAATAAATATCAGGCATCGTAATCAATCTTTTAACAACCCCAAGAAAAACAATTGTTGTAACAGCAGTATGTTAAATACCATCCCAACATATGAAAATCACATTTAAAATAGAGCATTGAAACCAAAAACAAAAATAAATATCAGTATCCCAAAATAAAGAGCCAAGGATTAAATACAGGTACCAAACCCTCCCCAACAACCAAATAGTGCAGTGAGCTAATCCCAGACACTCCTCAAACACCATCCCTCCCCAAAATTGAGTGTAACAGCTGCAGCATGTAAAATACAGTCCCAACTTAAAAAGAGCATTTAAAATAAAGTGCAGTAACTTAAAATTGATCTATACAACCTTTGTATTAACTCTTCAAGAAGACCTCATGGTGAACAGGGACATAAGAAGTTTAAGATCAAAACACACATTTTAATTCAAATGTCACCCTTACACCAAATCAAGAAGGCAAAAAGGAAATCAGGGTGTGGGTCCATCTGCAGTATTAATGAACCCCACCCACCAACAACTCACTTACATTATCAAAACTAATAAAACAAAAACAAAAAACACTATTTTTGTGGCAGAGCATGATCGGTATTTACCTGGTGCAGTGAGGATAGTGATGTAACGAGGTCACACATGAGGACAAGAGCTGTTCAGGACAAGACATTCAATCACAGGAAAGGGCTAGAAATTGCAAGGAATTGTCTTTTCAAACAACATGAAGTCTTCCTGTATTCTGACTATATGCAGTTATCCCAGCACTGAACTGCTCCAGAGTAAAGGGTTAACTCTCTGCAAAGGCATAGAATGTTGAGCTCGAGCTCGGTTTTCAAACTTTTGTCTGTGGTACTCTGAAGTGTAACCATCAGATTCTTTACTCCGCTTTACTGTGAAGTCACTCGGAGATTCCTCCTGTGCTTGATTCGGTCTAATTTGAATTGGTCATTTTTTTCAAACCGTGATTATCTGCATTTAGGTATTCTTACCTCTGTCTTGGTACAGTAAGTGGTAGCTATAGGTAGTGGTTATTTTTGTGTTGTTTATTAAGAAATTGTTTTATTTCAGTTCTGTGCCGGTCAGTCCGGTTCAGAACTGAAGCTTATCTTTATATTAATTATTATTACTGTTTGAGTGGTTTTCTGGTACCCATCGGTTCCTAAAAAATCCGATATTTTAGAATTTTTAACCGACCTATGACACGGTTGGAACCATTGGGAGTTGTAATCCATACAACGCTTACGCTGTATAAGGTGATCTTTTTACTGGTTTTAGACATGTCTGAGAAACACAAGAAAAAACCAGACCCACTGTGTTTCAGTACTTGTACCGAGTGTAAGGAGGCTTTTGCTAAGGCTGACCCTCACCTCATCTGTGTGTATTGTCTGGGGTTTGATCACCTCAAGGAAGACTGCCAAATATGTAAGAACTTTCCCAAAGCCACTCTCAATAAACTTTTGAGTAGGCTAAGGGAGAGGAAGGCCGAAGTCCGCTGATCCGGATCGCCAGCCTGGTTCAGTTGCGGCCAAACCTGAAGAGGTGCCCACTGACCTGGGCAATACCTCTTCAGGCGAATGGAGAGCCAATTCTGTGGAATTGGTTCCTAGCAAAGAAAGAGAAATCAGCGGTTCAGATGCACGCTTCCCATGGTCCGACCGCTGATGAGATAGTGAAAGCGATTTCAGTAGTTCAGTCCGTTGCCCGGTTCCGACTGAACCGGTTTCTGTTCAGTCCGATCGGTTCATTCGGAAGTATTGGCTCAGACATAGATCTTGGAAGCATACTATGAGGCGACTGGGAGGAGGATGAAGACTATGAAGAAGATGAGGGCCTAGATGGGCCAGTAGAGCCTGACATCTCCCCAGACAGGCCATCTCAGGCTTCTCCTCCCAAGCTTTCTGAGTCCCTTCCCATTTTTGTTTTACAAGAAAGTGGCTGAGACTCTTCAGCTTCTTATGGAAGAGGCTGAACAGGATCAGGAAGAACCTGACTACCTGGAAATGATGGATGTCCCAGAGTCAAAGAGGGTGTCTATCCTTACATTAATCCTGGGAAGCAGACACAAAACATTTTACAGTTTCCTACATCCATTCCTCCTATAGAAAAAGAATGGACAGGAGGTATACTTTGTGAGGTCCAGGACGGAATTCCTTTCAAATCATAGCAGCCATGTTGGGGTAGTACAAGCTGCAGCCTGTGACAAGACTAATATTCCCTGGCATCTCACCCCTAGATAAGGATTCCAGGAAAGTGGATGCCATGGCAAAAACAGTATTTGGCATCCTCTTTGGGACTCAGGCAGTCGAATTACATGGCATACACAGCCAGGTACTAGAAATCTATGTGAGATATGGTTCTGGCACTGGCTAAGGATACCCCTCCCAGCCTAGCAAGGAGCTGGAGCAGGTGGCTGCAAATGGTATAGAGGCATCTAAAGTGCAATTCCATGCTGTGGTTGATACCAGTGATGTTCATTCCAGGGTCATGGCTACATCTATCTCCATGAGGAGATTTGCTAGCTTAGGTGTACTAACCTCTCTCAGGATACCCAGGCTAAGGCCATGGATTTTCCTGTAACTGGTAATTCTGTCTTTGGGAACAAACAGAAATTACATGAAGAAAATGGATGAATACAGGACCACCTATAGGAGTGCTGCAGCCAAGAAAAGCAGACCACTCCTCAGAGGCAGCAGTCTAGGGGCAGGGGCAGGCCTTTTACCAAGCTCAGGCCCCCCTCCTCTTTTCAGCAGAGGAGGTTCTTTAGGGAAGAGAGGCAGACATGGGGTAACTAGGACCCCATCAGCTACTCAGTCCAAGCCCCTGCCAAGCAGACACCCTGAGGTGTCAGTCAGGGTCGCCTCCACAAATCCTGGTGGGGCAGGCTGGCTCACTACTTCAGGCCTGGGAGTCTGTTACTTCAGATAAATGGGTCCTGGAAGTAGTGAGCCAGGGACTTGCTCTCAGTTTCAAAGGTTCCCAAGAATGAGAGCAAAGTCATTCAGTCCTCCCTGTCCCTTGGAGACAAAGGCCTTAGAGGCAGAAGTCTCCTCTCTTCTCTTTTGCAAGCAGTAGAGAAGGTACCTCTTTGTCACAGGGGAAAAGGACTGTATTCAAGATGCTTCCTTACCCCCAAAAGACAGAGGAGTGGTGACCATATTGGATTGAAGGTACCTGAACAAACATTTGACAAAACCAAAGTTCAAAATGGTGACTCTGGGAGTAATTCTTCCTCTCTGAGACCAGGAGACTGGCAAACCTCCTGGATCTCAAGGATGCCTACTTCCACATACCTATCAGACATTCCCACAGAAAGTACCTCAGGTTCGAGTTGCCCTCAGCCCATTACCAGTTCAGGGCCATGCCTTCGAGCCTCATATCTGCCCCAAGGGTGTTCACCAAGTGTCTTGCAGTGGTGGTGACATTCCTCAGGAGGCAGGGCATCCTTCTGTTTCCATACCTGGTCGACTGGCTTCTAGTGGGCCAGTCCTCGAGGACAAATCAAGTCAGTCTTAGAAGTCACCCAAATACATCTAGAATCCTTGGGCTTCATTCTAAATTTAGAAGTCGTTCTAGAACCAGCCCAGCTTCTCACTTTCGTAGGAGTGAAATAGATACAGTTCAGGCAAGATCATTTCTTCCTCTCTCAAGGGTTCAGTCATTGGTCACTTTGGCCTCCTCTTTTCGTCCTTTAGTGTCTCGACCAGCCAAACACTTTCTACAGCTGCTGGGCCACATGGCAGCTTCCACAGCAGTAGTTCAGGGAGCAAGATTTCAGATGAGGGATATTCAGTTTCATCTCAGACCTTTCTGGTCTCAGAAAAAGGACCCTCACTCCAAACTGGTTCCTGCTCCAACACCTTGGTCCAGGCCCTTCAGTGGTGGTTGGAGGAAGACAATCTTGACAAGGGTCCCTTCATTAGTCAGGTCCTTCTGTGATTCCTACCACAGATGCCTCTCTATTGGGGTGGGGGCCCACCTAGATCAGCTCACAGCTCAGAGAACTTGGTCACACCAGGAGTCCCTTCTGCACATAAACCTTCTCGAATTGAGAGCTGTCTTCCTGGCTCTCAGACATTCTCAGCGTCGTCCAAGGGAAAGTGGTGCAGATCAGAACAGACAATACCACAACCATGTGGTATATCAACAAGCAGGGAGGCACTCTGTCCTCGGTCTTGTGTACAAAGCCATGAAAATTTGGTCTCGGCTTATTTCCTTCAGGCTTCTCTGGTGGCGGTGCATCTCCCAGGGAAGGACAACATCCTAGCAGATGCTCTCAGCAGGATTTCCCAGGGTCACCACGAATGGACCCTGAGCCCTGTCATTCTTCAGGTCATCTTCAGGAGATGGGGCACCCCAGAGATGAATCTCTTTACCGCCCTGGACAATCATCAACTCCCTCTTTATTGTTGCAGACCACCCCTTCTGGGTCCTGTTCCCCAGGATGCTCTTCTACTAAATTGGACAAGCAGGTTTCTGTATGCATTTCCTCCTTTTCCTCTGATATTCAGGTCTTAGCCTTGCAAGGTGATTCTGGTGGCTCCAGACTGGGCCAGACAGTCTTGATATAAATCTACTGTTGTCACTGTCAGTAACACTGCCCTTGTGTCTTCCAGGCATTACAATCTCTCTCTCCTCCTCTCAAGGGAGGATTCTGTACCCAGCCTTCAGACTCTCAGGCTCAAAGCATGGCTCTTGAGCTAGAATATACAAATTTGCATCTTTCCCAATCAGTTTTGGATATTTTAAAAGTTAGCAGGAAGCCTGCTACTAGGCAGAACATACAGTTCCAAATGGAGAAGGTTTTGGTGTTCCAGTAGGCATATTAAGCCAGAGCTGGCTGACATTGCTCACTGTTTTGGACTATTTGGTACATCTTAACAGTTTAGGCCTCCGCCTACTACCATAAAGTACATTTGGCAACTGTGTCTGCTTTTCTTTCAGCTGATAAGTACTCCTCTGTAGCTTCTCATCCAGTTTTCAAGAAATTCTTCAAAGGCTTAGTTCTTGTCAATCCTCCCTTTCGGAGCCAACTCCTTCCTGGGATCTGAATGTCTGTATTGCACAGCTTATGCAGCCCCTTTTGAACCTTTATCTTCAGCTGAGCTAAAATACTTGACTTAGAAAACTGTATTCCTGGCGGCCATTACCTCTGCTAGGAGGATCAGTGAACTGCAGGCCTTATCAGTGGAACCTGATTTAATTTCCTTTCATAGGGATAAGGTGGTCCTCCGCACCAATAGAAAGTTCCTTCCCAAGATAGTGTCAGACTTTCATCTGAACCAGCCTATGTCTCTGCCTGACTTTTCACTGATCATTCTTCCTCTGAGAGAGGAGGCTACACAGTCTGGACATGAAAAGGGCTCTTAGTTACTACATTGAGCATACTAAGGCCCATCTGAAGGACTGTTCTCAGTTGTTTCTCACTTATGGTGAGGTGGGAAAGGGCAAGCCTGCTACCAAGAGGTCTATCGCCAGGTGGATTGTTTCTTATATTCAATTCTGCTACTCTAAACTTGGGAAGGAGCCTCCCTCAGGCTTGAGGGCTCATTCTACCAGAGGTACAGCTGCTTGATGCAGCAGCTAGAGATATACCTTAGTGGATATATGTAAGGCAGCTACCTGGAAATCTGTTCACACCTTCACCATGCATTACTCTTTGGACATTCAGTCACAGTGATGCTAGGTTTGGCACAGCTGTGCTGCAGAGCTTGTTTCAAAATAGGTTCTGTAACTCCCTCCTCCAGGGGTACTGCTTGGTAGTCTGCATATGGTCAGAATACACTCAAGACTTCATGGTGTTTGAAGAAAAATTGCTCACCACAGTAATGTTGTTTCTTCTAATGGAGTCTTGCTGTATTCTAACTCCTCCCTGGAACCTAGTAGTTTTTGAGATGTGGTGGGGCAGGCACAGTGCTGCACCCCAGAGGTGCTCTGGACATGCCACCATCTCTTGTTTCTTTTTTTTCTTTTAGTTTGGTGAATCTCTACCTGTTGTGTTCTTTTGGGTTTTAGGCCTGAGTCTTTGACCCTAAAACTCTGTTTTTGCCACTTGGCACAACATTTTGAAACAGTTTCTTACTTGAGTTAATTAGTTAGGGCTTATAAGAATCTGGCCAGTTTACACTTCAGAGTACCACAGACAGAGGTTTGAAACCCAAGCTCGAGGCTCAGCATTCTATGCCTTTGCATAGAGTTAACCCTTTACTCTCTGGAGCAGTTCATGTGCTAGGGATAACTGCATATAGTCAGAATACAGCAAGACTGCATTAGAAGAAACAACATTACTGTGGTGAGTAATTTTTCTTAAATCCCCTCATGGCCTGCCCCAATCTCATGCTGATATAAATGCCCAAATGTTTTCTAAAGCGGCTCCCCTGGACCCTGCTGTCACACGTGAACATACGGTGGTAGGGACAAAAAAGGATCAGGTGAGCAAAGGGGACAGCTTGTGATCATACTGTGTACTTAAAGAAGCAGGGCAATGCACTGTAGTACCCTAAACAAATACAGCAAGTAACCTGGGGACGAAAATACAACACAGATTGCATCAAAGTGCGATTGTTACAAAAGTTCAGAGGTAACACAAGGGGACATTATTGGTTACATGCAAGACCACATCTTTAGGGCCCCTGGAGGTGGGTGGGAATCAAGGTGGCACAATAAGGAAGTGTGATAAATGAGAGCAGGACACGGAATTAGTTACAAAAATATTTTATTGACAGAAAAGTCTAGTTAAATGACACTGAGAGACTATTTCACACACATGTAGCCATGTCACAAATTAGTACACACATTTTCATGCATTTTGAACATGAAAGTGCATTTTTAATATGGAATCATCTGATTCCATTAATGTTATCTTATGTATCTCTCCAAATAGGCTACTTAAAAAACCCATATCAATGACTGTATTATACTCAAAATCCTACATATGTACTGCATTGCTAACTTTAGGATCCATTGGTAACCCCTTTTCATGCACAGAACCCATATAGCATGGAAAGAGAGTTCTTCGAGCTTCCCATTGAGTTCTTTTAGGTTGTCCCAAAATTTTCTACTGTCACCCCATGAGTCAGAGGTGCTTCCTTGTAATAGTTTCTTTTGGCCTGCCTGATGGCTAGGGTGCAGGAGTTTCTGGCTGCTCTGTAATTTTGTCAGTGTGTGGGGTTGCCAGTGGCCCGTGCTGTATGCCACAGGTGATCTCTGTCAGCCATTTGGGTAAGAAGGAGGGAGTGATCCACGGGTTAAAAGCTGCATTTTTCTTTATTTTTTCTTGGGGCGAAAAATATCACAAGCAGTGTTAAACTTGTATATAAAGTGGTTCGGGGCATGGTCAACACAGGTTGCAGCGCTCAGCACTGACCAATCCTGAGTTGCGGAGATGGGCTATTAACTGGTGGAGCTGTCCCTTCTTGAGAACGTGGTGAATGGTGGATTTTTCTTTACGTGTGGGTCAGGGAGATTTAGTGGACCAGCGGCAGGTGTTGGGAGTGGTCACTAAGAGGCGTTGATGTCTGTAATTTTGTCAGGACTTTAGTAAAGATGAAGTCGAGTAAGGTGGCTGTGCCAGTCCTATGATTCTGTCTCGGGCGAGGTCACGACCTGGGTGAAGTTAATCACAGTGGTTGCATCTTTGTTAGATGTTTGATTTGAGCACCAACCAGTTCACTGAAGTCACCCAGAAGCATAATGTCAGCCAAGGGGAGGGTGGTGGAGAGATGGTCAGTAATTGCACTAGAAGCCTTTGGAGTGGTCGCGAGGCAGAAGATAGCTAGCATACAATGGTGAGAGTTTTGCCATTTTGCCCAATGAGCAGCTTAACTGCTAGAGCATGGGAGGGATTCCCAGTGACAATGGCAGGTGAGGCGTGTCCCTGTGGAGAGCTTTGTAGATAGCCCAGCCCCACCCCTCTTCCAACCCTGTCCAATCTAAAGAAGGAGTAGCCAGCAAGCAGGATGACACTATCAGGCACCTTGGGGAGAGCCATATCTCTACCAGTGCTGAAATGTCAGGTTTCTGTTGGCATACCCAGACCTGGAGATCATTTTTTGCTGGAGACTCCTAATGTTCATGGAGGCAATTTTCAGACCATATGGTGACTGTTGTTAGACTGTGGGAGCTAGCGAGGCCCAGGGTTAGGATGTATGTTCTCGGATAGTAGTAGTAGTAGAGCCAGGAGGTTCTGCAGGATGAGAAACTTAAGTGCCTTTACTAGGCCAATAGGTTTATGGTTTCTGGGTTTTCGATTAGTGGTGATGGTGGGAGGATAGGATAGGTGAGACAGTGTTGAGAGAAAGGAGGGTGGGAGTGCAAGTGTGGGATTCTTTGGGGGTAGTAGGTGGAATGTAGTTGTCTTTGTGGATGTAATTAGTTTCCGAGGCACCGAGGTGCCTGGTGGGGAGGAAGAGGGAGATAGGGTCAGCATACCTTGCATCATGGTGCTGCAGAGGAAGACCTACACCAAGAAGAACAAGTATTAAAATGAACCTAGGAAAGCACATTTTGGTGTGGCTTACTACTTAGCTAAGGGGTAATTTAGGTAAGCTTTGTCCAGAGGTGCGAAATCTAAGCCTGGCTTTGAGTAACATGGGATGGTTCCTCTTTAAGACACTAAGACAAGGAGATAGGAGGCAGGTTCATGCATGGAGGGTGGCATCTGTTTGGTGAGAGGGTGGTATTCTTGTCAGGAGCAAGAATATTTAATTAAGGGTGGGGGGTGGAATTTGTAGTTGAGAGAGCTGTAAGTCTAATTCATTCAGCAGCTTCTCATGTCGGGCAGAACAGCCTAAACCATAGGTATTTTCCCTTTCTGTTCTGTGTCCAAAGCAGGCAGGAGGAGAAGAAAGAGAGCTGCAGAGTTTGTGTAAAATCAGCAGCTTCTCTTAACCTTACAAGTAGCTGGTTTTTTTTTTTTTGTGCAGGAGCGATCAGCTCTTTGAAAAAGAAAAAGGGTGCCAGGTTTTAAACTTCTTGGATACCTTTGTCTGGGGACAATGGCTTACAGGTGGTCAGCCGACCAGCGGAGGACAGCACCACCCAGTGAGGGCTTCGGATCCCCTAGGAGAGAAGGAGATACGGATGTATTAATAAGGGGCTGAAGGAGGGAGCAACAAGAGCATCCGCCTCTGTATCATTTCAATCAGTTAGTGTGAGTGCATTTTTTTTTAAACAAAAGGAGCTGGCAATGCTGTCTCTGAATATCATACATATTGCACTGATACACTGTTGTACTGTTCTGTATTTTATATGTAAAATGTTGAATAAGCTCATTTGCAAAAAATAAATTGTCACGAAACCTTCAAAAGGCACACCCTTGGCACAAGCCCTTCAGCCATGAAAGTTTTAGAACAAAATTCTGTACCATTTTGACTGTAGTTGAGAGCAAAAAAAAAAAAAAAAAGCTGAAACACAGTGCTTTTATGTATTTTTGACATTTTCAGATCTCAAAACCTAATAAGGCAACCTTCATGAAATTCCTGTGTGTCAAAACTTGCCACGGGACCATGCATTTCAAATTTTGCACAATTACGTTGACGCTGTCAAAGTTTTAAAGATGCACAGATTGGGATTTAACATTGAGAACACTACTCAACCCTAATATACATGTGCTTACACATGTATATGAAATAATAACTGACCATCCATTTTTCAGTGGGGATGGCGATTATTATTTGGTGTATTAACTGGCCAGTTATTATGCATTTACATGCTCAGTCAAGTCTAGCTGCCATCTCAAGCGCTTTCTGTAAACGAGATCTTACTTGAGAGGGCTCTTGCAGTAGGTAATTACATATAGGACTGCGCTGGCGGCGGCAGGACTACGGAAAAATTTCTAGCTAGCAGTCCCTGGCGGACCGCCCGTCAGGTGACTGGCGTCATATGACATCTATATAAGGGCGGTCCCAGGCGCCTGCCTTCCAGTTCTTTCGCCGTCAGCTCGTACGGCACCTTGCGATTAAGTTCTTATCACTCAGTCCTGTTACTGCGTCGGTTTTCCGATTAGTTTCAGAATTTTACTCTTCGTCAGGTGAGCGTCCATTATATGTCGTCCTCTTCAAAGAATAAAGTGCGACTCGTCATTAACTGCCTCTAAAGACGATCACTCCCTCTACTCCCTTCTGCCTAGGCCCGACCACGCGGTCGATAAATTATCGCACTGCCTCGGTTCAGCGGCCACCCGCGAGCGGCGCCAGCAGTCCCTCGAAGCCCATCTCCTCAAAAGAAGATGTCTGTGATGAAGAAAGAGCTGAGAAAACTTGGCGGCGTCAACCTCCCTGAAGGGCACAAAAAGCAGGATAAGGATAGGCACGGAGAAGGCCTCCTCTTGCGGACAGGTAACATCCCCTCGGGGATCGCTCAGCAGCAGCCTCCAGGCTTTGGAGGAGGCGTCCCGGCCCTCCTCTGGGCGAGTTCGCGGCTCCCTTGGGCGTCTCCGGGTGAAAGAGACTCCAGCCTCCAGTACTGCCGCCCGGCCTCGGCCTACTGGTGCGGCACCTCCCTTAAGCGGACGTCAGCCCCTCCGGCGTATGCGGGAGAAGGCCTCTAAGGCGCTCAACTCCTCGGGCGGCGCGGGCAGCGTCCCCTCAGACCGGGCCTGCTCTCATCCTCGGCCCGCCTCCGATGAGGGACCCCGAGCCGGACGCCCGGCTCCTCTGGCGTCCGTCGGGACTTTGCCCATAAGCCACCGTCGGCTCCTCCGACATCGCCGAGGCCCCTGAGCCTATGGCGGAACTTGCTTTCTGTCGTTCCAGGCTCTCCGCAGCCTTCGCTGCCATCAGGGAACCCCAGTCCCCCTGCCTGACCCGGGATCCCCATCCCGACGAGACTGGGACCATGGGCTACCGTCTGATCCTCTTCCTGAAGAGCTGGATCTGCGCCAGTTCCCCTGATGCGGCCCTGCGCGCCCGGTTCGACACGGCCCCTCCGGCGCCCGGGGAGTTTTCCTCTTCCTTCAGGCCCTCACGCCGCGGGCCTATCCCGGCTGATCCGCCCGTGGAGTACCGGCTAGGCCGTCTGCTCCGGCAGCTCCTCCAGCGCCTGGGTATCCGCCCGTCGTATCCGGCGCGGTTTTCCCAGGTCTGCAGTATCCTGCGCTGCTATACCGGTGCCGACTCCTTGACGCCACAGTACCCAGCGCCTCAGTACCCGACTCTGGGATACCCGCGGCTGGGTTACGGATACTCCCCCTATGGTTTCCTCCATGCAACTTCCCTCCTCCTCCTCCACCACCGCCCCCTAGGCGCGGTGGATCTGCAGGAGACTCTTGCTTCCTGGTGGGCTGAGGCCAAGGCTCAGCTCACCAAGGAAGATGAGCCATCTTATGGCGGCGGTGCCACCCGGCTCCCGTCGCCCCAGGCAGCACACTCCTCTCCACCTCCAGTTCCGGGCTTGCCTCGGGATCCAGAGAGGGAGCAGGATCTGCGTTCTTGGATCCCTCCCAAGGAACCTGTTCTCCCCCCAGACGAGTTAGGGAGTCTTATTCTGCTCGGACTCTTCCTCCCTTCTCTCTCGGACTCCTCCGAGGCTTCCGATGGAGGTTCGAGAAGGCAACAACCACGCTCTCCATCAAACCCCAGCCGAGGACTCCTCCGAAGTCTCCTCTGGAGGATCCTTCCTTCCACGGAGTTGCTCAGAAAGATCCAGGAAGTTCATCAGTGGCATTCCTTAGAACCAGACCCTCAATGGGTAAAACTCACCTAGCATCTGGACTTGCCCATTCGGCTCCTACCTTAGTGCCACCCTGGACTGAGCCTCACGCCCACCTTGTTTCCACTATTTGGAAACAACTGTAGAATTAGCCCACTTCCCAGGAAGTCAACAGGCTATACCAGGCTCCGGAGGGTGTAGACTTTTAGACTCTCACCCGCGCCAGACTCGGTTGTGATTAAGCGCCGCTCACGGCCCAGTCAACACATCCAAGTACTTGAGCTTGTCTCCCCGGATAAGGAATCTCGCCTTCTGGATCAGTATGGAAGGAAGATCTCGCTTCTTCCACACTGGGGATTAGGGCCCTGAACTGTTTTGCACATATGGGGATTACCAGAAGGCTGTCCTTGCCCAGGCGGAATCCAAGATCAACTCTGCCTGACTCTCAACTCAAGCAGGAGCTGGCCGACCTGGTCTGTTCTGCTCGTTCGGCCAGTCGTCACATTCTGAGGGCGACCTACAGCAGAGTGGACACTGCAGGACGGAGCTCTGCGTTTGCCGTAAGTCTTCCACACGCATGGCTCCGTGTGTCAGGTTTGGTCCCGGAGGTGCAGTCAGCCATCCAAGAAGCAGCTTTCAGAGGTTCTGTGCTCTTTGGTGGTGATGTCAAGGACATCATCACTGATTTGCAGGAGAAGGGGCGGCCCTTAAATCTGTTGATTCAATGTACCATCCCCATCCCCACAGCGCCATCCCTTTCACAGGCTGCAGCCGGCCTCAAGCGAAACCTCAGGAAGGCAGGCCACTAAGCGTCGGGCCCCCACAGCTACCAGGCCCCGCCCGCTCAAAAAGCAACGGGTGTCCCAGCTGCGGGCTGCCTCCACCACCTGACTCCTTTCCTCTCCCACCGCCTCCGGACACCCCGGAGGGAGCGGTGGAGGAGGTTCTCCCTCCACCTTCGGGTTGGGAGAGGATAAATTGATTCATGGGTGCTTCAGATCATAGCAGAGGGACACTCCATAGAGTTTCTACAGAAACCTCCACGTCACCCCTCTGAACTCCGCTTACTCAAGGGACCATCTTCCTTTGGTCAGGGAAGAAATCTCAGCGCTTCTTGCGAAACAGGCTATAGAACCCGTCCTCCCCACCTCTACGGGACGGGTACTATTCCACTTTTCCTTGTACCAAAGAAGACGGAGATCTCAGACCTATTCTCGATCTCAGCTCCCTGAACCTGTATGTGGAGTACAAGAGATTCAGGATGCTCTCCCTTCAATCCCTTTTGCCCCTGCTTGGCCGGGCCAATGGCTTTGTGCTCTAGATATGCAGGATGCGTACTGCACATCCCCATTTGCCCTTGCGCGAAAGTACCTCAGGTTGCATTCCAGGGGTCCACTACCAATTCGGGCGCTCCCATTTGGTCTTTCTCGGCTCCTCAGTCTTTACCAAGCGCCTGGCGGTGTGGTAGCCCACCTGCATTCTTTGGGAGCTCAGGTTTTCCCTACCTGGACGACTGGCTCCTGGTGGCCCCGTCCAGGGAGAACTCCTGCATTTTTCTCCCTCGCCCAGCAGGATTTCACTGGCCTGGGTATTACCATCAACCATTCCAAGTCTCACCTGGATCCTTCACAGAGGCTCCAGTTCATCTGGGCTATTCTCGACACAACTTTGTGCAAGGCCTTTCTGCCTCGGACAGGGGCCTCCCTCCAGTCCAGATTTCCCTCGCCGAAACACAGGAGGGTCCCGGCGAGGTCAGTGCTCCGTCTACTGGGGCTTATGGTGGTGGCCATCCCGGCGGTTCCAGCGCGCCGCCTCCACATGAGAATCTCTCAGTGGTCTCTTCGATCTCAATGGGATCAATGAGTAGCGACCTAGATCATCCGGGTCCTGATCTCCTTGCCGATGGTAAGAGACTTATAATGGTGGATGGTTCCAGAGAACCTCTTCGGGGGTCCCCTTTTTCATCCTCCCCGTTCAGACTCTGACCACGGACGCTTCAGGCGAAGTTTGGGAGCCATCTGGGTCCTCACGAACCCAAGGCCTTTGGTCAAAGTTGGAGATAGTTCTCCACATCAGCGTGCTCGAGCTTCAAGCAGTGCTTTATCGCTCAGACCCTTCACCAATACATCCTTCCGGTCACCTAGCCGTCCAAACAGACAACATGTGCGTGGTGTGGTACATCAACAAGCAGGGAGGAACTTAGTCCTACCGCTGTGCAGGGAGGCGATGAGGGTCTGAGATTGGGCATCTCTGCACACCTTCACCTCACGGCGATCCATGTTCCAGGAGTCGACAGTGTCCTGGCAGACAGGCAGAAGTCGCTCGTGACTCTTCCACCACAGTGGGGTGGACGAAAAAGTCCTAAAAGTATCTTCCAGGTTTGGGGGCACTCCTCAGTTAGACCTGTTTGCTTCCTCCCAAAAGCACAAGCTTCCAATCTTTGCTTCGCTCCAGAGCGAGGTGCTTTCTGGGCGAGCTGTATCTCTAAGCTGGAAGGACAGGATCGTCTATGCTTTTCCCCAATTCCTCTGGTCCCTCGTGTGCTACAGAAGCTTGCTCTAGAAGGAGGCGAGAATGATTCTGATCGCTCCCTTCTGGCCCAAGCAAATCTGGTTCTCTCTTCTACAACAATACTCAGAGGTTCCTCCTCTTCCTCTTCGTTTGTCTCCAGGATTGCTGACCCAGGATCAGGGACCCTGGTCCATCTGGGACTCAAGTCCCTTCAACTTCATGCATGGCTCCTGCAGACCTAGCTCAATCTCGTTTTGGCGCTTCTCCTAAGGTGGCCGAGACTCTGGTGGAGGCTAGAAAACCCTCCACTAGGTCCACCTCGCCATGAAATGGAAAAGATTTTCTATCTGGGCTGCGTCCAGGGCATTGGAGCCCTTTTCCTGCCCTGTGACCATTCTGCTTGAGTACATCGTCATCTTTTCGACCTGGGTCTCAGTCACTCCTCTTTGAAAGTCCATATGGCGGCTATTTCAGCCTACTATGTCCCTTTCACTGATAAGGCATTTGCTCAGCTGGAGGTATCAAAACTTTCCTCAGAGGGGTCCTTCATCTCAGGCCCCTGTCCGGACTCCAGCTCCCCTTGGGACTTAAACTTTGTCCTCGAGAAGCTTACCCTTCCTCCCTTTGAGCCTGCGGCTTCCATGAACCTGAAGTTTTATAGTGGAAGACACTCTTCTTGGTGGCCATTACTTCGCTCACAGAATTTCCGAGCTCCAGGCCCTTTTGTGCAAAATCCTTATCTGATTTTTCACAAAGAGCAGTAACTCTTCGCCTACGAATCCTAAGTTTCTTCCGAAGGTGGTAGCAGAATCTACCTTAAATCAGTCTATTGAATTACCTGCTTTCATCAAGTACTCCAATCAAGGAGAATACCTGCTCCATACCATGGATGTTCACAGAATTCTGAGATACTACGCCGATAGGACGAAGGATCTCAGAAAGACTGATCAGTTGTTACGTCTTTTCGCTCACAAAGAGAAGGCAATGCTGTCTCTAAGCAGTGCCTATCAAAATGGTTGGCACATTGTATCACTTTCTGTTATGACAAAGTACAACAAGACCCTCCGGGTCAAGTCAGAGAGTTACTCCACTCGTGGAGTTGCCGCCTCTGTAGCTTGTTTCAAAACGTGTCTGCGGCAGACATCTGTGCTGCTGCCACTTGGACTTCTGTCCATACCTTTACTAAACATTACAGTTTGGACATTGCCTCTCGCCGTAGAGCAGGCTTGGGTTAGCTGTCTTGCAAGGCCTCCTTTCTTGAGACCTGCTAGATTATTTACTACTTTTGGAGTTGTTCCTCCTCCCGGTGCCTTTCTTTTGTTCCAGACTGTTGGGATTCTGTCCTATATGTAATTACCTACTGCAAGAGCCCTCTCGAGTAAGATAGTACAGTTCGTAAGAACTTACCGTAACAGTAGATCTTCGAGAGAGGCTCTTACAATAAATATCTACTCCCGCCCTCCATCCCCTAGGCTTTTCAGCTCCTTTTCTATTGAGGAAATATCTGCTTCTCTCGTCCGGGTCTTCCGGGCCTGTGGCGAGGAAAGAACTGGAAGAAGCGGAGTCTGGGACCGCCCCTTTATACCGGCGTCGTTTGGCCTGCGGTCACCTAGCGATGAGGCGGTCCCGCCAGGAACTGCTAGCTAGAAATTTTTCCTCGTGGGGTCCCGCCACGCCAGCGCTAGTCCTATATGTAATTACCTACTGCAAGAGCCTCTCTCGAAGATCTACTGTTACGGTAAGTTCTAGTAACTGTACTTTTCATTGACAGAACTGTGCTTTGCTTTAGTATTTCACCACAGAAAACTGGAACCAGTGCCCCTCTGTTACATCTAAGAGCTTCCCTGTTTACTGGTCCAGTTGTTACCACCTCTCTTGTCTGACTGTCTCTGGAATGCAGAAATGCTTAGGCGCTCGAGAGCTGCGTGCGGCACACCATGGTGGCTCACCAGTTCGATCAGTGGCACAACTGCATAGATAGACAGTGTGACCAGATGGTACACCACTAACTATAGTATTAGAACTGACTCTTGGTGACTTGGCATCAGTCCAGGATGTCGGAAGTAGGGGACAAAGTCAAGGGGTGCTGGATGGATGATGGTGAAACTGAGCAGCAGAGCTGATACAAACCTGAAAATCAACAAGTGACTGAAAATGTGAGTACTGCTCATTTTAAAAGTGGAAAAAGTCTGTATTTTTTCAGTTAGTTTGCTGGCTGTGATTAATTTAGTGCACCGTGTGCTTCCTTACACATAATGGTAGAGGACAGTGAGTGATTGGGGAGGGTTACACAAACAAAACACAGAACCAGAAACAGTAAGGAAAAAATTGATAGAATTGTATAAAATAAATGGGATGGTAAAATTATTTGAATTTAATACACACCCTCAGTGTAAACCTCTAGAGCTTGGCCCAATGGAGCTGAGGAGGTTGGCGCTGGGCATCGCGTAGTGCCGGCGCTGGTGGCCCGGTTTGAGTGGACTTGGGTCATCGGTGGTTGGCTGGGGGAGGAGTAGGATTGAGTGTCGATGGACTGCTCTCATTCTGTGTGGGTGGGGTCAGCTTCACTTAAGACTAGTGGCACCAGTGGCTCTGGGGATCCACTGCAGTAGGTATAGGCACGCACAGTAAGGGTATGGGGCAGCAGCGGGCATGTTCCATAGGTGCGAAGTGTGCCAGTGTAAGCACTGCATGTCCGTGCACTAGGGACACAGAAACACCAGGTGGAAATCCCAGCTCTCAGGGAGGCGGCGGTGGCCTCTGGTGACTGTGCCCACATTCCCAACACGGACTTTCCAGCCAGCTCTCCCAACCCTCACTTAGCTCCCAGACCTGGCTGTCTAGATTCTCAGAAAGGACACCCAGGTAGGCGTCAGGTGGCCTGCACCGGGGTGTAGGTCAGGGGCCAGCTGGTTCAGGAGTGGGAGTGAGATGTTTCTGTCCCCAATTCCCTAGTCTCGGCGGGTTTCAGGTGGGAAGTAGGTGCCTAAGTCGGGGAGACTCATCTGAGAGATGCTCTGAGTCGCTGGCAGCGTTAGGACAGATAAATAAAGCTGACAAAAAAAAAAATCTAGAGCTTTGCCAGTGGGATTTATGTAGCATCAGACACCTCAGGTGTGTGTCAAAGTCTCATAATGTACACCATTCCATGTTATTCAGTATATTTCTACTGGCATGGTAGGATTTAGGGTTGAATAGGCATTTTAATGGTGAACCAGATTTTGCACATTAATAAAGGTGTCCGTACCTGAACCAATCAACCTGACATTCATACGTGCAGAGAGCGGTACCAGGATCTGCAGATCTTGTAAATTTCATAACATTCAGTGCAGTGGTTTAAAAGCTTTAGAAAGTTAAAAACACATTAACAAAAAAAAATTGAGACTTTTTCTCTCTCACGATAGCACCAAACGGCTTTATTTGAAACCTGAAACTTTCGGGTTGTTTTAGTTTAATGATGATTCTTGGATAGATGATTTTCTGAAATGTGTAGTGAAAAAGTTCCATTTCAAATAATTAGCAGAGCATTTTTCAACGTTCTGTGGATAACGAATTATTACAAACTGACTGTCAGTTGAGTGATGGGACCGGTTTTGTGATTGAAGAAATGTATTTCTTTTTTTTTTTTTTTATCGTCTGTTTATGCATTAGGGACCAGGGCATCTCTCAGGAGTGCCCGCAGTCATTATCTACTCCTGTAGCATGAAACCTCCTTTTCACCCTGGGAGGCGCATTGCTGAGCCCCAAACCCATGGATCCTCAGCCCCGGATCACCCCCGCCTGCCTCACCTACCTGGGATACTGTTTTCTCATTAGAGGATGGTCTTGGTCCGGTCGAGGGTTCGGGAGCCAGGGAAGGCTGAGTCCAACCCGGGATGTGGCTTTGGCTTCTGGGACATCTGTCGCCTCCCAAGTCCTCCAGGGTTTTGCCTGGTATGTTTCCCCAGACGCACCATGCAGCGATTCCTGCTCGGCTCCCTCCTCTCCACAGCTGCTGGAATCTGCCATCGTCCCACCCCTACAGCGTCCCTGCGTACTATGCTTCCTCCAGTTTCCACTAGAGGCACCGAGCAGAGTCAGGACAACCCCTGTAACACCCCAGGAGAGAGAGCAATCCTCCAGAAGCTCGATCCTCTCCCTCCTTACCAACCCCGACAACCCAGGTTCGCTCCTCGACACAGTCGCGGCTGCATGGCGCAGGTGTTGCGTCCAGTGCCTCAACCCTTGGGGCCACCGGCCGCCAATTCGAAACTAATTAAATGACACATAGTACAACCCTTCCCATTGAAAACAAACCAGCGGCAGGTGTCCAACCCCGCAACTGGCATTCTCCATCCTTCCGATCCCTCCACATTGTGATTAATTCAGCAGGTAGGAGCCCAGTCTCATCATAGGTGTCCCTTGTTCTGCCTGATCCCTCCACAATAACATGGTTAATTCACTGGTGGTGGGAGCACAGTCTGGCTGCCAGTGTTCCCCTTCCTGCCTGAGCAAACTGTCATCTCCACGACCTGCTTCTTAGCTAAATTACCAGCAGCGGGTGTCCAGTCCTGTCACAGGTTCACCCCCACTACCACCAACCATTAAGTGAAGTGCTGATAGCGAGTGCCCAGTTTAGATATTTGTGGCAGGTCTCTTCTGTGAGTGCACTGATCGCTGCACTGAAGCTTGTCCTCGTTTTTGTGCCTGGTCTGTTGCATACACGTTCATATACCATAACAGCATTGACCTTCACAGTCACCGAGATGCTGCTTATTGGTCCTCCACTCTCCAGTCTCTGTTAGCCTAAATATTTGGGTGCGCTTGACCACCCTCCTCAGGGCTGCTAGGAGTCTGCTAAGTATGGATAGTGAACTGACTATAGACAGTAAGAAAAACATGGGTTGCTTAACCAGTAGCTAGTTCTACTGCTGATATTCAGTTCACCCTGAAAAGGGACCTCGGGCTCAGTGGGCCTATCCAGTCACCAAATGTAATAAATAAATAAAATAAACAAACATCCACAGGACCGCCTGACCCAGCCTCTTCTGGCGAGGCTTGCTTTCAGTGGGCAGATATGAGAGCAGATGGGCAGAGCCTGAAGACCACGTGATTAGGTTATGGGAGAAGTCGTGCATAAATACTGTTCCAGTGACTGAGCATGCTCAGTAGAAGACTGCCTAAGGATGGAAGTGAACTAAATACTATTGGTAGAAACATGAGAACATAAGAATTTGACAGCAGATGGTGACCAGGTGGCCCATCTTGTCTGCCAGAACCAAACCCCTCCACTATATTTTGCTGTTTTTGTTCATACTGCAGTGTCATTCCCAAGTGTGTTTAAATGCAGTCACCATCTTTGCTGCAACTACTTCTGGGTGCAGGCTGTTCCATGTGTCTATTACCCTTTCTGTAAAAAAAAGTACTTTTATTTTGTTTCATTTTTATTAGTAGAGATATCATTTATACAGCAGGTTATTACTACTGACCCTGTACAGAAGAACATTCCGCATAACAACTGTATAGTGTATGGTGGGCAGCTGTTCCGCATGGAAACCCATGCCTGGAACAGCGTTGTTGTCCTTCCTTTCGATTAACGTCCGCGATCTTGTTGTGCTGCCAGTCGTCACCGGTGCAGCACAACAAGATCGAACATTAATGCATAATGCGCATAGGGCGGCGCGCGGCAACCTGAGGCGGCACTTTGGCGGCAGGCACAAGTAAGCTTTTTCCCCGAGTGTTCACGAGTGGTATTTATAGTTGCCCATACACTTATAAAGATTGTGTATGAGCAACCATACACAAACTCTGAGGCAGTTTTGCGATCTTGAGGGTTTCCGTGGTAGCGGACCTCTCGACTACGCTCTCGAGGTCTCAGGTTACCACGGAAACCTCTCGATCGCATAATCGTTGCTGTGTATGCTTCAGCATACAATAACTCTCTATATAGGTAGTTCAGAAAGAGTTATCGGTCAGAGTTGTAAGATGTAAAGTTGGTAATATTAAATCAGTCACACACCATTTCTGTTTAGTTTACCTCAGGGATCCCTGATAAATTAAAAAGTACTTCAGATATTGCCTGTGAGCCTTCCTCTCTCAGGCATAAGTTGTCTACCTTCTTGTAGCGTCTCTCTGTTGCATGGAAGGGTTTGTCAGTGTTTATACCCTTGATGAATTTGAACTTTTCTATCGTATCCCTCTGTCCCTTCTCTGTTCCAGGGAGTACAAGTTTAGGTCTTGGAGTCTAGATTCATATAGCTTGTGATGGAGGCTGCACCATCTTTGTGGCCCCTCTGAATTGATTCCAAGCACTCAATGTCCTTCTTAGGTGGGGCCCAGAACTGGACGCAGTACTCCAGGTGTGGCCTCACCAGGATCTATAGAGTGGAATGATCACTTCTTGTTTCCTGCTAGTTATTCCCTGCTTATGCATCCGAGGGATGCTGCTTAAACATAGAAACATAGAATTTGACTGACAGATAAGGACCGCTTGGCCCACCTAGTCTGCCCATTTTCCTACCTAACAGATAAGCTGCAGATCCTAATTAACCAACAGCTTACTTCCTCCTACCCCCACTAGGACTGCCTTATGTCTGTCCCATGCATTCTTGAATTCCCCACTGTTCTTGACTCCACAACCTCCTCAGGGGCTGTTCCATGCATATACAACCCTCTCTGTGAAAAAATACTTCCTCACATTACCTCTGAGCCGTCCCCCTCTATCTTCAAATTGTCCCCTTGTTCTTGCACATCTGTTTTTCTGAAAGATGCCACTCTCTTGACTTTGTTGATTCCCTTGAGTGCTTGAAAGTTTCTATCCTCTTCTCTCTCCCTTCTTTCCTCAAGGGTATACATATTAAGCTCCTTTAGTCTTTCTTTAGTATGTCTTCTGGTGCAGACCCTGGAACATTTTGGTTGCCCTCCTCTGGACAGCCTCTACTCTGTCTATGTCTTTGCGAGATGGGGTCTCCAGAACTGCACACAGTACTCCAGATGGGGTCTCACCAACTGTCTGTACAGAGGGATAACAACTTCCTGTTTTCTACTATTGATGCCTCTCCCTATGCATCCCAATATCCCCCAGCCTTCCTTACTGCCTTCTCACATTGCTTGCCCACCTTTAAGTCATCTGATATAATTACCCCCAGGTCCCTTTCCATTTTACTGTTGTCAGTATCTCACCCCATTGTGTACTCTTGCCCTGGGTTTTGTTTCCCAGGTGCATTACCTGCACTTCTTTGCATTGAATCTAGCTGCCATACATTTGACCATTCCTCCAACCTTGCCAAGTCCCTTCTCATCCTTTCCACTCCATCTGGTGTATCAACCCTGTTGCAGATCTTTTGTGTCATCTGCAAAGAGACATACTTTCTCTTCTAGTTCCTCTGCAATGTCACTTATAAAGACATTAAAAGTACTGGTTCCAGTACTGAACCCTGTGGTACCCACTAGTAACCCTCCTTTCTTCACTGTGGACTCCGTTTACTACTACCCTTTGCGTCCTGTTGTCTAGCCAGTTTTATATCCAGGTTACCACCTTGGGACCACTCCAAGGCTGGCTAACTGTGTATTAATCTTTTGTGTGGGGCTGTATCAAATGCCTTGCTAAAATCTAGGTAAAGCCATGTCACAGCCCTCCTGGTCTACTACTTTGTGCCCAGTCAAAGATCTATTAGATTCGTCTGACACGACCTTCCCATTGAATCCATACTGCCTTGGGTCCTGTGCCCTCACTGGCCTCTAGGTACTCAACAATTCTTTCCTTTCATTCCATCATTTTACCTACCACTGCTTGCTTTTCGTGCTGTTTTCACATTGATTCCGTGCTTTAATGTCATCCAGTATGATTAGGCCTAAGTCCAGTTCAGTCCTGGCCTCTTCCAGTCGATGCCCATCTAGGACGATTGAGATCTTGGGTTCTGTTTTCCGGGTGCATCACTTTGCATTTTTAGCATTAAAGAGATTTTGTGATCTAGAATTGTGGGCTATATAGCCACTACCGTCGAACGATTGCCCTCTTTATAAAAATTATACATTTTTACTCACTGTATAATGTTTGGGAAGGATCATAATTTTTGCCAAACTGGAGCCAGACTATCCCTTCCCATTTCTGCCTGCTTCGCCCCGTGCTCCCTCGTTTTGTGACGTGGTACCAGGGAGGCGGGGGCGCACCATACAAGTCTATGGGGCTAGTTTTTAAAATGTTTTACAGCACTTTAAGCAACATTTGATAAAAATGAAAGCACCGCTCAACTATAATACAGTCCCTGTTAGTTGAGCAGCTGGCTCATTTTTATCAAATATTGTAAAATCTTTGTAAACAACCCACAGACATGTATGGGTGTCGTCCATCGTCTCCCAGCTTTCCTGATACCATGTCACAAAATGGAAAGGCGTGAGGCAGAGCAGGCAGAATAGAAATGGGAAGAGATCTTCACACAACATGAAGTCTTGCTGTATTCTGACAATCTGCAGTTAACTCCAGCCTTTGAACTGCCCCAGAGTGTAGAGGGTTAATTTTCTATGCAGTGCATAGAACTTTGAGCTCGAGCTCAGTTGAGGCCTCTGTCTGCAGCACTTTGAAACCTAACCGCCAGATTCTTTACTCCACCTCACTGAACAGTCGCTCCGGAGATTTCTCCGTCTGCTCAGTTCAAAGTCGGTTAAAGTGTCGGTTCTTCACTAATCATTCTTCCTCAGGGAGAGAGGCTTCACAGTTTAGATGTTAAAGAGCCCTTAGCTACTACATAGGCGTACCAAGGGTCACAGGTTTGATTCCTCCAGTTGTTTCTCACTTTTGGGGAAGTGGGAAAGGTAAACCTGCCACCAAGAGAACTGTTGCCAGGTGGATTGTTCCTTGTATACAATTCTGCTATGAGAAACTGGAAAAATTCCACCCTCAGGCCTGAGGGCTCATTCCACAAGAGAGTATAGCTGCTTCCTGGCTGCCGCCAGGGATATCCCTCTGTTAGAAATTTGTCAAGCAGCCACCTGAAAAACAGTCCATACTTTTACCAAGCATTACTCTCTGGATATCCAGGCTAGGAGTGATGCTCGGTTTGCACAGCAGTACTTGAGAGCCTATTCCCAAAGTAGGTTCTGTCCTCCTCCATGGAGGTACTGCTTGATAGTCTGCAGATTGTCAGAATACAGCAAGACTTCATGTTGTTTGGAGAAAAATTACTCACCTTAGTAATTATATTTTTTCTAATGGAGTCTTGTTGTAGCCTCTGACCACCTCCTGCCTCCCGTCTCAGAACCTGTTTTGGGGAAGTGCGTAAGCAGGCGCAATGTTGCACCACAGGGTGCTTCAAGCACACCCTCCACTTTATCTGGGTGCTTTGTATTATAAACTTTATTTTGGATAGGTTTTAGTTTTGGGTTTCCTGACTTGAGTCTTCCTTTGGGAATCCAAAACTTTCTGTTGCCATTGGCTAGTTAGAAATTTTACAATTTCCACATAGTCAGTGAGTGGTTGCTCGTAAGAATCTGGCGGTTGGGTTTCAAAGTGCTGCAGACAGAGACCTCAACGAATCGAGCTCAACCGTTCTATGCACTGCATAGAAAATTAACCCCACACTCTGGGGTAGTTCAAAGGCTGGAACTAACTGCAGATTGTCAGAATACAGCAAGACTCCATTAGAAGAAATATAATTACTAAGGTGAGTAATTTTTCATCTGGCTCACAGTTCAGCAAAAGCTATGTTCTTTTCCCAAACATTATACAGTGAGTAAAATGTATCCTTTTATACAGAGGGGTTATCGCCGCCCAGGGTAGTGGGCTATGTAGCCCACAATGTGTTTTGAAAACATCACACGTTTACTTAAATCTAAGTTGCCAGTCGTTGAACCACTGTTCAAGTGTCTTGAGCTTCTCCTTCACACTGGAGGCTCCTCATGATTGTGCACCCTGTTACATAGTTTTGTATCGTCTGCGGATAGGCAGACTTTACCCTCAAGACCATCAGAAATGTCGCTGATAAATATGTTGAAGAAGACTGGACCCAGCACCGATCCCTGAAGGACTATGCTGGTCACAAAACCCTCTCTGGACATGGTGCCATTTACTGTGACTTTCTTGAGTTCTATCCTGCAGCCAGTGCACTACCCAGCTTACTATCTTATGACCGGCCCATGTTCCAAGTTTATTGATCAGCCTCCTGTGTGGCTGACATGGTCAAAAGCCTTGCTGAAGTCCAAGTGCGCCACATCCGCTACCCCTTCCCCATGTCCACTGCTTTGGTCACCCAGTTAAAGAATTTGATTAGGTTAGTCTGATACGATCTACCTCGGTAAATCTGTGTTGTTTGGGGTCAAGTTTTCCTGCCTCTTTTAGAAGTCTACTATCCTTGTTTAAGGAGCGTCTCCATGATTTTACCCACCACCAAGGTCAAGCTGACTGGGTGGTAATTTCCTGCTCCTCCCCTGCTGCCACTTTATGCAAGGGTACCACGGTAGTCCTCTTCCAGTCAAGTGGCACCTTGCTGCTTTACAGAGATTCATTGTATAGCTCAGCTAATGGTGCAGCTGTTTCTTCTCAAAGCTCTTCCGTATTCTTGGGTGAATTCTGTCTGGTCCCATGGCTTTGTCTGTCCTCAATGTTTCTAGTTCTTTCTGCATCCTTTCCCTTGTGAAGGGGCCTGTCTGCTTGCAGGAGTGCTCTGTTCTGTTTAGTGCTGGACCACTCACCGTTCTGCTCATTTGTGAAGACTGAGCAAATAATGCATTGAGTGCTACAGCTTTGTCTTCGTCTTTTCCACTATCTGACCATTGTTTGTTTCTGACTATCCCCCTTTCCTCTTCCTTTTGCTGATGTGTCTAAAAAGGTTTTGTCCCCTTCCTGATTCCCAGTGGCATTTTTTTCCTCTGTTTGGGCTTTTGCTAACCTGATAGCTTTCCAGCCTCCTTGAGCTTCCCCTTTCCTCTGTGACTCCTTGAACTGCCTAAAGGCTTGTTTCTTTTCAGTTAGTGCCATCTCTCTGGTAAACCAGAGGGGGTTCTTTTCCTTTAGATTTAATTACTAACTTTGTGCAGTCTGCTGTTACCATGTTCAGTGAGTCTTAAGTCTTTCCAGCAAGCTTCTACATCCCCTCGGATCTATCTCTCAGCAGTGCTTTAATGGTGGATCTCATTTTCTGGAAGTCAACTTTTTGAAGTCGATAACCTTTAGTCTGGTGTGTCCTGTAATCACCATATTGTTCATTTGTAGCCAGACAGACTTATGATCACTGGCTTCCAGATTGATGCAGACCTGGACAGTGGATATTCTGGGGCTATAGTAAGGACCAGGTCCAGGACTGCTTTATACCTGGTGGGTGAATTCACTAGTTGGTTCAACCCAGCTTCCTTAAGAGTGGTGAGAAGTTCTCAGCTCTTTTGTGTAGAAGCTGTGTACATGGACCAGTCTATGTCTGGTAGATTAAAGTTCCTGACCAGAAGCAGCTCCCTTTGTCAGCCATTGGTGAGTGGTCTCAAGGGCTCCTTGTCAACTTCAGAGTCCTGGGCTGAGGGCCTGTACACGACACCAGGCAGATAGGAGTCCTGCCCCCAGCTCCCAAGCGTGACCCATAGGGCTTCTGCATTGCTGTGTTCCTGTTGAATCTCTGTTGCCTTTATTCCTTCCTAGACATATACCACCCCCCACCCCCAATCTCTCCTTTTTTCTGGTCCTTGCGGAAACATGCATAGCCAGGCATGCTAATATCCCAGGTGTGGTTATCAGATAACCATGTTTCAGTGATTGCTACCCAATCCAGTTGTTCCTCTGCTATAATGGCAGAAAGTTCAGGGATTTTGTTTGAAAGGCTGTGTGCTTTGATGCATATTGCCTTCCACTCAGAACTATTGAACCATCTGGGTGGTTATTTTTGCCTATGTTGGGTGGCTTCGTGCAAAATCAAGCAGAATTGATTGACCTACTGATCTTAATCTGCTGGCAAATTTCAGTATGTTCATATGTTGAGGAAGCCCGGAGGCTTTGTTTTGTAGGTTTTGTGCGGCTTTGTGGGCTGAGATGCTGCCAGATGGAAATATGATACCTGATTCCCATAACAGGCAAAGGGATAAGTGTAATAGGCACAAGAAAAGCAACACTGATATACAGCATAACAATTCTACTACTTCATCACCGCACAAAGCGGATGTAGGACTATGTGTGTCAGTGCATGTAGTCTGTCAAATAAAATTTCTGACCTCTCCGCTTTAATGACAGAAGCCAAATTAGACTGGGCAGCAGTCACGGAAACGTGGTTCTACGGAGAACCATACCAGGGGCGTAGCTATACCAGATTACACACTTTTGGAAAGACCGCATTGGAAAAAGGGGAGGGTGGTATAATATGTGAAGAAGGAATCTCAGCAATAGAAGTCCAAGCAAAACAGGGAAGACCAGAAGCTGTATTGATCACCCTAGGAACAGGGACAAAGCCCCGATCAAGTGGGAGTCGTATATAGACCTTCCTCCCAAGACTCTGACATAAACAAGGAGCTCCTGGAAAACATCATCATGATGTCCGACAAGGAAGACCTGTTATTAGTGGGAGATTTCAGTCTATCTAATGTAGACTGGTCCTTATTCGCAGGATTGTCTGAGCGCAGTAAAGAGATCTTACTTGCCATGAAGAGGGCAGGACTTAATCAGCTGGTGCAGTCCCTGACCAGAGAACAGACTGTCCTGGACCTGGTGCTAACAAACAGCACCAAAATCTCAGATGTAACCATAGGGTAAATCTGGGAACCAGCGACCACAGGTCAATCTGATTAACAGTGGAAAAGTAGTGGAATTAAGTCACACAGTGCTCAAAATACTTGATTTCCAGAAGGCAGACTTCAGCACCATGAAAACCCAGTCAAAACTTGCTGGAAATCAACAACTCATGGGACGTGAAGAGAAGCTGGGAAGCCTTGAAGACAGCTTTACTTTAAGTTACTGAACAGTGCACAAAGCACATCAGCAAGTCGGAAAGAAGAAAAAACCTGCTGTGGTTCTCCAAAGAAATAGCAACAATAGTGAAACACAGAAAAGGGCCTTTAAGCAGTATAACCAGACAAAGCAGCAGCGGCAGCATTACATATCAAAGCTGAGAGAAGTAGGAAGGCTATTAGGATAGCCAAAGCCCAGACAGAGGAGAAAATAGCACAGGGAGTGACAAAGGGGACAAACCATTTTTAGGTACATAAGCGAAAAGAAATAGAGTAAGGGTGGGATAATCCAGCTAAAATCAACTGAAGGACAGATAGTTGAAAGGATGAAGACAAGGCAGAAGAGCTAAATAAATTCTTCTGCTCAGTCTTCACCATTGAAGACCAAAGCAACGGTTCTACCATGGAAAGGCAGTGTGCAACAGCGAACAGCAGATGACTTCGCTTCTCAAGAGAGAAAGTCCTAGAAGAGCTTAGCAAACTAAAAGTAAACAAAGCCATGGACCCGATGGAATCCACCCTAGGATTCTAAAGGAGTTATGGGAAGAAATTGCAACACCACCCACTGACCTTTTAATAAGTCACTGGAAGTGGCAGAATACCACCAGACTGGAAAAAGGCTGTGGTGGTACCTTACATAAAAGTGGAAGCAGGGAAGAACCTGGGAACTACCACCCAGTCAGTCTGACACCTCAGTGGTAGACAAAATTATGGAAACCCTGCTGAAAGATAAAATAGTGGATCACTTAAAAGAATCCAGAAAGCTTGACCCCAAGCAACACGGATTTACAACAGGAAAATCATGCCTAACAAACATGATAGAATACTCACTGAGTGACCAGAACAGTGGATCAGGGAGGAGTGGTGGACGTGGTAAAGATTCCAGCAAGGCCTTCTACACCATACCCCATAGAAGGCTTATGAATAAGCTAGAGAATACAGGACTTAGAAGACAGTCAACTGAATTGCAAACTGGCACAAGGATAGACACAGAGGGTCTTAGTTAATGGAACTCAGTAAGGGGAGGGCAAGGTGACCAGTAGAGTGCCACAGGGGTTAGTATTAGTCCCCATCCTCTTTAACATTTTCATCAGTGACATCACTGATGAGCTGAGGAAAGTATGCCTGTTTATGGACCGATACAAAACTCTGCAACCTGGTAGATACCCAAGAGGAGTCTTGAAGATGGAAAAGGATCTGAATAGGCTGGAAGGATGGTCCAAAATTGGCAGTTGAGGTCAGTGCCAGAAAATGCAAGGTCATGCATCTGGGTAAAGAACCTCAGGAAGCAATACATGCTGCTAGGACACCAGCTTGAAGAAACAAGGGATCTTGGCGTAATCATTACAGATGACTTTAGGACGAGTAAGTAATGTGAAAGAGCACGCAGAAAGCAAATGGCATCCTCGGATGCATTGGAAGAAGTATAACTGGCAGAAAAAGAGAGTGATAATGCCACTCTACAGATCACTGGTCAGGCCACACATGAAGTATTGTGTCCAGTTTTGGAGGCCACACCTGAAGAAGGATATCAGCAGACTGGAGGCAGTACAGAGAAGGGCTATAAAGATGGTGCAGGGTTTGCACCAGGAGTCATATGAAACCAGACTGGCTGACTTACAGCTGGACTCACTTGAAGTGAGTCCAGCTGTAAGTCAGCCAGTCTGGCACTTGAACAGAGAAGTGACGGGGACACAATCAAAACATTTAAATATATGAAGGAATTGCTGCGCGGAAGGAAAACCTGTTTCAGATGAAATCAGAGAGTCGTACAGGAGGCCACAATCTATGACTGGCAGGAGGTAAATTTAGGGAAACATCAGGAAGTACTTTTATTCCGAGAGGGTGGTCGAAATGGAATAGCCACCGCCAAGAGGTAGTAGACTCAAAAAATGTAAGGAATTCAAACTTGCATGGGATAACTACACACAAAAGGAAATAGTCTAAGAGGAGGGTAGGTATTCTGGGCAGACTAGATGGATCAAGGGGTCCCCTTCTGCAGGTAAGTTCTTATGTTGGTATTTCTGTTGGAACACTGACGTGTTCCTGCACCTGATTGGTTCTCAGGGACTGTTGCTGGTGTAGGTACCTGCTGGATGGAAATATGATGATTGTTGCTCTTGACGGTATGTTTTATATTTATAGAACTAGAGGTTGATTACCATTAATGATACAGTAGATCCGAAAATGGGTAACCTGATTGACTGACTGTACGATTTACCGTTATAAATTCTGGCTTGACCAATGGGGAAAAAAGTGAACAGCTGGACTAGAACCTCAGTGACCCAAATCCATCTGAGCCCCTGAAGAAAGCGGAAAACCACCATGTTAAATCCCTACTAAACCACGGTGTCCCACAACTCCCGTATAACACAAAAAACTAAACTTCAGTAAGTTTGAAGGAACAACAGCAATCAGAAAGAGCCACAATAAGTTTCCATAATATTGAAAAATCAATCAAAATGTAGGCCGGACAAGATGTCTTGGTGATAATAAAATGGAAACGTGGTAGCAATATCCGCATGTTTTTAAGTTCTTTGCGTCCCTCTTAGGAGTTAGCGTGTGCCTGATCCTGTTCTGTTGCTCTGAAAAAGGAATTTACCTGCTAGCCACTGCCTGTAAAACCCTGCGACCAATGGTCGTGTCAGCAGTACTTTGAAGAGCCAGTCTGTAGTACTTGGTGAATGTGTGAACAGAGGACCACGTTGCTGCCTTGCACAGTTCTAAGACAGATGTTTCACCTTTCCTGGTGGAATGAGCCTTGATGAGAACCAGAGCCCTCTTCTTTACTGTGACATAAGCTTTGGCAGTGCATCCCTCATCCACCTTGCCAGGGTGGCCTTGGATGCTTTTGTCCTTTTTGGCTGCTTGAAAAGTACAAACGAAAGCTATCTAAGTTCCTGAACTTTGTAGTTCATTTAAGATGTGTCCTAACTGCCCCTACACAAATCTAAGTTGTACAGCTCGTTTTGTGTTTGGTGAGTTGACTGCAGACGGAAGGAAGTCAGATTTCCAGATTCACATGAAAGGATGTAGGAACTTTCAGAATGAAAGACAGAACCATTCTCAGTACCACCTTATCATTATGAATGACAAGGTGAGTTTCTTTGAGGGACAAGGCCTGAAGCTCACCTGTCCTCCTGGCTGAACACATAGCAACTAAAAACACATCTTAACATCTTGTAGGACAGAACATCTAGCAGTACCGAAGAAAGTGGTTCGAAGGGCTGTTTGCAGAGAGAGCATTCTACACCAGATTCAGATGCCACGGAGGTCGTGGAGGGACAGGGATCAAAACAGGAGTTAGCTTGCTGACAACTTCCAGGAATCGGATAACCTCCCAGTTAGATCTTAAGGAGGCTTCAGGGCTGACACCTTACCTTTCAAGGTGCTCAAGATCAAACCTTTGTCCACTCCTGCCTGCAAAACGGATGGAAACACGCTAATACTGCCTCTGTTGGCCACCTCCCGTTTTTGGAAGCTGAGTTGACCTTTTGCTGCTGTTTTGAAATTGGAAGATGTCCCTTTTATCTTGAATATCTTCTAAAATGTCATCCAGGCCAGATCCAAAATAACAAAACTCCCTCAAAGGTACTCTTCTCTCTTTTTTCTTTGTATATTTATACCTAGATATCTGCTCCAGGCAAAGTAGAACAAAACAGCCCCCAAAGGCAAGACAAATAATTCCTTACAGACAGTGGTAAGCACTGGGGGCTCCTATTGCCATTAAAAAAACAGCTCTACAATATTCCGGGGTGGGGGTGGGGCTTACTCAACAGCTCACTGGAATCTGGCATATTTCTGGAGGCTGAAGGAGGCGCATAGTCCTCTAAGCTAAGGGCGATACCAGGTACCAGGGAAGAGGCTAGCAACAATATGCTGGTGAGCCTCACCCAGTGGTGGGAAATTAATGGAAATACTGTTAAAGGAAAGGTTAGTGTAGTCTGTTGAATCAGAATGGGCTGCAAGACCAAAGGCAGCATGGATTCACAGGGGTGGGGTTGGGGGTGTCATGCCGATGAACTTGGTGATTTCATTGACTGGATGACCAGAGAAGTAGATCAGGGGAGGGCAGTCGGTGTGGCCCATCTGGACTTTAATAAGGCCTTCAGCACTGTCCCACAGAGGAAACTCATTAAAGGAATTAAGCAGCCTGGGGGTGGGATCTGTCGTGATGAATTGGGTTAGAAATTGGTAAACAGGCGACAGAGGGTGGTCACAATGCACTCACTCTGAGTGTGGAAGTATGGCCAGCAGGGTGCCACAGGGCTCAGTACTGGGATCAGTCCTCCATTGTCTTCTACAAGTGACATTGCAGATGAACCAGAAGGGAAGACATGCCTTTTGCAGATGATGCCAAATCCGTAATAGAGTGAACAGTCAGGAGGGGTGGCAAGAATGCACAGGGATCTTAGGAAACTTGAGGATGGTCAAAAATGTGGCAGTTTTAGTTCAGCTTCAAAAGTGCAACATTATGTGCCTAGGGCATAAAACCCAGGAACTGAGTGTAGGATTGGGGCGGGGGGGTTCTGTGAGTCACTAAGGAGGAAACAGACCTTGGTTATCATACCTGACCTCAGATTGTCAGGGCAGTGTGACAGAATAGTGGTTAGTATTAGTGCAGTGCTGGGATGTATTGGGAGAGAGCTCTCCAGCGGGAGGAAGTAGGTGCTGGTGGTGTCACTGTATGGCTCACTGGTTGAGTGTTGTGTCCAGTTCTGCAGACTGCATCTCAGAAAGGACGAGACAGGGTGGGGAGTCCAGAGTAGGGCATCTAAATGGTGCAGGGGTTGCACTAAAAGCCCTACAAGGAGAGACCTGGGGATTTCAACATGTACAACCCTGGAGGAGAGTGAAGGAGAACCTTTGCTGCTGCTTTGAAATTGGAAGATAGAAACATAGAATTTGAGGCAGATAAGGACCACTTGGCCCACCCAGTCTGCTCATTTCCCTACCTAATGGATAAGCTGCAGATCCTAGTTAACCAGCAGCCTCTTCTTCTACCCCCACCCCTAGAATTCCCTTATGGCTGTCCCATGCATGCTTGAATTCAACCACTGTTTTGACTCCACAACCTCCTCCGGAAGGCCGTCCATGCATCCACAACCCTCTCTGTGAAAAAATATATTGCCTGTTAAGTTAAAGCAAGCAAGGAAGTAGGAATCTGATTTCCGACTTGGTGGAGAGTCACTCTGTTGCTGCAAGGCTCTGCTCAGGAGAAGAAAGCCTGATAAAAAGAAAGGGTAATTAACAGACTGGGCAGTCACCTAGGTCTAGGAAATGTCTCTTAATGAGAGAAATCTCTCTGGAGAAAGAGATGACCCACACCACCACTGGATCAGACTCCCTAGGGGAAGAAGTAGTCAGGTACTTTTACCATACTCTGAGACGAGCACTCAGGGCTGAGGCGGAACCTGACCAGATCCAAAAGGGGGGTATCGGGTAATTTCGGGTAGGCCCTATGCTGTGATACATTTTTTTTTTTTTTTTAATAGTTCGAGCCTAACAAGGCTTTCAGGCTGCTATTTCTGCAAGGATTGTCTTGATACAAAATGACGAAGATGTTCTCCATCTGAGTGCAGAAGGAGCCTGAGCATCCATGAAATCATGACTAATAATCACAGCTGAGAGATGTTAACCACCTGTGCCAAAGAAGCCACAGAAGGGCAATATCACAAGGGGCTATAGTACACATTGGGCAGAAGAGCCTGAGTGGCTCCCAACCATTAAATTAGAATGTTCCACAGAGTGTAATTGTCTTGACGACTGAAACAGTCTAGACGCAGAACGTGTGGTCCATGGACGAGTCTGAAATACTATAGTGACCCCATTACTGAGGAACTACTGAAAAGACCTTCCATCACGGACTCTGATGATAGAAAGGACGTGCCCTTCAGCATATAAAATGAGTCGTCCACTGTATTACTGACCAGAAGGACAGGGAAAGACCCATCTAGATGCACTTCTACCCCAGAAGAACCTCTAAGGGAGGTCTAGGTCAGAGCCACTAGAGACTCCGCCATCAGGAAGGATGTCAAGGAGCTTGGTACTACGTGGGAGCCAAGAAAGTGCTGAGCAGAATGGACCCTCTGCCCAAAGCAGAGCAATCTCTGTGGGACGGACAGATTGGGACGGAAAGAACATGTCCTGAGGTCCAGAGAACAGAACCACACGCCTCATTCCAAGGATGGATGATCTGAGCCAGAGTGACGATCCTGAAGGTTCGAGACTTTAGGAACCTGTTCAGGTTGTGCAGGTCTAGAATGGGCGCCAACCCTCCCCATCCGCTTTGGGACAGGAAGTACAAAAGATGTCCTTTTATCTTGGATATCTTTTAAAATGTCATCCAGGCCTGATCCAAAATAATAAACCTCCCTCAAAGGTACTCTTTTTTTTTTTTTTTGTTTATTTATACCCAGATGTCTGCTTCAGGCAAAAGAAAACAAAACAGCCCCCAAAGGCAAGACAGAGGCAATGACGGAAGGCAGTATGGGTCGGAGGCACGTGCAGAGCATCTTCCACGTCAGTTGGGAGGCGTGGTGGGAGAAAAATGGTGGAAAAGGGGCTGGCAGCTCCATGATGGCCTATCACATCCCCAGCCGCCTTCTGCTTCTGGATTATGCTCGGGGCAGCATCTTCCTCCTGACCCTGCCGCTGGGAAACATGAGAGTGGCAAGAGCAGGAACACGCTTGACTGAAGAGGAGTCCCTCTGAGGAGGAACACAGTCGCCTGGCAGGGCTCCCAGATAGTATAAAAATATAATAGAAAAATACCAAAATACCCTCTGGAGGAAGACCAAGGCAGCGGGCCCAAGCCCTACCAGAGGGTACTGCTAAGCAGGAGCTCTTAAATGCTCTTCAAGCTATGGCAGACGAGGCAAGCATCTCCTGCATTCTACCTATGACATTTCTCATGCTTCTGCCAGGTATCAGCTTCTGGGGTTGTCATAGAGACATTCTTGGTTGAGGATGGTGGGATTTGCCAGTGATGTTCAACAGTCTATCCTCGGTGCCCCTTTAGAGATATAAGTTGTTTAGGGCAGACATTCAAGATATCCTATCAAACCTGCAGGTCTTGGACAGAACCCTAAAATCAATGCATTCCCTCTGTCACACTCGACCAAGGAGTATTACTGGCAAGAGGGTGCCTTTCATCCAGCTAGCAACAGACACAATTCAATGGCCAGACAGCAGAGTAAAAGTAGAGGAGCATCTGCTTTGCCTGCACAGAACCAACCCCAGGTGCTCACTCAAAAGCCCCTAGAGGGTGGGAGGGTGTCTGCAAGCGCAGGATCTGGATCTGCATGACTCCTTCATTGACTCCCAACCATCAGTGCCCCTCAGGGTGGTTGTAGGAGGTCGCTTCCCTCCACCTGGACCAGTGGAAGAAGATCACGTCAGATGCTTGGGTCCTGCAGATAATGGAACAATGCTATGTTCTAGAACTTGAGGAAGCACCTTGAGACCACCCACCAGTGCTTTCACCTTCTACCCTGCAGAGCACATACCTGTGCTACTAGAGGAAATCCATACCTTGATCCAGAAAAGTGCCATGGAACTTGTTCCTTGGGAATAAAGGAACATGAGGGTCTATTCTTGGTACTTCCTGGTCTCAAAGTGCATAGGGGATCTGAGGCCCATTCTAGACCTAAGAGATCTGTACTTTTCATTAAATATCAGAACTTCAGAATGGTAACTTTGCAATGCCTACTCCTGCTGCAAGTAGGGGACTGGATTTTGCCTAGATATACAAGATGCTTACCTGCATATCGGATATGCCTACCTCACAGGAAATATCTCAGGTTCCTTTTCCAGAGGAACACTACCATTTCAGGTTATTGCCCTTTGCCATATCATATGCGCCATGGATGTTTACCAGATGTTTAGCAGTAGTGGCAGCAGCCCTTAGGAGAGAAGGGCTTTATGTCTTCTCCTACCTGGTTGATTGGCTGCTCAAAGTTAACTCCAGAGGGCAGCTTTGTCAGACTCTAGCATGCACCAGGCAACTGTTAGATGCTCTTATGATTATGGTCAGTGTGCGAAGTCGGTCTTGACCCTTATCAGCATCACGGTACATAAGAGCAGTCTTAGACTCGGCCCAAGGCTTAGCCTTCCTGCCCCAGGACAGGGACAAATGTCTGATTGTAGAGGCCCAGATGGTATACAATAACAGGTATGTCTCAGCCAGGACATTCCTGAGACTATTAGGCCTGATGGCAGCAGCCATTGGCACAGTACCACTGGCCAAGCTGCATATGAGAATTCCACAATGGGCATTAAGAGTCCAATGGGACCAACACACAGGTGATCCAGAACAGAACGTTTTAGTAAGTTCTCCTGTCTGGAAGGTGCTTTTGTGGTGTCTGGAACCCAGCCATTTGTTGAAGGATTCCTTTCCGACCCCTCCCTCATCAGACTCTCACTACAGATGCCTCGGCAGTGGGCTGGGGACACATTTGGGCCCCATCAGACACAGGGAACATGGACCAATGTGGAGAGCAACCTCTACATAAATGTCCTAGAAATGAGGGCTGTTCTGTATGGTCTGCAAGCCTTCTAGACCCATCTTTCCTGGGCCTCTGTTAGTGCAAACAGACATCAGTGTGGTGCACATCAACAAGCAGGGAACTCACTTCTACCCCTATGCAAGGAAGTGATGAGGGCTTGGTATTGGGTTCACAGTCCAGAACATGGTCTAGAACTGTCAGCAGTTCATGTTCCAGGCATTCAGATATCTTGGCAGACAGGCTAAGCAGATCACAATCCAGGATGCATGAGTGGGTGCTGCTCACCTCAGTAGCAGAAGACCTGTTCGACAGGTGGGGTCACATTTATTCAGCAGATCACTTTTTAGATGAGGGTAGTGCCAGAAGACTGGAGAAGAGCTGATGTGGTACCACTTCATAAGGGATGGAGTTGGGAGGAAGCAGGCAGGTACCAATCAGTCAGCTTTACGTCAGTAGTAGGAAACTGATGGAAACCTTAATAAAACAAGACTTGGTATAGTACCTAGATAAGACGGTCTGCAGGATGACAGGTAACATGGGTTTGTGGCAGGAAGGTCGTACAAAGCGAACCTAATCACATTTTGACTGGGTCACTTGGGAACTAGACTGAGGCCACCCATTGGACCTCCTGTGCTTTGATTTCAGTAAGCTCATTGATTCGGTGCTGCACAACCACCTGCTGAAAACTTGGAGGACCTGTATGCATAGTTAGCTGGGTAGGTAATTGGCTTAGGGACAGAAAATCAAGAGTAGTGGTCAACAGAGTGTGAACTGATGAAGGGCAGTCACTAGTGGCGTGCTCCAAGGCTCAGTGTTGGGGCCAGTCCTGTTTAATGTCTTTATCAGTGACATCGCATCAGTATTCAGGGCAGAACTGCCCTATTCGGAGATATTGCCAAGCTAGGAGGAAGGGTTGACCATGAGGAGGTGGTTAAGGACCTACAAAAAGACCTACAGAGGCTGGAAAGATGGTCCAACATCTTGCAGCTGAAGTTCAACATAAAAAATGTAAGGTGATATATTTGGGTAAAGGAACCCAAGGACAGAGTACCACCTCAGCGGAGTCAGCTCAGCACCACACAGAAAGACAGGACCTAGGTGTCATCATAAGCAGCATCTTTAAACAGACAAGTCAATACAACAAAGCTTATAGCAAGGCCAACAAAATGCTGGGGTGCATAGGGAGGGGACTCGACAGCAGGAGGAAGGAGGTGATATTGCCACTCTACAGGTCCCTGGTAAGGACCCATCTGGTGTACTGGTCCAGTTTTGTAGTCCATATCTGAAAAGGATATAAACAGGTTGGAGGTTGTATGTCTGTCACCCTTTCCACTGACATGGAACCTTTGTAAAAGAGCTGTTATGTGTTCAAAGGTATTGTAATCCGAGAATGAATGAATAAATAAATAAAACCAGAATGATCCAGGGCCTTCAAGGGCACTTGATGAGAAGCGTCTGGAAGCATTAAATATGTTCTTATTGGAGATAAGGAGGAAAGGAGGAGATATACTGTATGACTGAAACATACAAGTTCCTGAGAAGGATAAATAAGGTTTCATCCACTGACCTGTTCAACAGAGTCTCTGACTCCAACACTAGAGGGCAGGCGTGGAAGTTGTGGGAGGGGGCTTCAAGAGAGAGCTTAGGAAATGCTGTTTTACAGAGAGTCATGGAGCCATGGAATAAACTGCCAGCTGAGGTAATGAAAGCAAGGCTGTGACATCATTCAAGGTGGGGTGGGACAAGGCAAGCACGATCAGAAGCACAGAGCAGTAGTAGGCATTAGGAGAAGGGAATTAGGTCCTGGGATCTGAGAATGTCCAAGGAACACATGGGCAGACTAGATGGACCCTTGGTCTACTTCTGCCATCTTTTTTCCCCATGTTTCTACCCAGAGCTGGACCTGTGTTCGTCCCCATTCAACACAAAACTGCCTCTCTTCTCCTCATTGTTCTAGGTCCTGGAGTTTTCTGGCAAGATGCTTTGTCCTCTGTCTTGGAAGGAGGTTCCTTTATGCCTTTCTTCCTTCCTCTAATCCAGAGGGTGCTAATCAAGTTCCAAATGGAGGGGGCAACGCTGATACTCATTGCCCCTTTGTCCTCGCCAGATCTGGTTCCTCTTACGGTAGCGACTGGTACTGGAACCACCAGTGCCTCTGCTCCTGTACAAGGGCCTTCTGTCACAGGAGAGAGAAACCCTGGTCCATCTGGACTTCAGATCACTCCATCTCTCTGCATGGCTCCTGAAGACATAGCCATTGGTAGGTTTTGGCGTCTCAAAAGGTGGTTGATGTACTGGTGGCTACCAGAAAACTTTCCACCAGGGCCATTTATTCTGTGATGTGAAGCGGTTTGCTTTGTGGGCGCTTCTTATCAACTGGATCCTTTACCTGTCAGATAAATCGAGTTGTGCCATATTTGCTGTCCTTGTCAGATGCAGGTTTGCAATACTCTTCATCAAAGTGCACTTGGTGGCCATTTCAGCCTTCATGTGCCTGTTTGATGATCGTGATGGTTGCTCAGTTGGAGGTGGCCGTACGCTTTTGAGAGGCATTCTGCACTTGAAGCCTCCTATCTGCAATCCAGTCCTGGCTTGGGACGTGAATTTTGTGTTAGAAAAGCTACTTTGACTCATTTTGAGTCGACCACGGCTGTGACACATGTTCCTTTCTTGGAAAACATTATTTTCAGTTGCTATTACTCGCTTAAAGGATTTCAGAGCTTCAGGCTCTAATGTGTAAGCCACCTCATTTGATTTTTCACAAAGACAGTGTCTTTACATACCAATCCTAGGTTTCTTCCTAAGGTGGTGTCTGAATTTATTTTAAATCAAACCATCCACCTACCAGTTTATTTTCCTGAGCATGCCAATCCAAGGGAAGCATTGCTCCATACTTTAGATGTAAATAGAATATTCAGGTACTATATGAACCACACAAAGACTGCAGGAAGCCCTCACAACTTTTTGTTTCCTTCACCCCTGGAAGAGAGGTGCCTGTTTCTAAACAGTGCCTGTCCAAATGGTTGAATTATAGCTACTTTTTGTTATAAAGTACTGTACAGTGAGGAACTTCTGGTGTCTTTAGTGATCATTCCACCAGAGGCATGGCCACTTTTGTTGCCTTTTCAAAAATGTAGGCTGCAGAAATCTCTGCAGCTGCCACCCTGGAGTACTGTCCACACCTTCACTAAAACACTGCAGTCGACACTGTCGCTCAAAAAGGCAGGTTTTGGCCTAGCTGTGCTTCAAGACTCCCTTTCTTAGGCCTGTAGGCTCTAGCCACCCAGACTGTTTTATTGTCAGTACTACTTGGTACTCGTTCCATAGGTGTGACCTAATGAAAGCGATATCCTCAAAGAAGATAGAACAGTTACGTGCTTACCGTAACATAGAAACATAGAATTTGACGCAGATAAGGACCGTTGGCCCACCTAGTCTGCCCATTTCCTACCTACTGGATAAGCTGCAGATCCTAGTTAACTAGCAGCCTACTTCTTCCTACCCCACCCCCAGAATTGCCTTATGACTATCCCATGCATGCTTGATTCCACCACTGATTTTGACTCCACAACCTCCTCCGAAGGCCATTCCATGCATCCACAACCTCTCTGTGAAAAAATACTTCTTAAATTACCTCTGAGCCGCCCCTCTATCTTCAAATTGTGCCCTCTTGTTCTTGCACACCTCTTTTTGAAAGATGCTACCCTCTTGGACTTTGTTGATTCCCTTGAGGTGCCATGAAAGTTTCTATCATGTCCCCCTCTCCTCCTTTCCTCGGGCTATACATATTAAGCTCCTTAAGTCTCTCTTCATATGTCTTCCGGTGCAGACCCTGCATCATTTTAGTTGCCCTCCTCTGGACAGCTTCCATCCTGTCTATGTCTTTAGGAGATTGGGTCTCCAGAACTGCACACAGTACTCCAGATGGGGTCTCACCAGCTGTCTGTACAGAGGATAATAACTTCCTGTTTTCTACTGGTGATGCCTCTCCTATGCATCCCAGTATCCCCCAGCCCTCCTTGCTGCCTTCTCACATTGCTTGCCCACCTTTAGGTCATCTGATATGACTACCCCAGGTCCCTTTCCATTTTGTTGTTGTTAGTATCTCACCCCCATTGTGTACTCTTCCCTGGGTTTTATTTCCCAGGTGCATTCTGTACACTTCTTAGCATTGAATCTAAGCTGCCATACATTTGACCATTCCTCTAACCATGCCAAGTCCCTTCTCATCCTTTCCACCCCACCTGTGCATCATCTCTGTTGCAGATCTTAGTGTCATCTGCAAAGAGACATACTTTTCCTTCCAGTCCTTCTGCAATGTCACTTATAAAGACATTGAAGAGGACTGGTCCTAATACTGAACCCTGCGGTGCCCGCTAGTAACCCTCCTTTCTTCTGAGTGGACTCCATTTACTATTACTCTCTGTCCTATTCTCCAGCCAATTCTTTACCCAGGCTGTCATCTTGGGACCCACTCCCAGGCTGGCTAACTTATATATTAATCTTTTGTGTGGGACTGTGTCAAATGCCTTGCTAAAGTCTAGGTAGGCCATGTCCACAGCCCTCCCTGATCTACTACTTTGGTCACCCAGTCAAAGAAATCTATCAGATTTGTCTGGCATGACCTTCCGCTGTGAATCCATGCTGCCTAGGGTCCTGTGCCCTTCTGGCCTCTAGATCTGCGACAATTCTTTCCTTTAGAAGTGATTCCATCATTTTCCCTATCACTGAGGTTAAACTAACAGGTCTATAGTTTCCTGCTTCTGCCTTGCTCCCACTTTTGTGAAGGGGAATCACATCTGCCCTCCTCCAGTCCTCGGGTACCACCCCATCCTCCCATGATTTGTTAAAGAGGGTAGTCAGTGGTGTCACTAGTTCTATCCTAACAGTAGATCTTTGAGAGAATCTCTTTCATCAGGCCATGCCATCCCACCCTCTGTCCCTCCTAGCATTCAGAGCTCTGTAATGCCTGTCTCTTTCTCCAGGATGGTCTACCTGCTGTTTCCAGCCTCGTCTGGTAGGTTGAAATATAAGCTGTCTCCTGGTTCCCTAGAAGGAGGTCCTCTGAGCATGATCTCCCGGCAGGGATCTGAGGAGGGAAGGGGCCACCCACATTTAAATGCAAGTGCCAGTGTAGGAAGTCATCGTAGGCGGTCCCTAGCGGACAACTTGCAAAAGTTTGTGTGTGGTCCTAGTGCCTGGTTCCATAGGCATTGCCTGATGAAAGAGATTCTCTTGAAGATCTGTTACAGTAAGTACATAACTGTTCTGTATCCCTGATGTCTAGTTGTTCCCTCCCATCCTCTGATAGCCAACTCTTAGGTCAAAATACCCATCCCTGGTGCTAGTGCCCCGATCGCCAGCCCATTGCTTTGGTAAAATAACCATCCCTGGTGCCTAGTGGTCCCCATTGAGTCACCAGCTCATCAAAAGGACCCATCCCTGGTGCTAGTGGTCCCACCTCCAATTGCCAGCCTGTAACTGAAGAAAAAAAACCCTTGGTGCTAATGGTGCCTCCCTCCCATTAATCACTAGCCCTTAGTAAAGGTACTACCCTCCTGGTGGCCAGTGCCCCCGGCACCAGTACACAGTACTGCAGCTGTAATTTCATAATCCCTGGCATCTAGGACCCTCACCATCACGGCGCGAACACCCACCTACCCCAGTCACCTTACCAGTACCTTTGGTGCTGCAGGTGCATACAGCAACCTCACGCAGCCCTCCTCACACATCCTTGGACCGCCGCATATGTCAAGGCATGGAGCATGCCTCCTATTTATAGGACCGGATCGGGAAGGACCACTAGCACCAGGGAGGTGTTTTTATTACAGACTGATGGTCAGAGGAAAGGAGACCACTAGCACCAGAGATGGGTGTTTTACCAATGGGCTGGCGATCAGAGGGATGGGGAACCACTAACACCAGGGATGGGTATTTTTACTGATGGGCTGGTGACCCAAGGAAGGGGGACCACTAGGCACCAGGGATGGGTATTTTTACTGATGGACTGGTGATGAGAATGGGATCCACTAGGCAGCAGGGATGGGTATTTTACTGCTGGACTGGCGGTTAGAGGAGGGGATCACTAGCACTAGGGATGGGTATTTTTATCTACGGTCTAGTGATTGGAGGGAGGGAACCACTTGTCACCATGGATGTGTATTTTACTAATGGGTTGGCAATCGGCATGGGGAACCACAAGACACCAGGAGTGGGTATTTTACCGATGGGCTGACGATCAGGAGAGGTGAGAACCTCTAGCGCCAGGAATTATGTTTTTACTGATTGGCTGATGATGGGAGGAGAGAGAACCACCAGTGCTAGGGGCGAATCAACTGGTTGGCTGCATTACCTCCAGCAGTTGCTAGGGTTGCGCTGAATAAGAAGGGTTTTGTTTGGCAGTATTTGCACAGCACAAATGACCCACTAAACCGTTTAAGCGATGCAGATCTGCTGAAATCGGCTTGTGCTGTTATTACTGTCCCTGCCCTACCATTTGCACTAACACCTTCCCCGTTTTGGTGTGATGGGCACTTACCCTGTTTGCTGGGCGTAGCCGAGCCTTTTAAATACTGGGCTGTTGTGCAAAACCTGGTTTGTGGAGCAAACACTGGTTAGCACCATGCAAACTTTTGAATATCGGGTCCCATGTCGCCACAAGGTCTTCATGAAGATGTCGATTACATGCCTTTTTTAAAAGCCTTGGGTCAATCCACCGTAGCAAAGTGAAGTCAGACTACGCTTACATTAGTGCTCGGTATCTATTTTTCAGTAAGGATACCTCTAGGTGTCTTTTCTGTGTTATAATTCATAAGTGTTTTTGTATAGCGGCAAGGAATCTGTTTAGCCCAAAGTTGTAACCGCTCATACAGTGTTGTTACAATTGAATACTAATAGTGTGTGACTGACAACAAGGATAAAGTTTAAAGCAAAGACCAAGTTTAAAAAAAAAACTCCTGCCAAAGTGAAATAAACTGTGCAAAGTTTGTTACCATTGACTTCTGTTTTCAAAGTTTCACTTCTTCTTCTTTTTCTTCTGTTTTCAAACTTCTTTTAAAATGAGCTCCATAAATTGAACTGATGAGTTATGTTTGGTCTGAATACAACTTTTCTTAATGCCACTTTTTGTGTAGCATAATGTCTTGACCCAGATTAGAAGGGCGAGATTAGGAAGATTAAGCATCTTGATGGAAAATCCTTTTATGATGTTGCATATGTTATTACAGTACTCCTGGTTTATGTAGGGCAGCTTGTAAGAATGATTGTTCGTGGCTGCACAGCAAATGAGTACCTACCAAATTACCTTTGCATAATCATCAGTTAAATGGAAATTATGAAGCTATAGAATTTTATCTTTGCTTTCACAAAGAGTTAGCCAACATTACAGTAAAGAGACTTGTGATATAAATTCATGATTGCCATTTCTAAATATTCTTTTAAAAGCCAAGGGTGCTGAAGGCCAGGAACAGTCCTATATTTTTTAAAGGGTGGGGTGGGGTTGAGGGATCATCATAGAGAGGTCCTGTGAAGGCCTCCACTCAGCATGCCTTCACTGTCTCAAAAGTTATTTAAACTAGAAAGAAGTGTCACAGTAGAATATACTGCATCTTTACTTATGTAATCCTGTCAGAATGGATTGTGTTTCCCCAGCAAGAGCCTCTAGTGGTGTAAAATTGGCTCTGCTCAGGGCTTTTAGGTTTTAGAATTGAGTTTCATAATTGCAAGCAGCGCCAGTGTTCAGAAGACTCCCAAGACCGTGGCCTGCTTTAAGTCATCAATTGAACTAGTGATACAAGATTCTGTTCTTCCATTCTTTGACAATTTTTTGTCCAGTTTAGTTCACACTGAAACTAATTGGCATTTTTAATAAAACCACATATAATCCCTAAATAGCACTCAGCTGCAAGAGTCGTTCATTTCAACCCCATCAAACTAAACTGATAGAGCAAACCAAATGGTCCACAAAATTAGGGCATCTCCTCAAGGGGCACCATGAGGCCTGAAAGTTTGTGTACTGAAAATTACTTGTTGATCCGAGAAAAGGTGTCAAATCCCCTACATTGTCTGTCTGTCTGTAGAAGGATGAATATGGCTGCAGACATTTATGTGAGCAACTTCTTCATGGAAAACAAGAACTTGATTTAAAGTAAACAAAATACATACAATGCCTGTTTTATAACTAGCAAGAACGTTAGAAATGGTGTCTTAACAAAGGACTCCTGCCACCAGTTAAAATTTTACTGTTGACATCAACAGAGCTCCGATACTGTACATATTATTCCAAAACTATAATTAAATGTCAAGCCCTTCTATTTTTTAATACTGAGAGCACCTACTTGAAAGTTGAATCTTGAACCCTTAGAGTCCATCTGTACCTGATAATTCTTCCTAGCTGAGATCCTACTCAGGAGGCAGTGTGATGTAGTGCTTAGGTCATTGGCTTAGGAACCAGAAGATTGCAAGCTTGAACCATGCTTGAGCCAAGTACTTTGTGATCTTGAACAAGTCAGTGTTCCAGTTGACCCACCTGGAGAAATGGGTAGAAGCAGGACTTCCTCAAAATCAGATGTTTCATCTCAGCTGGGCTATCCTGGGTAAATACATCAATAAAATAGTCTCCAGCTTGTGACTTCACAGCTTGTTACTGTGGACTTTATGTAAGCTGTAAGACCTGACAGAGTTTGGGGTATTGGTGATACCTGCATGCCCAGGGGCATGATGAGCCCAATGTCACAGGCGGGGTGGGGGCTTACAGTACCTGCAAGTACTGGTATCCATCAATACCCCACACCCTGAAGGGTCTTACTGTACTTTTCCCAGATACCAACTTTTAAAAAATAAATAAAATTGTGCTTAGAAAATGGGTTGGGCAATTAAAAAAAAAAAATCTCTAAACGATAAAAAGAGAAAAAATTGCAATAAAATATTACTTGGAAAATGTAGTCCCTCCACAGATGATTTCTACCCATCAGTCATTTGTCTTTCTACACATGTCCTAGCATTTATGTTTTATGTTGTAACATAAACAGGGGCATAATGTTTGTTTACCATGGAACATAAGAATTCAATATTCTGCGGTATTATTCTAATAGAATGCCCCCAGCATGGAATGCATGAATTCAAAAATTCTGCAAAATTCCACTGGCATATACTCACACAGACACACACACACAGAGGCCTTCTGTAGAGTCAGAGGCTCAGTTTTACCTGGGGCAGGATTAGCAGCAGAGATTGCTCTGTTTAAACTGGTTAAGCTATGAGGGGATTGTTCAAACAACATGAAGTCTTGCTATATTATGACAATTGCAGTTTGTCCCACCATTAGAACTGCTCCGAGGTGAAATAGTTAACTCCATTCCAAGAATGGAACTTAGAGCACGAGCTCTACAGAGAAGCTCTGTCTGTGTAGTTTCAAACCTGAACTGTCAGATTCTTTACTCCGCCTCACTGAATAGTCGCTTGGAGATTTCTCCTACTGCTCGGTTCATTTCTCGTTTAAACAGTGTTTTCTCGTTCGATTCAACCGAGAATAGTTTTATTTTAACCGAAAACCGATCGGGTTCAAGCTCTGTCGTGGTATCGTAAGTAATTCATATTTTAATTCTGTGTGGAACTTGTAAGTTTTATCGGTTCGGTTTTGAACCGATCAGCTTGTTTAAAGCTTAAAGTTTTAAAACTTGACCTTTAGAGTGCGGTTCCAGTTCTTATCGGTTCTAAAAAACGGATTTCATTACGCTTTTTTCCAATACCCGTGACACGTTAGGAACCCATAATGGTGTCTTGCCTGGCACTGCCGCTCAAAGGGCAAGTTTTCTGGTTAGGCTGGCATTATGTCTGAGAAACCGCAGAAAAACCGGCCCACTGGTTTCAACACCTGTGATGTCTGTGGGAAGTCTTGCCAAGGCTGACCCACACACCACACGATGTTTATTGTCTGGGGTTTGACCACCTCCATTCAGACTGCCAGATTTGTAAGAATTTCCCTGCAGCCACCCTGGAAAGAGATTGGGCAGGCTCAGAACGAGAGAGGCAAAAAGTCCGCTGACCCGGATGAGCCAGCCCGGTTCGGTGCCCACCGAATCGGAGAGGGGTGCCTCTGACCAGGGCGAGACTTCTCAGGCAAACGAAAAGCTGGCTCGAATGAACCAGTTCCAGTAAAGAGAATAAAGAAAGTCAGCAGGTTTGGAGCCCAAAATTCTTACTCCAACTGCTGCAGAGATAGCAAGAGCTATTCAGATTGTCCAGTCACTTTCTTCGTCCCGTCCAAACCGCCACTATCTGGTAAAAGGTCGGTTCGGTCGGTTCCATGGTTCAGGAATATGATGTTGAGGAGTTTTATGAACCAGAGAGGGGAGGATGATTATGAACAGTATGAATGTGACTTGGAGGGTCTGGGTGTGCCCATTGAACGGACATCTCCCCAGACAGACCTTTAGAATCTCCCTATGCTTTCTGAGTCCCCTCTCATTTTATGTTTTACAAAAGTTGCTGAAACCCTCCAGCTTCCTTTGGAGGAAGCTATGGATGAGCAAGAGGAGCCTGATTTTGTAGAAATGATGGATATACCAGAGTCTAGGAGATTGTCTATTCCTTTGCATAAGTCATTTAGGAAACAAACAATAAAAATCTTAAAACTCCTAATTCTGTGCCTCCTGTAGATAAAAAAGATGGACAGAAGGTACACACTGTCAGGTCCTGATACAGAATTCCTTTCTCAGCAATGCAGTCATGTTAGGGGTAGTTCAGGCTGCAGCCTGTGCTAAAGCTAATATTCACTGGCTTCACATCCTCCTGACAAGGATTCCAGGAAGATTGATGCCATGGCAAAAAACAGTACATGGCAGCGTCCTTGGGACTCAGGCAAGCAAATTATATGGCTTATGTAGCAAGGTATCAGAAATCTAGATGGGATACTGTTATGGAATTAGCCAAACAAGCCCCTGGCCAGCTTGCTAGTGAGCTGGAGCAGGTGGCTGCCGATAACATGAGGCTTCTAAGGTGCAGTTTCATGCTGCTGTGGATTTTAATGATGTTTCCTCTAGAGTCATGGCCACATCTGTAGCTTTCGTAGGTTGGCCTGGCTCAGGTGTACTAGCCTGTCACAGGATACCCAGACTAAGGCTATGGATTTTCCTTGGTAGGGAAATTCTCTGTTTGGGGAGCAGACAGAGAATTATATGAAAAAGATGGATGAATATAGGACTACCTATAAAAGTGCCCAAGCCAAGGAGCGGCAAGCCCCTCCCAGAGGCACACCCCAGGGGTAGGGGTAGGCCTCCACAGGCCTTTTACCAAACCCAGGCCTCCTCTGCTTATGCTCAGAGGGGTTCTTCAGAGGCAGAGGCAGACGGGCGTGGGCAGGCCTGCCCCACCCCTCAGCCTAAAGCACCTGCCAAGCAGGCACCTGATGGGATGCCCAGGGCCGATTCTCCTTTACCAGTAGGGGGCAGGTTGGCTTACTTCAGTCAGAACTGTGTGTGTTTAACTTCAGACAAGTGGGTTCTGGAAGTAGTAAGCCAGGGTCTGGTTCTCAGCTTCAAAAGTTCCCAAAGATGAGAATCAGGCCTTTTCTACCTGCAAGCTCTTTAGAGACCTTTGCTCTAGAAGCAGAGGTCTCAACCCTGTTAGCTCTCAGAGCTGTAGAAAGGGTTCTCCCCTACACCAGGGCAAGGGTCTGTACCCAGATACTTCCTTACCCCAAAAAGACAGGAGAATGGCGGCCCATTTTAGACCTCAGATATCTGAACAAGCATCTTTTGAAACCAAAGTTCAGAGTGGTAACTCTGGCAATGATTTTACCTTCTCTAAGGCCAGGGGACTGGCTAGCTTCCCTGGACCTCAAGGATGCCTATTTTCACGCCCTAATCAGAAGCTCCCACCGAGTACCTCAGATTCGAACTGCCTCAGGTCATTACCAGTTCAGAGCAATGCCCTTCGGCCTTACCTCTGCCCCAAGGGTATTCACAAAATGTCTGGCAGTAGCAGTGGCTCACTTAAGGAGGCAAAAGATTGCTATTTTTCCCTATCTGGACGACTGGCTCATTGTAGGTCAGTCTCCAGAACAGGTAAATCTCACCTGCAAGTCACCCAGCAGCTTCTCACCTCCCTGGGCTTCATGCTAAATCTACCAAAGTCGGTTCTGGAACCAGTGCAGGTACTCACCTTCATAGGTGCAGAATTGGACACAAATCTGGCCAGAGCTTTTCTTCCTTAGAAAGGGTAAGGAACTTGGTGGCTCTGGCCTCCTCCTTCACTCTGCAGGTCTCGACCAGCAAGACACTTTTGCAGCTCCTGGGGCACATGGCTGCGCCCACAGCTGTAGTGCAGGGAGCAAGATTTCAGATGAGACATTCAGTTTCACTTGAGAGCCTATTGGTCCTAGAGAGAGACCCCTTTCCAAGTTGGCCCTAGTGACTAACCCTGATCCAGGCCCTCCAGTGGTGGCAGGATCAGAGCAATTTAAGACTGGGGTCCCCTTCATTCCCTCTTCTCACACTTTGACCTCACTACGGATGCTTCCCTCCTGGGGTGGGGAGCCCACATGGGAGACCTCTCCACTCAGGGAGTGTGGTCCCCAGGAATCTCTGCTCCACATCAATTTGCTGGAACTCAGAGCTGTCTTTTTAGCACTTCAAGCATTTTCTGCTTCTGTCCAGAACAAAGTGGTACAAGTCAGAACAGACAATACCACAACAATGTGGTACATCAGCAAGCAGGGGGCACTTCGGTCTTGGCCTTGTGCACGAGGCAATGAAGTTGTGGTCTCTGGCCTATCCCTGAACACTTCACTCATAGTTCACCTTCCAGGAAAGGACAATGTCCTAGCATATGCTCTCAGCAGGATTTCTCAGGGCCATCACGAATGGTCTCTGGATCCTCAAGTACTGGGAATAGTCTTTGCCAGATGGGGCACCCTCAGATAGATCTTTTGCAGCCCTAGACAATCACCAACTTCCACTGTTCTGTTGCAGGCCCCAGTGTTGGGCTCAGTCCCGGACGCCCTTCTCCTGGATTGGGAAGGGAAGTTCCTTATGCTTTTCCACCCTTCCCTCTCCTATTCAAGGTGTTAGTAAAATCAGATCCCAGCCTTGCAGGGTGATTCTGATTGCCCCAGATTGGGCCAGGCAGCCCTGGTACCCACTCCTTCTGTCCCTGACAGGCCATCTCCCTGTGTCTCCCCAGGAATCACAACCTATTAACCTGTGCCCAGGGAGAGTTTGGTATCCAACCTCAAATCCTCAACCTCAAGGCCTGGCTCTTGAGGAGTTAGAATTTGCTGACCCACACCTCTCTCAGGGTGTTCTTGAAATCCTAAAGGCTTCTAGAAGCCTTCCACTAGGGCTACTTATAATTCTAAGTGGAAAAGGTTCTCCATTTGGTGTTCTGGGAAGCATATTTCCAGAATCTGCTGATTTGCCCATTGTGTTAGATTACATGGTCCATCTTAATTCTTTGGGCCTGAGACCAGCTACCCTGAGAGTTCATTTGGCAGCTGTCTTGCTTTTGTTTCAGCAGGAAAGCCATCCTCTCTTCCGCCACCCTGTGTTTTCCAAGTTTTTAAGGGATTACTCCATACTAATCCACCTTTTGGATCCGCCCCTGCCTGGACTTTAATGTTTGCATATTCCAGTTAATGCAACCCCTTTGAACCTCTGTTTTCTGCAGAGCTTAAGTATCTAACTTGGAAAACTGTTTTCCTAGTGGCTATCACTTCTGCTAGACGATAAGTGAGTTGTAAGCCTTGTCAGTAGAAACTGACTTTATTTCTTTCCACAGGGATAAGGTAGTCCTCAGGACTAACAGGAAGTTTTTGCCTCAAGGTGGTTTCAGATTTCCATCTTAACCAATCTATCTCCCTTCCAGTGTTTTTCACGGAACACTCCTCTTCTGGTGAGAGGAGATTGCACAGTTTGGATGTTAAGAGGGCCCTTAGTTACTATATAGAACGTACAAGGGTCACAGGTTGAATCCCACCAACTTTTTCTCACTTATGGTGAGGTTGGGAAAGGGAAACCTACCACTAAGAGATCAGTTGCCAGGTGGATTGTCTCTTGCATCCAATTTTGTTATCAGAAACTGGGCAGAGATTCCCCTCTGGCTTGAGGGCTCATTCTACCAGAGGTACAGCCGCGTTCTCTAGCTGCTGCCAGAGACATCCCTATATTGGAAATATGTCAGGCTGCTACCTGAAAACGGTACACACCTTTCACCAAGCATTACTCCCTGGATGTCCAGGCTAGAGAGATGCTCGGTTTGGCACAGCTGTGCTTCAGAGCCTATTCCCTAGTAGGTTCTGTCCCTCCTTCATGGAGGTACTGCTGTGTAAGTTCGTACTGTTTATAATATGTAAGACTTCATGTTGTTTGAAGAAAAATTATTCACCTTAGTAATGTTGTTTCTTCTAATGGAGTCTTGCTATTATTGACCTCCCCCAGCCTGCCCTCTCAGAACTTCTACTTGGGTATGGGTGGCAGCCTAGTGTGGGCACTATTTTATGCCCCTTTATGTGTTTTCACCCCTTCTTGGGGTTTTGGGGTGTGGTGTTTTATTTTCTTATATTACTTCTCATATTGTTAAATTATACTATTAATTCTGGTCCCCTGACTTGAGTCATTTGTGTTGGGACCAGCAATGGGTGTTAATATTTAGGTAGCCAGTTGGCTAGTGTAGGTTACAGCTTCCACACAGACCTTAGTGAGTTTTTGCTCGTAAAGATCTGACAGTTCAGGTTTGAAACTACACAGACAGAGCTTCTCTGTAGAGCTCGTGCTCTAAGTTCCAGTCTTGGAATGGAGTTAACTATTTCACCTCTGGAGCAGTTCTAATGGTGGGACAAACTGCAAATGTCATAATATAGCAAGACTCCATTAGAAGAAACAACATTACTAAGGTGAGTAATTTTTCTTCATGTTCATCAAAGAAACACTAAAAATAAAAAAAATCAGAATAGTGGTTGATTTTTATTAATTTATGTTATAAGAAAGGAATTATGAGTAGAAAGAATATTCAGTTATCTCTCTCTCTCTCTCTATAAATATATATGTATTTTTTAAAGGAGTTTTATTTTTAGGGCCTTGTAGAAGATTTTATACTGGCCAACATGGGCTGTACCAGACTGCCCCAGGGGCATAATGAGGCCCGAAAGCTGCAGGCGGAGGGCCTTATAGTCCCTGGAAAGTCCAGTATAGCCTATACCACCTGCCCTGTCAGATATTATTGCGCTTTAGAAAATGGGTCACGTGATATTTTTGTGCACTCTTTACAAAATAAATAATGCATATAAAAATGCCTACAAATCAATTGAGTCATTTTGTTGGCAGCGTAGTCCTCTACTGGTATATTTATTTACTTAGTTGTTTTAAAAAATCACCATTAAAGACATACTGAGCTGCTAACAGCTCATTTCCAGATGCATTCTAGGGGTAGGGAGGTGGAAAATCACATGCAGCAAATACAGTATATCAAGGAGCATTATCAAAATTGAAGACAAATCAGTGTAACAGATAACGTATAATGGGGGAAAATAAATAATTTAGGTGATGAAACTACTTCCTACAGAACAATGAACAGGTCATGAAGGAAAACAGATTGATAGGGCAAAACTAGTTGAGGGGAGAATCATGAACAGTTGCAAGAGGGAGAAGAATAGTCATGACGGAGAGACTTTGAGGACAAGGCAGAAGAGGCAGAGTGAATTGACAAGGGAAGAAAGGACCAGAGTTTAGGAAAGCAGTATAAAAAGTAGATTGACCAACAGTAGTTTTCTAGAAGGAATAGGGAGCATATCATATTTAGTTTTAGTTTTTTGTTGACCGGGTAAGTGCACTAGACAAATTCTGCCTATTTTCAGGCATGCCTCGGGGAGGGGGATACAGATGAATGCCAACTAACCTTGACCAGATGAAGCTGTTGGTGGTATTTTTAGTGAATGGGGAAATTTGGCCAGGGCACCAGGGAAATTCCCTACTGAGCTGTAGGGGAACCCTTGGCCGCCTACTACAGGATGGCCAGTCCGGTTGAGACACAGGAGGAGATGGACCTGAAGGGTGCAGGAGAGAGGGCATCTTCTCTGTACTGGATATACTAGAGGCCTGAAGAAGAGATTGCCATTGCTGAAATTTTTGCAGAAAGTGTCGTGGAGAACAAGGAGCTGGGAGTTGATGGCGAGCAGAAACGCTAGATACGACTCATGTGCAAGCTGTGGAGACTACAAAGGTAAGGCTTACGTCTGAGAAATTGGAACTTCTCCAAAAGTGTTGTTACTGGAAAAGGAACTTGCAGCTCTCCTGAAAGTACAGGGCCTGTAAGTCGGTCAGCTGCAACTGTCAGTGCAAGCGGAAAGTCAGCCGAAAGCTGACGTGGCAAGTCAGAGCATGTATAGAGAGTTTCCTCACAGCAAAGCAGAGACGCCACCAGAAAATAGGATATAGAGCGGTGAGGAAGAGAGGGCTGGCAGTAAAATCGGGAGCCTACCTGAGTGCCAAAAGCCCACACCTTCCAAAAAGGAAAAAGAATAAACGCCTTGGTTCTAGGAAATAAGGTGGGGACAGTGCAAATTCACAAACAGAATGTGCAGAACTACTCTGAAGGACCAACATTTTCATTCATTTCAAAGGAGCAGAAGCTGGAGGGAGTAAAACCCAGATTGGACTAAAGAAGGCACACAGCCCATACAGGAGAAAAAGTCGGAGGAAGCAGAAGTACAGACTAAAACGTTGAGATTGGAGGCCACGTTGGTCCCCAGTACAAGCATTAAAAAGTGCAGGATGGGAACAGGCCACTAACAGATCTTGGTCTCCCAGCTCCCAAGACCCTACGTACATCAACATGTTGAAGAAGGCAGCTGAAACTGTGGCTACCAACGATACACCGATACAGAGCTCCAACGCATCTAGGGTAATATTTGAACATTTAAATATACAGACTGTTGTTTGCAGAAAATAATATTGAGCTAACTAAGAATAACGCTTGTAGGTAGAATGGAAGGGGTGAATTCCAGTATTAATGTAGAAGGAGAGAGGTGATTTCTGTTCCCACTACTAGCTCAGCATTAATTGCACAGCCGGGTGGAACAAGTAAGATTAGGCCCAGACCTAGCTTTGGTACATGAGGTTAATAATGATCAGGAGAGGCCGGGGCTAGCTTTCAATTCACAGATCTATTTAACAACAAGGAGAACCCGCACTGACGTAATGCTGTATGGATTTTATACAAAGGAGGTTTAGAGAACCCCCATGATGGGGTTTATATTGCTAAACTCTGCTAAAAGGTTCAGTGCATGTTTTTCTTCTTCAGAGATTTTGCATTAATAGAGCTCGGTAATGCCAATTATGATGTAAGTTTAAAAATGTGTCCAGCTTGGATAGATTTTGGGCCCAATATGCTACTTGTAAAAATTCCTCTGTATGGTCTCCTTTTCACGTAATCCTCTTGACAAAGCTAGCTGTTAAAAACATTACAATCCTGTTTAAAATGAGGATGTGAATATTGAAGATATTCTATTCTGGTTAAGGCAACGTTATGAAATGCTAATTATACAATGGCAGCAGACAATCCTGGTCCCTGATTGGTCAGACTGGGACTGGAACCGGATGTTATCCAGCATAACATCCGGTTATAGTCCCACCAGAGTCATGACCGCATTAAAGTTGTAAAAAATCATCTGCATATCTGTCCCTGCCGTCAGCCGCCACCGCCTCCCCGCTAATCTCCTGCTGCAAACACACTGAGCGCGGACACACTGCTTTCACAATTTAACATTAGTTGAATTTCTTTTTCTTCAACTTGTTCTCCCAGCACCATAGCAAAAAGAATTTAGTGTACCAGGAGAAGCAAGCACAACACAACCAGGAACGCCAGGGTACAAGCAAAAAAACATTCTGACCCACACTGACCATTACGATGTGACACCGTGACAACTGTCAGCTTGTACACTCGCTTAACTCGCCAAGCCTATCTGTTCTCTCAGTATTTTATAACTACATCCGCTACACCTCTCAACTGTGTTTTCATACCTTATCACTTATTTTTGTCACTCTGAAAGGAACCGTCCACGAGTCAAGCACAGCAGGAGCTGGGGAGCAAGAAACTACTGACCTGGCCACATCATGGGAAGAAAGTGACAGACCTAATATAAAAATCACAAAGTTCGTTGGGACACATAGAATCGCTTAAAAAAAAAAACGACTACAGCTGGTGGCACAGAGAATCATTTAAATTTGAGCTGACAGAGGAGACAACACTCAAATGCTTATATGGGATTGCAGTGTGAGCCACTAGTTACAATACAGCAGCTCCACCTGCTGGACAAAAAGAATAGGCACTATCTCTTTAAAGAGTAAACCTACGCTTTGGAAAAACACTAAATATATGGTTTCAAACCAATTTTTCATCTTTTTCCTTCTTTTAACTCATAAGCCATTGTATAATAGGAATAATGCCCTCAGGGTAGGTATTTATGCTGGGATAACATCCATACGTAGGTATTGGGCTTCCTCAGCCGCTGGCCTCGGCCTAATTCACCCAAGGTGGGATGTTATCCCAGCATAACACCCACCCTGTCGGGCATTATTCCTAGTAACCATCCCGACTTTTGGACAGTGAACAGATCTGGGACAGAAGTTGGAGGGTTAGAGTCAAGCTATATACCACCAGTTCTGGGCCTAGTCACCTGCCCAGTTTCTTTTACTTAGGAGGGACAAGGGATGATTTTTATGCTGGACAGACAAAGTCTTTTTTAAGTGTCTCTAGGACTCATTTAAGCTCCACCTGCTACATTATTAAATGTAGCCATTGTTTAGAATGTGGGCATAACTTGGGGTCATGTCTAAATCTGTTCAAATGCAATTTATGTGAACACACAGGGCATGCCTATGGCCGCTGTCCATGGCCTCACATAATAGAGAGGACTGCCCCTCCCATGAAGGCCTCATCAACCTGGCTCAACAACAGCAGGCTAGGCAGTAGCAGAGCAGAGTTTAAGAACAGGATTAGAAAACCTGAGACAAAATTAGCCAGTTGAGACAACAAGACAAGGGAGTCAAGGTCAGTCAGTCCCCCTTGGTGGAGAGTAACATATAACCAGAACAAAATGAGACTCAGGGTGCTCAGGACCCCCAGAAGACATGGTAGAGATGCCTCCCCACCACCTCCCTCACATCTTCCCTATAGCTTGGAGAAGGAAACCTTCAAAAAGTATAGCAGAACAAAAATAGGCATGGGGCAGTGGTACCTAAACAGGGCAACATGGTGCTTGAATCCAGTACATGGAAAACTGGAAACAAGTTTGCCTTGTTATCTTCTGATGCCACAGACACAGATTCAGATGAGGAGGAAACCGACACTTCCTCTGTGGTTTCTAACACTGACACAGAAGAGGGAGCGGGTTAGATCCTATTACGAAACACACTAGACAATGCAGAAGAATAAAGACACCATGATTGTTTTCCTCTAAACCTATAAAGTATGGATTCTTATCCCAATTTCTCTAAACATTAACAGTATTAAAGGGAGAGGAAATTAGGAAGAGTTATGTTGTCTTTACAAAATAATCATAACGATATTTGTCAGTGGCTCAGCAGGTAGCACACTAGCCTCTGAGGCCGAGATCAGAAGGCTGTGAGTTCTATCCCACACCAGGCACTTGGCTTAATATCACAATACTGGCACTGCAGTGCAGCATGAGGTGGATGCTGCACCCTGAGGTGCCGCTTCGGATGAGACGTTAAACTGAGGTTCCATCTGCTTGTTCTGGTGGTAGTTCAGGTGGATGTTAAAGATCCAATGTAAATATTGTTTAGTGGGTAATGGTTCTCTTCCAGGTTCTTGGCCCCAATCTAGGCTTTAAAATTCAAGAAAAAATATGGAAATGTTGGGGACCCTTTGAAGTAAACACTCTTTGCTCAAGTTATTGTTCTTCAATCTTTTATTTCTCATCCCCTATGTTTCACTCTACTTGGAGCTTGTTCATGGGGTTTATTCTTTGTTACACATCTGTAAATACATTTATTTTATGTCAATAATCAACATTTATTTTTAAATATTGTTTCATCATGTTACATTTTTAATTCTTGGTGTATACACATACCATTCAATAAAGATTATTCCTTGTGTACCCTTGTATATATTTCCAGAAGCAAATGATTTGATACCTTTAATGGACCAACATAGATGTAACAACAAGAACAAAGTGCTCTAGCTTTCGGACCAACCAGTCCTTCTTCAGAAGCTCATGGCAGTTGTTTAGAAAATACAATACTTATAACAGCTAGATAATGCAGAGAAAAACAAAAAAAATCCCATTGGTTTAAAATACTCATTTAAAAAACCAGAAGATGATGTCAGTGAAGTTTAACAGTACAATACTGCCCTCAGTCCGAATGAACCTTGGGTTCAGATGTTCCTAGTGCAACACACATACAAAGAATCCTACTGCACATAAATTTAATTGACATAAGATAACACTGCTGAAGCAGATAACTCCCAAATCAAGCCATGAGTGTCACAGTCAGTATAAGGATGTGATTACTGAAAGGCAACCCCACCCAGCTTAAAGACAAACTAAGATAGTTATAGGGCTCATGAAATTACAATGTATGCATTAAAGACAAGAATTACCAGTAATTACCAGTTCTTGTTGTTACATCTATGTTGGTCCATTAAAAGGTATCAAATCATTTGCTTCTGGATCTATTCTTGCAAGGACCAATACGGCAACTACTAAATCTAGATTTCAACATGGAAGATACCGAATTGCAGTAGAATATGGCAGTTACATAACATCAAGAAGAAATTGGCACGCTAGACAGTGACATCTATTTTCTAACCCAGTGCAAGAGGAGAAACATTATCCCTAAAGGTCTTACTATTTGGAATCCATTAAGAAATACAAACAATTCTACTTATGCAGGAACAACTTTGTCATAGGACCTCTGAGAAACTGAGAAATCACAGGATTGCATGTCATATGCCCAAAAGTTGTTCTTAACAAAGAGTTTGCTGAAATTGTAACCACTCTGGAAAAGGTGTCTGGGAACCTATTCAAGACATCTTGCGAGAGATACACATTAACTACCAAAGGACCTTAAGAAAAGCCATGCTTGTGAAAATAGGAAATTAGATGCCCTTCAACATACCATACTTCCTAACAACCATGAAGCACATAATGGAGTCACTGAACAACTACACAATACTGATGGGCACCTTTCAGTTGTTAATTTGTCCAACCACACACTGACTACTGGAGAACTGAATGTACTTTCAAAGGGCCTCACTTTCTGCCCAACAAAACCACTGGATAACATACTGTTTTGTGGTGAACTAGAGGAGTACTTCCTAGATTGAGGCGTAAAGAATTCTTTCATGGCAGGGAAGAAATCACTGGTAGTGAAGACAGTGCAAACAGCAATAATGTAATGGATAAGAAAAGGAATCTGATTTTACCCCTCAAGTGGGCGTAACTAAAAACTAGACAATTATATTAATTGTTTCCCAACAAGTCAGTGGTCAGATCCTTACCAGGCAAAAACAAACCCATTATAACCTCTCTCCACTGGAACGAGAGCTATAGGGACACTGAAATCAAACCACAACATTGTCATCAAAAAGCTGATAAAGGTTCTGCAGTGGTGATTTTAAACAGAAAGAATTATATTACTGAAGCTATTAGACAGCTAACAGATCTTACATACTACAGAGAACTGGAGAGTGACCCCACTACAAGATATAAAGATGAACTATGTGACTTAATTAAAACTTTTCCTGACCATGTCCGAAAGAAACTAGTTCACCTCATTCCTGCTGAACCAAAGCCAGGGACATTCTACATGCTGCCTAAAATACATAAACCTGGCAATCCAGGGAGGCCCATCGTCTCTGGTAATGGTACCTTGACTGAGGGATCTCAGGGTTTGTAGAGACCATTTTGAAACCGCTGGTTATGGAAAGAGACAGTTATATCCAGGACACTACACACTTGTTGATGTACTTTCTGGTTATAAGGATTTACCACCTGATGCCATTTTAGTGACAATGGATGTAACATCCTCTACACTAATATTCCACACACAGATGGCATTGCAGCATGCCTTAAATACATACATGAGAAAGGACCTGACCAAAACATCAACCCTGGAGTGGTGGGGGAACTTATGGAATTCATTTTGACACATAACAACTTCAACTTCAATGGTAAACATTATGTTCAAACTATGGGAACAGCAATGGGCACCAAAATGGCTCCACAGTATGCTAACCTCTTTATGGCTGACTTGGAGGAGGATTTTTAAGGCAGTATCCCCACAAACCACTGGCTTATTTCCGTTACATTGATGATTTGTTTATCATCTGGACGGAATGCACAGATGCACTCAAAGATTTTCATCACAAACTAAATAATCTCCACCCTACTATAAAGCTTACCTTGAGTACTCTACCACCAAGGTTAACTTTCTGGACACCACAGTCATCATTAAGGATGGAACCTTACATACATGTATTTACAGGAAGCCAACAGACAGACAGAGATACCTGCACAGGAAAAGTAACCACCCTAACCATACAAAAAATCTGTCATATACAGTCAAGCACTTCATTGTCAACGTATTTGTTCAAATGAGGATGACAGAGATACACATTTGGCTATGTTGAAAAGACCTTTATGGAGCAGGGACACTCTTCCAGGAAATTGACAGGATAACAGAGCAGACAGCATAAGTACCAAGACAACAACTACTTCAATATAAAGAAAAGACAGCTACAGAAAGAATACCCTTGGTAGTCACATATCATCCAGACCTTGAGCGTCTACGTAAGATTATTAAAGATCTCCACCAATATTTAGTGAGGATGACACCTTAATTGTATTTTAAGGAACTCCCACTACTATCTTTTAAACAACCGCCAAATTTATCCAGCCTAATTATTAGGAGCAAACTTTCACGGAACAGAATACCATGTCACACAATGGCACACGACCCTGCAGTCAACGCCCCTGCAAGACCTGTGGGCTCATTTCTACCTCAGACTGTGTGGTTACATCACAAAACAGACAATTCCAGGTGCATGGAGTTATAAATGCATGTCAAGACATGTTGTTTATTTCATTCAGTGCAAGAGATATCCACAGACAGGTTATGTAGGAGAGACACGCCAACAGCTCCGCACTAGGATGAACTCACACAGACATACTATTACAGCAAGGAAGACTGAAAAACCAGTGGGGCATCACTTCTCCCAGCCTGACCACTCAGTCTCAGATATGTCAGTAATGGTCTTAAAAGGAAATCTCAAAAACACACAACAGAGGCGAGCTTTTGAGATTAAACTTATCTTACATCTCAATATGGTAGCAGATGGGATGAACTTGGATATTGGCTTTATGGGACACTACAGAAACTAACATCCACAGACCTTTTCTTCTTCAAACTGACATATTATAGGACTTCAGCATATGTGAGATGTGGATGCGTGTGTGTATGCATGTGTGTGGGTATGTGCTGTGAGGTATGTGATATAACAGATGTGGGGCTTGCTGTCACATTGAGGTAAGTCTCTATTTAGCTATATGGAGTTATAATGTGTTACTATTTTTATTTCACACACAAAAAATTTCTCCTTACTTTTTATCTTTGCCTGTGGGGGATTGATTCCATTGCACCATATTCAGATTACCCAGCCTGCTAGTGTACATACAGGAGTGTTATCTTATACTGTTATATAATTTTGTAACTCTGTACATATTGGGATGTGTGATCTCATTTGCTTGGGGGTCCTGCACATATCTTTTACATTAGGCTAATATTATAGTACTTACTCAGGATTTCATGACAAGTTGTATTCCTTTGGGGAACAATTACAGCGACTGAAGTTAATATAGGTTCACTAGGAGAGATTGGTGTGTGTGTGTGTGTGTGTGTGTATGTCTGTGGGAGAGAGAGAGAGAGAGAGAGAAGAAAAAGGAGGTGGAGAGAGAGAGAACAACATCTCGTTTAAGCTATATCTCCCCACCCACATTATTGTGATATAGAAGTGGTTAGGTTGTATTGTTTGTATGAACAGGAGGAGATAAATTACATTTTTATCTCTTTTCAGATTCCCTAGACACTTGTGGAACATGAAGTTGCTACATTCTCAGTATATATTGACATCAGTACATATCAGGCTGCATGGTCTGAATTCCTTGAGGTTCCTCGACTAGAGTTTTTGCTTAACACTAATATTATCAATTTATATTTAAATTATCATTTATATAGTCCTGAGTTTTTGTAATCTCTTGGGCCTTTTATTTAGCTTGAGAATACAGCTGGGTGGCATGTCCAGCTAGGTTTTACACATCGCACAGTGAGCACTGATGTTTTTAGACAACTTTACTGATAATTCTTGTCTTTAATGCATACATTGTAATTTCATGAGCCCTATGAGCCTAAAACTATCTTAGTTTGTCTTTTTGATGTGGTGGGGTTGCCTTTCAGTAATCACATCCTTATACTGACTGTGACACTCATGGCTTGATTTGGGAGTTATCTGCTTCAGCAGTGTTATCTTATGTCAATTAAATTTATGTGCAGTAGGATTCTTTGTATGTGTGTTGCACTAGGAACATCTGAACCCAAGGTTCATTCGGACTGAGGGCAGTATTTGTACTGTTAAACTTCACTGACATCATCTTCTGGTTTTTTTAAATGAGTATTTTAAACCAATGGGGATTTTTTCGGTTTTCTCTGCATTATCTAGCTGTTATAAGTATTGTATTTTCTAAACAACTGCCATGAGCTTCTGAAGAAGGACTGGTTGGTCCGAAGCTAGAGCACTTTGTTCTTGTTGTTACATCTATGTTGGTCCATTAAAAGGTATCAAATCATTTGCTTCTGGATCTATTCTTGCAAGGACCAATCGGCAACTACTAAATCTTGTATATATTTTAATTTTCACAGGGTTAATTTATTTGTACCTGTTTAGATCCTAAGTTGCATCCTAAAAAGACACACAGTATGTTAATGAACACAGCGCTGCTAACAACTTGGAACAGGGTTTAACTACTGCCTGTAAGGCATGTTTCCCATATTTCTTGGTTTGCAGCATACCTTATATATTACTTAAAACTTCTTGTCTTTCTTGTAAAGAATAAAATTATGTTGATGTCATTACAGGCTCAAAATTATTCTTTACAAGAAAGACAAGAAGTTGCACTTTGAAAAAGAGTAGGGATTTTTTATTAAAGAACATCAAAAGAAATAAATCATAACATACAGTGTTTTAGTCACACAAACCAAAAATCAAAAAAGTAAATCCCAAAACCGTAGAACTACAACCCAGCAGTGCCACCTTCACCAACACTCACTTCTTTTCCACGAAAAAGAACACGCTAAAACATGTGAAAATCATAGGAAACATATTTCGACACTCATTTATATTTGACAAACTTGGAACATCCCTTCCACCAATTATCTACCTTCCTAGTGGTATGAACCTCAGAATCTTTAACATAAACCTTCTCCATTGCCACTCTTGAATCGATGATCCCACCGCCTCATAAGGTATAAGCCTCTGGTACAATACCCATTGGCATCTAGCTTGCCATAAGTAATACTTAAACAACAGCAAAAGATAGTCAATGTATCTGTATGATAAAGGTTTCCAATATTATAAAATTGTCCTAAAACCAAATTATCCTAATTTAACTTCCTCAACCACCCCATTTTCCATTTCGAGGCTAGGAACTTCCAGAGGAACTGGCATAAGAGCACTGGAACAAAAATGCTCCATGGACTCCTCCTGATTAATGCCAGCAGCAAAGGACGGTTTCTTTCCTCTCTAGCCTTATGCTTGGCATTACCCTAACACCAATCCTCCCATACAGCAAGCACAAAAATGTCCACATCTGGACAGGTAATCTAGTATTATTCAGTTGCTGCAGAACCCTAGAATCAGAGAAGAAGGACAGTTTTAAAACTGGTTCTGCAGGGTAGAGTGCTGACATAACTGCTTGATATAACCTTGGTCCTTTAGTGTCCCTCAAAGCTGTTTAGTTAAGCCCCATTTATAAAGCTTTTGGGCCACAGGTCTCAAAAAACTGTAGCACATGTAGGTGCTCCGAAGTTTGGGGGAGTAATGTGCCATGCTGAAAAGTGTCTTGAAAAAGTTGTTTATTAAAAAAAATTATGTGAAGAAGATGTAGGGACCATTCCATCTCTAATGGTCTGTGAAAAGAAAAGGTATGAAAAGACAACAGGGTCAACCATTTCCTAAACCACCTTTGTCCTTTCCCATGTAAGTATATTGTCTTTTAATGGGGTTGAGTCTGTTTCCCAAAACATTTTGAAAAAAGGCTGTATAATTTAGTTTCCAAATGAACCGGTAGAAAAAAATCATTGCTATGTATAAAATCATAGGGATAATAAACTGCCTGATTACTTGTATGCATTTGAGTTTAGAAAACTTCCAGTGTTTCCACCTTTGGACTTTATTATCAACAGTGTTGAAGGTGTTTTCCCAATTCAGGAGGGATATTTTGGGGTCCAAAAGAATCCCCAAATTTTTAAAGGTGCTGAAGAAATCTGAAGTCCTTGTATTGTGACTGGATCAGGATATCCAGTGCCCACAAATAGGCCTTTACTCTTATGGGCATTTAATCTGGAATTGGAGACAAATGAGAAAGTTTGCATAAATTCTTGAAAGAAGGTCACTTGAGTGTGGTTAAGAAAACAAACAAATGTCATCTGCATAGGCTTGTAAATATAGTGTCTCTTCTACAGTCGCCCCTAAAACCCCCGTCCAGCAGGGAGAATCGGTTAGAGACCGAATTAGTGGGTCAGTGGTAAATCTATACAAAGGGGACTTAGCAGGCATCCCTGCCAAACCACAGTCATTATACGGAACCCTTCTGTGACTTCATTTTTATCACCGGGTGTTCTATTGCAGTGGTATATAAGGACTGTACCCATCTTATCAGTTGAGCGGAACACCGTATGCTTCCAGAATTAAAAGAAGAGGTGGTAGACCCTGTCAAAGGCCTTCCGTTGATCCACTGAAATGATACTCCCATATGTCCCTTGCAAGGATAAATGTTCAATCAAATCTCTGATAACCATGAGGGCATGTTGAATCTTTCTCCCTGGAAGGCCACAGAATTGCAAAGGAGAAATGGCTGAGCGGCATAAACCCTCAGCCTAGCATTCAAAATACCAGTCAAAATTTTATAGTGTGAATTTAAAATAGTGGTTGTACGCAATTGTCCAGTGAAGATTTATCCCCAGATTTAAACGATAAGATCAGCAATCCCCAGAAACCAAATAGGAAACTTTCCATTGATAAAAAGGAATTAAATACTATTTCTAAGCATAGTGAGTTCTTTGGGAAAGTTTTGTTTAATTCATTAGTAAGGCCATCGAGACCGGGGATGCCCCACTCTTCAGGGTCTTAATTGCTCCCTCAATTTCAGCCGCAGTACTAGGTCTTGTCATCCCTAAGGCCCCTTCTGGGTCTCTCAGAAAATCTATAGTTTGTAAAAATTGTGCAATATCCATCTCCTTAGGGGTACCAAGGCAGTATGAGACAACATAAAGTCTTTAATAGCATTATAAAGACCTTCTGTAGAATGTATTATATGTCCATCCTGATGTGACAAAGATTCTAAAAATTGCATCTTTAAACTGTTTAATGGCCTCATAGGGATCTCCCTGGGGATTTCTTAGTTCCATTTGTAACAATGACTTCATGGTATTGGCCCTATCATATTGATACTCCTGCATATGTTGTTTTAGGTTATCAATCTGGGTTCTATAATCTTGTTATGAAGTATTAGCCATGGAAAATAGATATTGTAATTGTTGCTGTAATTTAAGATAATGAAGAAACTTAACATTCTCCCAGACTTTCCCTGGTTCATAAGCAGAACCTTAAGGTCTGCCTTAGAATCCATCCACCAGTCTCCTAAATTGTCATACAAGAAGGAAACAGAAAGTCTAGCAAGCAACAGTTCCATAATTTTAGACAGCACAGTAGGATTAGCTAAAACAGAGGAGTTCAGTTTTCATCTAGGCTTATGTGGTGACCGTAATAGGGTTATTGAAAACTACACTGCAAAACAAGTGATCTGAAATGCAACTGGATTAGTCCTAAAGTCAGATGAGGAAGATAGTTGGAAAGAAATATAATCTGTGCTAGAAGTATATTTATTACATAAGTAAACTTAGGTCCACATATTTGATTATGTCTGCTATCCAGTAGACCTGCCATGTCTACCAGTTGCCTCAGGGCATTTGAATCACAATAAATCTTTTCCCTTTGCCCTACAGTACCTCAAGCTTTAGATTTCAGTTCACAGTTAAAGTCCCACATAAAATTTTTTATAGGAGGTAAGCAAAAAGGCCATACAGAGACAAACGGAGCTACCCTTTCAGCTTTAACCTGGGAACAGTATACATTAATAAATCTACAAGCCTATGTGCTTCCATAGGCCATCTAAAATCAGCAGTCTCCCAGGAAGTAAATCAATCAGTTTAATTAAAGAAAAATCACAAGAATTAAAAATGACCCCACCCCATCAGCTGTTTCTGTACCAAAAGACCAATAGGAAGGGCCCCAGATCCACTCCCTCTGGAAGAACCATGCCTGATCACTCATAAACATCCATGTTTCCTGGAGAAAACAAAGATCTACAGCATTTCTGTGAACATACTCATAAACAACCTATCTTTTCCTGGAATTCAGTAAACTATGTACATTCAAAGAACCCACACAAAAAGAAGCCAGGTCTTAAGTAGTGAAATAAGCAACAATCTTTTTCCTCTTCTTTTTTTCTTCCCTTTATACCCTCCGAGGATGGTGTGGGTCTGTGGGTCTACCTTAGAAGACAGGAAGTCAGAATCACCACACTCCACCCGATCCTCATTGTGTGGCCAGAACCACAAAAGAATTGCTAGACTCAATATCTGCAGGGCTGGAGCTACAGTGAGCTTAATGTTCCGGGTTGATTGTCGAACCGTACAGGCACAGGGAGTGGGTCAGGTTCATCTGTTTCCTGTTAGTCTGTATTTTTATTTTATTTATTTATTTATTGAAGAGAATCGAATTACAGTCCTTTGAGTCATTGACTCCTTTGCAAAGGCTCCACGTCAGTACAAACAAACAAAAAAACCATAACATTTGCTAGTATTTATACATAGGTCAGTGTGTAAACATTGTGTCAAGTATCTTTGTGTAGTCCTTTGGTCTAGGTTATGATACAAAGTAGGTTACAGTTACGGAGGGTCCTAAGTGAACCCGAGTCAGAGTTTATATACAGTGTGATCATGGGACTTTGTGGATGCAATGTTATCTGCAATACGAATACGATGTGCAGTTTGGGCTTGTAAGAAGACCCATACTTTTAAAAGAATAATGAGCATAAAAGCAAGCTAGAAATGTCCTGTCATGTCACAATTATGTTGTCTAAACACTCTTGGTGTGTAGGGTAAACAATTAAAAATAATAATAATACTAATACAGATTTCTTGTATCTCGAGTCTGCCGAGAAACATTTGTAAACAAGCAAGGAGTACTAATAAAGTTTATTATGCTACTTATGCCAAGCATGTGACAGAGAAAATTACAAGGGAGATGGGTTTCTCACAACTCCTGAAGAATGTACATAATCTCCAGAATTGTAGATCTTAGGTTCTCTAAGATCTTGTTCTATCTCTCAGCGCTCAGCTCTCTGCCCTTCTAGAGAAGCTAAAGTAGTGTCTCGAGAGCGCTACAGTGGGTTGCATACAGCTAAATCCTATAGATAACAGCATAGCAACAGAGATTACAACTTAGTTACAGATATGAGAAACAATATGTATCGATCCTAAATCATTCTCCATTGGAGCATGACTTAGGAGACAGAATTACTAATGAGTATCATATGAGGCAGAATATGCTTCTATTAGCATTATAGCTTGGACAAAAGAAATGCTGACACTTCCAATCTACATATGGCATTTCTTACTTACATACAGTATAAAGCATAGAGACATAACAAAGCTGTCTCTCTCATGTCAGCTTGCTTAGACAAAGAGAACTGCTGACAGGCATATCTGCCTGAGTGTAAAATACACACCACATATAATTATGAGAATATAAGTATACAATAATCACTGATGATCCCTCTGAGTCATCTTATCAGTGATAGATAGATTATATATGGAATATATGTAAAAGACAAACATAATCTAGATAAATGTATTATAGTGAGGTGTAATGAATCATGCATGACAATATTAGCACATCTTAGCAGCAAAGCACATTCCTAGCACTCATGCTTATATGATGTGTGCCCATATCTAAGTGCAAAATAGCAGTATTACAGTACAATAGACCAGGAATACAGTGTGAGGTGTATGTGGGGACGATAGGGGGCATAACCCAGGCGCAACAGCGGGGGAGGGGTGCAGGATTTCTTTGTACAGACAACACTGTGGACCACCATTCAGAGGCGTATTCTGTGAGAAATTTAACTTGGGGTCCCAAACTGAGGTCGGAAGCCACATCCGTTGTCTATTTTATGTCCAGCTACCTCACTATAAAGCCTTCTGAGGCGACCAGGGCTCTATGGAAGATATAGCAAGGCCTAGAGCAGGAGATGCAGACTGCAAGTCCATAACAATAGGCTGCAACACTGGCGACCTTCCATAAGCAGGATTAGACCCAACAGTCTCTGGGAGAGCAGGTTTTCTCCCAAATGTCTATTTGCCAATGTAATGGCAGTACGCTTTGTCTTTCTTCTCTTCCCTGTCCCCACTGAGGTAGCAAGCCCTCGCTGGAGAAGGAGAATTCAGTAACTCCTTCCTGCATCGCCGGATAGTTTGGAAAATTAAGTCAGCCCTTGGGACCCCTACCTGTTCAGGAGAATCGTGTGGAGCAGCACGAAAGACAAACCCTGGGGTTCTAGACAAAGTAGGCCCCAGGAGGAACAACTCAAGTCTTAACGTTTTCAACATTGCCCGCCTCTGCTAGGGCCTTGAAACAGATTAAGGGTGCAGCTTTTACTGAGGAATCAACCTCTCCCTTAGGCTGTAGTGCGGAACCCTTCTGGGCTCCAGAACTGCCAACCTCCAATATTAGTGCAGGTTTCACAATGCTAGTTAGAAGAACAGGGGAAGACGGTTGACCCACCCGACGCACCATTCCCTGTGATGCTGCCACCGCCATCCGAGAGTCACAGTGCCTGCTGGGACAGGCGTCCACAGGTTTGTCAGCCACACTCTTAGCCCTTAACAGTGCCAGTTTCTCTTGCAAACGCTCCTTTTCCCTCACATTCAACTCCATTCTCTGTGACTCTGTAAATGTAGCACCTCCTCAGATGTAAGGGTATTCTTTCACAGGTATTTCCTCATTATCTGCTCCCGTCTTGCTCAAATCTGTGGCAGACACAAAATCTCAGCATCTTCATGCTGATTGTGTTCCATATTTTCTCATGGGGTATGATGTGGTATCCGTGGAATGAAAGGTAGAATGCTGGATCCGCTCTCCCTCCTCAGGACGTCCATCTCCACGAGCTCCACTCAAAGTGGCCATAGCTCACAGATGGTCGCCTCCTACAGCACTGTAGGAATTTCCCGGTGTCTTGGCTAAATTTCTGCCATTCACAAAAATATCACCAACAGCTTAATCTGGTTCAGTTTCAGTTGGTTATCATCTGTATCCTCTCCCTGAAAAAGGACTTTACAGTCTCAGTGGGCCTACGGGTCAACAAAATTCAATAAATAAATATTACTTGTCTAGTAGACACTAGAATTAAAACAAAGAATTGCAACATGCCTCGTGCACGCCTCTTGGTCCATCTTTTGATCCACTGGGTTGCACCGTGTGATGGTATTGGGATCCTTTTGCCAATCTGAATTTGAAAGTTTCTAGACTGGTCGACGTTAGTCTAGGTAGAGCTTTGTTATTGGACATTTCTATAGATAAGGGAGCGGGTTAGATTGATTGTGATATCGCCCCAAACTAAAGCTCAGCGGGCAGCACATGTTTAACAAATACAACCTTATGTGCACACGCCAAGATTAATAGTTCAAGGGCACTTTAACTGTGGGCTACATCAGGCAGATAGGGTCTTCAGACCCCGAAGCTATTCAGTGACTCGGTTTCACTTAATCAAATAGTCTCTACAGCTAATCTTAAAGACTCTCATTGGTGCCTGCATATTCAGGAGGGTTTACGTATTTTAGAGGGACAAGTAAAACAAGGATAGACTTTATACTTCTCTAGAATATTGCTTGTTTTGGACTGTAAACTGTAGTAAATGAATTTTAGATCATGTAGCAGTTCAGGTTAGGGTCACATAGTCAGAAATGCCATGGTGCAAAAGAACATGTGGAGATTAAATGAGACCTTGTTACAAAACCCAGAAATAAAAGAATATGGGCACAGGAATGGGCAGCTAGATTATCCGTTTGACTGCTATGATGATATTAAAGATGGTGGGAAGATGCAAAAAGTCTGGAACAAGTATTTCAGAAGAAAGCATCTGCTGCAAGTAGTCGGTACATGCAGTATTTAGCTCTCCGACAACAATTGCAGCCTCTCATTTCTTTATCAGACAGTACTTTGGGAATTATGGGTCACAGGTTGCAAATATTGGTGGAAAAATGAGGGCTCTTCAGTATGATAGGGGCCGGTCACTGATCAGGAAGCCAGATTTGATGCGCATTTATCCAAGGGAGAGTTTGATCCTTACTAAGATTGTAAGGGCAGTGAGGATTCCAGGATTATTTATGAATTAATCTCACCGTCAGATGAAAAGTCAGTGCACCAGAACAATTGGTAGAGATAGTAGAAATCAAATATTGCAGCAATTTGGTAAAGAGACCACTTGCACTGAAGCAGATGGTTTTCTGGACTCCTTGTATCTCCCATCTCACACAAGAGGAGAGTGTTAACTTGACCAGAGTATTACAGAAGTAGAAGTTTTACGAACTATTAATAGCCTGAAGTCAGATGTAGCCCCAGGTTCATGGTCTCACTGCAGGCCTATATAAAGTTTTTCAAGAAGATTTAGTACCTGCCTTAATGATTTTATTTAATGACATGCTGTCTGAGGCTAAATTCTCCAAATCTATGCAGGAAGCAGTTCTAGTATTAATTCATAAAGAGGTCCCTCTAATGACATTAACAACTGGAGACCTTTGAGTTTACTGAACATGGACGTAAAATTATTGCAAAAATTCTACTTTCCAGGCTTATAATGGTTGCACAAGTAATCAGTCCAGAACAGACATGTGGTATCCCAGGTAGACATCAAAATGATAACCCAATAGTGTTGAGGGAATTATTTTCACAGGAGAGAACAATAAAGTACAAGGATGGGTAATAGGGATTGACCAAGAAAGGCATTTGACAGGTTAGCTCATAAGTTCCTGTTTTCAGTATTAGAAGCCATTGGGATCCCTTTGAAATTTGTAGATTGGATTAAGACATTATATAAGGATACGGTGATTATTCCCAAAGTTAATGGATGGCTGGGGAAACAAGTTTTAGTGAAGAGAGGTGTAAGATAGGGCAGTTGATAGGAAGAAGGGCAGGGTAAATTGAGAAAAAGACAAAGGCACTAAGGACAGGGATGTGGCAAAAGAAATAAGGCCATACAAAAATGGAGGGTAATGAGTACCCAGTGCCCCATAGTCTAGGTAAAAATCTCCCAAAATAGTGGTCTTGATGGAAGAGAGAGGCCTGGATATCGTGTGAGTCACAGAAATATGGTATACAGAGAACCATGACTGGGATGTTAACATACCAGGATACACAATCTACAGGAGGGACAGGGAGGGTAGAAGAGGAGGGTAACTCTCCATGTAAGGGAAGGGATCAAAGCAACAGAACTAAAGGGTAAACAGGGAGAGAGGAGGCACTGTGGGTCACCAGGAGACTGGAAATAGCACCCCAGTCCGCTGGGGGTTGTATTCAATCCCGATCTCGGGAGGAAATGGACAAGGAAATGATAGAAGACATCCTTAGGGATGGCAGAAAAGGGGATATTGCTGATGGACCAGTGGGCATCGGTAGTACAGTAGCTGTCGTTCTCAGACAGCTCTGTCAGCGAGCAGCAGTGACAGTATGCAGGTTGGTTGAGCTGCCCGCCGACAGTGGGACCCTGCCGAAGTGGGGGAGAGGGTGGGTTGGGGGGGTGCCTGGGTGGGGGGTGCAGTACCTCCAACCGCTGCGGAGAGAGCGGCTTTATGGGTGCTGGGGGTCCGCAGCATCACTACTACCGCCGTGGAGGGTGGCTTTCACGGGGGCTTAGGGGTGCTGACTGCTTTCATTCTGCATAAAGAAGCGTCTATACGAGGACTTGGAAGGGGGTTTGTCTGAGTTCTGCGATACCGCCCGCGAGTGGCGGCATATATCGGGGAGCTTAGGTTAATTTATTCATACCACCGCCGAGAGTGGCTGATTACGGGGCTTGGGGTGGGGAGGGACACACTGGACTGCCAGGGTGGGCAGGCTGCCAGGCTGCTGCCTGCAGTACGGCAGCCTGCCTGTGGGTGGCCACCCACTTAAGTCTGGAATTTCTAGACTTATTTTTCGTCACGCATCCCCGGACTTGCCCGGGATGCACCATGAATATGGCTGTGAATGGGGTTGTGCTCAGTATACATGGGCACGCCGGCCTTTGAGCCCCCTCAGATAATGCTGCATGTCATTACTGGCGGTATGCAGCGCGTCTCACGATGTGCTGGCGAATCAGGGTTGCGCCAGTGCATCAGACACCCTGCCAGAATTGCCTTTAGAGCATGCACAAGTGCTGCCGCATCTTGATCTTGATGCTAGCATCCTTTGTGAATCCTGCCCTATGTATAAGATGAGTGTTGCTTTCTCTTGTGATTATATTTTGGTTGATTTGTATTGAAAATGTGAGCATTTTATTGTAATTGATTTTTTGTTCTTGCTTTTGTAATGAGGTCCAAATTTTCCTACTCCTTTCGAGAAGTGCCATGGGATCTTTAACATCTACCTGAACTACCACCACAACAGGCAGATGGGACCTTGGTTTAACATCTCATCCGAAGATGGCACTTCAGGAGTGCAGCACTCCCTCATGCTGCACTGCAGTGTCAGTATTGGGATTTAACACAAGTGCCTGGTGTGGGATAGAGCCCACAGCCTTCTGATCTCCTAGCCTCAGAGGTGAGTGTGTGTGCCTGCTGAGCCAGTGACACTGACCTATTGTATCATACTTGCTAGTAGAGGGCACTGCAGTGTTTCTAAGTTTTATACTGTGGACCTGACTTCTAGTCCTTGTGACATGTGAACCTGTAGATCTGCTTCATCCATATGCTGGATTCAGTTATTGTAAAGCACCGTTAGTTTACGTGTTTAACCCTCCTTGCTTCTTCAGAAGTAAGCCTGTCTCCTCTACACTTACAGTGCTGCATTTTTTTTTTCATTTGGGAGACCGTGGTCAGAACAGAGTTGGAGAATGGGGACTTGTACCACTGAGTCACAAGACTAGTGGTACTTTCTTGCTTTCTACACCTGCAGATGGAGGTGTGCTGCAAGCTTGAGGCAGAGGGAGAGTGGTTGGGCAGTATGGAGCTGGGAGAAGGGTGAGTATGCAGCGGCCACGTTATTGACTGAGCTAACAGTGTGGCATTCTATAGTGTGCTAAGAAGAAAATAACATAAATAAGGTACATTATTTTTTTTATATAGTTTTGAACAGTGGGCAAGAATGTTGAAAGTCAAGCAGGAGTACACTGCTAAATCTCGTAGCGAGAAAAAATGGCAGTTCAAACTTTTGAAATTGGGATGGGCAAACTGATATTTTGGTGGAAGCGGAGTAGTTATTTCTAGGGACATGGATATGTTGTTCATCCACACTTATTTGCAGGTCCCTTGCCGCTTTAAATCTTGCGGAAGGTCTTCAAGCTGGCTCCTCCACCCACCCAGGTGGTAAAACTCGGCTCCGCCCCATGGCGCCAGCTCTTCCTTACCGCTTGGAGCTTAGGTTCCCTCCTTAGCGCTCTGCGTTTTCGACTAGTTCCTGAAAATTTCTGTCTTGAATTTATTGAAGTGTCCTTTTGAATCTTGATCTTTTCTTCTTACCACTCTGGCGATGGCTTTTCCGGCCCCGGAGGCGCACTTGTTGGTTCCTTCAGGGAGGGACCTCAAGACTCCATGCGTTTGCCTGGACTTGGATCACGATCCTCAGGCTTGCAGTTTTGTTCTGCCCTTTCGGTCAGCTCTCTGGAGGACCCTTGTGCCTGTTCGGGCTCGGACATCCTGTAGTTTTTCCGCTCGGAGATTCCATCGGACCGGCGGGTGTCCGCTTGACTGTTTCTCTGCGGTTTGATCCTGCGGGGAGGCGGGTCCCTCCCTCCCTCGGTTGCAGCGCTTATCCCACTGTCCTTGGATTCATCTCATGCAGCCGTTCAGGGAGCTGTCTTTCCCTCTCCTCCAAGGGAGAGGACCCTGGAACCCTGTCGCACGGCCTAAGGCTAAAGGGCCGCCCAGGTGGGGTCTCTTAAATCGGTAGGGATCTCTCCCCCTCCCTCATCAGCCCGATGCTCGACTTGATCGAGGATTTAGCTTTGGCCACTGGCCTCACGGTATCCCGTCAGGTCCAACCTGACCAGGTTCCCCACGTCGACATTGAGTCTCTAAACCCGTCTTTTGGGGGTCTTCTGGTGCCGTCTTCCCTCCGCCTTGGCGAGCTGAAACTCTGTCCTCCCCGCCGGGTCGACAGCCTTTAGTCCTTTCTTCGAGCAGGGAGGGCGAGGTGCGTTCCGCTCCTTCCAGGCCGCCCTCAGTCCCCGGTTGGGTCTCGGTCAACCTCTCGGTCTAGCAGCTCACGCCCGATCTCGGCGTTCTCGGTCGAGGCACCGAAGTTAGTGGCTTTGCCGTCCTTCCTCGTGCCCCTCCTCGGATGAGGGGTTTCGATGCCATTGGCGTCAGTGTTACGAGGAACTTATGTGGCGACAGCAGTTGTTGTCGGGTTTCCAATCGACCCAGATTCATTCTCTGGATAGCAAGCGGCCGCCGCTCGTCGCGCCCGTTCGAATCGGTCGAAGCCCTCTCAGGGCCGGTTGCTCGTTCCGACCCTCGCTGCCTCCCGCCTGGCGGGAGTTCAGATCGAGGCCATGACCTGTTCTTCGGATCACTCGGTCCCTCACTCCTGCCGCCCCCGGCGGACGAAGAGTGCCTCGGACCTCTGCGGCAGCTTTGCAGATCCTTTGGAGCCTGAAGCAGGCTCTGCTATGTTTCCTAGCAGGGAGGACCGGGGTCTTCCCAGGAACATTCAGTAGCGACAGCCCATCGTCTTGAAGGTCTGCTTCAGCTCATTTCAGAATTCACTGGGATGCAGCTCGGGCCCGTCTCCAGTCGGGCACCTTCCCCCTCACGGAGATTCTGGATCGAAGGGGTTCTTCCTCGGAGGCCTTCCCAGTGACTGAGGCTATCGTGGGGCCAGCCTTGGAGCTATGGCAGCGGCCTACTTCTGCCCTCGCCTTCGGCCAGGGTGGCTCGGAAGGTACCCTGTCCCTGTCGGTTCTCTGCCCGGTTCTCGGAGCACCCTCGGCTGAAGGGTAGTCACCAGCAGCGTTTTCCAATGTCTTGGAAATGCTGGGGATGTGGACAGACCCCCGACAAGGAGTCGAGAAGGATGGACTACATCTGGCACGAGGTTTACGCTCGTCCTCCCTAGGCCTCTGTCAGGCCAGCTCGGTTGCACTGATGGCACATTTCTCCCCACCCTTTGGGCTCCTGGGCGAGGTCCTCCCTCATCTCCCGGCCAACCTGCGGACCACGGTTCGGCAGGTGTGGGACCAGGGTAGGGGCGGTGGTGAAGCAGCAGCTCCAGACGGCTCTGGATCTAGGCGACTCTGTGCCAGATCGGTGGCGGGCAGTGGCCATGCACCGCGGGGCGTGGCTGAGGTTATCCTCCTTCTCTTTGGAAACCCAGCACGAGTTGCGGACATCCCTTCTTGGGGACTGACCTTTTCGGCCCTGGGTGGAGGGATACATCCATGGGCCGAAGTCGATGCCACTCCGGACTCGGTCACTCGCCTGGAGGGTCAGGGCGGCCGTCAGCCTTTGCGTAAGCCCTTTGCCCCTGAGCCCTGGGGCCCCACCGGCCCAGCATAAGGGCCAGCAGGCATGCGCTGGGTGGCCTGTTGCCAGTCTAGCGTCTTCCTCCAAAGGAAGCAGGAAGGCAGGAAACTGAGGAGGCTCCTCGGCTCCTTTCCCCTCTAGCCTGCTCAGTGGCGGGCCAAGGGCACTGCCCGGCCCGTCGTCCCAGCCGGGTTTCCCCCATGGAGGGATGGCTCCTCTCGTTCTGGAGGTATTTAAGGGTGGATCCTGTCGCGGTTTCGGCGGTTTCCCCTTGCAGGCCGTTGCCCCATGGGGATCTTGAGTTCACTGCCTCTGTGTCGGTCATACCGACATGCCTGCTCTCAGTTAGAGGTGATCAGGAAGGCTGTGGACCCCCATTCAACCCTGGGTTCGTGTCCAGGTATTCCTGGTCTCAAGCGGATGGGGTTCACGCCCATTTTCCCGTACGCCTGGATGGTCTCTCTGCTTCAGATATCCCATCCTCAGAATGTGGCGTGTGGCTGTTTCCTGGTCTCAGGATGTACCTACTCCTTGTTCCGTCCGTTCTTGGGAGGCTCCACCCTTCTTGGGGAGCTCCTACGAGTTCCTAGCCAGGCCCTTCTTTGCGCAGCAGTCTCTGCGGCACTGAAGGGTCCGGATGTCACCACCCAGAAGGCAGACTGGTCTCCCGTTTTCAGGAGCCAAGTGAGAACTTGTACCTTAGCGGTGAAGCTTCTTGGGACTAAGCTCGACTCTTGAGTCCGAGGCTCGGCTCGAGCGGACAGGGCTGAGGTTCTTCCTCCTTTGCCGGGTCGGGTTGGCGGGAAATTTTGTCCTGCCAGGACCTCCTGCTCCTCCTGGGCATCAGGGCAGCCTTCCTTAGTGGGAGGGGCCAGCCAGAGGTCCTGGCTCGTCCCCTTGACCAGTTAAGTGACTAACAGCCCAGGATTAAAGAACGCCTCCTTGGACCGTTCCAACTCGCAGGAGAACATCCTGTTCGTTCGCTTCTGAGTCGGCGGTCTTCTCCGACCGATGTTTCTCGGATGGGTGGGGTGCCCATCTTGGGGAATACAGAGTGCTTCGCCTCCGGTCCTCTCGTGGTCCCAATGTCCTTCCTGCTCGCTGGAGAACAGGCGGTCCGCTTAGCCTGCACGCTCGCTCCGCTTGTATGGGGTCTACAGGTCTAAGTCCAAGTAGGACAACACCAAGACCATGTGCTACTCCGCCAGGTTCGGTCGATCCCTTGCCTCGGTGCAAGGGAGGTTCTCCGCATTGGGTTGATGGCGAGTCGAGGGTTCCCAGCCATTTGATGGCGGGAGCGATTCCCTGGCTGCTGCCCTGAGCCAGGCATAGGCTGCGCCTCATGAGTGGTCTCCCCTGCGGAGTTAGCACAGGATCTTCCCCTCTTCCCTCCGGGGAGAATCGAGGCCGGAGACTGTTTTTGCCCGCCCTCAGCAAGGTCTGCTGCAGGGGATGCCATAGGGGCCTCGGACCCGGGCCTCCGTGCCTCTCCCACATTTCCCTTGACCCTACGGGCAAGGTGAGGAGGACTTGGCGCAGGTGATGCTGGTAGCCCCAGACTGGATTGCCAGTTCTGGTATCCAGCTTTCCTCAGTCTCAGGCCCAGGCTCCCGAGGCAGCCTCAGTCCGCCCGGTCCTGTCTTTCCTTTTCAGGGAAGGTTATCCATCTGGACCTTCAATCCCTGCACCTGTAGGCCCGACCCCTGTGCGGCTAGGGGCCAGACCTAGGGTCTTCGGCAAGGTCCTCGACCTTCGAGGCGTCCTGCCAGAAATCGGCCTAGATGCTCGTTCTCTGAGAGAGTTCTCCTTTTGTTGATGGGATAGGGCCGTGCCCTCCCTGTCCCTGGGCAAGCATTCCGGACCATCTGCGGTCCATCCTTAAACCAGGGCTTGACCCAGGACCCTAGGTGCTTCTCCGGGTCTCCCCTGTCTTCCAGGCGCGGGAGGCAGTTGGTGGTGGTGCAGAGAAGGTGGTCTGGCACTTCTAAGCCTCGATCACGCCTCCCTTTTGGGGAGGTATCCCGTTCTGTGGGATCCTTGCTGGTATGGGCAGCTCATGAGCAAGCCATCCGAATCTTTTGTACAGGTCGCGAGTTTCCCACCTGTTGTGGAAGAACACCTTCTTGGGGCCACTCCGCCATCCAGAAGGCAGGAGAGTTTCAGGCGCCCTTTAACCTCCATATCCGGTCTTCCACAGGGACTAGGTTGTCCTCGCCCCACCCAAGTCCTTCCAGGGCGGTGGTGGAGTCTTCCCTTCAGGGTATTGCCTCTGCCGGGTTTATCCCATTCACACCTCGGAGGCGTATACAGGTTCCATAGGAACCGGTTTATCTCTCACCTATCTAGGGGCATAAAGCTAAAGTTCGGAGAGGTTCGCCAGCTGTTCATCATCTTCGCTGAAGCCGCATCTGGCAGATTTGAAGCCCAGTGGCGGAGTCACCCCTGCATAGGTCTCCACTATGGGGCGGGGCATGGAGCCTCCCAGAGGATAAAGCGCTCTTTTTGCAGTCCTTCCGCTGCATGGTGGCTGCTTCGAGATACTCTGTCCAGGATATCCAGCGGGCTTCTGCCGGAAGCAGAACTTCCGTTCCCCTTCCACATCGACCTTGGTCACGCCTGGGTGTCGGTCGGGGCTCCTGCCTCCAGTCTTCTACCTAAGTAGGTGTGGTGCTTGCCTCCCTCCTCCCAGAGAACTGCTAGGAGTCTGCCAGACAGTGTGGATGAACAACATATCCATGTGCCTAGAAATACAGGTTACTCACCTGTAACAGGAGTTCTAGGAATGGTATATGTTGTTCATCCCTACACTCACCCAACCTCCGGCTTGACGCACAACCTGGCTTCCAGCGGGCTAGATCTGGCATCATGGGGCGGCAGAGTTTTACCACCTGGGTGGGTGGAGGAGCCACTTGAAGACCTTCCGCAAGATTTAAAGCGGCAAGGGACCTGCCAATAGTGTGGATGAACAACATATACCATTCCTAGAACTCCTGTTACAGGTGAGTAACCTGTATTTTCTGGTCTCTGTCTGCACATAAATGTACCCCTTGCCAGGGTCTTGGCCAAGTAGAGGCCAGGAAATCTCCTTCCCATTTTCTGAATAAGAGTAGAGATGGCAGCCATGTTGTGATGGAACTCAAGAATTAGGGAAGTGATTCATGAATTCTGTGTGTGTCCAAATTCCAGATCTCATGTTGGACCTTTTTACAGAGGTGGGTATTGTCACGTATACATATGCCAACGGAATAGCAAAAGCCAATCAGAATACAGTATTTAATGTACCCATTTTCTAATAATATATTAGAATCTGAGAATTCTAATCTCAGGGAATCGGTATGATGAAGCTGAGAAACTCTTAAGGGAAGCATTTCTGTTTTCATGCACATGAGTCCATAGTCATAAATAATGGAAAGGCTTAATACTCAAATTTTTTGGGAGGACATTATTTATTTTAATATGTAATTTCGAAATTAATAGGACACTAAAGCATACAAAATATTTGAGGTAATACTATTGCTCCCAGAGCGATAATACGACACTTCACCAGTGATAATAGTATCATTCAGATCCGGTAATACCATCGTTCTGTACCTGAATGATATTATTATCAACAAACCTCAACAAGCGCAAAGTGCTAGTCTCCCTCCGACATCTTCAAAGCATTCCTTCCGATTGGCCAGTTTTCCCTGCGTGGTAGGGCAGAACAACTTTTGCAACATGGTGGCTGTCTCTTGCTTAGTGAGAAAAGACACTATCCTCGGTGGGATTCTTGGTCAGCACTAGGAGCAGCGTTTTTTTATTTTATTTTAGCATAATGTTAACTAATCTGGTTGATCCTGCCTTCAGTCATCTCACGCTAAAGTAATTTCACCACTATAGGTAATGTTAGGAGCGAGTGACTCAACAGTGCAGTGCTCCTGTCTCCATGAAGCAGTCTGCAAAAGCGCCCATTCTAGTCTTAGAGTGAAGTAGTCTAGGCTCCATTTTCGATCTGATAAAATTTGAAAATCAGATCTATATATTAAAATAATGGATAGCTTAGTGAGCATTACCGGGAGTCCTACCATCTCGAGGTTCCCACGTGTCCAGAACCTCTCGATGGTATTACTCCCAGTAATGCTCACTAAACTATCCAGTATTCTGTTTTATTTCATTTTGTTTTACCAGATATAATCCTGTGCAACCAGTGTCTGTTTCAAAGGGTGACTGGAGTAGACACGCTTAAGCTTGAGCTTGTTTCAGGTGCGACCGGGAGAGATACAACAGAGTGAGACAGCAACAATAAATACTGTGAAAACAGTGGGTGAATGTACATGAACAATTAAAGTTTAAGTAATACATTCCAGAACAAGAAATAAACAATGTAGAAAGGATGCAGTGTACATAGGACATGAGGCAGTACAGGAGTCAGCAACATTTAGGAGGAGTTAATATGACTCCTACATGTTATTGAATTCAGATGGTGCCAATAGCAACATCGTAAGGAAGAAATGGTTGAATAAGTTCCTTGAGCAAAGGATAGCTTTGAGAGGAAGAATTCACCATTACGGTTTGATTATACTAGTAAGTACTGCATATTGTAGTTGCTTTATATGTTCTCCTATAATGCTGTTTATTTTTATTCTCTGTAGGTTCCTCCTGGATTGTTCTTGTAACTGACAGTGAAGGTTCGTTCCTTTAATATTCAAGTCCAAGCAAGAGTTTTTATAAGAGATGGGATGGTCAAACCAGAACTTTGTGGAGAAGGTTTTCTAGTAATTCGAAGACTGCAACCCTCTAGAAGAAATAAGTCATGCGCCATGATTTTTTTTCGAGCACAACCGTTCCTGTTTAATTGTGTATAGTATTTGTACTAAATCAAAGACTTTCTGCCTCGGGTCTCAAAACAACATGTATGTTTCAGGACGCATGTTTGTCTTTCAATACACTGGAACTGTGAAAGATGAGGCATATGAATGTAAAATTAGTTCTCTGTCCAAGTCTCCTTGAGATCTGTTGTTTTTCACCAGTGTTTCTGGATGTACTGGCCTTGCTGCCTCCCTCTTGACTGTTTTCCATTTTGTTTAGGCGTGAAATAGAAATGTGGTATGTACTGTACTTCAGTCAGTGCTTGCACTGCAGTCATGGGCAAAAGACATGGAGTTATTTTATTCTGCTTGCATTTTCCTGGGAAAGAATGTAAGTTTTGTAGAGCTGGAGGCTGAGAAAATTCTACAGCCAAACTGGTATACTTATGGAAATATTACCTGCTCCGACACAAACCAGCGAGGAAGGGAACTCTCTGTGCCATAACAAAAAAAAAAAAAAATACCAGCATTTGTCTTTGGGAGCTGAGTTCTGAAAGCTGTAATTACCATTTAAGCTGCATAGACGTGCAAGGCAGAGATGCAGTGCATGTCTCAAATCTTTGTTACACTTGGCAGCATAATGCGGGGTCTGAACTGTTTCTCCACTTGACAGACCTGTTTTGTGGGTTGTTTTGACCCCTTTATTTTATGAAGATCACTACCTTTCCAGTCAGAAACCTGTTCCGTGTGAATGCATCAATGTTGTGGTTGAGAGTCTCTCTCTCTTGCTGGAAGCCAGGCAGCTAGGCAGTGGGGTGGGGGTATTATCTAACTCAATGAGTTCAGAACGGATTTAGCTAGAGCCTCAGATGGCTGGCACCAAGGGCACAGGTCCAAGACAAAAATAAAACAAAGGGCTTACTGCAGGCAGGTAAATATAGAGATCCTTCCAGATTCCCTAGGAAGTAAAGACTAATCCTGTTCAAGCACCTTTTTCCCCTAAGATCAGGGAGTTTTATGATGCTCTGTGTGTGTGTGTGTGTGTGTGTGTGTGTGTGCTTGGCAGCACTCATTGTAGGTTAGGTGTCCTGCATCAGAATGCTAGGCCAGGGTCCTCTTACGTTGCAGGTATCCACTGGATGAAAGGGCTGTTACAGACTTAATATTTGCAGCACACGCAGCAAACTTAATTCTACTGTTGGTATAACCTGTTCTTAAATGATTACAGGTAAGTAGGTGTGACAGCCAGATTTGTTTTAGGGAGAGTTGCAGTCAGATACCTACGTTTCCCTCAGTATTTCCACCCTGTTTATTGGAAGCCATCGTTGTCCTCCAATGAGAGGGAGGGTGAGGGGCTACATTTGCAGCTGACCGGAAGGATATTCCATGGCCATGCGAGGTGCAGTGTGTGATTGCTGGCAGTTACCTGCCTGAGAGTGAAGTGCTTCTGTGATGTGTCCAGCTACTTTCTGCTCCCAGCGGGAGAAGCCCAAGTCCACTTGTGAGTCCGAGGTGTACCAGGCTTCATTGCAGAGTAGTTGTACCATACAACTGGGCCAGCCCCAGGCTTCTTTATTTTTATTTTCAAGACTTGCACTGGTGCCTCAAGAAACACAGTTTTGATTTTTATTAAGACTTGGGTAGGCTGAGAAGCTGACCATTATTTATGGGACAGAGCATCTGGTATACTAAAAAGTCTTATTATAGAAAAATCTGTCCTGTGATGACTCTCAGTTTTTGTGATCCCTTCCATTGGTCTGCAGTGCTGCTTATATTTAGATATTTTAATGACAATGGAATTTTGTTCACTTCTGATCGAAGGACATTTAGAAAGGGTATTGGATTTGCTACCTCATGTGTACCAAGATTTATATGGTTAGGTGGTGGGTTTTTTAAGGTTTATATTAACTTATAGGATGCTGTAGGTGGCACAAAGGACATGATTTTAATTTGTGTTCTATTTCCATAATACTATATCTTATTTAAAATGTCTGTCTGAAGTCAGAGGAATGACTTTGACATGACTTTCTGTACAGAATACTTATTTTCTTAAAGGTTGCAAAGATTCAACAAATGCCTTAAGCAGACATTATTTCTAAACCCAATTCAACTTAAAGGAAAGTGAAGTGCAGGACCTCTTAAAGTATAAAGCCCCATGAAAGCTCTTTCAAACAAGGTATTGGACTTGCCTGTTGTTCCAGCAGTCGAAGCTATAAACCTCAATCAGCCCTAAATTGAAACAAGGCAGCAGCCTTGTCATCTTAAGAACTACTACACCTCGTACCATGTAAATTGTATCTGTTTCCATGTCAACAGACAATTCTTTCTATGTAGCTATTGGGAATATGTGTGTTTGCTTTAGTTTGTTTTCACTTTCCATACTAGTCCACTGTAACTATCCTGTTGGTCTCCATTTTATAGTTGTTAACATCTCACTGTCCACAGTGCTGCATTAGTATATGAGAACATAATGTAATTTATACCATGTATCTCTATGCTGAAAGTACAAATAGTCTGACAAAACTCTCTGGAAACACACTAACTGAATGCAGTTTAAAGAGGGAAAAACAGTGTATTGCAACTCAAACAGTTTGCAAAGCTAATTGAATGTAAATGTGATATTTCACACCTTGCTTGTTTTGTTCTTTTTGAGACCCCAATCACCTCTATTCCCCAGAGGGCAGGGCCACGGAGCTGGGACTCCTATCCAGCCCCTCACGGAACCAGTAACTAGTTGGGGACTCCAGTGGCAGTGGCTAATTGAAGCCCGAGGAAGGCTTCATAGAGGCAGAGGTGCCCATTTTTTCCCCTCTTTAATTCTTCCGAGAAGAGTCGGACGTGCAATGGCGTCAAGCGTACTAATGTGCAGATGTCCGCCGACTCTTCTCCCAATGTAGATGCCAGCAGTCTGCTGGAACACCCAGCTTCCGCTTGGTGTCAGTACAGTGCGGCGATGACTCTGCCCACCCTAAAGGAAGGAGAGCTGTCGCCGGACGCTCAATCCTCCCTTCCCCTGCCAACCCCTGTGCTTGTTTTGTTCTGATTAAGCAGATTGGCATTCTGTGATGTCTAAAGGGTGCTGAGACATGTTCTCATATGGTAATGCAGCTGTCTGAGACCATGAGATCTCAACAACCGGAAAATGGAGTTCACCAGAATAGTTAGAGGCGGGGACTAGTATGAATAGTGAAACTAAAGCAAACCCATTTATCCCTAGCAGCTGCACAAAAGAGTTGTTTGTTAACAAGGAAGTGACATTTACAAGATATGAAGGTGTACTAGTCCTTTAAGAAAAGAAGTGGCGTCTCATGGTTGAAAAAGCTGTGCTTCAAGAGCAGGTATTCTTGTCTTTTAAAGAGGAACTCTCATCTCCCCTACTCTAATGCTGTGGAACCTGTAGGTCCCTATTAAGTGAAAGGAGGTAAAAGATGATGTTTTCATTTACTGACATATTCATAACTAATATCTAGTTGATCTTTTTCGAGGGATCTCAGTCATCAGGTCACACACCATGGGACGTCCGTCGGTGAAGAAGGATCCACATGGAAGATTTTCCAGCAGTACAACTGGGCTGCCAATGTCATCAACCCTATAAAGGCATTAGCGGCCCCGCTCCTCCTCAGTCCTTTCCCACCATCAACTCCACTGCATGGGTCTCTATGAAGCTCCATTGCAGTTCATTCCATTTTGCCTATGCTTTTTCTTTCACTGTGGGAATCTCTTTTTAACAAGAGTTTCTTATGCCTCGTTTATGTTGAGAGTTACTCCTTCCTCATTTCTCTTCTGTCACTGCCTTGTGAAAGAAGATTGCTTCTTCAGACAACCACAGCCTCTGTGTCCGCTGTCTTGGACCTGACCATGACACCTCTGACTGTGAACTCTGCCAAAATTCAACCTTACAAACATTAGGCAATGCAAAAGGCTTTGAAGAAATTCCTCATGGAATAGCAGGTAGCCAGTTTTGGAGCAGGGGTCCTCCAGAGTGCCTCCTCCCCAATCGTCTGTAGGTTAGTCAAGCTCCCAGGCCTCAAAGGCCGAGATAAGTCCTCGGGGCGCACCAGAAAGACCCCGACTACCCCCTCGGCGGTGCTTCTGTTCCCTGATGGCTTCTTCCTCCAGGGGTACACTGCGGCTGCCCTGATGTCCGCTGCTGTCCAGGCCTCTGCTTCTTCCAGGCCCCTACCAACAGCACCTCCTCCTGCTTCCCAGGAGGTCAGCCATCAACCCACGGGTTGTTGACCCCAGCCCCTCCATTGAGGCCTGATGCTGCTTCCACATGTCCTCAGGCGCTGGGGCCCTCGGGCTCTCATGACCTGACAGATGGTTCATTGCGCTCTGTGCCGATGACTCCTCTGCTGTCGATGCAGCCATTACTGGCCATCAACCTCAGTACTATTTTGGCCCAGATAATCATGGCCCTGGTGCATCAGTTGGGTTCACACAGACTGGGGTCCCCAGCACCATTGACACGCTCTATCAGTGTCAGTTGGGCCTTATCGTCCTGGCTCCTCAGGGCACCAGTAGTTTCCTCACTCTTCGGACCCTGTGTTGGAATGGGTCGACGTTGAAGAGGAGTACCACTCTGACCTTATCCTACCAGAGGAGGAAGAGGAGGAACTTCTTTCCTCAGACAGGTCTTCTTCAGTGGGCAAGGACTTTTGCTAGCATACTCCAGTCCCTCCTGAAGATCCTACCTTTTCAGTATTAAAGCAGCTGTCTTCAGCTATGGAGGCTTCCACACTGAGGAAGAGCATGCCACACAGTGCAAGAAAGCAGCAGCAAAGGCAAACAAGATGCTAGGATGCATATCTAGGGGATCATTAGTAGGAGAGAAGAGGTTGTATTGCCCTTGTACAGGTCCCTAGGGCACCTCATCTAGAGTGTGGAGTTTAGCACTGGTGCCCACACCTCAAAAAGACATTAACCTTTTGAAGAAGGTCCAGAGGAGAGTCACAAAGATGATAGCGGGTCAGCAGGGTAAGACATATAGGAGAGGTTGAGGGCTTGAACATGTTCTCCTGGAAGACAGGAGAGAGAGAGGACATGATTGGGACCTTCAAGTACTTGAAAGGATAAATAATGGATAAGGAGAGTTTCTTTAAGTTGAGCGGCAACCATAACACGAGGGGGCACAGTCTTAAGCTGGAGGGTGTGAGGCTTAGAAGGGAGTTCAGGAAGAACTTCATGGGGGCTGGACACTTGGAATGCGCTGCTGGAAGAGGTGATCTTGATGAAGGCAGTGGGTAGCTTTGAGAGAGGCTGGGTAGGCATAGGGAAGGTGTAAGGATCATGGATAGGGAGGATGGGAGGAGGAGGGAAGGCAGGGCAGGGACAGTAGCTCAAGCTGTGGACCTTGCAATACGAGCAGACTAGATAGACCAAATGGCTTTCTTCTGATGGCTTCTTCATATGTTCGTAGGAGAGAACTGGTGGACATTTTGGAGATCCCAGAATCTCAACCTAAAGTCATTTCTCCTGTTCTACCAGTTCTGAGGAATGCCATTACTGTGGGATGGCACCGCCTAACATGGTCCCTGCCATGCCTCAGAGGGCAGATAAACCCAGGGCCTGTCTTATTAAGATACCCATCCTGAGACTGACTCTGTGGTCATCAGGGTGGCACACTACAGATCTAAGATGCCTAAACACCTTAGCTCCTCCCTCTGGCAGGAATCCAGGCAGATCAACCTTTGGGGTAAGAGGGTTTATGCCTCCTCCACTCTGGGACTCCAGATTGCTAATTATTTGTCTCATATGGTTAAATACCAGAACACCATCTGGAAGAATGGTAGGCTGCTTCTCAAGCCCTCCCTGAATGTTCCCAGAAACAGGAGGTCCTTAAGTCTTTCCAAGCCACCGAAGATCCTGTTTAGCAGACACCTACTCAGGGCCTTGTATGACTTGTCTGACATGATTGCCAGGACTGCTGCCACAGGTATTTGTCTTATTAGGCATGTGTTGGCTGTGGGTATGGGCTTTCGGCAGATGTCCAGCAAAGGTGCTTAATTCCCCTTTCTGTGGCTCAAAGCTCTTTGGGTGTGGCGTCTAGGATATGATTAATGACTTACAGGCCTCTGGTAGGGCTGTTAAATCTGTCCATTCTCGCTCTACCATACCCAGCCCAGGAGCAGGCAACAATCATTTTCATAAGGTGTCCAACAAGTTTGGTGCAGGCTCCAGACTCCAGGGTAAATGGAAGGTCAGTTGTGTCTTGCCTACCACCTCCTCCTGGGTTCCTGCCACAAAACGACTGAGAAGCTATGGATCAACCCCAGTGTCCAATCTGCCTCTGCTTGACTGCTTGCTATCCCCCTTCCGGTCAATGATCAAGAGGTGGTGGTTGGAGGTCAATTAGCCCTCCATCTCAGTCATTGGAGAACCATAACTTTAGATGCTTGGATTCTTCAGCTTGTAGAACAGGGGTCACACTCTGAAACTTTTGGATCAACCCTCAGAGACTACCCCAGTATCCTCCACCTATCCATCAGACCACACAGCGGTCCTTCAGGAGGAGATACTATACACTTCCTTCTGCGAAAAAAGCGATCGAGACAATGTCCAGGCGTCAGAAGAACAAAGGGTTCTATTCCAGGTTTTCCTGGTCCCAAAAGATCCAGAGACTTGAGGCCTAGTCTAGATTTCAAAGACCTCAACCTCTACATCCAGTACAGAAGGTTTTGCGTGGTCACTGTCCGGGCTGCTGCCCTACTCAAACTGGGTGACTGGCTGTGCTCCCTCGATATGCAGGATGCTCATCTGCATATTTTGGTGTGCTCACGCTGGCTGAGTTTCTCGGTTTCTTTTCAGGGTGAACATTACCAATTCAGAGTCTTGCCCTTTTGGTTTATCCTCTGCTCTGTGGGCTTTACAAAATGCTTAGCAGCGGTGGCTGCTGCTCTCTGGCAAGGAGGTCTGCCCGTCTTCCCTACCTGCCGACTGGCTCCTAGAAAGCCCCGTACAGGGTGCAGCTTCTCTGAACTCTGGAGAGGACACTTCAGTTGTTCCACTCCCTGGGCATCACTGTCAGCCTGCCCATGTCCATTCTGATTCTGTCACAGTGACTGCAGTACATAGGGACAGGTCTGGGCTCAGCGCAGGGTAGAGCCTTCCTGCCTCCAGCCAGGGCAGAGTCCCTCATCTTACAAGCTCAGGTGGTTGCGCAGAGGCATTATGTGTTCGTGAACATTTACTTGTGGCTCCCTAGGCCTCATGGCTGTGGCCATTGCCACGGTCTCCCTGTCCAGACTGCACATGCTGGGGGTGATACAGTGGACCTTCAGAGTGCAGTGGGACCAGCGCTACAGATGACCTGGAACAGTCCATACTGGTCTCCTCACCAGTCCGCAAGGTGCTCTAGTGGTGAATGGATCCCCAAAATCTCTTCAGAGGGGTCCCATTCCTGATCTCGCTCTCCCCAGCAGATTCTCGCTGTGGATGCTTCTAGCTTGTGCTGGAGGGTGCCGTGGGTCCCATCCAGACCCAGGGTACCTGATCCTAAATTGAGACTTCCTTTGTATAAACATCCTAGAGATAAAGGCTGTTCTGTATGCCATGCGGGCCTTTCACAGGCACCTCTTTCTGGGCCAGTTGTTGATTTTAGTCAGACAATCTCAGTAAGTGGTCTGATATATCAACAAAGGAAGTCACGTTTATATCCTTTACAGGGAAGCAACGAGGGTCTGGTACTGGGCACTGGACCACGGCCTGGAACTCCCAGCAGTCCACATCCCAGGCATGCTGGACACCCTGGCAGACAGCCTCAGTCCAGGATGCTCAAATGGGAACTTCTGTCATCCCTTGCAGAAGATCTGTTCGACAGAGTCGTCCAGAGTTGGACCTTTTTGCATCCCCACTCGACACAAAATGCCCAGTTTTTGCTCACAAGATCCAGTTCCTCTGCCTCTACAGGGATCTGCTGATGCAGGCTCAGGGACCCTGGTCCATCCGAATCTCAAGTCCCTTCATCTGCATGCCTGGCTCCTGAGGACATAGCCATTGCCTGGTTTGTAGTGTCTCAGAAGATAATGGGTGTCCTCGTATCAGCTTGAAGCCCTCCACTAGAGCCACATATGCCATGAAGCGAAAGAGGTTTGCCATCTGGGCTGCCAAACTTCGTCTGGACTCTTGCCTGTCCATGGGCCAGATTCTGGACTACCTGATATCACTGACTGACTCAGGCCTCTAGTACACCTCCTTCTAGATGTACCTCTCAGCTGTCTCTGCCTTGCATAAGCCTGTGGACAGTGGTACTGTTGCTCAGCTAGATGTGTCCCATACTTTTCTTAGGAGGATCATGCACCTGAAACCTCCAATCCGTACCCTTGTCCTGGCTTGGGTTTTAAATTTTGTTTCAGAGAAATTGACCCTGTCTCCATTTGAGCTCAGCTGCAACTTGCGAAGCTACTCTTTCTTTCTTGAAAAATGTTATTTTGGGTTGCTGTTATTTCTGGTCAAAGATTTCTGAGCCTCAGGCTCTGGTGTGAGGACCCCTGTTTGATTTTTCATAAAGGCAGGTTGTCTTTGCACAGGAATCCTAACTTTCTTCCCAAGATGTTGTCTGAGTTGACCTTGAACCAATCTATCCATCTCCTGTGTATTTTCCTGAGTGCAAATCCAGGAAGCACTGCTCCACACTTTACATGTGCAGAATTCTGAAATATTATCTGCTCGAACCAAGACTACAGAGAAACAAAGCAACATTTTGTTTCTTTTGCCTTCAGGAAGGGCGTTCAGGTTTCAAACAATGTTTGTCCAAATGGCTGCCAGTTGTATTGTGTTGTTTACAATAAACATGCCAAGGAGTTACCAGGGCAGTGAAAGCCAATTCCACAAGGGCATGGCTACCTCTGTGGCCTGTTTCAAGGGTGTCTCAGCTGCTGACATTTGCGCTGCTGCTATCTGAGAGTACCGTCCATACTTTCACCAAGCACTGCAGTCTGGACATTGCTTCTAGAGCCCAAGCAGGCTTTGGCTGGGCTGTTCTTCAGGGCCTTTCTATCCTAGGTTTTGGTTTGCCTGCCCCCAGACTGTCCTGCTTTACTGTAACTGCTTGGAACTTGTCCCTGCAGTGTGATCTGATGACTGAGATATCCCTGCAGAACATAGAACAGTTACATAAGAACCTACCATAACAGTAGATCTTGAGGGATCTCGGTTATCAGGTCAGCCTTCCTCCCATCATCCCCTGTTTGTGTCTTTGCCTTAGACTGGCTATGTGGTATATCCAGCCTTTATTTAGGCCTGGGCACCTCTCTCTCTCTCTGCTTGGTTCCCCATGGCGTGAGTTTGTTCCCTAGTCTCCAGGGAAAAGAACTGAGGATGGGTGAGGCTGGTCACATCTTTGTGGGTTGAAGACGTTGACAGGTGACATGGGCATGGGCAGCCCCAGTAATACTGCTGGAAAATTGTCCGTGTGGATCCTGCTTCACTGACTGTGAAGTCCTGCATTGTGACCTGATGACTGAGATCCTCTGAGATCTGCTGTTACGGTAAGTTCTTATGTAACTGTTGTATCCTTCATCTCCCTTCCTGCCATGTTACGAACTTCTGTCACTGGGCCCCATATTCAGAGCTGGATGATTGCACATGCAAACAGGTGCGCCACGTGAAACAAAGGGGGCCGGCTATCTACCGCCATATTCAAACAGGTAAGCGCTATCTAAACTGACACGACTATCCATCTGAATATGGAATCGTGTGCACGGTTGCATGGCAAGCAATTGCCATGCTTTGCCAGCTACCAGAGTACAGGGCTAAAGACCACCCATAGGGGTAAGCGAGTTGCAGACTGGTTCACGCCATAGCCCCCGTGGGCAATATTCGCCCAAACATGCAGATAAGCCCATTGGACATGCATGGCACTAAGGGCCATTTGCATGCCCATTATGGACTCCTCTGCATGGCAGCATGGAGGCCAAGTGTGCCATGCCAATTTCCCGCCCAATCACTGGCCATGTTTAAAAAACTTGAAACAGTGGTGGTCCAGTAGCCCGTGGCCCCTCACTTGCCCCATCCCAGTCCATAAAAAACATAGCAATACATCTTTGGTGATCCAGTGGTCCTGTCCCCAGCCCCAATTCCCTGGTATAATAAAACTGACTGAAGTCCTGTGGTCTGAGTGATCCTCCTCCTCCCCCATTCTCTGATCACTGTCCCGACTAAATATGACAGTTCCCTGGTAGTCTAGTGGTCTCCCCGATCCACCATCAATGAAAATACATATCCTGGTAGTCTAGGGCCCCACCCCTCCCCCAACCTAAGCCAGGCTGGCGACCGGCACAGCCACCTCACACTGCCATGACTGGCCACCGACTGGACTGTCCATGACGCATGCAATACAGTACACGCTCATTGACAGTCCAGTCGGCAGCCGCCGTGGCACTGTGAGGTGGGCTGTGCCGTCTTCGGTTGCGGGTGGGTTACTACCTGCTGGGTGTGGGGCCACTAGACTACCAGGATATGTATTTTTCCTCTGGACAGCAATCGGAGAAGGGGGTGGGACAGGGACCACAAGACTACCTGGGAACTGTCATATTTAGTCGGAACAGTGGAGCGGAGAAATGGGGGGTGCTAGATCACCAGGGAACTGTCATACAGTAGTTGGTCAAATGGCATGATCAGAGAATGGGAGATGGGGGACTACTAGACCACCAGGACTTTGGTTAGTCTTATTATACCAGAGAATCAGGGCTGGGAAGGAACAATGGACCACCACTGTTTCGTATTTTTATACTTGGATGGGCACGTGACTGGGGAGGAACCGCTGGGCCACGAATGATTTCTTTCTCTTTTTATATGGATGGGGATCAGGGCTGGGAGGGACTGCTAGACCACCTGGGTACCCAGCCCTTGACAGTGCATGGACGGGATCGGGGCACCCACCTCTTCTGTGCACTGTTATGGGCTGAGTTTCAGAAAACATTAAACTGCGTCCTTGCTAGCAGGCGTTTAGTGCTTCTGAAAGCGTTCAATCAAGTGCTGTGCCGCATATGCGTGAGGGATCCCTCATTTTCATAGGCACAGCACAATATTGTGTGCAACAGTGCTGCTGGGGTTGCACTGTGCAAGACTGTCCTTGAATATGAGCATGCCCGACAGCGGCATGGTTTCAGGTTAGGATGGCGCAAACCTTTTGAAAATGGGGCCTACTGTTCCCTGTGGCCACCCTCTGATGATGTGAATAACAGGCTAAGCTGTAGGGGCGTCTGTGTGCGGCACATCAGTATTTATATAAATACTGTCAAGCAGTGCATTCTCATGAATATTTTACTGGAGGGTTGCAGGATCAACCAGATACTTTCTAAAGTTCTGAACACGTAACAAATAGAAAAATGTTCCTCCTTTTGCTTAATCAGGACGTATAGGTCCCACAGCATTAGTGCAGAAACTGAGAGTTCAACTGTGTTTTGAATCTGTTAGTAGATTTGTGCAATAAAAATGAGTTTTCACCATAACTTTTGAAACTGCTGATATTAAGAGTTCAATAGAATTCTAGTATTGTGTTGTACTGTTGCTGTCCATGTGTAATTTGCAAATAATAAACAAGTAGTTATTTTCTTCTGTAAGTTATTTTCTTTGGGGGGACTGCTCTGGCGTGTAGCCTCTCTGAGTTCATGACTTAACCAGCATGGGCAGGGGCCATGAGAGAGCAATTGAGCATTTTCATGGTTGCCCCTCCTGGTGGAATTTGAGCTACATTTTGCTCTGGAGCAGCATTATGGAGGTGCACTTGGTGTCATGGGTGACCACATGCCTCCAACAACCCCAGGACTCTGTAGCTTGCACATGCTAGAAAGGGAAGAGGGTGGGTTATGAAAAATGGAGGCAAATCCCACCCAAGGAAAAGCCCCGTCTACAGCAGGGCACCTGACCAGGAGCACACGTACTCAAGGGAGGAGGAGGTGGTGGTGGTGATGCTGGGAAAGTGATGTGTTTTATATCTTTATAAAAGATAGAAATACATTTATAGTTACTTGTTGAAATGCTTTCAGCCTCTTAGTCATTTTCTGATGTCATAATACCAGAATTCATTTGAAAATAAGGTGAGAAACTCACTAACTTCATTGCACAAGCAAAGCAGTTGCAAGGTAGGTCTCCCAGATGCCTTATACCAGGCACGGTCTACAGCAACCTTACTTACTGGTTACTGCGTGAGATGTCACAGTGGCTCCTGCGCTTGATAATTCTCCTTGACAAGTCGGGGGGCTCAGAGTGCAGACAGAAATAGCACAGTGCCTAAACAGAGAAATATTTATGGATCTGGTGACAGTTTAGTCAAACCCACTGGGATGTCATACCTACCCACCTCCAGTTGTGGCTCCATCTGTGGCAGTACAGTTTCAGTAAGCATGCACTTACCTGTAAACCGATTGCCGCAGACACTTGATTACAAACCACACACACAACTTTATTGGGGCAGTAACCTTACAGAAGGGAGTTAGGTGACAGTATGAGGTAGTTGGTTGAAAGGGGCTGGTCTTCAGTTGCCCTCCAGGCCCAACCAGTAACAGTGGCTGCTCTTCCTGCCCTCTGTAGGCACAGTCAAATGAAGCACTTCTTGGGCTGTATCTAAAATGCCTTCCTAGGTATGCCTTACACAGCCCACCCACACACCACAGTGTGCAATACAGTATTGATCTTGCTCTCCTATACTGGAGGTGCTACTCTGTTCCTGCTGGTACCTGTGTGTTTCCCTTTAAATCTTTCAGGTACCTCCCAAAAGGTACTAGGCATCCAGTTGCTGAATTGGTGTAACCCTGCTGGTGGCGCATGTGGTTGACCATCTTGGTGCACTTTAAATAGCTGCAGTATTCAGCGAACTCTCTTTAACCCCAAACCCAGTGGCTTTGCAATTGCAAAACCTCAAATTGAGGTATTTGTAACTCATGAGTTGGCTGGACAAATCCATTTAACAGCTTCCCAACTAACGTGCACTTTCCCAGTTGCAGGGCAAACCCCATGTGACTCATGGTTTGCTGCTGGAGGTTCCCTCATTATGAGGCTTGGTGTTGCAGCTTGTGAAATCCCTCCTACGCAGCAAAGATATCTGTCTCACTGTCTCACACCCTCTTTGTAAATCTCTCACAGTGCATTTGTACTGGCAATACATCTGTGAGGTACACCTATCCTCCAGTCAGTCAGGCCGCAACAAATCCACACTGACCCCCAATATCTAGGCATCCAAAATTCTCTTAGTGGTAGTAGTCTGGTACTGGGCCATGGTATCTACTGGCAGATCCTGCAGCAGTAACAGGTAGCAGTTCACCTCTTTCCATCTCTCTCCGGCTCTCGCTGGCATGCTTAGCATCAATGGTGGGCTGGCTAACACTAAAATGCCTCCCTTCTACTAAACAGCAAATCTGCTTACACTCACAGTTCATCAATAACAGACACACAGTCTGTTGCAGCATAGCTCTCAAACCTTGGACAGCAATCCTGCTCCATTGAGATCTCCCACAGATCTGCTTTGAGGACAGCTCAACTCGTGCACTTCACAGGGGCAGAGTGAACCTTTAGGTCCATTTGGGCTGTCACTCAGGATGGACAGTCCTGGAGGTCTGATGGTCAACAGGGCCAGGTGATTGATAGTTGAAAGGTGCTTGAATTAAGTCTGTCTGTAGTCCTGTGACTCCCTGAATTTGCAGATGGTCTTGATTTGGTTGATACACTACCTCCGACCCTGTTACCATGCCTGGGCAGGTTAGAAGGGGCAACATAGCTGCAGATTTGTAGTACCAATTCAATGACAGTTTCACAGAAGTCCTGATTCATGCAAACACAAAATCTAAACATATTTCTACACCCTGAGCCAGGCATGTAGGAGTGTAGGCTCATGTCTGGAACAGCCAGAAGGTAGATTGGCTGGCTCTCAGCCAAGTGGCTGCCATGGCCGTGTTGGACGTAGTCAGCAGGGGCAAACATCTTTGATATCCAGGCCATCAAGGAGTCTTAAACGCATAGTAAACCACCAGTGGGAGGGTTGTATGTGTGTGTGTGTTACACAACCATTATACAAGCAGAAAGTCTTTACTATGCAGTAAAACATATTTAATAAAGTAACCACTAAAAGCGAACACCTGCCCTTTAAGCATAGCTTGTGCGACTATGACATCACTTCCTGTTTCAATTTTCCATGGTATAGTTTCTGCCGTGTTTTATTACATGGCTGATTTAGATGTAAATACCTCATGACTCTGATGCCTAAAAGTAAACCCAATACCTTGTTTGAAAGAGTTTTCACTTGCTTTCAGACTTTGAAAGATTTTGAAAACTTACCCTTTAAAATCAGGCCCATAATCCCTTTAAACTAGTCCCATACATGTATGTACTGTAGTGTCTGTGAAATTTCAAATGCTTTTGTCTCCCAATGCAAGGATTAATGTGTTTGTAAAATGAGCCTGTATAATCAAGGCCCCTAGAATTCTACGGCCGCAGAGATTTGCATAAGAACTTGCAATCTACTGCAGAACTTCTCTGGGCGCTGCAGAATTCACTCTTCTTGATCATTTTTAGTAATATTTCTGTTTATCCATAAAATCTGGTTCCCTTCCCTCTTTTATATCAAACCCCCCATATGCTCAGAATGTGATGTTATCATTGCTATAACATCATAAATCAGTTAATGAAAATGGCTGCATTCTGCAACAGAAATGAACACAGTCACTTATCTACCACAGCTCCGCTGCCAGAGGCAGTGGCACAGCACATCAGGCATGGTGATATTTGCTCAACCTGCACTACAGCCTAATACAATTTTAGTCTTACATTATTGCACTAGGGCCAACTTAAACAAAACCTGTCAATAGCACAGACCTGTTAAGTCCATACCTCACTTTGTACAAACTTACTTGTGCCTTTAAGGTATAGAGATGCCATCTGAAATGAATATCTGGTAAAATAAATTTAACTGCCATTTTAAGAAAAATAAAGTAATTATGCCTAGAAAAGTGGAATATAATAACGTGTACACCTGTTGAAAGAATAGACTTGTTAAATAAATAATTGCACTGTAGCGCATTTTGCCAGGGTTATTGATTACATATTGTCATTGGTTGATAGAATCACTTAAAAGTTATGGAGAAATGTTGTGTGCAGGGACAGCTGTTGGGCCAGAGGGTAGCATGCTGTGTTACCGTGCTGGCAACTCAGGTCCAGAGATTAGCTCTGGGTGCTGGCTGGGCAGCACAAGGATTAGTGAAACACATCACTGCCCAAAGCCTGGGAAGATATGGTGCAGTGTTCTGTCTCACGGTGGACACACTGTGATGGGCTAGAAAGCTCTATCTCACAATCGGTTCACATGCATGTCATGGCCTGATGGTGTTACATAGTGTCAGGGGAAGCAGGTTCACATGAAAATGAGTTTTGCAATAACTCCTCTGTTCCGTTTATTGCATTTTCAATGGGACTTGTATGAATGAGGATGCAATTTCATGGAAATTAAAAAAAAAAAATATATATATATATATATACACACACACATACAGTATATCTGTCTCTCTCACTACACACACACACATATATATTTGTATGTATGTTACAGATTGCATATAAATATATAAGTGATACACAGTGGGAACCTCATGAGAGGTGTAGAAAGCACAAGTGATAGACAGTGGCAACCTCATTAGTGGGATAGATAGCATGCATATAGAAATACCTTATTTATCACATAGGGTCTCCTCTCGTATGTCATTTATGCAATAAGCTAGGACCTTAAGGAGACATCTGTTTTGCTTTTTAGGCATAAAATATTTTTATAAGTCTGTTATTTTTGAACTAGTGTTACTGTGCTTTCCCTCATCCTGATTGCTATAACCAGTGCCATGAAAGTGAAGTGAGGATGACAAGCTGACACTGTGATGTGGTAGTTTGTTAGTGCCGTAGAACTTCCGTAGAAATTACAAACCATCAATAAGAGAAGTTCTGGCGGCAATGGTAGTCTTGCCGCAGAACTTGGTCCCACCAGCCGCAGAAAATAGGGGCCTTGTGTATAATAAAGTGTGTATTTGACTAATAGGGCCAGCAACTGGTACAGGGTGACAGTAATGTGGCATCTAGCAGTGAATTGGTATTCTGTGCTCATTGTCAGACTTCTGCAGGAATACAGTGTGCATTGTGCTCCAGTTAAATCAAGAATCCCTGAAGGTAAGGACTCTTTAGAATCTTTTTTATTTTTTTTTATTTTAATAGTGTAATTAAAAAGAGATGGGAAAGCTAAAGGTAGCGTGTAGGTTCATCTGTTTTGTCACTCATGCAAGAGAGATCCTTAGTGGCTTTACAGTACATGAGGGAGAGGGATGATAATGTTGCTACCATTTTAGGGAGACAGGACGATTCAGACCTCCACAGAGGGAGTTTACAGAAGCATGGAGGGTATCAATCATGCATTTGTGGCAGTTGTGAGATTTAAACCTGGGTCTCCTGGTTCGCAGCTCTGCTTTCGAATCTCTAGGCCATTCTGTAGCCCTATAAGTCTCATTATATTATTAACACTAAAAGCGTGCAATATGTATGAATCACAAATGGACACTGGGCTACATCCAGAACCTGGAGGCACTCGGATAAAAGATACTTAGGTAAAATAAAGAAAGAAAAGAAGTCCCAGCTATGGAAGTGTCGGTGGCTGTGGCCCAGGAAATCTCGTGCAGCTGGCAGTAGCTAAAAGGCTACAAAGTTGACAAATGAAGAAGGCTATTTTTCGAAAGTACTGTAAGTGCGTGACTTCTGAGTAGGTGTAATTTTGACTGGTGGCATTTTGCACTGTTTGTGGCCTGTTGGGGTGTTGAGTGTACAGGTTTGCCGGTAGCAGATCTCCTGCAGTCTTGGAATTGTATAGCTGCACCAGCAACCCTTTCTCTGCTCGTAAGCTTTTTAATGTACTGCCTGCCACAGAGAACTTCCATGGCCATGGTCACGAGACGCCCAAGGTTGGGATTACTTACACAGGGATGTTTGAATTAACTGATGAATGAATGTGTCATTTTGCACTTTTGGCCATAGTATCTTTTCTTTGAGTATCCTCCAGGTTTGATGTTGCCCAGTGTCCATTTGTGATTCTTGCAGATGCAGCTCCTCACTGTAGCCGAGTTTAACCAACATGTAAAGTGTGATTTCAAACTTGGTTGTCCGGAGATGTCCATCCTATAGAACACCTCTCACTGAAAGTTCTTGATTTCTTGACTACCTTTGCAACAAGGGCTACCTTTCTATTCAAGCTATTTATTAGATCTGCTGCCGAGAACTTCAGTAAATACAGGATGATTGCTTAGTGCAAATTCTTGCAAAAGATAAAATGGTTCAGTGAGTTGTTTTAGCTGAATACTGAGTGAATTTTACCAAGATATAATGCATAATACTTGAGAACAGTGTGGGAATAGAAGCATTTTGGAATTTCGGTTTCAATTGAATTCGACTTTAGCAGTATGTATAGAGACATTATGCAGTCAAGGCACATTTGTAAATTCAAGCTATACATTTTATTTTTAGATGTGTAACATTTAAATATATGAAGTATTTTCTTTAGCAAATGCATAGAGTATACTATTTTGACTAAAATGTTCTTGATGAGAATTGCATATTTTCATAATGTTTGTCTAGAGTTCTGCACTGTATTCATAATAATGTATTTATAGTTTTGTGTAGCTGAAATCCCTGCAAGGCATAAAGAGAGAATAAGCTCACCAGAGTGGCATGGGTGGGGTTGTGTAAGAATAACACCTAACAGGGTGAGCATTGTGTCTATAATTACCATATGCCCTGAGGGGTTGCGAGGCTGGATGTGCAGCCGAGGCTTTCATCCACCACTAAGTGCAGTAATCACAGCACAGCGCACTCCCTGGAGTGTGTTATTTCTTTTATAGTATGCATAGCAAGTTAATGTGTTTATAAATAAATAGACATTTTTTATAAGTACTGTAAATATACTGTTTCTTAAATATTCAATAAAATGTTAATTGAAAAAATTTACTGTATATATACAGAAACATACTGTTTATGAGACATAATTGTGTTCTAGGCTACTAGGAGCATGCTATGTGTCCTAATATCCTGCATCTTAATGCATGCATCAGGGCTGTTTTTTCATTCGTTATGAAGGTTTCAGCAGTATTTGGGTATATGTGTGCATGCATGAGGTACATGCTGCGTATCGTCCTTGTAGTTATGTTTATATGCACGTTGTTGTTTTAGAATGATCATTGCATTGCCCTGTTGATTATTATGGCACAGAGGTCATTATCTAATTAGTGTACAAACCATCATTGGTTTTAATTGTAGCAAAAGAACCTCTGTATTAACTTTGTTGGAAAAACTGGGCCTTGCACAACAAATGCTGGGTCATGCACAGTGTCCAGACGAAGAAAGCGAAGCTAAGGAGTCCACGCACAATGTCTTATTTCATGAGATGTCTTTTGACGTGACTAGTGGACTGGTAGAGATATTGTTTGTTTTATTACATGCTGATGAATCGGCAGCCATGGCAAGCAGGTCAGTAGATTTCTCACTTGTTTCAGATTACTTAATAAAATTTGACTAAGAGCAAATGATCTGATGTGAATGCAGACTTGCAGGGCCTGAGTATTATTTCCTAGAATACAACAAACTAATACACTTCTACGCCACCAAATTGTTTACTGTTTGTTGTATTCTGGAAAAATATTTGTGTGAGAGTAACAAATTACATAGAAACATAGAAGTTGACAGCAAATAAGGACCATGAGGCCCATCCAGTCTGCCATTTCTTTTTCTACCGTATGAATGTTCCATCGGCCTTTGCTCTGTCAATCGCCTATCTATTCATATTCATCTGTATTGCTCCCTTATGCCTGTCCCATGCCTATTTGAAGCCCTGCATTGTATTCATATCCACCACTTCCTGAGTGTAGGCCATGCCATCCATCCACCACCCTTTCTGTGAAAAGAACTTTCTTACATTACCCCTTAATCGGCCTCCCTCTAATTTCATGCTGTGTCCTCTTGTCCTGCTATTTTTCTTATATTGAAATATGTTAGACTCTTTCACCTTGTTAATGCCCTTAAGGTGTTTTATATGTTCTGATCTCATCAACTCTCTCCCTCTTTTGCTGTAGGGTATACATATTGAGCTGCGTTAATCTGTCCTCATATGTTTTCTAATGCAGTCCCTGCATCATTTTGGTTGCCCTTCTCTGGACTGCCTCAGTTTGGTTAATGTCCTTGTGAAGGTGTGGCCTCAAGTACTGCATGTAGTACTCCAGATGGGGCCAAACCAGTGTCTTGTAAAGAGGGATTATTACCTCCCTCTTCTGACCTGTGATACCTCTACTAATACACCCAACATCCCCTAGCCTTACCTACTGCTTTAGTGGTCTGCTTGGATGATTTCAGGTCATCTGTGATGATGATGATGATGATGATGATGATGCCCATGTCTCTTTCTTCCCTTGTGACTGCAGCAACTCCCTCCCAGCCTATAGGTGGCTTCAGGGTTTCTCGTCCCTGTATGCATGATCTTGCACTTCTTTGCATTAAACCCCAGTTGCCACTCTTCCGACCATTTGCTATTTTATCCAGATCTCTTCTCATTCTGCCCATTCCATCTGGATCATCTACTCTGTTGCAGATCTTGGTGTCATCTGCAAACAGACAAACCTTATCCTCCAGTCCATCTGCAATGTCACTGATGAATAAATTGAAGAGGACTGGCCCAGGACTGATCCCTGAGGTACCCCACTTGTGACTTGCATCTCTTCTGACTGTATACGTTTACCACTACACTCTGTTTTCTGCCCGTCAACCAGTTTGCCACCCAGTTGACCAACTTTGACCCACTCCAAGCTTACCCAGCTTATTAATCAATCTTCTACGTATAACAGTATCGAAGCTTTGCTGAAGTCAAAGTAGCTGACATCAACTGCTCCCCTTGTTCCACCTCTCTGGTTACCCAGTCAAAGAAATCTATGAGATTAGTTTGACAGGACCTTCCTTTGTAAACCCATGCTGTCTTGGATCCTGTGCTCTAATGGATTCCAGGTGTTGCACTATCCTTTCCTTATGGAGTGTCTCACAATCTTGCCCACTACTGAGGTAAGACTGACTGGTCTGTAGTTCCTGCCTCCTCCCTGCTACCACTCTTGTGGAGCGGGATCACATGAGCCCTTTTCCAGTCTTCTGGGACCTCTCCTGTGCTTAGAGACTCACTAAACAGTTCTGATAATGGCTCTGCTAGTTCCATCCTTAGCTCCTTTAGTACCCTGGGATGTATGCCATCAGGTCCCATTGCCTTGTCCACCCTGAGCTTATCGAGGCTCTTGTAGGACCCTTTCTTTTGTGAAGGGACTAGTGCACCTTCCTCCCCTGTGTCCATGGTGCTGGGCTGTGGGCCCTGCCCTAGATACATAGACAGTGTGGGCAGATAAGGGCCTATGGCCCACCCAGTCTGCCCATTTGACTTTGTAAGTTCAGTTTGTTTTCCAGAAGTCTGTTGCCCTTACCCCTGACCTCCAGAATTCCTTTATGTCTATCCTATGCATTTCTTAAATCCGTGATTGTTTCAGCCCCCACCACTTCCTCTGGCAGGGTGTTCCACTTGTCCACCACCCGTTCTGTGAAGAAATTCTTTCTCATGTTTCCTCTAGATAGTCCTCCTCAACTTCATCCCATGCCCTCTAGTCCTGGAACATCTTTTCGCTTAAAATAGTGTTTTCCTGCACCCTGTTCCTCCCTGTAAGATACTTGTATGTCTCTATCATATCCCTCTCTCCTTCCTCTCCTCCAGGGAGTACATGTTCAGTTCCTTCAACCTGTCTTCATAGGACTTGTGATGCAATCCATGCACCATCTTTGTTGCCCTCCTCTGAACCTTCTCTACCCTGTCTATGTCCTTATGTAGGTATGGTCTCCAGAACTGTACACTGTACTCAGGTGGGGCCTCACTAGTGTCTTGTATAGCGGAGTATGACCTCCCTTTTCCTGCTGGTGATGCCCCTGCCTGTACATCCCAGCATCCTATTTGCTTTACCTGCTGCTTGTCAGATTTCCCTACCTTGAGGTCATCAGGATGATAACCCCAAGATCCCTTTCCTGCTTGGTGCATGCTATATCCTCACCCCCAACTGATATATTGTGCCAGGGTTTTGTGACCCATATGCATTATCTTGCACTCCTTTGCATTGAATTTCAACTGCCAAACCCTGACCATTCTTCAAGTTTCTGCAGGTTGCTTCTCCTTCTGTCTACACCCTCTGGTGTGTCTACTGTGTTACAGAGCTTTGTGTCATCAGCGAACAGTGAAATTCTGCCTTCTAGGTCCTGTGCAATGTCACTGATGAAGATGTTGAATAGGACGGTCCCAGCACTGATCCCTGTGGTACCCCTACCTTCTCTTTGGTAAATACTGAGCAGAAGTATCTATTTAGGATAGATGCTTTTACATGGTCCTCCATCTCACATGCCCCTTATCCGCTTTGGTCTGCAATACCCCTCTGGACTTTCTCCTTTCACTAGTGCATCTATAGTAAGTCTTGTCACCTTCTTTTACTGTTTGTGCTAGTGTTTCCTCAGTTTGGGCCTTTGCCTGCCTTACTGCATTCCCTTAGGGAAGTTTGGTATGCCTCCCTCTCTTCATCCTGTTATGTTCCTTATTTCCTGAAGGCCAGCCTTTTGGCTCTGACCTTTCCTGCTACTGTTTTTGAGAACCAAAGTGGTTTCCTTCTTCTTTTGCACTTTCATTTCTCTCTAACACAATGGGATGTTGCTACAAGTATTGCATCCTTAATGCTTGCCCACTTTGCCTGTACCCCTCACCTGTATTTCTTTTTGCCAGGGCTAGCTTAACTCTGTTGGCCATCTTATCAAAGTCAGCTCCTCTGAAGTCCCATATTTTTGCCTTGGAATGGGATGATTTAGTTCTGGTGGCCAACTTGAACCATACCATGTGATGGTCACTGGCCCCAGGTGACCTACCTGGAGATCTGAGATCCTTTCCCTGTTAGTACTAGATCTAGGATAGCCCTGTCTCTTGTAGATTTGTTGTATAAATGATAGGTGCACGGTACGTGCAAGCACATTTTATTAAATAAAACAGGCACACAGCATGTCCTCCCTATTAGTTTGTCAATGTTGCATGTTTTCTTAACACTTTCAAAGGCTCCTTGAAAAAGCATGAAGAAAGCACGTGAAATGTTGGCGTATTAACAGGGAGGACATGCTGTGTGTCTGTTTTATCTTATTTTAATAAAATCTGTTTTTGTATATCGTGCACCTGTCTTTTATAAGGTGGTCAGTTTGTTAAGCTGTGTGCCCAACTTTGTTGGAAAAGTACTAATTTTTCTTTGGTACTCCAGTGTTCTCTCATGCAGCTGCCTTTTGGAGTGTATCCTGTACCGTTTGACATCTGGCTAACACATACATTTGGGCATACAAGCAAGAGGATGGCGGTGGAGCAATTGACATCATTGATGATGCTAAGCAGACTGATTGGTCACTGTCTGCTAAGTGTTGTCAATAAGGCAGGTTCCATCCACCGCCCCTGATTGTGTGCCTCATTCTGTCTTTTAATCAGATGATTAAGGCTGTCAAAAGGATCGGGTGCTTGTGGAAGGAAAACTGACTACATGATATTGTAAGAGTATTTCTTTTCCCATTCAGGGAATCAAGGGTGGGGTCAGGGCAACACCTTCTAAAGCTATCAATTTAGGGAATGGTGGTGTCTGTTTAGGGAGGGTTCCTTGAAATTTTGCTGTCTGCTCCTAGTCCAGTGGCAGCCAGGAGCAGACTTTCCTTAACAAAAAAAAAAAAAACTTTGTAGAGAGAATGACACCATAAAAGGGGTTGCCCAGGGACTAGCCTTGACCACCTGGGGAGGCCTAGAAAGGCTTTTTTGTTTGTTTAAATTATGAATACCGAATACTGCTCTTATATCGGGTCGTGAATACTGAATACTTAGCAAGTATCTGAACAAAGGTTATTTGCATTTGATTAATGCTGTGTTTTGTTGTAGCTTTTTGAATTTGAAAATATTTTAGGCCAAGGGTCACTTTTTGTGTATTAATACCACACAGAGACCACACTTACGGTTCTAAGGGTGACCTCACGTGCATTGTTAGAGTATTTGGTGAGGCGGTTCTAGTACCCTAGAATGTAAGTGAGACCACTCTTACAACAGAGTGGTCTCCATGGCAGTATTAATATACTATTGATCAAGCCTGAGCAATAATATATTAATTTAAAAAACCTTACTGGAATGTGTGCCTGTTACAGGGCAACTGCGTGTGAGACACTGTTCACAGAATAAGAGTGTCTTACACGCAGAGAAGAAAGGAGCGTCCGATTGGTCAGGAGTACTCCCTTGATCTAGAGAATGTTTTCATTAGTCTGTCAGTATTGTACCTGCACTAAACATGGGTGCAAAATATTAAAATCTGTTTACTTTTGTCTGATCTCAAGGCATTGTCTGTTACTAATATTTGGTAAAATGTTTATAATTACAATGAATGTCAATTGAAGCTCCACTTATTAAAACATTATTGAACTTCATGATGTCTGTTTTTTAGTCCTGCCTTGTGTTGTTTTGGAGCCTAGAACATTAAGATTCTATTAATCCTGTGGGGATCAACATTTTCAGATCAAATATTGCATAAAGCTATAGCCAGACCATTACCCTACATGCATTGACAAAAGTGAAAATGTTTTTTTTTTTCCCCACAATCTATGTGAGCCCCCTTGAACAAGATGCATGCCATAAACGCCCTGCCACACAAATCGAGACAAAGCTTAAAGAGCAAGTTCAATGTATGACCGTCAGGAAATGTATGAACTGCATCATTCTTGTTATTGTCTGGAGTTTAGTGCTACCCTCCATCTCCCATCCCCATTTGTTTAACTTATTCCGTGAGGTGTAGTGGTCCCCTTCCTAATGTACCCCAAAGATGGGGTTGGGCACAAAAGTACACTTGCCTCCTCAGCTGGCTGCCATTTAATAAAAGGATGATTTGATGTAAAATTTCATGTCATATAGCACTTTGTGGGAGGTATTGTCAGGCAAAGTGCTCATGCACCTGGGAAAGCGTAACCCAGGAAACTGTATTCAATGGGAGGAGCAGCTGGTGGCTACCAGGCAGGAGCGAGACCTAGGGTGATCATATCAGATGACCTCAAGGTCAGTAGACTGTGAAAATGCAGCACCAAAGGCTAGTGGTATCCTGGGATGCAGGGAGGGGCATCACGAGCAGAATGCATGAAGTAATCATGCCCATGTATCAGTCCCTAGTCAGGCCTCACCTCGAGTACTGTGTCCAGTTCTGGAGGCCATACCTCAGGAAGGACATAGATAGCCTAGAGACAGTACAGAGAAGAGCAACAAAGATGGTGCAGGGCTTGCATCAGAAACCGTGCGAGGCAGGACTGGATGACCTCAAATTATACTCCCTAGAACAATGTGGGAATTGTGGGGACATGATAGAAACATTCAGATACCTTAAAGGCAACAATAGAGTGCACATGAAGAACCTCTTTCAGGTAAAGGACTACAGCAGGACTAGAGGGCACAACCTTTGACTTAAGGGAGGAAAGTTCAGAAGCAATATGAAGAAATTATTCTTCATAGAGTGCGTTAGGAACCATGGAATAGCCTGCTGGAGGGGTGGTGGAGCCAAGACAGTGGGGAATTTAAGCGGGCATGTGACAGACACTGTGGGATATGCAAGCAGGCAGCTAAATAGGAGGTGAGGAAGCCAAGGTCAGACTTGGTGGATTGAACTGTCCCCATCTGCCGACCAACTTCTATGTTACATAGAATCATAGAAGCTAGAAGACCTAGTGTCTGTACAAAGTTCATACCCACATTACCCATCAGCCCCCATGTTCGCTGTTGTGCTGCTACCCTTGGTGGCTGTTAAGCCTATAACTCTGTCCCAGCCTTGTTTAAAACTGTTAATTGTCTTTGTGCCCCTCACCTCAGCCAGCAGCTTGTTCCATGGGTCAACCACACTTTCCTTAAAAGAAGAACTTCCTCACTCTCTCTTGAATTTCCTTCTGCCAGCTTCCACTCATGTTCCCTCTGACCAGGGCTGCTACAGCTCCCAACAGTCAGCAGGCTCCTCTCCAGCTGCCGATCGAAACCAGGACCCCGGACAAAATCAAGCTCAAGGTACGGTGGCGCTCGCTATCGGATTGCAGGCACCTCCTGGCAGTCGCAGCTGATTTGGCTCCCCATCTCTGTCTGCCAACAGGGCTCCGACTGTGAAATTACATTGATTTTACTGTTTAAACTGAAACCTGCCTGTGTAAAGTAAGGAAAATAATACAAATCTGTGTTCGAAGTTAGAGTGCTAGGTGTTTGCAGCTTCTTTCTGGATCTGTGAAACCACATGTCCCCACTGAGCCAGCCGACAGGGCACAGACTGTGAAATGACATTAATTTTTACTGTTTAAATTGAAACCTGCCTGTGTAAAGTAAGGAAAAAAAATATAAATATGTGTTTGAAGTTAGAGTGCTGTTTGCAGCTCCTTTCTGAATCTATGAAACCCTCGCCCCCCCCACACACACACACACACACTGAGCCTGCTCTCTTTGGTGCCCAATTTCTCCAGGGCTATTGTTCTGCTAAATCTCCCCAAACCCCACGCCTCTTACCATCTTCTAAATTTCTACCTCACCACCCCTCCACTGATTAAATACTCTCTCTGCCGCCCTCTTCCTCGACCACACACCCCCACCAGCCTCCTGCAGCCTTCCATTGACTCCCCTCTACTCCTAGAATTCCCATTCTCTCTGTTTCACCTCCTGAGCCCTGTGGCCATTCACCTCCTAGGGGCCAACCAACACGTTCGTCCCAGCCAATCTCAGGCTCCTTTCTCCCGTAATTACCTCCTTGTCTAAGAAACTGCTACAAATCCCAGCACCATGTCCACGTGGCTGGCGTTTTACCTCTACTCAGTTGTATGTTCTCCTCCCACCTCCTCCCACCATGCAGCCTACCTTTCCCGTGGCCCCTCCCTACTTGGCTCATATTGTAACTCCTCCTTGCCCCTCAATCCTGCGCTCTCTCTCCTACCACTCCCTACCTGGGCACACTCCTACTCACGTCCCCCCTTTCTTAATCAGGCCCTCCCCCTCCTGGACTCTCCTGCACCTACTTGCTTCTCGCCCCACCCCTGTTACCCACACAAATGTCCATCCTTGCCCCCACTTCCACTGGCAGGCACTTCTGTTCAAGCTACCTCCGTATGCCAAGCTCAAGCACCTATCCTTCCCTCCCCTTCTTGTAGCGGAGACATACCCTAATCCGGGACTCTCACGACCAGCACACCCTCACCAACCTCAAGCTGGCACCTCCACCCCGTCCTATCCCTCCCACTGCCTAGGTTACCCCCTCCACAAAGGCCTCTGTCTCCTTCACCCTAAATACTCACCAGCCTACCACTTAAAATCGGCCAGCTACAAGTTCTCGCTGCCCTACATGCCCCTGATGTTCTCATCCTCTCTGAAACTTGTCTTAAAAATATTCCTGACTCCTCAGTCGCAATCCCTGGTTACACGATGGCCTGCCAGGACAGAGCCACAAAGGGATGGTGGTACCATCTTCATAAGTTCGGACATACGCTACAAAAATAATCTTATCTAAAACTGAACCTAAAGAATATGAACTCTTGCTGCTCCAGCTCACACTACCTTTCCTGCCCATATTCTTTGCCAAAATCTACTGCCGACCAGACACTCCTGCTACAGCTGTTACCGACCTTCTTACACAAATCAGTTTCACAAGCACCCATTGAGAATAATATGCTATGGGTGACCTTAACCTAAACTGGTTAGCCTCGGCCCTCAACAAAACCGGATGGATGTCGCTGCCCTCAATTTAACCCAACTCATAACTTTCGGCCCACCGCCTAAACCTAAATCAGGTAACCACTCCCTTATCGACTGAGCTCTGACCTCCCATCTTCACAGAATCATCCAAACAGGCCTACTCCCTGACTCTGTAGTGATCACCATGTCATCTACCTTGTCCCCAAAATCCGCCTCAGATCCCCCCCATAGTTCTTGGTCAATGATCGATCAAATCCTAACCTCGCTCCCCTCCTAAATGACATTGTCCTAGCTTACTGACTCCTCACCCCCTCAACCTGATAGATGATACCCTATTTCACTTCAAAACTCGTTCATTAAGATATGGATTCCACGCCCTGCTTGATGTACTAGGGTACCACGGTGCCCACCTGTCTTGGATCTCCCAAGAGCTCACAGCAGCTTGTATGAGCGCCCGTGACTCAGCATGGCGAGGCCTTCAAAGCCTCAGCCCTACCTCAGGACCTCTCCCACTACCGGTATCTGCACAACATGTGCACTAGAGCAACTTCGGCTAGCTAAAGCAGACTACTTTAGATCCTTCCTCCTCTAACCTTAATAGCCCTCCAAATTCTGGAAGGTCTACACTCCCTCTTCTCACCCCATGGCAAGCCCTTGCCTCTCCTTAGTGTAAACAACTCTACACTCTCGGATCCTATCTCAGTCGATGCTGAGTTTAACTCTGTCTCCTGCGCTTCCTCGCTCCTTTCGTCCTTACCCCCATGTCACCATCTCCACCACCTACAGGGCAAAAACTACCTCAAAATACAGGTATTTTCTCCTTCAGGAAATCTCTCCAGATGAAGCTCTAGAAGCCCTGCTAACATTAAGCCCCTCAAATAGAATTCCTCTGATGGACTAGACCCCAAACTTCTGTTCCTCTCAGCCTCTGCCATAGCCACCCCTATTGCCTACCTCCTAAATCTATCCTTCACCACTTCATCTGTTCCTGTGTCCTGGAAGCGCGCCATTGTCATCCCTTTCCACAAAGGGGTGCCTGATCCTCCACCTCAAACTATCAGCCAGTCTCCCTCCTCCCTGCTCTGGCAAAGCTGCAGAACATTTAGCGCTTAGCCAGCTAACCTCCTATCCGCCAACTCAAATTTCTTCACACACTACCAGTTCGGACTCAGGAAAGATCACTCCACTGCCTCCTCTTTGCTAAGGCTTACTGACACCATCCAATCTGGAATGGATGGGGTCTCAACACTTCTGCAATTTTCATCGATCTGGCCAAGGCCTTGATACAGTCTCCCACACTCTGTTACTGTCTAGCCTCTCTGACTCTGTCCTCTCCACATCTGCCTGCCTGGTTCCATGTCTATCTTACAGACCGCACTCAATCTGTCAGGATTGCAGATGCCATATCCCCTCCCTCCCCCATGTCCACGGTGTCCCCAAGGATGGGTGTTTGGGCCCTATCCTATTCTGTATTTTTCTAAACAACCTGCCCCAAACTTGTTCTGCCTCCTCGATCCACATGTATGCTGGCGATACTGTCCTGTTTTCTTCTGGCTCCTGCCCAGCCTCAGTTGCCTCTACCCTCCAGGCAGATTTTAACAAAGTCCAGCTCTGGTTCAACTCTCACAGCTCTCTCTAAATGCTAAAAAACTGTAACTATGACTTTTGGTACATCCCAACGACTAGCCAGGCCCCCTTCCTCCCTCTTTCCACACCCTTGATGGGTCAGAGCTGGAGGGCGTCACCTCCTTCCAGTATTTTGGAGTTTGGATTGACTGCCACCTCTCCTTCACAGTCCATGCTGACTATACTAACAAAACTCCACCCCAAGCTCAGGCTTTATATCGGAACCGTTCTAGCCTCCCTATCCGGTCCATCGTGAGCTTATCCAGAAGATGATACTTCCCTCCTTCGCTTATTGTGATATTGTTTACAGTGCCACCCACAAGTCAGTTTGTCCAAACTGGATACCCTTTTAATGCTCTCTGCCGGTTCACTCTTGATGCTCCTCCTCGCACCCACCGCTGCGAGCTATACGCTCCTTGCTCTCCTCCCTTGAGAACCGCCGCCTAATACACTGGCCAAGTTTATCTTGAAGAACTGGTTTAGTACCACTCCCAGTGTATCTGACCTCTGTCTATCGCCTCTGGCACCCATCAATGCTCTGAGGTCTCTAGACTCCAGCTCCTGTTAGTCCCAGACATGGGACCCAAACCCGTGAGCCGCCTTCTCGCCCACTTCCCTCAACTCTGGAACTCTTTCCCTCTGAAATTCACCACTCTTCCTCTATCCGCTCACTATCCTATGCTGCCAACCACTTCTCTGTAAACTGCTCCTGCAACTAACTCTCAATCTATGCTACTCAGACACTCCTATATTTCTTCTCCCAGTAGGCCCAATGGTGCTACTTAGCTAACCACACCAGCTACTGCGCCAGTCCCAACTTTAGAGCTAGCTAGCTTGCACTTACCCTTATCTCATTATATGCAACTACCCAGTACCTTGCTAGGATTTCCTCATTGTCACTGTTACTCTCGACTATTAGGGTATATGTATTAATCCACACCGCCTATTCCTGTCAAACATATGCAGTCAGATATCTATTCCCGTCAAAACATATGCTGCATTATCTAATTATATGTTTTCAAGATATGAAGCATGACTTCCCCATGTAATTGCTACTATACTATAAGTAAGGGTAAATTGTCATCTACGCCCAACTATTCCTGTCAAATGTCTTCAACTGTATTGTAATTGTATGTATATATATCAGGACCTGGACTACCCTTGTCCTCTTCCCCACTGTACCCCTCCCCAGGTCGCTTTTGAGACAAGCAGTTCTTGCTCAGTGTGCTTTTCCTGGTGAAACTATTTCAATAAATAAATAAAAAATATTTATTCTAGATTCACTATTTTTGTTGACTTGTTCCTGGCAATTCCTTTCAGGAACTTGAAGATCTCTGTCCTCTCCTTTCTGGTCTCCAGGAGTACATGTTTAGTGCCCTAAGCTGATCCTGGTTAAGATTTTCCTGCAGGCCATGAATCATTTTGGTTACTCTCGCTGCACCATCTCCAGCCTGTTCCTGTCTTTCCTCAAGTGAGGGCTCCAGGACTGGGCACTGTACTCTGTAGTCTTACCAGTAATGTATAGAAAAGTAATACACCTACCTTCTAGGGACGTGGATATGGTGTACTCATCCACACTTCTGGCAGAATCCTTTCCCCTTTGAATTTCTGACTGGAAGGTCCTCAGGCTGGCTCCTCCCACCCACCTGGGTGGTGTCCCCTCTGCACTCTCCGTGATGTCAGATCTTCCTTTCCGCTGGAAGAGACAGGCTCCCCATTGCGCTGCATGTTCAGTGTAGGCCTTTACTCTTTCCCATGTTCCTACTTTGGTCTTCAGCTGTGCTTTGAATCTTTTTGATGGCTTCTAGAGATTCCAGATCAACTTTAGGGTTCAGACATTGCCCATGTGGCCAGAAAATGTCAGCAGGGATCCTCATGCTATCTGCATGTACTACTTGGCCTGGACCACGATCCACTGGCATGTGCCCTGTGTCATACCCTCCATCCTTCCATGGTGGAGGACCGTTATCTTGACTTCTCTTAGGCTGTTGGGTGAACAGGCTCTTCCCATAAAGTCCAAATATGCCCAGTGGGTGGTTTCCCTTGGCTACAGGCTCTGCCAAATAATTGAGTAGCCTTTGGGGAACCCATGGCCCAGGCCACAGCAGGCGTTTTGTGTGCAACTGCTTTGGTCCTGGTGGGCAGGGGTTCCTCATTCACTGGGGCATTTTGGGACTTAGTTCAGTCCCTTTCTACTCTTAGTGATGGCCTTTCCAAGGGTTTGAAACCCTTGAGTGGGATTCAAATCCTCAGAATTGAACAAGTCCGCTGCAGGTTATGGGATTGTGAGCACTCTCAGGCCTCGGTCCCCCGCAATGCTGTTTCCTTGATGGTGAGCTAAAATTCTTTTGTATCAAGCTTATAAATGTAAAGACCTTACTGAGCATGCTCAGAACCAAATTTCAAATCCTTCTAACTCTGGAGCAGATTAATATTTCTTCACCAAACCAAAAAAGACACCTTTCTAGGGCAAGACACTGAAATGTCAGAACAAAATTACAAACTGTCTAGGCTGGAGGTGAGGGGCAAAACAGCGAACCCCTCCCCCAATTTTCCATGTTTTGCACTATCTATATCTCAGAATCTGGATATCCGACCATCACAAAACTTGTGCAAATCAAAAGACCTTGCCCTCAGACCCACATGCAAAATTTTGTGCAAATCCATTGAACTGGGGCAAAGCTAGTAAGGTGCAAGGTTAGGAGTTTAGCATTAAACATCCTATTCAACACTAACTACCAGCCCCCATAAGATACAGTATATAGAGGTATTATATATTATGTATATACGATGGGTGGGCTTTCAAACAGGCGAGACGGAGAAGTTTATTCAGCTCTCTAATCTCAGTTAAATTTTGTATTGAGGCACATTGTCTTTTGTTAATCCATATTGATTTTTCCATGTAAGTCCACTTAAAGCAATTAGGGAACCCTTGTATGAGGTAACATCCTTATTGTATACACACACACACACTCATAATCCCATCATGGGATTAAGAGGAAATGTTCCATCACAGACAGTAGTCTTGTTCTAAAGAGTTAGTATAAAATCTCCACATTAGGGATATGAAAACCTTGATTGTCAACCACTTTATTGCTGGCTTACTACATACACATCTTTCATTAACACCGAAATAGGTAGAATACACTCTGTTCCTGCACTGAAGGGTCTTAAAAGATTTCAGTGCCTCTCTGGAAAATAGCATCTGTACTTTATGCCATATTAAATGAGCTCTACACTGTCTCATATTGTAAATGTTATCTGTTGTCACCACCTGCTCCATTTCTATAGCGGAAGGAGTATAAACTTTCTTTTAGTTTACTTTACTGTTGGCAGTAGTCCTCTATAACTATCCAGGGTGACTCCATTTTCCAATTGCTGAAATCTGTTTCTTCCCAAGAAGTCATTAGCACTGAAGATAATGGCTACCATTTGCAAACTGTTAGCGCGTGCTACACGTTAACACTACTATAACTGGGAATGAACAGTCAGATGGGGTGGGGCCATAGTCAGTGGGCTCTCGTGTGCAACAGTAACCCAACAGCATGTATGTGCATATATACCACGGCACCCTTGCAAATGAGGAATGCATTCTGCATACTGGGCACTGTTGTATGTAGAGGTTTTGAAAGAGCTAAATATCGAAATCGTAAAGCTGTTTAATGCTCCCAAAACCCTATCCTTATTGGAGTGCATATTGGTGCACTTTGCTCCCAATGGATCACCATGCCAATCACCCCAAACTCTTTATTCACCAGTACCCAGTGTCTGTGCCTAGTACTCCATTCATATTAATGATCCCTGGTGTTTAGTGGTCCCCCACTCCTCGATTGCTGGTCTGATCCCCATTTTATGATTATTTATTGCTCCATGGCATCTAACATAGAAACATGGAATGTGTCAGCAGAAAAAGACCAGAGGCCCATCAAATCTGCCCTATTTTCTCTATTACTTGCCTATTACTACACCCTGGACCCAGATTTAGTCACAGGTGACTCTCCTCCTCCCTTACCTCTACTTATTATACTCATGTGCCTATCCACACATGCTTGAAGCTCTCCAGTGTTTTGCCCCACCCCACATCTTCTGGCAGGCTGTTCAGGCATCCACCACCCTTTCTGTGAAAAGTATTTTCTCACATCCCTCAAGCTTCATTACATGACCCGTGTTTGGGTGCTCCTCCTATTGTGAAGTGACTCTCCTCCTGCACCTTGTTCACTTCCCTGGGGTACTAATAGGTCTCAATCATGCTTTCCTCTCCTCCAGGAGTACATGTGAACTCACACAGCCTCTCCTCATATGATTTCTCATGCAGCCCCTCACCATATTGATAGCCCTTCTCTGCTCTGCTTCCACCCTGTCAGTGTCCTTGCGGAGGTGCAGTCTCCAGAACCAGACACAGTACTCCAGGTGGGGTCTCTAGTGAACAATGCAGTGGCAACACCACATCTCTTCTGGTGAAATCCCCCTCCCCAATTCACCCAGCTTCCAGCTAGCCTTGCCTACTGCCTTGTTGCACTGCCCTGTAACATGAGGATCATCAATTATGAATTAACCCAAGGTCCCTCTTGCTTGGCAACCGTCAGATCTTACTTCAAGATTTGCTCTTGCAGCAGGTAACACCTTAAGGACTGAAACTGGCAGATGCCAGGACCCCACAGGAAACTTCTGGCTAGCAGTATCCAATGAGGGACCACACTACATCGGCCCATCCCGACATAACATATGGTATAAAGGGAAGTCCCCCAGCTCATCCCCGTTTTTTCCTGCTGTTGACTGCACAAGTCGGATCTTTGCAGATGCCTTCATGTGGTCAACCACCATCCTTGTCATGTTACTGCACTTTGTAATTTTTTCTAAAACAGTGCCTTTTCTTTGAATTCTTGTATGTTGTCTTCTTCTCCATCCTCATCCATCCAGAGCGCCCATCAAGTATGCATGCTGCAAGTCCTGCATAAAATGGCCATTCAGCTTGCCTTCTCTGCCTAGGCCCAGACCACAACACCAAGGCCTGCAGCATTGTCAACCTTTAACCAATGCACTTGTCTCCAGTGCCGAAGACCTTGAAGGCTTCCTGCTTTCTAAAAGCTATCCAAATGGAGAAGGAGTTTCACCACAAGAGCTCTTCCTCTCCTGCCTCAGGGGCCCCTTCATCCTCTCCTTCGCTGAAGGAGAAGAAACCAACAGTAAACACAAGCACCAGGAGAAGCATAAGAAGTCCCAGGCAGAAGACCACTCCCAGTCTCTGACACAGTCGGTGGCCGTTTTCAGCTTGTCCCTGCACGAGGGTTGACCTCCTCCTCCTCTGGGCTTGCCCTCACGGTCTCTCAGTGACTAAGTTTCCCTCCTTATTTCCACCATGGAGAAGGCTTTTCAGGGCATGGCAACTCTTCCCTGCTCCTCTGCCTTTTAGCTTAGGCCCATCAGTGTTGGGGGCTCTAAGTTGAGTGGCGCAGCCGATGGTTCTTTGGTGGCAGGCATGGTCTTTTGCCCTCCTGGCCAGGGTGTCCACTGAGTCTACCCTGATATCAGGATTGGTGCCAACAGGCGACACCTGGGACAGTCATCCTCCTCCTCTGGACAAAATGGGCTACATCCCGTTCAGGAGCTAGGTGTCCTACACAGGCAATACCACCTAAGCCGCCAGCTTCTTCACCAACTCAGCCTCGACCTACACGGTGCCTTTGATACCCAAATCCTTGGGAGATCCCATCGACTCTAATCTGTCCAACGTTGCCAGCTGGGCCTGGTGCCCCATCGAACTGACACCCGAGGACCTGGCGTCCGATAATCGGATGCAGAATATGGCCTGTCCAATGCCAGAGGACTCCCGATGCCCAGTACCCAGACCCAGTTACCTCAACATCGGGCTACCTCAGCCAGAAGACCTGACCCCATGGACCTTCAGAACCTAACCCCTCCCAACGCCAGCTGCCCTGCCCCTACACGTGGAATTCTCTGCAAGGGCTGAATGAGTTCTTTGCAGCATGGTGGGCCTTTTAAGGACAAGGAGGCACCCAAGGCTCCTGCCAAGCCGGTTCCCCAGGGACCTCCTCTGGACAAGCCCCATCTGCCTACCCCACCTCCTAGAAAGCCGACACCAGATAAGGAGCTTACACCTCTGCCTAAGGAATGTCCATGCAAACACCCACAGTCACCTTCCCTCTCTCTGAAATTAAAGGGACTCAGGCGTGGACTCGGACCTTCCATCAGAGCCGAGGCAGCAAGGATACTCCACGCTCTCCACCTGGCGATCCCTCATTTATGGATGTGATGCATCCCGTCCAGCAGCTTAACAGCTGGGATTCTGAGGAGCTGGATTGTGGCGAAAGCACCTGGCCATTTTCCTCAGGTGAAATAACACCTTACCTATGGCCGTAACTCCAATGGTTGAGTCTTATAAGGATGCCAACAAGCATCTGTAAGCGTCGTTCTTTTCGACTAGCAGTGTCCAAGAAGTCGGACTGGCTGTATTCTGTTCCCAGAAAGACCCTTCTATGGGATCAACTGGAGATAGATGCCATGTGTTAAATGCTGCCTAGACAGATCCAGACGCCTCTGGCACCTCAGTACGCAGCCCCCAAATAAGGACTCTAAAACAGTAGTCACAAAAGAAAATGAGGAGGAGTTACCTAAACCAGACAATAGAAGCACTCTGGGTAGGGGTTGACACCAGTCCATTTACAGAAGAAAGAGTCCTGAAAGAACTCCTAAAACTCAAGGTGGACAAAGCAATGGGGCCTGATGGGATTCACCCAGAATCCTAAAAGAACTAAGGGAGGACCTAGTGACACCACTGACACACTTTTAACAAATCATGGGAGAATGGGGTGGTACCTGAGGACTGGAGGAGGGCAGATGTGATTCCCTTCACGAAAGTGGGAACAAGGCAGAAGCAGGAAACTACAGACCTGTAAGTTTGACCTCAGTGGTAGGAAAATGATGGAATCACTTCTGAAAGAAAGAATTGTTGAGTACCTAGAGGCCAGCGGGCACAGGACCCAAAGCAGCATGGATTTACAGCAGGAAGGTCATGTCAGACGAATCTAATAGATTTCTTTGACTGGGTGACCAAAGTAATAGACCAGGGAGGGGCTGTGGATATGGCCTACCTAGACTTTAGCAAAGCATTTGACACAGTCCCACACAAAATTAATAATCAAGTTAGCCAGCCTGGGAGTGGGTTCCAGGGTGGTAGCCTGGATAGTAAACTGGCTGCACAACAGGACCTTGAAGGTAATAGTGAATGGAACACATTCCGAAGAAAGGGGGTTACTAGTGGAGTACCTCAGGGCTCAGTACTGGGTCCAGTCCTCTTTAACATCTTTATAGGTGACATTCCAGAGGGTCTGGAGGAAATGTATGCCTCTTTGCAGATGAAAGATCTGTAACAGAGTTGATACACAAGGGGGCGTGAAAGGTTGAGAAGGGACTTGGCAAGGTTGGAGGAATGGGCAGACATATAGCAACTTAGATTCAATGCAAAGAAGTGCAAGTAATGCACCTAGAAACAAAACCCAGGAGAAGAGTACACAATAGCAGGAGAGGTACTAACAACAACAAAATGGAAAGGGACTTGGGGGTAGTCATATCAGATGACCTAAAGTGCGTAAGCAATAAAGAAGTTGGTAAGGAGAGCCAAGCAGATACTGGGATGCACTGGGTGGGGCATCACAAGTAGAAAAAGTGGTTGTCCCTCTATACAGACAGTTGGTGAGACCCCATCTGAGTACTGCGTGCAGTTTTGGAGACCTCATCTACGCAAGGACATAGACAGGATGGAAGCAGTCCAGGAGGGCAACAAAATGATGCAGGATCTGCATCAGAAAACATATGAAGAGAGACTGAGAGCTTAATTTGTATACCCTTGATGAAAGGAGGGACAGGGGGACATGATAGAAACTTTCAAGTACCTCAAGGGAATCAACAAAGTCCAGGAGGGTAGCATCTTTCAGAAAAGAGATGTGTAAGAACAAGGGGCACAATTTAAAGATGATGGGGGACAGCTCAGGGTAATGTGAGGAAATTATTTTTAAGGAGAGAGTGGTGGATGCATGGAACTGCCTTCTTGGTAGGTTGTTGGGTCTAAAACAGTGGGGAATTCAAACATGCATAGAGACAGACATAAGGCAATTGTAGTGGGGGTTGCAGGAAGTAGGCTGTTTGTTAACTAGAATCTGCAGCTTATCCAATAGGAAGGGAAATGGGCAGACTGTGTGGGCCAAGTGGTCCTTATCTGCCGTCAAAGTCTCTGTTTCTATGTTTCTAAGCAGTTCGATTATCTGGCCAGAAGGTTTACTCCCTGCCACTTGTGCCATTCATTCTCAAAATTTCCTCACCCACATGGTCCAGTACCAACACACCGTGGAACAAGGCACTGGAGATTGCTCAGGCCATGTCAGATAGCCTTGTGTGGGCAGAGCTTATGGCCATCCTGAAGTCAGGCTCGGCATCGTAATTATGTCCTGCGGGCATCCTATGACACTGGATTCAACAGACAGGGCTGCTGCCTTGGCAGTCTGCATCCACCAGTGTTCTTGGCTTAGGGTTTCCAAGTTCGCCCGGACGTCCACTCCAAGGTCATGGATGCCCTTTTAGAGGGCCAGTTCTGTTAGGGGAAGATACCCAGAATATCATCACCTGACTACAAGAGGCTGGGAAAGCCATTAGGTTAGTCGATTTTCCTTGCACCTAGAAGGGTGGCAATGGATAACGTCAGACCTGTGGGCCCTGCAACTTATAGAGGGAGGCGCACACTCAGATTCATGGAGGTTCCTCCGGACAACCCTCCAGTTCAGTCTTACTACTCTCAGGCTCACAGCAGTCTCATTGCAGAGGAAACCAGGCTGTCCTCCAAAATAAGGCCACAGAGCCAGTGCCTCCAGCGCAGCGGGGAAGGGTTTTACTACCACTTCTTCCTCATACCCAAGAAGACAGGAGACATTTCCTATTTTAGACCTCAGCCACCTGAACCAATACATAGAGTACAAAAGTTCAGGATGGTCACTCTGCCAGGTCTTCTCCTCTGCTTCACAAAGGGACTGGTTAGGCTCCCTGGACATGCAGGACACATACCTCCATATTCTGATTTTCCAGCCACACAGGAGGTTTCTGCACTTCTGCTTTCAGGAAACCACTATCAGTTCGAGCTCTGCCCTTCAGCATTTCCTTGGCACCAGAGTGTTTACAAATGCCTCGCTGTAGTAGCCATGAGTCTCAGGAGGCAGGGACAGTATGTCTTTCCCTACCTCGATGACTAGCTTCTAACTGCTCCCTCTTGGGATAGGTTGCTGGAAACCATCCGAGAAACTTTCTCTCTGTTCCAGGTCCAAGGGTCACTCTGAATCTTCACAAGTCCTCCTGGCTAAGGCAATGGCTTCAGTACATGGGGCAATTTTGGACACAGCTCTAGGCAAAGCCTTCCTTCCCCAGGACAGAGTAGAGCACCTTCAGTCTCATGCTTGGCAACTCCTCTCTGTGCATCAGGTCCCGGCCCAGACCATCCTCAGACTTCTAGGCCACAAGGCAGCTGCCATCACCACAGTCCCCATGGCCCAACTTTACATGAGGGTGCTCCAGTGGAACCTGAGGTTTCAATGGGATCATCACTCCGACGACCTGGATCAACCGGTCCTGATTTCCAGTCCAGTCAAGCATTCTTGAGTGGTGATTGAACACTGCCAACCTTTCCAGAGGGTTTGTCTCCAGAAAGAACCCCCTAACCAAATTCTGACCTCAGATCTGTCAAGCCAAGGCTGAGGAGCCCACCAAGGAAGACTGTCAGACTCAAGGGCCCTGGAATCAACAAGATCTTCATCTCCACATCATTATTTTGGATATGCAGGCTGTACTGTATGCCCTGCAAGCCTTTCAGACAGTTCTGCTTCTGGACCCTCTGCTGGTACAGACCGACAATATGTCGGTGGTCTTTTATATCAACAAACAAGGGGATGCACTCTTACCCTCTCTGCAGGAAGTCATGCAGTGTGGACATGGACTGTGGGCCATCAGCTGGAACTCCTTGTGGTCACGTCCGGGCATTCATGACACTCTGGCCGACAGCCTCAGTCAGTCTTGGTCAAGAGCTCACAAATGGGAACTTAATCCTTCAGTGGCAGAAGATCTTTGATAGATGGGGTCATCCAGAGCTGAGTCTATTCACCTCCCATCCAATGCAAATGCCCAATTTCTGCTTGCTAGATCCAGGTCCTGGTGTTTTCTGGTGAGACACGTTGTCCCTCTCATGGAGGTGGTTCCTTTATGCTTTCCTCCCTTTCCACTGCTTCAACGTATCCTCAAGTTGCAGTGGAGGGTGCAGAAATGATCCCTGGTGGTGCTGTCTGGCCCGCCAGATTTAGTTCCACTACTGCAGCAACTGGCAGTGAAACCACCAGTGCCTCTGCCCCTTCAGTCAGACTTGCTCTCCCAGAAGCAGGGAAGCCTGGTATACCCGGACCTCAGATCTCTGCATCTCCATGCATGGCTCCTGCAGACCTAGCTGTCTCAAGATTTGGGGTCTCCCCAGAGTAGCGGATGTCCTAGTGGCTGCTAGAAACCCTCCACTAGGGCAACCTATGCTATGAAATGAAAGCGGTTCTGCATTTGGGCCACCACTCAGCATTTGGACCTGCTCACCTGACCAGTGAACTCAAAAATATTTCCTCTCCCTATCAGATGCTGGACTTAGATACTCTTCCCTCAAGGTGCACTTGTCTGCAGTTTTGACCTACCATGTGCCTATCGAGGCAAGTACATTGCCCAGCTGGACCTTCCTGTGGGTATTCTGCATTTGAAGCCTCCGTCTGGGATCCCGTCCATTTGGGACCTTTTGTTCATATTAAAAAGTTCACATTGCCTCCCTTTGAATCTGCCACAAGTTGCTTACTTGTCTCTGTCGTGGGAAAGCGTTATTCTTAGTTGCTATTACTTCTGCTTGAAGAACTTTACGAGCTTCAGGCCCTGATGTGTAAGGAGCCTTATTTGGTTTTCCACAAGGACAGGGTGTCCTTGAGAACTAATCCTAAGCTTCTACCAAAGGTGGTCTCAGAGTTTACATTGAATCAAGACATCCACCTTCTGGTGTATTACCCAGAATACTCGAACCTTGGGAGGCCTTGTTACATACTCTGAATATCCACAGGTGCTTCATTATTATTTAGAACGCACCCACTCTGTTCAAAAATCGGATCAGTTGTTTGTTTCTTGCCCAGTGGCAGGGGCTGCAGTTTCTAAACAGTGTCTATCCAAATGGTTGGTTAACTGCATTGTGTTCTGCTACAACAAGATGACAAACCCTTCTGCGGGTTCAGTAAAGGGCATTCTACCAGGGAGTGGCGGCTTCTTTGCCTCTCTAAAGAATGTGTCTGCCACTGACATTTGTGCAGCTGCCACTTGGAGTTCTGGCCACACCTTTGTAAAGCACTACAGTTGGACATTGCTTCTCGCTGTAGGACCAGCTTTGGATTTGCAGTCCTTCAGGGCCTCCTGTCCTAATTTCATGGGAGACTTCTACCTCTACCCTTCTGTCTGAGATTTCTCCTCGACTGCTTGGAACCCTATACTTAGCTGATACTGCTGCAAGGCAATTTCGAAGTAAGATAGTACAGTTACGTGAAATTACCATAACAGTAGATCACGAGGCTCTCAACAGGTGATTATTTCCTCCTTCCTTCATTCCCCTGGTGATCTCCTCTCCATCTCAGATACCTTCGTTCCTTGGTTCTCCTCTTTGGTTGCATACTTGCAGAGTCTCTGCAGGAGAACTGGGGATGGGAGACCGCCCTTTTATACCATATGTTACGTCGGGGCAGGCCAATATGGCGGCAGTCCTTATTGGATACTGCTAGCTAGAAGTTTTTCATGGGGTCCTGGTGCCTACCAGCTTCAGTCCTTAATGTGTTAACTGCTGCAGAGCTCCTCTTGAAGATCTACTGTTAAGGTAAGTTCTTACATAATTGTACTTTCTTAACCCTGTCTGATGCACATCCCTGGGTTTCCCACCCCAGGATGCTTGACTTTCCATTTTCGGCATTAAAACCCAGCTGCTACACCCTAGACCACTTGTTTGAGCCTGTGCTGTCCTTATCCTCCTTCCTGCCTACCCTTTGCTTATCTAGATATGCCTCCTTTCCCCTTTCATTTGGGTCTCCTTGTACTTCCTAAAGTTGTTTCCTTCCCTTTATTTATTTTATTTATTTTAGTCTTTGGTAACCAGGTAAGGCCCACTAGGCACAAGTGCCTGTTTTCAGGGGTGACCTGGGGGCCCTGGGCGGTTAAGTGACTTGCTCAGAGTCACACAGTATGCAAGTGGAGGTCGTGAGAATCAAACTCAGGTCTAGTCTACTGGATGTGCCAAGCTTGTTCACACCTCGTTCCTCTAACCTCTAGGCTATATGGCCAGCCCACTTATCACCTTAGCCACCTCCTTTGAGAACCATAGTGGCCTCTTTCTCCTCTTACCCTTGTTTATTTCCTTCAAGGAGCTGCTTGCTGTTACCTTATTTATTCCCTCCTTTATTCTTTTCCATTGTGCCTCCACTCTTCACTCCCCATCCTCCTTCCCTCTTCAAGGTTTTACTAAGGCAATCTCCCATTTCTTTAAAATAAGCTCACCTGAAGTCCAGTATCTTCTTTCTAGTGTGATTTTCTCCTGTCCAGCCCATGTGCCAAACCACACTGTATGATAATCGCCTGTTCCAAGAGGCTCCCCATCAGAAGTCTGCAGTGCTGTCCCTATCCAGCACTGCCCAGTCTGCAGTGGGTTCTGTAACTCAGCTGCATAAGAAATGCCCCTTGCAGGAGTCTAGGATGGTCCTGCTTCTAGTTGTAGCTGTGGCCAGAATGTTCCTGTCTTATCCGGCAGATTAAAGTCCCTCATAATCACTACCTCCCTTTGCTTGCCATTCTGCCAGTGGCAACCCCAAAACCCTGTCTGACTCCTCCACGTTGGTGGTCTGCACCATCCCTACATGGATAAAGGCCCTGAACCCCATCTCTAGGTAACCAAAGAACCTCCAGCCCTTCCTTATCCCTGTTGTGTCCTTGTAACTCTGATGCCTTAATATCTTCCCTCACATATAAAACAAGTGGTCCCATCACACCTGTTGCCATTCTAAACCCTTCTAACCCTTTGTTTGACAGTTCCCTGCTGCCTAATCTGTCCTTTGTCAAATAATGCAACATTCAGCTTCCAGAGATGGTAACTGACACAGTCCTCTGCTTACTACTACCAAGCTAGCTGTCGTCTGTGTGACAGGAGTGAGCACACGCCTTTCTACAGTAGGAATGCACTCACTCCTGTCATTCAAACAGTGGCTAGCTGAGGTGGTGAGTGGAAGGGTCTGTGCTGTCACTGTCTCCAGAAGGTGACTGCTGCCTAGTCTTTACTTTTTACTTTATAGTTGTTAGGAAATACCCGTGAGCAACACATGCCCTTTTTCAAAGGTTTCACATCAGGATTGTCAACAGAAATAGCCAGGCTGTAGCCTGAAGACCAAGACCTTCATTTGCATTCAAACATTTTGACTAAATATGCCTTAACTCAACTGGTCATGGGCACCAGTGTGCCTAAACAGCATATACCAATGCTTGGGCCTTCTGTTTTGAAATCCTGGTTACTTCCCTGTTATAGAGCAATTAAAATAGGACCATACAGAGTACATAATACAGAAAAACAAAGTACAGATCAGTTACCTACAGTTACAGCAGGCTTGGTTGAGATGTAGTGCATGTAATCAGCTTTTAATTTGGTTAAAGTTAGACAGCAAAAAGTATTTCTGGCAAGGAATGATGAATGGGGTGCCACTGGGGTGAGGGTTGGAGAGACCGAAGAGGGCAGGATGGGGATGATGGCATCGGACTGGTGATATGGGAGGGACCACTAGACACCAGGAAACTGTCAAAAGAAGGGTTAGGAGGGCTCAGAATGTGATCAAGGGGTGAGAGTGGGGACCATTAGATGTCTGAGAGCTGTCAAATGAAGGGTTAGTACTGTTCAGAATGGCAAGTGGGGGTTGGAGGACCACTAGATGTCAGAGGACTTTCAAATAAGGGTCTGTAGGGTTCAAATTGTGATTAGGGAATGGAATATTAGTTGTCAAGGACTGTCAAATGAAGGGTTAGTAGGGTTCAGAATGGTGATTAGGGAATGGGAGAATATTAGATGTCAAGGACTGTCAAATGAAGGGTTAGTAGGGTTCAGAATGGTGCTTGAGGGTCGATGGACCACTAGACACCAGGGATTGTCAATTGAAGGGTTAGTAATGTTCAGAATGGTGATCAGGGGGGGGGGTTCAATAGCTTGCAGCACGTGTTACAGTTTTTATATGCTCTAATCTTTTGTTTGCTGGTCGTGCTGTCCACCTGGGAATAAATAACGTCACATAGGTTGTTCTTTGCCCTGCGAGAACAGCTGTGTTTGTATTAACAAAATGCACCACACATACCATTTCATTTACACAACTCTTACCTTAGCAGACCTACCCCCAACCTGAGCCAGATCCATTGCTTTTAAGCACTCCAAGTATGAAAATTTGATGGGATTATTTTACAAAGGTAGATTTGTTTCTCCACCGTATGCAGTATTTAAACAGAACAGTGATTTCAGTAATAAACGTGTTATAGCATGGGTGTTGGAGGGGACCAGTCTGCAGGGCTCAAGCTCTTCCTCCCACACTTCTCCACATTTCCTTTATTAACTGGTTATGAGCACCTCCAGACTCCCTCACCTAAAGTTAAGCCCCTCTCACCAGAATAGAAAATTCCGCAGCCCTGTCTCATGTAGTATGACCTTTACCATAAATGTAAAGCCACCCATTATGGTATTTGCCACATGGGCCTACATTACTATTAACTCAGCGCATCACTCTCCAGTCCTGCTAACTGTACAGAGAGAGAAGCGTAGCCCCAAGAGGTACCCTGACAGGCATATAGTCTGCCATTTCAATGCAACCAAAGAAGGAGAGGAGAGTAACTGGGGAGAATAATCGATCTGTGCATACCCAGGAAAAACAAAACAATTTACACTGAAATTTAGGAATGGGGGAGGCAGGTTGTAGCCTTTTATTCATTCCCTAAAATCAAAAGGTTAGCCATGTCCAATAAACTGCCATACAAAGTTGGTAAGCTGCATCCTGCCCACATCATGCACACATTCTGTGCTTTCTAATAGATAAAACAGGTTATTTGCATCTCCTGTCTCAATGGTTATCTACTTAACAAAATATTAACTCTTCTACGGACTATATTCTTGGCCTTTTTACATGCTATCCTCAAGGCTGACCCTACAAATGGAATGAGACAATTTGGGTTCAGACTGTAACTAAAGCCGAGGTATGTGAAGCGAATACAGTTAAATCCCCTCATCTGAAAAAGGCCAAAAGCTGCACACTTTGTTTTGATTAAACATTGCAGTAGAACTCTCAAGCAAACACAATTTTGCTCTGCAGCCTATGCTTTTTCCCCCTGTAGTATCTGGCACCAGGGTCTGGCATATTGTACTGTACACCACACGCCCAGTCTCAAGGGGTGGCATGTGAACACTGCTCAGGAGGTGCCTGAGAAAGTGGTTGAATCCTGGGTTGCACGAGGCTCCACAGTGGGGAAGAAGTGCCTTCAGCCTGGGCCTCAGTTCATGGAATGGGATCTGGAAAAGGACAGGGAGGGATACTCATCTGGGCAGCATCTTATTCTCAGTGACCAGCCCCAGGTATTGGCCTACACTTCCCACTACTTTGATATAATCTTTCCCCACCATCACCACAGTCAGGGAACAGAACAGTCTATCTCATTTCACAAAATGGTGACACATACCCCTTCATTTTCCATTTGTATTAATTTGTCAGAAAAAAAAATTGAGATGCTTGTGGCATCGACCTTCATTAAGGAAGCATCTCCATTGTAACATTCTGCACTGTCCAGGCCCTGTACACATTGGTGGTGATTTTAAAACATATTACAGAGTTTAAACCTTTACAAACTTCATATAAAAACTGGTAACCCAAGGCAATCCCGGAAATAACCTAACACTGGTCCCAGTCTGGATACTGCACATACCCCCTGACTGGGCCTCTGCTTTACCCTCAATACCAGGCCTTGGCTAATGAAGAAAAGTCTTGGACTGGGGTCCTAGAGAAGTAATGGAGTGGGAAAGGAAGCATGCTAACCATAGATCGGACCACAGATGAGATGGGGTTGTGTTGAGGAAGTACATGTACCAGGTACAGGGTCAGAAGTATGGTGAATGGGGAAGGGATCTGAGGACAGGATGTAGGACCTAACACAGATCTAGCTAGTTAGTTAATACTTTATTACTTCATATTGCAACCAGGCACAAAAGTATGGGCTGAAGTTTTATACAGCATAAAAGAAACATTTACATATAGCAGATCCAAAACATAAAATTATACAATTTTAAAACAAGAAAAGAATAAAAAATACAACATTCATTTCACCACATTCAAATATTGCACAAACAAAATTCACTGTAAGTTTGAGTTCTTACCACAGGTTTTCCCATCTACTTACTTCACAAATTATACCCAGACATATTCCTCGATACAAGTAAACAATGCAATTTATGGTCAGGCTCACACATTTTTTAAAAACCTATTTAGTCATTTTTCTCTTCTAGTACCACCTGGACCTACCACTGAAACTTACCGAGGACCTGCCCATCGTGTTCTTGGCAAGTCGTCATCACCTGGATACAGTGCTGCCTGCCTAGCAACTGTCCGCTGGCTGGACCGACACCACAAACTGCATGGATTTCAGCTCCATTCTGTCCTCGTGACATTGCAGCTGAATCCTCACTCTTGGACAGATGGAGATGCATAGTTTGAGGTAGGGATGGCAAGCAGTAATACGGTAACCTGATCTTCAGTGGAAACCCGGGTACCAGGGCACAGAAGGAAGTGCTGGTATCCTGAGGGTCCTGAGATTTCAAACAGTTTAAGCCTGGAGTTTAACAATGCAGTCAAGTCTTAATATTCATTTATCTAGAACCATCTCACTTGTTGAAATTAAAAGTTTATTAGCGCAGTTCAGTGGGTGCCTCACTTTTAAAATCTTTCTCACTATTATAATCAAAAAATTCACAGTTAATTTTTAAGGGGACAGAGTTAAAAATTCAGACCTACAAATAAGCTGATGGGGCTGATCCCCAATCCTGTTGCCAAACCACATTGATACCCAGTGTCAATCCTAAACTTTCTTATAGGTCACCGCTGCACAGACCCCAATTGCACCCCACCACTTCTTGTTCTTCTGAGCCGCCACGCAGCCTGCCAGAATACTTTGATCGGGCCATTGTTTCCTTACCTAGTTTTCTCACCTGCACATTCCTTGGCCCCACTCATTACCATGGCTCACTGGAGTTCATAAGCTCCCAGGTTAGCTCTTGGTGGACTGACAGGGCACCTGAATTTTCCAGCTGAAAATTATGGCTTAATATCCTGTTCCTGGGGTTGCTTCTGACAGGCTTTGGGCTGGGGTTTCAGACTACTCGGGATACCACTGCTACATCGTGGTCCAGAGGTGCGGTACAGGCATCACGCGGTGCTGTGGAAGTTGGTGCCACCCTGCTATAAACAGGGTGCAGGCACTGGGGGAGGGACACTGACAACCTAGGACAACCAACAGAATCCCCACAGAAACCAGTCACTGGGCCAGTCACATTTGGGTGACCACAGATCTAGAGAAGTCTTTCCCATGTTTCTTTTGAGTTCTGTGCAGGTGGCAATACAGGATCAGCATATAGTACAGGGATTGGATTAAAGAACTCCCTCCCCCACCCTTGCTACAGAATAGCACAAAATGAGGGTAATGCAAACAAGGAGGAAAATTTCCTAAAAAATAAAAACACAGATGATAGCATCCAGGCATTAACTGTACAAAGTTATCATGTCAGATCATGTAAAGGTAACAGGAGGAGTAGACCAACCAGCAGTTTGGTTAAGTACAACTGTGTGTCAGCTCCTATGGGCAGGCAGAAAAGTTATGAGCTGTCTTCCCCTCTCAGTTGAGACTGATAGAGTAGTCTGAGAGTTTGAAGACATGCCCCAATCTCATAATCCTCATTCTATTCTATTTGTCCTTTACTTTTCTTTTTCTGTTCTGCTACCTTTAGTTCCCCAGCAGTAGATGAAGAACTCCAGCAGAAAACTGTACTGGAGAGCTACTAGGGACACTATGTAGCGCTCAGGGCTGCAGTCTTACAACAGACAACCACAGCCACCTTTCTCTGTGCTGGGAGGCACATTTTTGGCTCAGGATGGCAGGTACTGTAGAAGCCTGCTCCTTTTCTTTTGTCAACTCTTTTTATTAAAGGTACACAAATTAACATACATACATACAAACAAAAAGATACATACTGGTAATCACAATCTGGCATTATGGTCAACCCCAAGGTGCACATGATCAGGCCGGTGTTGCTGAGGATTGAGGCATCAACCTTACCTCATGTCACACCGGTGACCCGGATTCAGGAGTGAGCTCAGGTACCGGGTCGAGCAGGAGAAGTGCATTGAGCATCCGATAGACTGCTCTTCACTCCTGGGAGGGAGGGGATATGGTTCCACGACACTAGTGGCTCACAGTGGAGGCTGTGTGCACTGCAGTCAGGAACACGAGTTGGGGAAGACACTGGTGGTGAGTCCTGTGGTCAGGTGCAGGAGTGCACCCGTCACCGCTAGATGGCATTGCCGTCCCTGTCTTGGGGGGACCCAGAACAAGGAAAATGGCCTGCCACCTGGGAAGGTGGAGGTGGGTCCAGTGGGCCGGCCCCATGCTCACTGCTGGGTTTATCCCAGATGGTCTCTGAATGTCCTCCCTGCTCCGACCACCCTGCTAGATTGTAAAGTACCAGAGGGTAGGCAGTCCCACCTCAGGGGCTCAGAGCCGGGGAGGTTGGGGTCAGTGTTAGGCAAGGAGACTTCCCTGGATGGACACTAGGTCTGGGAGGACCTAGGTAGAGCAGGAACAGGCTGGTCTGAGTGACCATACTGGAGAGAGTGTCCTAAGGGACCAGAAAGGGAGCATAAAGAAAGTTCAAAAAAAAGTGTACATGGTCATACAGATGAGTCAGCACATTCAGAAAGTGTTACCAGTTTTAAACATCTGAGAGAAATAGAAGTAGGCAACAACACTGAAAGAGGATTAGACTGGAGATACTAATCTCCACCACATTTGGAACCGTCACAGACATTAGGCTCATAACACCAGGAGTTGGGGGTGGGCTTAAGGATTAAGGAGGGGAGACCACACTCCCACAGTGGGGAACTAATGAGAGATATCTAAGTATAAGGGCTAGCAATTTGCCTAAGTGGGAAACTCACCTTTCTCGATGGCCTCAAGTAGGGTCTCCACATGGATAGGAAGGTCTTGCCAGCTCCATTGGCAGATAACTGTATTCTCTCTAAAGACATGCATTGCCTAAAATTATTAGCCATTGCTGAATTGAAGGTGGGCTGGGGACTTCAAGACTGGGCTATTGTTTTCCTGGCTTGAACAAGGCAAGTGACAGAGGAGGCCACCCCTCGGCCTAGTGGATGGTAGGGGTCTGCCCCCAGCAATAATTTCAATGGGGATTTGGAGGGTAGCCTCTGACACCACTCATTGCTCCGTGTGTCTCAATCAGAAAGCTGAAATCCTAGGACTGGTTAAAGCCATGTGTAAAAAATTACCTTCTTCTATCGCACATTTGGGGCATTCACTGGATTTACCTGGGTCAAAAGAGTGGAGTCGCTTGGAAGTAATATACACCTGGTACATAAGTTTAACTGGACTTGCCTGAGTTCATTGCTTTGGGAGCAGGTGAGAAAATGTTTAGTGGCCAGTTTCCATGTGGCAGGGCTGATTAGAACATCTAGGTCCCTTTCCCATGAAGCCCTCATTTTAGCCACAGCAAGTCCCCTTCCCTGTAAAGTTTGGTAATATGTAGTCAATGATTTTCTACCAGGCTGGGATCTGTAAAGCTCTTCAAATGGGAGGATTGGGCCCAGTTACAACTGGCGATCAGCGAATCCCACATATAGTACAAGTCACATTAAATGTTCCATCAACTCACTGGTGTAGCTTTTTTTGTTTGTGATTCTACTGCAGTGGCAACTTGAATTGTTGAAGCTTTTAATTCTTTTCCAACCATTCTTCACTGCCTATTCAACTCACTTGTATCTGTTTAGTGATATGGCAATAGCTGTTTTGCAGTGTTTATGCAATGCATTTTCATGGCATTGTTTATAAATATCACAGCATTCTTTAAGTGCATTGTTTCTAAATATCACAGGATTCCTTAAAAGTTGTTTAGTCTGCCTTCTGAAATGGAACTCATAAGCACTCAGCTGAAAATAAAGCTTATAGTCCTAACAGCTAGTTGCAAACCAATACTAACCTTTACTAATTCATTGAATTAAACACTGCACAGATTAGGAAACTCATTGAACAATGCTACACCAGTGAGTTGAGGGAACAGTTTAATGTGACTTGTACTTTACAGCTCCTAATAGTTAGGTTACAAAGAAATCTCCTGGGTTCAGACTCCAAGTTTTACACAGAGTGAAAAGTCTAACAATCTACCCCATTATATAACTGATTCTCTGAATGTAGGTCCTGGCGGTGCCAATATAGCAACTGTTGATGCAGCTACACTGAGCAGGGACCTCCGATGAATACAGAGAATAGACCAGTATAGGGGGATGGCATGGGAGTATGATGACCAATGTGTTTATGTGCTGCCAACCGTTAGCACTTTAGAGTGGAGCAGCGGTAAAAGGTCCCTGCACAAATCTGGTTTAATAATAATACAATAATAAAACTTTATTTATTAAGCGCCTTTTAAGCAACAAGCTGTACAGCTGAACAATAAAATCACAGAAATAAATACATATATAAAATCATGATAATACATACATCAACCCATAAAAGCTTGTCTCCACAGATGGGTCTTAAGTTCCTGCTTAAACACCCCACCGTCATGCATTCCCAAAGCTGATGGGGCAGAGAATTCAGGGGTTGGGCTATAAACATAAAAAGCCCGAGCCCCAGGCGATTTAAAATAACCCTCGGAACCTCAGCAACCCCTCATCAGCGGGAAGCTGTCACACAGGGCTGTAAGGAATCAGAGGCTCTTTCAAGTATTCAGGACCAAGTCCATGCAGGGCTTTGTAGGTCAAAGACCTACTTTAAAGGTGATCCGCTACTGTATTGGCAGCCACTGCAGATCACAAGAACACGGGGTAATGTGTGACCTTCTACACTTCTCGTCAACAACCGAGCAGCATCGCTTTGCACTAGCTGCAAGCGCGATATCAACCCCAGGAAGTCCCAGGTACAGGGAGTTGCAATAGTCAAGGCAAGAGGTCACAAAGGCGTGGACCAACACAGGTAAATCGCTAGTCGTAACTCAGGTGTTTCACCCTGGCAATGTTTCTGAGATGGTAAAATACAGACAACGACTGCTGACATCTGATAATGGAGGATCAGCCCGTCATCAAGTACCACTCCCAGGTCATGCACCCGTTCTGAGGTGAGGATCTGTCGCCCAAGAAATAAATCAGAGGGCTGATCAGTCCTCAACCTATCACCTGTGACCGGGTCCACTACCATAACCTTGGTCTTACCTCGTTCAACTTTAACCAGCTCGAATTCATCCAGTCATGGATTTCAGTAAGGCAGCTATTAGATACCGAGATAGCACTAACCTGGTCGGGGGCAAAAGACAGGTAGAGCTGGGTATCATTGGCATTGCAGTGAAACCTCAGCCCATACCATCTTACAATGTCTCCGAGGGCAGCATGTACACTGCAAACAACATGAGGGAAAACACTGAGCCCTGAGGAACCCCACAAGCCAGAGAGAAAAGGCCGGAAGAAAAATCCTCAACACAACTCTGCCTTCTCCCAGATAATAAAGATGCAAACTATCTGAGTACTGTACTTGACAGTCCACCGATGGACCTCAGGTGCTCGAGCAAAACCCATGGTCTACAGTGTCAAAAGCTGAGAGAGATCAAGGAGAACTAGAATAGAACAGTTTCTCTGATCTCTCGCCATCAAAGATCATTGAGCACCGAACCAGAGCAGTCTCAGTACTATGCCTTTTATGAAAACCAGACTGGAGAAGTTCGTAGATATTATGGATGGTCAAATGGTCCTCCAGCTGGTTTGCCACTACTTTCCCAAAAACATTCCCAATAAAGGGAAGATTCGAGATAGGTCTGTAGTTAGCAAAAACATCTGATTCCAGAGAAACGTTCCTCAGAAGAGTGTCACCACTGCCTCCTTCAGGAGCTTGGAAACTCACCCAATTCTAAGGAGCACTAGATAATTTGAGCCAAAAACAGGCCCACAATCTCAACACAACCCAAAATCAGGGAGGATGGGCCCAGATCTAAACTACAGCACGTAGGGCGCATCCCCTGGACAATCCGCATAACATCCTCGAACTTGACGGGTCAGTGGTACTCCAGGAGACTCAAGGTACCACAACTGAGCGCCGACTAACAACATCCCCCACAGAGTGGGTCAGGTGGATCTCCGATCTGATGTCAGCCACTTATCGCAAAGAATTGAGCAATCTCATCACACTCCTTTTGTGAAAAAGCTCACGGAGCTGTAGACAGGCTGGGTTGCACAACCTGTCCATGGTTCTGAACAGCTGAGCCAGTCGATTCTGAGTGACAGCAATCTCCCTGGACAGGAACTCTGCCTTCTTATGGGAGATCTCTGGCTGATAGAACTGATAATGCCCCTCAAACTAAGGCGGTCAACTTCCAGAGCAATTTCTGCCAGCCATGCTCTAACACGTTGTCCCACATACAACTCCCTCAAGGACCCATCAAACCAAAGACCCGAGGGCAGAAAGGAGAGGACAAACACGGACAGGAGCTATTAAGTCTAGAGCTGAGAAATGGCCTGGTTATAGCCAGAACCATCGACTCCGGACTCAGGCTAGCAACAGGAAACTCTGAGAGGTTAACCGTCCACCATCAGGTCTTCAGGGCACACATCCGTAAAGGGTGGTAACAAACCATCTCCACAGGGGCAGACACCACAGTACAAAGGGAGCACAAAGTTGAAGCCCATGGTGTAGTGATCAGACCAACTGACAGGTTCCACCACCAAATCAGAGGCCTCAATCCCCAGGAGGAAAACCAAATCAAGGGTGACCATAATTATGGGTAGCTGAAGAAACAATCTGTGTAAAGCCAGTGATATCATCAGCTGGAGGAAGTGTTGACAAAAGGCGAGAGTTGGGTGTTGACCTAAGCATTGAAGTCACCCAGAACCATCAATCTGGGCGACTCCAATGTCATGTCGGCAATGATCAACCACTTCCTACGAGGAATGCTTCTCGTCCCTGGTGGACAGTAGACAAGAGCTATCCTGCAGCCCACACCAGCTACCACAGTACACTCAAAGGATTCGGCCTCCTCAACTGGTGCACCCATGAGCCTCAACCCAGTCTTGAAACAGACTGCTGCTCCCACCCTCCGCGATCAATCTGGGCGGTGAATCACTGAGTACCCAGCTGGAACTGCTGCCTCCAAAATGGGGCCAGCATTTCCATCCAGCCAGATCTCGGTGATGCAAGCCAGATCAGCTTTCCAACAAAGCCAGCAATAACAGCAGACTTGTTTTAACAGATCTGGCATTGCTCAACACTGCCCGAGTTGGGCAGGGCTTTGAAGCCATCTAACTTTTGTCCATCAAAAAGATGGTGCCCTTGGGTATGAGGACTAGATATGGATCACCACGTTCCAGACTCCATTTAAGCCTAGGCGTCTTCTGACCTAACCAGCCCTATATGAGAGGTCCGTTCATTCACCCTCAATGTCTGCACCCCGCCTTACCCACCCCGATCCTCTCAAGCACACGCCACGCCCGACAGCGCTGGTAGATGGAAAATGAGGGTGACGGATGGAGGGCATGGAGATCGGAGGACGAGTAATGCACAACCGGGAGCTAACCAACACATACCACAAGCAGGCTACAATCTGGAACCAAACACCTCAATAAAATCCTAGTTACCTCATAAGTAAATTATCCTGAATTACACATAAACTACAGTAAAACCCACCCGATTACCCTTCCTCATTAACACAGCACTAAAACCTAACCAAAAATAAAATGAAACGAACAAACAAAATAAAATAAGACTTCCTCACACCAGGAACCTCTCACGGCTCTGAGGAGGAAAAATTAAGCAAAACAAAACAGGAAATTAAAAATAAATAATACAATCAAAAAGCATATATAATATAAAACAAACAAAAAAAAATAATTAAGTCCCAATGGTCCTCTCACTACCAATAGGAGTCTAAAATACTCAAAACAAAATATAAATGGTCCATTCGTCCAAATTTAGGCACTCTCACTGCCAATGATCAAATTTGCACAGGATCCAAGTACATAGGGGGTAATAAGGCACTCTCACTGCACATACTTTCCCTCATAAGATGAAGCAAAGAATCCGACAAGGGTCAAATGGCACACCAATAATCTCAAAATCAATAACTGCTCCAGACTACTCCAGCTCGTACATCCAAAAGAATAAGCATATTGTCTCAGTGCAAGTCAATAAGGGAAGCAGGAAGTCCTGAATAAAGGCCAAGAATGTACACAGGCCAAACAACAGAGAGTGAAGACTCACCCAACCCCACACCCCTGAACTGCCTAATCAGGCTCTATATACAAGAGTGGGAAGTAAGGGGTCACTAGGAGAAATACTGAATAGGGGTTGATACCAGTCCATTCACAGAAAAAAGGGTTTTGAAAGAACTCTTTAAACTGAGGTGAACAAAGCAATGGGGCCTGATGGGATTTACCAAAAATTCTGAAAAACTAAGGGTAGAACTAGTAATGCCACTGACTACTCTCTTTAACAAATCATGGGAGAATGGGGTGGTACCTGAGGACTGGAGGATGGCAAATGTGATTCCACTTCACAAAAGTGGGAGCAGGGCAGAGGCAGGAAACTACAGACCAGTTAGTTTGACCTCAGTGGTAGGGAAAATGATGGAATCACTTCTGAAGGAAAGAATTGTTGAGTACCTAGAGGCCAGTGGGGCTGGGACCCAAGGCAGCATGGTTTACAGCAGGAAGGTCATGTCAGATGAACCTAATAGATTTCTTTGACTGGGTGACAAAGTAGTAGACCAGGAGGGGCTGTGGATATGGCCTTTCTAGATTTAGCAAGGCATTTGTTGCAGTCTCACACAAAAGATTAATATACAAGTTAGCCAGCCTTGGGTGGGTCCCAAGGTGGCAGCCTGGATAAAAACTGACTGGACAACAGGGGCGCAAAGGGTAATAGTAGCGGAATCCACAGTGAAGAAAGGAGGGTAACTAGTGGGGTACCACAGCAGTCGATACTGGGACCGGTCCTCTTTAATGTCTTTATAAGTGACATTGGAGAGCACCTGGAAGGAAAAGTATGTCCCTTTGCAGATGACACAAAGATCTGCAACAGGGTTGATACACAAGGTGGGGTGGAAAGGATGAAAACGGACTTGGCAAGGTTGGAGGAATGGTCAAATATATGGCAGCTCAGTTTCAATGCAAAAGAAGTGCAAGGTAATGCATCTGAAACAAAACCCAGGGAAGAGTACACAATGGGGGTGAGTTAATAACAACAACAAAATTGAAAAGACCTAGGGATAATTATATCAGGTGACCTAAAGGTGGGCAAGCAATGTGAGAAGGCAGTAAGGAGGGCTGGGGGATACTGGGATGCATAGGAGAGGCATCAACAGTAGAAAAGGAAGTTGTTATCCCTCTGTACAGACAGTTGGTAAGACCCCATCTGGAGTACTGCGTGCAATTCTGGAGACCCCATCTCTGCAAAGACATAGGCAGAGTGGAGGCTGTTCAGAGGAGGGCAACCAAAATGGTGCAGGGTCTGCACCAGAAGACATATGAGAAGAGACTAAAGCAGCTTAATATGTATACTCTTGAGGAAAGGAGGAGAGGGGACATGATAGAAACTTTCAAGTATCTCAAGGAATTGACAAACTACAAGGGGTAGCATCTTTCAGAAGAAGATATGACAGAACAAGGGGCACAATTTGAAGATAGAGGGGAATGGCTCAGAGGTAATGTTAGAAAGTATTTTTTCACAGAGAGGGTTGTGGATGCATGGAACATCCTTCCTGAGGTGGTTGTGAAGTGAGGAACAGTGGGAGAATTCAAGAATGTATGGGACAGACATAAGGCAATTCTAGTGGGGATAGGAGGAAGTAAGTTGTTGATTAACTAGAATCTGCAGCTTATCCATCTGGTAAGGAAATGGGCAGACTAGGTGGGCCAAGCGGTCCTTATCTGCCAACAAATTCTATGTTTCTACCTTTCTATGTCCAGATGAGTGGCAAGTGTCTTAGCCAGAATTTTATAGTCTGCTGTTAACAGTGGGCGATAAGATGCACACTGTGGGGGTCTTTGCCCAGCTTAGGAAGCTTAGTAATAGTGGCAGACCACTGTGTGTGAGCAGTAGACCCTGTTCTAGATTTTCAACTAGCATATCGTACAAAGGCTGGAGCAGTACAGTACTGAATTTCTTGAAAAAGTCAATAGGTAACCCATCCGGGCCGGGGCCTTCACCCTTTTAAAGTTCACAGTACTCAGTGTATCTCCCCTTTGTCAGCGGCACATCTAGCCCTTGCCTGTTCTAAGCTGAGGTGGGTATAGGTGCCCTCACAAAAAAAAATGGTGCAGTTGCTGAACCATTGGGGATATCGCTGATGTGTAGAGGGTTCTATAAAAGGAACCAAAAGCTGCTCATCGAGAGCAGTATCATTGGCAAAGTGCTCCCATGGTAGTATCACGGATTTAGCTATAGATCTCTCCCTTCATGGCGATGCAGCTGCCAGGCAAGGTATTTTCCCCTGTCTCCATCAAAATCGGCCACAGCCTGTGTCAGTAGATGGCAGCTCTAGCCTAGTGCTGCTCAACTTGTTAAAGCGGCACTTCAGGTTCGATACCACCCCTATACTGAGACGGTTTTGGTCTGCACATGTGGCCTCCTCACAGGTGGATATTTTGGCTCGAAGTTGAGACAGCTGATGCTCAGATACTTTTTTACTATGGGCAGAGTATGCTATAGTTTGGCCTCTGATGTGAGCCTTTATAGCCTCCCATCTGCACCTATGTGAGAGTATCAATTTCTATGTATGTTTCTATGTATGTCACCCTTCCTATTATAAAGTAAGAATTCAGCAATGGTGCTGTGCTAAAGTCGATGAATTTATTATCCCAAAGTAAGGGATCCAGATGCCAGGATTGAGATGAAGGAGGGTTGAGATGAAGGAGAGGGCCCATCGCCATCATGGTCAGTTTATGATCTGAAAGCAATATGGGGAGTACGGCAGAGTGCACAGAAGACAAAGAGTGAGGTGCTTATCAATGACCTATCTAGGTGGGCATAGGACTGGTGGACGTGGGAATAAAACTATAGTCCCTGCCGGTGGGGTTAAGGTGGCGCCACACATCCACTAGCTTAAAACAGACTCAAGTCTCACTAAGGGCCTAACATTTCTAGAAAGGGGATGGGGCAGGGTTGGATCTATCCAAGACTGTGTCAAGAACACAGTAATAATCACCTCCCAGAATCCAGGGGCCTGGGAGTGAAGCCATGTCCACTGCCAATTTTTGAAAACATAGAACGTAGAAGCTGACGGCAGATATGACCGTAAGGCCCATCCAGTCTGCCCATTTCTTTTTTGCCTTATGAATGTGCCATCTGGCCTTTGCTCTGTCAATGGCCTATCTATTCATTCATCTGTATTGCTCCCTTATGCCTGTTTGAAGCCTTGCACTGTATTCATATCCACCACTTCCTGGGTAGGCCATTCCATGCATCCACCACCGTTCTGGAAAAGAACTTCCTCACATTACTCCTTAATCGGCCTCCCTCTAATCTCATGCTGTGTCCTCTTGTCCTGCTATTTATTCTTATATTGAAATGTACCCCCCTGCAAATGGGGGTTCCCAAAAGACTTCCAGGAGCTTGCTTGAATGCTCCAAGCCTGAATGGTGTTTGGCGTTTAAGCCATTTATCAGTGAGTGTTTTAGAACCTCTGGTACTGTCTCTTTAAGAGCTGTCTGCTTGCAGACATAATTAGTTTGTATGGGGGACTGTGTGTTTCTTTGATTGAGTACCACTCAAGCTGCTGCCAATTCACCCCATTTTGCAGTCACTAGGAGTGCAAGGGAACCTGTCTGAAAGATGTAACTGATTGCCAGAAATCATTTACAGTAATAATAAAAATTACAGTTTGTCTAACCTGCTTTCTTTGCAGTCAGAACTGTCTGCCTAGTTCCCCATTCTGGTTTTGAACTGCTGAACTGGACCAATCAGTGTGGGGTAAACTAGCTCTAAAATGATGCCTTGGGACGAATCAGAACTTGGGACTCATAATCTGAGCCAGCCACAAGAGGATTGTATGGGCAGTGACTCTGGGAGATAGTGTTGAGACTTGGTGCCTTTTGGACCAACAGCAGCAGTCTATTGTGAGTGACAGCCAATCCAGTCAAGAACTGGGAGGAACTCAAAGGAAGTGCCCGTTTTGTCTGTTGGGAGTTTCAGTTTGAGATCTGAAAGTGAAGGGAAAGAAACCCTGTGCTCCTTCAGTGCACAGTTTCAGTCAAAAACGTGTGCAAGGCCCAGAGTTCGGTCTACAACTTGTGTAACTGCTTGTTAGGACTGAATCCGTCCTGTGAAAAGAATCAAAGGATCTCTGAAGAGTAGAAACCAGGCTCACCCTGTAGAAGACTGAAGAAATTGTTGAATTACACTCGGTCTGTCAGGAACTGAATCTGCTGTGTGTTCTCCTGGTTATTGTGCAGTAATTGCGATTGGGATACAGATGCAGCCTGCCTGGTATAGTGCTTTCTTTTTTTACCATATAAATGTGTGAGGAGTCTCTTGGAGATCAAAAGTAGCCCTGCTGACATTGAAGGACCATATCTTCTTTGGAGGTCGTGAGTACTAATTAGGTCGCTCCCTGTTGAATTGCCACATTGAATCCAAATGGAATTACTGTACTGCTGACTGTTTAATTTTCCTTTTCTCTGTGTGAAAGGGCCCCTACCAGCTGCCACGGTTTGGACTAGCCACTAGGGCCTGGGTACCCAGGGACAGTAACTGGTAGGATAGGCCTGTGCACAGAGCCATAGGTAGATAGGAAAGTGATAAGCTAATTAACCTGATTTCCCCTGTCCTTGTTATATCCCCTAAATAAATCAGAGCTGTTTGTTTCAACAAAGTTATACTGCCTGAGGTATTTGTCTATGTTAAAATACTGTACTGTGATTGTTGCACTGTATCTTATTTTACAGGATGTCCGTGCCTGAACCAGCCTTGGAGTAAGTGTATACTGTGAAGGTAATTCTGCTATATTGTGTGGGCCACTAGTGGGAAGAAAGGGGTTGCAGTGTCCCAGAGGGCTGTGACCAAGTAAGTTTAACTATTGCAAACCCTGACCTCTGGGTGGAGGCACCGCCATTGGATCCAGGCCCCTCAACCTGTTAGTGGCAAATCAGGCAGGGGTAGTAGCCCCTGGGATAGCGCCATCTAGGGTTACATTTTGAGGCTCACCGCTGGGATTGTGTGTCCTCTAGTGGCCATATTTACAAACCACTGTTAAGGGAAAATAAATAAATAAATAAATAAATGGGTACCCGACAGAAGTGGCTGTGCACCGGCTGGTGGAGTGGTGTACTGGGGAGAGATCGACCCCAAATGCTATGCTTATCCTGGACATCCCTGGGTATCAATACGGACACTGTGCAGGGAGTACTTTCCAAGGTGGAAGGTTTACAAAATCCTGTGGTGGTGGTGGTGCACGCTAATCTGCTCACCCACACTTTCCTGGCCCTAGTAGAGTTTAAGGATCCCATAGATAACTCCAAAGTACCACAGACCATTACCCCAGAGGAGCCCTCACTGCTTGGAGAGTGATAACTAAGGACAGTAAGACCCGGGGAATGAGCCCCACCACTATCTGAAACTTTTGAGGAGAATTTGCTAAATGGTTGCTGGGAGAAGGAAAACTGTGGAGGACTTGAAGAAACTATTCTTGCCACCTGGGGTGTTCCTCCCCAACACCCTCTCCTGCTCCAGTACCCGTAATGGTGGCTGAACCAATGCAGACTCCTATTTCTGCACCTGCCATTAGTCACGACTCTTACGAAGGTTGAGGATCTTCTCTGGCACCCTCCCACCCCCAAGGGAGGATGACTGGGAGACCTGGATAGACTATGTTGCCCCAAGTGCTAGAATGGCAATGCTCGGAAGCAGCGAAGAGGGTTAGTGAGGCCTCGAGGTCCTGCCCTGGCTACCATCCTTCTAAGCAGACCCGGCCAGTAACCCTGACGACTGCACAAGCCTATCTTGAGGCCTTGGAGAATGTGTATGGGAGCCCAGATTCTGATGAGGACCTATGGTGGAGAGTAAGAAATGCACAACAGTACCAAGGGAGTTGTTGTCTGTGTATGTCTCTCGGCTGGAAAAATTGTTGCAAGAATGCCTCAGAAAGGAGTAGTTTGCCAGCGATTGAACTGGACGAACCAGACTGGACAGAATCCTTAAGTCTCCCCCTTCTCAGAACTGCTGTTGCTTCAGTTCGCCTGGCAAATCGACTGGAATCCCCACCCTCCTATGATGAGTTAATGAGAGAATCGAGGAGTTGAGAAAAGGCGACCTCGGGAGGGACCTGCACCAATAGCTGTGGCTATGACCGAGTGACTGAGGGTGGCCCATCAAGTGAAGTTCAGGGGCAGAGGTTGGCAGTCAATGAGTGCTCTGATAAGGAAAAGATATGCCACAATGGGGTGAACTGTTGAGAGAGATCCGGAATTCAAAACAGTCCTTTATGAAGGCCACGCCTGAAGTCACGGGCCCGACCTATATCCGACTGCATCTGCTATGGGGTGGGGATACCCACCATGTATCTCCTGCTGATAACAGCTCGAACTTCGATTCCTTGACCATGGAAGTGGAGAAACTGAGATGTCTCAAATGCTTATCACGCCGCAGACAGAGATGGCACCAAGGTTTCCAGTTAGTAATACCCCCCCTGGCTCCCAGTGTGCACCTCAGCCAGCTCAAACTCCAAAAAGTATGTTTTGCTATAATTGTGGGAAGGATGGGCACATGAAAGAGATGCCAATCCCCAAAAGACACTGACAAAGTTGCATATAGGCTACAAGGAGAGCTTGGGAGAACAAATCAGTGGTTAAGAGGTGCACGAAATGATCCCAGTGAGGGCACCAAAATGCTAATTCACGTCCTTTTGTGGCAAGGTCAGTTGCCCAGGCCCCCACTACCGCCTCTCCAGACTGGTCCAGAATAGTGGGTCCCTCCATGAGACCACTGTAAAGGTAAATGGAGTGTCTACAAGAGCTGTATAGACAGTGGCTCCCAAGTGACAATTATGTTTCAAGATTGGTATCAGAAGCATTTGTCAGACGTACCCTTACAACCATTAGAAGGACTGCATGTATGGGGGTTAAGTGAGAAGGCCTACCCTATTCTGGGTATATCCGAATTTGGCTGTCTTTCCCCACCTCCGTGGCTGGGTGGCCGAACAAGTAGAGACCCTAGCCTTAGTGTGTCTCCCCACTGGACTGTATGATGGTGTCCCTTTGTTGATTGGAACAAATGCTCATATGTTCAGAAGGCTGGCACATTTGTGTTATGAAAACAGGGTCAAAGACTAGTAGAGCTTTAAGAGTTCGGCTTTAATTAAGAAGGCCTATGAGGCACAGAGAGATGCTGAAAATATAGAACCAGAGGAACCGTCGGAATTGTATGGAAGAAGGATCCTGAGTCTCTGATCCTGGCACCAAATGCCCAGTGTACCTTACAGGGAGGTCCATATCAGAAAGGATGTTAAGAATAAAATATTAATGTTGGATGCACCAGGCGGTGGAAAATTGCCAGAGGGACTGCTGGTCAAGCCTAGTATTTTGCCGCTAGAGCCCATGCTTATGCCAGAAGGGTAATGGTCCAAGTTCATAATGTGTCTGAAAGAGACATTCGAGTAAATAGAGGTTGCATCCTGGCTAATGTGCATTGTGCAGACACTGCAGTGCTACCCAGCAGCAAGAGTTCAAGGAAGAATGACAGAGTAGCGCCTGACTTGTTTGATTTCGCAACTCCCGCTGCCAGCTGAATGGAAAGTGAGGATCAGTGAGAAGCTTGCCCAGAGACCAGGTGTTTTCTTTAAAGGAATGGGACGTGGGATGTGCAAGGAGCTGAGCACAATATCCGGCTGCATGACGAAAGACCATTTCGTGAGAGGTCTCGACGCCTGGCACCTGCTGATATAGATGATGTGAGCGGCATCTGCAAGAGATGTTAGCGGCTGGTGTAATACAAGAATCCAGAAGCCCTTATGCTTCCCCATTGTGGTAGTGAGGAAAAAGAATGGGACAGTAAGGATGTGCGTGGATTATCGCACCTTAAACGCGGACTATCCTGATCAGTACACAATGCCCGCATTCAGGATGCTTTGGACTGCCTAGCGAGGAGCAAGTGGTTCTCTGTGCTGGATCTCCGCAGTGGGTACTACAGATCCCGATGCCCCAGAGGACCGTGAGAAGACAGCCTTTATCTGTCCGCTTGGCTTCTAATTCATGAGGATGCCTCAAGGTTTCAGGTGCCCCAGCCACTTTTCAGCGATTGATGGGCGTGCAGTGGGGACATGAACTTACTAGAGTGCCTGGTATACCTAGATGATGTTATTGTGTTTGGCAGCTCACTGGAGGAACATGAGAGCAGATTATTTAAGGTATTGGATCGACTGGAGGACTTTGGCCTTAAACTGTCCATTGATAAGTGTCAATTCTTTCAAACATCAGTAAAGTATGTGGGACACATAGTATCCACCGAGGAATAGAGACCGACCCAAGTAAAGTTGAGGCCTTGACCACCTGGCCACAGCCCAAAAATCTAAAAGAACTGCAAAGATTCCTGGGATTCTGTGGTTATTATCGAGCTTTCATCAAGGACTATTCAAGAGTGATCCGCCCTTTACTTAACCTTACTCAAGGGTATCCCCAACCCACAAAAATACCAAAAGTCAGCGTCCCTCAAGACTGAAAGAGTGTATTTTCATCCGAGTGAAGTATTTGGGGCCCGCTGGACTCCTGATTGTGAGACTGCTTTTCATGAGATCATATATCAACACCCATGCTCCAGTGCTGGCCTATGCCGATCCAAGAAAACCTTACGTCCTGCACACTGATGCTAGCTTGCAAGGGTTGGGGCTGTGTTGTACCAAGAGCACGAGAATGGCCTGAGACCAGTGGCCTTTGCCAGTAGAAGCCTGACCCCATCCGAAAAGAACTATCCTGTACATAAGTTAGAGTTCCTAGCTTTGAAGTGGGCTATTGTTGACCAATTCCATGAGTACTTGTATGGGGCTAAAATACTAGTAAAACTGACAATAATCCTTTGACCTATGTGCAGACCTCAGCTAAGTTGGATGCCACTGGCCACAGGTGGCTTTCTGCATTATCTACATATGACTATGCTCTCGAATACCGAGCAGGTCTGAACCACATAGATGCTGATGCTCTCTCCCGGAGGCCTGTTCCCCAGAATGATTGGGTCGATTGGCAGAACCTGACATTCGGGCACTCTGCCGAAGTTTGACAGGGAGGAACAAATGTCCACGGACGCAGTGGACTGCATGGTGGATTGCTTGGGACCCTCTGAGAATTGCATACCTGCTGCTTATTGCCACTTTTCTGCAATAGACATTGGTGCACTGCCTCAGCTGGACAATGACAGTATTCAGCGGGCTCAATCCGCGATCCTATGATCAAATCAGCTTTAGAAGCCCTCTATGCAGGAAAAGATGTGTCCAAATTACGCTCCACTGATTTGAGAACTGCACTGTTATACAAAGAAGGTCCTAAGTTGAAACTGATCAATAAACTGTTATATAGAGAAACAGTAGACAGAGGGGACAAGTAGACAAACAACAACTGGTGCTGCCCACTGCCTTTCGAGACTCAGTATTGAGGTCCTTGCACAACCACATGGGGCACCTTGGTATAGACAGAACACTTGACTTGGTGAGATCCAGATTCTATTGGCCTAAGATGGGGCTGATGTGGAGCAACACATACTAACTTGTAGTCGCTGCTTACAGAGAAAGCTTTGCCCCAGAGGGCTGCCCCCTTGTTAACATAACCACCAGTGCACCCATGGAGCTGGTCTGTATTGATTTTCTGAGTTTGGAGTCAGATCAAAGAAATATCAGTAATGTGCTGGTGGTCACTGACCATTTCACGAGATATGCCCAAGCTTTCCCCACCAAAGACCAGAAAGCATCCACTGTAGCCAAAGTACGTGAGAAAACTTTTTGTTCACTATGGGGCTCACAAAGAATCCATTCTGATCAAGGAGAGACTTTGAGAGTCGTCTGATCAAAGAGATGCTTTCTCTGTGGGAGTGAGAAAGTCCAGAACCACTCCTTACCACCCCAGGGGACCCACAGCCTGAACGTTTCAACCGCACTTTGCTAGATATGCTAGGCACCCTGCACCCAAAGGACAAGCCTAGATGGAGCCAACAAATTAGCACCCTGGTACATGCTTATAACTGCACCAAAAGTGATGCCACTGGGTTCTCCCCACCGCCTGATGTTTGGAAGAGAAGCTCGACTACCGGTAGATGTGTGTTTTGGGGTCTCTCCTGATGGGGTTCAAGCTGACAACTATTTACAGTATGTGCAAAAGTTAAAGGCCCAGCTAACTCATGCTACCAACTGGCTCAAACCATGGCTGCCAAAAGAAATCTGGCCAACAAAGAAAGGTATGATAAAAGGTGAAAGCACAGGAACTCCAGGAGGGAGATCGGTATTGCTAAGAAATCTGGGACTGCATGGCAAACACAAGATTGCTGACAGATGGCACCATCTCCCTCACATTGTAGTGGGCAAACTAGATGATCTGCCAGTGTACAAAGTAAGGCCTGAGAACAATTCAAAGATGTAAAAACAATGCATAGAAATCATTTACTACCCATTGGACAAATCCTGATTGAGTCTGAGCCCCAGAAGATGCCCCTCTGGACCAGTGACTAGAGCTGCTGCTAAGAAAAGATCAAGGAAGTCTGCACCTACAGAAGCAGAGTTAAAGTGTTCCCCTGCACAAGTCCCAGTTGAGCATGACTGTCAGTCCATATCAGAAGAAAGTGAGAGTGACTTTGAATACTATCCTTCTTACGAACTGAGTCAATTGTTCGGGGCAATCCCTAGTCAATACTGGAGACAAAGCTGGGCCTTCTGACTGTCTATGCCCCCAGCTTCATCCCTGGAGCCAATGCTCCCAGAAAGTGAAGTGCAAAGCATCAGATCAGATGAAATGGAATCATTGTGCATGGTTGAACTGTTTGAGCTTTCAGGGAGGAAAATGATAATTGGGGCAGACTGGTGATACACCGAACAAGAAGAGTATTTTGAGTGCCCTGACAGTCCACTGCCAGTGTCTGAAAGCTCTCCATGCAGGCCAAATGTTGTGGACTCAGAAACTGTAACTCCTGGAGCTGAAAGTGCCCCAAGTTCTAGCCTCTCTACCCCATGGAGACTCCCTGACAAGTGAGAACAATGCTGAAAATGAGGCTCAGAGTGCAGAGACTGTAACAGCTCCCCTAGAAAGACTGGTCGAGCTGTAAAGCCTGTGGTGCACCTCAGTTATGATTCCCTGGGCGGCCAGTGGACCTGCCTCTCAATGTTGTCCATAAAGGGTGTATGTGTCCCAGGCTCATTGCCCAAACTGGCGTTAGTGCTAACTCAAGTTACTTGTGTTGCCCTCTAAGTATGGTGCCCTTGCCCGTCCAGCCCCAAGGTAACTGATAGGAAGGGTCCCTCTCTTCAGGTTTCATGTACAAGAGGTAATAACTTGAGTTATGGTACAATGTGTGTGTTATACTGTGTAAAGTGGCGTACTGCAATGTTTCAGAAATGGTTCTTGGTAAAATGATGTATTGACTGATGATTACATGTGTGAGCCTAATGCAAATGTATATGGTTGCAGTTGAAACTTATGGGTACTTGCTTGGCGGACGTCAAGCTTTTCCCAAACCAGGAAGGGTGTAACCCCTGCAAATGGGGGTTCCCAAAAGACTTCCAGGAGCTTGCTTGAATGCTCCAAGCCTGAATGGTGTTTGGCGTTTAAGCCATTTATCAGTGAGTGTTTTTAGAACCTCTGGTACTGTCTCTTTAAGAGCTGTCTGCTTGCAGACATAATTAGTTGTATGGGGACTGTGTGTTTCTTTGATTGAGTACCACTCAAGCTGCTGCCAATTCACCCCATTTTGCAGTCACTAGAGTGCAAAGGGAACCTGTCTGAAAGATGTAACTGATTGCCAGAAATCATTTACAGTAATAATAAAATTACAGTTTGTCTAACCTGCTTTCTTTGCAGTCAGAACTGTCTGCCTAGTTCCCATTCTGGTTTTGAACTGCTGAACTGGACCAATCAGTGTGGGGTAAACTAGCTCTAAAATGATGCCTTGGACGAATCAGAACTTGGGACTCATAATCTGAGCCAGCCACAAGAGGATTGTATGGGCAGTGACTCTGGGAGATGTAGTTTAGACTTGTGTGCCTTTTGGACCAACAGCAGCAGTCTATTGTGAGTGACAGCCAATCCAGTCAAGAACTGGGAGGAACTCAAAGGAAGTGCCGGTTTTTGTCTGTTGGGAGTTTCAGTTTGAGATCTGAAAGTGAAGGGAAAGAAACCCTGTGCTCCTTCAGTGCACAGTTTCAGTCAAAAACGGGTGCAAGGCCCAGAGTTCGGTTCTACAACTTGTGTAACTGCTTGTTAGGACTGAATCCGTCCTGTGAAAAGAATCAAAGGATCTCTGAAGAGTAGAAACCAGGCTCACCCTGAGAAGACTGAAGAAATTGTTGAATTACACTCGTCTGTCAGGAACTGAATCTGCTGTGTGTTCTCCTGGTTATTGTGCAGTAATTGCGATTGGGATACAGATGCAGCCTGCCTGGTATAGTGCTTTCTTTTTTACCATATAAATGTGTGAGGAGTCTCTTGGAGATCAAAAGTAGCCCTGCTGACATTGAAGGACCATATCTTCTTTGGAGTGCGTGAGTACTAATTCGGGTCGCTCCCTGTTGAATTGCCACATTGAATCCAAATGGAATTACTGTACTGCTGACTGTTTAATTTTCCTTTTCTCTGTGTGAAAGGGCCCTACCAGCTGCCACGGTTTGGACTAGCCACTAGGGCCTGGGTACCCAGGGACAGTAACTGGTAGGGATAGGCCTGTGCACAGAGCCATCAAGTAGATAGTAAAGTGATAAGCTAATTAACCTGATTTCCCCTGTCCTTGTTATATCCCCTAAATAAATCAGAGCTGTTTGTTTCAACAAAGTTATACTGCCTGAGGTATTTGTCTATGTTAAAGTACTGTACTGTGATTGTTGCACTGTATCTTATTTTACAGGATGTCCGGTGCCTGAACCAGCCTTGGGGGTAAGTGTATACTGTGAAGGTAATTCTGCTATATTGTGTGGGCCACTAGTGGGAAGAAAGGGGTTGCAGTGTCCCAGAGGGCTGTGACCAAGTAAGTTTAACTATTGCAAACCCTGACCTCTGGGTGGAGGCACCCGCCATTGGATCCAGCCCCTCAACCTGTTGTGGCAAATCAGGCAGGGGTAGTAGCCCCTGGGATAGCGCCATCTAGGGGTTACAGAAACATGTTAGACTCTTTCACCTTGTTAATGCCCTTAAGGTGTTTGAATGTTTCGATCATATCACCTCTCTCCTTTGCTCTAGGTATACATATTGAGTTCCATTAATCTGTCCTCATATGTTTTCTGATACAGTCCCTGCACCATTTTGGTTGCCCTTCTCTGGACTGCCTCGATTTGGTTAATGTCCTTGTGAAGGGGTGGCCTCCAGTACTGCACACAGTACTCCGGAGTGGAGCCTAACCAGTGTCTTGTAAAGAGGGATTATTACCTCCCTCTTCTGACTTGTGATGCCCTACTAATATACCCTAACATCCTCTAGCCTCACCTACTGCTTTAGTGGTCTGCTTGGATGATTTCAGGTCATCTGTGATGATGATGCCCAAGTCTCTTTCTTCCCTTGTGACTGCTAGCAACTCCTCCCAGCCTATAGGTGACTTCTGGGTTTCTCTTCCCTATGTGCATGATCTTGCACTTCTTTGCGTTAACCCCAGTTGCCACTCTTACAACCATTTTGCTAGTTTATCCAGATCTTTTCTCATTCTGCCAACCCCATCTGGATCATCTACTCTGTTGCAGATCTTGGTGTCATCTGCAAACAGACAAACCTTACCCTCCAGTCCTTCTGCAATGTCACTGATGAAGATGTTGAAGAGGACTGGCCTAGGACTAATCCCTGAGGTACCCCACTAGTGACTTGCGTCTCTTCTGACTGTGTATTGTTTACCACATAGAATATAGAATTTGACGGCAGATAGGACTGCTTGGTCACCCAGCCTGCCCATTTCCCTACCTAATGGATAAGTTGCAGATCCTAGTTAACCAACAGCCTACTTCTTCCTACCCCCATCCCTAAAATTGCCTTATGACTGTCCCATGCATTCTTGAATTCCACCACTGTTTTTGACTCCACAACCTCCTCCGGAAGGCTGTTCCATGCAGCCACAACCCTATCTGTGAAAAATACTTCCTTACATTACCTCTGAGCAGCCTCCCCATCTTCAAATTGTGCCCACTTGTTCTTGCACACCTCTTTTTCTGAAAGATGCTACCCTCTTGGACTTTGTTGATTCCCTTGAGGTACTTGAAAGTTTCTATCATGTCCCCCTCTCTCTCCTTTCCTCGAGGCTATACATTCTCTGTTTTCTGCCCATCAACCAGTTTGCCACCCAGCTAACCAACCTCTGACGCACACCCTGGCCTACCTAGCTTATTAATCAATCTTCTATGTGGAACAGTATTGAAAGTCAAGGTAGGTGACATCAACTGCTCCCTTTGGTCCACCACTCTGGTTACCCAGTCAAAGAAATCTACTGTATGAGATTAGTTTGACAGGACCTTCCTTTGTAAACCCATGCTGTCTTGGATCATGTGTCCTATGGATTCCAGGTGTTGCACTATCCTTTCCTTAGAGTGCCTCCATAATCTTGCCACTACTGAGGTAAGACTGACTGGTCTGTAGTTCTCTGCCTCCTCCCTGCTACCACTCTTGTGGGCGGGATCACATGAGCTCTTCTCCATTCTTCTGGGACCTCTCCTGTGCTCAGATACTCACTAACAGTTCTGATAATGGCTCTGCTAGTTCCACCCTTAGCTCCTTTAGTACCCTGGGATGTATGCCATCAGGTCCCATTGCCTTGTCCACCCTGAGCTTATCGAGCTCTTGTAGGACCGTTCTTTTGTGAAGGGACTAGTGCATACCTCCTTCCCCCGTGTCCATGGTGCTGGAGCTGTGGGCCTGCCCTACCTTCTCTTCAGTAAATACTGAGCAGAAGTATCTATTTAGGATAGATGCTTAAACATGGTCCTCCTCCTCACATGCCCCTTATCCCTTTGATCATAGTAATACCTCCTCTGGACTTTCTCCTTTCACTAATGTATCTGTAGAAAGTCTTGTCACCTTCTTTTACTGTTTGTGCTAGTGTTTCCTCGGTTTGTGCCTTTGCCTGCCTTACTGCCTTCCCTTAGGGAAGTTTGGTGTGCCTCCCTATCTTCATCCTGCTGTGTTCCCTTATATTTCCTGAAGGCCAGCCTTTTGGCTCTGACCTTTTCTGCTACTGTTTTTGAGAACCAAAGTGGTTTCCTTCTTCTTTGCACTTCCTTTTCTCTCTAACTCAATGGGATGTTGCTTCAAGTATTTGCATCTTTAATGCTTGCCCACTTTGCCCGTATCCCTCACCTGTATTTCTTTTTTTGCCGGGCTAGCTTATCAGGGTCCTCATGTTTGGGCATACCCGACCCCAAAGAGATTCTCCCACTCCAGTCTACTCTGCCCTCCCCACTACATATCTGCCCACTGTGTCTACCACCTTGTCAAGAATTCTGGCCTATATCCCACGGGGAACCAAATAGCCATCCCCTAGCCTTGGATGAATAACAAGAGGATACCCATGTCCCACCCATAGAGTCGCCTGTTTTTGAGCCTCCACAGCCATCATGTGGGTCTCTTGTAAGCAAAATGCATGTAGCCTAGCCTTCTTAACCTCAGACAGGTTCCTCTTTCTCTTCAATCAAATCAATCAAGATTTATTGGATAGCATGATTGAGAAAATACATTCTCTTTGCAAATGCGCCCAAACAAATATGACATTACAAAATATAAAACATACAGAAGTTACTGACTGACTTCAAGCCATTATTGTTCCCTGTGACTATTTTTACTGAGTTAGCTATTGTCAGTGTGGGTCCTTAGCCACCCAGACACAGAAGTTAAACTCCACATAAGTATTGACCTACCACTCCAGATTCACCATAAGAATAAAACCAATGCAAAACACCAGTATGTATAACCTATTTTTACCCTAGCAACCCCCACCGGAAACCATGCAGCTTGAACCTGATAAAGCCAAACACCCTCATGTAGAGCCTGGTACTGAACGTGCCCTGGTAAACCAATTTCCCCACCTCCTGTACCGGGAAAGTCTTGTCCTGGTATTCTGTCCCTTGCAAACTGATGGTGGTAATAACACTGAACAGGTAAAAATTGATTCATGAGATCTTGTGAACATTATCGTGGGCACACTTAAAAGATAATATAAATGGTGCCCCAACAGCAGACACATGTAACAGAACAGGAGGGTGGAGGCCAACCACCCCCTTCACTCAACTGAGAGAGGGTAACCATACTGAGTGAAACATTAAGTAAAACTAAACAAGCATAATTGTGCCTTAATATAGTGATCAACATCCAGATGGGTCAATGAATAGCAAAGTTTTTTTTGTATTATATATTTATTAGATTTTGCAAGTAGAACTTACAAGACAATCCCGACATGCAGCCCGGGTGGCACTGAGGGTTGAGGCGCTGGGACGCCACACCTTGCGCCACGCTGGCATCCCCGGTTCGAGAGCGAGCCAGGCCGCCGGAGTCAGCAGGGAGGATAGAGATTGAGGGGCCTGCCGACAGCTCTCTGTTTCCGGGGTGGGTTTGGGAAGCGCCACTCTGAGGCAACCTCTGGCAGTGGCTGCAGGATCGCCAGTGGAGCAGCGGCGTAATGCCTGGGGGCAGAGCCACGGCACTACATTGCCTTGCTGACTGGGCTCCGCGGGGAGGGGGTACAACAAGCAAAAATACCTTCTGCTCATCGGTGAGATGAAGGTGGCCCAGGGGACTTCACCCACATCCCATCTGCTATTGACGCACCTCGGATCTTCCTCCAAGCCAACCCGATGACACCAAGGTAGGCACTTCACTCTTAGGAGGTTACCACCATAGGAGGTGGAATCAGCCCGAGATGGTACCAGGGGTTGAGCCTGCCTGGGGTCTTTCGATGGAGGAGATCGAGGGGAGATGAGGGTTCAGTTGGGAGTAGGGCGGACTCCGTGTGGGCACCCCTGAAGGATGTCCGGGAAAGATGCAGAAATAAAGTTAAAAAAAAAAAAAGACAATCCCAACATGGGAGGATAACAGTACAGAAAATATATCCAAACATTCAGACAGAGGATTATCATGCAGGACACCTCCCTGGCATTACAGCATAGGAAAACCCAAATATAATATCAATTCATCCCATTGCATGCAACTCAGGAAGTCCACAGGCGAATCAAATGCCCAATATTGTAACCCTCACAATAAGATAAGCTGACCAGTAAAAACACAGTCCAAAAAGATTCCTAACACGGTCCAACATCATACAAGAAAATTTCTTGCCCCCATTATACAAGAAACAGTATACCAAGACTAACAAACATTACAGTGGTGAGAACATTGGTGGACTACATAAGTCAATGTGGCATATCCCGGCAGTAAATATGGAAATAGTCCAGCTCAAGGAGATTGCCCCAAATGTCCATACAGAGAGAAGCTCCATGCACAATAACGATTAATTGACTAGGGCGTGTAAATAACAGTAGTCCGGGAAGAAATCACCCCAAAACTCATGTGTCCTAAAGAAAGAGAGAAACAGCATCACAACAGTAGGATCAATTTTGGAATACTGCACATGGGGCCAATGAAAGTAACAGCTTCCATAAGGATACATTACAGTCCCCAGCCCCGACCCATATAACAAACTTACAATATAGCGTAAATCTATACAATACTTCAGTTCTCATCCAACAAAGCTGCACCATCCCCTGCCGCCTCCATCTCCTATTCAGTACACTGAAAATGTTTATCCGTGTCCTTAGCGCCACTAAATTGATATTGTCGCCACTGCCACATTACGCTGAGCCTTGCTAGAAACTAAAGTTTGTGCTGGATCTTAAACTGGCATAGGCAGCCGATATTTTATCATATGCTTTGCGCTTTGTCAGGTGGTGTAGGATAAGTCCGGAATAGCTGGATGCTGTCATCTCCATATTTCAAAATTTGTTTCCTCCTAGCCAAAGTGAGCACCGGTCTCGGTCACCCACACCAGTGCACACCACCGCCAAAGTGCGGGAGATGTATCTGTTGCCATATGCCTGGGAGTAAGTTGATATGCCCTTCCGAATGAAATAGTGGGGACATCCTGAGATGATCCCAGGATGGCAGGCAGAAAGGAGCAAACGAAACCCAGGCAGTCTTCTCCTCTGAGTTTTCAGTCAGTCCCAGCACTATGATGTTCTGCTCCCTCACCTGATTTTCAACAGCCTCTAATCGCTGGCACAACAGCGTGTTTTCTTTAGTCAGTTTAGTTGTGGCATCACAGGCCTTTAACACTGAAGACTCTGAGCGCTGGATCGCCTGTTCAAACTGGTCCATCCTGGATTCCAGGGCGATACCCTGTGAGTCAAAATGTCCAGCTTTTTATCAGTATCCTAAACCAATTTTACAAGCCGATTCAATGTAGTTTGTATGGAAAGGAGTATCGCTCCATCTGTTGGCACATTCGCTGGCACAGAGGCTTCACCTGTAGATGCAGATCACACCTCTTCTTCTAGCTGTGACTTTTAGAAGCAAACAATGCTGCAGGTGGTAGGGGTACCATGATTTTTCCCCAAGATGTCACTCCTGAACATCTCCAACACCTGATCTCACACTGTAAAAAACATAAATTTAAACCAGTTTATATAAAAATTCTCTGGAGCTCAGGGATGTAGCTGCTCAGCAGTGCCCGCCCCCAATAAGCAAAGTTTCTGCATATTATCTGGTCTGGAGACTCGTACAGAGCTAAAAGACTTTCTTCACCCCTGAAGAGAGGCTCATCACCGGACAAGATGGAAACAGAGCAGCCCAGAGAAGTCAGGTCATTATGGTGGGCATTGCCATTCATTGTTGGAGGGGTCATTTCCCACCTCCCTGAGGTGTACACATAATTCAGTGTGGATGGTGGTCTGTGGCCACTTTTGAGAAAAGTCCATGTCACCCTGAATAACAAGAGGCTGAGGGCAATGCGGTGCAGGTCCAGCTTATATATCTGGCACCACATGAAGGCTAATAATGCCACATGCCCCAGATAGCTTGACCCACTGTAACCCATGTCCCTCAGACATGGTCTGGGCAGAGCAGTGACCACAAGGCACTTTCATGTGCATTTAAATCTAAACGTCTCTGATGTCAAACGCGTAGATGTAGAGGCCATTAGGCTATTTAGTGTAAATGGGTCTCTGGCAGGCCCCAGGTTAGTTCATCAGCTGTCCAGAAAGTACATCTTTACTTTTGATGATCCCTCCTCATGGGAAGAAGGGTAAAACACTTTTTATATGGCTTTTAAAGCAAGTGAGCACAAGCTCTGCAGCTTGGAAATTCAGAAATTGTCCTAGCTATTAGGAGATTAAATTCAGTACCTTCATGGACTAAGAGAGTCCCATTATGACAGTCAGCAACCCCATGGAGGAGAATCCACCTCATGCACCCCATGTCCTGCCCAAAGCTCAGCCAGAGGTAAGCTCGCTAAGTGTTGATGCAAGAAGGGGCAGGTAAGCTAGTGCAGTCTGAAGTTATGTCAAAACCGAGAGGATAGTGAGCAAACAGTCAAAAGGTGGATAGCAAAAAGCATACACTTATCTTTTATTTGAAGCACCTGTATTAGATGAAGAGCACCCCTAGCCGATCTTGATTCCTTATCGAGCCACTTCTCTGCCTCTCCAAGGCTGGTAAAAAACATGGAAGGCTTTCCTGCATGGTCAAACCTTAACTTAGCAGGGTAGAGGAAGGCAAAGGACCAGCCGAGAGAGTACAGCCATGATCTGACTGGGTTAAACTTTTGCCGCTTTAGCTGCATCTCTTGGCTGTAGTCTTGGAAGATGTGCACCTTTCTATTGCTTACTGAGCTGGATCCATGTGCCTTCACTGCTTTTATTATGAATTCCTTGTTGGTGTACCTCAAATATTTAATGAGGCAATGCCTCAGGCAATCTCCAGGTTTTGGTGAAGGCCAAATCTGTGAGCCCGTTCAGCTTAACTGCAGGGCCTCAGGTTGCAAGTTGAGCTGTTCCACAAGCCATTTCTGCAGGTCTTGGTCAATAGTCGACTGTTGGGGAGGGGCTTCAGGGGCCAAGGTTTGCATGAGCATGGCTGTTGCCATGTTGGAAGAGTGTTCTTTTCTACCCATCAGTGTCTGTCTTAAGCACAGCTGACACATGTGCTGTAATGCTCAATGGCCATCTTGCACATGGCTGCACTTACACAGCTTATCCACATCTGCACAGTTCAGGCCGCTAGGCACCTCCTCATCTGGTCAGAAGTGTTCCACTGAGAAGTCTGGTTCCACAGGCACAGCTTCACACCTGGTCATAGCCCCTCCCATCCCTGGCCAATGAGCAGTCTCCTTCTCCCTCAGTGGAACCTGGGCTGTGAGAAATGGCATCTTCCTTCAGGAACCTCACCGCAGTGATGATTCGTCTCTCTGAACAACTGGTTGACAAGGACTCTTCAAAACAAAACAAATGACAACATTCAGTTGCCCCCCAACCTCTGGATCACAAACTTTGTCCATCACATGTGCTGTTGGATGAAGAAGCGGAACTGGACTATGAAAGTGGGGAGTGGCACTTCTTGGATGAGGAGCTTGAACTATCCTTCTCAGGCTGGAACATTACTTGGGTAAGCTCTCAACAATGATGAAGCACATTGGCATTCCCAGGGCCATGGCATACTGGCTTGTTGACATCTCCTTTGATTTTCCCCAGATTACTAGAGTCAATTCAAATGCCCTCTTGTTCTGGGTAGTGGCATTCTTGGTGAACACATCCTACAATATCCTACAGACCATGGCTAAGCATTCCTTGTACTCAGTCCTGGCCAGGCAGGCACACTAGCTCCACCCATGGGCTGTGGACATGTCTTCAAAAGTGTTCTTACTCCACATGCCCTTCTAGGAAACCCTCATCAAGCATGTCTCCGACTCTACAACACCAGATCAATGAGGAATAAGACTGCCATTATGGCAGATTTAATTTCTGTTTCCTTGGTTGATCTGACTTGCATTGTGGAGACCTAGCTGGGTGATGACGTGGTCCAGTTCTGGAGGAGGTGGTCTCAGCTGAATTCTCTTTAGTGCACTGCCCACAGAGGGATCCTGAGGGGAGAGGGCCATCTGTTTTTGATTTGAGTTGAACATCATGGTGCACCCAATGGGGAAAACCTTGTTGTTTTAATTCATGGCTGTGCATGGTGGTCCAGGTGCACATTGCAGGATCCAACTTGTGTACTGGCCTCCGGCTAAGGAGGAGTCTCTGCAGGAAGTCACAGACTTCTTCTCTAACAGGATGTTGAATTCATCCAGATGGATTATTCTGGGCAAGTTAAATGCTTGGATCAGTGAAGAATTCTCGCATTTTGGGCAGGATTTCCTCCAGTTGATGGATTCACTGGGCCTCACACAAGTGGTCAGTTTTGCAACTCATCAACACAGGCACACACGTTGACCCAGTTTTCTAAGCCTCAAGATTAGTAATCTTGACACTGATCTGATCAGTTGGTCAGACCATTGCACTGTGAAGTTTTACTTTGGGCCCTCCTTGTTGTCCACCCCTGTGGAGATGATTCAGTACCAACTAGAAGGGCTATAGCCAGAAGGATTGCAGGTGATATTGAATATCTTGGTGGTGTTGGTGGCTTGTGAGGCAGGTTCAGAGGAGGTAGAGGGGGCCAATAACAGGGTCATCACTGAGTCTTCGATACTGTCGCACTCCATCATGTAGGACCCCATGTCTCACGCTGGGTTTCCATGATTTTATGAGGCACTGAGGAGTCAAGACTAATGATCGAAGGTTAGAGCACTGTTGGAGGAAATCCAGAGCCCAGGAAGACAAACTTGCTTTGAATATTCAATTAAGATGAATATCAAAGGGAAATTACCTGTAAGAAGGCATAATTTTTGTCCAGGAAGATTGTGACTGGGAGGTTGGCAAGCCAGTTCTTCCACACTGTAGAGAGGGTATTTAAATCTACCTCTCTGCAGCTGGCTAAGCGGGTTCAGCTACAAAGTACGAAGAGTTTATTTGACTCTTCTGGGACAGCGTCCTCTGTTCAGTCAGGGATCTCACCGGGTAGTCTATTACAACCAAGCGGGTTAAGCCTGATTCTAACAGACTTGCTCATCTGTCTTAGGAAAAGTTCTGGCCAGTCATGATATAAGATGTATGTAAGGTAATCCCAGAGCTCACCCATGTTTTGTGAACTAGAAACAGGCCCAAGATGATTACTAGTCAATTGTGTGGGATTACTTAGTATGGTGTTCACAGGGATTGTTTGGTGCCCTTACTGGAGGAGGTCTTCCCAGATGCTTTGAAAATGCACTGGTTAGTGCCCTTCTGAAGAAACCATCTTTGGATGCAGACATCCTGGCAAATCATTGCCCTGTCTCTAACAAGTCTTTTTAGGAAATGTTATTGAGAAGGTTGTGGCACAGTAGTTTTAGGCACACCTGGCATCCTTTTTCATCTATGAGCTCCTCAAGTCTGGTTTCAAATCTAGAACAGCAGCAAGACAGCGTTAATTAGGTGCACAGTGACTTTCTCAGGGCAAGGGTAAGGAAGAATGATCAGTTCTCAGTCTCCTCAATCTCTCCTCAGCATTTGCTGCTGTAGACCATGGGTAGTTGTTGGACCATCTATGGAATATGGAGGACTCACCAGCAAGGTCATCTGCTGGTTTGCTTCCTACCTCAGGGATAGGATGCAGAGGGCTGTGATGGCAAATTTCTTATCACCCTGAGTGCCCCTTCTCTGTGTCATACCCCAAGAGCTGGTCCTCTTACCTGTGTTGTTTACATTGCACATGCTGCCCCTGGTTAAGATTATCGGGTGATACAGTGTGGGTTAGCACTGTTTCTGTTCTTTGTCAGTGCTCTTCTGTTGCCTCTGTCTGCAGCAGGTACCTGAACATCTACTTATTGTGGTAAGCTGCTCTTGTCCTTAGGTTTTTGGTATTGTCTTGCAGATAACTGATGCAATCATAAATACCTCCATATCTATGCTTCATGTACCCTTTATGAAATGTATTTATTTTGTATTTTTACATTTTTCAGATACTGTTTCTGTTATACTGCTATGTAACAGCTGTACTTATCTCCTTGTATTTACTGTATAATTGCAATACTTTATTGTCATTTGTTTGTATTCTCCCAGTTTGTACCTGAAAGTAGGCATTTGACTGTTAGTGCAGTTATCTGGTAAATAAAAACTATATAAATATGTAGATGATACCCAGCTGTATCTGTAATTTGCACCTGGAACACCCAATGCAGTCGAGATGCTAAATTTGTGCCTGACTGAGATTCAGGACTTGATGGCATCTATCTGGCTGTGGCTTAACCCAGACAAGACTAAGGTACTGGTGATCGAGTCAGGCCATAGGGGTAGCAGTGGCAGCCAAAGAACTGATGGGGCTTCAGCTCAGGTTCTCTAGGCTGGTAGCCCCACCAGGTGAAGAATCTGGGGTCATTCTGGATGATGGGCTAACATTTGAGGCTCAGATGTCAACTGTAGACCAGAGTGACTTACTATCTGAGGATCATCAACTGGATTAAATTCCTTATTCCTCAAGGACCTTCCAACACGGTGCATGCATTTCTGACATCTAGGCTCGATTACTGTAATGCAGTCTACCTCGGGGTCAATGGAGGCACCCTGTGACACCTGCAGCTACTGCAGAATGCAGTGGTCAGGTTGCTGACAGGCCTACCCACATCGTGCCATGTGACCCTGGTCCTGCATGATCTGCACTGGCTGCTGGTGAAGTGGCATGTTACCTTCAAGGTTGGTCTGCTGACCTTTAAGACTCTAACAGGAGAGTCCAGGCACTAGCACTATGCTCAGGTAAAGAAAGCTCAATGCTGACTTGTAGTTCAGATGCTGAAGATTTTATTAAATGTTCAAAATTTTCACCAAACAAACAGGGTGGAAGGCAGGCCGATGTTTTGCGAACCGCACGTACACTTTGTCAAAGTACTTGCCTCCTACAGGTATAACACTTAAATACAATGTAGTGCACTGTCACATTGCAAAGTGCAAAAGTTAAACATGGACAGGCATATGTGTACAGTTGTCAGCCCATCCCTACTGGTCCCTTCCCCGCCCTCCAAGGGCTGCTTCCATTAAGAAATTGCACTTTCTGTAGAGTGGTGCACAAGAGAAGTTGACATTTTTTCGATGAAGTGAGTCTGTATATAGATACTATCTGTGATTGACCAATCTTGAGGAAATTTCAGTATCTGTAAGCACAATCTGTAATCTGCGCCTAATGTAAATGACTCTGTGATCTTCTGACTGTATGTAGGAAAAAGTTTAATAAAGAATATAATTGGAAAAAACTCCCATGCAAGATCATGACTATGTTGTTAACAGTTTCGTAAACTCTAGTACTACTTTGGTCCTATACATGGCATTCTCTAAGTGTACCTGCTTTTGTATAAACAAAAAGATACAAGTATTCAAGAGGCACATGGGGAACACCTTGGAGATATTGATCAAGGTACTGACAGCAATGCATTAGCTGCACTTATCAATCAAAATGGTACCAACAGAGAAAAACATGAATTCAAATTGATTGGCACTGAACAAGTACATACAGGACCGGTGTGTGTGTGTGTGTGTGTGTGTGTGTGTGTGTGTGTGTGTTAGTGTGTGATCTGGACAATCTATTAATGAGACGAGCAAATCACTCCATCATCCAGGGCTTAATGATAGAATGAAATTGGCTCATTTTGATATAACACTTTTGATAGTCTGACATAAAATCATTTGTAAATCTGATTGATATCCTGTGTGTGATATAAATTAGCAACCAAGTTGTTCTTTCACTGATTTGTCTCCATCAGGTTTTTCCTCTCCCATCCCATTACCTTGTTTCTTTACCCTCTTCCACTTTTACCTTCTCCTCTGTATTCACCAACCCCCAACCTTCCCTCCCTTTGCACTCCCTTACCTTTGTTCTAACATGGTTATCTTCCTGTTATAACTAGTAGCCTATTTATCAGTATATGCTGTTTCAAATGAACTTAGTTCCAGGTAATCTAAAAAGGTGAGTCCAAGAAATTGAATGTGTTGGGTTTTTAATATTTAAATATATGTAATTGTTATGTTCCATATGCCTGTCCATTTTTAACATTTTCCACTTTCACTTTGACTTTGCACTTCACTATATTTAAGCTGTGTACCTGTAGGAGTCAGGCACCTTGACAAGGCACATGCAGCTGCGTAAAACATTGTTCTGCCCTCCGCCCTGTTTGTTTCATTAGTGTTGTGCACATTTAATAAAATCTTCTGCATCTGAACTAGAAGTCAGCATTGGCCTTTCTTTACCTGAGCATTGTGCATGTGCCCAGATGTTCCTGTTTGAACTGTAAGCTGTTTTGTCCAAGAGCACCATGGGCTGCAGTGCATTTTTAGTGATTGCCAGTTTAACCTATAAGGCCGTACAGGGGTTGGACCATAGCTACCTGTTGGAATACCTGAATCCCCACTGATTCTTATGCCCTCTTTGCTCCACTAGAGGAGGGGTCTCCTTTCACTCTCTAGGGCCAGGTTGAAGTCCTCCAGAGAGCAGTATTTAAACTTGCTGGCTCAATGTTGTGGAATATGCTTCCAAGGTTATCAGGGGTCCCTTCAGTAGAGGCCTTTAGAAGGGGTATACCTTTTCAGTCAGGCCTTTGGAGACCAGTGATAGCTTTGGGACATTTTATCTATCTGATGATGTTGCTATATTATACATTTTAAATACTTATTTATTGAAATTCGGCCATCTTTTCAAAAAGCAGAGTATTTATTTTATGTTAATGTTTATTTGTTAGCCCTGTAATTCCTAATCTGTTTTATACTACGTGTCTTGTAGGTGCATTGAATCTCTAGGGAAGGACACGCTATAAACAAAATCTGCTGCTACTACTACTAATACTAAACTGGCTCTCCTACAAGACAGGAAGCCCTTGGGCTACCATGCCTATCATGATGTACAACGGTACCATCTGGGATGCAAGCTATTCTCCCAGAGGAGCTCACAAGGATCCTTTAACTAAAGCTCCTATTGCTCCAACAGAGACAGCTGGGGCAGAGGTGTGGGGCCATGACCAGGGGTGCAAGAGCTGCAGCTGCAAGGGCCCACTGTCAGGGGCCCACTGCCTCAGAGTCAAGCATTAAGAAAACCTTTGATCACAGACAAACTTGCAGTTTCTCTTTGGACATTGCTTATCTATTTCAAATTAGAGCTATCAACAGTGGCAGCAGTGACAGCAGAAGACTCCATGCCCAGTTTCACATGGTGGGGAATGCAGAAGAAAGAAGCAATAGGGCCCATTACTCAAAACATCTAATCTTGGTGCCGATGTCCTTAGGAGTAGCAGGGACAAATTACATTGTTCAGTTCCTTGATCATGGTGCCATGAAGTGTAGTTTGTATGGAAGGAGTATCGCTCCATCTGTTGGCACATTCGCTGGCACAGGCTTCACCTGTAGATGCAGGTCACACCTCTTCTTCTAGCTGTGACTTTTAGAAGCAAACAATGCTGCAGGTGAGGGGGTACCATGATTTTTCCCCAAGATGCCACTCCTGAACATCTCAACACCTGTTCTCAACGTCACAAAAAACATAAATTTAAACCAGTTTTATATAAAATTCTCTGGAGCTCAGGGATCCAGCTGCTTCCATAATAGCTGCTCAGCATCGCCCCACCCCATAAGCAAAGTTTCTGCATATTATCTGGTCTGGAGACTCGTACAGAGCTAAAGACTTTCTTCACCCCTGAAGAGGGCTCATCACGGACAAGATGGAAACAGAGCAGCCCAGAGAAGTCAGGTCATTATGGTGGGCATTGCCATTCATTGTTGGAGGGGTCATTTCCACCTCCCTGAGGTACACATAATTCAGTGTGGATGGTGGTCTGTGGCCACTTTTTGAAAAGTCCATGTCGCCTGAATAACAAGAGGCTAAGGACAATGCGGTGCAGGTCCAGCTTATATATCTGGCACCAACATGAAGCTAATAATGCCACATGCCCCAGATAGCTTGACCCGCTGTTACCCATGTCCCCAGACATAGTCGGGACAGGCAGTGACCACAAAGCAGTTTCAAGGCGGCATTAAATCTAAGCGTTCTGATGTCAACCGCATAGATGTAGAGGCCATTAAGCTATTTGTGGTAAATGGGTCCCTAGGAGCCCCAGGTTAGCTCATCTGCTGTCCAGAAAGTACCTCTTTACTTCGATGATCCTCCTCATGGGAAGAAGGATAAAACACTTTTATATGGCTTTTAAAGCAAGTGAACACAAGAAGCTCTGCAGCTTGGTAATTCAGAAATTGTCCGGCTCTTAGGAGATTGAATTCAGTACCCTCATGAACTAAGAGAGTCCCATTATGACAGTGAGCAACCCCACGGAGAAGAATCCACCTCATTGCACCCCATGTCTTGTCCCAGCCCAGTCAGAGGTAAGCTCGCTAAGTGTTGATGCAAGAAGGGGCAGGTAAGCTAGTGCAGTCTAAAGTTATGTCAAAACCGAGATGATAGTGAGCAAACAGTCAAAGGGTGGATAGCAAAAGCATACACTTATCTTTTATTTGAAGCACCTGTATTAGATGAAGAGCACCCTTGGCCAATCTTGATTCCTTATCGATCCACTTCTCTGCCTCTCCAAGGCTGGTGAAAAAACATAGAAGGCTTTCCTGCATGGTCAATCCTTAACTTAGCAGGGTAGAGGAAGGCAAAGGACCAGCTGGGAGAGTACAGCCGTGATTTGACTGGGTTAAACTTTGCCATTTTAGCGCATCTCTTGGCTGTAGTCTTGGAAGATGTGCACCTTGCTGTTGCTCACTGAGATGGATCCATGTGCCTTCGCTGCCTTTAACATAAATTCCTTGTTGGTGTACCTCAGCTATTTAATGAGGCAATGCCTCAGGCAATCTCAGGTTATGGTGGAGGTCAACTCTGTGAGCCCATTCAACTCAAACTGCAGGGCCTCAGGTTGCAAGTTGAGCTGTTCCACAAGCCATTTCTGCAGGTCTTTCTCAGGATTTCAGCCCTCAGCCCCTTCAGGAAGGCCAACAATCCATAGGTTGCACCGCTTGGTTTGTCTACTTATGCAATCAGCTCCTCCAGCTGCTCCTTCAGTTGATTATTTTCTGGAGAGACCATGCCCAGGAATCCTCCAGATTGCTGACCCACGCTTTAACTCCATGATGCGAGAAGCATGGGAGTACAATGTTTGGATAGGCCAGTCACTAAACTCTGCAGATGAGTAATCTGTGTGGTGATATTAGTAAATCCACTTTCATCTCTGATTGTACATTTGCCAGAGTTGCAGGGATTTTGGCCAGTGAGCACTCCATCTTTGTTATGTCATGGTCTGACTCCCCTGCTGCTTGGGCCTGCAATCTTGTGTGGGCCTCAGGCCTTGGCAGCGCTCTTTTAAGCGTCTCCACCCGATTCAAAGTTAACTTTGATTGCTTGTTTTTGCTTTCCTGATGCCATCGACCTCACAGGTGCAACTACTGTCGATGATTTCACTCTAGCACTCTTCTGATCTGCTATCTTGGCAATTGTAATGATGTGCCCAGAGGAGTTCAGCTAGAATGCATCCACCATGTTGTAGAGCTAGCCACATTCCCCTGCTCCTTTTTCTTGTGGACAAGTGAGTGCCCCAGGGTCCAGGTCTTGGTCAATAGTGCGACTGTTGGGGGAGCTTCGGGGCACCAAGGGTTTGCATGAGCATAGCTGTGCCATGTTGGAAGAGTGTTATTTTCAACCAATCAGTGTCTGTCTTAAGCACAGCTGACATGTGCTGTAATGCTCAATGGCCATCTTGCACATGGCTGCACTTGCACACAGCTTATCCACATCTGCACAGTTCAGGTCGCTAGGCACCTCCTTATCTGGTCAGAAGTGTTCCACTGAGCAGTCTGGTTCCACAGGCACAGCTTCATACCGGTCATAGCCCCCTCCCATCCTGGCCAATGAGCAGTCTCCTTCTCCCTCAGTGGAACCTGGGCTGTGAAAGCGCATCTTCCTTCAGGAACCTCACCACAGTGATGATTCATCTCTCTGAACAACTGGTCGACAGGGACTCTTCAAAACAAAAACACCTGACAACATTCAGTTGCCCCAACCTCAGGATCAAAACTGGGTCCATCACATGTGCTGTTGGATGAAAAAGGAATTGGACTATGAAAGTGGGGAGTGGCACTTCTTGGATGAGGTGCTTGAACTATCCTCCTCAGGTTGGAACTTCACTTGGGATAAGCTCTCAGTACTGATGAAGCACACTGGCATTCCCAGAGCCATGGCATACTGACTCATTGACGTCTCCTTTTATCTTCCCCAGATTACTAGAGTCAATTCAAATGCCCCTCTTGTTCTGGGTAGTGGCATTCTTGGTGAACACATCCTACAATATCCTACAGACCATGGCTAAGCATTCCCTGTACTCAGTCCTGGCCAGGCAGGCACACTAGCTCCACCATGGGCTGTGGACATGTCTTCAAAAGTGTTCTTACTCCACATGCCCTTCTAGGAAACCCTCATCAAGCATGTCTCCAACTCTACAACACCAGATCAATGAGGAATAAGACTGCCATTATGGCAGATTTAATTTCTGTTTCCTTGGTTGATCTGACTTGCATATGGAGACCTGGCTGAGATGGTAGCGTTGGTCCAGTTCTGGAGGAGGTGGTCTCAGCTGAATTCTCCTTAGTGCACTCCCACAGAGGGATCCTGAGGGGAAAGGGCCATCTGTTTTTGATTGAGTTGAACATCATGGTGCACCCAATGGGGAAACCTTGTTGTTTAATTCATGGCTGTGCATGCTGGTCCAGGTGCACATTGCAGGATCCCTTGTGTTCTGGCCTCCGAGGAAGTCACAGACATCTTCACCAACAGAATGTTGAGTGCATCCAGATGGATTATTCTGGGCAAGTTAAATGCCTGGATCAGTGATGAATTCTTATATTTGGGCAGGATTTCCTCCAGTTGATGGATTCACTGGGCCTCACACAAGTGGTCAGTTTTGCAACTCATCAACACAGGCACACAGTTGACCCAGTTTTCTACCTAAGCCTCAAGATTAGTAATCTTGACATTGAGCTGGTCAGTTGGTCAGATCATTGCACTAAGAAGTTTTACTTTGGGACCCCCTCCTTGTAGTCCACCTTTGGAGATGATTCAGTACCAACTAGAAGGGCTATAGCCAGAAGGATTGCAGGTGATATTGAATATCTTGGTGGTGTTGGTGGCTTGTGAGGCAGGTTCAGAGGAGGTAGAGGGAGCCAATAACAGGGTCATCACTGGAGTCTTCAATACTGTCGCACCTACTCATGTAGGACCCCATGTCTCATGCTTGGGTTCCCATGATTTTATGAGGCACTGAGGAGTCAAGACTAATAATCGAAGGTTAGAGCACTGTTGGAGAAATCCAGAGCCCAGGAAGACAAACTGGCTTTGAATATTCAATTATGATGAACATCAAAGAGAAATTACCTGTAAGAAGGCATAATTTTGTCCAGGAAGATTGTGGCTGGGAGGTTAGCAAGCCCAGTTCTTCCACACTCTAGAGAGGTATTTAAATCTACCTCTCTGCAGCTGGCTAGGCGGGTTCAGCTGCAAAGTACAAGGAGTTTATTCAACTCTTCTGGGACAGAGTGTTCTCTGTTCAGGCAGGGATCTCACGGGTAGTCTATTACAACCCAGCAGGTTGAGCCTGTACTAACAGTCTTGCTCATCTGTCTTAGGAAAAGTTCTGGCCAGTCATGATGTAAGATGTATGTCAGGTAATCCCAGACTGCAGCCCAAGTTTTCTGAACTAGAAACAGGCCCAAGATGATCACTAGTGAGTTGTGTGGATTACTTAGTATGGTGTTCACAGGGATTGTTTGGTGCCCTTACTGGAGGAGGTCTCCTAGCTGCTTTGAAAAATGTACTGGTTAGTGCCCTTCTGAAAGAACCATCTTTGGACGCAGACATCCTGGCAAATCATTACCCTGTCTCTAACCAGTCTTTTCTAGGAAATGTTATTAGAAGGTTGTGGCGCAGTAGTTTTAGGCACACCTGGCATCCTTTTTATCTATGAGCTCCTCAAGTCTGGTTTCAAATCTAGGAACAGCAGCAAGACAGCGTTAATTAGGGTGTACAGTGACTTTCTCAGGGCAAGGGGAAGGAAGAATGATCAGTTCTCAGTCTCCTCAATCTCTCCTCAGCATTTGCTGCTGTAGACCATGGGTAGTTGTTGGACCATCTATGGGAATATGGAGGACTCCCAGCAAGGTCATCTGCTGGTTTGCTTCCTACCTCAGGGATAGGATGCAGAGGGCTGTGATGGCAAGTTTTTATCACCCTGAGTGCCCCTGCTCTGTGTCATACCCCAATGGCCAGTCCTCTTACCTGTATTGTTTACATTGTATATGCTGCGCCTGGTTAAGATCATCGGGTGATACGTTGTGGGTTATCACTGCTTCTGTTCTTCGCCAGTGCTCCTCTGTTTCCTCTATCTGCAGCAGGTACTGTGAACATCTACTTATTGTGATAAGCTGCTCTTGTCCTAAGGTTTTGTGGTATTGTCTTGCAGATAACTGATGCAATCATAAATACCTCCGTATTTATGCTTCATGTTCCCTTTGCAAAATGTATTTATTTTGTATTTTTCGTCTTTTCTGATACTGTGTTTCTGACTGTTATACTGATACAGTATGTAACAGCTGTACTTAACTCCTTGTACTTATTGTATAATTGCAATACTTTTTGTCATTTGTTTGTATTGCCTAGGTTGTACCTGAAAGTAGGCATTTGACTGTGTAGTGCACTTACCTGGTAAATAAAAACTAAATAAATATGCAGATGATACCCAGCTGTATCTGTAATTTGCACCTGGAACACCCACTGCAGTCGAGATGCTAAATTTGTGCCTGGCTGAGATTCAGGACTTGATGGCATCTATCTGGCTGTGGCTTAACTCAGACAAGACTAAGGTACTGGTGATCGAGTCAGGCCATAGGGGTAGCAGTGGCAGCCAAAGAACTGATGGGGCTTCAGCTCAGGTATTCTAGGCTGGTAGCCTCCGCCAGGGTGAAGAATCTGGGGATCATTCTGGATGATGGACTAACATTTGAGGCTCAGGTGTCAACTGTAGACCACAGTGACTTACTATCTGAGGATCATCAGCTGGATTAAATTCCTTATTCCCTCAAGGACCTTCCAACACTGGTGCATGCATTTATGACATCTAGGCTCGATTACTGTAACGCAGTCTACCTCGGGGTCAATGGAGGCACCCTGTGACACCTGCAGCTACTGCAGAATGCAGTGGTCAGGTTGCTGACAGGCCTACCCACCGTGCCATGTGACCCTGGTCCTGCATGATCTGCACTGGCTGCTGGTGAAGTGGCATGTTACCTTCAAGGATGGTCTGCTGACCTTTAAGACTCTAACAGGAGAGTTCAGGCACAAGCACTATGCTCAGGCAAGAAAGCTCAATGCTGACTTGTAGTTCAGATGCTGAAGATTTTATTAAATGTTCAAAATTTTCACCAAACAAACAGGGTGGAGGGCAGGCCGATGTTTTGCGCAACTGCCGTGCACTTTGTCAAGTACTTACCTCCTACAGGTATAAAACTTAAATACAGTGTAGTGCACTGTCACAGTGCAAGTGCAAAAGTTAAACTTGCCTCCAAATATATCCAAAATATTACTGGCAAACAGTCCAAATCCTCTCTACTATAATGAATATTAATGGCTCCACTACCCTTGACCCAAAGGTTATGGCTGATGCCCTAAATAAAACCTTCACAGACCTCAGTGGGGTCCTCCTGCCAGACTTCTTCTTGGACTTGTCCTGGCCAAAACTCGCATCCCACATCACCTCACTTGATCAACCGCTATTTCACTTTAAAATAGTTATGGCACATGAAGGCTACAAATACATAAAAAGCTTGCTCTAAATCTAGAACTAGCAGTGACACCATTGACCTAAAAATTCTGTCTCACCTTGGAAGAAGTGATCCACCCTCTCACCAAAATTCTCAATCTCTCCCTCTGCAAGTCAATTTCTAGCAAATGGAAGTCCGCTGTAGTTACACCAGTGCTCAAGGGGTGACAAATCCATACCAGGGAACTATCGGCCTATATCAATACTTCCACCCCTCCAAAGCTCTTGAATGGATCGTGGCGGATCAACTCCTCAGACTACCTGCAAAAGTATAATCTACTCTGCATACAACAACATGGATTCAGGAAAGGACACAGTATGTCAGCGCCTACTAGATTTCTCAGGAGAAGTTCACAAGGCCATGGATAAGGGATACCTAACCGAGCTGTTTTCATTGACCTCACAAAAGCCTTTGATACTGTTCCCATGGCTTATTAATCTCACTTCTGCTCAATATTGGGCTAGCCGAGGAACCAGGTGCCTGGGTAAAAGTTACCTGGCACAACAATCACAAACAGTAAAAATTCTGAGGTTCTCTCAGACTCTAAACTGGTCCTCTCTGGTGTCCCCAGGGATCAATCTTAGGCCCTCTCCTTTTCAGCCTATTCCTAAACTCACTCCCGAATCCTGCCCAGAAAAAATAATACTATATGTTGATGACACTGTAATTCTCTCCTCTCATAAGGATCCCAAACCACTACATCAGAGCTTGCAACTTGCTTTCTCTTATGTTGAAAGGTGGTTCCTTGATCACAAGCTGGTCCTAAATCAATAAAACAAAAACCATGCTTTTCACCATCATAACAGAAATAGGCATATTCCACTCACAATCAAACTTCCCTGAAATACACTTGAACAAGTGAACATTTCAAATACCTTGGCATCACTTTTGACCAATGTCTTACCTTGCGACCCACATTGATAACACAGCAAAACAGTGAGCCAACACATTGGAATACTGTACCAAAACCGTCAATTCTTTAACCAAGCTGCCTTGAGGATGTACAAAGTTCCGTCATCTCAGTCATAGACTATGGTCTAATTATCTATGGCTCTGCTACTACCACAGGACTAAGCACATCTCAGCAGCCCTAAACAAGGCCTGTCGACTCGGCATTGGAGCACAGAGATGGACCCACACCTGTGAGCTACATGGAAACTGGTTGGTTACAACTCTCAAATCGCCTCATGTATCTCACATGCTTGATGGCAAAAAATCAATCTTAGGACTCACTCCACCGTGTATCCAGGATCTACTCTGCCTGAACAATGGCACTCACACCACCAGAAGATCTGAGCACCAACCTTTTCAGGTCCCTAGATGCCGGACTGCTCAGGGACAAAGATCATTTGCCTATCGTGCCCCTACCTGATACAATGCCCTTAACTTACCCTCTATCCTCCACATCATTGGGAGCTTTCAAATCCATGCTATCGCTCACCTCACATCCTCCAGCTCCTCGCCTGCTATGACTAAAGACTCTACCCTCTGACTGCACTTACAGCTGTTCCATCAATCATGCCCGACCCTCATTTGACAAAGACACTGGAGTACCTCTAACTGGTCCTGTCTGCCACTGAACTTCTTATTTTCTCTGCCCCATCTCTTCCTACTTTTCCAACCTTATTCCTTTCCTTAAATTGCCTCTAAGTTTCATTCTCTTCTGTAATTGAATGTTACTGTTTTATTGTAGCCTTTTAAACTGCTTACCAATTGTTTGTAACATTGTCTAGTTTGTTTATGTAGTTTTAAGAGCGTGAAACCTTTGTAAAAGAGCCTTTGGCTCAAAGGTATTAATTCCTAGAACAATAAACTAAACTAAACTAAACATGGACAGGCATATGTGTACAGTTGTCAGTCGATCCCTACTGGTCCTTCCCCGCCTCAAGGGCTGCTCCATTGTGGAAATTGCACTTTCTGTAGAGTGGTGCATAAGAGAAGTTGAAATGTTTTTGGTGAAGAGAGTCTGTATATAGATAGTATCTGTGATTGACCAATCTTGAGGGAAAGTTCAGTATCTGTAAGCACAATCTGTAATCTAGCCTAATGTAAATGACTCTGTGATCTTCTGACTGTATGTAGAGGAAAAGTTTAGTAAAGAATATAATTGCAAAAAAACTCCCACGCAAGATCGTGACTATGCTGTTAACAGTTTAGTAAACTCTAGTACTACTGTGGTCCTATACATGGCATTCTCTAAGTGTATTGGCTTTTGTATAAGCAAAAAAGATACAGTATTCAAGAGGCACATGGGGAACACCTTGGAGATATTGATCAAAGTACTGACAGCAATGCTTTAGCTGCACTTATCAAACAAAATAGTACCAACAGAGAAGAACATGAATTCAAATTGATTGGCACGAACAAGTACATACAGGACCGTGTGTGTGTGTGTGTGTGTGTGTGTGTGTGTGTGTGTGTGTTAGTGTGTTATCTGGACAATCTATTAATGAGACGAGCAAATCACTCCATTATCCAGGGCTTAATGATAGAATGGAGTTGGCTCATTTTGATATAACATTTTTGATAGTCTGACATAAAATCATTTGTAAATCTGATTGATATCCTGTGTGTGATATAAATTAGCAACCAATTTGTTCTTTCACTGATTTGTCTCCATCAGGTTTTTCCTCTCCCATCCCATTACCTTGTTTCTTTACCCACTCTTCCACTTTTACCTTCTCCTCTGTATTCACCAACCCAACCTTCCCTCCCCTTTGCACTTCCTTACCTTTGTTCTAACATGGTTATCTTTCTGTTATAACTAGTAGCCATTTATCAGTATATGCTGTTTCAAATGAACTTAGTTCAGGTAATCTAAAAGGTGAGTCAAGAAATTGAATGTGTGTTGGCTTTTAATATTTAAATATATGTAATTGTTACAGCCCATATGCCTGTCCATTTTAACATTTGCACTTTCACTTTGACACTGCCGTCACTATATTTAAGCTGTGTACCTGTAGGAGTCAGGCACCTTGACAAAGCACATGGCAGCTTCAGAAACCTTTGTTCTGCCCTCCGCCCTGTTTGTTTCGTGAGAGTTGTGCACATTTAATAAAATTTTCTGCATCTGAACTAGAAGTCAGCATTGGCCTTTCTTTACCTGAGCATTGCATGTGCCCAGATGTTCCTGTTTGAACTGTAAGCTGTTTTGTCCAAAAGCACCATGGCTGCAGTGCATTTTTAGTGATTACCAGTTTAACCTATAAGGCCGTACAGGGGTTGGACCATAGCTACCTGTTGGAATACCTGAATCCCCACTGATTCTTATGCCTCTTTGCTCCACTAGAGGAGGGGTCTCCTTTCTCTCTAGGGCCAGGTTGAAGTCCTCCAGAGGCGAGTATTTAAACTTGCTGGCTCAATGTTGTGGAATATGCTTCCAAGGTTATCAGGGGTCCCTTGTAAAGGCCTTTAAAAAGGTAAAAGTCATACCTTTTCAGTCAGGCCTTTGGAGACCAGTGATAGCTTTGGGATATTTTATCTATCTGATGATGTTGCTATATTATACATTTATATACTTATTTATTGAAATTCAGCCTTCTTTTCAAAAGCAGAGTATTTATATTTATTTTATGTTAATGTTTATTTGTTAGCCCTGTAATTCCTAATCTGTGTTATGCTACGTGTCTTGTAAGGTGCACTGAATCTCTGGGGAGGGACACCCTATAAACAAAATCTGCTGCTACTAGTAATAATACTAAACTGGCTGCTCTCCCTATCGTGATGCACAACAGTACCACCTGGGATGCAAGCTATTCTTCCAGAGGAGCTCACGAGGATCCTTTAACTAAAGCTCCTATTGCTCCAACAGAGACAGCTGGGGCAGAGGTGTGGGGCCATGACCAGGGGGTGCAGAGCTGCAGCTGCAGAGGGCCCACACTGTCAGGGGGCCCACTGCCTCAGAGTAAGCATTAAGAAAACCTTTAATCACAGACAAACTTGCAATTTTCTCTTTGGACATTGCTTATCCATTTCAAATTGGGACTATCAACAGTGGCAGCAGTGACAGCAGAAGACTCCAAGTCCAGTTTCACATGGTGGGAGAATGCAGAAGAAAGAAGCAATAGGGCCCATTACTCAAAACATCTAATCTTGGTGCTGATCTCCCCAGGAGTAGCAGGGACAAATTACATTGTTCAGTTCCTTGATCATGGTGCCGGGAAGTGGGAAGGGGACATCATGGACAATTATGGATGCTCAGCAGGACTTAAACAAAAAATGTATGCTATAAATATTTCATATGTGCTAATAGGTTATTTTATGCTTATTGGTGGGTGAGTAGGTCCCAAAATATTTTCTTGGGCCCTTACAGTTTTGGCACAGCCCTGCAGGTGCCTGTAGGGACAACAGGGACCACAAGAATAATCAATCCTACTGAGATCAGGTCGCATCCCTGTCTCAGAGCAGGACTGCTTCTATTGCAGACCAGTGAGCAATGACTTCTACAAACTGGTGGGTCCAAGACATTGTTTCCTAAGGCTATTTCATCAAATTTTGTTATTCCCTGTTTAGCTCTTTCTTCTCCCCATCCCTGTTGTTGCACAACCCAGTAAAATAACAAAGTGTTCAGGAAACTATCCCCATCTTTTAGGCACCTGAGTCATTCAGCTCTTCCCAGCAGCACAACAGGGAAGAGCAGGTACTCCATCTTCTGTAACCTCCTGAAACAAACTGGGGGTTCAGAGCCATTCTGTGCCTGAAATACCTCACCTAGTGGCTCAAAGTGACACACTTCAAGATGGAAAATAAGCATTCCATGATGGCGGATATCCATCCAGTGGGATTTCCTGGTCTCCCAGGACCAGAAGGATGCATATCTGCACATACCCAGTCACCCTTTGCATTGGCAGTTCCTGAGATTCTACATAAAGACCAGCCACTACCAATATACTGCTCTTCATTTTAGACTATCGTCAACTCACGGTGTTCACAAAAATAATGTTAGTGTTAATGGCACAACTCAGGAAATGGAGACTCCATGTGCATCCATTTCTGGACAACTGACTGATTGGGGCCCGCTCACTCGAGGAGGCACAGGCAGATATAGCAACAGTATCCAAACATTCTCCAGCTCCATGGCTGGATCATTAACATGCAGAAGAGCTCCTCTCAGCTGTCACAGCATCTACAACACTTAGGGCACTGTTCAACATATCAGCAGTCACTGTGACCCTCACCCCAGACAGGATTCACACTCTGGTGAAGGCCCCATATGCTGGACCACACGGCAGTTAGCATTGACCTAGTACAAGGGCAGGACCTCCTCCCACCCTTTCCAATTCTTACTTTAACACTCATGGAACCTTCAAATGGGGACACTCATGGATCAGATCCATCCTGCCCAGCAGTAATGTCCTCAATGTGGTGGTGGACTGTGCCTCCCAATCTCTCCAAGGGAGTCAAGCAATGACTCTCTGTGACAAGCAATACCAGTTTTATTTGTTGGGGCACCATCGTGCACCATCTCAACCTGGGGCACATGGCACATGGACATTGCTGGAAGAAAGCTTCTAAATCTACTTCCCAGAGATGAGGGCAGTGTTGAAAGCATTACTGTCCTTCAGGAGCAGGATACAGAATGGACATGTGTTGGTGCACCTGGACAGTAGAGTGACTGGTGCCTACAATATATATAAGGAGGGTACCTACTTGCTCACCCCCAGCTAGCAGTGGAACCAGTGAACCAGAGGTAGCTATCTCTGCAAAGCAGTGTGCAAAAGATGGAGATTAGTGCCCAAGAGGTGGATAAGCAGAAAGGGGCAAAATTCAGCAGATGGGCAGACAGCAAGGAGAACCAGGGATAAATGACAACCAAGGAAGGGGCTGGAGTAGAACAGTGAGACAGTCTAGGAGGTCAAATCATGGAAAGCCATGTGTGCAAATGCCAGGAGCCTTAGCAACAAGATGGAAGATCTGGAGGCTGTCATGGTGCAGTCAGACCTGGACATTGTGGCCATCACTGAAAACTGGTGTAATGATAACCACGACTGGGAGATGGCCTTACCTGGCTACAACATATTCAGAAGAGACAGAGCAGGCAGGAAGGAGGAGGAGTGGCACTCTATGTGAAAATGACATCAGGGCCACAGAGACCCAGGAGGAACAAAATGGGGAGAGATACTGTGGGTTAAGCTGGAAAGGAAAATGGGACAGCCATCCGCACAGGTGTGGTCTATAGACCACCAGCCCAGGAGGAAGAAACAGATAGGAGCTGATGCTAGCCATCCAAAGAATGGCAGACAAGGGTGAGGTAGTACTGGTTGGAGACTTCAATATTCCAGACGTGGACTGGAGCATTCCAGCAGCAGCATCAACTAGGACAGATTTATCCTGAACTCCCTTCAGGAGCCTTCCTCAAGCAACTGGTCATGGAACCAACTCGGCAGAAGGCAATACTGGACCTTGTGCTCACAAACAGGGACAGTGTGATGGGGAACAGTGGGGGCACCTGGGAAACAGTGACCACCAGTCATTGTGGTTTGAAATCACAGAAAGAGCAGAACCAAGCCACACAAAACACGTATCCTGGATTTTAGGGGCAGGCTTTGGGAAATGGGGAGATACTTGAAAGATGCATTAAGGGAATGGGACAGGAATCAGGGTTGAGGAACAGTGGGCAGTATTTAAAATGGGATTACAAGAACAACAGAATTATGTATTAAGCAGGTTAGCAAGAGGAAAAGGAAGAGGAGACCATTATGGTTTTTCAAAGAGGTAGCAAAGAAAGTGAAAGCCAAAAAGATTGCATTCATGCAATACAAAAAGACACAGGCAGAAGGGGATAGGAGAAGTACCAGGAGAAGCAAAGGGAGGCAGGGAGGTCAGTAAGGGAAGCCAAAGCTCAGACAGAAGAACACATTGCAAAATCAGTGGGTAGAGGGACAAACCTTTACAGGTACATAAGTGAAAAAGAAAGACAAAGGGAGGGATAGTGAGACTGAAGGGGAGGATGGGGGCCGCGTGGATGATGACAACAGTAAAGCTGACATACTGAACAGGTATTTCTGCTCAGTCTTTATTGAGGAAGAGGAGGTAATGGGTCTGAAGGAGTACAAGGGGTGAGAATGGTACGAAATGAACACAAGTCCCTTTACGAGAAAGGGTCCTGAAGGAACTGGAAGTAATAAGAGTTGATAAAGCAATGGGGCCAGATGGGGTGCACTCCAGGGTCCTTAAAGAACTAAGAGAGGTGGTGGCTGAACCTCTGGCTATCCTGTTTAGCTGATCACTGGAAACAGGAGGTACCCAAAGACTGGAGGACAGCAGATGTAGTCCCTTATACAAAAGTGGGAACAAAGAGGAAGCAGGGAACTACAGACCAGTCAGCCTCACCTCGGTAGTGGGAAGATCATGGAAGCACTACTGAAGGAGAGATTGGTGGAACATCTGGTTGTCAATGGACTACAGGACCCAAGGCAGCATGGTTTCACCAGGGGAGGTCATGTCAGACCAACCTCATTGAATTTTTGACTGGGTGACTAGGGAGGTGGATCAGGGAGAGCAGTGGACATGGCCTATCTGGACTTCAGCAAGGCCTTTGACACTGTGCCACATAGAAGACTTACACAAATTGGGGAATATGGGTGTGGGCAGGACAGTAGTGTGGTGGGTAGGTAACTGGCTGGGTGGCAGGACACAGAGGGTGGTGGTAAATGGCTGTCACTCCACAGAGGGAAGAGTGACCAGTGGGGTACCACATGGATCAGTGCTGGGACCGGTCCTATTCAACATCTTCATCAGTGACATGGCGAGGACCTAGAAGGCAGAATTTCACTGTTGCTGATGACACAAAGCTCTGTAACAAAGTAGACACACCAGAGGGTGTAGACAGAATGAGAAGCGACCTGCAGAAACTTGAAGAATGGTCAGGGTTTGGCAGTTGAAATTCAATGCAAGAGTGCAAGATAATGCATATGGGGCACAAAAACCTGGCACAATATATCAGTTGGGGGTGAGGATATAGCATGCACCAAGCAGGAAAGGGATCTTGGGGTTATCATCTCTGATGACCTCAAGGTAGGGAAACAGTGTGACAAGGCAGCAGATAAAGCAAATAGGATGCTGGGATGTATAGGCAGGGGCATTACCAGCAGGAAAAGGAGGTCATAATTCCGCTATTCAAGACACTAGTGAGGCCCCACCTGGAGTACAGTGTACAGTTCTGGAGACCATACCTACGTAGGACATAGACAGGGTAGAGAAGGTTCAGAGGAGGGCAACAAAGATGGTGCATGGATTGCATCACAAGTCCTATGAAGACAGGTTGAAGGAACTGAACATGTACTCCTGGAGGAGAGGAGGGAGAGGGATATGATAGAGACATACAAGTATCTTACAGGGAGGAACAGGGTGCAGGAAAACACTATTTTAAGCGAAAAAAGATGTTCCAGGACTAGAGGGCATGGGATGAAGTTGGAGGAGGGACGATTCAGAGGAAACATGAGAAAGAATTTCTTCACAGAACAGGTGGTGGACAAGTGGAACACCCTGCCAGAGGAAGTGGTAGGGCTGAAACAATCACGAGATTTAAGGATGCATGGATAGACATAAAGAATTCTGGGGGTCAGGGTAAGGTGCAACAGACTTCTAGGAAAATAAACTGAACTTACAAGCTCAAATGGGTAGACTGGCGGGCCATAGGCCCTCATCTGCCGACACTGTCTATGTATCTATGTATCTAGGTATCTATGAGGAAACAGGAGGTACCCACAGCAAAGAGATGGTGATGGAGGCGTATAAGATTCTGTACTGGGCAAATATGAACCTGTTGTCCTTTTCAGCAGTACATCTTGCAGGGTCTCTGAACATGCAGGCCGAATGGCTCAGCTATCAGATTCTCCACCCAGGGAGTAGGAGCTAAATCAGGAAGTCTTCAATATGAATTGCCACTGGTGGAGCACTCTGCTTCTCGATCTCATGGCCACAAAGACAAATGCCAAGTCTCTCCAGTACTTCAGCAATTTCCAGAAGCCCCAGTCATCAGGAACAGACTGTCTCTCCCACCCATGGCCAGATGCTCTTCTATACCCATTCCACTATGGCCAATGATCCACAGAGCCCTCGGAATGCTACAAAAGGAACTAACAACATTAATTATCATCATCCCAGAGTGTCCCTGATGAGCTTGGTACTTAGAACTAATCTACCTGATCTTATGCGAACCAATGCAGCTTCAATGCTGGCCAGATCTCCTCCGTGAAGGTCCGATCCTGCGCTAGGACTCCCAGAAGTTCCAACTCTCAGCCTGGCTCCTGGCGCAGAAGATGAAGGCTGGCTACTATCAAGGTGTAATCAACACACTGCTGCCCTCCAGGAAGTCTTCTAAGAGTAAGACCTACAGTAGGAGGCAGTATAGTGCAGTAGTTTAAGGCTCTGAGCTGCAAACCTGGAGACGTGGGTTTGAATCCCACAGCCCCCACCTGCATACTGTGTGACCCTGAGCAAGTCACTTAACTTCTTGTGCTCCCAGTTCACACCTGTAAACAAGTTTTCAGCTTAGTGTGTCTCTCCTGGTTAAAAAAAAAGAATCTGGGACACGTTCTGCTCCTGGTTTTCTCCTTTTTGGATCAGACCTCGGCCACTTCACTGTCCAGTATTTTGGAGTTTCTACAGCAGGATCTAAATAAAGGGTTGTTTGTTAGGTCTCACAAAGTTCAGGTGGTGTCTCTTTTCACCATCCAGGTCATGTATGATCCTACCCTCTGTGGTCCCATATTAATATGATCCATTTCATTACGTCATGTCACAGGATTCACACCTCCGTTAGGCAGGCAGCTTCCCCTAGCAGCTGAACATAGTTTTGGAAGCAGTGATGGAGCCTCCCTTTGCACCTCTTGAAGAGGTCTCCTTTGGCTCCTCTTCCTGAAGGTGCTATTTCGTAGCCATACAGTATCGTGGTTTGAAGGATTGGGAAATTCATGCTGTGTCCCACAAAGTACCGTACCTGGATTTCCATCAGGACAAGGTTGTTCTCCGTTCAGTGCTTTCCTTCACTCCCAAGGTGGCCTCCACATTTCACAGGCAGCAGGAGAGAGCATTGCCTTCTCTTTGCCCAGATCCTAAGAATGTAAAGGACACAAGTGTGTCCATGCTCTCCACTATCAAGAGAGGGGTGACTGAGGGTTATGGGTTTGGTGGCATGTCCTCATACTCACAGATTATTCTATCTGTCCCAGCTGAAAGGGAAGATAGCCAATACATTTTCTGCCTGCCCATGGATGGAGCCTACACATAACCAGAATTACCAGTAGGGACATTATTATTATTCCTCTTTACAGAAAGAGCCTGCCATTAGCTAGTCTCAGTGAAATCTTCTGTACAATGAGTTAGTAGAGGAGCTACAAACCAGTAATGGAAAGAATTCCAGAGCCTGGGCCTGGCCACCTGTATTAGTGCAGACTTTAGGAACAACCAGCAGAGATCTCTCCTTAGATCCGAGAGGGTACACTTGATTAGAATACTTTAGTAGCCCAGCTAAGGTGGAATGGGTGGCAGACCTAATGACCTTCTCAGTGAAACAACCCAGAGCAAACAGGTGACTATTAGCTGCAGACAGCCACCCGCTTATCATAAAGCTCACAATGATGTATTGGGTAGGCTGCAGACAAGGCAAATGTGCAGATATTGTTGTAGTTTACAACACAATACAGTTACTTAATACTGGTTATAGTTACACCTTCACAATACACTATGTTGGGCTACCCTATATAGGGAATGCTTAGGTTCCCTTCATGAGTCTGTCCAATGACTGTCAGATACCTCTACTGACTTACGGAGTCCCTTGTGGTCTCAGGTCTTCATGCAGATACTCTACAGATGTCCTTGGGTCAGATGTCCTCCTATTCTTTACCACTCACATGATGGGACATCATCGGTGGAACACTTGCAGGTGTGAGGCTTAAATATCCTGCCTCCTCTAAGCCTGCTTCAGCCTCTCCACAGTCATACTGGTTTCTAAGTTGCAGTTATCCACGTAACCCACAAGAGACTGAAAGTGTGCCTCCCAGCTACGTAGTTTCCTTCCTGGTTACTAAGGGTTACAGAAAATAAAAAAAAGTCCCAAAACACTGACCTGAAAGCACTTACTTCTGCCTTCTCACTCACATAGACCCTTTAAGTATGGAATAAATCACCTTTTCTGTTAAGGCTAGCTGGTCTAGTATATCTTTCTTCTAAGCACTCCCTAAACAGGGACCACAGTCAACTCCCTCATTTAATCTTTTGTCTCCTCTAAGACCCTGTCCACACTACACCAGAAAATGCCCTCTGTTATGTTACAGAGTGCCTATAATGTACGTAACAGCTAAGCGTTTACATAGGTAATGTTACAGCAGGCATTTCAAAATCATGGAAACCTGTTGGTAGGTGGTTTCAACAACGGTTTCTGTAATGTTTGCCTTGCTGTAACGCTACAAAGCGCGTGTAAATGGACACGCATGCAGCCTCCAGTCCCCTCCTGCCTGCTGGTATACCACAATGCTGTGCAGCAGCTCCATGATGTCAGCACCCAGCGCCCAGCACAGGAGGCAACCACAGAGGGGAGCACAGCAATCCACACCCAACAATGCATGCCCACAACATCACACCCCTCAGATGATCCGCTTCCTGTCAAGACACCCCAGGCAGCCATTCCTGAACAAGTACTGCAGAGGCCTCAAAGACATATATACACAACAGACAACATCCATGCCACATAGGAGGCCAGCCATCTGCTGCTCCTAACACCCCTCACCCTCCCAGGCTGTAATGCCCTTCGTATGTCACAGTATGCCAGTCTGTGTGTACCTGTAGTGGTGACCATAACAACCATGGATACAAAGGACACAGTGATGCCCCTAAACCCCACAAATGAGGGCTGTGACTCCCCACCACCGTGCATATGTCCCATACAGGCACAGTTCAGAACTGTGACACAGACTCTGATCTCAGGGGATCGGTACATGGGAACAACTACACAGCTATGATCCATACTCCTGCCCGGTGGGCAACTGTCCACCGATCGCACATGGCAGGATGGACTGAGCATACATGCTCATTCCCAGCATCCAGAGCCTGGGATGGATGACACGGTTGGATGGTAGGGGCGAAGCTTGGTATGCAGCAGCTATGGCCAAGGACAGGGTGGGTTGGGGAAGAATGCTTGGTAGGCAGGGGCCAGCAGGGTGAACTGGGAACTGGACACGCAGCCCACACAGTGCTCCCTGGATGCCAACCCCAATATGATCTGTATGTCCTGCACTACATATCCAGCAGGAGCATATCGACCAGTGCATACAGTACTGAGTGAGGTAGCGCCAGGGCGGATTACTAGGAGTGGGTCCATGGGAAGTGAGTCGGCATCTTCAACATGTCATGGACCCACTGCTACCATGGGATGTCTTGCAGTTCAATCTGTAGCTATAGGTGCAGGCAATACCGCTCCGGTGCCCTTCTGTGGTGAGGCACAGCTGCATGTGTCTGCTGCTGCTCCACTGTCACAGCCACATGGACATGTGGTGCGGTGTGGGCGTGCCTAGTGCCAGGGCCTGCGGCGGAGGAGCCACTGCAGTACCATGCAGCCGTGCCCACACCACAGATGGGCACCATATTGTTCGTGCCTGCATTTCCGGATCATAGCCTATCTGCCGTGTCCGGTGGCAGCATGTAGTGGTGCCTGACATGGGGAGCAGTGCCCCCATGCAGCCCACTGAACAAACATGCTGGATGTTCTGCTGCCAGGGCATTGCACTGTGGCTGCTGCGCCAATACCACATCATGGCAATGTGGCATTCATATTTGGATCTCGCTAGTGACATTGTGCTGGGGAGGACATACGGGACTGGAATGGCACTCTGCATGCTGCTGCATCATGGAATGTGCCCAACTCTACATGGGTTTGTAACTGTTTCAGATACAGAAGCAGTGTGGACAGGCTGTACCGTTTTGGAAACATTTTCACATGTAGTGTGCACACACTACACCGTTTTCAGTCTGTACCATTTTCAGACCATTACAGACCTTTCAGGTGTAGTGTGGATGGGGCCTAAGTCTGCTTTGGCTCTTCCTTAGTCAGACACCAGTTTCTGAAGTTGTAATTATCCACTCAACTCACAGGAGACTGCAAACATTCTCCAGCTACAATAGGTTCTCCTTTCTGGCTACTAGGAATTACAGAATGTTAAATATCAAGCTTCAGAACACTAACCTGAAAGCACTTGCTTCTGCCTACAAACTCATTTATGTGCTCACTCACTCACTCACTTACATAGACCCATTTAGTAAGTTAAGGTTAGCTGTCTGGTCTCTGTCTTTGCTGTCAGCTCTCCTTAAAAAAAATGACTACTGAATGTGACTTACTGATTTAGGCCTTGGTCTTTAATCCTTAAATTTTAACTAACCTCCCTCCTTTCCCTCTCCCCACCAGGCCCTGACTGGGTGAACAGCTCTTCACTCCTCTGGCGACCTCAGCAGGAAAAGCCAACTGGCTGTGCTCCATACTCATCCCACAGTGCTCCTTCTGAGAGCCCTTGGCCAGGTGAGCGACTCTTCACTCCTCTGACAACCACTGCTGGAAAAGTCAGCAGTCCGCACTCCATCCTCACCCCACTGAAGCGCTCCTTCACTGGGTGCCCATGACAGGGTGGAGAGCTCTTTACTCCTCAGGCAACCGCAGCTGTAAAGACTGCAGACCGTGCTCCATCCTCACCCTGCCAAAAGTGCTCCTTCACCAGGAGCCCTTGACTGGGCGGACAGCTCTTTGCTCCTCCAGCTATCACAGCTGGAAAAGCCAGCCTGCTGCACTCCATCCTTACCCCACTGAAAGTACTTCTTCACTGGGAGCTCTTGACTGGGCAGACAGCTCTTCACTCCCTGGCAACCGTGGATGGAAAAGCCAGCTGGCCATGCTCCATCCTCACCCGCCCGAAAGCACTCATTCAGCAGGAGCCCTTGACTGGGCGGACAGCTCCTTGCTCCTCCAGTGACGCGGCTGGAAAAGCCAGCTGGTCATGCTCATTCTCACCCACTGAAAGCGATCTTTCACTGGGAGCACTTGACCAGGCGGACAGCTCTTCACTCCTCCAGCGACTGCGACTGGAAAAGCCAGCTGGCTGTGCTTCATCGTCACTCCGCTGAAAGTGCTCCTTCACCGAGAACCTTTGACGTGCTGAACAGCTCTTCGCTCCTCCATTGACCATGGCTAGAAAAGCCAGCTGGCTGTATTTCATCCTCACCCTGCTGAAAGCGTTCCTCTATCGGGGAGCCCTTGACTGGGCGGACAGCTCTTAGCTCCTCTGGCCACCAGCTAGAAAAACCAGCCGGCCACACTCCATTCTTACCCGTCAAGCGTTCCTTCACTGGGAGCTCTTGACTGGGCAGACAGCTCTTCACTCCTCAGTGGCTGCGGCTGGAAAAGCCACCAGCTGCGCTCCATTCTCACCCACCAAAAGCACTCCTTAGCTGATAGCCTTTGACTGGGCGGACAGCTCTTCACTCCTCCGTGACCACGGCTAGAAAAGCCAGCGGTTGCGCTTCATTCTCACCCTGCTGAAAGTGCTCCTTTACTGGGAGCCCTTGACCAGGCAGACAGCTCTTCGCTTCTCTGGCTACTGCAGCTGGAAGAACCAGCCAGTCGCGCTCCATCCTTACCCACCAAAAGCACTCCTTCACTGATAGCCTTTGACTGGGTGGACAGCTCTTTGCTCCTCCAGTGGACGCAGCTGGAAAAGCCAGCTGGCGGGCTCCATCCTCACCCAGCTGAAAGCGCTCCTTCACCGGGAGCCCTTGACCTGGTGGACAGCTCTTCAATCCTCCAGCGACCATGACTGGAAAAGCCAGCTGGTCACGTTACATCCTCTCCCTGAAAGCGCTCCTTCACCGGTAAGCCTGCATGTTGAGCCAGGACCACATCTTAGGGCTCTGATTGGCTGGAGTGTTTCCAGCTCACTTTCGATGGTTGCTGTGGCTCCTTCAGGGATTGGACACAGCCCTCCAAGCTTGATTTCAGCAGCTTCAGCACCTTCTACAGCTTTTTAGCGCCTTCTACAGCTTTCTTCTCACTATCTTCTGGGGCTGTATATTGCTAGTATATATTTTGCTGATGTAAAATTTTTTTACCTGCCTTAAGGGAAAAGTGATTGCATTGAAGTGTGGGAACTGTTTGAATTAATTGTTGGAAACTGAAAAGCCTTGCACCTCTGCCCTCTTTGTCTATACTGTTTCTCTGCTTTCCCTAGCCCACCTCCTCCTCCCCACCCTTGGTTTACTAATCTCTTTTCTTTTATTTTCACATCCCTTGCTCATGGCACGGACCTACCCAGCCATTTGCTTGTGTCTGGCTGCCCACCCTCCCTTCCTCTTAGCTAAAACTTGCCCATTGTCTAATCTCCCTGCACTCTGATTTGGGCCTTGGGCTTGAATCTAAATTTTAACTAACCTCCTTCCTTTCCTCTCTCCCCCAGGAGCCCTTGACCAGATGTACAGCTCTTTGCTCCTCTGGCAACCACAACAGGAAGAAGCCAGCTGGCCGTGCTCCATACTCATCCCACTAAGCGCTCCTTCACGGGAGCCTTGACCGGACAGACAGCTCTTTGCTTCTCGGCTATCACAGCTGGAAAAGCCAGCCTGCCACGCTCCATCCTTACCCCACCAAAGTGCTCCTTCACTGGGAGCTCTTGACTGGGCAGACAGCTCTTCACTCCTCTGGCGACTGTTGATGGAAAAGCCAGCTGACCATGCTCCATCCTCACTCCGCCAAAGCACTCATTGAACAGGAGCCCTTGACCGAGTGGACAGCTCCTTGCTCCTCTGGTGACCACAGCTGGAATAGCCAGCTGGCCATTCTCCATCCTCACCCTGCAAAGCAATCCTTCACCAGGAGCCCTTGACCCAGGTGGACAGCTCTTCGCTTCTCCAGTGACTGCGACTGGAAAAGTCAGCTGGCGTGCTTCATCGTCACTCCACGAAAGTACTCCTTCAGCGGGAGCCTGACATGCTGAGATAGCTCTTCACTCCTCCACCCACCATGGCTAGAAAAAGCCAACTGGCCGCATTTCATCCTCACCTGCTGAAAGTGCTCCTCTACCGAGAGCCCTTGACTGGGCAGACAGATCTTCGGCTCCTCTGGTTACCACAGCTAGAAAAACCAGTCGACGCACTCCATCCTTACCCACCAAAACTTTTCCTTCACTGGGAGCTCTTGACTAGGTGGACAGCTCTTCACTCCTCCAGCGACTGTGGCTGGAAAAAGCCACCGGCTGTGCTCCATTCTCACCCCACCAAAAGCGCTCCTTCACTGATAGCCTTTGACTGGGTGGACGGCTCTTCAGCTCCTCCGGTGACCATGGCTAGAAAAGCCCACTGGCGCTCTTCATCCTCACCCTGCTGAAAGCGTTCCTTTACCAGGAGCCCTTGACCAGGTGGACAGCTCTTCGCTTCTCTGGCTACTGCAGCTGGAAAAACCAGCCAGCCGTGCTTCATCTTACCCACTGCCAAAAGCACTCCTTCACTGGGAGCTCTTGACTGGGTGGACAGCTCTTTGCTTCTCCAGGGACTGCGGCTGGAAAAGCCAGCCAGTCACGCTCCATCCTCACCCCACTAAGTCGCTCATTCATCAGGAGCCCTTAACTGGGTGGACAGCTCTTTGCTCCTCCAGTGACTGCGGCTGGAAAAGCCAGCTGGCGGGCTCCATCCTCACCCCACCAAAGCACTCCTTCACAGTGCCCTTGACCAGGTGGACAACTCTTTGCTCCTCCGGCGACCATGGCTGGAAAAGCCAGCTGGTTGCGCTTCATCCTCACCCTGCTGAAAGTGCTCCTTTACCGGGAGCCCTTGACCAGGCAGACAGCTCTTCGCTTCTCTGGCTACTGCAGCTGGAAGAACCAGCCAGTCGCGCTCTATCCTTACCCACCAAAAGCACTCCTTCACTTATAGCCTTTGACTGGGTGGACAGCTTTTGCTCCTCCAGTGACCATGGTTGGAAAAGTCAGCTGGCGGGCTCCATCCTCACCCACTAAGCGCTCCTTCACCGGGAGCCCTTGACCTGGTGGACAGCTCTTGATCCTCCAGCGACCATGACTGGAAAAGCCAGCTGGTCGCGTACATCACCCTGCTGAAAGCACTCCTTCACCGGGTAAGCCTGCATGTTGAGCGGGACCACATCTTAGGGCTCTGATTGGCTGGAGTGTTTCCAGCTCACTTCGAATGGTTGCTGCCTGTGGCTCCTTCAGGGATTGGACACAGCCCTCCAAGCTTGATTTCAGCAGCTTCAGCACCTTCTACAGCTTTTTAGCGCCTTCTACAGCTTTTCTTCTCACTATCTTCTGGGGCTGTATATTGCTAGTATATATTTTACTGATGTAAAATTTTTTTTACCTGCCTTAAGGGAAAAGTGATTGCATTGAAGTGTGGGACTGTTTGAATTAATTGTTGGAAACTGAAAAGCCTTGCACCTCTGCCCTCTTTGTCTATACTATTTCTCTCGCTTTCCCCTAGCCCACCTCCTCCTCCCACCCTTGGTTACTAATCTCTTTCTTTTATTTTCACATCCCTTGCTCATGGCACGGACCTACCCAGCCATTTGCTTGTGTCTGGCTGCCCACCCTCCCTTCCTCTTAGCTAAAACTTGCCCATTGTCTAATCTCCCAGTACTCCGATTTAGGCCTTGGGCTTGAATCTAAATTTTAACTAACCTCCTTCCTTTCCTCTCTCCTCCAGGAGCCCTTGACCAGGTGTACAGCTCTTTGCTCCTCCTGGCAACCACAACAGGAAGAAGCCAGCTGGCCGTGCTCCATACTCATCCCACTGGCGCTTCTTCACGGGAGCCCTTGACCGGACAGACAGCTCTTTGCTTCTCCGGCTATCACAGCTGGAAAAGCCAGCCTGCCACGCTCCATCCTTACCCCACCAAAGTGCTCCTTCACTGGGAGCTCTTGACTGGGCAGACAGCTCTTCACTCCTCTGGCGACTGTTGATGGAAAAGCCAGCTCATGCTCCATCCTCACTCCGCCAAAGCACTCATTCAACAGGAGCCCTTGACCGAGTGGACAGCTCCTTGCTCCTCTGGTGACCACAGCTGGAATAGCCAGCTGGCCATTCTCCATCCTCACCCTGCAGCAATCCTTCACCGGGAGCCCTTGACCAGGTGGACAGCTCTTCGCTTCTCCAGTGACTGCGACTGGAAAAGTCAGCTGGCGTGCTTCATTGTCACTCCACCGAAAGTACTCCTTCAGCGGAGCCTGACATGCTGGATAGCTCTTCACTCCTCCACCGACCATGGCTAAAAAGCCAACTGGCCGCATTTCATCCTCACCCTGCTGAAAGTGCTCCTTACCAGGAGCCCTTGACTGGCGGACAGATCTTAAGCTCCTCTGGCTACCGCGCTAGAAAAACCAGTCGGCTGCACTCCATCCTTACCCACCAAAACTGTTCCTTCACTGAGAGTTCTTGACTGGGCGGACAGCTCTTCACTCCTCCAGTGACTGTGGCTGGAAAAAGCCACCGGCCGTGCTCCATTCTCACCCCCACCAAAAAGCGCCCTTCACTGATAGCCTTTGACTGGGTGGACGCTCTTCAGCTCCTCCGGTAACCATTGCTAGAAAAGCCCACTGGCGCGCTTCATCCTCACCCTGCTGAAAGCGTTCCTTTACCAGGAGCCCTTGACCAGGTGGACAGCTCTTCGCTTCTCTGGCTACTGCAGCTGGAAAAACCAGCCAGCCGTGCTTCATCCTTACCCCTGCCAAAAAGCACTCCTTCACTGGGAGCTCTTGACTGGGTGGACAGCTCTTTGCTTCTCCAGGGACTGCGGCTGGAAAAGCCAGCCGGTCCGCTCCATCCTCACCCCACTAAAGCGCTCATTCACCAGGAGCCCTTAACTGGGTAGACAGCTCTTTGCTCCTCCAGTGACCATGGCTGGAAAAGCCAGCTGGCTGGGCTCCATCACCCACCGAAAGCACTCCTTCACGTGCCCTTGACCTGGTGGACAACTCTTAGCTCCTCCGGTGACCATGGCTGGAAAAGCCAGCGGTCGCGTTACATCCTCACTTGACCAGGCGCTCCTTCACGGGTAAGCCTGCATGTTGAGCGGGACCACATCTTAGGGCTCTGATTGGCTGGAGTGTTTCCAGCTCGCTTCGATTGGTTGCTGCCTTGTGTCTCCTTCAGGGATTGGACACAGCTCTCCAAGCTTGATTTCAGCAGCTTCAACACCTTCTACAGCTTTTAGCACCTTCTACAGTTTTTCTCCTCACTATCCTCTGGGGCTGTATATTGTTAGTATATATTTTGCTGATGTAAAAAAATTTTTTACCTGTCTTAAGGGAAAAGTGATAGCATTGAAGTGTGAGGACTGTTTGAATTAACTGTTGGAAACTGAAAAGCCTTGCACCTCTGCCCTCCTTGTCTATACTATTTCTCTCACTTCCCCTAGCCCACCTCCTCCTCCTCCCGACCCTTGGTTTCTAATCTCTTTTCTTTCATTTTCACATCCCTTGCTCATGGCATCGGACCTACCAGCCATTTGCTTGTGTCTGGCTGCCCACCTCCCTTCCTCTTAGCTAAAGCTTGCCCGTTGTCTAATCTCCCGCACTCCGATTTAGGCCTTGGGCTTGAATCCTTAAATTTTAGCTAACCTCCCTCCTTTCCTCTCTCCCGGGAGCCCTTGGCGTGGTGGACAGCTCTTGCTCCTCTGGTGACTGTGGCTGGAAAAGTCAGCAGAACACCTCCATCCTCACCCCTGCGAAAGTGCTTCTTCACCAGGTAAGCCTGCATGTTGAGCCAGGACCACATCTTGGGGCTCTGATTGGCCAGAACATTTCCTACTCGCTCCTGATTGGTTGCTGCCTTGTGGCTCCTTCAGGGATTGGACACAACACTTTGAACTTGATTTCAACAGCTTCAGTGCCTTCTCGGCTTTTCTCCTCACTATCCTCTGGGGCTGTATATTGCTAGTACATATTTTGTCCCACCTGCCATCCCGACCTCGGCCTCTATTAAATACTCTACCTGCCTGGCCAGTCACCCCCATTTGGAGGCAGTATAGGCGCAGTGGCCTAAGGCTCTGGGCTGCAAATCGTGACATCCAGCAGACCAGACCTGGGTTTGAATCCCACAGCTTCCACTTGCATACTGTGTGACCCTGAGCAAGTCACTTAACCTCCTTGTGCTCCCAGGTCATTCCTGTAAAAGCTTTCAGCTTAGTGTGTTTGTACCTGGTTAAACAACTAAATAAAAAAAATTGGCTGTTGTAACACTGAACCAGCACCAATGGTGATTGGATCCTTAAGCATTAAAGACTGGCTATAGCGTTCAGCTGGTCTTCTGGCTGCTCTGATCTGAACTATTACTTTCAATCTAATATCTTTTGTTTGAACTAATATGCCTAAGTGATATGCAAGAGACAATAGAGGCTTAAAGAAACACTCCTGAACTGCCAAGTATATAGTGTCCTTTTCAAAACTAGTTCTTAATTGGAACTCCCTCTCAATTTAAATTTGGTAGATGGCGTGGTCAAATGAAGACACTGTTCATATCCCTGTGCTGTACTGTCATCATGCTCTCCACCACATCAAGCCCTGAACTAGTATCGGGTGTTAACTCTATGCATGTAATAAAAACTAATACCTGCTCCCTAAATGCACCTTACTATATTCTCCTAAATCTCTCTCTGCCCCTCCTGTTACCCACAGTTCTCATACACCCCCAATGGAAACTAAGTTCTGCCACATTGTCTCATCCTATGCCTGCAACAGTTGTGGTACTCGAGGCCAAGGTGCTTCTCTTAGCTCGTTAAATCCTTCCAGCCACTGGAGAATTACTCTTCCTCTCCTCTACCTGCATGGAAAAGAGGTCGGACTTGTCTCCTCAGGCTGCTTATACAAGCCAACATAAAGTTACTGATATTACTATTACTCTGCTCAGGGAATGTCAAATTGAACCCTGGTCCACCTGCAACTATCTGGGCACCTTCTTAGCTAGCTCAGCTGAAGGGAATGAGCCTTCTACATGTAAATGCCTGTAGCCTGTTAAGGAAATTTGACTCCATTCAAGCCTGGATGAGCTATGCCATTCCTGACATTTTGATGGTATCGGATTGTGGCCTAAACCCTCTACTCTTGATCAAGAGATAAGCATTCCTTCGTATAATATATTTAAAACAGACAGAATAACAAGAGGGATGAGTGGCTGTTTATGTCCATAACAGATTTGATGCCACAATTATAGACACTACCATGGAGCCCAATGAATCTGAATGTCTCATTATTAAGGTTCAGATATCACCCTCTGAATCTTTCCACCTTACTGGTTGTTATAGATCCCTTCAGCCGGACTTAAGGTGCTGTGTCACCTTTCTAAACTGTTGAACGTATCTTACTCAGAGTTCATTATCATGGGAGATCTTAATCTCAACTGGTTCTCTGCCTGCTCAAAACCATTAAAGGAATTCTGCGACTCATTTGGGCTCTCGCAACTAATCATGGAAGTCACCTGCCCTAATGAAAGCCCCGAACACAGTAGCCTAATCGACATCATCTTAGTAAATAAACCTCATCTTTTACCCACTATGGGGTGTTTTTAAAGATCTTAGCGATCATTGTATAATTGCTTGTGCAAAGTCTGCCCCTAAATTGTATGTCCACATCTAGATATCGTTTAAGAGATGTCGCGTAATTCAGACCAGCGGCCTTTATCTCTGACCTGCAACACTCCTGCTGGCAAGACTTTACCTGGCAACTACAGTGAACAAAGCCTCACGAAAAGTTCCACAGCATTGTCCTCAATGCAATTGATCAGGTACCCCATGACCAATCTAGGGACCAAAAATAGATCTTGCCCATGGTTTAATCCAAGTCTCATATCCGCTTTACTTCATAGAGATGCCCTCTGAAGAAAGCGCGTAGATCAAAACTCCTGCTAACTGGACTGCATTCAGAGCTGCCAGAAACAGCTGTACCAAATTCATAAGATCTCTGAAAGCCAAGTACTATAGTAATAAACTAGACTCATCATCCAACTGCCCTGTAAAACTATTGCAGACCATCAAAGACAGGAGGGACACAGAGCTACTAATTCCCTCCTGCCAAAATTATATCTGACAACAAAACCTATACTGACAAACAGACAATAATGGTGCTACTCAACACCCACTTTGCTGCTGCAGGGCTGGCCTTTGACTCATCACCTGCAAGCAAACTTTGAGACCAACTCTGTGGTCAAGACACTACATTTTCTACCTCATCCACACCTAGACCAGACTCGAGCTTCTTCTTTACTCCTGTTGCATTTAAGGAAGTGGAAGAACTCCTACTGCAACTGGACACAAAAGAGTGCCAGTGCTGACCTTATTGACCCTTACTTTCTGAAATTAGGATATCATGTACTGGCTATCCCTTAACACGCCTTTTCAACTTGTCACTTGCCCAAGGTGCTCTCCCACTACATGGAAAACAGCAGTGTCATACCACTTTTCAAATCTGGAGACCCCACCAACCCTAAACAATTATAGTCCCATCTCCCTGCTCACTGCCCTGTCAAAACTCCTTAGTTACATAATCTCCTTACACCTGCCCAGTCTGGTTTTAGACCATGTCATAGTACTATCTCTGCATTGGCAAAGTGTAAAATGACTGGCTGAAAGCGTTTAATGACAAGCAACATGTGTGTGCCTTGTTCCTTGACCTAAGCAAGGCATTCAACACAGCAGACCATTCATTACTACTGGATATCCTTCAGAATACTGGGCTGGACTCGACTGCCACTAAATGATTCTACAGCTACCTTGATGGTCGCTACCAGCAGATAAAAGTCAGTGGCATTCTCCTCTTTAAATACCCTGTTGGGAGGCATCTCACAAGGTTCCATTCTGGGCCTCCTGTTCACTATCTACATCAATAACATCAATGCCAGCATAAACTATGCTAACGTCCACCTTTTTGTGTATGGCGCTATGCTGTATATTGATAGGTCTCCCCTGAATTGGCCTGTAGAGACCTCCATCTTGATTTTGACAGACTCCAGACAAATTTACTACACCTTAAACTATTACTGAATGCAAAAGACAAAGGTTATGCTATTTTCGCCGTCTGTAAAGCAGCTCATAGTCCACTCCTAGACACTTTACCAAAGTCACTACCCTTCTAGGCGAGCTACTAGAAGCAATTTCCAAATTCAAATACTTGGGGTGTGGATCAAAGAAATGTTAACCTCCTTGGATCACATTGAGGATCTTACAAAAACTAAGACAGAGACTCAGCCTGTTTTTCAGGATTAGGCACTTACTCACCAAAGAAGCAAAAACTAGACTAGTCCAAGCAACCTTCCTCCTGCTCCTAGACTATGCAGACATCTTGTATGGACAGGGAACTAGCACCACCCTTTCCAAGCAAGACACCCTATATCACTGCACCTTAATATTCATTGCTGGTGCTCCCTACTATCTCGAACCACTGTTCCCTCTGCTCTCTGGTTGGATGGACATCTCTGTCATTCAGGCAGCAAAGAAAAGCAACAACCTGGACTTTCAAAGTCATCACCAAATCGCTTTTAATATGTCTCCAACTGTATGCCTGTCAGTGTGCCTGGTAATTATGCCTTAAGATGCTTATTATATATAACATTTACCACCTCCAAAGTTAAAACCAGATCTGGTAGCTTATCCATTAGTTTTGCTCTGCCTTCCCTGTGGAACCAACTTTAAAAACACTGAAATTAGCCTTCCCGTAAAATTTTCCATATTTAAAACCTTATTTACACAGTCCTACAGTGAGTCATGCAAGTGAAATTGACGGATTGAAACTAGGGTTAGTGTCGTACTCTTCTTACCTCTGTGTCCCTGTGTATCATCTCCTAAGCTCTCCTATCTCTCCCACTCCCTTTCCCTGGTGTGTCTCTGCCTCAGCGTATCTCCCTCTTCAGTACTTTCCATACTTAACTGCTGCGCCTTTTCTCTGGTTATGGAATATGTTGCAACCAATGGGGAATATATATATATATATATATATATATGTATATATATATATATACACACATTTATGCAATAGGAGTGAACATAAATCCTATGTGATAAATCTGAGCTACTATATGATAAATTCAAAATGTTACATTTATACACATAGTAGATGCAACATCACGATTTATACACATAGGTCCAGATAGTCAAAAGGTTGCGCATGGCGCAACAAGTGTTGCACCATGCACAACCCACTAGTCACGCCCGGCGTGATATTCAAAGGGAAAAGTGCGCCGACAAATCCTGATGTGCTGGAGCGCATCAGTAATGGCATGCAGGCACAGGGGGCATGCCCATGCATAACCTGCACAGCCTGATATTCAGCCCAGGATGTGCAGAGTCATGCATGCACAACCCCTACCTGTGCCTGCACAAAGTTAAGCCCCAAAAAAGGAACAAATGATGGCCACCACAGATGAGCTGCTGCATTGCAGGCGCCCACACGGCAGCTGCCACCTGTGGTGGCCACCCAGTTCTGGCTGCACCAGGTGGCACCCCCATGCCCCATAGTGGGCATCTGTGTCAAACCCCTCCAAATCCCTGGTGGTCCAGTGGACGCTATGTGCCCGATGCGAGCATTTGTCTAAAGAATAATCCCTGTCCTATATCCCTGGTGGTCCAGTGGACCGCCTCTCCCGATGCGGGCATCTATCAAACATATAAAATGGCCTATTACCCTGGTGGTCTAGTGTACCCCCTCCCCACCGCCCACTGGGCCCCACACCTCTCCCACGGTCAGCTGGCGGGCAGCAGCACCACCAGCTTGCCGCCCACCGCCCAGCGGACTGACAGCTCGGTGGGGCTGCATGCCCGATGGTTCTGGCGTGAGCCAATGGGCGATGCAGCTCATCTCATCTACACATTCCAAATATGTGGATAGATTCATTCACATATCTGGACTTGCAATAATGATGCGGTATGAGCTACATGCCCATTGGCTCATGCGCAGACCCAATGGTGCAACCCCACCGGCAATCGTCGATGAGCGACGGAAGCAGCGGTGCGTGCTACCAGCTGATGAGAGGAGGCGGCGGTGGGGCTTCGTGGTGAGGAGGGGTACATAAATCACCAGGAAATGAGCATTATGTTTGACAGATACCGATGATCGGCAGAAGTGCAATCACTGGACCTGAGCCGAAGGCGTGGAGGGGTTATAATACTGATGCCTGTGATCGGGCACATAGCAGGTCACTGGACCACCAGTATAGGATGAGGGGATTATTCTTTTAAACAACTTCCCCCGATCGGGCTGCAGGGGGCTTCGTCCTGACAGCTGCTGCCTGGCAGGGCGCAGCGCAAGTCATCAGGATCGGCACCTGCATGCTAATGGCATGCAAATGGGAACAATGACATGCAAATGGCCCATGTTGCCTTGCATAAGTATATTTGTTGTATGTCCCCTTTTGAATATACAGGTGCTGTGCATGGTGCAGTGGCACTTGTGCTAACGCATCTCCATGCTCCACTCCAACCACTGCGCTGGTGCAGTGCCACTGTGCCATGCACAGTGGGGGTGAGGGTGCGACATTCAAAGCTGCTGCACCATAGCACAGCTCCGTTGAATATCGTGCAGGCCACACCCCTGCACAACAAAATTGAGCTGTGCCCAGGCTTGCGCCACAGCCTGGTGCAGTTTGAATATCTGGGCTACAGTAGATATGTCACAATCACTCCGGAACTTATTTAGAATGTTCAGCCTCAATATCAGTACTAACTATATTCAAATGCAAATAACTTTAAAATGAAAAAAGATAGCGTAGTGCTGTGAGCATGAAAGTTGTTCAACACAAAATTATCTACAAAATGGTGGTATTTCATTTATAGATACCTTATAGATTTTTATAATTAGCAAAAAGAGCAGAAAATGCTATTTTTGTTCACTTTTTGACAAATATAAGCAAAAAGATAAACAATCAAAGGAAATGTCCCTGCACTGACAGAAATCATCCCTATTGCATAAATGAAATATACAATGGTGAGCTGTCAGATAAATGATTTATCTACACTTGTGCTATTTGACCTTGGACATCTCACTCGAGGCTTATGCCACTCGAGGGTACCGACGATCAAAGCAGCGCATGTATAGATAAATCATTTATCTGACAAGCTCACATTATATATATATATATATATATATATATATATATATATATATGATAGTATAGAGTTCATATAACTCGTCAAATGTTGAATTTCAGCCAATCAGCGTGCCACGTCATTTGACAGGTGGTTACCATAGCAACGCCCCTGCCCCTTTCCATCACCGAAGTCCTGCCTTAAATGCAGGATGTCCTGTCTCAAACCCAGGAAGTGATCAATGAAACACAGGAAATGACATATTCTCAAACCTGAAATTACACAACAACCTCATTCTGCCCTACATCCTTCCTCCTCCATCCCCATTCCTCCTTGAACCTCCATGACACCATCAAACCCAAGTCCCTCCTTCTAGATCAACTTGAACCCATGTGACACCAGCTGGGCTCAAACCCACCATCCTTGAACCTCTGTATCACCAGCCTAGCTTGAACCCTCATCCCCTACAGCCTCTGTGACACCATCCTAACTCAAACCGGAGTGCCTCCTCCACCCTGGAACCAATATGACAGTGGCCTGGCTCGAACCTGAGTCCCTCATCCATCAGATCGAACCTCTGTGACACCACCCTAACTCAAACCCAAGTGCCTCCTCCATCCCCTACAGCCTCTGTGACACCATCCTAGCTCAAACCAGAGTCCTCCTCCATGCACTTGAACCCGTGCAACACTGTCATGACTCAAACTCTCTCCTCCATCCTAGCTTGAAACTGAGTCCTCCTCTGTCCCCTCGAACCGATGCAACACAGTCCTGGCTTGAACCTGAGTCCATCCCCCTTGAACTTCTATCATCCTGTCGCAGCAGACCCCAAGTCTCTCACCTCCTTCCACCTTGTCCCATCACCTACCTTGCACCCCATTACCTAGCTTGAACCAGAGTCTCTCTCCACTCCTCTAACCATGCCCCACCATCACCTACCTTGCACCCATCACCTACCTTGCACTCCATCAACCTCCCTTTGTCACTCTATGGTATAACTGCAGGGTGCCTTTTTACTCAGGGATTTTTTTGTGAAATATGCTTTGAAGGTCAGAGGATTGTAGAACATTTAATCTTTATTATATAAGAATGTTTTAATACAATGCATTTAAATGTTTATGAAAAGCAGAGACCTAGCTCGAACCTGAGTCGCTCTCTCCTCCTACCTTGTCCCACCACCTACATTGCAACCCATTGCCTGGCTCAAACCCAAGTCTCTCCCTCCTCTCTCCTTGCCCCACCATAACCTAACTTACACCCCATCACCTACCTCAAACCTGGGTCTCTCCTCCTCTCACCTTGCCCCACCATTACCTGCCTGGCACTCCCTCAACCTCCGCCTGTCGATCTGTGGTATGACTGCTGTGCTTTTTCACTCAGGGATTTTTTGTGAAATGTGCTTTGAAGCTCAGAGGACTGTAAGAACATTTATCTCTACTGTATAATTCAGTTCTTTTTTTTGGACGAAATATCTGTAATTAATCTCTCTCTATCTCTTGCTTACATCTGAGAGAAGTTTTCCTCACTTTTAAAGTGGTATTGCTTTGTGTTTGTTTTAGTTTTAAGTCAGGAAGGGTTTTTAAAACTGCTTATCTTCTGCATATTTGATTTTCCTTTGTGGCTAACTGGACTGATTACTAGAATTCTGTGAGAATCTGCATCAATATATTTTGCAACTTTTGGTGGGTTTACATCTGAGAGAAGTTTCCTCACTTTTAAAGTGGTATTGCTTTGTGTTTGTTTAGTTTTTAATTCAGGAAGTTTTTTTTAAACTGCTTATCTTCTGCATATTTGATTTTCCTTTGTGGCTAACTGGACTGATTACTAGAATTCTGTGAGAATCTGCATCAATATATTTTGCAACTTTTGGTGGGGTTGTGTGATTCAAAATAGCAAAAGCTGCAGTTTGTAATTGGATGCCAAACATAGCCTGAGGTGGGGTAATTGTCTTCATAAGTCAGAGCTCAGCATCACAGCCATTTGTCTAGCTAGACCATTTCAGCATTATTCAATTACTATAAACTAGTGGTGTGATCCTGTTTGAGGCAGAAGTCCATCTTCTTCCAAGTTGTGTACAGGAGTGCTTGGAAACAACTGAAAATAAACGTGGGATATACTATTTTGGATGAAATATCTGTAACTAATCTCTCTCTCTCTTACATCTGAGAAAGTTTTCCTCACTTTTAAAGTGGTATTGCTTTGTGTTTGTTTTAGTTTTAATTCAGGAAGGGGTTTTAAAACTGCTTATCTTGTCAGCATCCTCAGAAGGGCTGAAATAACTCATATTTGATTTTCCTTTGTGGCTAACAAACCACCAGGCTGTTTTGGGGCTGGAGAGGTTTACCTGTGTCTGACTTGGATGTTTGGATTTTTCTCTGTTTGATTAGCAGGGTACTTTCTCTGTCAAATTGTTGTGTAGGGTATCTTGCTGACAGGAAGGCATTCATCATGGCCAGTGGGTGAGAGCTTTTAGGTGATTGTTTTGTGAGGACACAGATTAGGCCCAACCCTTCCCACCCCTCACCCCACCACCCCTGGAAATAGTTCCTTTATACCTAAGGTTCTGACATCATTTCCTCGAGTGCAAGGTGCATTTCACTGTCATATCCTCTCTAGCACACTGCACTGACAATATAAGCATACACATTGTATAATATATATATTTTCTATATAACAAATCACACCGCCTATGCGTCTACACACACACACACACACACAATACAATAAAACAACTAGATAAACATGTGGGGAGTAGTGCAATGTAATGGCTGTGGGGCAGCAGTCTTCCGGGAGTCTTTCTGGAGGCTGAGATGCTGCCCTATTTGCAGACAACTATCTGCCCTGAGGAGGAAGTTGCCCATCTTCAGGCTGCACTGGACAGTAGTAAGAAACCTTCCCCAGGCCACACTGGACAGTAGGAAGGGAACCTCCCCATCCAGGAGCACTAGCGCCACCACCATTACCTCAGAGGTTGCAAAGACACAGCAGTTGGACCACAGTGGGCTCAGGGAGGGTGAGGAGGGTGGAACAGAGGCACACCCAGTCAATTGTTCCACTCACAATCCATACACCATTCTGGGGAGCATAGCTCCCTATGGATGCACCCACAGAAGACTGATGATAACTGTCTCAGGGAAGCCCACAGGAAGGAGGCAGAGGGACACCACAGGAAAGGAAGCAGCTCCTGGTGGGGACTCAATTATTAGGGGTATAGAACTGGGGAGCTGGGAAAAATGAAGTAAGGTGCCTGCCTGGTGCCATGGCTTGGAGGGACAGGAAGTGCATCCTCAGGATCACGAGAACAGCTGCAAGGGATTCTGAGCTGGACGTAATTGTCCACCTAGGGACAAATGACTTGGCTCAACATGAGATTAGAGCAGTGCAGGAGGACATTGCAGAGTTGGGGAGGGACCTAAGACAAGTAGCACACACAGTATCCTTCTCAGAGGTGCTGCCAGTCAAAAGCATGGGGAGGTGAGGGTAATTGGCACCATGCAGTTTAATGAATGGTTGAAAAAATGGTGTGGAGCACAGGGGTTTGGCTTCATTGGGGACTGGGGTTTCACCTGAAGGGACACCAGCCTATACTGGCAGGATGGTCTGCATCTGTCCAGGAAGGGAACAAGTCTTTGAGCAATTGGTTTAAATGCTTCACTGGTAAGCCTTTAAACTAGTCAAGGGGAGGCACTGACAAGCAGCAGGAAAATCCCAGCCTCTCCCTACAAAACAGGGTACTAAATGAGAAAAAGACTGAGGTAGAACGGTCAGTGGGGGATGCTGCAACAGAAGGTAAAGCCATCAAAAATGGAGAGCAATGAGTACTAATGCCCGTAGTCTGGGTAACAAGCTTCCTGAATTAGTGGCCTTGATGGAGGAGGAACATCTGGATATCGTGGCAGTCACAGAAACATGATACACACAAAACCATGACTGGGACATAAACATACCAGGATACACTGTCTACAGGAGGGACAGGGAGGGTAAAAGAGGAGGAGGAGTAGTTCTTTACATAAGGGAAGGAATAAAGCAACAGAACAAAAGGGTAAATAGGGAGGAGAAGAAGCACTGTGGGTAAATTTGGAGACAGGCAATGGCACCACAATATGCACAGGGTTGTATACAGACCCCTTCTCAGGGGAGGAAATGGACAGGAAATGATAGAAAGTATACTTAGAATGGCAGAAAAAGGGAGATATTGCTGATGGGTGATCTGAATATGCCAGATGTTAACTGGAGTGCAGTTGCAGCTGCCACTTGAAAGAGTGCAGTTATTCTAGATGCCCTACGGGGGCATGCCTTAGACAACTAGTACTGGAGCCCACTCGAGGAGGAGCAATATTAAATTTGATTCTCTCAAATGGAGATGGAGAGAGGATCACAGATGTAAGTGGGTAACCATCTGGGAACTAGCGACCATAGAACAGTGGTTCACAATAAACACAGCAATAGAGTCAAATACATACAAAGACAAAAGTACTGGACTTTAGGAGGGCTGACTTTGCCAAAATGGGTGAGTGCCTAAGGAATGTACTAGCAAATGGGCAGGAAGGAGGGTGGAAGAACAATGGGGAATAATAAAACTGCCATCACAGAGGTAATGAGCCTTTGTGTGAAGCAAATAAACAAAACAAGACGATGTAAGAAACCACTATGGTTCTCAAAGGAAGTGGCAGTGAAGGTTCAAGAGAAAAGAAAGCATTCAGGAAGTACAAGGAATTGCAGAAGGAGTAGGACAGAGAACTGTATCAGTTAAAACAAAAGGAGGCTGGGAAGGCAGTCAGAACAGCAAAGGCCCAAACCGAGGAAAGATAGCCAACTCAGTTAAGAGGGGAATAAAACCTTTTATAGGTACATCAGGGAGCAAGAAAGACCAAGGGAGGGATAGTGAGGCTTAATAAAGGGAGGGAGGGTGGGCAGAGGGAGACTGTGAAAAGGCAGAGATACTAAACGAATATTTTGCTCAGTATTTACAAATGAAGAGGGGAGGTACATAAAACAAACAGTAGTAACACTCTGGATACAGAAGTTGATACCAGCCCATTCACAGAAGAAAGGGTTCTGAAAGAACTCTAAAAACTGAAGGTGGACAAAGCAATGGGGCCTGATGGGATTCATCCCAGAATTCTAAAAGAGCTAAGGGTAGAACTAGTGACACTGACTACCCTTTTAACAAATCATGGGAGGATGGGATGGTACCGAGGACTGGAGGAGGGCAGATGTGATTCCCCTTCACAAAAGTGGGAGCAAGGCAGAAGCAGGAAACTACAGACCTGTTAGTTTAACCTCAGTGATAGGGAAAATGATGGAATCACTTCTGAAGGAAAGAATTGTCGAGTATCTAGAGGCCAGAGGGCACAGAACCCTAGGCAGCATGGATTCACAGCAGGAAGGTCATGCCAGACAAATCTGATAGATTTCTTTGACTGGGTGACCAAAGTAGTAGATCAGGGAGGGGCTGTGGACATGGCCTACCTAGACTTGTAAGGCATTTGACACAGTCCCACACAAAGATTAATATACAAGTTAGCCAGCCTGGGAGTGGGTCTAAGATGACAGCCTGGGTAAGAATTGGCTGGAGAATAGGACACAGAGAGTAATAGTAAATGGAGTCCTCAGAAGAAAGGAGGGTTACTAGTGGGGTACCGGGAGTTCAGTATTGGGATCGGTCTCTTCAATGTCTTTATAAAAGACATTGCAGAAGGACTGGAAGGAAAAGTATGTCTCTTAGCAGATGACACTAAGATCTGCAACAGAGTTGATGCACAGGGTGGGGTGGAAAGGATGAGAAGTGACTTGGCAAGTTAGAGGAATGGACAAATGTGTGGCAGCTTAGATTCAATGCTAAGAAGTGCAAGATAATGCACCTGGGAAACAAAACCCAGGGAAGAGTACACAATGGGGTGAGATACTAACAACAACAAAATGGAAAGGACCTGGGGTAGTCATATCAGATGACCTAAAGGTGGGCAAGCAATGTGAGAGGGCAGCAAGGAGGGCTGGGGGTTACTGGGATGCATAGGAGAGGCATCACCAGTAGAAAACAAGAAGTTATTATCCCGCTGTACAGACAGCTGGTGAGACCCCATCTGGTACTGTGTGCAGTTCTGGAGACCCAATCTCCAGAGACATAGACAGGATGGAAGCTGTCTAGAGGAGGGCAACTAAAATGGTGCAGGGTCTGCACGGAAGACATATGAAGAGAGACTTAAGGAGCTTAATATGTATAGCCTTGAGGAAAGGGGGACATGATAGAAACTTTCAAGTACCTCAGGAATCAACAAAGTCCAAGAGGTAGCATCTTTCAAAAAGAGGTGTGCAAGAACAAGAGGGCACAATTTGAAGATGGGGGCGGCTCAGAGGTAATTTAAGGAAGTATTTTTTTACAGAGAGGGTTGTGGATGCATGGAACAGCCTTCGGAGGAGGTTGTGGAGTCAAAATCAGTGGTGGAATTCAAGCATGCATGGGACAGTCATAAGGCAATTCTCGGGGTGGGGTAAGAAGAAGTAGGCTGCTGGTTAACTAGGATCTGCAGCTTATCCAGTAGGTAGGGAATGGGCAGACTGGGTGGGCCAAGCGGTCCTTATCTGCGTCAAATTCTATGTTTCTATGTTTTAACACAATGCATTTTAAGTATTTATGAAAAACAGTGATTTCTTTTTTAATGTAAAAAGAAAATGAGTTCTAACTTCAAAAGCAGAGAAAGAAACAGTGTGTGTGTGTGTGTGTGTGTGTGTGTGTGCGTGTGTGTGTGTCTGTGTCTCTGTGTCTGTGTGCAGTACAGGAACTGATTTTACAAGGCTTCTTAGTCTAAGTAGAATTCTTCAAATCCTAAAGTCTGATTAAAAACAGACATACTCTCTAAATACCTTTTTTAAGCTTAAAACAGAATGCATCAGAGTTCTGGAATTTTGATGTAAGAAACTAAATATGTTTTCTATTTCCTTTGAAAAGATTGTTTACAAGATCACTGCTTATCAAAAGCATATATTTCTATTAGATGTATACTAATGTTACTGGTGAAAGTATTTAATAGGGTTTTAACCTCCATGCGTTTCCTGTAATAACATTTTATCTTTACTATGTAAAAATTGCTGTTAAAAAATGCATTTTAAATATTTATGAAAAACAGAGATTTCTTTTTTAATGAAAAAGAAAATGAGAAAATGAGTTCTAACTTTAAAAGCAGAGCTAGTGTATGTGTGTGTGTCCAGTGCTGAAGCTAATTTTACAATGAGTGCTTATTCTAAGTAGACTGCTTCAAATCCTAAAGTCTGTTTAAAACAGTTATACTCTATACATACCATTTCTTTCAAATTTAAAAATGCAACAGCATTCTTCTGTTTTGATGTCAGAAACTAAATATATTTTCCTATTTCCTTTGAAAAGATTGTTTACAAGATCACTGCTTATCAAAAGCACGTATTTCTGTTAAATATTTAAGAGGGTTTTAACCTTCATGCATTTCCTGAAACAGCACTGTATCTTTACTAAGTAAAACATTGCTGTTAAAAGAATGCATTTTAAATAATTATGAAAAACAGAGATTTATTTTTAATGAGAAAAAGAAAATGAGTTCTAACTTTAAAAGCAGAGACAGAAACAGTGTGTGTGGTGTGTGTGTGTCTGTGTGTGTGTGTGTCTGTGCGTGCAGCGCTGGAGCTGATTTACAAGGCTTCCTAGTCTAAGTAGAATTCCTCAAATCCTAAAGTCTGATTAAAAACAGATGTATTTGCTACATACCTTTTCTTTTAAGCTTAAAACAGAATGCATCAGAATTCTGGTATTTTGATGTCAGAACCTAAATATATTTTCTATTTCCTTCAAAAGATAATTTACAAGATAACTGGTGATCAAAAGCACATATTTCGATTAAATATATACTTATGGTACTGGTGAAAGTCTTCAAGAGGTTCTAATCTCCAGAAAGCAACGAAACATGCTCTGTAGTACCCATTTAAAAATTAAAACCTGTTCAATTGCTTTCTGAACTCTTTTATACTCCTTGAGAAACCTAAAAATGCCCTGCCCAGCATTACAGTATAAGAAAATCACATGCTAGTCATTCTGTATATCATAAGACAGAATAGCAGCTATTGAATGAATGGGACCCTTTTGTGTATCATAACAGACTATAGGACCCTCTTACAAAGCATGAGCTCATCCCATCTGATAGTCACATAGCGTGAATTCATACAACATAGACTTATTCAGTTAGCCAAAAGACCAGAGGTTCACAGAAGTTTTGAGAACTTTATTAATATTATTATGACCAGCTGGAGTGATTCTGAAGATTTGATGGGTCATCTATCTGACAGCGGCATGATGGAAGCTGTCGTAACACTACCATCACTACAAGGTACTTATTTCAGCCAAAAATGTTTAAAATGTACTGACTTAGATACTTTTCAGTGTAAGCAAAAGGCAGCCAGCTTTTGTTTGATTTGTAGTGTGTCTGTTAGATAAAATACAATGTTATGAATCTATTAGTGTAATTGGGCTTTCTACATATTGTTGACTAAAATGGTGTGGGGCATCTTTCTTTGTGGAGGGTTCAAGGACATATTTTTAGCTTGTGTTTTGGTGGGAGGTGGGGCTTGCTAGGGGTGCATATCTTGCCCTCCACATGTGTTTTCATCTTGGCATTTGTGCATCTGGGAAAATGATATAGTGTGTGTGTGTGTGTGTGCGCTCTCGCACATCTGCACGCGTTGTTTTTGAGTGCATCTCCAATGAGCACTTGGCTGTGATAATGTGTTTTCTGATTTGCTCAGCAGCCCAAGACTGACAGTCTGTTAGTGAAAATTGTAAAGTTGCAAACAATAAAGTGAAATAGAAAAGTAAAATTGTTTGATTAGTCTACAGACACTTTGAGTATTTTCCCATTTTATTTTATTCTGGAGTTGCTTATTCATGATATTCCTAGGCAAATAGGTGGGAAAGGCTGGTAGTTCATTGATGTGTTGTGATATTCTTGTGCTTCACAGATGATAAGTTTTGTAACATAGTACTACCGTCTTATGGTTCAGCCCCACCCCCAGTCTGTTGATATCAAGTATGGGGATCTTAGGAGAGATCACTTAAGTTGTAGAAAGGCACTGATCTGAGGCAACATGGTGACATAGTAACGTAGTATTTGATGGCAGATAAGGACCACTAGACCCCACCCAGTCTGCCTTATTCCTGCCTGCATCAGTGGTCACTGAACCTACCTGGTCATTGGCTTTAGCCTTTCTACCCACCTCTAGGGTTCCCTTGTGCCTATCCATGCATGTCTGAATCCCTCTACTGTGCTGGCTACCACTGCTTCCTGGTGTAGATTTTGATTTTGCCAGAGTTCCAGAAGACCATTACAAAATTAACTTTTCTTTACGTCTTTTCTATCTTTATCTTTATGCATATGTTTGTCACTGTTGCAGGGATAGAGGTTGGCAACAGTAGTCCACTGACCAATTGCAGTCCAAGATTGTATTGGGCCAGTAAAATATTCCTCTAGTTAACCCTTTGTCCTAGTGCTGGAGGAGGAAACATTTTCATAAGTACAGAAGTTGGGCCATTGGATTTTCTCCATTGGTATCCCTGCTGGACAGTTGCTGTAAAACTTAATTTTGATCCCTGCTGTTGGAAAATCAAAGCTTTTCAATGATATCCCAGAACACTATTTGATAGCAAAGAAACAACTTACTAAAAAAAACATTTTTTCCTGTCTGAAGAATTTCAGGGCCCATAAAAGATAAAAGTTATTTGTAAGCAGAGCAGTCTACAAAGTAGCCAAAGAGCAGAAAAAAAAATCAATGCACGCTTCCAGTCATCCCCATTACTGTAGGCTTTGATTAAAATCTGGAGACAAAGCAGTCATGTAGTTGATACTTACTTACATACTTACTAATATTTACTTTGCTCTTTCGACCAGCACAGAAAAAATACAAAATTACTTGTAATTACATGCATGCCACCATTGAAAGGCAATTTTGTGCTGAATAACTCTGCCACTCATACTTTGTGTCTAGCATGTACAGTTATTGAGCTATTAGCATTTGTTTGTGACATACTGACCATGGTTTGATTTTGCTTAGAAAGGCCCAGGATTCACTGTTAAAAGTATACAGAAGATTCAGGAGGCAAGTGATGTAATCTCAGAGTGAGCCTGTGGAGGCAATGAGTTAATTTAATTGTTTTGCTCAGCGGCAGTAGAACTGCAGTGAGAGGTGAGGTGGAAACTGCATCCCCAGTCCATGACTCAACAACCCCTCCCTCTTCCACAAATCAACATTTAACATCCCACTCCCCACTTCCGTTTGCCGCAATACAGAAACCCTTTGGGAGGGTACATGGTTCTCCTTCTTCAAACCTGTTACATGTTTTCACTTTATTCAATGCATATTTACCCATTTAGGAATGAGGTGCATTTAACAGTTTGGTCTCCTTGTGCATTTCTCCTATCATATCACAACTGGAGCAGTGTTATATTTTAAATTACACCTCATGAATAACACCGCGTGCACACACACACACACACACACACACACACACACCATGAAAAAGGCAAGCCTCTCTGTCCATTACTCATCAGGCTTGCACTACAAAACCTTGCACTGATATTAGAGAGAGAGAAAGTTGATTCTGCTTTTAATGCATCATACTTACTATGAAACTCTGTTAGGAAGGAAGATTATTTATTTATTTGAAAAATTTCACAGAAGAGGCAGACTATGCTGCAATAGCTCTTTTCAGATGCATCCGGGAAAGGGAAAAGGAGATGCAATATAGAATACAGATGCAGAATAAAAATATAAAAAGGCTTAGTCTACAAATATGCAAAAGGCTAAGTCTGAACATAAAACATATTACATTAAGGCTATACCAGACATTTAAAGTAATAGTCTGGCAGCACTTGCCATCAGATATAGTCCTATACAGATATCCATTTTACACACACACACACATATATATACACACACACACACCTTACTTCAATACTCATAAACATATACATACACACAAAACACTTACACAGATACATTTTGCTTTTATAAAACTTGGAGGTTGGATGTGATGACTTTGTGGGAAGAGGGAAGATGGGAGTGAGGCTGAGATGAGAGTCAGAATGAGCCTTCACCCTCTGGGATGCACACTGCGTAAAGGGATTGGCAGGAGTAAGGGGGATGGTTGGTGGACAGAAATTCAGGTAGATGAAAGGTGGGAACACTAAGTTCAGGGAAGGGGTGAAGGGAGTTTGGGAAGAGAGGATAAGTAAGGGTGGTATAGAATTGTGAAAGGAAAAAATGAAGAGGAGAGAAGAGGTAGTGGGGGAGGGGAGGGGAGGCAAGCCTTATCCAAGGAACAGAATCCCAAGGCTATAAACACTACTCAGTGAACCAAGCTAGTGCTATAGGCATGCCTAGGGAGGAGATTAGAAGGGATAAAGCAATGGAAAATAGAACAGAAGAAAGGGCAGAGGGGAATATGAAGGAGAGATAGGTAGATTATAGGAGAGCAATAACATTTAAAATAGTGTATTTCATACACACAATGTTCCAAAGTGATTTACAATAGAGACACAGAATAGAATGTCACTGCCATTTCACATTCACAGGAGATTAAAGCAGTTTAGAGCAGGGTTTCTCAAATGGTGATGCTCCAACCTGTTCAGGGAGGCTCAAGCAAGTCTGAAAAGTACTGTATTTAGCTTTTGAGTTTTACATTTTTGTGTGAAGGGATGAGGCATACTAAAAGAGGATAATAGTAGGTGAATATATGTATTTATTTACAAATCGGTGACCAGGACAGGTACACTGAGCCAATGCTGATTTCAGGAGTACCCAGGAAAGGGTAGGGAGTGAGAACAAATCAAAAGGTTACTGCAAAACAGTCAAGCAATACAAAATGAACAAAAGTGCAAAGAAATAGGAATAATGAACAAATAATGAGATGTATAACCTACCAATTAGACATGCGGCAGAACAGTTCAAATACAAGGGTTAAGCAGAGGGTGCTGTACTAATGCTGTTGAAGGAGAGACCAATAGGATACCTCAGAAGTTGCTTAAGACCAGAGTAAGACGGGGAGGCATACCTAGGTAGTAAGGTTAGGTCAGATAGTGGGAATGGACAGAGAAAGTAGTCCGACCCAAGAAGGTATTGCAGCAAGGTGTAACAACAGTTTGAAAGTCAAAATAGTGGAGCAAGTAGGTTGGCCTGGGAGGGGCAAACAAGTTGGGAGGGTAAAATAAGTTGAATTCAATGAGAGTGAACTATTCAAAATGAGTTTCTCTCTATTGCAAAGTATGCCATTTTCTATGGGAAGCCCAAGATCATTTCAATATTTGGTGCAGGCTCAAGACAGTTTCTATGGCTTGGAGGAGGTTGACTGTGACAAAGTCTGAGAACTAATGGTTTAGATACAGAGTGAATTTACAGAGATCTTAAGCACAAGTAGGTTGTGTGATTTGCTTAGGGTTGTGCAAAGCAAAGTGGCAGGTGTGGGATTCAAACCAGGGTATCCAGATTCAAAATGCTGCCCCTCCACAACTACACGACTACTATGTCTCAGATTTTGATCAGAAACTACAGTAATGGTGATGACTGGAAGCGTGCATTGATTTTTATGTTCTTTTGGCTACTTTGTAGACTGCTCTGCTTACAAATAACTTTTTATCTTTTACAGGCCCTGAAATTCTTCAAACGTTAACCTTTTCCTGCTACAGGAAAAAAATGTTTTAGTAAGTTGTTTTCTTTGCCATCAAATAGTGTTCTGGGGATATCACTGAAAAGCTTAGATTTGCCAACAGCAGGGATCAAAATTAAGATTTACAACAACTTCCAGCAGGGCTACCAATGAAGAAAATCCAATAGCCCAACTTCTGTACTTACTGAAATATTTCCTCCTCCAGCACCAGGACACAGGGCTAATCAGAGGAATATTTTACTGGCCCAATACAATCTTAGACTGCAATTGGCTCAGTAGACTACTGTTATCCAACCTCTATGCCTGCAACAGGGACAAACATATGCGAAAAAAGAGATTGGAAAGACGAAAGAAAAGTTAATTTTGTAATGGTCCTTCTGAACTCTGGCAAGATTAAAATCTACACCAGGAAGTAGTGGGAGCCAGCAGAGTGGAGAAATTCAAACATGCATGGATAGACAAAGGAACCCTAGAGGTGGGTAGAAAGGGCTAAAGCCAATGACCAGGTAGGTTCAGTGACCACTGATGCAGGCAGGGAATAAGGCAGACTGGGTGGGGCCTAGTGGTCCTTATCTGCCATCAAATACTACGTTACTATGTCACCACATTACCTCAGATCAGTGCCTTTTATAACTTAAGTGATCTCTCTAAGATCCCCATACTTGATATCAACTGATGTGGGGGTGGGTGGGGTGCTGAACCACAAGATGGTAGTACTATGTTACAAAACTGATCATCTGAAGCACAAGAATATCATGACGCATCAATGAATCAGCAGCCTTTCCCACCTAATTGTCTTGGAATATAACAAATAAGGAACTCCAGAATAAAATAAAATGGGAAAAATACTCAAAGTGTCTGTAGACTAATCAAACAATTTTACTTTTCTATTTCACTTCATTGTTTGTAACTTTACAACGTCCACTAACAGACTGTCATTCTTAGGGTGCTGAGCAAATCAGAAAACAGATTGTCACAGCCAAGTGCTCATTGGAGATGCACTCACAAAAACACATGCATGCGCATGTGCAGTACACACACACACATACACACAAACACACACACACATAATTTTTCCAGATGCACAAATGCCAAAATGAAAACACATGTGAGGACAGGACATCACTTAGCGCCCCCACCTCCCCCACCAAACACAAAAGAAAATATGTCCTTGCACCTCCACAACGAAAGATGCCCACACCATTGTAGTTAACAATATGTAGACAGCCCAATGACACTAATAGATTCATAGCATTGTTTATCTAAAAACACACTACAAATCAGACAAAAGCTGGCTGTCTTTTGCTTACACTGAAAAGCATCTAAGTCAGTAAATTTCAAACATTTCGGCTGAAATAAGTACCTTATGGTGATGGTATTGTTACAACAGCTTCCGTCATGCCACTGTCAGATAGATGACCCATCAGATCTTCAGAATCACTCCAGCTGGTCATAATATGTAATAAAGTTCTCAAAACTTCTGTGAACCTCTGGTCTTTTGGCTAACTGAATGAGTCTATGCTGTATGAATTCATGCTATGTGACTATCAGATGAGATGAACTCGTGCTTAGGACCCCTGTCTCCCACACTCGAACTCTCAGGTCCTCCTCCTCCTCCACCTTGCTCTCAGTTCAGCCATGCTCCAGTAAAATGGGTTAGCAGACTTTTCCTATTTTGCTCAAGGTTCTGGAATTCACTCCCCTTCATGTGAAGTCCTCTACAACCCACCAAACATTTAAGTCTGCACTTTTTCTCACCTAAACGTGCCAGGTGACTGAAGTCTGCACTTAAGGTACTAGTGGCTTGCTCCTACACTGCAGCCCTATCCGCCTCTTCTGCATCGCTGTAGTGTATGTTGACTACCTATCTCTTGTCTCACTCGTTGGACACAGGACCTGGTATTCTGGTTTTCTTGCAAGCTATATGTCTGTTCTAATGTTTATTCTCGCTTATGGTACTACTAGATGTTAATTAATGTTGACATTATGCTGTGTCATGGTGTTTTTGCCGCATGTAGTCTCCACTTGTCTTTGCTATATTGTTGTGATTTGTACTCCGTATTGTCTTACTGTACTATTGTAAATTGTATTCTCCCAGGTCGTGCCTGAAAATAGGCAGGTTTCTTGCCTAATGCACCAAAAGCAAATAAATAAATAATAAATACTTGTTCTCAAAGATTTTAAAAGAGTTCAGAAAGCAATTTAACAGGTTCTTCATTTTTAAATGGGTACTACAGGCATGTTTCGTTGCTTTCTGGAGATTAGAACCCTCTTGGAGACTTTCACCAGTACCATAAGTATATATTTAATAGAAATATGTGCTTTTGATAACCAGTTATCTTGTAAATTATCGTTTTCAAAGGAAATAGAAAAATATATTTAGTTTCTGACAACAAAATACCAGAATTCTGATACATTCTGTTTTAAGCTTAAAAGAAAAAGGCATGTAGAGAGTATGTATGTTTTTAATCAGAGTTTAGGATTTGAAGAATTCTACTTAGACTAGGAAGCCTTGTAAAATCAGCTCCAGCGCCTACACACACACACACACACACACACACACACACAGTTTCTGTCTCTGCTTTTAAAGTTAGAACTCGTTTTCTTTTCTCATTAAAAATAAACCTCTGCTTATCATAATTATTTAAAATGCATTCTTTTTTTACAGCAATTTTTTAATTAGTAAAGATACAATACTCTTACAGGAAATGCATGGAGGTTAAAACCCTATTAAATACTTTCACCAGTAACATTAGTATATACTTAATAGAAATGTATGCTTTTGATAAGCAGTGATCTTGTAAATTATCTTTTCAAAGGAAATAGAAAAATATATTTAGTTTCTGACATCAAAATACCAGAATTCTGATGCATTCTGTTTTAAGCTTAAAAAAGGTATGTAGAGGTATGTCTATTATTTAATTAGACTTTAGGATTTGAAGAATTCTACTTAGACTAAAGCCTTGTAAAATCAGTAGTCATACCACAGATCAACAGAAGGAGGTTTAGGGAGTGCCAGGTAGGTAATGGTGGGGCAAGGTGAGAGGAGGGAGAGACCGGGTTTGAGGTGAGGTGATGGGGTGCAAGTTAGGTGATGGTGGGGCAAGGAGAGAGGAGGGAGACTTGGGTTCAAGTTAGGTGATTGGGTACAAGGTAGGTGATGGTGGGGCAAGGAGAGAGGAGGGAGACTTGGGTTCAAGTTAGGTGATTGGGTACAAGGTAGGTGATGGTGGGGCAAGGAGAGAGAGGAGGGAGAGGAGGGTTCAAAGTAGGTGATGGGGTGCAAGGTGGTGATGGTGGGGCAAGGAGAGGAGAGACTTCATGCTCGCGGTAGGTGATGGGGAGCAAGGTAGGCAAATGGTGGGGCAAGGAGAGGAGGGGACAGACTCGGGTTAGAAGTAGTGATGGGTGCAAGGTAAGTGATGGTGGGACATAAAGAGAGGAGAGGAGAGAGGAGGGTTAGAGTTAGGTAATGGGTTGCAATGTAGGTGGTGGGACAAGGTGGGAGGAGGAGAGACTCGGATTTGAGCTAGGTCTCTGCCTTTCATAAACATTTAAATGCATTGTATTAAAACTTTCTTACATAATAAAGATCAAATGTTCTTACAATCCTCTGACCTTCAAAGCACATTTTGACAACAAAAAAATCTTCTGAGTTAAAAGGCACCCTGCAGTTATCCCATAGGCGACAAAGGGAGGTTGATGGAGTGCAAGGTAGGTGATGGGTGCAAGGTAGGTGATGATGGGGCATGGTGAAAGGAAGGAGAGAGACTCTGATTCAAGCTAGGTAATGGTGTGCAGGTAGGTGGTGGGACAAGGTGAGAGGAGGTGAGAGACTTGGGTTCAAGCTAGGACAGGATGATAGAGGTTCAAGGGGGTGGATTAGAGTTCGAGCCAGGACAGTGTCACACCTGTTCGAGGGAAGGAGGAGGGACTCTGTTTCAAGCTAGGATGGAGTGGGAGGTTCGAGTCAGGACAGTGTTGCAGGGTTTGAGTGTTTGGAGGAGAGACTCCAGTTTGAGCTAGGATGCTGTCACAGAAGCTGTAGGGGGTGGAGGAGGGACTCAGGTTTGAACTAGGGTGGTGTCACAGAGGTTCAATGGGATGGAGGAGGGACTCAGGTTCGAGCCAGGCCAGTTTCACATGGGTTTCAAGTGGATAGAAGAGGGACTCCGATTTGAGCTAAGATGGTGTCACAAAGGCTGTAGGGGATGGAGGCGGAGGGTTTAAGCTAGGATGGTGTCACAGAGGTTCGAGGGATGGAGGAGGGACTCAGGTTTGAGTCAGGCCGGTGTTGCATGGGTTGAGTGGAACTAGAAGGAGGGACTTTGGTTTGAGCTTGGATGGTGTCACGGAGGTTCAAGGAGGAATGGGGATGGAGGAGAAAGGACATAGGCGTAGAATGGGAATGATGTGTCACTTCTGGGTTCGAGAATATGTCATTTCCTGCATTTCATTTGTCACTTCCTGGGTTTGAGGCAGGACGTCCTGCATTTAAGGAGGGACTTCCGGTGACAGAAAGGGGCAGGGCATTGCTAGGGTAACCACCTGTCAAATGACGTGCACACACTGATTGACTGAAATTTAACATCTCGACAAGTTATATGAACTCTATACCACTTCCAGTGTTACCCTACTTATGTTGATATTTTGTTTTCATCACAAATTATGTATTCCTTTTATCTGAAATGTTATTTATTATGTATACCTTGCCCTGGTCCACCTTGAGTGAGCTTCAACTCAGTGGTGTTTCGCCTGGTAAAATAAAGATTATTGATTAATTGATTGATTGATTGAGTGTGTCCTCCAGAATGTGATTTGACCTCTGTGGGGCAAATGCATTGTCTGTCTTAGTGACCCAGGCCTGTAATTGTGAAGTATGTAAATAAAATGTTTTGAGCCTGATTTCTTTTGATTCTTACAAGTTAGGCACTACCTAGGGATGGAAGGCTGACTACAAAAGGTGATCAGGGATCTAAAGCCCCTTGAAAGCTTCCTATACTGGCCAGCCATACTCATGGGGAAGAGGGGTAACATTTCTAAAGCCTACAAGGAGTTGCAGGGCTCTGAACACCCTAAATTCTCACAATTAAGAATGACTTGGTAAAAGCGAGGCCCAGATCACCATCTGGGAGGAGTGGAGCAAGCTGTAGAACAGGGCTGGATGACAACAGCCTCACCTGGTTGGCAAGAATTTAGGTGGAAGTGCCTTTCCCATTACTTCCTTACCCCAACCATAATGAAGCACTTCATGGGGGTGTCAGACCTGTGCTGGATAGAATGTGGTGGGGTTGAGGAACTACTACCCTATCTTCTGGAGCTACCTAATGGCACAGGCATATTACATGCAAATTCATAGGGCCATAGAACAAATATGGAGTACAACCATCCCTTTCACCTTTGACCATTTAATAGTAGGTAGGAAGACATTCACTAGAGTTGGCCACAAAACACAAGAAATATTGTTCAGGGCTCTTTGCACTGTTGCAATGAAGGGGATCATACTCAGGCGGCCATCTGCTGAGCAGCCCTGGGTAGAGATCTGGATTTCTAAAGTGAGGGAGTTACAGGGGTTGGAAGGATCATGGCCACTCTGAGACAAGTTTTAGAAGCACAAAGTAATATGGAGGCAGAGGAGGCATATGATGGAAGTTGGTACCGGGGAAAAATAGATAGATTGGAAAACAAGGCCCACTCACCAATAAATGTTTAAAAGTTAATAGTCATTTACTATAAATCAAAATGAAATCAGTACAGGTTCATATCAACACCATCACTAACATTTCAGAGCTGACCTCCTTCATTGGGGTTGCAGTGGTATTTTCAAGAATATATATATAATCAGTATAGTCTACATTTCCACTCATTTAAATGTGTTGGATAATAATGGTGGAATTTTTGGCACATGACACTTACTGATGTAAAAGTGAAAACAATAGGGTACCAATCTCTCCTGTAGCTACCTATGTAATTTCAAATAAACATCCAACATTATTATTCTTTAAATGTGAATTTATAATAGTGATAATATCATAATGACACCAAAATGGTTAAAGGATACCTTAAAAAACAAACTTGTCAGTTTTCTCTATCAAAGTGTATTATGGATATCTTCTTCTGGGATATCTCTTTCATCAGGTGGCAGTTTTGGAACTACTGCCATAGGTGTCAGGATGACATGGAAGCTTTTACTGTAGCAGTCTACTAAGGCCGCCCACTCCAGCGTCCTTGTCAACATTGCCCTGCTATATAAACATGGGCACTGCACTCCCTCCTCAGTTGTTTCCCACCATTGACCTAATGCACATGGACTCACGAAGCTTGTTGTTCAGTCAATCACCAAAGTTTACTACTGTACCTGGATGACTGGCTGCTGAAAGCTCAATCCCAGGACATGCTACTGCTGACCCAGGAGCATACCTTCAGTTGTGTCAATCCCTAGGGATAACAATCATTTTTCAAGTATGTACTGGCCCCATCCCAACAGCTGCAATACATGAGGCGGTTCTGGATTCTGCTGAGGGAAAGGCCCTGCTCCCTCAGGACAGGTTGTAATGTTTAATGACTCAGGCCTAATTCATGGCCCAGAGCTGGTATGTTGCGCCAGAGAATTTCTGAGACTGTGAGGCCTGATGTCAGCTGTCATTGTGATCATACCTTTGGCTAGACTGCACATGCATGTTTCCTAATGGATACTGAGGGTCCAGTGGGACCAACGCACTGATGTCCTGGTCTCTTCCACGTTGCACAAGGTGCATCAGTGTTGGAGGAACCCAGCAAACTCCTAAAAGGATTCCTTCCTTATTCCATCTCCCCAGCAGTTCCTCACCATGGATGCCTTGGGCCTTGGTTGGGAGCTCACCTGGGTTCTTTTCAGACCCAGGGGACCTGGACCATGATGAAGGCCCACCTCCATCTATATGTTCTAGAGATGTGAGCAGTTCTGTATGCCCTTCAGGCCTTCCAGAGCCATCTCTCTCTCGGGGTCCCCTGCTGGTGCAGTCAGACAACCTCGGTGTAGTCTATTACATCAACAAGCAAGGGGGACTCATTAGTGTCAGGTACTGGGCTCTAGATCACAGTCTTGAACTGTCAGCTGTCCATGCTCCAGGTGACCAAAATGCCTTAGCGAATAGCCTCAGCCATTAGTCCAGAGCACATGAGTGGGAACTGCTGTCCTCAGTCATGGAAGACTTGTGTGGCAGATGGGATCATCCAGAGTTGGACCTTTTGCATCCCACACAATGCAAAACTGCTGCATCTCTGCTCAGTAGATCCAGAGCCTGGAGTTTTCTGGTGAGACACGTTGTCCCTCTTCTGGAAAGGAGGTTTCTTGCCTTCCCCACCTTTCCTCTGATTCAGAGAGTGCTTATCAAGCTCTAGAGGAAAGGGTCACTCAGATTCTGGTGGCGCCATTCTGGCCACATTAGATATGGTTTCCTTTACTGCAGCAATTGGCTGTGGCACCTCCAGTTCCTTGCCCCTTTGCTGGAACCTATTGACACAGGTGCCAGTAACCGTGTTCCATCCAGATCTCAGATCTCCCTGGCTGCATGCATGGCTCCTGAAGACATAGCCATTGCCTGATTTGGGGTCTCCTAGAAAGTGGCTAATGTCCTGGTGGCTGCTGGGAAACCATTCACCAAGGCCAGTTACTCGAAGAAATGTAAGATTTGCTATCTGGGCCACTTCCTGTCACCTGGACCCTTTTTCTGTCTGGTGAACCAGGTTCTGGAGTACTTACTGTCCTGTTTTGTGTGGGCCTTCAGTACTCCTTCATTAAGGTGCACTTGTCTGCTATTTCAGCCTTCCATGTGCCCATTGATGGCTGCACCAGTGGCCCAATTGGATGTGACCAATACTTTTTGTGAGGCATTCTCCACTTGAAGCCTCCTATTCAAAACACAGTCCCTGCTTGGGACCTGAATTTCATACCAGAAAAATGTACTCTGCCTCCTTTTGAGCCAGTCGCATCTTGCAAGCTACACTTTCTGATGTGGAAAGCACTATTTTTAGTTGCTATTACTTGACTGAAGAATTTCAGAACTACGGACTCTAGTGTGCAAGCAGCCTTATTTGATTTTCTACAAAGTCATACTCTTTGCACTAACCCAAGTTTCTCCCTAAGGTGGTGTCTGAATTTACTTTAAATCACTCAATCCACCTGCCTGTTTATTACCAAAGCATACTAATCCAGGGAAGCATTTCTCCATACTTTAGATGTGCATAGATTGAATACTCAGGTAGTATACACACCATACCAAGGACTGCAGAAAGTCCTCTCAGTTGTTCGTTCGCCCCTGGGAAAGAAGGCACTCCAGTTTCTAAACAGTGTTTGGCCAAATGGTTGGCCAACTGTATCTTTTGTTATCTACAGTACTGTAAAGAACTTCCTGGTGTGGCTCATAGCCATTCTACCAGAGGCATGGCCACTTTGGTTGCCTGTTTCAGGAATGTGTCCACAGCTGAGATCTGCACTGCTCCACTTGGAGTACTGTCCACACTTTCACAAGGCACTACAATTTGGACATTGCCTCTAGAAGGAGGGCAGGCTTTGGCTCACTGTGCTTGGGCCTTCTTTCTTAGGCCTTTGACCTCCTGCCACCTGGACCGTTTGCATGCTGGAACTGCTTGGGATTCATTCCAAAAGTGTGAACTGATGAAGAGATATCCCCAAAGAAGATAGAACAGTTACGTGAAGAACTTACCATAACAGTGAATCTTTGAGGGAATCTGTTTCATCAGGTCATCTCATCTCACCCTCCATCACTCTTCTATCTCGGTCTGTGAACTGGCTGCCTGGTTTCTCTAGCCCTCTTTGCAGCTGGGCGTCTTTTCTCTCTCCTTGGTTCCCTACTGGGAGGCCTAGCCTGCTTGGTGCCTGGCAGGAAAGAACTGAGGAGGGGCGGGCTGCCCATTTTATATAGCAGAGCGACATTGGCGTTTGATGTCGGGATGTCTGGCTCCTAGTAGACTGCTATAGAAAAAGCTTCCATGTGATCTTGGTACCTATGGCACTAGTTATAAAGGTGTGACCTGATGAAAGAGACTCCTTGAAGATTTACTGTTACAGTAAGTTCTTACGTAACTGTTATATTTTCCTATATCAAGAGTGGGATTAGGTTGTAATGCCCATTCTTGGAATACATAATGCTTTGTAAGTTTCCCGCTTAAGTATTTAATTAAATGCTTATTACATGCACTGTGTGCTTAAACAGTGTAAGCGTTCTTGAGCGTCGTCATATGATGATAGATGTTGTGATGTCATAGAGAGCATGCGCATGCAGACACCGATTCCCTAGCTGCTCACAGTATAAAAGGTGATCCATTTGTGAGCACATTGCCTTCCTCTTCAGAGAAAGCAGAAAGCCATGCTACAGAGCCCAAACCAGCTTGTGTGTGTGTGTAACTTCACAATATGCAATGCACTACACTAAGTAAATAGTGCTTGTTTATGCATTCAATTAAATACTTAAGTGGGGACATTTTTCTTATAGGCACCAGACTAACTTAGAAGATTGAATTATAAGGTAAAAAGTTTCTAATTTTGGTTGTGATAATATATTTAAAATGTGTTCTTTTAAGAACACACAGAGTATTTCTAGAATGACACTAACATCTGCAATAGGGTAGACATACCAGGAGGGTGGAAAAATGAGTAGTGATCTGAGAAAGTTAGAGGAGTGGTCAAGAGTCAAGTTTCAATGGCAGTCAAGTTTTAATGTAAAAAGTGCAAAATCATGCACTTAGGGCACAGAAACCCATGGGCAGACTACAAAATGGGAGTGGTATTGACAACCACCAAACAGGAAGAGACCTGAGGGTAATCGTATCTGATGACCCAAAGGTGGCCAGACAGTGTGAGACAAGGCAGTTGGCAGAGCTAGTGGGATGCTGGGATGCATAGGGAGGGTATCACCAGCTGAAAATTGCCTCTGTATAGATCACTGGTGAGACTTTACTTAGAGTACTGTGTCCCGTTCTGGAGACGCATCTCTAGAAGGACATAGACAGAGTGGAGGCAGTCAGAGGAGGACAACTAAAATGGTGCAGGGTCTGCATAAAAAGCCCTATGAGGAGAGAATGAAGGACCTCAATATGTATACCCTGGAGGAAAGGAGGAGGGGGATATGATAGAGATTTTCAACATGTACACCCTGGAAGGAAGGGGGATATGATAGAGACTTTCAAGTACCTTTTGGATATAAACAAGGTACAAGAGGAAGCATTTTCAAAAAAAAGATGCTCCAGAACAAGGGCATGCTGTAAAGCTGGAGGGTGGTAGACTCAAGGGAAATATGAGGAAGTAGTTCTTCACAGAAAGGGTGGCGGATGTCTGGAACAGCCTCCCAGAGGATGTAGTGGGGCAAAAGTGTAGCAGGGTTCAAGAATGGATGGAATAGGCATAAGGCAACCTTAGTGGTAAGGCAAGGGGAGGGTTAGAGCCAGAAATCAAGTAGGGTCTGTGGTAATATAGTAGGTAGGAAAAATGGGCAGACTAGGTGCCAAGTGGTCCTGTTCTGCCATCAAATTCTATGTTTCTATGTATGTATTATACATAATATACTGTATATATAGTATTTGGACTTAATGAAATGCGGCTTATAAAACATTTTGCATTCCAAGAATGGCCATTACAACATAATCCTAATGTAATTAAAGGAAAAACTATTCAAAATACACTTTGACAGAAAAAATGATAAGTTTATTTTTAAGGTACCCTTAACCCTTTTGGTGTCATTATGATATTATCACTATTATAAATTCACATGCAAAGAATAATGTTAGATGTTTATCTAAAATTAAATAGGTAGCCACAGGAGGAATGGGAACCCTACTGTTTTTCATCTTTATATCAGTAAGTGTCATGTAGTAAAAATTCCACCTTTGTTATCTAACACATTTAAATGAGTGGAAATGTAGACTATACTGATTTTATACATATTTCTTAGAAAAATACAGTGTAACCCTGATGAGGGAGGTCCACTCTGAAACATTGGTGATGGTGATGGCATGAATCTGCACTGGTTTAATTTTGATTTATAATAAAAGTGAATTAACTTTTAAACATTTATTAGTGAGTGTGCCTTGTTTTCCAGTCTGTCTAGTTTTGATCTGTTGCCTTGACTGGCACTGGCTACTCCCTCATTACGTTGTCTTTATTTCTGAGGTTGGCTATGCGGATTATTTCTTACCCAGGGAATAACCTGACTGGAAAGTGTCAGGCATAACCAGTGCCTTTCACCATTTACCCAGATAGCCTCTTCTCAATAACAAGGTACTTCACAATGTCATATAAGCTGTATATACTTCACCCAGTGGATGGGTGGGGGTGCATTGAAGGGGCCTTGGGTATCTTAACACACCTAGAATAAACTCCTTAATGCCAACCCTTTAACTTCACCATAGACACATTAATAAGACAAGTAGCCAGGTTTGTTGTTCCTGTGTTTTATTATGGTTTAAATGGATCAGAACTGTTCTTGTTCTTTCATTTTCTTCAGGTGGTTCTCATAACATGTCCTGTGGCAATATGGACCAAACCCTGCGACAAAGAAAATGTCAACATTTAATAACATTATGGACTTTTAGTGTAGCTTACTGAAAATGGGAGTTCTTTTAATGTCTGCACTGGATTATGTCATGATATGTTTAAAAATCCATTAATAATGCTGAGTTTAAAAAGAAAATATTTTGGACCCAATAACTAAGTGTATGTGCCCTGTTTACTGACATAATGCTGGGCGGCAGAGATTTCAAAGTGTTATGTGAATATGCAACCTATATATGTCAATTATTAATTGAAGGTATGGTCAGTCACCCTGGCATTAAGGTACCCATCCACTATAGACCTGTTTCCAGTCCCAAATTGCCTGGGGACATGCCTAAGGGAGATACTCTGAACCACCTGCTCAGAGGCTGTGAGCAGCCAGAGTGTCCTGGGACACTTCCAGATTTCCCAGGTGGATGCACCAAAAATCTTGTAACAGCATAAAGAACTCTGGCCAGCCCCCATGGAATGGTGGGAAGAGTAGGAGTTTGAGGGCCCTGGTAAGGCTGGATTCTGGGGCAGCACAGTGTCCTGAAATACCTGAACCCACGTGGTTTAGATCCCATGCCAGGAAGAGTGGTTTACACATTTTTATACCAGGAAAGGTACACTGAGACAAGTAGAGTCTTGTTTCAGGTACATCCTGGTTAGGAGACAGTAGATGGCAGCATAAACAAAGTTAAGCATTCATACAACATGAAATCTGCAGGTCATCTGTGATATTCAAGTCCATAATGAGTAGACACCTTTAATGCAGTCTGGGCGGTTATTCCACATAAATGACACAGGAGCATGTGTTGGAAGCTCAGAGGTGGTGAATTCAGGAGTAATGTTTGGAGGCATTTCTTCTCCCAGAGTCCCAGACAGTGGTTAATTTATGGAACCACCTATCAGCAGAGACAGTGGATACAAAGACAGTTACATTGTAACATAGTAGTTTCATGTCAGAAAGGACCCTAGAGCTATCATGTCACCCCTACTCCATAAACAGGAATTAATAAACATATGTTGTCACCATCTGCTAATTTATACAGATTTTCTTACCCAATCTACTGCCCTAGGTTACGTGTAATTCCCTTGGTAATCAAACATTTGTCCAGACTTATCTTGGAGGCCTATATTGTCTTCTTGTCCACTGGTAGGCTGTTCCATAGATTCACCACCTTCTGGTAGACATTGTACCTTCTAATATTACCCTGAATTTATGCCTCAGAGCTTCAGGAGTGTCCCCACATCCTGCTGGAGAGCACAAGATCAAACATCTCCAACTGTTTGATCTTGTTAGTCCTATGAGTATGAGATCATGTTCCCTTTCAGCCTCCTTTTCTTCAAGTTAAACAGGTTAAGGGCCACTAACCCTTCTCATAGCCCAGAACTGCACACAGTAGTCCTGATGGGATCTGAAGAGTTTCTTGTAAAAGTAGCAGGGGTACTTTCCTTCCTGCTGATCATCCCTTTTAATGCCCCTCAGCATTCTGCTGGCACTGCTTGTTATTCTTGGCTCCTTGTCTATTATGACATTCATTTTCCTCCTCCACTGCAACCAGTGGAGCCCACCACAATGTGTAGGTCCTATCCCTGTTCGTCCCTGCCCAGATGTGTTTACTTTATTTAGAAATTGGTAACCAGGAAAGGCATGCTGAGCTGAGGCTCAATTCCAGGTGCAACGGGGGTTGATAAGCCTGCTATCACATGAAAGAAGTGTGTAGATTAAATTACTGAAGTGGTATTCACCAGTATCAAGCACAGAGTCCATCAGCATTTTGTAGAACTTTGCTGAATTCTGCAGGAAACAGTGCAATCCAGGGTGATAGTGGAGAATACTGGACCACCACCAGACCTGCGCTATTAGCATACAGTTCAGGATTCAGCTACTCTCTCAAAACTATCTTTTGGTTGTTTTGTATTAGTTTATTTGAGTTGAGGCTTTGCCCACACCTCTTCAAAAACAGGGTGTGAGGCAAAGCCCCAATTCAAACAAACTGAAACCAAAATCAACAGGCAGTACAAGCCCGCACTATATTCACAAAAAGTTTTATACTACTAAGTAGCGGTGGTCTGGTATTCTCCACTATCGCCCAATCCAATGGCATTTAATCCTTTTTCATGCAGGAATCTAACATTTTATGACTGCATTTGATCTTGTGGATGCCACTGTACATGGCAGCTAGCTGCAGAGGAGAAATGAAGGACGAAGGATGAGAACCACCAATAATCAACACATTGTTGTATAAATAAACCTGAGGAAACCAGGTTTGTGGCATCCCCAGGAGGGTAGTATATGTGTGATCAAGGCAAGTGTTAGAAAAATGAAGTTAGAGGCAGGAGGAGACTGTGGAGTAGTGAGCTCTAAGGTATTGTTTGAGAAAGGGTAGGAGGGTGGCAGATGACTTGAGGAAGGGAGGTCAATCACACCAAAATGGTGGATTGGACAAGAGTTGTTACAATGAGAAATGCTGAAGGAGTGCAGGTCCAAGGAATAGAGTGAGAAGGATGAGGCACTATAGCGTAAAGTAACATAGAGAGTTAAGGGAGGAGAGGCAACCAATAGTTTGCAAAGGAAGGCAACACAGTGAGAGAGATGATGGGATATGAGAAAGGGATGGAAAAGTTCTGGTAGAGGAACAGTGATGACTGCATGGGAGAGAGTTGATGACAAACCAGCAGAAGGAATAGAGGATGGGCTCCAACCTTACTGGAGTAGATTTAAGGTGGTACCATAAACCACATCTGCATAATCAAATGTAGCAAGATCATTTCTAGGAGAATCTCTCAATGGACAGGGAGGGGCAGACAGAACCGATATAGGGTGGTGAGCTTTGGGTGGAGTTTTAATGTATGACACTGACATCAGCAGGGAAGTCTAAGTGCCTATCAAACACACACCAAGTTATTTGAAGTGGAAGCCCTCTTCAAGTGGGGCACCATCCAGGGTTCAAATGACCAGGGGTAAGGGAGTTTGGCAGGACATTCTTTGGTGCCAAAATATATGGTAACTGTCTTGTAATTCATGTTGAGGTAGTTTGAACAGAACCAGCATTGGCTGCAGTCATGCTGAAGCAACACTTTCAGCTCAGGGTCCAAGGCACTAGTGGCAAAGAGGATGGTCTGCATACATGTGTATGTTGACGGTGACTCTAACAGTGGGGAGCTCATTGAGGAACAGAAAGAAATTGATGGGTTCTAAGATGGAGCATTGGAGCACTCCTGAGGAAATAGGAAGGGAGGATGAGGCATCACCAACTGTTTGGTCAGTGAGGTAGGCTTAAAATCAGCCTACCTTGGTGTAGACAGTCCGCAGCACTCAGTTTCTACAGGAGGATATGGTGTGCTACTATATGAAAGGCCTTAGCTAGGTCAGAGATTTTAGAAGTAGCACTGTAGCCCAAGTCCATTACCTTGAGAGTGGTGTCAGAGACACAGAGAGAGAGAAGACAGTAGAGTGACCTTTCTAAAAGATAGACTAGAAAGGGAGAAGAGGGAGGATGTCAAGGAAGGCTGAATTGTGATAGAAGCAACCTCTCCTGGAGTTTAGCCAAAGTAGGAAGGAGGGAGACAGAGCAGTAGTTACCAGAAAAGAGAGTCACCTCCATGGGAAGGGAGACTTCAATCTGTTTCCAAGAAAACTGAACAGTCTTGAGAAAAAAGAGATGCTAAGATTGTAATGAGAGGGGTAGTAATAGAAGAAACAGAGCAATGGAGCTTAGGTCAAGACCATCAGGGCTGTAACCTTTGGAGGGCTCAGTGAACACACAACACTTATAACAGCAACTGGAATGATGGGGAGAAGGAGAAGAAATTTGAGGAGAGAGGGAGGGAAGGATGGAGAACAGCCACTGGAGTGGAGTTAACAGTGCAAGTAGTGAAGTAGTGGTTAGAGGTGGGGAGAGAGAGAGAGAGAGAGAGAAGAGAAGAGAGAGAGAGAGAGAGAAGAAGAAGAGAGAGAAGAGAGAGAACTATGAAGTTAGATAATTTGGGGTGGGGGCCTGGGGTTTGGCTTAAAGAGAGAGTGGACAACCTGCCAAAATGAAGAGGAATTGAGATTGATAGATAGATACAATAGATAGATAATTTTATTTATGAAATGCCCAATTCCTGGGACTCTGGGCATGTACAATAAAACAACAATACAAAATCCAATTATTTAAAATCAAACAAAAGATACACATATATAATAAAATCATTATAAATACAGACATCCTTCTATGTATAATTCATAACAGAATCAATCAATAAAGCCAGTTGGAACAGGTATATTTTTAATTCCTTTTAAAGGCTTTTGCCGAGACACCCCTTCAGAAAATCAGGTAAGGAGTTCCACAGGATAAATGCAACCACCGCAAATGCTCTATCCCCGAATGCTGCAACCTAACCCTGGGAACCCCAATGAGGCCTCCCTCATCAGAGCGGAGTGTCGGGCTGGATGGTAAGAACTAGGAGATCTTGCAGATAGAAAGGACCCTTTCATGCAGGATCTTATAGATAAGGAGCCCTATCTTGAAGACAATCCACCACCTGACCAGCAGCTAGTGCAGTCCGTGGAGGACTGGGATAATATGCTCCCATATCCTTGCCTCAGTCAAGTCTAAGCCACATTCTGCACCAGCTGCAGCCTGTGGAGCTTGCCTCCAGATAACCCAAGGTACAGGGCATTACAATAATCCAGCCTGGAAGTGATGAAAGCATGCACCAGTGTGGTCAGGTCCTCAGGAGGGATCAGGGCTCAAATTCGGGTGATGTTCCTAAGATGATAAAATCCACTTTTGACCACGGCCGACACCTGAGCATCAGTGTCAGACCATCATCTACTGTAGGATCACACCCAAATCCTTCACCTGTCTAGAAGGGACAAGGGAACACCCCAACACTAGGCTGGTGGGAACCCCATCCCCCCTCCTACAACGACCCAGCTCCACCACCAGTACCTCAATCTTATCTCGGTTAAGCCTAAGCCAGTTGTGAGGCATCCACTATTGGATTTCCTTGAGGCAGCGGTTAATCACAGTCCGACACCCGAGCATCGGTGCACAGGACAGAGTACAGTTGGGTATCATCTGCATAGAAGTAAAACCCAGCCCATACTGCCTGACAATGTCCCCAAAGGCAGCACATACACCGTGAACAATAAGAATGACAAGACCAACTCCTGCGGTACCCCATAGCTCAGAGGCTTTGGGTTAGATGAGACAAGTCCCATTGTTACCCTCTGCACTCTGTCTGTCAGGTATGACCTGTACCAGTTGATGACATTACCAGACAGGCCACACCAGAACTGCAGGCGGTCAAGCAGCACCTCATGGTCCTGACGTCCAAACACATGAGAAGAGCCAGGAGAGCCAAGATGATATGGGCTCTCCTGTTCCTCATCATCAGGAGATCATTAAGCACCTTTACCTGGGCAGTCTCCATACTATGCCCCACCCAGACCCAGACTGGAAAGGCTCATAGGTAGAAGAAGAGGCAAAATGTCTCTCAAGCTGCATGGCCACAACCTTCTTTGACCTTCCCTAAAAGCGAGAGGTTCGAGACCGGCCTGTAGTTGCTGAGGCAGTCCGGGTCCAAAGAGGGCTTCTTCAAAAGGGGTCTAACCAGAGCCCATTTCAAGGACAATGGGAAGACCCACTCCTCAAAGAACTCAGACAACCTCAGCAATCACAGGTCCAATCAGGTCCGAACATCCAACCAAAGGCAGGTCGGACCTGGGTCCAGATCACAATGTGAGGCTGCAGCTTTGAGATTATCTCCATCAGCTTGTCCACCCCAACCAGCTCAAACTCATCCCAGACAGGAGGTGTTTGGCACAACTCAGGTCAGACACCGCATCCTTTCGAGAGATACTCGAAGGCCTCAGCCCTGATAGAGAACACCTTGTCAGAGAAGAACAGAGCCAACTCCTTGTACCTAGTGCTAGAACCTGCTTCTCAACATGGAGACAGGCAGGATGTAAAAGCCTGTCGACTGTGTGGAAAAGCTGAGCTGGTTTGCTCCTCGCCGCAGGAATCTCTATTGACAGAAATTCTCCTTCTTTCAGGAGACTGCCCCTGATAGTCAACATAATGTGACCTCAGGGCCAATGATATAGAGGTTGGAAGCAAAGTAGGCAGCCTTTGTCACCCTGAGGGACCTGAATAAGGAATGTAGGTCTGTGGTAGCATAGGGAGGTCATTGCTGTGAACTCTGACCCTCTTGAGGGGCATGCTTATTCCAGACCAGCGTAAGTTGGACTGGAAAGAGCAAAGGCTTCATCTTATCAAAGGATATGTCAAGTGGAGCTCCGTTGGATGCATGAAGTGCTAGCACCTTGCATTTGGCTACACTGAATCTGAGGCTTCAGAAGTCCACTGACCACCCAGCTTGTTCAGGTTCTCATGAAGTTTGGACTCCATCTCAAATGAGTTCACCACCCCAGTCAGCTTAGTGTCATCAGCGAACCTAAGTAGTCTGCTGGAGACCCCGACTTACAGATCATCGATGAGAATGTTTGAACTGCAGTGGCCCTAGCACCAATGATTAAGGACATTGTGGAGTACCCTCTCCAGGTGGAGTAGTGCCCATTCATTGCTCTCTGCTTTCTGTCCCAATCCATCTAGCAATCCACCTAGTACTTGGATTGTATATCCTCACTGAGTATACTTTGCCTAGAAGCTTGTCATGATACATAGTGCCAAAAGCCTTGTTGAACTCCAGACTGACTATGTCTGTGGCCCTACTCTGTCCACTTCTCTGGTCACCCTCATGAAGAAGGGTATCAGATTGGTTAACATGATTACCCTCATAAAGCCATGCTGAGAGGGTTAAGAACCTTAGCCTCAACCAAGTGCTTCATTATTTTCTCCTTGATAACAGTTTTAGGACCTTGTCCTGCACTGATGTCAGTCTCATTGGCCTGTAGTTGTCTGGGTCTAACCTTACCCCTTCTTGTAGATGAGGATCACATTGTCCACTTTCCAGTCCCCTGGCACCTCACCTGTGCAGACAGACTCCTGAAAGATTACTGCAAACAGCCCTACCAATAGTTCCTTTTGATCCACTGTAGGCAAGGCATTTTATTTGTGAGGCCCAGTCCTTAAGGCTCTCGGTGCCAGGTCTGTCCCAATCCGAGGCTCTGGGTGCCGTAGCATAGCAAAACAACAATCACAGTAAAATTACAGGAAAGTCAAGCTGGCCTGCCAGTGCAGTGGTAGCGCTACTGCTTGTAGCTGGTGACCCATTGTCAGGAGCGAGCCCTGAGTTTCAGAGGCCCAGGGAGAGGAGGTTGGATGGGTGTCTATGGACAGCTCTCCATCTCTAGGGTGGGGCAGTGAGATCCTGGTGCATGGGTGACACCCAGTGGAGACGGTGGTACTCAGCTGGGACCATGTACAACAGGGGAAGAGGCTCGGCGGCGTCTATGGGACATTCATGGAAGCATGCATGCCCATGCACTAACGTAATTGCACTTTCATGCCTCCAGGTGAACTGCAAGAAGAAAACCCTTGAGGACAGCAGCAGGATGACACTCCTGGCACCTTCCCAAATGACACCCCAGGTGTAAGCTTCAGCTAGGACTTCTGGTTGATCTCAGTCTCTCCCTCCTCAGGAGAACCCTGCTGCTGGGGCCAAGCTGCTGGCTATCCAGTCTGGGTGACTTGGGGAGGATGCTGGGTTAGCTAGTCAAAGGCAGAATAAAGGTATATCCCCACTTGAACCAGAATGACAAAAAACAGAGTTGAGAAAAAAAATTACAGTAAAGCTAGGAGCATAAATTATAAATGATAACTCACAAAAACTGTTTTCTGACTTCCGATGACATCATCCTGGATGTAGCAGCAACTCTTTAGATCTCTGCTCCAACACCCTGGAATGTCCTCTAATCCTCCTTTGATATCAATATCTTTGGCAGAAATTCAGTCTTATTTAACGATTTGATGCCGATGAACTCATAACCTAAGGACTTCCCTTGCATAACACCACTACTGCAGAGAATTCTGTATTCCTGCAGCAGCAGCATCTCCTTGATGGCTACCATCAGCTCCCAGACACTACAACAATGATTGAACCAGAGGAGGAGAATTTTACAATGATGTCGAAGTCCCTAGTCAAGGAGCTTTGCAATATCAGCTCCTCCTTGCAAAAACTGGAGGACAGTCGTTCAGCTACTCAAAAGGCATTCAGGATGTTACACAATGTTTTGCCAACTTCAAACAAGGCTCTGTAATACGTCGGCACAAACTGAACACCACAGTGCGGCCTTGCTTTACTTGTACTGTTGGAAGCAGGAAATAGTGAGAAGAGGAAATCAAGTATCAGAACAGGAAAGGGGCTGGGGATCATAGTCTCCTCAAACCTTAAGGTAGGTTTCAATGTAGTAGGGTGGTGGGAAGGCCAATGGAATGCTGGCATGCACAGGCAGAGCATTACTAGCAGAAGGAGGAGGTTATAATGCCCTCTACAAAGCCATGATGAGGCTGCAGTTAGAGTATGGGGTTCAGTTCCAGAGACCACACCTCCACAAGGATACAGATGCACTGGAGAGGGTTTAGAGAAGGGCAACAAAGATGGTGCAAGGTATGCAGGGAAAACAAATGAGCTGAGGTGTAGGAGGCTGAATCTGTACACGCTGGAAACAAGGAAGGAAGGGTACTTGATTGAAACAACTTTAAATATGTAAAGGGCTCAATAAAGTAGGTGAAGAGTCGGCTGAGGAGGAAGGAGGGAGCTAGAACTAGAGGTCACAGCCTCAGATTGCAACAAAATAGTTTCAGGGGCAATGTGTGGGGCACTTCTTCACAGAGGGGTGGTAGAGCCCTGGAACAGACTGCCAGATGAAGTGGTGGGGCTGAGACAGTGGAGGAATTTAAGAGGGCATGGGGTGGGAACAGGTGGGAGGGGTTATGTGAAAGGGAAGGTTGGGCAGACTAGATGGGCCAGAAGGGTCCTTTTCTGCTATCAAATTTCAATGATTCCATAAAGCTTGATGATTTGGAATCCCTCTGGCAAGAATAACCTTCAGATTTACAAACTCCCAGAACAGACCAAAACAGGGATCATGGAGGAATTCATTGGTTCCCTCCTCAAAGAGCTGCTCGAAACTTCCTCCTGACTTATCCTTAGGCACTGAATAAGGCCCATTGTGCCCTAGTACTATAACCCGAGGTAAGAAACCTACCCCAGATCAGTATTCCTCCACTGTACTGGCTATAAAATAAAAATTGTGATCCTCAAAAAGCCTGGGCCCAGCGGAGGTGCCTTTTGGTGATACTCGCTTGTATCTGGCTCACATCTTTACTCCGTGGGTGATGGACAAGTGGTGGAGAATCTTAGAGGTTGTGAAGCAATTGAAAGTTAAAGGTGTCAATGCCCACCTGATAGCCCTGGTGCAAATCTACATATTCACTCATGCAGGCCAGAAGTTTTTTCAGTGCTTGTGTAACCCCCAGGCCACTTTTAACTAGTTAGCACACACCCCATTAAAATCTGAAACACTGGTACCCACATACTGGCATACCATTTTACTTTACAAAAGTTGGTACCACCCTTGGTGTTAGGATGTATACCTGGCTCATTTTCTAGAGGAAGAGAGGGTGGGGTACAAGAACAAGACAACATGAGCTTTATGTAAAAATCACAACCCAGGTCCTGGGTGGAGGCTGTGGCTTATACTAGATCTAACCTGCTGAGGGGCCCCAGTACATCTAACAACTAGAAGCAATAACTGGAATGTCCAGAACAGTAACTGGGATTGTGCAGTATGGCTTTACTCAACAGATGGAAATTTAAAGCAGAAGTGGATCCCCAATGGTCAGTCTAGGCAGGAGAGGTACATTACATGAACTCTCCTTGCATGCAGTACAGTTCATGAGCACACAAAAGAGCATCTTCTTCCCATTTCCCAATGGTGCATTTAGTGGGCACCTGGCCATGCACCCAAACATGTTCCTCCCATAAGTGCCATATTGTGAAATTAAGCCACACTCAGAACTTTTCTATGAACATATGTGCAATTATGTGAAACTCACCACACACCTTAACCTGCAGCACTTGCCCTTGTTCAGAGTAAAACTGATGCCCTTTATGAACCAGGAAGCCCTGCCTTGTAAGCTTTCAGATGGTGTTCCTTCCACCCTTTTCCCCAACTGACAGTCTCTGCCATTCTTCAGGGTTATGTCACTGAAACCCCCATTCCCTCACTGAAATGCTAGAGGTCCCACACCTTAAATCAAATCACTCACTTGCGTGACCAAAGGATAAACTGCACTCTCCTTGGTGAACAGTTTAACAGAAAAATTCACTCTTTTGGGTGAACTAGGGGCATTGACAGGTGCGATCCAGTCTTATCTATGGGCACACACCCCAGTCTATGATTCTCCTAAATATGTGGAGATCTTGTCTCCTAGAACAGTACTCACAAACTGGTTGTCCCATCCACTGGGCATGGAACAACAAAAGGCATTCTCCTGGGTAGCAGATCAAACACAGTCTCTCAAAATTCCTTTCCAAAGCAGCCACACACACACACAGAACCTTGAGGATTGCCCTTGAGTCCACTGAGAACAAACAATTCCTTCCACTTCACTGGGAGTAGAAATCAGGAAATTCTGCTGTAGCACTGGTTTCCACCACTTCACTGGAAGCTGGAAGTGACACTCTACTGGGGTGAGAAATGATAGACCCTTCTTTCAGAGCCCAAATGGAGTCCTTCTGCCACTCTCACCTCCACACTGAACACTCACTCACAACAGACTCACACTAACTGAACATTCTAAGCTCCCCAGAGCAGCTGTCCACACAGTGTGGCTTATGCTGCTGCGAGAGGTCGAATGACCTAATCATTCTTCCCTCAGGCTAGCTGAGTAAACAATGATGTCATTATGTAAGGAGCCTCTAATGAGCTCCCTACCAGCTGCCTGCTACCTTCCTAACAATAATACCAATAGGATTCTAGTAACCTCAGGGGACTGGGTGGCTACACTTGGAAGACACAAGACCTATACTGGAGCAGCTCAGCTCGCCCTCCCACTGGACCTATTGTCACTGACTGTAGATCCAAAGTAGGAACTCCCACTGAACTCTTGTTTGGCTGCACCCACAAGCTCCAAGGGAAAGAAACACTGGAGCCTTTAATAAAGCCTGCATACAAATCTTTTGAAACCGCCTCAGCAGTCAGGGGTCCATCCACTGGTTGAAAGAATGTTCAGGTGCTGTGTTATCCATTGTCTGATGTTTTCTTTTGCAGGTCTGATACCAGTGAGGAGCACCCTTGACTGATACATAAGGACTGCTCTATTTTGTTGACTTTCTGCTGGACTTGTTGGATGGGTATATGCTCCCCTCAATATACTGTTTTTTCATGTTTGGAGAACATTTTCAGTACTGAGTGTATATCTGGGGGTTGCTGTGCAGTTGTAGGGAGGGTGGGGGACACTTCTGCCCTAGTGTTGTTCTGGGATATGAATGGTGCCAGATGTGCTCCTTTCTCCTTGCCCACCCCTGGTTCCCCTCTCTTTTCTTCTCCTTTTCTTTTTCTTAACATGCACTATGCAAATTACAGTAACAATTGTGCATGCTACACCACAGTGCTGGCTGGCTGTAGTTTGACTCCAGAAATGTTTCCCCATAGGACAGGCTCTTTATCGAGGGCTATTTAGAGCCTGACCTATTACTCATATTCACATTTAATTTACCCCATATAGAGGGATGGAGTATGTCTGGTGGCTGCTGGCCATATATTAGAGATCTGCATTATATCTGGGCCTTGGAGCCATTGAGTGCAGGTCACAATATGCACTGTGGGGGGCTGGCTGCAATTTCAACTACATGTAGATTTCCTGGGTCAGCTGATACCAGTTTATTGTGGGCTGGCAGTATACCCTAGAGTTTAGGTAACAAGCTATAAATGAGCTTGGTACCTGCAGCAGACAGACCTGGGTTTGATTCCACAACCTTCACTTGCATACTGTGTGATTCTGAGCAAGTCCTTAACCGCCCCAGTGTTTCAGGTCACCCTGAAAACAGGCATCTGTGTCTAGTGGGCCTTACCCAGTTACCAAAGAATAAAATGAAAAATAGCACTGCCCTCTACAATCACGCCTCTTTTCTCACTTTTGGGATGTACTTTATGTGGCGGTGGGGGGGATCCTGGAGGGTTGATACTACACCGTGATCACGGTTTCCCTGTTGGCTGCCTATGCGCATGTGCTGAGTCACTGAGCAGTGACCCCAGCTCCTGTTAATATATGATGCACCTAGTCTTCGGTTTTATTTATTTATCTATTGGATTTTATTAACTGGGTAGGCCCAGTGAGACTGAAAGTCCCTTTTTCATATTCAACCCTGCAATAGTTAACTGGTAACAAAGTAATACATAACAATGACTCAGCATAAGTAAAATGTCCAGACAGTATAATACAATAATTGGTAGCAAGGTATAAACAGTAGCATAAGACATACATAAGATAAAATTAACAAACATTAAGACAATATTATAATTAACAGAAATATCACTGAGCAAAGATAACATAACAATGAGTTAATGTATCACATTATCGGTAGCAGTTGCATTGGCCTCTCCCCATCTAAAGAGTTTTACACTATTTTTGAAGTTGTATAAGGTCTTACAGTTTGAGTTTTGGAAGGAAGGCTGTTCCATATTCTCGAGCAAAGCAGGCAAAGGATCTACTGCCAGACTTAGATTTAGGAACATCCAGCAGGATACTGGATGAAGAGCGAAGAGTTCTCCTCAGTGGCTTAAGTTTTAGAATGTTTTGAGGCTAGGAAGAAGGGTGCCAAACACTAGCTTGTGCATTAGACATAGGGAAGGAAATTCTAATTTGCATTCAAGTTAAACTGCATAAGTCTGCGAACAGCCTGAGAGCTAGGGCACTCAGATTTACACTCCATCCATTTTGTGACCAAGTTTAACCTACATGGACTTAGATAGCTTTGCTACCTGTATCTCCTCACAGGGCATATCCGACTGTAGATTGGTCCCAAGGTATGCTGCAGTAAGTTGGTGTCCCAAGGAGCCACTTAGTTTTATATCCCTCCTATTTTCCTTTTTTTTTTTTTTTAATCATGTTAGTTTCATTACTAGGAATACACGCCCTTGTCCTATTTTTTATGGCTGCATGGTGACACTTTGTTCTTTGCTCCCAACCTCTTGTCACCTATGTTCGGGGGTAACTCGGGAATATTTGGGGCGGAGTGGTTGGTTTGATGAATGCTGATGCTGCTGCCCTCACCATATGCAGGCGAAATAACTGGAATGATGGAACACATGGACCGAGCGAGTTTGGAGTGAGGAGCTCAGTTCTACAGCACTCAGGTGATGTGTTGCAAACATCATGTTCATGCAGAGATTCCTGTACCATTCATCTAGATCTGTGGGTGTGCTATTTCATCTTGAAGGTTGTTCTGTTTTTCGATATACATACTGGTTTACTTGTTCCGGTTAAAGAGTTCAGTTTGTTGCTCATACAACTTTACATGCCACTGATAGTCTTGGGAGGATAATGGTATTCTATGGCAAGTCTTCCTGAAATTAATGTTCTGTCATACAAGGTTAAAGGACTGAAGAGTCCAATAAAGAGGAACAGAGTGTTGCAAAACTGAAAAGACACCATGCCTCACGTGCTCTCCTACAGGGATGCACCTCACCCAGGCAGAACATGGGAAGCTGGCAAGGTCCTAGGTGGGGTCCATATATTCTACCTCTTATAATGCACACCTGCATCACAGAGGAGGCAGTGTTGATAAAGTGGAGGACTTTCACTTCAGGTGGCGAGAGTGAAAGAAGGAGGCAGATTCCTCTATTTGGAGGGTCATTATAGACATACTTCCTTCTCATTATTAAACATCTGCACCCTGAATTCAGAAGATGAATGGAGGAGTTTTTTAAATGAGTGTTGTTACAGTTTGCACGGATCCCACTAGACTGTACATGAAGAAAGGGACATCAACAGTGTAATATTTCCAGGGTAGACCGGAAAACTTGGGGAAGACAGAGGGGACTTGACCAGGGAAGAACCCTTTGATGCCTGACAAGGGAGCTAGGCATGGAAGACATATGGCACCATCGAAATCCTAAAGATGCTGATTATACATTTTGCTCTGCACCACAAAATCATATTCCTGTATAGGCGTAGTTTGGTATCAGCTGAAATGGGAAATGAAAGAGTCTACGTTTCAATATAAGAAAAATGGCAGGACAAGGTTTAGCATGAAAGTGCAAGATCATGCACATAGGAAGAGAAACCCTGAAGCCACCTATAGGCTGGGAGGTTGCTAGCAGTCACAAGGAAGACTTGGGCGTCATCATCATTGATGACCTGAAATCATCCAAGCAGACCACTAAAGCAGTAGGTAAGGCTAGGGAGATGTTGGGGTGTATTAGTAGGGGTATCACAAGTCAGAAGAGGAGGTAATAATCCCTCTCTACAAGACATTGGTTAGGCCCCATCTGAGTACTGCATGCAGTACTGGAGGCCACGCCTTCACAAGGACATTAACAAATTGAGGCAGTCCAGAGAAGGGCAACCAAAATGGTGCAGGGACTGCATTAGAAAACATATGAGGACAGATTAACTGAACTCAATGGCCCAGATATTCAAAAGAATTGAGCCACCACGCAATAGGGTTCTGCGCCTGCGGAAGTCCGAAGTGCGCCATTCTGCGATATTCAGCAGGAGGCAGTTGTGCCCCTGAAATCATGCTGAGCAACAGCACAATGATAATGAAGGCATGCGCAACTGAAGGGGAGAACCATGCATAAATGGCGCAGTGCGATATTCAGCGACTTGCATCATGCGTAGGGGGCAAAGCGGAGATTGCGCCATAGCGGAAATGAGCCAAAATAAAAAGGAGCAAGGAGAGGCGCAAGAATGCTACAGGGAAGCCACATGAGGCAGAACTCTAGCCAGACAGACAGGGCAGGAGGCACAAACAGGGTGGAGGCCAGGAAGGGCAGTCTGAACAGCCAGGCATAGGGAAGGTGTGGGGGCCACACAGCACAGAAACCCAGCACAGGCAGGTGTACCTGGTACAGGAAGTAGCAGCCAGGACAGCAGGGGAATACAGCAACAGCTGCCAGGGGGGTGAACACAAGCCAGGGACATGGCCAGTGCCACCTTCAAATGGAGCCGTTATGAAGGGGTGAGAAGGTGGGCGGCGGGGGGCGTGGCGTGGAAGGGCCCGTCGGTATGCCCCAACAGGCAGTACCAAGCCTGCACCAGCCTCGACCTGTACACTGATACTGAGATTGTGGGCCGGTACCACCTGAACAGGGCAATTCTGAGGTAGCTCTGTGAGCTGTGCAGTGATGTGATGCAGGCGCCCACCGCAGCGGAGCCATGCCCTGTCAGTGGAGACTAAGGTAACAGCCTGCATGTGCTTGCTCACCACAGGTACCTTCCAGAGACCAACTGGGGACACCACAGGCATAACCCAGTCAGCCACGTCATGCCACCTCACCCAATTCCTCAGCGCACTGCTGCCACATGCCGGAGTACATCCATTTCCCCAGCACAGCGGCGGAGCACATAGCAAACATACAGGAGTTCCACAGGGTGCCACGTATGCCTGGCGTGCTAGGGGCAATAGACTGCACCCATGTGGCCATCACACACCACCTGGCCCGAGGGGCCGCATACACTCAATCGCAAGGGCTATGCCAGCATTAACTGCCAGGTGGTGTGCGATGCCAGGGGTGCATAATCAATGTCTGTGCCACGCACCCTGGGGAGCTACGATTTGTTCATCTGACACCAGTCGGCACTGTGCCACAGATTCGAGTGGGGACATCTCCACTGGACACCTACTGGGTGAGTATGCAAACCACATGGACAATCATAGGGCCTGGGGGCATGGCCAGAGGTGGCATGGGTAGTGGCCTACATGGCCTGGGGCAGGGTGATGCTGATCACAAAACTAACCTCAGCCCTCTACACACAGGTGACAGTGGATACCCACTCCGTCCCTGGCTGCTCACACCCTACAGGCGGCCCGCAACCCCACCAAGCAACGCTACAGTGAGCACATGCCACCACCGTAATGTCATCGAGCAGGTGTTTGGGATGCTGAAGGCACATTCCGTTGCCTGGACACCTCTGGCGGTGCCCTACAGTACAGCCCCTCAAAGGCCTGTGGGCTATTCCTGGCCTGTTGCATCCTGCACAACATGGCCAATGAATGTGGGATAGTTGTACAGGTCGAAGGGGGACAGCAATAGAGACGATGGGGATGCGGTGGCGATGGTGATGGGCAGCCCCCTTTGGCGATGGGACCCCGACTGCTCTGGCTGGCACAGCTGCACCAGGACACCATCATGGAGGAGCACTTCATCCAGCCCAGGTAAGCCATGGGGTCATGCGCAACCACCAGTGGCTAAGGCACAACCCACAAACACGCATGGACACACACCAGGGGTGCATGCCATCAAGGAAGTGGCAGGGCACAGACACACACACAACCAGGGATGGGTGAGGATTAACATGCCATGTGGACAGACACACACACGCGCTCACACACAATGCAACAAGCGTGCACAGAGGGCAGGAGGCACACCGACCCAGAATGCACACCCTAGCAACACACAAGTCCACAGGCCACCACGCCCACTGCCTGTCCATGTGCATGTGTTAGATGCTGAGCACCATTGCACATTGGTGTACAGCGCCAATGCAGGCATCATCATGCACACGCAACTATGGACAGCAGCCCGGGAGGGGTGTGCAGGTGGACTGTGTGTCTGCGATGCAGGGCAGGTACCCACCTGTGCACTGCCCACTGAAACACACAATGCACACAGGGCAGCACCAGACAGTAGCCGCACTGGGAGACAGGTCAGTCACCGACACAGTGCCACGGCCACGACGGATGCATGGGTGATCCTGCGAGACCGCCAGCACTGACAGGCTGACCACTGGCCTCATGGGGTGGCACTGCGGTCCCCAGGGTTCCACTGCATGAGCGTGACCGTGCTCGCGAGGGGTCTACAGCACACTGAACATGCCTGCACCAGGAGTGCTTGGGATGCCCACAGCTGAACCCGGTGTCAACAGGGTGGGAGTCGCGCGATGCCAGGAATGGGGTGGATAGTGCACTGCGTGGTGTCCCAGATGCATGGGCACCTGACTGTGTGCCCATTGTGGCCATGATAGCAATGAATGCCTGTGCATGCCTGTCAGTGGCAGCAGTCACATCCTCCATAAATGGTCCATCCTGCCAGGATCAGTGTGGGTGTCCTGTGGCTCTCTGCCCGCTCAGAGCCACATGCAGTGCATCCATGGACGTCGCAAGCCGCATCTGCTGCTGGACTGATGCTTGCAGTAGGCAGGTGTGCTCGTCCAAGAGGTCATCAGCCTCCTCGGCATCCTGTCCCTCAGGGTGTGCATGGCCCCGATGATCAGCACCCTTGAGGGTGGGTGCTGCGTACCAGGACCAGGTCTGGGCATGTCCACAGGCAGTGCACAGACACCGCCCGCTGAACCCTGTACCCCAAGCCAATTGGGCAACTGCTGATGCTGCTCCTCTGGCTGCCGCTCCCCAGGGCTCAGTGGTGCCACCGCAGTGGCTGCAACAGTCCCACTGTCCTGGACAGACACCAGTGCTGCCCCACTGGTGCTGACAGGCACAGCCTGGGACTGTGCTGACACACAGGCCTCCAAGCAGCATCACCCACAGCCATGGGCATGGTGCCCTGCTGTGTGGCCATCCCGTGGCACACCACGTGTCACTGCCCATGATGGTCGTGTCATCATCCCTGGTGACGGACTCTGCATCGGCCACAGTCACAGCATGCTGGCATCCGTGGACGCCAGCATGCTGGGACACAGGCAGGGCTTCCTCCACACCTGTTACAACGACATTAGTGTGGACAGCCAGGTGGCCCACTGCGCCAGAGACCCTTGACCCTGTGCCCGACCTTTGCCCCTAGGTGCCATGCATCAGGCATGGGTGCACCTCTATCGCTGTTGGGTAACAGCGTGATGAGGAATGGCAGTGCTGTACAGCGCAGCATCTGCACATGGGGAGCCACGCTGCAGGCGCCATATTGCCTACTATAACTGGAAGAATGGCATGCAGATGGGCAGCGCTGTGGTCTGCGATTGAGTTGGCAAATCTGGTGGTAATTGTGGAGCCACACCATGGGCCTCTCTTGAGGAGGCACCCTGGACAGGAGCCAGGACCCAGGTGTGGCAGGAGGTGGCCACTGCCCTGGAGGAGGCCACCGGATGGGGAGGAGCATGGAACAGTGCAGGCACCACTACGGGGACCTGCAGAGGAGAGACTGGAGCTACTGGCATGACTGCGGTCACGTGCCAGGAGGGGCATGGTGCCACATCCAGGTAGGGGTTCCGTCAACACACTTTTATCATCCATATGGGTAACAGTGTTGTATGTGTCCAGCACATGGGGAGGCGACTGTCTGGGGTTGGCTGTGGCGGTGTTCACAGGGTGTGGGGTGGGTGGGTCTGGCTGGGTAGGAGGGCACACCTTGGGGCAGGGACTTTGCTTCAGGATTGTACTGATGTCTTCTCTCCTTGTTTTCCCCACAGGCCCGTAAGAATGCCGCCGCTTGAGAGAGAGTGGCGGAGGAGGAGGACGGTGCGGCCAGGTGGGCGAGGTCCATCACCGCCCGCCTGACCAGCCGATGAGGATGAGTGCCATACATCCATGATTACTATTGCATGCTGTGTGACAGGGTGGGCAGCGGGCATGGCCACCATTCATCGACACCACTGCCATGCACGCAATTTGTTACAGTCAACACTGTCCAGTGGCAATGCATGTCTGGGAGTGTGTCAATGGTGGTCCATGCATTCACCAGGTGCATGGTTGTGCCACTGCCTTTGCACCACATAGCCATGTCACTAAGCGCCACGGTGGTGCTGTGCATGACTTGGCCGGTGGGTGTGTGCAGCGTTCCGCTGTATGTGTCTGGGTGGGCAGGTCCTGTGGGCGTGATCACTGTGGGTGGTCACACACAGTCACAGTGGTATGTCCCATGGCCGTATGCCATGCACAGTGGGCGGGCTGTATGGGGTTGTGCATTCACACCTATTGACTGTGCTCCCTTGTCCTAGGTAACCACCATCTACGGGACATCAGGAAGGCTGTAAGAGAACTGTGGTTAGATAGCACCGGGGTACTGAGGAGGCGCAGAGGCCGGAGGAGTCACAGCACAGAACGGCGCTCCCGCTGAGAGATCTCTCAGTCCCTGTATTCCCTACCCCTGGACACACCTCACACCCTCCTTTCCCATTCCATTTGTCCACCCTGCCCCTACCCACCTCACCTTGTTTGTGGCCCCCAACCTTGTATATAGTTTTGTAATATTGTAAATAGTTGAATTTTATATTTGTGCAATACATTTAATTTTGATATGAATACTGTGGTGGTCTCTGATTTGCAGTGGGCTATAGGTGCTCAGCTGCAGTGGTGTGCATGGCGTCAGGGTGGTGCAGTCATGGGTATGTGTGTGTGTCCGTGTGAGGTGACTATGGTGTGGGGTAGCTATCAGTCAGTGTCTGTGGTGTGTGTGTGTTGTGCCCTGTGCACTGGATGACTGTGTGCAGTGGTCCATGGCGCATGCTCTGTGTCCATAGGGCACCCATCAGCCCATCCATGGCCTGTGCAGCTGACACACATGCATGTCTGCGACCTGCATGGTATGCTGGCATGTCAGTGGTGGCAGTCCCTGCAGGCCACTGTACCTGTCACTTTGCTGGGTTGCCCCTGTCACTGGTGTGGTGCATGCCTGGCTCGGGTGGCACTGTGGGCACCACAGTTGTTGTCCACCTCCATGCTGTGCCTTGTGTGTGTTGCAGGGGATGTGCCCCACTGTCTGTGACTTGTGCTCCGGGTGACTGCTGGTGGTGTCTGGTCCCACAGTGCCTGCACAGGAGGCTGGCACTCCAGTGCCATGGAGGAATGTGGGTTGTGTGTATGCAGCTTACATGGGCCTACAATGGGGGCTTGGTTGCCCCACCACTGTGTCCCTGTGTTGGTGTGCCCTTGGGTATGGGTGGGTGTCTGTCCATACACTGTGTTGCATCCGGTGGTACATGCTTCCACGCCACCACTGTGGGTGGCTGTGTTGGCTGTTGTGGCCAGTTGTGGGTCGGGGCATGTCACTGGACTACTGTGCAGGGTGCTGTACCACTGGTGGTGGTGTCAAGGGCATGCCCTGTCCCGTGTGGGGTACCTCTTGTGCCGACGCATGGTTGGTCTCTCAGCAGTACCTCAGGGGACTGTGCATGGTGGCACTGTGTCTGCCATTGTTGTATTGCCGTGTGCTGCCACCCGCTGATGGGTGCTCATGGTGGGGCTGGCTTGCATGGTTCTGTGGTGCACAGGGTTGCAGTGTCACAGTGGGGGTGGTGGCATGCATGGGGTTTCCTGCAGTGGTGGTCACTGCTCATGGGGAGTGTCTGGGGTCACGGTGCAGGGTGTGCTCTGCACTGGGGGGATGGTGTGTCACGGGTGGTCTGCCCTCCTTGTGTGCCAGTCACAGCTTGCGGTAGGCGTGATGGGGCACCATGGCCCGGCTGTAGGTTGTTTGCTTGTCTCCATGGGCCAGTGGTTATTCCAGCCCTCCCCAGTTGTGCAGTGCTTGGGATGTGGGGACAATGTCTGTTCTGCTGTGTGTTCCTGTGCCCATCTCTGGCATGGGTGGTGGGACCCTACCTCCCTGGTTGTGCAGTTACATTGCTCTGCTGCTAGTGGGCTCCCTGGTTGCACTATGGCACCTCTGGACTGCTCAGCTGAACATCTCTTATTGTGCTATGGCGCATCAGAACTGCTCAGCTTCCCTCCCTAGTTGCGCTATGGTGCAGATGGTGCGATATTCAGTTCGTCAGCTGTAGGCGCAATTTGGCCTGCTCCGTTTTGAATATTGCGTCTCTTGCACATGGGCGCAATAGACTCTACGCTTGCTCCTGCTATTCTGCGCACCTTTTTGGCGATGATTTGAATATCTGGGCCCATATGTATACCCTAGAGCAAAGGAGGGAGAGAGGTGATATGATTGAAACATTCAAACACCTTAAGGGCATTAACAAGGTAAAAGAGTCTAACATGTTTCAATATAAGAAAAATATCAGGACAAGAGGACACAGCATGAGATTAGAGAGAGGCCGATTAAGGGGTAATGTGAGGAAGTTCTTTTTCACAGAAAGGGTAGTGGATGCATGGAATGGCCTACCTCAGGAAGTGGTGGATATGAATACAGTGCAGGGCTTCAAACAGGCATGGGATAGGCATAAGGGAGCAATACAGATGAGTATGAATAGAGGCCATTGACAGAGCAAAGGTCAATGGTACATTCATAAGGTAGAAAAGAAATGGGCAGACTGGATGGGCCTTGCGGTCCTTATCTGCCATCAACTTCTATGTTTCTAAGAGGGCACAGGCCTTTATGGCTTATTATCAAAACCTGTATGGGGAGGAGTGATCCCTGAACTCATGTGGCTGATATAGGGCAATGTCTGGATGGCCTTAGAGTACCCAAACTATCACAGACAGATAGGGACATGATGGAAGCTACCATCACATAAAAAGAGTCGTCTCTCCATCAGGAATCTCAAAAATGTGAAGGCCTTGGGGTCTACAGCTTTACCTCAGAGTTTCACAAAACCTTCAGAAATTACTCTTCCTGGAGGTGCACTGACTGTTCCAGCTGTTGGGGGTGGGAATGGAACACCCCACACCTGGCATAGGGTACAGATCTCAGTAATCCTTAAATCTGGTGAAGAACCATTCATCTGCAAGTCATATCATCCCATTTCTGTTCTTAAGTGATTTTGGAAATATGCACCTCCATAATTGCATCCTGTTTACAGGGGGTAGTCAGACTCATGTCCACCTGGATCAAATAGAATTTATTAAGGGCAGAACCTTCATGATAATATCCAACACTTCATTATTGTCCTCTCCTCTCAGAAGTGCAGCCCATACTTCCAATATGCAATTTGTATGGACGTTGAGAGGCTTTAGACTGGGTGAACTGGGCCTTTCTGCAGAATACATTTGGGCAAATGGGATTTGGCTCAACATTTCTAGTGGGTTTGGCTTCTCTCTATGAGTCCCTGAAGGCCATGGTTAGAGTCAGTGGTGTGACTTCTCCTTGGTTCCCACTTAGCTGGAGAACAAGAGGGTGTCTTCTCTCTCTCTCCTCCAATTTGCGCTTTGTATTGAGCCACTAGTAGGCGCAGTACAGGCTAATGGAGGAACAAAAGGGTACTAGTAGTGGGTATGGAATGAAAATAGCCCTATATGCCAGAGATTTCCTTTTCTTTGTAAGAGACCAGTCACTTCTATTCCAGAATTACTACAAAAACTGGAAGATTTGGCAAAATTTCAGGATCTGAGCTGAATTTTTAAAGATGGAAGCTATGATCATTTTTGGTACTTGCCTAGAGATTTCAAAACAACTTTCCCATTCTACTGGGCAGCACACAATACCATCAATACCTGAGAATACAAATTACTCTAACTTTAATCAGTTACTCAGGCAAAATCATCTTAGGCTACTGAGAGAGATCACGACTGACTTGAATTCTTGTACATTGCTCCCCTTGTCACTTGGCAGTCAAGTGGAAGGGCTAAAGATGAATGTTCTCTCCTGCCTTCTTTTTATAGTTTAAGCACTCATGATATGGATTCCTCGATCTTTCTGAAAACATCTCAGAGGAACGGTTAATAAATTAATCTGGCAGAGACACCAAACCTGGGGGAGGCAGGAACACAACTGTGCTCCCAAAACAGAGGTGAAGATTAGGCCTCCCTGATTTTGAATTACATTACTTGGTTGCACAGGCAGCACAATTAGTTGCTATTTTAAACAAATGCAGCAATTTGCTTGATATCCTTTGGAAAATAAGGCATCTCTGCCGGGACTACTTACATACCACATCCCCACATAGGGACCCTACACCAGTGTGGGATCTTAATATATGTATTGCCCAGCTCATGCAGCCTCCTTTCGAGGCCCATGTCCTCAGCAGATCTCAAGTATGTAAACCTGGAAAACAGTGTTCCTGGTGGCAATCACTTCTGCCAGGAGGATTAGGGAGCTCCAGGCCCTGTCCACAGAACCTGACTACATTGCATTCCATAGGAACAAGGTTGTCCTCAGGACTAATAGGAAGTTTCTTCCCAAGGTGGTATCTGACTTCCACCTCAACCAGTCCATACTCTCAGTCTTTTTCACTGACCATTCCACTTCAGGAGAATGTAGACTGCATAGCCTGGATGTTAAAGGATCTATAAGCTGCTACCGTGACCACACAAAGAGCCACAGGCAGGACAATACCCAACTTTTTCTGACCTATGGAGAAGTGGGAAAAGGCAAACCAGCTACAGAAAGGTCTGTTGCATGCTGCATTGTTGCCTGCATTCTGATTTGCTACAGCAAGGTGGGCAAACAGCCCCTGCAGGTCTCAGGTCCCACTCTACCTGAGGAACAGCTGCCTCCATAGCAGCTGCTAGAGACATTCATCTGTTAGAAATCTGCAAAGCAGCTACCTGGAAAACTGTCACACATTTACCAAGCACTACTGCTTGGATACCCAGAGCCAGAAGTGATGCCAGGTTTGGCACAGCAGTACTGCAGAGCCTGTTCCTAAATAGGTTCTCTGCCCACCTCCAAAGGTACTGCTTGGGTAGTCTGCATATTGTCAGAATATAGTAAGATTTCCTGGAGTTTGAAGAAAAATTGCTTACCATAGTAATCTTGTTTCTTCCAAGGGAATCTTACTGTATTCTGAGCTCCTAACCTACCTCCCTACTAGAACCTAATGGGCACTGCATTCCAGCTGTGCATACCCTACTGCAAACCTGTTGGTATGTTTGTTTTCTTGGGCATCTGTGACTTGAGTCTTAAGGATGCCCCTATTGTTTAAAGTGGGGTTGGTCTTTGGGGGATTATTGTTATATTAGGATAGTTTAGTTTAGTTTATGCTTGCTTCGCAAGAATCTGACAGTTACAGGAAGTGCAGCCAGGGACAGTAGTTTGAAAACCGAGCTCCAGTCTAGCATTCCATTATTTGCATAGGTTCTATTAACCATTTCGGCTCGGGGTAGTCTATGGTGAGACCATACTACATATTGTCAGAATACAATAAGATTTCCTGGGGTTTGAACACTTCACAGGCATGAAAACTACGATATACCCCCTCACTATAATTATCTAACTCGAGACAGCACTAACCACCACAGTATCTGAAACACTACCCCAGCACAAGTCACCCTCACAGCACTGATTTGTTGACATAACATGCACTGTTTTATACCACTCGCTATTCTGACAGGTGCTTACATTGAGTTGCTCATATTGAGTCACACATTAAATGGAATACCCTTATACTGTAACAAAATCAGTACCAACTAGGCTTGTTAATGTAATGAATTTTGTCATTATTGTTTACAGTTCCTTTTATGTATTAGATGTGATGGGATTTGATTGTATTACTGCAGTTCCATTATGCATGTTATTTAAAGAGCTGCTGCACACTGGGAAAACATTTAAAACATATTTGGAAATAATTCAGCATGTGTGTCACGTATCTTTTATAGAATTCCCTCCCAACTATTTATTATTGAGAAATTTGCATGGAAACAGAATCTTTATCCTCAGAGTTCATCTGTACATATAGCTGACTCCTCACTTGAAGTCATAATCCTCTTTTATGATATCATATTCTGTTGTCATGGTAATAACTGTAATATAACAGACAGACTTATGACATCAGGTTGGGATTATGCAATAGAAACTGCTGTACTTGCAAAAACAAAGATCTTGTTTTCATACACATGACCTCCATAACAAATAATTGGAAGGAGAAATACAGAACTAATGTGAAATATATGCTGGACTGCTGCCAAATATTATGTTTTCAAAAGTTCTTCTGGAAGAGTCAGTTGCTCTTTAAGTGATAGGTCATATTAGTGTCATGGGTATGTATGATATTATATCTTACTTGTTAACTGGCCTCATTCAATAAACTTAAGTTACAAAAAAAACAGTATTGCTTAGTTCTAGTCTTAGATCCAAAAGCTAAATTAAATAAATATGTTTTTAGTAAAACTTTAAAATGTATAGTGAACTTCAGGTGACATCACGAATCAGGCATAGCTAGACTGAACAGCTCGGCCTCCAACTCTCCACAGTTTGTGGAATCCATCTATAAAACATTGATCCAAATCCAACAGTAAAAAATCTCAAATATACAACATAAAAATGACAGCTCTCCAGCATCTCAAGGATTTGCCACCGCCAGCCTGCAGATGAAAACATTTTTGAAGCTGCAGAAAGATGGCCTACTGGGCCCTGCATCCCAGATGCCAAATGAGTCACCTGAGTGTCTTAGTGACTTAGAAGAGGAATGACATACACAATCACATCCAAAAAGCTAATAACTGAACTACAGATGATCAGAGCCACCTTATGTAGCCAGCAGTCTGACTTATTTGATACACGCAGAGATGTGAAAGAAATTGGGGCCGGGTGGCAGTTTGGAGAAAGGGATCACCAGGGTGGCAGATTATGGGGACTACCACAATGTGATTCTTCTTCACCTATACGAGAGAAAAATAATTATCTGAGAAAGTGGATGATTTAGAGCAAACAGCAAAATGGAACAACCTCTAAGTACATTGTGTCCCAGAGTGACTGGAGGAGGGTGAGGTAGAACATTTTCAAAACATTTTTAACTGAGCTCCTGGACTGGGAGAAAGGAATGGCTTTGTGCTGTTTTTGCCAACATGGGTTATGATGGTTGGCTTCTCCTTCAAGCTGTGCTGCTTGACTCTGAATAATACTTATTCACCCCATGTTGTAGATAGGCAACCTCTTTTGCTGGAGCTACCATCCTCTTCCAGCAATGCCTCTCCACTTCACCCATTGCCCTAACTATGGGGTCTCCAGTGATTACTGTCTTCCTGCTTCTGCCCCAAGCCTATTCCTTCCTCTTCCTTGAAAAGTTGGGTATCCTGGTGCTGTGACTGTCCTCCCAAGTCCCAGTCACCTGTTGATCTCTATAAGCCTGGCCAGCCAAATGCTAATACCTGTTACTGGAGCCCACTGGCAGTGGTGCTCCCTTATGACCATTCCTGCTACTTTTCTTCTCCACTCAGTGCCATCTCCATCCCTACCCCTTAGAGATCGCAGTGCCTACAACTCTCCCCCTACCTTACCTGTCCCTGCCAACTGCCTCCCACCCAGACATGCAGCCCAATTCCCAGTCCTTATCTCATCTTCCTCTCTGCTGCTTGCCGCAACCCTGTACCCCAGTGGCGTACATTAAAGGAGAACTGCACTGAACCTGTGAGTCATTTTCCTGTGTAAGTAGATTTTTAAAAACAAGTCACAATTCTGTTACTGTTCTATCTAGTCAGGCTTTTAGGTATCCTAGTGGGTGTTTCTGATTTACACTTTAGTGTTAAGTGCCATTTTAGAACTGTATGATGTAGTTGATGTCCTTGCTAAGCTCTTCCATTGTTTGTACAATGCATTTATGTTCTACTAAAGAACTCTCTGGTGAGTGGGACATCAACTACATCATATAGTTCTTTTTTTTAACTTTCCTTTATTTCAAAATTTTATAAATACAAACCAAGGCAAATATCTCAAGAAAGAATGAAAAGCCACAGTAGAGGTACATCAGGATGGTTACATTGTAGGTATTTCACATACCCCCCATCCCACCTCCAGTGTAATATACAACAGATTAAAGATCACATAAAGTACTTGGAAGAGATGCAGAATAATCATGTTCCTGGATTGGCAAATGAATTGATCACAATAAGGTCTTTTGGGCCTAAGAGGGTAGCTGATATGGTCCAGGTGATGGGGAAAGATTATAGATTAAGTTTAGTAAGTAATGAATAAATCCTCTCCCATTTATTATAAAATTGGTCAATTTTATTATCAAATAAATAGATTAATCTGGTAATCTGTAAATTGAAAACTAAGTTAGATATCCACTCTTTTATACTTAGTGACTGGTTATCTATCCAATGCTTAAAAATAAATTGTTTTGTAAAAATAGCCATCATGGTTATAGTTACTCTATCACTAAGACTTTTAACTGAAGTGAGGTTACCTAGAATACAGGTCTTGAAGTTAAAAGCATCTTGTAAAGATAGTTTACTGCCATATGTGGTTTTGACTAGATTCCAAATAGATTGGGATTTAGGACAGTCCCAAAGGATATGTCGGATGGTCCTTCCTCTAGGTTACACTTGATACATTCGTCAGATTCCAAGAGACCGAATCTACACATTTTTCAGGGGTCATGTAGGCATTATGAAGAGAGTTTGTATTGAATTAGCCTGAGATTATCTAAGGGAATACATTGGTAAACATTTTTCCACAAAGCATATCAATTTTGAGTATAGAGCCCAGTTTCTCTATTCCAATAGTGGGGAATAAAAGGTTCAGTGCTGAATTTTTGAGTGAATAACAGCTGGTATAGATTGGAGATAGGATGGGGCTTTGAGCTCCTAACTTTCATGTCCTTCACTGGATCTTGAGAGATAATAGGGAGTGAAATATGTCCAAAGTAAGCTTTCAAAGCAGTTTTAATTAATAATAGCTTAGGAAGGAATTTTTGTATAGTCTCATTATCCAGTATTTCATGTAGTGGGATGTATGAATCATCCTAATGAAAGAACACGACAGTGAGATCATCATTGTTAGGAAACCAGCTGACGGGTATAGTCTTTCCATTTATTTTGAAGTTCGGTTATCGAAAATAGGCTGGATTAAACTTTTAAAGCCTGATAAGCCTATGAAGGACACAATTTGGTGGTATATTTTCAGAGCGGTTCCTATTATAGAACCCTTCAGTTCTGCAGGTAGCACCCTAAGTGAAGAATGTAAAATAGTGTCATGATGGACCTTATATTTTTTCATCAAATTTAATTCTAGTTCAAGCCATACAGAGGCAGTAGTTTCCAGAGCAAGTATGAAGAGAGCCATTTTATATATTTATTAATATGTGAGGCCATATAGTATAATATAAAAATAGGTAGTTAATTCCACCTTGTTCCTTAGAAAGGACGAATTTCCTCCATGCTATTCTTGGAATTTTACTATCCCATATGAATTTAATAATTTCTGAATTTAAATTAGTAAACCATTTTAATGGTATATAGATATTCAGCATGAAAAGGGGTAAAATAGCCTTGGGAAGACATTCATTTAATGACATTAACTCTACCAAGAATGAGAGAGGAAGATGATGCCATCTTCTGAGGTCCTGTTTGATTGTTGTGAATAAGTCATCCAAATTTAGTTTTGCTAACTGGGATCGATCTCTTGTTAGGTATATACCTAAATACTTTAATTTATAAGGTGACCAGGTAAAGCCAACTTTATTATTTCATTTTAAAGAAAAGGAATTGAGTGGCATAACTTCAGTTTTCTCAATGTTTATCTTATAATTAGAAAAATAACTATATTCCTGTATAGTAACTAGGTCTGCTTTTATTGAAGTCACTGGATTAGCAATATGAATTAGAATGTCATCTGCAAATGCAGCCATTTTACAATGAAGGTTTCCACAGGTAATGCCTATAATTTGAGGTTAGTATTTAAGAAAAGAGCAGAGATTCTGGGTATATATTAAACAAAAGAGGAATGGGGGCAGCCCTGCTAGTTCCAAAGTATAGATTAATTTTGTCTGAAATTAAGCTATTGCAACTTAATCTGGTTGAGGGAAGAATAGAGAATCTGCAACCAAGATATAAATTTATGTGAAATCCAAAACTGGAAAGAGTATGAAATAAAAATTTGTGATAAATTCTATCGAATGCTTTTCTGCATCTAGCAATACCAAGGTCATGGATGAAATGGAGTCACAGACACAGAAAAATATGGGCAGTTTTCCTAATGTGATCGGGAGCTTGCCTATTAGAAATAAATCCTACTTGTTCTCTTGAGATAAGGGTGCCAGATTGTTTAATCCTTTGGATCAAAATGGAGGAAAGGATTTTATGTCACAATTAATCAAAGAAATGGGTTTGTAGCTACCTACCTTATTCCTTGGTTTATTTGGCTTGGGTAATAAAATGATAAGTGCTTCAAGATGCGATTTATCTTTAACTCCATTTTGAGTATAAAGTTATAGAAATTTTGGAGCACAGGAATAAGGGATTTTTAAAAGTTCTATAAAATTTGCCGTAAAGCTGTCTGGACCTGGTGATTTAGTTGGAGCTTACCCATGGATGGTGACTTCTATCTCTTTTGGTGTATTTGTCTAATAATATCTTTAGCCTGAGCTTGATTAATTTTTGGACAAGCTAAGTTATTTAAATATTTCTCTATCTCTCCTTAGCCGTAGGGGTTATTCATTTGGCTATATAGTGATAAATAGTATTTATGAAACTCTACTAAAATATCTTTGTGGTCAGTTTTAAGTCTCCCAATCCCTTATCAATTATTGCTTCAATAAATTTAGATCTTTCGTGGTGCTTAAGTCTGTTTACTAAAAGTTTACTGGGCTTTCTCCCAAGTCAACATATCTTGCTCTTGTTTTCAAAATAATAAATTCTGCCCTTGCCTTTGTATGCAGAAAGAGATCATTCTTACATTGCTGTAGCTCTTTATTTTCTAACTCTGTCAATAAATGTTGGTCGTTATATTTTAGCAATTCTATTTTTTAAATATACTGAACCTTTTCTGAATGTTGTTTCTTCTGTTTGGAAGCAAATCTAATAAAATATCCTCTAATATAACTCTTTAATGCTGCCCAGATAATATCTAGTCCATCTATATAGAAGAGTTTTCTTTCCGGAAGTTATTAATAGAAAGGTTAATGTAATTAACAATGTAATCTTGCCTACGTAAGGTATTGTTTAATCTCTATAGAGAGTGTCTAGGATATAACACTGGTAGCGAAATATGTAAATCAATTAAGGAGTGGTCAGAGAGAGAGAGATCTTCCTGAGATCTGTGAACTCTGGACATCTCTCATCCATGAGTTAGTAATTAAAAAGAAGTCAATGCGAGTAGGATTTGTGAACTGCTGAGTAAAATGAAAAGTTTTTAATAGTCGGGTGGAGAGTTCTTCAAGGGTCTATTAAATCACAAATGTTTAAAAATTAATTTAATGCTTGGGTATCAGAGTGAAGTGTAAAACTGGATGGGTTAGACCTGTCTAATATTGGGTCTAATAGAGTATTCCAGTCTCCACCAATCAATATCCTGTGCAATAAGAAGGGGATAAGGTAGTTAGAAGTTTAATTAGAAAGAGTGTAGTATTGGTGTTAGGACCATAAACAAAACATATGACAATATATGATGAATCTAACTTCTGGGTCATGGATTATCTGTGTGGGGGTAAAGTTTAGAGATTTGTTCACCAGTATAGTGACCCCACCTTTAGATGTATATCTACCCACTCCAAACACTTGGGTATAACCACATTTCTTAAGTAATTCTATTTCAGTAAGCAATAAGTGTGTTTCTTGTAGAAGTACAAGGTTGTATTTGAGTGAGTTCAGAAGACTAAGAATTTGCATTCTCTTAACTCTTAGGTTTTAGGTTTAGATCGTTGACATTCCAGGAAGTAATCTTAAGCAAAATTGACATGACACAGTATTAAAGGTAATAAAGAAGGGTGGTAGAATGATTTTATAATGCCAATTAAAAATCCACATTTCTTCCATGTTATATGTAAAAGCCCTCCCTCTCCCAAACTAAACCCTATCTAAAAAGCTAAACAACTTATACAGTAAATGCAAAGCAAATGTAAAATACTAATAACCCCAGTCCCATAAACTGTACTTCTAACAACATTCTAACCAAGCTGAGCCCCACAGAAATCCCCACCCATGTTCCCTGGCGGGCGTGACATGCGCACAGCAGTCACTGGGAATAACTCGACACAGCTTCAGTAGTAGCGCATAAAGCAGCTGACAGGGATCCTCATGTTCATGAAGTAGTGACTACAGTCATCACTCAGATTTAATACTCAGACAGCAGGACATGAAAGTGAATGGGAAAGAAACATTGCATACCCACCCTGAAGCCACAACCCATTAACTTTAACAAGTCAGCAGTTAACAAACCAGACATCTCGCTCTTGCTCCACTTATTGAACAATAGAACGATCTGCAAAATTCCAACCAATCGAGCTTTGCAGTTACAGCAATGTTTTCAACTCGACACCTCTTTTCAGTAAGATAGTACTTGATAATGAACAGTATTCCCTGCTGTTCACAGAAATGGCATGTTTTATTTGTTTGGTAGATTCCCCAAACAAAGCAATGCGAAGATTCTCTGACATAGGGTGTATATTATATTATTTCAGTTTAAAGTTACAACTTCAATGTAGCGTCTCACATACAAAATGTGTTTATAATGGATCTAAAGCCTCACCGTTGAAAGAGTGTTCATTTTTTCAGTACAAATGGGAAAACTATAGTTTTGTTTACAATAAAAACATCAAAGCAACCTACTGTCTGTTTGTATCATTTTTATGTATTTGTTGGGGGCGGGATGGGTACAACCTTCTCAATTAGCAGGCTGAGACACTGACTGTACATATGTCTAGAGGATGAGATTGCTTCTCTTTAAAACAGGGTCTCACATACACACACATTTGAGATTCAATGAATCAGTGTTTGTAAAAGTTGCCCATGTTGGCTACATAGGGATAGTAATTCTAAAATGGACAACAAGAAATAGCAGCGCAAAAATTTCCTTTTCATTTAATTTCATAAACTCAGACTAAGCTTAGTATGGCTCCAGAATGGAAGAGAAATACAGTCTCTAAATGCATCTCTTCTCTCATATCACACTGACTCACTCACTACATTGCAAAATACATTTTAAAACCTCCACTGAGCTTGACAACACCCAGCATAGTTATTGTAAACCATGTCTAGGGTAAATGACATCACATACAATTATGCATGCATCCATCAAAGATCCCATTGCTAAGTACTGCTTTATGAAGCTGTCAACCCTGAATACCACATTGCCATAACAGTATTAAATGATGTACTTTTGGAGTTGGCAGAGTTGTAAGATGTTTCAGAAAGTGATCTAACAACAGTTAAAGCTGCACAGATTGCTAGGGCAAAAATAAAAAAGATCAAGAAACCAGTACCTGGGTGAAACTGTCTACTGAGTCCACCAGTAAAACTGCTTTTGGCTAATTGCACAGCTGAAGTAAGCACAACAGCAATTTTGCAATTCATTGGCCTGTTATGTGACTGTCTGGACAGCTGATTTCCTGTAGGTGAACTTTCTGACTGATCTGCCTTTGATTTTGCAGCAGTGCCACATTGCAGCTTTGAGTTTGGCTTATCAAATATTGAGAGACTGTACAGCAAATATCAGGACTATTTATTTTCATCAGTGGACCAGGCAGAAATTTTTTAGCCAGTACAATGACTTCAGATTTATAGTTGCTGAAAAAATAAAGGAGGATCATTAAAATCCTTTACTAGCGTGATCCACTATGCTTTGACTAACGTGTAGTACAGCATCGTGGCTAAACTTATTGATGTATGTGCTACATTCCAAGCTAAACATGAAGCTATAATGTATAGTGGTTTCTACACAATCTTATCCTTCCCAGAAGAGATTCTCCATAGGGAGGTGCAGAGTGAGAAGGCTACGACAGCACAGAGAAAATCTTGGGAGGTGATGGAGGATCACATACTGAAGCAGAGAAAAGTATGGCTTAGTAGGACCATAACTAACTTTGGGTGGAAGGTTTCACTCAAGGATTCTCATAGGGAAGTTAGGAAGATTTGTTGCTGCTCTTGGAAAGAGCATTAGGGTTATATATCCAGAAACATGGTGGAGTCCATAAAGTTATATGGAGATCCTGAGCCCACAACACAGATTTATATTATATTTAAAAATCCTCATACAGCTAGCACTTGCTTTCTCTGGCCAACAAGCTGAATTGTTTAAGGAATACATTTAGTTAACACGTTAGACTTGGGTGAAGTCTTTCATGATTTAAACAGACTAAGGATAGTCCAGAATCAATCTTAGAGGCAGATAACCTCTGATTGACTTTGGAAACCTAACTGACCCTAATACTTACTCACCGCTGACAGTTATTGATTAAGCCTGACAAATGCAGCCTGTAGATAATATCAAACAAATGAATTCTGAATGCCAGCTGGATTTGGATAAGGGAGCTGGGGTCGAGATGTGGATGCCCTTTCTATACTTTCATGGAATATTGAGGGCATCCATCATAAAATAATTGACCCTGAGTAGTGAGATTTCTGGATAATTTTGATATTATTGGACTGCAAGAAACATGGTGTACAGAAAATGTAACTCCCAAATTGGCTGGATATTCTGTCTTTACTCTGCCAGCAACTAAAGATAACATGTTTGGAAGGTTTAAAGGGGTATTTCCTTTTTATCAAAACTTTGCTAAATTTTCAGATCACTAATATTTCTACTAAGTCAGAGGTATTTTGGCTCTAATGATTAGCAAGGGACAAGGGAAGATCATTCTCTGCAATATATACTTTTCCACTCATAATAGAGCTACTGATCCGCTGACCTTTACGTACAGGATCTGAAAATGGCACTTGATGAAATTGTCAGACAAGAGTATACCTTGTCCTATAATTATTTTAGGAGACTTTAATGCCAGAATTCCTTCTCATTTCTTGGAGGATGTATATTCAGATTTGATCCACACAATATCTATAATCAATTCAAATATCTCTTATACTAGGACTGCTCATGATCTAAAATCTAACCTCAGAGGTAGAATTGCTAGTAGGCTTGGCCAGTAGAAATTTTGTATTTTAAATGGTAGCACTCAGGTCGATCTAGTCGGATCCTTACCATGTAGAGGACCTACTGGCTCTTCAACCCCTGATCAGTTTTGGACCAATTTGGAAGCAGTAAAGCTGATCCAAAGTTAGAGTCATGGATCGATTGGAATCAGCACACTGTGCTATTGTAATTAACATCAAATGCCCTTTTGAAACTTTAGGAAGTGAGGTACAACAGGAAGAGAGTCTGGAAGTCATAAACAAGAAGGATTGGATGGGAGCCGATTCATCAAGCTAGTTTCAAAGAAATTCTTAGTACAGGAGTCTTAGGTGATATTCACGAGTTGGTCCTGGACAAAAAGTAATTCCTTCAATATTTTGGAGAATTGGGAACTATTCATTCTTTACTTGGACCTAGATGTAAAACAACGTACTATCCTAGGTCCTTTATAAAAGTCTTAGTTTAATTCAGTATACCTACAGGCAAAGAAAGAGTTTGGAGAAAACTAAGACAGCATAAGAAGAAAAGAAATAAGTCTGCAGCAGATTTTAAATTGCTAAAGACTGAAAGAAAAAATATAGGAAAATTATTGAATGGGAGAGACATAAACATACTCGGGACTTTGGGAAAAACTGAGGCAGGCTGTTTTGGATAGAGATGGTAGGCAATTTTGGAATATTGTTGCCCAGGGATGTAATAGATATGCCAATAGGATTGAAGCCTATATTACACCTGAAGTTTGGGCATCTCATTTCTCCAAGCTCTATCATTCTCATGAAACAGGGAGACACCTGATGCTTTCAAAATACAGGAGGATGGCATTTTCAAGACCTATCTTGATCACAGAATGAAATCCAGATGGCACTGATTGGCTTTAAGGCAAATAAAGCACCAGGGCCAGATGGGGTTCTAATGATCTCTATAAGGTTTTACCAACTGATGGATTCCTTTTCTTCTTTTACTGTTTAATATCCTGGTTCAGGGGTACTCTTAACCTGCCAGTTGGGCAGGCAGTGTCATCTTCCCAATTTTTAAAAAGAGGATCCGAATGACCCAAGGATGTATAGGTCTATTAGTTTGATAGATGTTTGACAGAAGATTTTCTCTAGGATAATTTTGGGCAGATTGTCATGGGTAAAGGAGAACTCAGTATTGAATAAGTCACTGAACGGTTTCCGGAAGGACTGTTCTACAAGTACAACACTATTATGTGCTTCAGCACCTGATCTGGAAGTATACTAAAGTGAGAAAAAACGGATTATATTCCTGGTTTGTGGACTTCTCCTCAGCCGACAGCACTGGTAGAAAAATCCTTTGAGCTACATTAAAGGATCTGAGTTGGAGGCCTCACTTCTTGATGTTATTAATAGACTGTATGAAAATATGTAGGCAAGGGTCTAGTATAATCAATATGGTCATCTGATAGATTTGAGACAAATGTAGAGCAGACAAGGGTGTATTTTGCCCCACCCTATTTAATATCTACATTAATACAGTCTTGGATCAGCTAGGTAACTCAGATTTTCATACTCCAAAAATTAATGATCAGAGGATTGAATGTTTAGCATATGCAGACAATTTAGTCTTGCTCTCTACTTCAGTCCTAGGTCTTAAAAGAAAACTGGCTCACTTTGAATCTCTCTGTTCTCAGGAAACTAAAAGTTAATCTCAGTAAGACCAACATTGTAGTTTTGGCTCTCAAACCAAGAATCGTGGGCTTTTAGGCTAAATGGCAACCATATAGACACTGTTAAGTGTTATGACCATTTAGGTGCCCATTTTGCTTATAGCCTATCTTGGACCAAACATTTGGAGGCTATTCAATTTAAAATGGGATCCTCTGTAAATACCCTAAAAATATTTAACAGCAAGATGGGAAGTCATCGGTGAGGCGGGGTATAAGAGTTGTTAATGCCAAAATAAGAACGAGCATGTTATATGCCTCTGAAATCTGGGGTTATGCTAAGGTTAGAGAATTAGAAATAATTCTGAATGAACTCTATAGATACATCTTAATATTTTTAAATGGAACTCAAGCTGTATTCTTGCCTTGGAAGTAGGACAACGTTCCTTGACTTCTCTCATCTGTGAGCGACAGATTCTCTTTCTGTTGAAACTTTTCTTTTGCCCCAACAAAGATATCCCAGAGTGTGTGTAGTGGAAGCCATCAAATTGGCCAGCATAGGATATGTACATCCTTTATTCAACTTATTAAAGAAACAATAATGCTGGCCAGATTGGGACACCTCTTACATAAAATTTACACAAGACCGCTTGAGGAGATTAGGCAGGATGTCAAATTGAGGTTTATTGACTTAAGACATAAATTCTTTCTATGTTCAACTCTCCAGGCTTAAGCTATATGGATTTTATAAAAAGTAAAGATTCCATGGGGATATGAGCCATATATCTCTTTTTAACCTGTCCTAAACAAAGAAGGATCTATACAAGATTCAGAACTGAAAACTATAATGCTCAATGCATTCATTTCAGACAAAAGAGTACTTTTCCATACTGTAAATGTGGAGTGGGGTCTACATGATCTCAAACATGTGGTACCCTTGTGTCCTAGGTACAAATCAACTAGGAAAAAAACTGCTGGGATCTTGGTCTCCCCTGGAGGATCTTTTGGAATATTTGCTTATTATGAAACACAAGAACATGGAAGAGATCTTTGCAAGATTTTTAATCTCAACTCATTTGTAAAAGTTTATTAGGGGAACTTGAAGTTCTGTGGAGTTTTATCTGAAAAGATACTCTGTGAAATTGAATTGCACTGTAAAGATATTTAAGTTCCTTGTTGATTTATTTATTGTCTATTTATATTTACTATGTATTTTGTCCTGATTTTAGTATATTGTAACTGCTTTATGCTGAAGAATAAATTGTACTGCTACTACTACATTTCCAAGCTTCTAGTGCTGACTGTGAAAGGACTTCAGCCTCATGAACTGCATTAAACAAACAAAGAAACTGCTTGGAAGAAAGCCATTTAGATAGCTGATCTGAACAAAATTTTTTATCGTCTGGTGGAAAAATGGATCTTAATAAAATATAAGTCCACTGGAAGAATGGGAAAGACAGGAGAAAAAAACAGTAAATGTTGATTTCTTAGCAATGCATCATCAGCAGCACCCTTTTAGATGCATGCAAGACTCTTTAAAAGGTATAGTTTACAAATGTTTCTAGTTGATATTGTTATGACGCACAATGCACATCCAAGCTTCGACTGTGTCAGAATGTATATTTATACTTTGCATTGAGTATTTGAGTGTTTGGTTATATTTTCTACTGTTTACTGGCAATAAAATATATCACTTGTTTTTGCCATGAATTTGTACATGTAGATCAATTTTTTTGCACAAAGTGCCCATACCACATATCAGTCGCCCACCACAGAGACTAAAATTAGAGACATTGATCCCACCTCAAGCCCTATTATATAGAATATCTGAAAGGTAAAAATAACCAGTAATCATGTGTGTCCAAGCAAGGAATATAAACAAGTTATAACCTAACAGCTAGGGTATGATTAAACTTTAAAGATAGTATTTAAAAATGTAAGTTCTATTGAGTAGCTCACTAGCTTTTAAACATCAAGAAAAAGTAGTAAGAAAATATAATGCTCCCAACCAACATAGTATAGTGGGTTCTAAGCTATTACAATAAATAAGAAGACTATAACCAGTTATTAAGCCCATAAAATTGGATTTGAGCTCAAGTGGATTCAATTAACGTTGTATGTCGTTATAGCACACCCTCTTGAAGTTTCTTAGTTGACACAGTGACTGAAGTTAGATAATAGCAGTTAAATAAAAAATAAGTAACTAAATAAATAAATAAAAATAAATCTGAAAAAAGGATTTCTTTGGGTGATTCTGACTGGATGTAAAAGAAAAAAGTTCATAAAGGTTCTCAGGTAGCATAAACCCCAACCATAAAAATCTAAACTGAGATGAGATGATGAATAAATTACTGGGTAAACCTTCAGGGAAGCAGAAAACTATAGAAAAGGCTGGGAATAAATTCCAAAGTAAGTAGCTTTAATAATGGGTCATGTTTAAACTTGGATAAAGCCTGTGGATCACACACAAGCGTCCATAGAACAGTCCCTATTAAGTAGATAATATTAATAAGATCATAACTACCCACATCTCTAACCTCATGCTATCATCCAGGATCTGAAACCGCTCAGTGAAACAGTAAACCCTATGATGAGAAAAGGTGACAACTCCTTGAGAATCCATACTGAATAAGGGTTAAAGGAGGAGAGACAAAGCCCATATTTAAAGCAAAGTCTCTATTTACTGGGAGGTATGTGCATGGAGAAATACACAGCCATATATAAGAGTTCAACACTGCGGTATTACAGCCATAAAGCTTTCCCCATATTAAATAAAAGAGAGAGAAATTACCTATGCCTGCAATCTCCTGATGCGTGCATATTTTCTCCCATATATCCCTGTTTAACAGGGATTTCCTAAGGAGGATCAGGTATCCACCTTTGTAGTCAGTCTTTAAGTTAACCCTGAGTTATAAGGCAGTATGGATTTCTAGCTAGAAATACAGAAGATCCCAATTGACTTGGTAGATAAGTATAGTCCAGTATGTGAAGAGAGGTTTAAATGATAGGCAATTTAGAGAACATGAAAGGACAACTTGTTTATTAACAACCTGGTAGAAATCGCTCGTATTTAACAAGGAATACCTACCTAACCAATATGATGTTTCAGACCAAAAGAATTGACTGTTAAAAATGTCTCTGTTTACCTTTAGATAAGGTTTCCATTACTTTCCATATCCTTGTAGATAAGGTTTCCATTACTTACATAAATATCCTTAAATCTCTCACCACCTCAGCCAATACTGAAACAATAATTCTTGGGGACTTCAATATGGACTGGCTTACAAAACTCGCTTAGCTTAAAATCCTTCTACGATGAACAAGGGTTTGGCCAGCTAGTTAGTGAACCCACTAGGATTAACACTTCAAATATTGCCAATAGCTGCTACTAGATGTTATTCTAACCACGCATTCCCATAAAATCTCTCATTCTGCAGTCTTCCATAATGACATGAGTGATCATAGAATCGTTGCTTACATAAGATCACAAGCAAAAGCTCATCTACAGCCTAAGCTTATATCTATACGGTCCTATCAGAAGTTCAATGCTTCTCATTTTTGGCTGACTTACGCACTGATTCATTGGCAAGATCTCTATCTGTCTAAATCCACTGACGAGGCTGTAACTATACTTAATGCCAACCTCAATGCCCTTGCCAACAAGCACGAGCCCTTTGTTAAGATTAGGATGCTAACACCTCAAACCCTGGTTCACCTCTGACCTAAAGTCTGCATTCACTAACCGGGACAGAATTTGTGCTCAGGCTAGAAGAACTAAGAGGCCGGCTGATTGGCAAGCCTTTAGAACTGTCAGGAACGTCTGTGTCAAAAGCATTCACACTACCAAAGCAGGCTACTATGTTTCCACCCTGGAACAAGCAAATGGGAATCCCCATAAAATCTGGAGGACAATTAAAGTTTATCGAAGGATGTTCTGCTGCTCCCTCCATTTCAGCTAAGATCCACAGCAATGGTAGGGTGGTGGAAAGTAAGCATCAAATCCTTGAAGAACTTAACTCCCACTTTCTCACTGCAGGACTAGCCTTGACTCTTCACTGTATGCAAGCAGTCACACCCATCAAACTAACCCTCTTACTACCCACCCAAACACAATGTGTCCCTTTCAGCTTCTCTCATTAATTATAAAAGCTGGCTTCAAACTCATCAACCTAGACACCAAGAAAGTGCTGGTGACAATGGTCTCGAACCTTTTTCTTAAAATTAGGCTACTTACATCTCACTGCCTCCATTCTGCATATACACAATCTCTCTAGTAACACAGCCACAGTTCCCTTTAGTTGGAAATCAGCCCATATCCTTCCTCTATTTAAATCAGAGGCCCCATGGGACCTACACAATTGTAGACCTATCTCAATCCTACCCATTCTCTCTAAAGTCCTTGAGAAACTGATTCACGCTCAATTAAAACACCATATCGAAACATCCTCACTTCTTAATCTGGCACAATCTGGCTTTCACACCAATCATAGCACTATCTCTGCACTGGAAATGTCACCAACGATTGGGTATCTGCTATGGACTCTAAGAAGATCACTGGTGCAGTATTCCTTGACCTCAGTAAAGTGTTTGATACCATCGATCATAAACTACTAGTCACTAGCCTTACTAAACTAGATGCCACTCCCTCCACTGCTCAGTGGTTCACCACCTATCTCTCAGGAAGGGCCAGAAAATCAAAGCAGATGGCCTATTCTCAACCTCCCAGCCAATTACTAAGGGTGTCCCACAAAGCTCCATCCTGGCCCTATCCTATTCTCCCTGTATATAAATGATCTGGACTTACATATAACCAACTCTAAGCTACACTTCTTTGCAGATGACACAGTACTGTATGCCTCTGGCGAATCAGTGCCAGAGTTAAGGGATGTGCTTCAAGCTGACTTTACTCAACTTGAACATAATCTTATTAATGCTAAACTCCTTCTCAATCCCAAGAAAACCAAAGCAATGCTCTTCACTCTTAATACCACCCGTCTGCCCCCCAACTTACCCAAAGACTTTATCATCACATCCTTAGGTGAACCATTGAAGTCACCTCCAAATTTAAAGTATCTTGGCCTTTGGGTTGACAATAAGCTCTCTTTAATGACCATATTGACGACCTTTCCAGAAGACTAAAACTAGGTTAGGCTTTTCTTCCAAAACAGGGCTCTCTTTCCGATAGAGACTAGAACTAGGCTGGTCCAAGCCACATTCCTTCCTCTACTTGATTATAGGGACCTAATTTACATGTCAGCTGCAACCTCAAGCCTAAATAAATTGGATGTCCTTTACCAGCGTGCTCTACGGTTCATTACAAACTCTCCGTACTGAACCCACCATTACGACCTGCATGCCGCCTTAGATTGGATGTCACTTACCTCTCGGCGCCTGATGCATGCTGGTGTCTTGACAATGAAAATACTTCTGAACAAGCTCCCATGCTATATTACACCTCTTATTCGAATCTCCTGCAATGTGTACTCACTCAGAAATCCGATTATATTGCTCTTGATGTGCCTAGGACTCGCACTACCTTTGGCAAATGGGTGATATCATATGTTCTCCCATCCATTTGGAATCAGCTTCAAGCCACTCTGAAACTATCTAGTACTGTCTCTGTTAGTTTTATAAAAAGCTAACTGCATCTAAATTTAGAGATAGTTGTAACTGCTATTAAGACTCTTCCTTTATCTATATGTCTCTGTATGCCCTCCCTATGTACTGGTATCTGCCATGATCCTATTGAACCATATCGTACCTCCCTTGCTCCATTCTTTCCCTTTTCTATTCACTTTTCTATTTACTTGGCTGCTTTATTACTCTCCCGATTCGAATCTAATCCTTGACTATTAATGTTCACAAGACAATGTAGTTTACATCTACCATGTTTTGCCCTAAGTCAAGCAGGTTGTACCATATGAACCTAAAATTGTATTTATATTTTTCAAACAACTGTGATGCTCTTTTTGTATCCTTTGTATTGATGTCCTTGTCTGTATATATGGACCAGGACCTCCTTGTGAATGAGCTTGCTCAATGGAATTTTCCTGCAATAAACTTGAACTTGAACTTTCTCTCTCACTTCCCCCCCCAGTCAGACAGGTTGCAAGAAGGAAGCAGGCATGGTAATCCCGAAGATGCCTCTCAAGTCTTATTACAAATGTTCCTAATTGAGGGGCTTTAAATCTGAAGTTAAAATAAAGTGGGTTGATAGGATAGAGCCAGAGAATTATCCCTATTTAATGGGACATACATCTCTTGTGAAATATTAATATTAAAACATAACATCTAACCTCTTCCTTCATCTCCACATCTCCCCTACAAGGAAGTCTGAGAGATGAGAGGAGCATAAATCAGAACTAAGGACACCTCAAATAAACAATAGTCATTCCCACTTGCCTATAGGGTCTGTTATGCTGAGCAAAAGGGTGGCGAAGATGAGCCCTTGGAGCATTCACAAGAAGCAGAATGGATACTTAAAGCCGATGGGTCAGCTATGTCGAAGGAAAAATATATACGCAGTGAACCATCCCTAATGGTTGATATTAAAACCTATTGAGGTCCGATTTAAAAAAAGGGAGAAGTGTCAATCAGACCAAAGAAATTCTTTGAGCAAGTCGGCTCTCACACGATCTAAGGGGTGGAAAGGGTTAGGAGATCACTCATAAAGTAAAGTGAATGAGTCTTCATGAGAGGATCAACATCCAAAGAGCATCCACAATCATAAAAGAGGATTGATCCAATAGTATATGCTACTTGGTGGCTACTATAAAGCAAAACATGTTTTGGGGTGAGGCCAGACTCAAAAACCCATTAACATTAGGGGTGTTTTTTATTAAAATATAATCGGAGAATAAAGAAGGCGTATTCAAATTCACTGAGCTCTCTTATCTGCTTAACTAATAGAGTATATAATTCAAGGACCTTAATTGTTTCTCCATAGGGAAGCTTACTGTAGCAATCCCATACTATGTTGCACAGTAAGATCAGTAAAAAGAAAATTATCAACTGGCAAAAAATGAGGCCCAATATCGACCGAGAAAACAAAAGCTAGTTAACAGGAACAATAGTGAAACTAAACATCCTGATGTTATTAAACAAATATTTAAGTAAACCTTCAAAACAGCTTTATCAAAGGAAGTTAGCACAAGTATCTCATATACTGCAGTGTGGTTATTCATCCGATTTAAACAGGTCTAGAAACAGCTTAGTCAGGTGTGGAGTGGCCTGATTTGGAGAAGTCAAAGGCATAAGATTTTCTGTCTTTAGTAATGGCAAGTTTGGCAGGATAGATCATTCTGAATTTAATGCAGGCATTGATTAGTTTGCTCACTATTGGGGAAGTTCTGCAATGTTGTTGTACTTCTTGAGGTAAATCTTGAGAAATTCTAATTTTATTACCTTATCAAAAAGGTCCCTCTTTTCTCTAATTTTGTTCAGGACATGAACTCTGTCCAAGTAGTTTAAAAGGCGGACAATAAAAGGGTGAGGAGGGTCTCCTTTTGATGACATGGATCTGAGGGCTCTGTGGGCTCTTTCGATAACATATGAAATACCATTTGGTGACTTGCCTACTAAATTCTCGCATAGTACTTGAGTGAAGTAGACTGATTCGGAGCCTCAGAACTTACGGGAAGGCTGTAAATTACAATATTGTTACTTAGGATCTCCTCTAAATCCTCAAGTTTTGCATCTTATTTGGCTATCTTGTGCCTTATTGAGGGGAGTTCTTGATCAGTTTTATTTCTCCAATCTTCAATTGAGGATACTCTTGCTTCAGTGTCCGTAAGTCGGTGCTTATTTTTTCAATGGCGCTTTTAACTGATTTGGACTCATCAGCTAACACCTTGATTGCATTTTTAAATCCGATATTTCTTCCACAAACTTATCTTCTGTCAGAAGAGTGGGATTAAATGGAAGGTGAGGAAAGATTATTAGTAGCTTGTTTGGGCATTTGGGGCCAGCTGACCTCTCTAGCATGGGCAGTGATGTTTGTCGCACTAGCATCTTCATTTCTATATCCATTATTTTAGTTGGAAGTAATGGCAAAGAGTGAAAATGCAGTATGTGATACAAAGGATTTCAAATGACCCCTGAATGTCCGAATGGCAGGTAGGATTACCTAATTTAAGGGTTTGGAAGCAGAGCTCCAGAGAAAAGCTTCTCACCACTGCAGGCTCATCACCAGAAGTATCATACAGTTCTAATATCACACATAAGAAAAATTACTCACCATAGTAATGTTGTTTCTTCTAACGGAGTCTTGCTGTATTCTGACTATATGCAGTTATCCCCAGCACTTGAACTGCTCCGGAGAGCAAAGGTTAACTCTATGCAGAGGCATAGAACATTGAGCTCGAGCTCGGTTTTCAAACCTCTGTCTGTGGTACTCTGAAGTGTAACCGTCAGATTCTTACGAGCCCTAACTAACTAACTCAAGTAAGAAATTGTTTCAAAACTTTTGTGCCAAGTGGCAAAACAGAGTTTTAGGGTCAAAGACTCAGGTCAAAACCCCAAAAAGAACACAACAGGTAGTGATTCACCAAACTAAAATAAAAAAACAAGAGATGGAGGCGTGTCCAGAGCACCTCTGGGGTGCAGCACTGTGTCTGCCCCACCACATCCCAAAACTACTAGGTTCCAGGAGGAGGCAGGGAGGGAGGTCAGAATACAGCAAGACTCCATTAGAAGAAACAACATTACTATGGTGAGTAATTTTTCTTCAAACAACATGAAGTCTTGCTGTATTTTGACTATATGCAGACTATCAAGCATTACCCCATGGAGGAGGGAGTTACAGAACCTATTTTGGGAATAGGCTCTGCAGCACAGCTGTGCCAAACCTAGCATCACTTCATGACTGAATGTCCAAAGAGTAATGCTGGGTGAAGGTGTGAACATATTTCCAGGTAGCTGCTTTACATATATCCACTAAAGGTATATCTCTAGCTGCTGTGACTGAAGCAGCTGTACCTCTGGTAGAATGAGCCCTCAGGCCTGAGGGAGGCTCCTTCCGTAGTTCAGAGTAGCAGAATTGAATACAAGAAACAATACACCTGGCAATAGACCTCTTGATAGCAGGCTTGCCTTTCCCACCTCACCATAAGTGAGAAACAACTGAGAACAGTCCTTCCTATGGGCCTTAGTATGCTCAATGTAGTAACTAAGAGCCCTTTTCACATCCAGACTGTGTAACTTCCCTGAACTAGTGGCCTTGATGGAAGAGGTTGCCTGGATATTGTGGCAGTCATAGAAACATGGTACACAGAGAACTATGACTGGGATGACAACATACCAGGATACACAATCTACAGGAGGGACAGGGAGGGTAAAAGAGGAGGAGGAGTAGCTCTCTATGTTAAGGAAGGGATCAAAGAAACATAACTAAAGAGTAAGCAGGGAGCAGATGAGGCACTCTGGGTCACCCTGGAGACAGGAAATGGCACCACAATCCGCATGGGGGTTGTATACAGACCTCTATCTCAGGGAAGGAATGGACAAGGAAATGATAGAAGGCATCCTTAGAATGGCAGAAAAAGGAGATATTGTTGATGGGGACCTGAATATGCCAGATGTTAACTGGAGCACCTTTGCTGCAGGCACATCCAAGAGCAGGATCATTCTTGATGCCCTACAGGGGCATGCCTCAGACAGCTAGTATTGGAACTCACTCAGGAAGGAGCAGTCTTAGACCTGGTACTCTTAAATGGGGCGGAGAAAGAATCTCAGATTTAGAAGTGGGTAGCCATCTGGGAACAAGCGACCACCAAACAGTGTGGTTCACGATAAACACAGCCATACAATCAAGCCATACAAAAGCAAGAGTATTGGACTTTAGGAGGCTGACTTTGGGAAAATGAGAGAGTGCCTCAGAAAAGCACTAGCAAACAGGCAAGAAGGAGGGTGGAGGAACAATAGGGAGTAATCAAAACAGCCATCACAGAGGCAACAAGCCTTTGTGTAAAGCAAATCAACAAAACAAAATGAAGGAAAAAATGTTATGGTTCTCAAAAGAGGTGGCAGGGAAGGTTAAGGAGAAAAGGATAGCATTCAGGAAATATAAGGAAACACAGAAGGAGCAGGACAGAGAACTTTATCAGTTAAAGCAGAAAGAGGTTGGGAAGGCAGTCAGAATAGCAAAAGCCCAAACCAAGGAAACGATAGCCAACTCTGTTAAGAAGGGTGATAAGACCGTTTATAGGTACATTAGGAGTGAAGAAAGACCAAAGGAGGTATAATGAGGCTTAATAAAGGGAGGGAATGTGGGTGAGGGTGACAGTGAAAAGAAGGGATACTGAATGAATATTTCTGCTCAGTATTCACAAAGGAAGAGGAGGTACCTAAACCAAACAAGAGAAACTCTCTGAAGACAGGGGTCGATACCAGTCCATTTACAGAAGAAAGGGTTCTGAAAGAACTAATAAAATTGAAGGTGGACAAAGCAATGGAGCTTGATGGGATTCACCCAAGAATTCTAAAGAACTAAGGTAGAACTAGTGACACCGCTGACTACTCTCTTTAACAAATCATGGGAGGATGGGGTGGTACCTGAGGACTGGAGGAGGGGATGTGATTCCTCTTCACAAAGGGGAGCAGGACAGAGGCAGGAAACTACAGACCAGTTAGTTTGACCTCAGTGGTAGGAAAATGATGGAATCACTTGAAGGAAAGAATTTTTGAGTACCTAGAGGCCAATGGAACACAGGACCCGAGGCAGCATGGATTCACGATGGGAAGGTTGTGTCAGATGAATCTAATAGATTTCTTTGACTGGGTGACCAATGTAGTAGACCAGGGAGGGGCTGTGGACATGGCCTACCTAGATTTTAGCAAGGCATTTGATACAGTCCACACAAAAGATTAATACACAAGTTAGCCAGCCTTGGAGTGGGTCCCAAGGTGGTAGCCTGGATAAAAATTGGCTAGACAACAGGACACAAAGGGTAGTAGTAAATGGAGTCCACAGTGAAGAAAGGAGGGTTACTAGTGGGTACTGCAGGGTTCAGTACTGGGACCGTCCTTTTAATGTCTTTATAAGTGACATTGCAGAGGAACTGGAAGGAAAAGTATGTCTTTTGCAGATGACACACAGATCTGCAACAGGGTTGATACACAAGATGAAGTGGAAAGGATGAGAAAGGACTTGGCAAAGTTGGAGGAATGGTCAAATGTATGGCAGCTCAGATTCAATGCAAAGAAGTGCAAGGTAATGCACCTGGAAACAAAACCCAGGAAGAGTACACAGTGGGGGTGAGATACTGACAACGGTAAAAATGGAAAGGGACCTGGGGTAATTATATCAGATGACCTAAAGGTGTGCAAGCAATGTGAGAAGGCAGTAAGGAAGGCTGGGGGATACTGGGATGCATAGGGAGGCATCAATAGTAGAAAACAGGAAGTTGTTATCCCTATGTACAGGCAGTTGATGAGACCCCATCTGGAGTACTGTGTGCGGTTTTGGAGACCCCATCTCCACAAAGACATAGACAGAGTGGAGGCTGTCCAGAGGAGGGCAACCAAAATGGTGCAGGGTCTGCACCAGAAGACATCTAAAGAAAGACTAAAGGAGCTTAATATGTGTACCCTTGAGGAAAGAAGGAGAGAGGGACATGGTAGAAACTTTCAAGTACCTCAAGGGAATCAACAAAGTCCAGGAGGGTAGCATCTTTCAGAAAAGAGATGTGCAGGAACAAGGGGCACAATTTGAAGACAGAGGGGCTCAGGGTAATGTGAGGAAGTATTTTTCATGGAGAGGGTCGGATGCATGGAACAGTCTCCCTGAGGAGGTCGTGGAGTCAAGAACAGTGGGGAATTTAAGAATGCATGGGACAGACACAAGGCAGTCCTAGTGGGGTAGGAGGAGTAAGCTGTTGGTTAACTAGGATCTGCAGCTGATCTGTTAGGTAGGAAAATAGGTAGACAAGATGGGCCAAGCGGTCCTTATTTGCTGTCAAATTCTATGTTTCTATGTAACCTCCTCTCCCCAGAGGAAGAATGATCAGTGAAAAAGACAGGCAGAGACATAGACTGGTTCAGATGAAAGTCTGACACTACCTTGGGAAGGAGCTTTCTATTGGTGTGGAGAACCACCTTAGCCCTATGAAATAAAATGAAATCAGGTTCCACTGACAAGGCCTGTAGTTCACTGATCCTCCTAGCAGAGGTAAAGGCCACCAAGAATACAGTTTTGCAAGTCAAGTATTTCAGCTCAGCTGAAGATAAAGGTTCAAAGGGGCTGCATAAGCTGTGCAGTATAGATGTTCAGATCCCAGGAAGGAGTAGGCTCCTGAAAGGGAGGATTGACATGAATTAAGCCTTGAAGAATTTCTTGAAAAATGGATGAGAAGCTATGGAAGAGTCCTTACCAGCCGAAAGAAAAGCAGACGCTGCTGCCAAATGCACTTTAAGGGTAGTTGGCCTGAGGCCTAAACTGTTAAGTTGTACCAAATAGTCCTAAACAGTGGCAATGTCAGCCAGCTCTGGCTTAATATGTCTACTGGAACACCAAAACCTGAACCTTCTCCATTTGAATTGTAAGTCTGCCTAGTAGCAGGCTTCCTGCTAACTTTTAAAATATCCAAAACTGATTGGGAAAGATGCAAACTTGCATATTCTAGCTCTTCAAGAGCCAGGCCTTGAGCCTGAGAGTCTGAAGGTTGGGGTACAGAATCCTTCCTTGAGTGGAGTTGAGAAAATTGTACTGCCTGGGAAGACACAAGGCCAGTGTTGCTGACAGTGACAACAGTAGAGGATACAAGGCTGTCTGGCCCAGTCTGGAGCCACCAGAATCACCTTGCAAGGCTGAGACCTGATTTTATCAGGACCCTGAATATCAGAGGAAAAGGAAGAAATGCATACAGAAACCTGCTTGTCCAATTTAGTAGAAGAGCATCCTGGGAACAGGACCCTGAAGGGTGGTCTGCAACAATAAAGAGGGAGTTGATGATTGTCCGGGTTGCAAAGAGAGCTATCTCTGGGATGCCCCATCTCCTGAAGATGACTTGAAGAATGACAGGGCTCAGGGTCCATTCGTGGTGACCCTGGGAAATCCTGCTGAGAGCATCTGCTAGGATGTTGTCCTTCCCTGGAGATGCACCACCACCAGAGAAGCCTGAAGAGAATAAGTCAGAGACCAAATTTTCATGGCTTCTGTGCACAGGGCTGAGGACGAGTGCCTCCTGCTTGTTGATATACCACATGGTTGTGGTATTGTCTGTTCTGATCTGCACCACTTTCCCTTGGATGACCGTTGAGAATGTCTGGAGAGCAGGAAGACAGCTCTCAATTTGAGAAGGTTTATGTGCAGAAGGGACCCCTGGTGTGACCAAGTTCCTGAGCTGTGAGTTGATCTAGGTGGGCCCCCACCCCAACAGGGAGGCATCTGTGGTGAGACTCACAGAAGGACCTGACTGATGAAGGGACCCCTTGTTGAAGATTGTCTTCCTCCAACCACCACTGAAGGGCCTGGACCAAGGTGTTGGAGACTGGAACCAGTTTGGAGAGGGTCCTTTTCTGAGACCAGAAAGATCTGAGATGAAACTGAATATTCCTCATCTGAAATCTTGCTCCGTGAACTACTGCTGTGGAAGCTGCCATGTGGCCCAGCAGCTGTAGAAAGTGTCTGGCTGGTCGAGACAATAGAGGACGAAAGAGGAGGTCAAAGTGATAGTGACTGAACCCTTGAGAGAGGAAGAAATGCTCTTGCCTGAACAGTATCTATTTCCACCCTATGAAAGTGAGAAGCTGGGCTGGTTCTAGAACAGACTTCTAAATTTAGAATGAGCCCAAGGATTCCTTTGGGTGACCTCTAAGGCTGACTTGACTTGGTCTGAGGACTGGCCCACTAGAAGCCAGTCGTCCAGGTATGGGAACAGAAGGATGTCCTGCCTCCTGAGGAATGCCACCACCACTGCAAGACACTTGGTGAACACCCTTGGGGCAGATGTGAGGTTGAAGGGCATGGCTCTGAACTGGTAATGGTCTGAGGGCAACTCGAACCTGAGGTACTTTCTGTGGAATGCCTGATAGGTATGTGGAAGTAGGCATCCTTGAGATCCAGGGAGGCTAGCCAGTCTCCTGGTCTCAAGAGGGAAGAATTACTCCCAGAGTCACCATTTTGAATCTTGGTTTTGTCAAATGTTTGTTCAGGTACTTTAAATCCAATATGGGTTACCACTCCCTGTCTTTTGGGGAGGGAAGTATCTTGAATACAGTCCTTTTCCCCTGTGACAAAGAGGTACCTTCTCTATTGCTTGCAAAACAGAAGAGAGGAAACTTCTGCCTCTATCGCCTTCATCTCCAAGGGAGAGGAGGACTGAATGACTTTGCTCTCATTCTTGGGAACCTTTTGAAACTGAGACAAATCCCTGGCTCACTACTTCCAGGACCCATTTGTCTGAGAGTAATAGACTCCCAGGCCTGAGAGTAGTGAGCCAGCCCCTACCAGGATTGGGCGGCAACCTGACTGGCACCTCAGGGTGTCTGCTTGGCAGAGGGCTTGGACTGAGTAGCTGATGGGGTCCCAGTTGCCCACGTCACTTCTTACCCTAAAGAACCTCCCTGCTGAAAAGAAGAGGAGGCCTGAGCTTGTAAAAGGCCTGTAAAAGGCTTGCCCCTGCCCCTAGACTGCTGCCTCTGAGGAGTGGTCTGCTTTTCTTTGGCTGCAGCACTCCTATAGGTGGTCCTATATTTATCCATCTTCTTCATGTAATTCTCTGTTTGTTCCCAGAGAATTACCAGTTACAGGAAAATCCATGGCCTTAGCCTGGGTATCCTGAGAGAGGTTGGTACACCTAAGCCAAGCAAATCTCCTCATGGAGATAGATGTAGCCATGACCCTGAATGAACATCATTGGAATCAACTGCAGCATGGAATTGCACTTTAGATGCCTCTATACCATTTGCAGCCACCAACTCCAGCTCCTTGGCCAGCTGGGGAGGGGCATCATAGCCAGTGCCAGAACCATATCCCACATAGATTTCTGGTACCTGGCTGCGGATGCCATATAATTCGATTGCCTGAGTCTCAAAGAGGATGCCAAGTACTGTTTTTTGCAATGGCATCCACTTTTGGAATCCTTATCTGGGAGTGAGATGCCAGGGGAATATTAGCCTTGTCAAAGGCTGCAGCTTGTACTACCCCAACATGAATGCTATGATTTGAAAGGAATTCCATCCCTGGACCTGACAAAGTATGCCTCCTGTCCATTTTTTTTCCACAGGAGGAATGGATGTAGGAAACTGTAAAATGTTTTGTGTCTGCTTCCCCAAGGATTTATGTATGGGATAGACACCTCTTTGACTCTGGGACATCCATCATTTCCAGGCAGTCAGGTTCTTCCTGATCCTGTTCAGCCTCTTCCATAGGAAGCTGAAGAGTCTCAGCCACTTTCTTGTAAAACAAGAAATGTGAAGGGACTCAGAAAGCCTGGGAGGAGAAGCCTGAGAGGCCTGTCTGGGGAGATGTCAGGCTCTACTGGCTCATCTAGGCCCTCATCTTCTTCATAGTTTTCATCCTCCTCCCAATCGCCCTCATAGTATGCTTCAGGGTCTATGTCTGAAGCCAGTACTTCCGACCGAACTGATCGGGACTGAACCGAACTGGTTTGGTTGGAACCGGCAAAACAATTGAACTATTGAAATCGATTATGCTATCTCATTGGCAATTGGACCATGGGAAGCACTAATCTGAACCAGCTGATTTCCTCTTTCTTTTGCTCGGAACTGATTCTGCAGAATCGGCTCCCGTTTTCGAAGAGGTATCGCCCAGGTCAGTGGGCACCTCTTCAGGTTCGGCCCTTAACCGAACCGGGAGGCCATCTGGGTCAGCGGACTTCTCGGCTTCCCTCTCCCTTAGCCTACTCAAACATTTATCGAGAGTGGCTTTGGGAAAGTTCTTACATATTTGGCAGTCTTCCTTGAGGCTGTCAAACCCCAGAACAATACACACAGACAAGGTGAGGGTCGGCCTTAGCAAAAGCCTCCTTACACTGGGTACAGTGCTGAAACCCAGTGGGTCCAGTTTTCTTCTTGGGTTTCTCAGACATGCCTAAAACCAGTAAAATCACCTTATACAGTGGTTAAGCCAGGCGATTACAAACCCAATGGTTCCAACCGTGTCACGGGTCAGTTAAAAACCCCTAAAATATCGGATTTTTAGGAAACCGATGGGTACCGGAAAAACCACTCAAACAGTAATAATAATTAATATAAAGATAAGCTTTGGTTCTGAACCAGACCGACCGATACAGAACCGAAATAAAACAATTTCTTAACAAACAACACAGAAAATAACCACTACCTATAGCTACCACTTACTATATCAAGACAGAAGTAAGAATACCGAAATGCAGAAAATCACGGTTTGAAAAAACTGACTGATTCGAACTAGACCAAACCGAAGCACAGGAGGAATCTCGGAGTGACTTCACATTAAGGCGAGAGTAAAGAATCTGAGGTTACACTTCAGAGTACCACAGACAGAGGTTTGAAAACCGAGCTTGAGCTCAACGTTCTATGCCTTTGCATAGAGTTAACCCTTTACTCTCGAAGGAGTTCAAGTGCTAGGGATAACTGCATATAGTCCGAATACAGCAAGACATCATGTTGTTTGAACACCAAAGTGTAAATCAAAAACACCCACTGAGGTCATTAATAGGTGGAACAATAACAGAATTTTTATCTTAGTGTCCTGAATACAGTAGGCTCCCACACACACCTTCTCAGAGACCCCAATCACTGCAGCTATCCCTCTTTCCGATGTCCTCTGGCATAGCCTGTTGCCATTTCAGACCAGCAACATGCCTCTCCAGAGCAGTGACCAGCTCATAGCTACTGCAAGTGTACCCAATCTGCCCTTGGTAGACACGATGGGGTACATCAGGCAACCCTGGCAGCACACCAAGTGTGCTTTCATCCTCCTGGTAGAAGAGTAGTTTGCCCTCTGGTGCACACATATTCAGTCTAAACTTATACTCAGTCAACTGTTTGCTTTGGGAGCATTCCACCCCAGTTCTCCCAAATTAAGACCACTTGCCTCCCCTGTCCATGGGCTACTCCAGAAGGGTGTGGGTGGACTCCCAGGTCTCTTTGTCCTCCTGGCCTGTACATTGCCTGGTCTCCTCACCTGGCCTTTTGGCTAGATTGGTTCAGTTGACTTCCATTCTTGTAGCTGACACTGACAATACAGGCCTTTATGGTAAATCAGATTTTGCTTACTAAAGGAATCTCAGGGTGCCCTGGTAGTGGAGGGAAGGAGAGCCTTATAAATCAGTTAATATTTGCATAGCATATACTGTAAATCCCTGCTTATGAAGCAAGGGAAGGAGTGCCGACATGATGGCAGCAGAGTCTCTTCTGACCTTGAAGAGCTAGCGTACTGCCTAAAACTAATGTTGTACATTTTCATTTCCTTTGTTTAATTAGAAGATTGTTTACCTGATGTCAGTAGGTGAGATGTATGGGACAGCACTGTGCCTGGCAGCTGACATATCTATTTCTATTCCCCACTTCATCATCAGCATTGTGACCTGACTGACTGTGACCACTGCTGCTTGGGAACAGCCACTCAGTGGCTGCCAGATCAATCACCTGTGATGTCACTGTTAGTGAGATCTCAATACTGATGATGTAGTGGAGGAATAGAAATAGATATGTCCGCTGCAGCTGAAGCTGTTCACATCAACACAAGACTGTCACATAGAAGACTTTCTAATGAGCAAAAGGAAAAGAAAAATACTTCAGAAATAAAGTCACATTTTCAAAGGTAATATGGGGACAGCAATTGAAGGAGTGGTGGTGTCACTAGAAGCCAGGAAATGGGTATGGGTATACATACATATATATACATATATATACATATATATATATATATATATATATATATATATATATATGGGATATGACATAGCCTAGTGAAGATATCTTATTTATCTTCATGAGAGGCCAATGATATCATGATATCTCACGGTGAGAGCCACGAGTGAACATGACTGTCATTGGCCTCAGTGAAGATAATATAAATATCTTCACTCAGGCTTCATGTCATTTCTGTTTATACAACATGTGTTTGGGCCAGATTGCAATGGAAACTCTACCTGAACACAGTCTAAAACACCCCCAACACAGAACACAAAACATATGTTACATAAAAAAAAAATTATGTGGTAGATTCTGACAGTTTAAAATGATGTGGATAATGTTATCTGGTTGATCCTACCATTATTATGTAAAATGTAATTTAAGCACTTATCTGGTTGATACTGCTACTGTAATATTCAGGTGAGAACCATAAGCTGTACCAGCTTTTCATATTACTTTCAGTTTCCCCTTAAAAATAGCATGACCGAGTGGTAGAAAGATTGACTGACTAGGATATCACAGTAGTTCACAGTACAGAGGTCTCTATCCATTTAATTTAAAAACTCTGCAGTTCTGCATTTTTTCTTGAAGCTGCGGACTGTACTGGAAAGAGAGGTGTCAGAGAAGCAGGCGGACATGCAGTATGTGTTGCTATAGCTATAGCGACATGTCAGTGCTGCTGCAGTTGTGAAGCTGCCGATTTGCTCTCTCTGTCTCTCTTTCTCTTTTGGATACAGTCGGCAGCTTCAAGAAAATAAATGCAGAAGTGCAGAGTTTTTATAAATGGGAACAGACCTTTAGTGTGAACTACTGTAATGTCCTAGTCGGGTCAATCTTCCTACCACTCGGTCGCTTATTTTTAAGGGGGAACTGAAAGTAATGTAAGGAGCGGTGTAGTTTATAGTTCTCTGTTGAATGTCAAAGTGGCAGGATCAAGCCAGATAAGTGCTTACATATCATTTTACATAAAAATAATGGTAGAATCAACTAAATAGAGAGCATATGTGTGTGTTTGTGGTTGGGGGTGCCAGATTTTAGAGAGAGAGAGAGAGAGAGAGAGAGAGTCTCTGTGCAATGGAATGTAAAACAAACTTTCACTTTCTATTGAATGACGACAGGACCATGGAGATATCAATGATATCTTCATGGCCATAGTGATATCTCCACGACCTGGCTCAGATACTACTTTTTATACATAAATTTATTTCCAAACACATGTTATATATATATATATATATATATATATGTATGTGGTGATTGGAGATATATATATATATGTGGTGATTGGAGGATGCGGTTGCCACTAGACACCAGAGAAACATTATGGCAATACAGGAATGCCAATTGGAGGGCAGGGAGTGCAATTAGACACCAGGAAAGATTGTGGCAACATGGTGATGGTGATGGAGGCAGGGGATGCCACTAGGCACCAGGAAACATTATGGCAAGATGGGGATAGCGATCAGAGGGCAGGGGTGCCGCTAGACACCAGGGAAATATTATGTCAATAAGGGGACAGCAATGGGAGGGCAGGGGTGCCACTAGAAGAAGAAGAAGAATCAGCATTTATATAGTGCTTTTCATAGACAGTGTATCCAAAAGTGTCTTACAAGCAATGCTAGACTGGTAGTGAAGTAACTGAATGTGTAGTGGCGGCCATAACGCACATCAACACCCACACACAGCCTGGACAATTGCATGAACCAGTTTATGGGAACGAAATGTTGGCTAGGACACCGGGATTGTCCCTACTCTTATGGAATAGTGCCCTGGGTTCTTTTACTTCCACCTGGACGCCCACCAGAACAGCACCAGGATGGGTAGAAGGGACCTTGTTTAACATCTCATCTGATAGATGGCACACCCCAGCAGTACAGCACCCCCTAACACTGCATCAGATGCAGCATTTTAGGTGCAGCTCAACCCCGGTGTGGTATGAGAACCCACAACCTTCTGGTCCAGAGGGAGATGTGCTACCAACTGAGCCACGCTGACACCAGGGAAACATTATGGCAATATTAAGATGGCGATCGGAGGGCAGGAGGTGTCAGTAGACACCAGGAAACATTATGGAAATACAGGACCAGCGATCAGAGGGGGCGTGAGGGTGCCACTAGGCACCAGGGCACCATTATAGGGTAGGGTGCCACCAAGCCCAAACCTGAATGTGAACCAGAAGTGAGTGTGGAGCAGGAAAACAGTGCACCCCGGGAGGTGGACAGCACTGTGGTGAATGGAGAGGACCACATGTATTTCAGCTTTACTGTGGAAGGACACAGTCTAGGCATCGATCCGTGCTTCCAGAGTCTTCTCTCTACTGTATAATAGCAGTATGTCACATAACTCTACTATGCAGCCCTAAAAGTATTGTTTTTACTTCACTGCTAGCACTACACAAAGCATCCTCCAAATCCTAGATTTAACCTTTCATGGACACAGATCTTGTGTCACAGAAGTACTAGTTGAAAAAGACCAACAGTCCATCATGCTTGTCTTCTGCCAAACATGCAGCCACAATATTTAATATTATTTAAAAAAATTGAATCATCTGAAAACTCTGCTTCCCCACTGCACTTAATGCTGCATCCAGTAATCTTATCCTCCATGAGAAACTAATCCAACTTGAGTTTAGAGAGAGTCAACACTCCCCACTTGCACTGCTTCCTTTGGAAGTTTTTGTCTCATAAGTTTACTACTCACTGGGTGAAACAACACTTTCTCACATGAGGGCCTACTCATTACTGTGCAGATGGAGTCCTGTGGACCCCAGCAGCATTCATGGAAGGGCACTCACCCCATTCCACACTGGATTCCCTGGTTGAATGTGGTACAGTAGGTCTGGGGGCATGTCTGGGGTGTGCCCACACTGCGTGCCATTCATGAAAGCACAGAGTACCAGGCAAGAGAGCACAGGATATGACAGCAGAGACCCTGCCAAATCCATTGCATGCCCCCAAGATTTCAACTGCCGTCTGGGAACCAACCACCACCACCACTACCACTAATATACTGCCCCAGCCCACTGGGCAGTCAGGGAGAGCTGGGGCAGACATTTAGTCACACCCATTTCTTTAAAATTGCAAACACCCATGCCTTCCCAGAATCCCTGCACCAGGTGGAGCAGGGGATCCAATGGGGCCAGGACGGGCATCCGATTGGATGCTCACCTGTATCCTCTGAACCACCCCTGCACAGCAGTGCACTGGATGATGCAGGGGCATGAACAGGTGCACAGCAGTGGCCAGCTTTCATGCATGCCTGACACTACACACCTGTCCTGGGGTGCAGAGCTATGCGGAGCTGGGACACACAAATCGTGTGTACCCAGACCACTCATTGATGTATAGCCCGATAATCCATAACACAATCCCCCAGGTGTAGGGTATGCCCTCCAGTTCTACTGCCCTGCACAAGCCAAAAGGTTTCCATGACCTACCTTATGCAATCTCTTCAAAATTTAAACATTGTGAATGCCGACGTTCGCTTGCAGGTATTTGCTGTGCAGGTGTTTGATACTGATAATGCAGAGTGAGCCCACCCTCTTGCTACAGCATCCCCCCAGTGGGGAGCTTAGCTTACCTGCATGGGTCCTGGCACCAGTAGCACCATGGAGTGCACCCAAAACTCCTTCTTCTTGTGACTGACAACCAGCTGTGTCTTTGATCCCTGCCCTCTCCTTAACTGCATCAGGGCCAGGAAGCACATGAAAAGTCTCAGTGCCTTGAACTGGTGGACAGCAAGTCACACAAGAATTGCTGTTCTTGGTCACCAGCCATGCCATAGGTGTGCTGGCTCCCTCGTCCTCAAGGCACTGGGTATCTTTGCTGCCCACCCAGAGACATTAATTACGGCTATATGTATCAGACAGTGACACAGCCAAATTTGTTTCAATCTCTTTTAAAGAGCAGTGTAGTACTGTTTTTCATTGCTGCATATATGTTTTCATGGTCTATTTTATTACAAACTGACTTGTAAAGATTATTTTGTGGCCTTCCTTACTGTCTGTGTTTCTCCTTTAGGCATATGGAGCATAGTAAATATACCAGCCAGTCAGACAATCACTGCCGGCTTCCAGGAAAACGTCTGCTCATAGATGAGATGCAAGCCTGAGTCTGCATGATGTCAGGTCCAGAAAACAGACTCAGGCTTGCACAAGATTTCTCTGAATGCGCATGTGCAGTTTTCTGGAAGAGTAAAAAGCGCACATTCATATGTGTGAATGATCGAATGAGAAACACTATTCACGCACACTGCAGCATTGTGAATCTGTGGACATCAGTTTGACTCTGTAGCTGACTCAAGAAAACTCAGAGGCCCAGATATTCAAACTGCGCCAGGCTGTGGCTAAGCTTGAGCACAGCTCAACTTGGCTGAGCAGGGGTGTGGACTAGCGATATTCAAAGAAGCGCGCCATGGCTCAGCGGCTTTGAATATCACACCTGGCCACCCCCAGTGTGCATGGTGCAGTGGCACTGCGCCAGCGCAAGTGGCCAGAGTGGAGCATGGAGATGCGCTAGCGCCGCGTTCCATTGCACCATGCACAGCACCGAGATATTCAAAGTTGACATACAAATAGGGCCATAATTTATGTAAGGTGCACATGGGGTCATTTGCATGTCATTATATTTACATTGCATGCAGGTGCACCAATCCCTGGCGACTTATGCCTGGTGCCCTGCCAGGCAGCAGCCGTCGGGGATCGACACCCCCTGCAACCCGATCGCGGGCATCTGTGTAAAATAGAGAAAACGTCCTATATCCCTGGTGGTCCAGTGGACTGCTATGTGGCCGATCGTGGGCATCTGTGTAAAAATAGAAAACCATCCTATATCTCTGGTGGTCCAGTGGAAAGCTTTCTGCCTGATCGCGGGCATCTGTATTAAAAAAGTCCAATATCCCTGGTCATCTTGTGGGTACCCCCTTCCCCACCGCCCACTGAGCCCCACCACCTCGCTCCCCCGTCCAGCCGGCGGAGGCGGCTGGCACCCACCGCCTGCCGCCTGCCGACTGCCGACTCCGACTGCCGACTGACACTCGGGGGGCTGCCGTCCGTGGTTTACAAGTGAGCCAATGGGCATGTAGTCCATACCGTACTACACATTCAGATATGTGATTCATTCCACATATCTGGAATGTGTAGTACGATATGGCTGCACGCCCATTGGCTCACGCCAGAACCAATGGGCATGCAGCCCTACCAAGTCAGTAGGCAGGGGCAGGCGGCAAGCGGGTGGGTGCTGCTGCCTGCCGGATGACGGGGAGTGGGGTGGTGGGGCTCGCGGGCGGTGGGAGGAGGGTACCACTAGACCACCAGGGATACTGGATGTTTTTAATACAGATGCCCATGATCGACAGGAAGCGGTCCACTGACCACCAGGATATAGGAAGGTTTATATTTACACAGATGCCCGTGACCAGCACCCAGGTCCACTGGACCACCAGGATGTAGGACTGTTTTCTATTTTTACACAGATGCCCGCGATCTGGCACATAGCGGTCCACTGGACCACCAGGATATAGGACAAAGTATTTTTTACAAATGCCCATGATCGGGCATGGGGCGCCCGCCAGGTGCAGCTGGAACTCGGGTGGCCACCCACAGGTGGCAGCTGCCGTGTTGCACCCTGCAATGTGGCAGCTCACCCATGAGTGGCCATCAGTTGTTCCTTTTTTTTTAGCTAACTTTGTGCTGGCGCAGGTAGGCTTGCACATGTGCATGGCACTGCACATCCTGGGCTGAATATCGGGCTGTGCAGGTTATGCATGGGCAGGCCCCCCACCTGTGTCTGCATACATTACTGATGTACTCTGGGCATCGGGTTTGTACCACGCACTTCTCCCTTTTGAATATATAGCTGGGCGCAACCCTTTCGAATATCTGGGCCAGAGTATTTAACCCAGCCTGAGTTAACATAGTAACATACTAGATGCCAGAAGAGTAGGCCTATTGACCTATCAAGTCTGCTTGTGCTTCAGCACCCTGAACTGTCACTTTCTGAACCTGTCTAATTGTTGGTAATAAACACGGGGAAAAAGTTTTTGTTCAAGTTTCATCACTGTATACTGATCATAGTGCATTTTGTCAGGACTGAAGAGCAGACTGTCAGTTTAGTATTATGTGCTATCCTTTACAGCAGCAGTGTGCTGATTTCAATTAAATATCTTGACAGTTCGGCCTTTTACAGGTTCCACTTCCTCGATGAACTATGCTCCAGTTTCAACCCTGATAGAAATGATGTGTCACATCTATGTATCAGTACAGTGTGAAACTTACAAAAAAAAAAAAAAGCGTACACCTTTTTACGCAGCATTTATTGTTGAAAAGTAGATCGTATATCGTAGCACAACTGTATATTTTCACTTTATAGTATTCAAGACATTTTATTTGCCTTTATGACTTTCCAGCTTACTTCTTGTTTTTCAGTCCTGGCTCCTCAAGTTAATAGAGCGAGCATTTTATGGCTAAGTGAGTGTTTGGTCACTATTAGCTAAGTCCATAGGCTGTCATACTAAGCTTTCATAGAAACTGACTACTCTTTGATGTGAGTTTTTGTTATGCCAAGGGGGATCTGGACAGCCCTTGATGTAACATAAATGAGTCATCATTCTACTCACCGTGTCTTGTACTAAGTATGAATTTGCAGAGTTTATTATACTAGTTTGCTAGTTTTTCCAAGGACAGATTTATTAGCAATTTATTAAGCTAGGATTTGATGCAAAGGTCTATCCCATTGTAGTTGTAGCCATAGGAGCTGGAATGCAAGGTGCTTGTTTCCTGTACGAACTGCTTTATTTTGGAGGGCTTGATCTGTGGGTCTTGGTCCTTATAACCCTGTGCTTCATGATTTATGACATATTAATGAATTATAGCAATGCACTGTACCTGTTTTGCTATGCATGCAGCCAAATATGGGGGGTGGGGGTGCGTTTGGGAATCACATGCTTTTGTTGACTAGTCGTAAATTCTCACTGATGACCTCAAGAGGTAATTCATGCTCTGTGGTTACAAATAATGATGATCTCAGAATCATTAGGCCCAAGTCAATGAGAGATTCCAAAAGAGAGGATGTGGAGCGCACCACCTACTGGGAATGAAGCTTTATTGTAGGCACAGAAGATGTCTGCCTAGGGTTTAAAAGGCAAATAAAAGTAATCCCGAGTTTATTCATCTCTTCTGTTCTTATGTAGTCTTTATATTTTATCATATTTCCTTGATTTAAATGTTGTTTGTTAAAAGCACACACAGCCTACAAGAGTTTTGAGCTAATGCTGCCTATCTATCTATCTATCTATCTATCTATCTATATCTCTATCTCTCTATCTCTATTTATCTACATACATACTGTACCTATGCACATTAGTGTGTTATATGGCTTGGAGCTGTTGATCTAATTTAAGAATGTTGCTCTCAAGTACTAAAACTAAAGGTCTGACTGTATAATCAAGCAAAGGAGTGAACATCTCGTGCAATGAAGTTTGACACAGAAAGTTTTGATTTTCTATAGTTTATAAAAGTACATCCAAGTTAGATAGATAACATAATCCAGAAAGGCCCTAGTATGTTACTGTTAAATGTTTTAGTCAGTGGAGAAAATAATTGATCATAATTTTAAGTTAGTACATACTGTTTTTAAAGAAGGCTAGATCACTGAAATATTTCATTTTGGTTCACAATGTTAATTTGCTATCACTAGACACTTTTTAGCCCTGTAATTCCCCAGAAAAGCTATTTGTTTGGCACTCTTGATGTCTATAGTTTAGGAACCTGAAATGCTTGTTTGCAAGTCATTGGAAATTATAAGCCATATTGAAAGTGACATATAATCATAATAATGGCTGTCAATGAAAAGCAGTTGGCATTAATATCAAATCTCTTACAGCTGTGGAGCCACTGCATGAATCGATTTTAAAAGCATCTTGCACTGTAAGACAGCTCAGAACTCTGAAAGCAGCAGTACCCCAATTTATTTAGGGCTCCAAGGCAGAAACGTTTTGTGATGCTATTTGTAGAAAAACATGAATATTTGCAATAAATGCACCATAGAATTGGGGTTGAAATAACAAACAATGTGTCATACTTAACTCACAGTAACACTATCCCTCCGTGCAATTACTGCAAAGCATGCAAGTATTCTATACACATTTTTTATTTTTTATATTTTACTTATTATTTTATCTCCTCTACTATCCTCCAACTTCCACTCAATCGACTCTCTAAGATGCTGCACACATCAACCCTACCGACACAAGGTCTGCCCCAAGAGTGCCCAGCTTGGCTCCCCTGAGTCCCTAGATGGCCCGGATAACCCCCCAGGCAGGGATGAGGAGAGGTCCCCTCACCTTCCTCAATGTTTTCTCAAGGAGTGAACCTGCACATGGGTCTGCCTTGTTCTTGTCAGCGGATGGTGAGCTTGCACCAGAGGTCGTCACCTAGGAGGTGTGGAGGGTTGTTTTCCTCCGTGTTGGTCCCTGGTGCTGGCGTGCAATGAGGAACAAGGAATCAGGTGTACACAGAGATGTACATCCTCTCAGTCCTCTGCCAGCGCCATCCTGCATAGCAACTGCACCGACATCCCTGGGTTCCCCAGTAGGCAGCGATGTGGCGGGAAAGCTTCCCATCCCACCCCAGAGAGAGAGCAAGCTGTCGGGTGCTTGATCCTTCTCCTCATGGCTGACCCCTGGTGGCCTGAGTCCGTTCCCAACCCAGGCTGGCTTGTACACCTTTTTATTTATCCCAACCTGCACCCCAAAATAATGTTCACTCCTTTGTTACCTCTGTATTGTGTGATCTGCCCATCTGTTTCCCTTGCATTAAGTATCTTAACCCCTCCTCTGACCTTACATCACTATGCCTCACCTTTGGAGTCTATTATTGTTTATCTGGGACCTACCTCCCCTCCTCCATCCTTTGAACATCCTCTTCCCACAGTATCCATTCACTCCTATCATTCCGCCCCATACACCTTGTGGTACCTGCAGCCTCACTGAGCAGGAGTGGCTCACACCCCACAAGTAGTCCCATCCACTCTCCACCCACCCTTCACCCTCCCCTTCCTAATGTAGTTTACCCTCTCCATTCCCACCCTGTTCTGCCACAATAGTCTCCCCTTCAGAAGACCCACAACCCCAAAATACAAACTTGCTAAAGCAACTTTTCTGTGGCACACCTCCTCCCTATCAGGAAACGTTCACCCTAATCCTGGGCCAACTCTCCCATGCTCCCCAGCTGGCACAGGACATATGGGCTCTGGCTCACTGCAATTAACATATGTAGTCTGCAAAAAGTTCACCTTACTCCAAGGGTGGCTAGTCCAGCATTTCCCAGACATACTGGCTCTATCCGAGACATGGCTCTCCCATGGTACCCGGACTTGGAAGTGAGCCTTCCTGGCTACTCCTCTTCCGTGCTGACAGACTGGGAAGAAGAGGTGGTGGCTGCACCTTCATATCAGGAACACCCTCCAATCATTGTAGTTGACCTCCCCCAAGCATGGTGCCCCAACACTCCAGGCAAGATACTCCTTGGTGACCCTGGCTAAACACTGTATGTCATGGCTGTCTGTATCCCTTGTGAAATTAGTGACTTGCCTTCCCCTCAGTCATGTCCTGTATCTCTCAACTCCCCTCCAACAGCGAAGTCATCACCATGGGGACTTTAATGTCAGTGGCACTCCCCATCCTCTGTTTCTTATAAGGACTCAGGCTGCTGCACTCTATCTCTCAGGTTATACAGTCTCCTACCAGGCCAAATGACAAATTGGGCACCTCAACGTTGCTGGACTTTATTCTCACCAATTGCCCTAACAACATCACTAACATCTCAGTACTCCCTGATGCCCTTAGCGACCATTGCCCAGTAACCTGTGTATGGTCCAATAAAACACCCACTACTCTTCTTACTGTCTCCTACCATAGATACCTAAAAAGTGCATGCTTCACCAATTTAAAACCTACCTAACTCTGACTGGTCCCCACGTATAGCACCCAGTCAATTGAAACCGCCTCTCCCACTTTATAAATATCTTCAACGCCTTGTGACACCTTTTCCCTTCTCGAAGCAAATCACTACAAACCGTAACCCCCTGGGTATCTCAACAGTTGCTTGACCAAAGACAACACCGTGATAATCTCTGGCATAAGGCCTTAGACTCACAACTCCCACTGGATAGACAACGATATCATAAGGCCAGAAATAAATGTACCTGGGCCATTCCACCATGCCAAAGGCAACCCGTTATCAACAGGCATTCTCCTCCACCTGGGGCTCAGGAATACATTTCTGGAAAAACATAAAGGAACTTAATGGAAATCTGACCCCCACATGTCCAGCTCTCAGTTAATGGTAGCCTAACACAGGACTCCCAGTCCATTGCAGACACCACATTCTCAGATCTCAGTGGTGTCCTACCCTAACGTCTTCACCCCACTAGGCCCCATCCTGGGTTGCAGCCCACCTTCCAACATCCCACGCTTTCACCTCTGAATCATCTCACAGCGGAGGCTAGGAGATACCTCTCCAAAGTCCTTGCCAAGTCCCACGTTAATGGTGACTCCATTGACCTGGAGCTCCTCCGCTTAGCTCGAGGAGGTCCTACAACCCCTCACCAAACTTTTGAACCTGTCCCTCAGCCTGGGCAATTTCCCACCTTCTGGAAATGATCTATCATCACCCCTATTTTCAAGAGTGCGACTGCCTGTCCCCAATAACAATCGTCCCATCTCCTTCTACCTCCCTATCCAAGGCCCTTGAAAAAAATAGTGGCTGATCAGCTGATGGACCATCTGTCTAAATAAACTACTGTGCCACAAACAGCATGGTTTCTTCCAGGGTCACAGACCACCACTGCCCTCCTAGAATACTCCTCCTACATCCATTATGCCCTCAAATGTGTTCACCTTGTTGGGTCAGTACATCAACCTCACAAAGGCACTTGATACCGTTAATCATGCTATGCTTCTGCCTCCCTCCCTCCCCGGGGCTCTCAGATGAAACAATAACTTGGTTCAAAGGTTACCTCTCTGACAGATCCCAGCAGGTGAAAATCAGCTCCACTCTGTCAGCCAGCCTCCAGGTCCATTCAGGAGTACCCCAAGGCTCCATCTTGGGACCATTCATCTTCAGCCTCTTTCTAAACTCCTCCCCACATCATCCCCTAGAAAAATTCTGCTCTCTCGGATGACGTGGTAATTTTCTGAGCCATCCCAGCCCTGATTCTTTCCAGCATGCCCTGCAGTTTTTTCACTGAAGCAGAGACATGGTTCAGTTCCCACCGCTAGTTCTAAACCATAAGAAAACAAAATCAATGATCTTTGCCTACTGTCAGAGTCCTCATCACCAATTCACTAGGATCCCCACTGAGCTGGTTGATTCATTCAAATATCTTGGTGTCACCCTTAACGTCTCTCACCTACCCTGCACATGTCCAACAATAGTCCTTCATTATCAACTCCCAACATGGTCTTCTGTACCACCATAAACACTGCCTTTCCCCAATGGCTATCCGCCTGGCCATTACCTCTTCAGTTCTCTCCCTGGTAGATTATGGCATTGTGATCACAGTACTGCTGACCCCACTGCACTGTGATGCATCAAAGTCATCCTAAACAAAGCGTGCAAACTGGTCATGGGTTGCAACAGATGGACACACTCCTGTGATCTCTACAAGTCTGCCAAATGGTTGCCATTTGATGCCCATCTTAGGTTACCATACTGCCTTCTGGCCAAGAAAATCCATCTTGATCAAGCCCGCCTGGTCTGCATAGCCTCATCCACCTGCCCTGTTGGTCAGAACCTCCCATAGCTCTACTGGGACCTCCCTACTAGTCCCCCACTGCCGAATTTCCCTTGGACAAAGAGCCTTTTCAACAGTGCCCCTGGTGGCTCAACAGCCTCCCACATCTGTCTCCCTGGAGCCCAGATTGGTCCTTCAAGACCAGTCTCAAAGCTCATTTTCTAGAATCTTCAGCCTGTGACTGTCCCCTAACCCTCTCTTCCTCCTCCCCCTCTCTTGGAGGGCTCTGAATGCTCATCTACCTCATAAATGTAATGATATATGGAAAACAAAGTGTGTATTCATGCACTACCTAAATATTATGCATATTATGGATAACGCTGGGTCCTCCTCTCTCAAAGACTATTGTTTCAGTATCCTGTCTGTGTTTTTGTATTGTCTTTCTTCTATGATCACTGTATTTGTAATATTGTATAATTTTTGTATGCATAACTTCCATTACTTGTTTTCTCTTGTTTCTATTACCTGAACACTGTAATGCTTAATACTGTATGTTTGTCCTTATTATTGTTTGACGTGTAGCCTTTGTAAAGAAGTCTATGACTCAAAGGATTGTAATTCTGAATGTTATTAAATAAATAAAATAAAAATATGTGGCCAAGGCAGGAATACCCAAGGAAACCCTGATAAAACAACATTAAAATATTTGCTAACTTAGCTCGCTTTAATAGTTTGAAGTCCTCCTATACTGTAAGCATGACAAATCAAGCAGAAAGCAACTGTATGCTTTAAAGAACACTTTCACCGTTCATATGAAGTGCTCCTATCGGGTTCCTAGCCAAGGGTAGACTAGTATTTCCTCACTTGTATCAGAGATATGGACCACAGTGTAAATCAAATAGATATACAGTATGAAAGAGTTGTCTACCGCATTTAAATGTTCTGTTCACTCTGTAGTTTCCTTCTCTTCCTCTGAGCTCAGTTGTGATGAGTTGAGCAGTTTATTCTCTTTTCACTTCATCATCCTGTTCTGAAACCAGATTTGATCTGACATTCTGTGAGGCAGAGTCGTAGGTGATCTCGATCCTATAATCTGGTCAAGTAGCAGTTAAAGTGAAATTCCTTTTTCAATTCTGCTGTTTGGTATTGAGTGTAGGTTTGGTGACCGCTTCAGCCATTGGGCCAAAATGTGGAAACTATTGTACAAGACCGGTTTGGTGTGACTCTGTTCATCTGTTTGCTGTGTGTTGTCATGTAAATGAAAGGAGACAGTCCCTGTCTGAAAGGAGTGGCTGATTCCTATCAAGTACACAAAGTTTCCACCCAACATCAGTGAGTAGTGTCATGACCAGTATGGCTGCTCATTGGTCTGCACTGCTGAGCCCTTGGAGCATCAGCTGCAATTGGTTTAGCAGTGACATGCCTCTGGAATATCTTTCCTTGTAGCAAAACATTCCTTGTGCAAGTGCAAGGAAACATAAAATGATTATTATTTCCTCTTAGCCTTGTTTTTCCTAGGAAAACATGCTTAGCTTTTCTAAATGTTCTCCATAGCTTAACATCACCCTTCCTTTAATAATGTTAGATACTCTGCTGCACCTCTCAACTGCAGCAATATCTTTCTTTTATTGCTTAGTCATGAAGTGGACTGTGCCAGTTGTCCCATGTTCTGCCACACCTGGTTTATTACAGAATTGAACATTACATACTGTACGCGGTACAGTCATATAGTGACAACCATTAAAATAGATTGATAATGCCCTGATAAAAGTTATTTAACCACTATGTAATCACCTCAAGTGGTTGTCATGACAACCAAGTAAACCTCTAGTGTGCAGCTCAAGAGATTTACAGTTGGCATGGCAATCGCGAGGTGATTATGTTGTGGCTGACCACCTTTACTTAGGCATTGTGTTTTTAGTGTATGGTATCCTGTGCAAAAGTAGAATAAACTTCTTTATTTGTTTTACTTAGGAAAACTTACCCAGAGGCAGGTCTGAGAGTGCCCAAAACAGATCATTTATTGGTTAATAGTCAAATCCATTTTCAACACGAACTATTCAAAATGAGTAATGTTGCAAATAATATATACATTTTGTTCAATAAAATATAAAATCACTTTTACGAACATAAAAAAAAATCTTAACAGCAGTTTAACACTTTTCAGTGGGTCAGTATGAGTCCCATGATTTGGCGTCTGTGTCGTCTGCGTGGTGGGTCAGGCATGCAAGAAGCTGGATGCGCAGCATGGAGTGGACCAGCATTGTTTCATTTTACAAGCTAACCTGCATTTAGGCAGTGGAATTATATTTTGTTTTGTAAACTGAAAAAAAGGGCCTTTTCAGCCATGGCCCCTCTCCATAGAGGCCAGGACTCAACGCCACAGCCCGTTCGTTAGGAGCAGGAAGCCACTACTTAAGATGCGTGCATGCACAGATCAGCTCAGGTTATAATCCCATCACTTGACATATTCAAGGGGGTTAACAACCCCTGACGCTAGCAATGGGATTACAAGAAAATAATCTTGCCACTTTTTGTGTAGTAAGGGCTCCCATACATTATAATGAATTCTACAGACAGTGAAGCACAGAAAATGCTAGCATTGGCCTTGCAATAGGTTGATCTCACTAGTGTATACGGAAACTTACAGCTTCACATATAAAGTGACCTTTGGAATTTCCATTGTAGTAGTGTGTATCATGTTATGCATCTGAAAACTGTTAAACACTTTTCCTATGAACTTTCATATTTTTGTTTCTTCTTGTAAATGATTTTTATGTGGACTGCTGTTTTGTAGTGTGCCAGTGCACTGCATCTGATCAAATGTATGTCGTTTTTTTTTTACTGCCCAAGCTGTGTCTGTAAATGAGAGTTTACTTTCACAGTATTAAAAAACAAGTAAATGATAAATGAATAAATATATAGTGTTAGGTAATGAATTCAGCAGCTTTGGATGAAAAGAAGAAACCTTCTCATACTTTGGTGTATCCAACTTGTGTGATATTTGGTACAGGATAAGGTCTTGAAAGCAAACGTTTTGTGTTCTAGTTTAGTTTGTCAGCCAGATCTGACTGTAGCTTATTGGATTTTAGAAATTCTTTGTAGGATAGTCATATTTTTGAATTACCCTCACAATACTGGAGTAGCAATTTTCAACTGTTATACAGGGAAAACAGTAAAAGACAAAGGCACAAACTGCAGAGTGAGACTAGCCCAGGAAGTAACAAAAGGGACAAGACATCACATTGACTGTCACACAGAATCATCTCCTGCTGTACTTAGTTCAGCTATCCTCATGGGGTTTCTTAACAACCTGGTCTCCTGTTTAATGCAAAGGTTGAAACCGGTTAATCTACAAACTTGGGGAGTGGAATGGGAAGGCAGGCACAGTGGGAAGAGTAAAGAGGAGTCCAGAAAGGATTTAGGCGGGTATGGAGGAGACAGGGAGCAGGACAATCCTTGTTACATCCACAGATTTTTACTACTGTATATATTTATTACTCCTTGTTGCATCCACTAATTTGTTTCTCTATTATTTATTCATTTATTTGAAATTACTCCAACTGGGATAACCTTTGAGATGCTGAGGCTATTGAAGTGGGTGTTAAAGGCATTTACAACATCTGGAAGAGAGGTGACAAGTTCTCCAGAGGGTTCCAGATGTGATCAATTGCACTTCAAAATCTGTTTTGTAGCCACTGACCAGAATTTACTGAAATTATACTTTTCCTCCCAGAAGTTGTGGTAGTAGTCCGCTTTGCTTTTAGTTACTGACAATTTACAGTACTTAAATTCTAAAGTGTTCTGTAATACTGTCAGTCAGTGAGTCATTCAGGGCTAGATATTCAAAAGGTGCAATAGTGGAATGCAAAGGTTTGTGCTGCACTTGCACCTGCACCTGACTTGGAGGTTGCTATATTCATTTAGATAGCGCACCGTCGATATTCAACTGAATATCCGACCAATGTCAACACAGTTCTAAATCAGGCTACAATGCCCTGACATGAGCCTAACTATATCCAGCCCATAGAGAACTGTACCCCCAGACCAGATAGTGCTAGGAACACGCGGCACAATATTCAGCTGCAAATGCAAATGAGTCCATTGGGCACAAGGTGCAAAGGTACATTAGCATGCCCATTATGGGCTCATTTGCATTGAAGTGACAGCCTGGTTGTACCCAACCTGAGAACAGCAAGAGGAAGGAGCTGCTGTTAGAACTTTACTACTCTACTGGACTAAAGAACTAGAACTCTACTACGGAACTTCAATTTAGGGTAAAACAAAACAAAACAAAAAGAGTTAGTGTGTTTGTTTGAGCTGGGTGAAAGAATTGTTATCTGTTCAGTTAGCTAGGTGAAGAAAGAAACTGCGAATTGGGGAGTGGCTTAGGCAGATGGAAACCAGGTGTTTGCATTTAAAACTGACCTAGATAGCTTTTGGCAGAGAAGAGCAAGAGGAAGGAGCTGCTGGTAGAACTTTAATGGGACTATATTGCCCTCCATTCCTCCCTCCACCCCACACCCTTAGCTGGGCTTTACTTTTATAGGCACAGGATTTGACTGACAACAGGAACTTCCTGTTTGGGAGCAGGAAGGAGTGATCACAGAGGCACAAAAGACTCACCATCCTAGAAGGAAAACAGTAGCTCTCCATCCCCCAAGCTGCTGGAGGTCTGACTCTGAGCAAGTAAGAAGGAGACTACTGAGGAATATAAGAACTTCCTGTACCAGAACAGGAAGATCATGAGCTTTAAGGGCACATAGGCACTAGGAAAATAGGGAGAAAAAATTAAATAAAAAATAAACAGAGAGAGGAAGAGTAAGTATACAAAACAACAGCTAAAGGACCACAAATAAGACATGATGGAGTGGTAGAGTGCAGTGGCTATGGAGCAGCAGTCTTCCGGGAGACGTTCTGGAGGATGCAGTGTTGTGCCATCTGCAGACACCTCTCTGGGCTGAGGGAGGAGGTTGCTCATCTTCAGGCTGAGTTGGCCAGGATTAGGAGGACCTCCTTCCCTCTCAGGGACCACTAGGTCACCACCACTGCCTCAGAGGTTGCCAAGAAAGAGGAGGGTTGAACCACAGTGGGCTCAAGGACGGTGAGGGTGGTGGAACACAGGCGCATGCCTCAGTTGTACCTTTCCACAATTCACCCACAGTGGAGACCAAGGAGGATGCTGGGAACCTCCAAAAGGATACCCACAGGAGGGTGGCATGGGACTCCACAGGGAAGGAAACAACTCCTGGTGGGGGACCCATTGTTAAGAGAGGTAGAACTGGGGAGGGGAAGAGGGAGGTAAGGTACCTGCCTGACACCATGGTTTGAGAGACAGGAGAGAACCTCAGGATCATGGGAATAGCTGCATGGAAGAGGGAGCTGGATGTCATTGCCCACCTAGGGACAAATGACCTGGCTGGGAAAGGATCAGAACAGTGCAGGAGGAGTTTGTGGAGTTGGGGAGGGCCTTACACAAGTAGCATGCATGGTAACCTTCTCGGAGGTGCTGTCTGTCTATGGCATGGATGAGGCTAGGTGCTCACCAAGGGATTCAATCAGTGGTTTAAAAACTGGTGCAGAGTTCAGGGTCAGCTGGTCAGTTGTGGAGACCAAGGAACACCTGACCAGGCTGGGTGACAAACTATCATCCATTTTGTCCAGCATCTCCTTCTCTGAGATCCTGCCAGTATGGGAGAGGGGGCAGATGGACGGAAGGTCAGAGACGGGAGATAGGGAGCTAAACATGTGGCTCAAGGGCTGGTGCCAGGAAAAGGATACAAATTTGTAGGAACTGGCAACAGTTTTGGGAGCAAAAGTTCTTTAAATTTGATGGACTGCATCTGACTAAGGAGGAGTCAGTGCATTGGGGCAGAAGTTTGACATCTTTGCAGAATATTTAAACTAGCAAATGAGGAAAGGGTGCAGCACCTCATACATTGAATGGGAAGAACACCCTCTCCCTCAGCAAATGGTCAAACAGGAGTTCAGCATGTTTGCAGTTCATTTGCATCACCAGGTAAGGAAAAGGTCCAGCTCCCCATACGACACACAGGAAATGCCAGACCTCACCCAACAAGTAACACACCAAAATCTGGCCAATGGAAAATAATGTACACAAATGCTCACAGTCTGGGAAATAAGATCCCAGACCTGCAGGCAATAATGACAGAGACTAAACTGGACATAGTAGCAATTAGCGAGACATGGTTTACCAGTAACCACACTTGGGAGACTTCAGCATCTGGCTATGTACTGTTCAGAAGAGACTGAGGTGCAGAAAGGGTGGGTGGAATGGCCCTGTATGTCAATGAAAAGCTACAGAAATTCAGAATACACATAAGGGCCAGAAGAACTGTGGGTCACCCTGGAAACAGAAAATGGGACAGTCATAAGAACTGGGGTTGTCTACAGGCCCCAGACCAGGCGGAGGACATAGGCACATTACTGTTAGAAGATATACAAAACATGACAGCTAAAGAGGAGGTTCTGATAATGGGAGACTTCAACATGCCAGATAAAGATTGGTCAATACCAGCAGGAACATCTGCCAGAACTAGACACATGGTGGATTCCTTGCAGGGAGGGCCTCAAACAACTGGTACAACAACCCACAAGAGACAGGGCTATCCTAGATCTAGTGCTGACTAACAGGAAAGGATCACAGATCTCCAGGTAGAAGGTCACCTGGGGGCCAGTTACCATCACATGATATGGTTCAGTTTGACCACCACAACTAAATCATCCCATTCCAATGCAAAATATGGGACTGCAGAGGAGCTGACATTGATAAGATGGCCAACAGAGTTAAGTTAGCCCTGGCAAAAATAAATACAGGTGAGGGGTACAGACAAAGGGCAAGCATTAAAGATGCAATACTTGAAGCAACATCCCACTGCATTAGAGTGAAAAGTAAGAGCATAAGAAGAAGGAAACCATTTTGGTTCTCAAAAAAGATAGCAGAAAAGGTCAGAGCCAAAAGGCTGGCCTTCAGGAAATATAAGGGAATGTAGCAGGATGAAGATAAGGAGGCATACCAAACTTCCCTAAGGGAAGAGGGAAGGCAGTAAGGCAGGCAAGGCCCAAACCAAGGAAACACTAGCACAGACGGTAAAAGAAGGTGACAAGATTTTCTATAGATACATTAGTGAAAGGAGAAAGTCCAGAGGGGCATTGCTAAGATCAAAGGAGATAAGGGGCATGTGAGGAGAGACCATGTAAAGGCCTCTATCCTAAATAGATACTTCCAGTCATTTACAGAAGAGAAGGTAAGGCAGGGCCCACAGCTCAGCACCATGGACACGGGGAGGAGGTGAGCACTAGTCCCTTCACAAAAGAAAGGGTCATACAAGAGCTCGATAGCTCAGGGTGGATAAGGCAATGGGACCTGATGGCATACATCCAAGGGTACTAAAGGGGCTAAGGGTAGAACTAGCAGAGCCATTAGCAGAACTGTTTAATGAGTCTCTGAGCACAGAAGAGGTCCCAGAAGACTAGAGAAGGGCTCATGTGATCCTGCTCCACAAGAGTGGTAGTAGGGAGGAGGCAGGGAACTACAGACCAGTCAGTCTTACCTCAGTAGTGGGCAAGATTTTGGAGGCACCCTTTAAGGAAAGGATAGTGCAGCACCTGGAATCCATAGGAGTACAGGATCTAAGACAGCATGGGTTTACAAAGGAAAGTCCTGTCAAACTAATCTCATAGATTTCTTTGACTGGGTAACAAGAGTGGTGGACCAAGGGAAGCAGTTGATGCCTTACCTTGACATCAGCAAAGCTTTCGATACTGTTCCACATAGAAGATTGATTAATAAGTTGTTTAGGCTCGGGTGGGTCAGAAGTTAGTCAGCTACGTGGAAAACTGATTGACGGGCTGAAGACAGAGAGGTAAAACGTATACAGTCAGAAGAGATGCAAGTCACAAATGGGGTACCTCAGGGATCAGTCTTGGGTCCAGCCCTCTTCAATATCTTCATCAGTGACATTGCAGATGGACTGAGGGTAAGGTTTGTCAGTTTGCAGATGACACCAAGATCTGCAACAGAGTAGATGATCCAGATGGGGTGGGCAGAATAAAAGAGATCTGGATAAATTAGCAAAATGGTGGAAGAGTGGTAACTGGGGTTTAATGCAAAGCAGTGCAAGATCATGCAAATAGAGAAGAGAACCCTGAAGACACCTATTGGCTGTGAGGGAGTTGCTGGCAGTCACAAGGGAAGAGAAAGACTTGGGCATCATCATCACTGATGACCTGAAATCATCCAAGCAGACCACTAAAGCAGTAGGTAAAGCTAGGGGATGTTAGGGTATATTAGTAGGGTATCACAAATTGGTAGAGGAGGTAATAATCCCTCTTTACAAGACACTGGTTAGCCCCATCTGGAGTACTGTGTGCAGTACTGGAGGCCACCCTTCACAAGGACAGTAGCCAAATTGAGGCAGTCCAGAAAAGGGCAATCAAAATGGTGCGGGGACTGTATCAGAAACCATATGAGGACAGATTAACGGAGCTCAGTATGTATACTCTAGAGCAAAGGAGGGAGAGAGGTGATATGATCAAAACATTCAAACACCTTAAGGGCATTAACAAGGTTAAAGAGTCTAACATGTTTCAATATAAGAAAACTAGTAGGACAAGAAGACACAGCATGAGATTAGAGGGAGGCAGATTAAGGGGTAATGTGGAGGAAGTTCTTTTTCACAGAAAGGGTGGTGGATGCATGGAACGGCCTACCTCAGGAAGTGGTGGATACATGAATACAGTGCAGGGCTTCAAACAGGCATGGGATAGGCATAAGGGAGCAATACAGATGAGTATGACTAGATAGGCCATTGACAAAGCAAAAGGCCGATGGCACATTTATACGTAGAAAAGAAATGAGCAGACTGGATGGGCCTTGCGGTCCTTATCTACCATCAGCTTCTATGTTTCTATGTTTCTAAGGGGATAAAACCTTTTATAGGTACATTAGGGAGCGAAGAAAGAGGAGGGATACTGATGCTGAATAAAGAGGAAGGTGGGTGTTCAGAGAGTGGCATCCCCATCTCTCGGACCATGTATCCAGTCTTATCTCTGGCATCAACAGTACCTCCTGACCACTAGTTACCTCACGGACTGCTGAACAGTGGTGGTTCTGTGGCCTGCCACCTTCTCCACCCCCACCCAACACAGTACCTACCTCAATCCCCCACCTTTACCAGGCAAGATGGTGGTGGTGTGGTGCATTACTCTATGGTGATCGGCACAGCCCTCCTCTCACTTCCTCGGCTGTCTGTTGAATGAGCTGCAGTGAGCCCACACATGGAATACAGAATACATGTCCACCACCAGGGTTTGCACCCTGTTAAGACTAGGTTTGAAAAAGGTGGTACATAGCACCCTGTGGGTGCCATTTACCGCTGACACAAACTTCTAAATTTGCGTCATGCTATTTGTATGCAGGGGGACTCACCATCTGCATTAGTGCAGTGTTATATTAGTGCTCAGGCATGACTGCATTTTGCCCACACTACAAGGGTCATTGAATACAGATCCCATCCATGAATAGGGCGAAAACCCGTTAGTGCAGGCAAACACCCTTAGCACCCACATTAACTTTTCAATATCTGGCCTGTGGTCTTTCTAAAACTGACCCACCCAGCATCCCTTTATGAGAACAATTCAACAATTTCTTTAGAGACGAGGGGTAAGGGTGTCCCTTTGACCATGTTATGTTCTGACTGGTGCACGCTTGCTGCAGACACTGAGAAATTCTACTGGCAAAAAATCTTAGGCATCAGCTACTGAGGGACTAAGGCTGATACAGTCGCATCTTATGGCAGATAAGTCAACATAAAAGTCCTCCAGTATGAAACGCCTACATGAGTGAGTTCAATTTAATTACCTTACTTGAGATTTATTTATTTGATTTGTTTTACATTTGTTTGCAAGGTACTCCTTTGGATATCAGGTGCGCATTTTCAAGGCAGCCCAGGTCAATAATGTTACAGATACTCTAAAGACATCCACAACAGTTATGTATACAAAGTGACAAGCTAGCTACAGGTACAAACAAATCGCTCTTTCAAATGCAGTCTTTAAGGACTTTTAAAATGGATTTCATAGCGCAAAGCATTAAATTATGTGGAAATGAATTCCAAAATTCAGTTAATCCATACATAAAATCTTTTCATTGAAAGGTTCTAATATGTGCCAGCATAGTGCAGTTAGTAACACATCTGCCTCTGGGTGAAAAGTAATGTGTCCTAGTCTTTTGAGCTCATTCCATAAATACTGGGACCTGAGTTCAGTACTAAGGGCATGCTGTGCTGTACTGTACTGTTGGGGTACCAGTGTCATTACTAAATTTCCCCGTTACTAAAATAACACAAACAGCTTAATTTGGTTCAGTTTCAGCTGGTTTTAATCTGCTCCCCACCCGGACAAGGTTGAAAACAGGGAGTATTGTTTAGCCCTCCTTTGGTCAACACAAACTAAATAAATAAAATGTAAGGTAACACAAGATTGTTACAGCCCAAAGATCTACTGTGGTACAACATGCATTGCAAAACTGTAAGACTTTTGCAGTCTTTGGGATTTGTCCTTTAAGTATATTCCAACCAAGCAAACCAGTATCATCATTCTGTCACTTTTCAAAGGTAACCATCCTGTCTGAAAATATAAATGAAATGATGAACTGATGTGTTACTATCCAGTACAAATTGAAAGGTGTCCTCTTCATAAAATTCTTATTCTAGACAGTATGTTGTCAGTTACCCCAAGTGGACTACAGCCAACAGTATGTAAAATACAGATTTGAACTGCCAATTTGTGTTCTTTAGAATTAAACTTTTTGTTCTGGATCATAATGCCATCTTTATATTTTCTATTTGAAAGCGTCTATATGGTCAGCAAATGACAGTTTAGTTTTGAGGACAAGGCCAAGATATTTTAAGTTCATGACCTGCTCTACCTGATCACCTTCTGCAGAGACTACTGTATTTTCAATTTAGTATCTCCTTTCAATGTCCCTCTATTACCAAAATCATGGATTTAGTTTTTTCTTGTTCCTTGCCAGTTGATTACTGTTGAGCCAACACTGCAATTTTAAAAGCCTTCTTGGAAGTGATGAGATAAACTGGCACAAAACTATTACTTGTAAAATCACCACATCACCTGCAAACATAAAATAATGCAACATTTGTTACAGATGGATGCTCAATCATTTAGAAATAAATTGAACAAAAGGGTCCCCAGTATGGTTCTGTAGAGTACTTCTATGTTCATTATCTTTGAGACTGACAATATAGCAACTATCTTAACCACTTGTATTCTGTTTGTCAGGTAACCTTAAACCAGTCCAGTGATTGATCTGACAATGCTATTTCTCCCAGTTTACAGTTCAATGGCCTGTGATCAACTGCATCAAAAGCTTTGCCAGATCAACAAATATTGCACCTGTAAAGTCCCTTTATCCGAACTCCTTTGGCAGTATTCAGTGAATTCAATGACAGCTGTAGTAGTAGTGTAATTAAGTCAAAACCCGTGCTGAGTAGCTGTAAGAACATTGTAAAGTATGAAACACATTGACCACTGATTATATGCTTAAGAACTTTGAATTTGGATAAAGTAAGCAACATAGAGATTGGGTGGTGGTTACTAAAATTGAGATATTGCCAACATTGTGGATAGGGGTGACTATGGCCTGCTTCCAAAGATCTGGCACCGACTAGACAAGGAAAGAAAAATTCATCAGTTGACAAATACTGTAGGTACTGCTAAATCATTGACAACCAGTTTAATCAGTTGAACATGTAGATAATCTCCACTGACCCTAGTAGTCAACTTTCAGTCTTTAAGATATTTAACAGCTTCACATCTTTAAAAATAAAATGGTGGTCATTTGTGCCTTTCACTCATCTAGTTACATTGTTACCTCCTTGAGAAAACCAACAAATTAGATTAGCACAACTATCCCTTAGTGGTCCATACCAATTCTTCAACAACTCTAATCTGTTCAGATTTTTCATAATCCTATTTTGCTAATCGCTCCAATACATTTCCTATAATTAAGGTCAGACTCTTGGTTTATAATTACGAGAGTTGCTTCTACACCTCTTTTTAAACAGATGAGTCATATCTGTTCTGCTCAAGGCCCCAGGAATTTCACCAGTTTCCAATGACTTCAGGAAAATCATTTCCAGTGTACCTGCTATTATACCCTTTTAACTCATAAAGTACCCTTCGATACATACCATTCAGTCCTTGTGATTTTTTCAGTTGCAGCTTACCTAGTTGTACAGCCACTAAGCTACCAGACTCAAAGTATCTTTAAAGTTTTAGTGTCAGACTCAACTTATCTTTAAAGAGAGACCATGCAGGCTGGACCAGTGATGTGCCAAAGGCACTCTGCGCTGCCACCTGAGAATGGGTTTGCATGTGGACTTGGCTTTCCTGCCCTGGGATGGGTGAGGTTATGCTTGTCACAGATAGGAGGTGCTCAGTGCTGGGGAAGGGTACAGGCCTCCCACCATTTGCACATGCACCATGCAGATAACCACAAAATGACACAGATGTCATTTAGACTTGCTGCCCTTCTCTTCTTGACTGGAAGAACCAGGTGCAGCTACTGTAGCCCTGAAGATCCATGAGTGGGACAGATGCTAAATGGAAGGAGAGTGGGTGTACGGACACACACAAAACAGAAAAGAGAGATGCAATGCATCTTTACTGCCTATTTTTATGAAAAAAACAAATACAGAGATAAAATTATAAACTGGCAGCCATAAATTCCATATTCCAAACTTTAAATTCTGACTCAAACATTTAGCATGTATAAACCAGCACTAATTATCCTTTACTCCCTGGCACAAACTGCAGTGAAATACAAATATAGTGGAAATAGCACTTATTTTTTATGCAAAATATAACAAAATACATTCATTTACTGTATTTAAAATATATAAATACATTTTAATTCAGTTTTCAAGATAAAGTGATAACAATGTAAAATATCATTTATATATCACAAGTGTAATATACACCAGTCATGTAGAAAATTTGACCCCATGCACTCTGGAATCCGAGGTTATGATTACTGTTTGGGAATGCAGCTTCCGTGCTTTGGGCTCCCACTTACTTCTGACTTCATCTAAGTTATCTTGAGAATCATGAAGTTTTCTGTCAAAAGGAAGAAGAATCAGATTTCATATTATTACATGAAAATACTTTAAAAAGCAAGGATCTATTTTGTGAAAAATCTTATGTATGCAGTGAGGGACTTATTCTCACAAGAATTTGTTTCCATATGGGTTACTGTGACAGACACCTTTTGAGCAATTTCCTTTCCATAGCACCTACGACAGTGTCTGCTGAGATGGCAATCCACAACAAGAAAGATGTCACATGTTAGCACTGTAGGTGGGGCTGAGTACCATTTGTGGCAGCAAGATAAGAATATAACTACACATTATTGAACCTAGATAATTGAGAAACTTCATTTGAATTGTGGGGGTGGAAGACAGTCATACTCTAATAACAGTAGTCACTGATTAAACAGAGAAAAATAAACCATAAAGCCATGACAGTTGTCAAAGTGAGCAGATGCTAGATGTAGAAGGACATGCATAACTGATTTAAGATGTGCTGACACAGAACAGCACCTCTTGCATGTGTTTTACACTTTGCTAAGCTGGTGGAGTGTCCCCAAGAGCTAGAACAAAGACTGTGGACTAACACTGCACTGTGAAACAAGATATCACAGATTCAAACCTCCACCATGGCCAACAGCTCACTGTGACGCTGCAAACGTCATTTCACCTCCTATGCTCCATCATCTCGGCCACTAAATAGCATAAAACTTATATAACACCAACAAGAAGATGCTACATCTTAGTTTGCCTATCCTGAGTAAATATTTTTTTTAAATAAATGATACATTTATCTCTGTAAATTAACATATGGTAGTGTGAAGCACACATTAAGTATGGGGCTTAATGTTAAGCTGCTGCCCCAGAGCCGTGGGAAGGCATTTTGGTGCCCTGGGCAAAGACTAATGTTACCCGCCCCCGCGAAAGAGCTGGGGTTTGGGGTTGCAAGGCCCCCAGAAGCTCTGAGGGGTTTACATGCTGTGTGTTGAGTTTTGGTGCTTTTCTTGAAGAAAAAACACACTTTTGTTACATGTTCCCTACCCCTGAAGTTGCACAGTTGGATCCTATTTTTCTGAACCCTCCCCAACCTCTTAAATCTTCCCTTTTGTACCATGGCATCTCACAAATATTATCACCATAAATGATAAAATCTATATATTTCTTAGGTGTGCTCCTAGCTACAATTGTGCTTTTCAAAAGATTCATGTATGTATCTTTTTCCTGATTTCAGTTTATTATGTTATAATGCAACTATGATAGCCTGGTGTGGACCAACTCTGGATAGACCAGAAGGCAGAAGCAAGATGGTTCAAATTAAATCACAGCATAGTACTGTATATGGTGTTGTTTATTTGAGCCACCTTGATTCTGCCCTCACCAGAATCCAGACAGACTCCACAACAGACTGCAGACTACTAATTTAAAAATAGATGCATTAAAATATAACATAATAAGCTGGTAAATCAGGAGGAAACAGTACATTCACACTGCACAATTGCTGTGTAGACTAGAGCAGTTCTAGGAAACATATATTATTTTGGGTATTTTACTACTCAGAATTACTGTTGTAATGTGTGTAATGTGTGCATGTATGTGTGTGTATATATATATATATATATATATATATATATATACACTGTATACACACACACATATGCTTAAATACAACCAGTGCCAGTGTTGCTTCTGCATAGTGCATGGCTGGCTGTCCTGAGTGCTGCATCTGATTCTTCATGAAATAGCAGTGAGTCTGGTACTGAGTACTAGTACTAGGAAACTGGATCCAGGCTGGCAACATCACCAAAGCAATAAATCACTGCCCCTACTCTCAAACACATGAACAGGAATTAAAATCCCTAATGGCTGCATATATGGTCGAGGGGGGTCAAGGCCCCAGTCTCAGTACTACTTGACACAGCCAAGTAGCTAGTATGACCCTTTAGCACAAGCAGCAAAAATGTAACCCTCTTGGTCCAAGTCTTGGCTAAATTCAGCTGGAATCTGGACCCCTTCCTGAATGGCTGAGATACTTCAGGATAGTGTGGGTGGGTGGGGCTACCACACAAGCAGGCCACAGTACTGTTCACATAAATGTGGCAGCCTTTCCACAATCAGTCTGTTTCTTGTACCTAGGGGTTGACATTGGGTCACCAGGGAGTGAAGCCACTAGGCCATGACGGATCTCGAATTAGTGACCCACAAGGGCCCTATATTCGAGGATTATAGGTTTAGGAGGGGATGCTTTTCAGGCTGGATGCCCTGCATTGACCGTTACACCGATTCACAGAATGGCATTCACTGAGATTAATGCAATTCCAGTTTGTGACTGGGTCCTAAGTACAATCCAGTCTGTGTTTATACCCTCTAACAATTAGAGGAATAACTCACCCAGCATTGTGTACTGTATGGCACAATCATGGAAGCACAATGGTGCGGCCAGTTTCCACCATGAAGTGCTGCTACCTTACCCACCATAGTTACTGAAAATTAAGACACTGAGGTTAAAAAAACAAACTGCTGTGATGCACGAATAATGAGGAGTGAAGTTGATTTACTTGTTTAGACAATTTGTACTCCTTCACAGTGAAGGAGTGCGCTGCAAATGCACAAACAAGTAAATCTATTCCCTCCACCCCAGCAGTTAACTCTCACCTTTCTGTAGGTAGGTAGTTCATTTCAATCAGTGGCGATACAGATAACTACCTAACCACCCACAAAGCCCTTATGTACCACAGAATCTACACGGTGTAAAGTTATCACTAAGTAGTCACATCTTTTTGGAATGGATTTCTGCTTTTCTATTTACCCTTACCCTGAAGAAAATTCATACTTATGCGGCATAAGAAAAGCCTAATTAATTATTTTATTCAGGAGCGGAACAATTTAAATATTCAGAAGTTTCCAAACTTTCCATGTCTTGTCTTTTACTCTTTTCTATCTCTGTTTTGAAATGATTTTAAAGCAGAGAAAGAATGTAACATCTTCAGAGTTGAAGGGTCCTGACTGACCAATTATTAAAGCATGTAAGCAACATCTCATTCTTGAGTCTCAATCTACTCTGATATTCTTGGCTCGACACAAAAAACAGAATTTATTTTAAATTGATAACTTCAGTTGCTTGAACTTTTTGCATAGTGTTGTTTATATTGTGCACTGAGACTGTGAGACAGGAAATTAAATATGCTGACTCCCAAGGTCAGCAAGCGCCACCCTCCTGGAGTATTAGGATGGGGAAAGCAGGCAGGGAGCCTGCATGATGTGGAATGCATCACTGGGTGTGCAAGGGACACGGGGCAAGAGAAGGAGAGAAAACGACTGGGTGGGAGGATGGTGCTGCGCGGCCTGCTTGCACCATGGCAGTCAGTCTGCCAAACTTGGCAGAAGAGCCAAAGAGGGACGGGCAGCAACTGGCAACTTCTTCACTCCCATCCCACTGTCCTAGTCGGAGTCCAGTGAACTACTACTACAGCAGCGTCATTACACCACTCCAATTGGCTAAGTTGTACAGCTGTGGGGCCCAATCAGATTGGGCCCGCAGCACAGGCCTTCCAGTTTGGCTGGCGTGGATGAGATCTGGCAACTGGATAGATTTCTTTCCCATTCCTCCTCCTCCTGATGATGAGATCAGTGCAGTATCTGGATCAGATCAGTACATGATTTCCTATTTAAATTCCAATTCCTTTTTTCAAATTGAGAAAATTACCCCCGGCCGTGGCCAACACCGCCATGCTGCAGATACACTCATTTCAGAAATCAGACTAGAGTTCAGACTCACTACATGATCCACAAGTCCACACAAAACTAAACAGCAAACAGGACACAAATTTGAATTTTAAACAATATGTAATTAACTTTCGAGGATCACACACAGGAGACAGGATGACAGACTTATTGCTATTATGTTATGCTTACAATTAAAAATCCAAGATGGTCTGGACAGGACCTCACTAATGGATCTCTCGTCTCTCACACCTCTTTCTACTCTCACAAGTATCACAATAATATTGACTGTCTGGCTGTACTCAGTCTTAGTGTCAACCACTCATCGTACCTTTTTATAATGTAGTTGCTGACCCGCCTACAGTTTCTCTTTCTTTCTCACTCGCTGTACTACACTACCACCATAGACTATTTGCCTGCAGCTCATGTCCCCCTCAAACTTGCTGATCTTTGGCAGATGCACCCTGCTGGCAGGCAGTTATAATTACAGCCTAAGTGAGTGAAAAAAAATGTAAAGTGGTACCATAGTGAATAAATCATAAGCTTCCATTGAAAATTGGCCCTTGAGGCTTGCACCCAGTGCTGGAGCACCGCCTCCACCCTTTCTCGGTACTGTGCTGCCCTTCATTCTCTGTTGGGGACAGTCTGTATTTGTACTGACCTGTCCTTGTTCTAGACACCATCAAAATGTAAATTACATACCTACCGCAATTCTTGATCTTCTTGGACAAAGTTTCCACCACTCATTCACACTGATGGGACTATGCCAGGCGCTAGGACCCAGCGGGGAGCACAAATTCTTCAGGAGAGCTGTCGCGGGTAGGGCCGTGAGGAGCGGCATCGCGAGCTCAGCTCACGATATAGGCTATCCAGCGTTGTCCCTACAACTGCCTCAGTACCTTTTTTCTGAGGAGGTACAGCGTAAACTAACCTAGTGAAACTAACCTATTGTCAGACATAAGATAGTCCGACTGACCCGTGTAAGAAGGTCAACACAACAGAGTCTTCACAGCCCAGCCATCGAGGAGTGAAGACCGTAAACAGATAACTGAGCTTGGGGATGGTGGGTGGGTGTGTGAATGATGGTGGAGACTTCATTCAAGAAGATCGGAATTAAGATAGATACGTAATTTACATGTCTTCCTGGACATAAAGTCTCCACCACTCATTCACACTGGTGGGAGAGTACCGAGCTAAAATAATCCCCTGAGAGCGGGCGGCAGGAGAGAGGAGCTCACTTTAGGACAGGAGTCCATTAAAGATTGTCCCACCAAAGGACTGTTGCTGTCTGGCATGGACATCCAAGTTGTAGTGCTTTACAAAAGTGTGCACGGAGCTCCAAGTGGCCGCATTGCAGATGTCCTCAATGGTCACATTCAGATTTCTGCCAGAGATGCCACAACTGCTCTGGCAGAATGAGCGTATACTCTGCCTTCCAGCTTAACCTGTGTCATGGAGTAGCAGTGGTGAAGGCATGCTACTAGCCATGCAGAAATGCATCTGATAACAGCAGGCTGTCCCAGCAGGGTCGTGCTGAAGGAGACAAACAGTTGCTTTGATGTGCAGATTTCCTTTGTTCTGTCTAAGTAGATCCGCATGGCTCTCTTCATGATGAAGAGTACGCTCTCCCTCATTCTGGAAGTTTGCAAAGTAGGTAGGAAGAACCAAGGGCTGATTCAGATGGAATTCTGAGACAACCTTGGGCAGGAACTTAGGTGGGTCCTAAGGACCACCTTGTCCTGTGAAATATAGTATATGGGGGTCTGTGACCAAAGCATGTATTTCAGACATTCTGTGGGTGGAAGTGATGGCTACCAGGAAGGCTGTCTTCCAAGTCAGAAATTTTAGTTCACAAATAGCTAGAGGCTCAAAAGATTTATGGGTGAGCATGTCTAGCACAAGTTTAATGTCCCAGGTGGCTACTGGTTGTCTGACTGGTGGCCAGGTATGTACTGTAGAATGCCCTTAAGAAACCTCTGACCACAGGAAGCTAAGCCAGAGACATGGAGTGTACAGGCTCATGATAAGCTGAAATTGCGCAGAGGTGACCCTTAACAGTTGAATATTACAGGCCTGTGTTTGAGAGATCTAGAAGACACTCTAGGACCTTGTTTGGTGGACAGGAAAAAGGATTCCAGAAAGATTTTGCACACCAGTTAGAGAACTGCTTCCACTCAGCCATGTAAGTTTTTCGGGTAGCTGGCTTGCGAACAGCTAACAGGACATCTGAGACCCTACATGAAACAGTAAACCTGTTCACCTCTATCTCTCAGGAGCTACGCATGAAGGAAGGACTTCAGGTTGGGATGGACCACAGGGCCCTGGGTCTGCAGGTTCATATGAAGTGGCAGCTGTCTCGAGAGGTTTCTGATGATCTGTTGATTAGTGGAAACCAGATCTGATGAGGCCAGAATGGGGTGATGAGAATCATTCTGCCCCCTGTGCCTCCAGTTTGAGTAGCACCCTCTGGACTAGGAGAAGAGGAGGAAATGCGTACAGAAAATGTCTTGTCTACACCAATCTGAATGCATCCTGACAAAAATGCCAGGTCCTGGACTTCTAGAGCAAAAGAAAGAGTTTTGCACTGGTGGGGATGCAAAAGGCCCAGGTATGGAGTTCCCACTCTTTGAAGAGTGACTACATGATGCTTGCATCGAGAGACCACTGTGAGCATTTGCCTCCGTTCTGTTGAGGACGGTCAGCCAGATCGTTCTGAACTCCTGGCGGGTAGACTGCCTGGATCAGAGCTTTGTGCTCTAGCACCATTCCCACACTCTCATCGCTTTCTGCATAAAGCATAAGAGTGTGCTCAGCCCTGTTTGTTGTAGTACATCACTGCCTTGTTGTCTGTTTGGAGGAGAATGGTCTTGTGACAGAGTATGTCCTTCAAAGTCCGAACAACATAAAGGACAGCTCTCATTTTCAGAACAGTTATGTAAAGCTGAGATTTGTCCTGACTCCAACGACCCTAGGTGTGGAGGTCCTGGCAGTGAACTCCCATCCCAGAAAGGACACATCCATGTGGATGAGATCTGGGGATCCAGAGGGCAAAGGCTAACCTTCCCAAAGGTTGTCCTCCTGAGTCCACCAGGTGAGCGACCATTTCAGCGATTCTGTTACCTTGATGTGAAAGGACTGTGGGTGTGTGGTTGGTGACCACTGAGCGCTGAGCATCCACTGAGTAATTCTCATGTGAACATGAGCCAGAGGCACAGTGAACACTAAGGATGCCATGAGACCCAGCTTCCACTGCATCGAGAGAGCTGAGACCAAGCTGTTTTCTCTGATGAAACAGGCCATCTGGAGGATGTCGCTCCCTCTGTCCTCGGAAGAAAGGCTTTCATGTTGGAGGTATCCAGAAGGGCTTCTATGAAGAGGAGTTGCTGGGAGGGCAGTAGCTGTGACTTTCCCAAGTGTAGCAGGACTCTGATGGATGTGAGGAATTTTGAAGCCATAGCTATGGCTTCTAGAGTCTCTTGTCTGGAGGGACTTGTGAAAACCAATCATCCAGATATGGGAACACCTGAATTCGAGCTTCCTCAGATGTCCTACGAGAACTGCAAAGGACTTTGTAAAAACTTGAGGTGCCGAGGATAGCCCAAAGAGCAGGACTCTGAATTGTTACTGGACCCAACACCACAAATCTGAGGTATTTGTGATGGCTTTGGGAATGGGAACATGTTGATAGGTGTTCTGCATGTCCAGGAGGCTAGCCAACCATGTTGATGAATCAGAGTTAAGAGCGCACAGTGATATCATCTTGAACTTTTCCTTGAAAAGGAACTTGTTTAACTTCATGAGATCTAGAATAGGGCATGCCACCTGTTTTCTTTGGAACTAGGAAGTAATGGGAGTAGAAACCTGTGTTTCACTGATCCAGCAGAACTATCTCTACTGCTCTGTTCAGAAGGCCTTGGGTCTCGGAAGCAAGAAGGTGGCGAGAGGCAGACAGCTTGGGCTGTCATTTGGGTGGATGATCAGGTGGGGTTTCTGACAGATTTACAGAGTACCCTCGCAGATTATCCTGAGCACCCATTTGTCTGATGTGATCGAATTCTGCCAGTCAAAAACTGAGTCAGATGTCCTCCTACTGCCAAGGAAGAGTCCCACTTGGACAGCTGAGGTGGGAATTGGGCCAGAATCTCAGAGGGTGGCACTAGGCACTTTGGGGACCTGTGCCTTGTGCTGCATTTTCTTTGCAGATGAGGGGTTTGGTTTCTGTTAAAGGCTCCTCTGCCTTTACCATGAAAGGACTGATGGTTATGAAACTGATGCCTATTACCACCCCCTGAGGGGCTGCGGAAGGTGGTCTGGCCATTTTGATGGCCATTCTAGTCTTCTGAGTGGCCTCTAGCACTTGCTCAAACTGAGGACCAAACAGGTATGTACCACTGAAAGGCAAGGCCATAACCCTCTGTTAGGCATTATTTGTGAAGCCGAGGTGCATGACCAAGAGTGGCGATGGCTGCAAATGCCAGCCACTGCTGCTGCTCTGGAGGCAGTGTCAAAGGCATCCATGGCAGCTTTGAGCTGTTGATTATGCATTCAGTACCTCTAGTAATGGTCTGAAGAAGCTCTTTGTTAACTTTCAAATCTGGAAGAGCTTCTGCTGAAGCCTTGAGTGAATGCCAGAGTGTATACTCATATTGAGAGAAGTAGCCCTGGTAGCTAGCAATATGCATGCCCAGGGTGGAAGCAGCAAAGACTTGCTTTCCCAACTTGTTGATCTTGTGAGATTCTTTGTTTATTGGACGTGCCATAGATTCTTGTGGAATAACAGCTTTGTCATTCTCTGCCAGAACAATGATGGCATCAGCAAAGGCTTATGAGGCCAGAATGGGTCCATCCTTGGGAGGGGCATATTTCCTGTCTGTGGATTTAGCCACAGAGGGAATAAGTGCTGGATCATCCCACATCATCTGCGAGGTGTCTCAAAAGAGGATTGCATGAGGGAGTCAATTCCACAGGAATGTCCTGAATGTGCAGCTACTGCAGATGTAGCATCTTCCCAGGATTGATTTCCAAGTCTGGAGAGAGAGAGAGAGAGAGAGAGAGGTATTCAAATATCTAAGGAGAGATTTAAAGGAAAGGTCCTTGACCAAAGGCTTTGTTGAAAGAGGTTTATTCACTGGCCCTAGGGAGGAATCATTGTTGAGTTGTCCCCAATCAAAGATTGGGACCGGGCTCAATGTCATCTCCCACTAGTTCAGAAGGGACTGTATAGATAGGAAAAGAGGAAAAGAAGGAGGAGGAGGAGTAGCAGTGCAAATTGGAGTCAAAACCCACCATCATGCGGCACCGCAGATGCTCCCAGCACCCCGCTACAGGAGCGGCGCTTAAAACAGGCGGTGCCAGCACAGAATGTCGCAACGAGTGCAGCACCGGCACAGGATGCAGCATCGAGCACAGCCATCAGCGCGAACCAGAGGATCCCAACCCTGACTCACTGAGGAAAACAAAGAAATTCAGCAGGAGACAAAGGCACCAGTATTGACCCCTGAGTCACAACCATGAGGGGGATAAACACCACAGCCGGCATTGACGGCACCGGAGAAGGCATCATGCAACTAGGAAGTTCCAACCGCCCTGCCTGGAGGTCCAAAGCCAAGAGGCACGAAGGTCCCAGTGACACACTCACCCGGCTAGGGCAGATGGGACACCGCCAACCCATTGCTCCATAAGAGCAGCCCAATGGTGAAACTGCTCATTGGACAGTGGGTGGGGAGGGACTCTGGAGTTGAGCATGCTGGCAACCAGGGACAGAGACCAGAGGGGACCCCGGAAGAGGGGGGTCTGGTCCCTGCTGCCAGTAACAACGATCAAGTGCAAGATGTACCAGAAGGTGACCTCGAGTGGTGCTATTTCTTTTTCGACTGGGAGGCTGAAGAAAACTCGAGCACTGGACTGCCTGTAGTCAGACCCCTTCCTTAGGGTCAGTGGACCAGACCCAGCCCTGCTGACAGAAAAGCTTTCATGTGAAGTCTCCCTACCGTCACCTGCCCTGCTCATGGTCAACTCCATTGAAGGAGGGCTGAAGACTTCTTTGACGAACAATCTACTTAATAACTTCAAAATTATTTTAAACTGATAAGAAAATAATAAAACTACTGAAACTAATCAAAACTGAAAGACTACAGCTGCTGTTGTATAGACAAGAAGTTTTGACTCCGACAGGCAAGCAACGTCATCACTGAAGCGCTTTCGACAGTGGGAAAAAAGGAACTGAAGCAGTTGGAGGGTCAGCGCTGTTTAGCCTATATGGTACGAGCCAAGCTTGCGTGCCGCTTCCTCATGGCCCTACCTGGCGGCCTGAAGAATTTTGGCCCCGCTGGGTCCAGCACCTCCGTAGTCTCATCAGTGTGAATGAGTGGTGGAGACTTTATGTCCAGGAAGATACTGCTTCACCCTGGACTGGTCCCTTCTGCATCATAGAAAAGCTTCCTCGTGTCCATGTTCGTCTCGCAACGCAAGTCGGGTGGAAAGCTGGGTACACAACAAAGTCCACATATCCGACTGAAAACGGTACCTGAGTAACAACTGTCCAAACGACCCCAGGCCACCTAACAATGAAGCTGCACTTGAGCCTGTCATCCCTCTGAAGCTGAGATCCCCCAGACAACTTAGACTAGTTTCTACAGATCTTCCACTCCTGACACTCTCCAGCCGGATTCCATTCTGCCAGATGATTTGCCTGGGACTGCCTCTTCTTCTCAATCTTCTTCTTCTCAGGACTCTCCTGTACACACATTGGTGTACCAGATTGAGAAGATCTTAAGAAAGAAGTTTGTCAATGGATCCTGGACTTATAGAGTCAAGTGGTGTGATTTGACAGTAGGCAGAATTCCTGGGTCGCTTTTGATGACTTGACCCCATCCTGTCAGGAACTAGTGCAATCTACATATGCCTCCATTCCACTGACCAGAAAAGTCGATGGAGGTCTTGAACTTTGTTTCTGGACTCAGTATGTTTTGGGACTAATTCCTTTTCTGGGTTCACTGATTGCAGTAAATGTTTCTTGTACTTCTAGAAACTGTTGCTATGGTATTGCATACCTGCATTAATGCCTCCCCTAAGGAATGTCTCTTCCAATGGACAGTCCACCTGTTTGTTATTGTGTTGCAACTGTTATGAAGTTTTAGCCTGCATTCTGGGTACCCTCCTTCTGCTACCCTTCCCTCTCTTCCCTTTCATTCCCCACACTTTAGCACTTGTGGCATGACCAAGCCTCAAGAACTATTGTGTTCTCCCTCTCTGGTGCTACTCTGACTGGTCCCCAGTGTAGTCCAGATTCTCCCCTGCAGTGGAGTACTGTTTTGTGAAATGTAATGCCTTGAAATGCATGAACATGTTTTTTTTGCCTTAAAACTTACTTAAAATATTTATTACTTAGCAACTGTTTATAGTTTATATTGCTTGTTCGAGTGGTGCTCACATTCACTGTTCCCATGTGATGTGAAGCATACATTAAGCATTGGGCATAATGTTCAGCTGCCGCCTTTAAGAACACTTAGAACCTGCATTAGGTAATTTTTAACTGCCTGGCAGTGCCATGTATGCCTGCCAGTCAGAGAAATTGTCAGTCTGTGGCTTTTCTCCATGAAAAGAACATCTACTGCACAGAGAATAAACCTGTATTCTTTATTTTATGCATCCGTCCAGTTATTCACAATGATCCAGATGGGGTCCTCACCAGCAGCAACCAAAGGGTCTGGTAGACCACAGAGAATGTAGGGTCCTTTAGTGGCTGACTAAGTACCAGAAACACCACAGTAGGTTAGTTACATTTTGTAATTGCCCACCCCAGTGGGCTGACATAACCAGACTAAGGGGCTTTGCATGTATTGCACATTTATTTATTTACTTCAGAAGTTTCACCAGGAAAGACACATTGAGCTGGTAGCAGCTTATTTTCAGATGTGTCCTGGGGGAGGGGAAGGGAGGACAGTGAGAAACATAAGAACCGTAATAGGTGAATAAACATAATAAATAATTATGGCAAGTCAAGGAATGTGAGATGTAAGATACATAACAATACAATAAATGCTGAAGGATAACTACATTTGTGATTACAGTAGGGAGCAAAATTGGGCGGGAGCCACAGCATCAGTTTCACCACCTCTTAAAATGTATAACAGTTCCACCACCTCTGTCATCTTTCTTCATTGTCTACTATAGAGAGCTCCACCACCTACAAATGTCAGTTCCACCACTTAGAAATCTAGATTTAAGAGTTCCTCCACCTAAACATTTCCAATTTAACGACTGAATTACAATTCAGTAAAGTGCTGGATGATAGCAACATTTGCAATGTGCAGAGGCAATACTGAGTTTAGGATGGGAGCAAGATTGTAAAATGGGACGATTAGAAGAGGAGACTGCACTAGAGCAGGTGAAGAGAAGGGGACAGCAGACATAGAAGGGTGGAGGGCAGCAGACCAGGGACCAGTATCAGGGAAAATGCAGGATTGAGTAGTGCAGGCAAGGATGAGCGAGGACAGTGAGTTGTGAAAAGAGATAGAGCGGATGGTAGAGGGAGAGAACCCCACAGATTAGGGCAATGGAAGGAGATGGAATCTTGACCAGCAGTGGATTTCTTTGAGGAGAGTGTAAGAGAGCGATAGATGGAGTTGTGTAGGTGGTAGGAAGTGGTGGTTGGGGGTTGGGGATAGGAAAGCAAAGTAGGAGGAAGGGATCCAAGCCAGTATTTGGAGATGAAGGAAGCACAATGGTCAGGCGTCTGGCTTTGGTCTAACTGGTCTGATTGCACTCTGTTTACCATTTCTGAGTTGGTGACAGCACAGTGAGAATGGAAGTCTGCATTGTGGGTTTCTTGATCAGTAATATATGAAATGGTATGATTTATATAAAAGGACTGTAATGTCCCTTGTCACTGTAAGTTATTAGGTTACAATCCACCCTCAACTCCACAGAAAATGAATGCACTTACAGTATATCCAAACAATAAAGAATACTAAAGACAGCCTGGGGCCTATTCTCAAAAGGATGCACATGGCGCAAAGTGACTTGCATCCAACATGAATGACTCAAGTAGCACTTTGTGCCATTAGTTGCACCATGTGGGAGTCTCAAAAGCAGCCTACTTGTGCCAGCCCGGTGGCGCTGAGGGCTGAGGCACTGGGCGCTTCACGTCCAAGCCACGCGGGCAACCCGTGTTCGGGAACGAGCATGGGCCATCAGGGTTGGCAGAGAGAAGAAGGATTGAGAATCCATGGGACTGCTCTCCTTCTCCAGGGTGGGGATCTCAGTTTGGCGGCTCCACTGGCCCCTAGCGGCAGCTGAGGGGCAGCGCACTGATGCTGTAGCTAAGGGGAGGAGATGGGGCCAGCGCTTGGAGAAGTGCATGCGGAGGCGTCGCGTGCTCTCACCGCGGCGTCATTGCCGCACCACCTCACACACACAAGGAGTAAAAGCAGAAAATAGCACCGGAAGAATGAAGTTGTTCCATAGCGCCGCCCCGAGAAGGTGCCTCCCTGGCACTGGTCTGTTGGGGTGGGTTGAGTCGCTCCTCACCACCCTGCCATGAAGGATAAGTCGTGGGTGCACAAGGAGGGTCTGACCTTTGGGGTTGGGCGCTGGGGTGACAGCTGATGGCAGACTTGCAGCTGGGAATTCCAGAAGAAATACCACACAAAAAAAAGCAGCCTGCTTGGGACAAAGTGGACTTAAGCCATTGTTGTGCCAAAACTTGATGTGACATGGGCAAGGGGATTACGCAGCAGCAGTGCCTATTCTCAAAGGCTGCTGCCACATCCCCTAACTTGGCATTCTCAAAATAAATAAATAAATTAAATATATATATATATATATATATATATATATATATATCCCTGGTGGGCTAGTGGACCCAACAAATCACATAATAAAAATGTAATAACCTAGTGAGCTAGCAGCTCTCCCTCCTAAAGCCCTGATCCCAGAAAATTATTGTGTATTTCCCGATCCTGAAACTATTGTGAAGTAGCCCCTCCCAGCCCGATCCCTGATCCTCATAATAATTTATTTTTCATCTTACAGTTTCATGTTTGTTCTTTGTTGTAATGTAGCCTCTGGTGGTCTAGTGGACCGACCCCCCACCTTGCAGTGCCCTACCACCCGCTCCCCGACCTGTACACAGCGGCGACTGGCACAGTCCACCTCTTGCCACCACTGCCAGACACTTACTGAGTACTCTTTTTTTTAAACTTACTTCACTTACATTTCTGTGAAAGAATCGCCATTGTAGGAAGAAGAAGCGGCGTGGAGCACTTTCACTTCTATTGCTGCAATATAAGCGTGACGAGTGATGTGAATAGTAATAAATAACAACCTGTTAGAAGTTGGAAGAAAGCCCATCAGTTCAAAACTAAAAAGTGTGTCCCTTGTGTTTGCTTTAGTTAACTTTCAGCAATAGAAGCCACAGACTGTATTCAGAGGAGAGTAAGACAGATCAAGTGAGTCGGCATCTTTGGAAAGGTAGGCGTGAGTCGGGTAGATGTTGCTATAACAGCGACTGCTCTGACTCGCATCTGCCTTTAAGCTGACTCACTTGAATCTGTTCCTCGGATCGTCTGTATGCTCTGTGCTGAATACTAAAAAAGCTAACACAGGGACTACCCACAAGTTTTGAACTGAGGCTTTCTTTCTCAACTTGTAACAGGTTGTTACTTACTACTATTCACACCGCTTGGTCACACTACATTGTGGCAATAGAAGGAAAGTGCTCCACACTCGCCTCCTCTCCATACAAATGGCTATTCTTTCACAGAAATTTAAGTGAAGTAAATTAAAAAAAAAAGAGTTTACAGATTTTTTTCTACACAAGCAGGCTTATCTTAAACTTCTGCCAGCCTATTATTTAGCAGTACTGAGATTGCTCAGCCACACTACAGTACAGTAATAAAAGTGAAAGTGCTCATTTGCTTAGAGACTGTGATTGAAAATGGCTTTGCTAGAGACTGTGATTGAAAATGGCAGGGTTAACTAGGTACGATTTTTAAATGAAGTTTTATTGAAAAATTAATTGCAGGATCAACGACATGATTACATACAGTGTCGGGCTGGTACAGTAAATTTACTTATGCCTGTGGGTGGCATCCTGAGTGTGCCAGTTGTGTGTGGCTGCCTATCTGTGCCAGTTGTGGCATGATCTCACTGCTAGTGAGGAAGGATTTGAGGGCTGAAAAGTGGTTCAGGCATGCAGTCGTACTAGGAGGCGTGCTGGTTTGTGGAATAACGCATGGTTATGTGACATGTTTTAGCCAATCAGGATGGTGGATTTTCACTGATTTTCTTACTATACATACTGGGCAGGTATAGTTAGGGTTGCATGGCCACTTCTGTGTTAAACCCCAAATTTTGCACTTTAATAACTTTGCAACCATTCGTCCGATTTGCCTGAATTTGGCATGCTCGTTGTTGTACCATGGATCTGGAAATTTTCATTCTGGTCGGTTGCAGTTGCTGAGCTGCAGCGCATCAAAAGTGTGAAAATTTCTCAACCCTTGCAAATTCTTTGCTCGTCTCTACAGCCCAAGCGGTTTGTCCGTCTGGTCCAAAATTTTCAGCGTCTATGAGGATTGGGTCTGGGAAGCGCCTTTTGAAGGCTTGGTGAAAAATATTAATCCATTCAAAAGTTATTAAAGTTTAAAGTTTCCACTTATATCCTAAGCGAAAAAATACAGGTATATGTTCCACGAAGCAACTTGTAGTGTCATGAAAGTACCTTTTTCTGTTGCAAATGCCCTCAGTAGTGTCATGCGCTGCCATCTTGCTTTCAGTTAGCAGTGGAGAAAAAATGTTATAGTTCAAAAATAGTGCCCCTAGGTAAACACCAACTGTTGTGTTTACCTAAACAGAATCTAGGAACAGCACCCTTGCTTCAGTTTTCTCAAAAGACCCAGAAATATGCATATTTTGATGAGGCCATTTATACTGTGCAAATGGGAGCATGACACTTTTGTAGAATTTCCAAACGTGTTGCCACGGTACTTTCAGTCCTCTCCCAAAAATCATGGTTTCTTTGTCCCTCACTGCCACTACACGGTCTGGACTTTGAGCTGAAATCTGCAGGGTGGCAAGCCCTTGCACCACAGATGTGCCTTTTGCTAGTTTGGTGTAAACAGTTACACTGGTTCCAGAGTTACAGCACTCTGAAGTTGTAACTTTTCCCATAGGATTGCATTGTGGCAGTTGCAGGCGCCTTTTGGGAGCATACATCTCAGCGGTTGAGATATATCTGAAAATGGTTTGAGATATGGATTTTCGCTAAGCACTTTAGTATGCATAGAGGTGGCTAGGTCATGAATACAACTGAGAAATAATTTTTTCTGCACATGCTATAGTTACGAGATATTGGCAAATAAAGCGTTACAAGGGTTGCTTGGAATGCCTCTAGACCTGTGCTATGTGTCTGCACTTATGTGTAGGTGGGAGCACGGACTCAGAGGTCCGACTCCCAACTATGCATATTATTTATGCTAAACTGAGTGCACTACACTCATGGGTGGGTGGGAGCACAAGGCCCAGAGGGCCAGCGCTCCCTATCTATGGATTCCATTTGCAAACCTGAGGAAGGAGTTATGGATGGGTGGGCGCGCAGGACCCGGAGGACCCATGCTCCCTCCTATGCATTCCATATAACAATTTCACTTTCTGAAAAAGAAGGAAATTCATTGCAAAAAACCTCTGTGGGGTTGATTTCCACAACAACAGAAGTGTGGAATTCGATGTTAGGGTTCCAACCCTACTACCTCAACCCTACCCCACCCTCCACACACCAACAGGTGTCGGGGTGTGTGTTGGGGACGTCGGACTAACTCTCCCCATTCTCCTGTACTGTGCCAGCTCAGCTTGTTTACAGATGGAATGGGTTGAGAGTTGAGCCACAGGCTAACACACACCCCGATGCCTGTTGGTTTGTGGAAGGTGGGGGAATGGGGTAGTATGGTTGGAAACCCTAACATCGAATTTCAACACATTTGTTAGTGTGGAAGTTAACCCTAAATGATGTGCAATGAATATATATATTTATGCAATAGGTGTGAGACCAAAAGCCATTGAATAAATCCATTTATTTCCACATATGTGGAATAAATCTAACCACCCTAGATTTATCCCATATGTGGGATAAATGCAAACTGTCAATCAAAGCTTTTTGTTCACTTTTGACAAACAAATGTGAATAACTTTAAAACGAAAAATGATAGCATAGTACTGTGAGCACGAAAAATGTTCTGGACAAAAATATCTACAAAATGAGTGGTGTTTCATTTATAGATACCTTTAGTTTTTTATAATTAGCAAAAACAGCAAAAATCCTATTTTCTTTTCACTTTTCAGACAAACAAATATAAATAACTTTAAAATGAAAAATGATAACATGGTACTGTGAGCACGAAAATGTTCAGCATAAAAATATCTACAAAAATGAGTGGTGTTTCATTCAGAGATACCTTTTAGTTTTTCAAAATTAGCAAAAACAGCATAAAATTCAGTTTTCTTTTCACTTTTTGACAAACAAATGTGAATCACTTTAAAACTAAAAATGATAGCATGGTACTATGAGCACAAAAATGTTCAGCATGAAAATATCTACAAAATGAGTGGCATTTCATTAATAAACACCTTTTAGTTTTTTTATAATTAGCAAAAACAGCATAAAATTAAATTTTTGTTTCACTTTTCATCAAACAAATGTGAATAACTTTAAAACAAAAAGGTAGCATGATACTGTCACCATGACATTTGTTCAGCAAGAAGTTCTCTACAAAATGAGTGGTGTTTCATTTAATAGCAACCACCCGCTAAGCGGACATACACCAGGAAAAGTTAACCAAAAGTCCCAGAAAGTCCCAGAAATTACCATTTAAAAAAGAACATAAACAGTCAAAACCAAATGTTCCCCACACTGATAAGAAGCATCCCTATTGCATAAATGAAATATACAATGGTGAGCTGTCAGATAAATGTTTATCTACACTTGTACTGTTTGACCTCGGACACCTCACTCGTTGGCTTCGCCACTGTGAAGTTCCCGAGGTCAAACAGCACTTGTGTAGATAAATCATTTATCTGACAGCCACCATTGTATATCCTATATATTAGATAAACCACTCTGAGGTGTATAGTTGCACTCTGATATACGCACACCTTGGTGTGTGTTCTATGCGACCGTGGGCAGAGGTCGATCAACCAGCATAAGGTGTCTGTGATATCAGAGCAAGACCGCACACCTCAGAATGGTTTATCTATCCTATAAAATGTAAACATTGTTTTGAGGGGGTAAATTGAGGTGCGGTCATGTCTGATATTCGCACAGTCACCTGATGGTCTTTCACCAATTGATTAGCTTCTTTTCAAACCCATTTTATAAATATATGTAGTGTGTGGTAGAATGCTGTTATGGTTAGAAATCCATAACTAGAATGGAGCTGTTATGCTGCAGTAGCTATGTCATCACAGCTGTTATGCTGCACTAACTATGTCACTACTGCAGCATAACAACTTGGAATGCTGCCACATAGTTGCTTTCCTCAATCCAGTTAAGCTGGAAGTTGCAGGTTTTTTAAACATGAACTTGCAGAAACATCTGCAGCACACTGTCAGTTAAAAAAAAAAAACTGTTAAAATTTCTATTCTCTGTTGTCTTCTCAGCTGGTTTTGTGTGATTTTCTATGCTGTGACTGCCCATACACTATAAAGATTGTGTATGAGCAGTCATACCTAAATAAAGGACATTCTTGCATCTTGAGGTTCCCTTGGTAACCAAGTACCTCTCGAGCTGTGCTCTCGAGGGTCATCTGTTACCAAGGAAACCTCAATACAAGAATATCCTTGGTATGTATGACTGCTCATACATAATCTATATATATACTGTATACATTATACTGGTGCGGTAGTGCCAGTATATTAGGATTGATGAAAACTTCTATGTTAAACCTGAAACTTTGAACCTTAATAACTTTGGAACCATTCAAACGATTTGGCATGCATAATCTCTAGGGGTAGGTCCCTCGACGTGGCAAATTTCGTGTGAATCCGTTGTGTGGTTTGTGAGATACAAACTGTCAAATAATCCTAAATTTACCAGTTTTGCATGTTTCTTTGCCACTTGTATCTCAGGAATGCCTTTATGTTGTGGTCTGAAATTTTCAGGTTAAAAAGCATTTGGGTCACAGATGTGCCTTTTGAAGGTTTGGTGAAAAAATATTAATCTGTTCAAAAGTTATAACAATTTTAAGTTTCCCATTATTTCCTATGGGAAAATTTATATGTCAGACAAAGTCCCCCCACACATTTTCTGCTTGTAGGGTCACATACAGGTTTCGTGCAAAAAAAAAAAAAAGTATTTTTGCATGTCTGGTCACACAAAGCTTGCTTACTTATAACATATTGGCAAACAGCACAGCTTTCTGCATGCTCTTGAAGTAGTGCAGAGGACAGGGCACATGGCATGCATGGCTAGGGTCATTGGTTAAAGACCACACAAAGACCCCTGCTTAAATTAGTTTTTTACTTAGCGGGCCGTTGCAGTTGTAATAATTTGCAGACATTGGGGTACCCAATCCTATGTCGGCAGTTGCAACCCCTCCTCCAAACCAGTGTGGGACACTGGGTAGCCCTCCCAGTGTCCCCAAATACCATATTATATCTCCCGTTGGCCCCCAAAACATTATGGGACACTAGGTAGCCCACTCTGGGTGTCCCCAAATCATGTCTTTGAATTGCCAACATTGGGGTGCCCAATCTCTGAGCTCGGCTACAGCAATATCCCCACCCCTGGGAATTATGGGACACTGGGTACCTACTCCTCAGTGTCCCCAAATCATTATTTTTTTTTGCCTTTGAAAAAGAAAATGGTCCGTCATTGTCTCCCCATCCCTCCCCACCGGCACCCTCCCTCTGCACCACCTCCCGCACCATCGTGCCCCATACTTACCCTCTAAGGTTAGTGGCAATGATCTTCTCCAGACCAGGACACATCTGCACTCTTCAAAGCCCAACATGAACTGAAAAATCCAGGTATGTGCTGTATAATAGCTGTTTCAACTTATGTTGATATCTCAGCCATTGTTCAAGATTTTTGCACCAAATTTTCAACATGGAGTTCTTGGTACCCTGCCTCATGAACACTGTCACTGTTGTTTCATTAAATAGACCATAAGGTGATTTAGCGGTGGCTGCACAGAATCACCTTCGGGACAATTAACAAAATGACGTGCAAGTGCTCATAAGGTGGGGTCCCAAAAACCCATATAGCACATTTGGTGAAAACATTCTAAAAATGGCTGTGTTACAGTGTGTTACGTAGTTTCTATGCAGGCGCATAACTTTGGTAATTTACAATATTTTCACTCCAGATTTTAAGCATCCCATTTTTTACACCACCTCATGAACAGTATAGCTGTCATTTCTCATCCTGCCCAAAATGTGTTTTGCACCTGTGGCACAGAATGGCGCAGTCAGTGTGCAAAATCACCTTTTGGGACTGATTAACAAAATGACAGTACCAGTGTTCATAAGGTGGGGTCCCAAAAGACCATATTGAAAATGTGGTGACAAAATTCCTCAAAATGGCTGTGTTATGAGCATGCGTTGCGCAGTTTCTAAGCAGGTGCATAACTTTGGTAATTTACAATATTTTAACTCCAGATTTTCAACATACCCATTTTTTTACCACCTCATGAACAGTGCCTGGAATGGTCTTTCACACTGTAGATGAACAATGGCACAGAATCTGTGAAAATCACCTTTCAGGACCGATTAATGAAATAATAGTACCACTGTTCATGAGGTGGAGTCACAAAAAGCCCATGTTGAAAATTTGGTGAAAATAAATCCTAAAAATGGCAGTCATGAGTGTTCATTGCCATTTTCTCACATACGTGTGTAACTTTGGTAATTTTTATATTTTTACTCCAAATTTTAACATACCCATTTCATACCACATCATGAATACTGGCCCTTAATAGGGATACAAATAAAGTATCTCCAAAAGTGAGGACATTCAATGCAAAAATGGCATTAATACACCATTAGGGTTGAAGCCTAAAAAGTAGGGAAATGAGATCTTAGGGTTCCCAAGCCTAAGACCCCACCCCACTCGGCTTTCAACCCTAAGGCTCCTCTACCCTATGTGCAGGAATAGATCTGAGAGGTGTACCCCAGGGTTGCAACCCTAATGCTCACCCATTTCAACAGTTCATAGAATCATAGAAGCTTGATGGCAGAAAAGGACCATACCAACCCTCTATTCTGCCCTTTTTTCCCCACACCTCCCTCCCTGCCAGCCCATGCCCTCCCCGATACTCAATCCCATATGCTTGTCCCATGCCCTCTTGAATTCTTCCATGGATTTAGCCCCGCCACTCTGTCTGGTAGTCTGTTGCAAGGCTCCACCACCCGCTCCGTGAAGAAACACCCTCTCACATTGTCCCTGTATCTTTTCCTTGCAGTCTGTGGCTGTGCCCTCTAGTTTGACCCCCCTTCCTCTTAAGTAAACCCTCTTCTCCCACTTTATTGAGCCCTCTACATATTTAAAAGTTTCAGTCATATCTCCCTTTCCCGCCTTGTCTCCAGTGTGTACAGATCCAACTCCTTACACCTCTGCTCGTATGACTTTCCCTGTATACCCTGCATCATCTTGCTTGCCCTTCTCTGAATCCTCTCCATTGCATCTATATCCTTGCGGAGATGTGACCTCCAGAACTGAACCCCATACTCCAGGTGCGGCCTCATCATGGCTTTGTAAAGGGCATTATTACTTCCTCCTTCTGTTAGTAATGCCCTGACTATGCATGCCAACATTCCTTTGGCCTTTCCCACTCCCCTGCTACACTGGATTCCTATCTTAAGGTTTCGAGACTATGATCCCCAGATCTCTCTTCTGTTCTGTTACTTTGATTTCCTCCCACCTAGGGTGTACCCTTCTCTTCTGTCCCTACTCCCCAACTGCACCACTACGGAGGCAGGAAACTACAGACCTGTCAGTTTGACCTCTGTGGTAGGGAAAGTGATGGAATCACTTCTGAAGGAAAGAATTGTTGAGTACCTAGAGGCCAGTGGGGACAGGACCCAAGGCAGCATGGGTTCACAGCAGGAAGGTCATGTCAGACGAATCTAATTGATTTCTTTGACTGGGTGACCAAGTAGTAGACCAGGAAGGGGCTGTGGACATGGCCTACCTAGACTTTAGCAAGGCATTTGACACAGTCCCACACAAAAGATTAGTAGTCAATTAACCAGCCTGGGAGTGGGTCCCAAGGTGGTAGCCTTGGTAAAACATTGGCTGAACAACAGGACACAGAAGGTAATTGTAAATGGAGTCCACTCTGAAGAAAGATGGGTTACTAGTGGGTACCGCAGGGTTCAGTACTTGGTTCAGTCCTTTTAATGTCTTTATAAGTGACATTGCAGAGGGACTGGAAGGAAAAGTATGCCTCTTTGCAGATGACACAAAGATCTGCAACAGGGTTGATACACAGGAGGCGTGGAAAGGATGAGAAGGGACTTGGCAAGGTTGGAGGAATGGTCAGAAGTATGGCAGCTTGATTCAATGCAAAGAAGTGCAAGTAATGTACCTGGAAACAAAACCCAGGAAGATTACACAATCACAATGGAGGTGAGGTAGTAACAACAACAAAAATAGAAAGAGACCTAGGAGTAATCATATCAGATGACCTTAAGGTTGGCAAGCAATGTGAGAAGGTGGTAGGGAGGGCTGGGGTATACTGGGATGTACAGAGGAGAGGTATCACTAGCAGAAAACAGGAAGTTGTTATCCCCTGTACAGACAGTTGGTGAGACCCCATCTGGAGTACTCGTCCAGTTCTGGAGACCCCATCTCTGCAAGGACATAGACAGGATGGAGGAAGTTCAGAGAGGCAACTAAAATGGTGCAGGGTCTGCAAGAGAAGCCATCGAGGAGAGACTAAAGGAGCTTAATATGTATACCCTTGAGGAAAGGGGGACATGATAGAAGCGTTTAAGTACCTCAGTGGAATCAACAAAGTCCAAGAGGGTAGCATCTTTCAGAAAAAGATGTGCAAGTACAAGGGACACAATTTGAAGATAGAGGGGACAGCTCAGGGCAATGTGAGGAAGTATTTTTTCACAGAGAGGGTGGTGGACGCATGGAACAGCCTTCCTGAGGAGGTTGTGGGGTCTAAAACTGGGGAGAATTCAAGAATGCATGGGACAGACATAAGGCAATTTTTGTGGGGGTAGGAAGAAATAGGTTATTGGTTAAATAGGATCTGCTGCTTATCCTCTAGGTAGGGAAATGGGCAGACTAGGTGGGTCAAGCAGTCCTTATCTGCCGTCAAAGTCTATGTTTCTATGTTTCTATACTACACATTCTTGGCATTAAATTTCAGCTGCCATGTCCCAGACCATTTCTTGAGCATCTTTAAGTCCTCCCTCATGTCCTCCACCCCGGGTGTCCACCCTATTGCATATTTTCATATCATCAGCAAATAGGCACATCCTCCCCTCAAACCCTCCACAATATCACTGATGTAGATGTTGAAGAAGCGGACCCAAAATTCACCCCTGTAGCACTCCACTCTTCACCCTTGCTGTCCTGGAGTACACCCGTTTAGCACCACCCTCTGAGTTTTCCTGCCAGCCAGGCCTCCACCCAACTTGTTATTTTCCCACCCAACCCCAGGCTTTCCATCTTGCTCACCAGTCTCCTATGGGGAATGGTGTAAAGCCTACTGAAGTCCAGATAGCCACGTCCACCGCCCCCAGTCAATCACCTGAGTCACCCAATCAAAGAACTGAATTAGGTTTGTCTGGCAAGACTTCCCCTTGAAAGTCATGCTGTCTGCTGTCCTGCAAGCCACTCTCCTCCAGGTAATCCACCACCCTCTCCTTGATTAATGCCTCCAGTACCTTCCCCACCACTGATGTGAGACTGACAGGTCTGTAGTTCCCCTTCACCTCCTTACTACCTCCCTTGTGTAAAGGCACTACATCCACCCTCTTCCAGTCCTCTGGCACTTTCCCTGTATCAGGGACAAGTTGAAGAGACTTGTCAAAGTTCGCCACTCCTTCAATTCTCTAATCACCCTGGGGTGTAACCCATCAGGCCCCATCTCTTTGTCCACCCTCAATCTAGCTAGCTCTGCCTAACCCTATCCACAGTGAATGGGCTCAGATGAAAAATTACTCACCTTAGTAATTGCTTTTCTTCTCATGGAGTCTTGCTATATTATGACTAATGCAGTTAGCCACTGCACTTGAACTGCCCCAGAGAGGAAGAGTTAACTCAGGGAGTCTGGAGTTCTACAGCGCGAGGCTTATGCCAAAAGCTCTATCTGGGCAGTTTCAAATGAAACTGTCAGATCTTTTCTGAAGCTAATACTAAGCAACAAGTCTGTGTGGAAAGCTCTACACTAGCCAAATGGCTACCTACTAGTAGAAATAACAACAATATAAACAACAATAACAATAATAACAATGAATAATAGTATTATTAGTTACCCCCTGACAAGCACCATTAGGACCCCCCTTCCCCAAAGACTCAAGTCCAGGAAGGGGCCAATATCTACCTAAATAAAATAACCTAGTTCCTAACCTAAATAAAAGAAGGTAAGGAAAAAAACTACAATGGCATGACACAGTGCTTGCACTAATTTGCCACCTACCCAAGTAGAAGTTCTGAGAGGGGCAGGAGGGAGGGTGGCCATAATATAGCAAGACTCCATGAGAAGAAAAGCAATTACTAAGGTGAGTAATTTTTCTTCAAACACCATGAAGTCTTGCTATATTATGACTAATGCAGATACACAGCAGTACCTCCATGGAGGAGGGTCAGAACCTACTTAGGAAATAGGCTCTGAAGCACAGCTGTGCCAAAATGAGCATCTCTCCTGGACTGAATATCCAGGGAATAATGCTAGTAAAAGTGTGAACTGTTTTCCAAGTAGCAGCTTGACAGATTTCCAGAATGGGAATATCTCTAGCAGCTGCTAGAGATACAGCTGTACCCCTGGTGGAGTGAGCCCTCAGTCCTGAGGGGTTCTCTACCTAGTTTGATAACAAAATTGAATACAAGAGACAATCCACCTTGCAATTGTCCTCTTGTGGCAGGTTCCCTATGCCAACCTCGCCATAGGTAAGGAACAGTTGGAGGGATTGAGACCTGTGACCCTTGGTGCGTTCAAATAGTAGCTTAAGGCTCTTTTGGCGTCCAAGCTGTGCAGTCTCCTCTCACCTGAGGAAGAATGCTCAGTGAAAAATACTGGAAGAGATATGGACTGGTTCAGGTGGAAATCTGAAACCACTTTAGGCAAAAACTTTCTGTTAGTCCTGAGGACTACCTTATCTCTGTGGAAAGAGATAAAATCTTCTTCCACTGACAGGGCCTGTAGTTCACTTATGCGTCTGGCAGAAGTGATAGCCACTAGGAAAACAGTTTTCCAAGTTAGAAACTTGAGCTCTGCTGAGGACAGAGGCTCAAAGGGAGGTTGCATTAACTGAGCAATGCAAACATTCAGGTCCCAGGCGGGAGCTGGTTCTAGAAAAAGGAGGTTAGGGTGAAGTAACCCTTAAAAACTTGGAAAACACAGGGTGAGAAGAAAGGAAGCAGGCTTCCCTGCTGACACAAAAACAGAGACAGCTGCCAGATGAACCTTTAAGGTAGCTGGCCTAAGGCCTAAGGAATTTAAATGGACCAAATAGTCCAGTAAAATGGGCAGATCAGCAGATTCTGGGATAATCTGCTTCTCAGAGCACCAGATGGAAAACCTTTTCCACTTAGAATTGTAAGTGGCCCTAGTGGAAGGTTTCCTTGAAGCCTTTAAAATATCCAGAACACCTTGAGAAAGGTGTAAGTCAGCAAATTCTAACTCCTCAGAGCCATGCCTTGAGATGGAGAGATTGAGGTCCGGATACCACACTCTCCCTGTGCACAGGCCAGCAAGTCGTGGACTCTGGGCAAGCTCAGGGCAGGAGTGGACTGTCAGGACAGAAGCAGTGGGTACCAGGGCTGTCTGGCCCAATCTGGGGCAATCAGAATCACTTTGCAGGGCTGAGATCTGATTTTACTAGTACCCTGAAAAGAAGAGGAAAGGGAAGGCATGCAAAACTTCCCTTTCCAATCCAACTGAAAGGCGTCCAGGGGACTGAGCCCAGCACTGGAGGCCTGCAACAAAACAGAGGAAGTTGGTGGTTGTCTGGGGCTGCGAAAAGATCTATCTGAGGGGTGCCCCATCTGGCAAAGACCGACCCCAGCACCTGAGGATTCAGAGCCCATTTGTGATGGCCCTGAGAAATCCTGCTGAGGGCATCCATGGGACATTGTCCTTCCTGGAAGGTGAACTGCTATCAGGGAGGTGTTCAGGGGTAAGCCAGAGACCACAACTTCATTGCTTGATTGCACAAGGCTGATGACCGAGTGCCCTTGCTTGTTGATGTACCACATTGTTGTGGTGTTGTCTGTCCTGACTTGAACTACTTTGTTCTGGACAGAAGCTGAAACGCCTGAAGAGCTAGAAAGACAGCTCTGAGTTCCAAAGGTTGATGTGGAGCAGAGATTCCTGAGGACCACACTCCCTGAGTGGACAGGTCCAAGTGAGCTCCCACCCTAACAGGGAGGCATCCATGGTGAGGGTGAGGGAGTGAGACCGAGAATGAAAGGAACCCCTTGTTTTAGATTGCTTTGATCCTGCCACCAGTGTAGAGCCAGGATCAGAGTTTGAGTCACTGGAACCAATTTGGAAGGGGTCCCTCCTTTGAGGCCAATAGGCCCTCAAATGGAACTGAATGTCCCTCATCTGGAATCTTGCTCCTTGCACTACCACTGTGGAAGCAGCCATGTGCCCTAGGGTTGCAGAAAATGCCTTGCTGGTCGAGAAACCCGCAGGGTAAAGGAGGATGCCAGGGCAATGAGCCTGTCTACCCTTTCCGAGGGAAGAAATGCCCTGGCTAACTTGTGTTCAATTCTGCACCTATGAAAGTTAGTACCTGAACTGGTTCCAGAACTGACTTTGGTAAATTCAGCAGGAATCCCAGGAAGTGAAGCTGCTGGGTGACTTGCAAGTGGGATTTTACCTGATCTGAGGACTGACCCACTATGAGCCAGTCGTCCAGGTAGGGAAACACAGCAATCCCTTGCCTTCTTAAATGAGCCACTACCACAGCTAGACATTTTGTGAATACCCTTGGCGCAGAGGTAAGGCCGAAGGGCATTGCCTGAGCAGGTAGTGGCCTGAGGCAGTTCGAACCTGAGGTACTTTCGGTGAAGGCCTGATCAGAACATGAAAATAGACATCCTTGAGGGTCCAGGAAGCCAGCCAGTCCCTGGTCTCAGGAAGGCAAAATCATTGCCAGAGTTAACATTTTGAACTTTGGTTTCAAAAGATGCTTGTTCAGGTACCTTAAATCTAGGATGGGCGCCATTCTCCTGTCTTTTTGGGGTAAGAAAGTATCTTGAGTACAGCCCTTACCTGATGGCAGAGAGGGACCCTTTCTACTGCTTTGCAGTCAGAAGGAAGAACCTCTGCTTCAAAGCAAGGGCTTCTGTAGGATTTGCAGGTGGAAAATGTCTGCTCTCATCTTTGGAAACTGTTTGAAGCTGAGAACAGACCTGGCTTTACCTCCAGAACCCATCTGTCGAAGTTAGGGACACCAGTTCTGGCTGAAATAACCAACCTGCCCCCCACTGGTACAGGAGAATCGGCCTGGGCACCCCATCAGGGTGCCTGCTTGGCAGTAGCATTAGGCTGAGGGGAGGGGGCGGTTTTACTTGTGCCCGTCTACCTCTGCCTCTGAAAAACCCCTCTGTGCAAATGCAGAGGAGGTCTGAGATTGGTAAAAGGCCTGTGGAAAGGCCTGCCCCTACCTCTGGGAGCGTGCCTCTGTGGAGTGGCATGCCTCTCCTTAGCCTGGGCACTTTTGTAGGTAGTTCTGTATTCATCCATCTTTTCATATAGTTTCCTGTTTGTTCCCAAACAGAGAATTACCCACTACAGGAAAATCCATAGCCTTTGACTGAGTATCTTGGGAGAGATTAGTGCATCTGAGCCATGCCAACCTACGGAAAGCTACAGAAGTGGCCATGACCCTAGAGGAAACATCATTAACATCAACAGCAGTATGATATTGAACTTTAGAGGCTTCAATGCCATCAGCAGCCACCTGTTCCAACTCACTAGCCAGCTGGCCATATGTCTGCTTGGCTAATTGCAATACTGTGTCCCATCTAGATTTCTGATATCTAGCTACATAAGCCATATAATTTGCCTGCCTGAGTCCCAAAGAAGCTGCCATATACTGTTTTTCACCATGCATCAATCCTCCTGGAATCCTTATCAGGAGGATGTGAGGCCAGGGAGATTAACCTTGTCACAGGCTGCAGCTTGAACCACACCTACATGACTACACTACTCAGTGAGGAAGTCTGTATCAGAGCCTGACAAAATATACCTTCTGTCCATTTTTTATCTACAGGAGGGACAGAATGAGGATTTTTAAAATCTTTGTTGTTTGCTTCCTAAGCGATTTATGCAAACGAATAGACAACCTCCTAGACTCTGGTATATCCATCATTTCTACGTAATCAGGCTCCTCTTGCTCATCCACAGCCTCCTCTAAAGGAAGCTGGAGGGTTTCTACAACCTTTTGTAAAACATAAAATGAGAAGGGGACTCAGACAGAATAGGAGGAGATTCTAAAGGTCTGTCTGGAGAAAGCGTCCGGTTCAATAGGCACGTCAGACCCTCCCAGCCACATATATATTGATCAAATTCCTCCTCCCCTCCTGTGGTTCATAAAATTCCTCAACATCATACTCCTGAACCACTGGAACTGAGCAGACAACCCTTTACCAACTGTTGGTGGTTCGACAGGACCCTGAGACAGTGACTGGGCAATCTGTATGGATTTAGCTATTTCTGCAGCAGTTGGAGAGACAATTTTGGACTCCAAACCTACTGATTTCTTTGTCTTTTCACTGGGACTGGTTCCTCTGAACCAGCCTTCCTTTGCCGAGGAAGTCTCGCCCTGGTCGAGGGGCACTCCCTCTGGTCCAGTGGGTGCTGGACCGGGCTGGCCATCGGTCAGCGGACTTTTGGCCTCTCGTTCCTGAGCCGGCCCAATCTCTTTCCAGGGTGGCTGCAGGGAAATTTTACACTGGCAGTCTGACAGGAGGTGGTCAACCCCAGACAATAAACACAAGTGGTGTGTGGGTAGCCTTGGCAAAGGCTTCCCCACAGACATCCAGTGTTGAAACCCAGTGGGCCCAGTTTTTCTTTTGGGTTTCTCAGACATAATGCCAGCCTAACCAAAACTTGCCCTTTTGATGGCAGTGCCAGGCAAGAAACCCTTATCGGTTCCTAACCGTGTCACGGGTATTTGAAAAACCTAATTTTAAAGCAAGGTTTTTTAGAACCGATAAGAACCGAAGAACCGCACTCTAAAGCCCAACCAACACTTTAAAGCGTTAATTTCAGCAAACCGATCGGTTCAAAACCGAACCGATAATTGAATTTCCACACAGACTTTAATTTTTGTACTTACGGTTTAGCAGATAGAGCTTTTAACGAAATGCGGTAAAATAAATACTTTTGCGGTTCAAATGAACGAAAATACTACAAGCGAACCGAAATGAACCGAGCTGAAGGAGCTGATCTCCGGAGCGACTGTTCAGTGAAGCGGAGTAAAGAATCTGACAGTTTCATTTGAAACTGCCCAGATGAAACTTTGGCATAAGCGCTCTCGCTGTAGAACTCAGACTCCCTGGAGTTAACTCTTTCCTCTCCGGGCAGTTCAAGTGCAGTGGCTAACTGCATTAGTCATAATATAGCAAGACTTCATGGTGTTTGAAACCCATTTTCCCTCCTTCCCTTGAGCTTTAGCTCAGGTCCCCTACCACCCTCCTCCTCCTCCTCATCCTCCGTGAATACCGAGCTAAAGTACTTATTTAATAACTGCGTTTTCACAGTCCCTTTCTAATTTTATTCCTCCTCCCCCCTCAGCCTAGTAATCCCTGCCTTGCCTTCTCCTCTCCCTCACATATCTGAAAAGGTTTTATCTCCTCTTTTGGTCTTTTTGCTATTTTCTCCTCAGTATCTGCTTTTGCCCTTCTAATCTTCTTTCCTGCTAGACTCCTCTTTTCCTATACTCTTCCTTGCTGAGTGAGTTAATAACCTAATCTGGATACAGAATAAAAGCGGGGTGAGCATTAGGGTTCACAACTCCAAGGCACACCCTCCTCTATTCCTGCATGCAGGGTGGAAGTGGGGCCTTAGGGTTGGATGCTGAGGATGGGGGTGGGGTATTCAGGTTGGAAGCCGAGGATTGGGTGGGGTCTTAGGCTTGGGAACCTTAGATCCCATTTCCCTACTTTTTGGCTTCAACCCTAATGGTGCATTAACAAAGTTTTTGGCAGTGAATATATATATATATATATATATATATATATATATATATATATATTATACAGGAGCAGCTGCACCAGTATATTAGAGTTCAGTGCAAACTTCTACGTGTGTGTATATATATATATATATATATTCTTTGCAAACAACTACATTAATGCATAAATTAGGGTTCATATGAAACTGTAAAAGGAGGAAATATGGCCGTTCAGGGTTACAACTCTAACACCCACCCACCTGCACACACCAACAGGTAAAGGGGCTGTGCCTTGGGGTCATCAGCCGCAACGCACCCCATTCCATAAGTAAATAAGCTGAGATGGGTACAGTACAGGAGAATGGGGTGGCGTTATGGCTGATGACCCAAGGCACATCCCCAATGCTTGTTGTGTGTACAGGGTGGGGTGGGGAAAAGAAGTTGGAAACCCTAATGTCATATTTTCCTTTTATGGTTTTATATCAACCCTAACTGATGCATTAATGAAGTTTTTTGCAAAGAATTTCCTTACTTTTTGAGATAGTGTAATCGTAGCCTTATTTGCCTGTGGAGCGCAGAGCCTCGGCCTGGCTCACATCCCTCCATAGATGTGTGATATATGTATGTCACTGTGGAAGGGCCTGCACTCCAATTTATAGGACAACAGTGACCAAATTGCCAGCATAGCCATCTTATTACCCCACCTCATGTATCTGGTACAGAAAATTTTCAAATCCCCACCAAAACATAATTCCTCAAACCTAGCGCCATTCTGTGCCACAGGTGTGAAAACACATTTTGGCCAGGATTTGAAAAAATGACAACTGTGACATACATGAGGTGGGCTAATAAGTGTATTTTGAAAATTTGGGGTCAAAGTCTTTAAAATTTCCAAAGTTATAGGCGTGCGTAGCAAAATTAGAACGAATGGCCATAAATTGCCTTTTATATATTTTGACCCCAAATTTTCAACATACTCTTATGACCCCACCTCATCAACAATATGACTGTCATTATACAAATCCCACCAGAAGGTGAATTCACATAGCGACCACAAAATCACCTTTGGGTGGGGAGTTGCATAATAATCATATTATCCATGAGATAGGGTCCTCAAAACTGTATTGAACATCTGGTGTCAAAATATGCAAAAATGGCAAAGTTATGCACCAAAGTTGAAAATCCCATTAAAATACATTAATTTCCCATATGAAAAAGATCTTTTTCATGAGTCGTCATTCGAAACAATATCTTTTATCTTCGATAAAGAACAAGCATTTGTCAATGCGAATGTTTTCTTGCTGGTATTAGCATTGAAAGTGCAAGAGTTAGACAGATGCAGAATAGGAATGGCAGTGAAGTATTGAACTTCATGCCAACCCACCTCCACCCCTGCAGAGATGGACAGGCATTGGGGTATGCTGCTTTGGGTCGCCGCCCATAGCATCACGCCATTTCACCTCACCCTATCCTGCTGACACTGACAAGTGTTGAGGTGTGCCTTGGGATGTTTGGCTTTACAGTCACCCCATTGCATAAGGACATGTGCTGAAATGGGGTCAGTATGGAGAATGGGGTGAACTATGGGGCCAAAGAAGTCCAAGGCACACCTCGATGCCTGTCACTGGCTGCAGGGTGGGAATGGAATGGCATGAGCATTACAACCGACAATCGAGCACACCCTGATGCCTGTCAGTCTGTACAGGGTGGGACATTGGTTAAATGCCTAATGCTCTAGGCGTTTGTTGGTATTTGCACTACAAATTTTCAACATGGCCTTTTGTGACCCCCACCTGATGAAAGCATTTGATACTTCTACTAATGAACAGTGGCACTGTGATTTTGCTAATCTGTCCCGAATGTTGATTTCCCAAGTGACTATGCCATTGTCGCCAGATGTGCAAAACCACAGTTTGGGCAGGATGTGAAAAATGACAGCTGCACCATTCATAAGGAAGTGTGAAGAGATGACAATGTTGGAAATCTGGGTGAAAATTTTAAAAATTCTCAAAGTTGTGAGCATGCATTAAAACTGTGGAATGCACACTCGTAACACAGTCATTTTTTTAATTCTTTCACCAAATTTTCAACATAGGCATTTTGGGACCTCTGCTCATGAACAGTGTCACTATGATTTTCTTAATCTGTCCTGAATGTTGATTTCCAACAGTGACCACGCATTGTGCACCAGATGTGTGAAAACACATTTTGGGCAGGATGTGAACAGTGACAGCTATACTGTTCATAAGGAGGTATGTAAAATGGCAATATTGAAAATCTGGGTGAAAATATAAAAAATTCGAAGTTACAAGCGTGCATAAAACTGTGGATGCTTTCGTAACAGTCATTTTAGTATTTTTACCACATTTGCAACATACGCTTTTGGGAGCCCACCTCATGAACAGTGGCACTGTCAGTTTCGTTAATTAGTCCTGAAAAGTGACTCAGGCAGTGACCGCGAAATCACCTTCTGGGACCAAATAATGCCATGACAGTGACTGAATTCATGAGGAGGGGTCTCAGAACCATGTTGAAAATTTGGTGCCAAAAGTCGAAAAAATGGCGAGATATCCACATAAGTTGAAAAAAACAATTAATGCCATTATACAGCTTACGGCATTTCTTCAGTTCGTGGTCGGCTTTGAAGAGTGCAGATGTGTTCCTGGTCCACCGAAGATCATTGCACCTGGCTCTGGAGGTAAGTATGGGGTGAGGTGGGGTTTGGGGAAGTGAGGTGCGCAGAGGGTGGGTGCGGGTTGAGGGAGGAACCCGACAGTGAGGACATTTTCTTTGTTTCAGGAAAATGGGTCGCTCCCTCATTGCAGCAGCTAACTTGTCTTAAGCTGGTGGCACGCTGGCTGAACTACTGTCAGCAGCAGCATGCCACTGCATTGGAAGCGAAGAGCCAAGCCAAGAGTGCAGTGGTGGCATTGGCCACCACAGTGCTGCACCTCAAAACCCTTCTCTCTAAGCTGCTATATAATGTTTTTTGCACATGTGAGCAAGCAAACATAAAAAATAATTTCAATGTTAAACAAAACACATTATAAGGGCATTTCTTGAGCAGTAAAGTGCAGAATTCACCTAAGAAGGTCCCAATAAGCAAGCTATATTTGTTGGTTGTCCCCAAAATATAATTTTGGGAGATTCCAAATTGAATTTCTCAGGAAACACTGAAAAGAAGATGGCGGTCATATGAAAAGGAATTTTCTCATAAAAACAGGATTCCTTTTTCATTTCATACAGCTATATTTTTTAAACTGACATTTTATTATTTTTTAATGAGTCGCATCAAAATCAAATCAAATAATTTTTATTTATAAAAAGCACAATTCCTACGATCAATGCGCTTGTACAGAGTAAAACCATCAGACAATAAACATAAATACTTACTAATCAGTTTTAAAAATTAGTCATTAAAAACCCCATGTCAGCAGATTTAAAGAGGTTCAGGAAAGGCTAAGCCAAATAAATAAGTCTTAAAGGTAGAGTTAAAGCTCCTGATGGTCAGGCACTCTCTCACCCGATGAGGTGAGAGTTCCACAGGGTAGGAGTCGCAAAGAGCAGGCCCCTGAGGTCTTAAGTCAGACCCTGGGAACCTCTAGCAATCCCTTATCAGCAGAGTGGAGTGGGCGGTAGGAACAAAAGAGATTCTGCAAGTACCGAGGTCCCTGACTATATGGCATTATAGGTCAGTAACATGACCTTGAAGGTGATCCACCACTGAAATGGCAGCCAGTGTAGACTGTGGAGCACAGGCATGACATGACATGATCTTGTTAAACTAGTTAGCAACTTGGCTGCCACATTCTGCACTAGCTGCAGCGGTGGATATCCACCCGGAAGCCCTAGGTAAAGGGCATTGCAGTAGTCAAGGCAGGAGGTCACGAAGGCATGGACCAATGTTGGAAGATCGCGAGGCGGGACCAGGTGCTTTATCTGGGTGATATACCTCAGATGGTAAAGAGGTCTTGACAATGGCCGACACCTGAGATGTAAGTCAGACCGTCATCAAAAATAGCGCACAGATTCCGCACCGGTCAGAGTTTACTGGCTGGATACCACCAGCCGAAGCCCGGAAGGTTTCCTGCTTGAGCTTCATACCTGGACGACCTGGGTCCACCACCAACACCTCAGTTTTATCTGGGTTTAACCTCTGCCAGTTGGCACTCAGCCAGCCCTGGATCTCAGAGGTAGTTGTTAAAAACCGAGACAGCATCATTTTGTTCAGGCACAAAGGACATGTATAGCTGAGTATCATCTGCATAGCAGTGAAAACTCAGTCCATACTGCCTACAGTGTCTCCTAACGGCAGCATATACACTGTGAACAACATGGGTGATAGAATGGAGCCCTGTGGGACTCTGCAGGATAGGGGAGAGGGCTAAGGGTAATCCCGACACCACTCTCTGAGTCCTATCCACTAGGAAGGATCAAAACCACCTGCGGACAGTACCCAACAGTCCACAGATCAACTGCAGTCACTCCAACAGCATACCATTGTCCATAGTGTCAAATGCTGCAAAGAGATCAAGGAGAATCAAAGATCAAATGGGTTCTCTGATCTCTACGCTATTAGGAGATCATTAAGTACCCAAATCAATGCCATCTCAGTACTATGCCTCTTCCTAAATCTGGAGGATCATATACATAGTGGATGGTTAAATGATCCTCCAGCTGCAATGCAACCACTTTCTCAATAACCTTATCCACAAAGCGTAGGTTGGAGACAGGTCTGTAGTTAGCCAAACAGTCATGGTGAGAAAGGTTTCTTTAAGAGAGGTCTCAAAACTGCCTCCTTCAGGGGTCAGGAAACACCCTTCTCCAATGAGCTCCAGACTATCTCAGCTAGGACTGGGCTGATCACCTCAACACATCCCACAAGGAGATGTGTGGGCCCCGAATCAAACTACAGCAAGTTGATGCATGAAGCACTGGATAATCCTCATGATGTCGGTGACCACCGACTGGCCAAAATCGGACCAGTTAAACTGGGTACTCACAATTTCCTGCCGACCTCCACAACACCCAATAGAGGCGCTAGGTGGATCTCAGACCTGATGGTGGCAACCTTATTTGCAAAGAAGTGAGCAAACACATCACACTAAATTTGTGAAATGCTCCTGAGACTGAAGACAGATTGGATTGCACTATCTGTCAGTCCAAAAGAGCTGAGATGGTCAATTCTGTGCAGCGGCAATCTCCCTGTACAGGAACTCTGCCTTCTTATGGAGATTGCCGATTGACAGTCTTTATAATGATCCATCAATCTAAATCTGTCATCCAACAGGCCCGATTTCCATCAGCATCTCTCCAACTTTTCAACCCACTTGCCTCATCTCCTTCAAAGTCCCATCAAACCAGGGGACTTTGGGCGAAGAGTGAGGGGTGAACATGGACAGGAGCTATGGAAGGAGCTATGGAATCCAGAGCCACCATCACTGCCTAATTATAGGTGTGTAAAAGATCCCCAGTAATATGTCATATGTTTTATCCAGTAATTGATTTCATAGCTGCAACATCCATCCAGATACATATGTTGTATTCTTTCAGTTAAGCTCTGAGAGGGGGGTGAATCTGCATTCTAAGTAAAAAGCAACCAGAACTAAAGACAATACAGCTGAAAATGTAGATCTACCTGGGGAGACAAAATATTCTAAAGACCCATATACACATTGGTATACTTAGCATAACTCTTATAACAGTTGATAGTATTACAATGGGCTGAGCAGAGCTACTGAGAGCTTACCAAACTTCCCAATGTATTACAGGATTATATCTGGCCTATGGGATACTATGTGTATGAACCATGTGGTCCATCAATTCATAAGAATGTCAGTTTTATCTTGAAGTTTTGCAGTCATACCTTCCATTCCATATATGTCATATATTGCATCTTCCCAACTTTTTAATCGTCAGGGGTGTCGGTTGAAGCCATAATCGGGTGATCACCTTCTTAGCTGCTGCAAGGAGGATACTTATTAAGTATACCTGGTGTTTCTCTGTGATCTGCTTAGGTAAGTGTAATAATAGCACTATCTCTGGTGTAAGATGTCCCAGAGCAGAGAAGATCTCCACCAGAACTCTCCCCACTCCATCCAGAAGTCCACAAGAACAGGGCAAAACCAGAGAATGTGAGCATGTGTGAAACCTCGCATCCACATTTTTCCAGCAAGAGGAGTCCCAGCCTCTGTGTATTTAGCTGTGGTTTGTGGTGCTTGGAAGAATCGATGGCCACTTTCCAACTCCATTCCTTCCAGCTATATAAGCTTGTGGTTTGATGCTGTCTTTGCCAAATCCCAGTCAATCCCTGGTGTAAGCTCCACCATCAGATCTGCCTCCCAGTTTGCTTGTACATTATCTAACAGAGTCGTCAGAAGGTTTACCATGGCCTTATAATAATGAGACACCAAATGGCAAGAGATAATTCCCTTTGTATCTGGATAAGCAGTGTAAATAACAGGAGAAATGTCCTAAGTGACATCATACAGCTATATTTTAGTGCTTCTGAGCATGCTCAGAAATTATTTTTCAAAATTTTAACATGCAATAACTAAAAAGTACAGTTATGTAGGAACTTACCGTAACAGTAGATCTTGAGCGGTTCCTTCAGTAAGTCATTACATATGGGACTGGCACCACCTGGCGTCAGCTGCACGGCAGAACTTTCTAGCAATCCCTGATGAGGCCTCCCACCCGGCGATCACGTGACCGATGTCAGCATGGCCGTATATAATGGGCAGTCCCTCGCCCGTCCTCCAGTTCTCCTGCTGGAGCCACGAAGAGGCCTGACAACAGAGCAAACAGGATTTGAAGTCCTGTGTAAGAAATAAAATGAGGGAAGGAGGGAAGGAAAATATGACCTACTGAAGGAACCTCTCTTGAAGATCTACTGTTATGGTAAGTTTCTACGTAACTGTACTATCTTACTTCAAGAGGGTTCCTTCAATAGAGTCATTACATATAGGACAGAGTACCAAGCAGTTCTCCAAAGAGACTGAGAGAAACAAGGAGCAGGAGAAATAACGCCAATGGAAACTGGGAACCAAACTGGACCGAGCCTAGGACAGAAGGCCCTGCAAGACAGCTAGACCGAAGCTAGCCCTCCACCTAGAAGCAATGTCCAGACTGTAGCGTTTAGTAAGCATGGACAGAACTCCAAGTAGCTGCGGTGCAGATATCAGCTGCAGAGGCGTTCTGCAAAAAAGCAGCGGAAGCAACCATGCCCCTAGTAGAACGACCTCTGATGGTACCGGAAGAGGTTTTTCGTACTTTTGGTAACAATACGAATACAGTTGCCTAACCATTTGGAAAGGCACGCTTCAAAACCGCTTTGCCCTTTGACCTGGGGCAAAAGAAACAAAAAGCTCATCACAGCTAGGAAATCCTTGGTTTGGTGTGTAGCACTGAAGGATCTGATGGACGTCCATAGTGTGCAGGAGTGCCTCACCTCTGTTCCAAGGGGACAGAAAGTAAACAAGAAGCTCTATTGATTGGTTCAGTGTGCTTCTGACACCACCTTGGGTAAAAGCTTAGGATTTGTCCTGAGGACCACCCAGTCCTCGTGGAAAATAAGATAAGGCTCTTTACAAACCAGGCGTGAAGCTCCCAAATCCTTTGAGCTGACATAATGGCAACTAAAATGTCTTCCAGGAAAGGAACACATAAGTCACAGCTCATGGCGGTTCAAGCGGGAAGAGTGAGCTTCTCCAACACAAAATTCAAATCCCAAGGTGGGGTTGGGCTATGGATGGGGTTTCAAATGGAGGATCCCTTTCAGAAAAGTTTTGAGACTTCCATCTGAGCCATGGGTTTACCACCCACCAGTTCGTGGTACACGAATTTGCGAAGGTGGACCTTCAAGGAAGAATATGACAGACCTGAGTCTGACAGATGAAGGAAGTATTCCATGACTTGTGGGGCAGAACAAGAAAGGGGTTCCACTTCTTGGAGGTGCCCAGATGGATAAGCGTTTCCACTTCATGGCATAAGTCGAGCAGTGGAGGGTTTTCTAGCTCTAAAGAACCTGAGCTACTCGAGAGGAGACCCAGTGAGAAATTGCTATGTCTGCAGGAGCCACATGTGAAGATGCAGGGTCCTGAGCCCCGGAATAACAAGACAACCTTGATCCTGAGTCAGAAGTCATGGGTCACTGGAAATGGAACCAGTGATTCCTTTGAAAGCTACTGTAGACCGGGAAACAAATTTGTCTCGGCCAGAGAGGGAATAAGAATCATCCTCATCTTCTCTGCCTGAAACTTGAGAAGGACCCTCTGGAGAATGGGAAACAGAGGAAGGCATATAAAATTTCCATGTCCAGGAGAGAGAGACAGTGAGTCGTGCCAGAAAGCACCATGCCCTGCAATGAGCGAGCAAAACTGGGAAGTTTTGCATTGTATTGGGAGGCGAAAAAGTCGATTTCTGGATGCCCCCATCTTAGGAAGAGAATTCTGCCACTTCCTGATTTAACTCCCATTTGTGAGTTAGGGTCTGAGACCTGCTAAGACTGTCTGCCAGGACATTTTGAATGGCTGAAACATGCCACGGCCACTAGGGCCATCGTGCTGGACCTCCCAGTTCACACTCACGCCGCCTCCCCTGCACAGGGATACGAAGCGAGGATTCCTCCTTGTTTGTTGGTACCAAACTACCGACATATTGTCCATTTGGACCAACAATGATTCCTTGGGAAGGAGGGTCTGGAAGGCCTGTAAGGCATACAAGACCGCTCTCATCTCAGAACATTGATATGTAATGATGCCTCCAAGCTAGACCACAGTCCTTGAGCTTGGTGCTCCCTAGATGTGCTCCCCATCCCATGTCCGATGCATCTGTAGTCAGAAATGTCAGAGAAGCTGAGCTTCTGAAAGGAAAACCCAAGGAAAGGTTGCAGTGGTCCCTCCACCACAGCAATTCTTTCTGAACTGCTGATGACACCAGGGCTGGATGGTCCAGGTCATCCAGGAGTTGATCCACTGCACCTGCAAGAGACCACTGAGTAACTCTCACGTGGAGCCTCGCCAGGGAACAGTAGTGATGAAGGCTGCCATCAGGCCAAGAAGGTGGAGGATCTCCCAGACTGGGATGGTCCTGGGCGAGAAGCTACCTACAAGCCTGATGGATCAGGGTCTCCAGCCTGTCTGGAGGAAGGAAGGCTCTGCATCGGACAATATCCAAAACCACCCCAATGAACTGTAGTTTCTGGGACGGTGTCATAGATGACTTGGGAATATTAACAGTAATCCCCAGTCTGCCAAAGAGGTCCACAGTAAAGGAGAGCCTCCGGAAAGAGTCCCTGGATGGGGCTGAAATCAGCCAATCATCCAGGTAAGGAAAACTCGCAATACCCTGGCAGTAAAGAGGCCGCCACCATTGCTAGGCACTTGGTAAACACCTGAGGTGCTGAGGACAGACCAAAGGAGTGCCCGATACTGGAAGTGCTCCCTTGAATTGAAACCGCAGGAAACAGCGGTGGCTGGGGAAGATGGGATGTGCAGGTTAGCATCCTGCATGTCCAGAACGCACAACCAATGATTCTCCAGAAGGAGTGGAAGAAGACTCTGGAGCGTCAGCATCCGAACTTTTGTACTCGACAAAGCTATCGAGGCTGCTCAAGTCGAGAATAGGTCTAAAGCCTCCGTCTTTTTGGAACCAAGAAAAATGGGAGTAGAATCCCCGTCCCTGCCAGAGGGAAACATGCTCTATTGCTTCCTTGAGCAAGAGGCTTTGAACTTCTTCTCGGACGAGAAGAGCCTGATCCCTGAGTAAGAAGAACTTTTTGCAAAGATTCTGGAAGGACTCCAGAAACCCTATAGGGTGTCCTACTGACACCAACTGCAGGACCCATGCATCGGAGGTTATCGCCTTCCATTCCTGCACATGTGGGCAAACCTCCCCACACCTGGTCCTCATCATGAGGGACGGGGAGACAGGGAGTCAGAAAGTGGCAGGATGTTCAAGGAGGACCTCCTGAACGTCTCTGGTTCTTGGAGGCTGGAGGAGTGGCTGAACCCATGGCCTTGCATTTGCCCTGGTGCCAAGCAGGGGCCTGCTTTCTCTTTCACCCAGGTTCTTTTCTGAAAGTGCTGTTGCTGCTGTTGAGTGCCTTATTGGCATGGACCTTACTGATCTTAGGGCAGGACCTCTGTCCTGGAGATCAGTAATAATGTCTTTGGTGTCTCCACCAAAAACTACCGAGCCCGAAGGGGCATCCTGAATCACAGACTGAACCTGGTTTGCGAGGCCAGAGATGCGGAGGCAGGAATGCTGCCTTAAGGCAATGGCAGTTGCTGGCGCAAGCCACTGAATCGAAAAAGAGTCATATGTGGCTGTAAAGCATGCCTACAGGAGAAGCGAGAGAGTGAAGATCCTTGGCAAGCTCCTCCTTGAGGCTCAAGGGTTCCATAGACTGGACTTGGTCCTTTAACCTGGCTAAGGTAGCCTTTGGTGTGACACCAGTGGGCCACATAGTTGAGGGATCTAAGTGCACATGTGGCTGAAGCATAAACTTTTCTGCTGAACTGGTCCGTCTGCCTTGACTCTTTGTCTGGAGAAGAGGTGCTAATCTGCTTGGGTGCAGTGGAGCTGTCATGGGCAGCTGAAATGATGACAGAGTCTGCATTAAGATGTGTCTTAGAAAAGGAGCTTCCTTGTGTGCCTGGTAGATCCTGTCTGCCCTCTTGGGGACAGCCAGGAGAGAATGAGACATCTGCCAGACCATAGAGGTGAGGTCCTGGTGAGGTCCAATCCATGGAGGAATGGGGACCAGAGACAGAGACTCTAAGTCCAGGTGTTCGGCTAGTCTCGTCTCATGGGGTCCTGATCCTCTGACTCCCAGTCAAAGAAATCTTTCATGGACCTCAGAAGATCCAAGAAGGTTGGGAACTCTGGGAGGTGGAGGGGACCTTGCCTTTCGGACCCTTGGGTTCCTCCAAGGCATCCTCCGCCAACTCATCATCCTCACATCATCGTCTGCCCCTCGTCAGGAAGATTATGGAGCGTCGGAAGGGTGATGTCCTGATGTGCCGCCCCAAGACATGTACTGTGGATGGAAGAACTCCTCGGGGATGCAGACCTTGAAGAACGTGAAAGTGGGAGTCTTGTCTCCAGGTCTGACACCAATTCTGAGTGCACCCCTGCCACCAAGACTGAATTAAGGTCTTAAAGTCCGGCATAGCGGAGGAGGTGGAGGAGGAGGAGGAGCAGCAGCTGGGGGGCGGAGGAGGAGGAGGAGGCAGAGGAGGTATTACCAGTGGGGTGGGTAATGGTAACCCTGGTAAGCCTGAAAGTGGTAGTATGGGTTGTAGTAACCAGGTAGTACTGTCCAAAGGAACTCCACTCAGGAGGAGGACCAGCCAGAAATGGTCCCCAGGGTACCCGAAGGGGTAATGAGGGACAGTCCGGGGTCTAGTATAAATCACCGTCATCAGATCTGACAGAGGAGTACCCACATAGGACCGCTGCAGTGTAAATTGGTGGGGGTCCAGCAGGATAGCCAACATCAGGGGACCAACGTTGGGACTGGCACCACCTAATCCGGTGCCGGACAGGGATCCAGCATTGGAGGGGCTGGTGTAGAGGCCAGATGAAGGGTGCCCAATGGCAGGACCAGGTCTGGTGCCAGAGCTGAAGGCTGGGGCAGACCACAGGGCCCTGGCTGAGGAAGAGTTGTCAGAGTATCTGGCATTGGGATTGGAATCGCTGGATCTGACAGTGGGATCAGGGCCGGGATATTCTTTGGCTCAAAGGGATCCTCAGAGGAGGAGGGGCCTCCGCTGGAAGGCCACATGGCGAGGAGGAGCCTCCTTCCCATCACCCCCATCAGGGGCGCCAGGACAGACTCGAGGAATCCACTACACGAGGGGTTCCATGCTGTCTTCGCTTGAGGTACCCACCTGAGAAGGGAGGGTAAGGGTGAAGGAAGAGGGGAGAGGGGTGTTCTCCCCTGGTTCTACCTGGCATTGGGCAAGGCACCATTAGGCTAGCGGAGAACCATGCCTGGTGGCCGTCAGGGACGGGCGTCTTATCAGACGGAGCCGGCAGGGAGGAGCCCTGGCTGACTTATCGGCTGGTGCTGGCGAGTCCCTGAAGACTGGGAGCTGACTTACCAGTGGATGTGTGGTCCCGGAGACAGGAGCCAACTTAGTGGCCATAGTGGAGCGGCGTCGGAGAGCCGATGGTTGACTGACCCCGAAGAATTTTTCAGACTTACTGTCCAAGTCTTCTTAGGCAGTGGCTGAGAGGCGGACTTGCTCCTCAGGGCTCACGAGGCCTCAGGTTGGTTCGTGGGCGCTCCTGCTCTCAAGATTTCTCCTTGTGGTGTTTCTTGGAGGAGAAGATTTCTTGAAGAGGACTCTCTAATGCGGTCTATTTGCTTCTCTAATGAAGCTAGGCAGACTTTAGAAGGTGGGTCTCCGAAGCCTGCTGTCTTCACTTTTGGTGGCCTGATTATATGTTTGGCACTCCAAACAGGATGAGACAAGGGTGGTCTGGGCCCAGACAAATCACGACTTCAAATGACCGTCCTTATGGGGATCTACGTGCCACAGTATGAGCACTTCCTCTTGGGTGAAGACAGTAAATAAATGTAGAAATGTAAGAAAGGATGTAGCAAAGGAAAAAATAATCTGACGCAGGAACTAACACGACGATCATTGTATGGAAGTCTGCAATGTGACTGACATGAGGTGACGGGTGAAAAGAACTGAGGGGTGGGGCGGGGACCACTCAATGTATACGGCCACGCTTGGACATTGGTCACTTGACGCCTGCTGTGCAGCCTAACGCCAGGTGGCGCCCAGTCCCATATGTAATGACCTACTGAAGGAACCCTCTCAAGTAAGATCAGCTTATTATTTCTTCACAAGGCTAGTGAAGGCACATCTATGATCTAGCCCTTTCTGCCCTGAAATTTCAGACCAAGATTCCAAACCATCTGGGCTTTAGGCAAATTCAAGAAAATCCCAGCAAATTTAATGAGCGACAAAATGCTTTTTCTCCTATCTGGAACTAGGAAACCACATGTCCAACGGAACATAACTCCCCATCAGAGATTTACCATGGCTGACAGTGCATGCCAATTTTCACGCGAAATCTGTTCAATAGTTGCAAAGTTATTAAATTCAGCCGTTCTGAGTTTAACATTGAAGTGTCTACTAGCCCTAACTGCCCCTATAATATAGATACAGCAAAGTTAGGGTTGGGAGCACATTTCTATATTAAACCTGAAGTGAACCTCAATAACTTTTGAAACTGTTAACGAATTGCAATAACATGCCACGTTCTAGAGTAGGTCTCTTGGCGTGCCAGATTTCATGTTAAATCTGTTTTGTGGTTTTGAGATACAGAGTGTCAAACAGTCCTACATTTTGAGGCACTGGATGCCACACACTGCACGCCGGTGACCCGGGTTCGAGGAGCGGACTTGGGTTGCTGGGGCGGGGGATGGAGGATTGAGCGTCCCCAATGGATGCTCTCCTCCTCCTGGGTGGGTTACCAGGAGTGCCTTGAGCACCCAAGCTCCTGGGGCTGGTGGAAGCAAGGGCTTTTGGCAGACGCGGTGTCTCCTTGAGGAGCCGGAGAGAGGAGGGGCGCTGTGGGTGCTTACAGCGGTGTGAGCTAGTCGTTTGCTAGGATGTATGTCCTTCGGCCCGGCATCCTCAAGGGGTCTAATTGGGAGAAAAGGGAAAAATGAATACACCCCGGCTTCCGCGCACAAATGAAACCATGGTGGGGTTGCCTAGAGGGATGCCCAGGTGGACTGAGTAGGAGGGGTATGAGGCCAGCTGAAAAAGCTTAAAGCTATAAGCTTCCTGCAGGGTCCTAGTGCCTCTGGCTAGCCCCACCAGTGATGAGTGGGAAGACTGATACAGGTAAGATCACATATTTTACAAACTGCTACAAACAATGTTTATTAGCAATGCCTTTTGTTTCACATTGCTGGTTTTATCTGTGTCTACCTGATACTAAATGCAATGTTTCTTTAAGCCCAAACTGCACACATTGCTATATGTTGAGATAATTTACCTGTTCAACAAGGGCCTGACTTCACGTGCTTTTGGTTTGCTGGTGTCCATTTTGAGGATTACTATGGGCTCAGGCCGTGTGAAATCTGTGGGCTTTATAGAACTCTAGCATAAGGGAGTCTGGGAACAAGAAAGGTGGGACTTCCTGCCTGGGAGTTACCTTCTTTGTTTTGCAATTGTACCAGAGAAGATCTGTGTTAAAATGCTGTTTTCATGTTTTGGTTACTTTTCTGTGTGAAATAGCCATATTTAAAATTGTTGCAAACACTTAACTAAAAGTTAAGGCATGATTGGCAGGTCACATGATCTCCAGCCTCTAAAAGGAACTGGCTGAGCACAGTTTGGCAGATGAGAGAGAGAGAGAGAGAGAGAGAGAGAGAGAGAGAGATCATATGAAATGTGAACTGTGGAGGAGCAGACCTCTGCAGGAGAAAACTGGCTGATGAAAAGGGAGTAGTCGGTGCTGGGGTTGTCTCATAAAAGACTGATCAGTGGCAGTGCTAGCCAAGGCTAGGATGTTTTGGACCAGAGCTTAGTTGAACAGCTGGAGGGGTGATTGCTCTACCTAAAGTTTGGGCTTCTGGTGCAGATAGGACCACCCTCAGGTACTGGTTTTGTCCCTGTGAGCCTACTGGCTGAGTGGGAACCACCAGTCCTTTAAGCTAAGTTTTTACAGTTGCCCAAGACCATACTGACTAGTCAACCAGTATGAGCAATACAGAGGTTCCAAATTTGCACTGTTTGAACTGTTTATTTCATTGTCCATTGTGTTGAAGTCCTTATTTAATAAAGTGCACTACTCTATGGGATATTTAAAAATAACTTTTTCTCCTTCTGAGTCTTCCTCCAACCCATCCTCCCACACTGGGATGTATTGAGTTATTATCAAATGTACCTCTGGAGGAAAAATCCCATAGGTTCTTGGCTAGCCTGGTTAGAGTAGGAGAGCCCCCCATTTGTTTATATATCTCATTGCTGGAACATTGTCAATGGGGATCATAATGGAGAAGTTTATTTTGTGTTTGACCTGACCTAGATGGCACAGTGAGCTGCCAGCAGCTCCGATCAAGTGATAGAAGAAATTCTCCTTCTGGGACAATTTATACCCAAAGGTCACCTCGCATCTGGCTCCTCAGCACTGAAGGTTGGTGTCTGACTTCTGGATACTGTCCACAGAGAAGGTGAAAAGGATTCTGGCATTTAATGAAGTCATATATAAACAGTTAATGACTACAGAAAAGACCAAAGATCCATCTAGTCTGCCTGAATTTCCCTATATGTCCTAGACCAATTGTCCGTTCAGGGTTTTATCCTTTCTGGTGCACCTCCTCCTCTCCTCCCTACTGCTACTGACGTGAGCAACCACCAAACCCTTCAATATATCTGAGCCATGCTTGAAACCATTTATAGTCTTGGCAGCCGCCTGACCTTTTGCTAACAGACTGTTCCATGGCTCCAGCACATTTTCAATATAATAGAACATCTCACATCCTTCTCAAACCTTCTCCCCATTTTCCACTCATGACCTCGGTCCTTGAACTCTGTACTCCTGCTAATTAGTTCTCTGCAATTCACCTTGTTTGTTCCTTCAGGAGATTGAAGATCTCCATTGTATACCCTCTTTCACCTAGTCTCCAGTGAATACATGTTCAGTGCCATGAGATGAACCTATTCTGAACCTGGTTTAATTACAGTGGAGTATCCCAAGGATCTGTTCTTGGTCCAGCCCTTTTAACATATTCATATCAGACATAAATCATAGCACAGATATCTGAGTTTATCAAATTTGTTGACAACATCAAATTAGGTGGACCAGTTGACTCCTCAACAAATATGTATCCATGGTCAATGATCTCAAAAATATTGACGCTTGAGCTACAAATAATAAAATGTTGTTCAATGTAAACAAATGTGTGGTTCTACATTTTGGTAAGAATAACCCAAAATATCCATATTTTCTCTATAACACTGAATTGAACAAAGTTGATAAAAGCGTGATCTGGGGATATAATAAATAATCGCTTTCTGCTGTTGACCACTTTAAAAAGTAACTCAGTCTACAAATAAGGTCTTAAACTGTGTCAAAGATCATTTACCAACATGAATGAACATATTATTCTTCCTCTCTATAGAATCTATATCCACCCATACTTGGACATTTGTTCCCCTTCTGGACCTGTACTTTAATCAAGATATTTAAATCTTGGAAAGGGTTCAAGAAGAACAACAAAATGATTCCAAGGCTGAAACAAGTCCTTATAATAGGTTGGAAAAAACTGGACTTGTCAGCCTGGAAGAAAGGAGGAAAGAGAGGACCTCCTCAGTTGTACAACATTTTACACAACCCAAAGTCGATGACATCTCGTGGCTTTAAATTCCTCAATAGATCCCCAAATCTGCATTGTCACAAATATCAGCTAATGATTCCCAAAGCCTACACCACCAAAAGATATAACTTTTCACAGAGTGGCTAGGGACTAGAATAAGATACCTCAGTATGTTGTAGATGCTCCTACCATTGATACCTGTAAAACAGACTTGATAAGTTCCTTAACTGGAATCTTCGCTCCTCCAGGTAACCAGATATACCCATGTTGTCATGGGAGACATTCTAGATGGGCACAAGCCTTCTTATGTCTTACTTAAACTGAGATGATCTTTGTAGGATTGGCCCTGTTGGCCTGAATCATCTTGGTCATCCTAAATTGCACTGTCTCTGGTCTGTCCCTATCCTTTCTTAGGTGAGGACACAAGAACTGAGCACAGTATTCCAGGTGCAGCTTTACCAATGACCGACTGTATATAAAGTAGAACCTACTCTTTCTTGATGTTAATACCCTTCTGATGCATCAAAGCATCCTATTAGCCTTACTGTAGGCCTTGTCACACTGGCTTCATTGTTTGAGGGATCACTAATGATGACTCTAGGTCCCTTTCCTCTACCTCAGTGCTCAGTTTAACCCTACATTTCCAGTATTCTGTCCCGTTTTTCCCTAGGTGCATTGCCTAGCATTTGTGGCATTAATTTCAACTGCCAATCCTTAGAACCACCTCTCTAGCCTTTGTAGATCACTATGTATCCATGATCCCTTTATTGCTATCTGCCCTAGTGCAGAACTTGGTGTCATCTGCAGTGACACAGTTTGCCCCCAGATACCCTCTCTAGTGTCACTGATGAACATATTGAAAGGACAGGTCCCAGACAGATCCCTGCAGCACCCTCGTGATTCCCTCTACTGGTTTGACCCCATTTGCCACCACCCTCTACTGGCTCTCCTTCAGCCAGCTTCTTACCCATCTTTGTCATTAGCCATGCCCAAGCCATCCAGCTTCTTCTGCAGTCTTCTGTGGCACTGAGTCAAAAGCCTTGAAAAGAGTAAATCCAGAGCATGGCCCTTATCTGCTACCTTTGTTCTTGTCAAAGAAAACTATCAGATTGATCTGACAAGACCTCCTGCCACAGACCCATACTGTTTAGACTGCTGTTCTCTGTTTAGTCCATAAGATCCTCTTTGATCAGTTACTCCATCAGTTTACTCACTACAAAGGTAAAGCTGACAGGTCATTAATTCCCTGGTTGCTTCTTGCCCCCCACTTGTAGTGGGACTCACGTTCTCAATCTTTTGGAACTACCCTGTCTGAACTGAGCTACTGAATAGCTCTACTAGGGAGTTCATCCAGTTCTGCAGCAAATTCCTTGAGCAGCTCTGGATGTATCCCAACCTGCCCTGTGGCCTTATCATCGCCTTTAGGTCCAAGCCCCTTCTGATCCCTTTCTCTGGCAAATACTGGCTGCCTCATTTCGGAGTGCTCCTTACAGCCATCTTGATGTCAGTTTCAGACAGGGGTCCACCTTCTTCCTTGTAGGGACAGAACAGAAGTAATTGTTCAAGATGGCTGCTTTTTGTTCATCTTCCTCAATACCTCCCCTCTTGTAGCCTAACATTACCCCCTCCATGCTCCTTTTTTTCCTTAGGAGACAGTATAGCATAGTGTTTAAGGGCACTGAGCTGTAAACCTGGAGACCTGGGTTTGAATCCCATCAGCCCCTTGCATACTGTGACCCTGAGCAAGTCCTTAACTTCCTTGCTCCCACATCACACCAGGAAACAGGCTCCGGCTTAATGTGCCTTTCCTGGTTAAACAGTACCCCATTAAAATATATCAGAACAGTTGATTTTCTCCACCCTTGACCTCCTCCACAATACACAGTTCCATGCCTGTCTTTGCCTCCTGACCATCCTCTTTGCATCTCTAATTTCATTTTGTACTCTTCTATTCCTCCTCCCTGGCTTTTCCTTGTACCTGGTGAAAGCCTTTCACTTAGCCCTCACTGCTTCTTTAACCTTTTCTGAGAACCATAGTGGTCTCTTGTACCTGTTACTTTTGTAACAATTCTTGTTCATGGCTGTTACTTCAGGAATGGTCCCACTGACTGCCCTCCATATTTCCTCCATACCTCTGATGCCATCCCCTGGTCAGTTTGTTTCAGACCAGCTCCTGATCAGGTTGAAGTCTGCTCTTCTGAAATCTATGGCTTCAGTTTTTGATAGGGCATTCTAGTCCTGAGGGCCAGACTGAAGTAAATGGAGCTACGGTCTCTGGACCCCACTGGCTCCACTCACCATCCTTGAGCTGGTGAGCACCAAAACAAGAATAGCTGCCTGCCTTAGGGGAGTTCCTTAACCAGCTGCACCAGCAGGCAGTCCTGCAATGTACAGTGCCTTCAGAAAGTATTCACCCCCTTGATTTTGTCACATTTGTTGTGTTACTACCAGAATTTTAATGCATTGAAATGATTTTTCCCCTTGATTCACACAGCATACTCAACAATTTAAAGGGTCAAAATATTTTATTATGTAACAAAAATTTATGAAACATTAAAACTGAAATATCTTGTTTATTAAGTATTCACCCCCTGAGTCAATACTTTGTAGAAGCACCTTTGGCAGCAATTACAGCTTTGAGTCTTCTTGGGTATGTCTGTATCAGCTTTGCACATCTGGATTTGGGGATTTTCTACCATTCTTCCTTGTATTTGCTCAAGCTCTGTCAAGTTACATAGATACATAGACAGTGTCGCAGATAAGGGCCTATGGCCCACCCAGTCTGCCCATTTGAGCTTGTAAGTTCAGTTTATATTTTCCTAGAAGTCTGTTGCCCTTACCCTGACCTCCAGAATTCCTTTATGTCTATCCCATACATTCTTAAATCCGTGATTGCTTCAGCCCCACCACTTTCTCTGGCAGGGTGTTCCACTTGTCCACCACCCATTCTGTGAAGAAATTCTTCCTCATGTTTCCTCTGAACCGTTCTCCTCTAACTTCATCCCATGCCCTCTAGTCCTGGAACATCTTTTCGCTTAAAAATAGTGTATTCCTGCACCCTGTTCCTCCTGTGAGATACTTGTATGTCTCTATCATATCCCTCTCTCCCTCCTCTCCTCCAGGGAGTACATGTTCAGTTCCTTCAACCTGTCTTCATAGGACTTGTGATGCAATCCATGCACCATCTTTGTTGCCCTCCTCTGAACCTTCTCTACCCTGTCTATGTCCTTACATAGGTATGGTCTCCAGTACTGTACACTGTACTCCAGGTGGGGCCTCACTAGTGTCTTGTATAGCGGAATTATGACCTCCCTTTCCTGCTGGTGATGCCCCTGCCTATACATCTCAGCATCCTATTTGCTTTTACCTGCTGCCTTGTCACACTGTTTCCCTACCTTGAGGTCATCAGAGATGATAATCCAAAGATCCTTTCCTGCTTGGTGCATGCTATATCCTCACCCCCAACTGATATATTGTGCCAGGGTTTTGTGCTATATGCATTATCTTGCACTTCTCTGCATTGAATTTCAACTGCAACCCCTGACCATTCTTCAAGTTTCTGCAGGTCCTTCTCATTCTGTCTACACCTTCTGGTGTGTCTACTCTGTTACAGAGCTGTTGGATGGGGCGTTGGTGAACCGCAATCTTTAAGTCTTTCCACAGATTCTCAATGGATTCAAGACTGGGCTTTGGCTGGGCCACTCAAGGACATTCACCTTCTTGTTCTGAAGCCACTCCAGTGTTGCTTTGGCTGTAGCTTGGGGTCGTTGTCCTGTTGGAGCGTAAATCTTCACCCCATTCCAAAGTCTATTGCAGACTGATGCAGGTTCACCTCAAGGATGTGCCTGTATTTGGCTCCATTCATTGTTCCATCTATCCTGACAAGTGCCCCAGTCCCTGCCACTGAAAAGCATCCCCATAACATGATGCTGCCACCACCATGCTTCATGGTAGGGATGTGTTACACGGGTGATGAGCTGTGTTCGGTTTGCACCAGGCATAGCGCTTTGAATTCAGGCCAAAGAGTTCAATTTTTATTTCATCAGACCAGAGAATCTTTTGCCACATGGTCTCAGAGTCTGCCACATACCTTCTTGCAAACTCCAGGCATGCTATTGTGGCCTTTTCTCAGGAGTGGCTTCCGTCTAGCCACTTTCCATAGAGGCTACATCTGTGAAGTGCTGCAGAGATTGTTGTCCTCTGTGCAGGTTCTCCCATCTCAGCCATAGAACTCTGTAGTTCTGTCAGGGTGGTCACTGGGTTCTTGGTCACTTCCTGACCAAGGTCCTTCTTGCCCGTTGCTCAATTTGGGAGGACGGCCTGCTCTAGAAAGAGTCTGGGTGGTTCCGTAATCTTTCCATTTCTAATGATGGACTTGACTGTGCTCCTGGGAACTTTCAACACCATAGAAATGTTTTATACCCTTCCCAGATCTATGCCTTCTCACAATTCTATCACAGAGTTCTACGGACAGCTCCTTGGTCTTCAAGGTAGAGTTTCTGCTCTGACATGCATTGTCAACAGTGGACCTTATATAGACAGGTGTATTTCCTTTGAAATCATGTCAACCATTTGAACTGACCACAAGTGGACTCCATTCAAGTTTTAGAGTGATCTCACAAGGAAATTGGATGCACCTGAGCTCAATTTGGTGTGTCATAGCAAAGGGGTGAATACTTATCAAATCAAGACATTTCAGGTTTTATTTTAAATTACATGTACAAAAATTCCAAGTTTCATTCCACTTTGGCATTATACAGTAATTTGTGTAGATACGTGACAAAAAATCCCATATAAATGTATTTTAATTTGAGTTTGCAACATCACAAAATGTGACAAATCCAAGGGCAGTGAATACTTTCTGAAGACACTGTATCTAACAGAGCCTGACTTCTGGTGCACCTGGCCACTGGAATGTCCCAGTCGATATCCAGCGTGTTCAGCTCGTCCCACCACTACAACTTCATCCTTCTTTACTTCCCTTGACAGCTCTTCCTTGAGCTCCTGTCTCACTCTGCCCTTGTCCTGGTGGTCTATTGATCACTCCTACTTTATTTTCTTGCCTGAGGCATCGTGAGGTGACTGCAGTGACTCTGTTTCCTTTGCTTCCCCAATGTATCCATCCTTCACAACCTCTGTGCCCTCCGTGACATATGGGCTACACCCCCTTTACCTTACCCTTTATCCTGTCGAAATACTGCATGATCTAGGACTAGTAACTCCCAGTCATTGTTCTCTGTAGCTGAAGTTTCTGTGGTGGCTAGGAGGTCCATCTCAGTGTCTGCCACTGATGCCTGGAACTCACTTATTTTATTACCCATACTCCTTCCAACTAAGTCTGGATCCTCCTCTACCATAAGGAGTTTGAGCTTGTCTCTTTTGGGTTCTCATCCGCTTGAGTTGGACTTGCACCTAACAAAAGATGGCATCTGAGGTGCAGTATTAGGGGTGCTGTACTGCTGGGGTGTGCCGTCTGGATGAGACATTAAATTGAGGTTTGGAGGCAGTATGGCGCAGTGGTTTAAGGCTCTGAGCTGCAAATCTGGAGACCTGGGTTTGAATCCCACAGCCCCCTTGCATACTGTGTGACCCTGAGCAAGTCACTTAACTTTTCGTGCTCCCAGGTTGCACCTGCAAGCAAAGCTTTCAGCTTAGTGTGTCTCACCTGGTAAAATAATTAGTAAAAAAAAAAAAAAAGATCCCTTCTACTCATCCTGGTGTTGTCCTAGTGGGTAGCCAGGTGGAAGTAAAGAACCCAGGGCACTCTTCAGAAAGAGTAGGGGACATTCCGGCATCCTGGCCTAAATTCCCTTCCCATAAACTGTTAATGCAACCGTCCCAGCTGTGTGTGGGTGTTGATGTGCGATATGGCCGCCACTACACATTCAGTCACTTCACTACCAGTCTAGCATTGCTTGTAAAGTGGTTTGGGATACACTGTGTATGAAACGTGCTATAGAAATACTGATTCTTCTTCTTTTTTTCTATGAAATGACCTTGATATAATAGTAATGACAGTAGGGGGCTGGCAGGTTGGTTCTCAGGAATAGTGGCACTGAGTACCATGGAACATGGCCTCAGCCTCTGTCTTATCTTGGGCCACAGTGCCAGGTGCCATTATTCCCTCACACACCTACCAATCCCCAGTTATCGCAAATACCCCTTAAAGTAGATGCAGGTTGAGCATGCAGCCTTTGCAGTGCATCTCAGGCTCATCTAACCTGGGCATGAGAGTTGGGCATGGGATGCCAACCGGGCTTCCACAAGGCAGCATACTGTGCTATAGTACTCCCAGCACCACGGATCAGACACTCGACTAATTGTGTAACTTAAACTTAAAAGGTTAGAAAGTTTAAAGCAGTGATTATAATTTTTTCAAAAGAAATTTCAAATATAGTCCTATGATTACGTTGATTGCTAGACATTACCATTTACAAGAAAAAATCCAGATGAAATGCCCTTTCTCCCATTGATTTACTAATTTAATAGCATATTTAAAGCTATTTATTTCCCATATGCTTCATATTTTATGGTTACGCGTAATAAAGAATATCCATCTGTTCAATGCTGTTGACTGGAGGATGACATCCTTTAGCTATTCCACTGTTCCCAAATTAACGGTGCTAGACACTGAGAAGGTCTTTACCGCTTTAATATTAGGATACAAAAATGTATAAAAATTATTACAGCACAGTTAGTTGATAATTGCATTGGGTTCTGACTTTACTGCATGCTCAATAATATCATGACCCGAAACCTCATAGCTTATTAGCTCACAGCAAATCATCTATTTATTGCCTCATTCTTCAGACATAATGAAATTTCCATTGAAATTGCACTGTATTTCAATCACATTTTACATGTTCAGAAAAGATAAATTAAAGTTGGAAAACCCATTTGGAAAACATCTCCCTACTGCAATACATTTGTTGTTCAGATAGTAATTATCATGTATACTTGTTTAAAAATCCACTCTTAGAAACCCACATCAGCATCAGGATTTTGCAACCTATTTTGGATGCAATACCAGGTTTCCCAATGATACTGTAAGTTAATCTCAAATAGTTGAGTCCCTATCTTGGGTGCTTTTTAAACCTACTTTATTTTAGCATTTATAGATAACAAAGAGATAACATAACAAGAATCATACCAATAAAATAACAGAATAGTAATAATCAACAAAGAAAAAATTTACATCATTGCAGGGTTGTATGTCATTGTAGTTAAACCAACGCCAAGAAAGACTAAACTTGTATGTGAGTGTATATAGTACATAAAACTTTAGATTCAAGAACTTTAACACACTTTTAAATTCAATCAGTTTTCATTATGACCATTGTCAAAAGTTTGCATTTTGAATGAGACGAAGAGTAGATTGCAGCTCACATAGCTTAGGGAGGAATAAGGTGCTTTTTATGTTTGCTTGCACGCATGCTAAGAAACATTGTGGCAGCTTGGAGAGAAAGGTGGCTGTGGAGATGCGGCACTGTGGCAGCCAATGCCGGTGCTGCATTTTGGGCTTGGCAGTGCTCAACCAATGCAGGCCCAGTGTCCTGATGACACTGGTTCTTCAGAAGTGCCACCAACTCAATGTCATTTCGCCGCTGCAATCAGGGGTCGCCTCATCATTGCAGCGCCAGCCATTCGCTGCAATGAGAGAACGATCCGTCATTGCAGGGCGCACCTTGCCTGGTGTAACATTTCCGGGAACATGGCGGCTCTATGCCGCTGACTCAGAGCCCATGAAAGCCAACGGATGCCCAATCCCTGTCAGCACGCCCCCACCCAGTTCATTTACCGACGGGGAGTCCACTCCCATTGGCATAATGTCCCCTCAATTTCATTGTGTGCTGAAGGTGCCCAATCCCCTCAGCATCATGCACCCCCACCACGTTTCTTCTGTGCCGATGGGGGGCCAATCCCTGTCGACTTCAGTCCCCCTCCGTTCCAGTTGCCGACAGACGAGGCCCACACCCGTCGGCATAATGGCCCCCAATGATTTCACGTCTGTGCCGAGGGAGTGCCCAATTATGCTCGGCATCATGCAACCCCCATTCGTTTCTGTGCTGATGGAGGCCCAATCCCCATCAGCTTCGGGTCCCTCCCACAAATGCCGGTGGCACACTGGGAGCCCACCCCAGTGTATCAAACACAGCTGCAAAAGTAGAAAACCCACGCTAGTGTCTGTATTTTTTAACCTGTAAAACAAGAAAACGGCCCCTCAAAGTGTTTGGTGCCCTCCCAACCCGTGCCCACCCTCTGTGTGTACCCCACCTCCCCACACCCCCACCCCATTACTTACCTCTGGAGCCCAGCGCAGCGATCTTCGGTGGACCGGGAACACGCTCTGCACTCTTCAAAGCAGACCGGCACTGAAGAAATGCCGGTAAGCATAAATAGGATTTTTGCGACTTTGGTGCATATCTCAGGCATTTTGGGAATTTTGGCACAAATTTTCGACATGAGGTTATTGGGACCCTCCTCATGAATCCAGTCACTGCCATGGCATTATTTGGTCCCGAAAGGTGATTTCGCTGTCACTGCGCAGAATCACCTTTCGGGACCGATGAACAATGACAGTGCCACTGTTCATAAGGTGGGCTCTCCAAAAGCCTATGTTGCAAATTTGGTGAAAAATCCAAAATGACTGTTTTACACGGTGTACATTGCGAAGTTTCCATGCACGCCATAACTCTTAATTTGTAATATTTTTCATTCCAGATTTTCAACATTGGCATTTTCCACACCTCCTTATGAACAGTACAGCTGTCATTTTAAACATCCTGGCCGAAATGTGTTTCGCACTTCCAGTGCAGAATAATAGCACAGTCGCTGTGGGAAATCAGTGTTTGGGACAGATTAAGAAAATCACAGTGACACTGTTCATTAGCTGAAGGTTCTAAAATGCCTATGTTGAAAATTTGGTGATGAAAGTCCATAAAATGACTGTGTTAAAGTGTGCATTGTGCAGTTTCCATGCACCTAGTAATTCCAAATTTGTAATATTTTTCAGAATTTTCAACACTGGCATTTTTTCACACCTCCTTATGAACAGTACAGCTGTCATTTTTCATATCCTGCCCAAAATATGCATTTACAATCTGGCAGAATAGCATGGTTGCTGTGGGAAATCAATGTTCGTGATAGATTAAGAAAATCATAGTGACAGTGTTCATGAGCAGAGGTCACAAAATGCCTGTGTTGAAAATTTGATGAAATAATTCCACTAAATGACTGTGTTACGTGCATGTGTTGTGCAGTTTCCACGTACGTTCAGAAGTTTGAGCATTTTAATATTTTCACTACAGATTTTCAACATTGCCATCTCTTCACACCTCTCTATGAATGGTATAGCTGTCATTCTTCACATCCTGCTGATCTGTGTGTTTCGTACATCTGGCGCTGCAATGGAACGAGTCGCTGTGGGAACTGAAAGTTCAGGGCGCATTAACAAAATCACAGTGCCACTGTTCATGAGAAGAGGTCCCAAATGCTTTCATGAGTGTGGGTCACAAAAGGCCATGTTAAATTTGTAGTGCAAATACAACAAACGCCTGAAGTGTTGGGTTTCTAACCATAACGTCCCACCCTGTACAGACTGACAGGCATCAGGAGTGTGCCTTTGGATTGCCAACTGTAATGCTCATGCCATTCCACCCCACCCTGCAGCTAGTGACAGGCATTGAGGGTGTGCCTTGGACTCTTTGTCCCCAGAGTTCACCCCATTCTCCTACATTGCACCCATTTCAGCGTATGTCCTTATGGAGTGGGGTGACTGTAAAGTCGAACACCCCAAAGCACACCTCAACACTTGTCAGTGTCTGCAGTATAGGGGTGAGGTGAGAATTGCATGAGCGTTATGGGCGACAACCCAAATGCATACCCCAAAGCCTGTCCGTCTCTGCAGGTGGAGGTGGGGTTGGCGTGAAGTTCAATACTTCACTGCCATTCCTACTCTGCATCTGTCTAACTACTGCATTCCCAATGCCAATACCAGCAAGCAAAGATTCGGCATTGACAACGCTTGTTAGACTGAGTATCTGGTTGAAAATGTGAACCAACTGCTGTGCATAACTGAGTATGAAGAAAACTTAAAGAGATAGATAACAAAAAGAGCAAGCAGAAAATGTTTTCAATTTTTAAAAATAGTCAGTTGTACTTATTTCTGAAGTATTTTAATTTTTCCTTTTCTACTTGGAAGACTTTTACTGATTTATTAGTTGTTGTTGACTGGGAAAGGAGGCTAGGTAATTCTGCCTATTTTCAGCCTTGACCTGGGGTGGAGATGCAGATGCAAACTGAAATATTACATTATTCGAATCAGGTTAAGCTGTTGGGGTATTTTTAATGAAAATTATGGGGAAATTTGGGTAGGACGCTGGAAAAATTCTCCTACTCTTTTTGAAGTGCCAGGGATCTTAAACGTCCACCTTAACAACCATCAGAGCAGGCAGATGGGACCTTAGTTTAATGTCTCATATGAAAGACATGTTAACTGTGAGGAAAGAGTGGTACTTTACCTGGAGACTGCCATACAGTATCTAGTTCTAGTCCTCTTCATACCTCATCAGCATTCTGACCTCACTTATTGTGACATCACTAGTGACCAGTCTTACAGCAGGTGATTGGCTCTTCTTGGTTAGTTTTGATGTCACAGATAGTGAGGTTATGAGGCTGACGATGCCTGAGGAGGAATGAAACTAACTATGTCATCCTCTAGGTAGAGTACAGCTTCACACATCACATCATGTTCTGTCAGGGCAGAACATCTTCCAATTAGCAAAAGGTCAAATAATAAAATACTTCAGAGATAAGAAGGAATAGTTCTTGATCTTTGAAAGTTAATATTAATTTCAGGCAGTACTCTAAGTCTTTAACTGGTGCTCAGTTTTAGAGTTCAGTTTTGCAACAGGGCAGTGGAAAGACAGCAGTTACGTTGGAGTATTATCAACAAGACAAGGCCTGTTTACACTAGAGAATAATCAGCCAAAATGCCAGTGCTAACAAAGAACAGGAGCAGCAGTCACAAAACCTGAATCAGAAAGACAAACATGTAACTGCGCTAAAACGAAGGAAAAGGTACTAAGTAGTGGTATAGAGTGACATTTATTTAACACACACACACACGTGGTTATGTGTTGTGTCTTTCTGTTTACACTACATGCTGGGAAGTTCAGCATTACACCTTACTGCATGGCGCCACTGATCCAGCATTTTCTGAGTGTAACCACACTGAGCCTCCTATCATCCACTATTAGCAGCAATGTTGTGATGCATGAGGACAGAACAGTTACTTCCATAACTCCAGATCAAAAATATCTTCTCCATAGAGCCACACTCTTTGGTCTTAGGTCCAGAGGTGGTAATACCCCATGGGAGCAAACATTTTGTCAGGCACTGACAATGGTTTCAGAACTGGTGCATGTGTGACATGATGTGCTGGAGCCAGTGACTAAAAGGTTAAGCTTGAGGTTTGATGAGTGGGAGAAACCTGCCTCACTGCCTACTCTATATAAGCCAGCTTCCATCAACATCATTCAGAAGCCTTTCTTTGCTACAGCTGGAGGTTTTACAACTCCACCCCATCCTGTTTGGTCCATGCCTTCTACAATTCTTTGGGTTACTATGCTTTGCCTTCTCTGGCTGTGGCATTGTGTTGCCTGCTTTTCTCTATGGTAGCCACTCCTGCTGTCTCCTGTACTCTTTTAATCAGTGCTTACTTACCTGCTGTATGTTTTCAGTGTGCTGACTTATTCTATGTCCTGCATCTGTCATGCTGCTGTACTTCAGTTTTGTTTTTCCAGTCTGTTTTACCTGCTGCCATAAACAGCACTAACAACATTTTCACTGCAGTCCCTCTGCATGCATTGCATTCCAGACAGCACCTGCAAACACTTGAACTCCAGCTATTGCAGCCAGCCATTCTCAGTCATCAGCCATCACTCAGTCAACCTGTTTCAGTATTTTCACTACAGTCATGGTTGTACTACAGCTCTTGGAATACCTGTTCATGGCTGAGTGTTCACTATGATAGTGTCTCTTGATATGCATTCATATTTTCAGTGCCTTGTCATTCATTTCATTGTCTATCATATCAGTCATTCTTCAGCAGTCCTTATTAAGTCCAATCCAGTCCATCAATCATTCCTTCCGCAGTCACCCTTCAGTCAGTCCATTTCTGCATCATGCTATCAGACTCTGTGAACATACTCCTACTGGCCATTATCATAGTCCAAGAATTCTGCCACTCGCTCCCTTGAAGGCCACATTTTAAAGGTGAGTCCCTTATTGAACAAGGGACCCCTCATGCTGTCCATCTCCTTTGGTGTCTCCCAGCAACTCCCTGGGTGGTATGAAGGTTTATAGCTCAGGGAAACTTCAGCCTACAGACCCATGGTTGGTGGAACCTCACATTAGTATTTACTTCAAGACTTTAACTGATAAAGCATGTGGTCCTAAGCCCAAATGGGTTCCTTTAGCTGTGCAGATGACATCACAGCACCTCCAAAAGCTATTCTCCTGTGTCTGCCTAAGGTCTACCTTGTCTCATTCCATATCCCCATCCTTTAATTTTCCCTTCTTTTAAGTTCTGGGCCATACTATTGATCAGCAAGTAACTCATGCTGGGGACCCGAGTTCAAAAGCAAGCTTGGCATGCTGGCTGGGCAGCTCTGAGGGTGGGAGGCTGTGGCACTGGCAGTCCTCCCAACCTGGGAGGGAGGAGGACATCTGGGTCTGCCATTCTGGTCACCCCCAGCAAAGAGCCAGAGTGTGACGTGGTCCACAGATGCAGCGCCAGATGTTAGGGTAGGTGGGCAGGACTGAACAACATGGGTCTAAAACAGTTGAAATGAGGCAGGCTTTGTGAAGCCCTGCCTGCTCTGCCACCACCCACACCATCAGCAGTGCATGGGTAGGTAGTACATAACAACATATAGGAATTCTCGAGCCAGGGTTACCACCCACAAGCCTATGGCAAGGAGAAAAAAATGAAGTAATGACTCACACAGACAGCTGCCCTCTAATGCAAGTTAAGCAGGGCATCATGCTCCCAAAGCATACAGCAGTAGTCTAAGGATGCCCAGGGCAATCTGTGAGTTCCAAGCACCAAGGCAGTCAGTGTGTGTATAGATGCTTTCCCTTATAGATGTAGAACATTAAAGTTTTGGAGAGCAACTGACCAATCAACCCAGTCTCACAATACAGGAAAAATTTGAGAGAACATCAAAAGGCGTGGTTGGAAAACCACATGCATTTGTGACAGACATAAAAAGCTTACTGTTCTCTTGCCTTTGTTGCTGATACCCCATGGGGAATGAAAAGACTAAAACAGACAACCCATGAATATGGTAAGCAAGGATGCAACCTAGAATGAGTAAACTGAGAGAAAAGAAAATCACATAGCTGGCTGTGAACCTCAGTGTAGTGAAGTCCATAACATTTGACCAAAGGAAAAACAAATCTGTATGAAACAGGTTTAGTGCCTGGTGCCCACCCAAGGTGGGGCATACATTCTGATTTTAATACATCTGGTATTGCACCTTAAATATTTAGGGAGAAAATGTTGCCATGGACATGATGGCACTGAGAAAGCAATGTTACTGGAGAGATCACGTTAGATTTAGCAATAATGCGACAGGGTGTGTGTTGTGCTGGGATAACGTCACGCCTGGGGTGATTAGGCCACGAGCGCAGGCCAAGTGCCACTAATCACCCCAGAAGTGACGTTATCCCAGCACAACACACCCTGGTCGTGCATTATTGCTATTATACAATGGCCTTTGTAAAAAAAAAAAAAAAGAAAAGAAGAAAATAGGGATAAAATACTCTTTAAAAGTATTTTAGCTATGTGTATGTTTATATATATAAAAAATCCCTTGTTGCTAGTGCTGGCCAGCAGGTGGCAGTGTCTGTATATCTCCGTTTCATTCTGTCATGCTTTCAAAGTCCCTGTGCTGTTTTCGGTTTCCCTTTGAGCAGCTGAGAACACAGTAACCCCCACCATGTCTGCTAATTTTTTTTCTGCTTTGTTTAGCAATTTACTGCAGGCTCTGTGGACGGATGTTCAAGGAAACCACTTAGCGAGGATTACAGGCATTTCAGTTTCACTGTTGGGTCGGCTGGTGAGCAGTGGAGATGGTTTAATGAGGAAGGTAACGTTGTGTTCTGGGACAAGCGGTTTTAAAAATATGCTTTACTGTCCAAGGGAGAAAGGAAAATGACATGGCAGTTGTAAATTTAGCGCAAAGTTGACTACAGGTGGTCTCGCTGTGTCAGCTCGGCTCGTTGACCGTGTTGAAAAGTGAAGCCAACAACTTTGCTGAGATTTAGGATTAAAAAAAGAAAACAAAACTGCCGGTGAGGTTTTTGTTGTTGTTGGAATGAATACTGACTTGGTGGGAGGAACTTTGCAGTTTTAACGGGATGTATTGTGGAGATGGCATTGGAGCAGCGATGACTTAAGCGTGCTGTCAGCGAGGATCACTCCACACAGCCCGATTGATCGCAGTCATCTGGCTGCTGGGACTAGACCCGTGATGTTGTACTAGGATAACATCACGGGTCTAGTCTCAGACTGACCAATCAGAGCCCAAGATTTTTTGCCATTGTATAATTTATCAGTGATGCCTTTTACAACAGCACTGAATAAAGCAGCTTCCTTATGAAATAGGATTTCCAACAGTGTTGGCAATCGAAAGACCATTGAGGGACAGCATTAAGCAGCCACATTGACGCCTCTGTCAAATAGTCACAACAACATGTTAAGACTACAAAACAACAAACAGGTTGATGCACACACCAAACTTCGGTTCTGAAAAGTTCTAATTAATCGTTGTGTAGAACAACTCGGTGAAACAGCATGGTGAACACCCTTGTGCATCACCTTTACCAGGCTTCATCAAGGGTGGTGTCTTAAGTTTCCTATTAAAGGGGGAACTCAACCTCAGAGACATGAAAGTCTCAGTCCTCAGAGGGAAAAACTGAGGTTCAGGGCTTTCTGGGTCATTCTTTCCAGAAGGTAGGATGGGCGAATATGATTGATCCTGAGGGAATGGAGGGTGGCAGACTTCATAGCTCCACAACACTCACTGTGAAAACTTGGATGTTCCCCAGAATGACACAGTCAGGGGCCCTACGGTGGGTTCTCACTGGGACTGGCATAGCCATGACTTCCACCTGAGACAGACATCAGATGCCAAGCAAGGTACCACCTCAAAGGCATAGTAAGACACCCTGATCTGATTTTGAGCTGCTCTATGCCCTTGGCAACTATGCCAAGGCTTACACACACTTTGTCACTTGCAGGCATTTCAGACAGCAAGGCATACATCTGTAACCACGGAGTTACTGGTAAGCGCTGTTTGGGTTTGGTGTGATGCTATTGTAAACAGCTTCCTCCCAAAGTGTCCATCTGCCTAGATTCTGATAATGGGGTGTTCTGCCCAGTTGCAGATATGGGTCTGCTCACCATCTGTGTCAGGAGAGATGTCAGTTTCACAGTGGGTGACTGATCTCTCCAGGACAGGAGACCCAATTGGAGCAAAGAGATCTAGTCAAGAAGCCCCTCAAGTAGGGGTGGCGATGAAGGTAAGCCTCTAGACTACTGTGGTGGCCTTTCTTCAGTGCAGTATGCCAGGGAGAGATCACTACTCTACCCTGACTGGGCAACATAAAAAGCCCATTAGCACAGCATTGGGATTTCTGTCCACTAAATAGGGCCAGTTCAGTGCCCCTACATGTCCCTCATAAACCAATGTAAGAGTACCTCTTCCATGGCAGAGGAGATATAGACAAAAGATTCATTATTTTCAGAAAACAATGTCAAGGGATAGACGGCCAGGACCTCAGCAGAAGATGGAACTGGGGTGGTGCTAAAAACAGCTCCAGGTTAGTTTCCCTGAACCAGTACTGTCCATTCTCCATCCACTGACAGAAATGCTGCTGGGAAAATTGGATCAGAGACCTAAGGGTCTCAGCCACCCTATAAAAAATGGACTGAGGCACTTCAGGAAGCAGCCTGAAAGGGGTTTTGGTGGCTTGTTGATCAATTGAACTTGTGCCCAGTCTTGGACCTTGTGGCTCACTTGGATTCCTAGCCCCAAAAGTAGTAGCAAGTGAAGACTCCCAAATAAGGAGCACCATCAGTGGTGTCTAGAGGATGGGTGTCCATGGAGGGAGCCCTGGCTGGATTATGACTGGCTAGTCCTTGGAGGCCCTGTTGCATGGACCACTCTGTATCTAGAGTCAATGCTGATGCAGATACCCAAGGAAGCTACTACACCAGTGCTGGCATTGAGACATGCACAGACATTGGAGTCGACAGCAGTGCCAGCACTGGCACTGAGGCGAGACCCATTACCCCAATACTGGTCCTGCAAGTGGCATTGATGCCAGGCCCAGTGCCAACTTTCAGTGTCAGTGTTGTCAGGATGGTGGTCAACACTGAAGATGGTGTCATCCTAGCAAAGGGTGGTCTGGTGCTAATAGCTAACAGACCATGGTGGGTGCTCCTGCAACTGCCTGGAAGGGTTGAAAGTCTGCCATCTACTTTCTGAGACTCTGTTACTCCTTCTGCCCTACATGACAGCAGTCCAGTTCAGTGATTAGGAAGTACTGGTGAGTTCACAGCCTTTTCTTCTCATCATCATTCTCTGAATAGGCAGAAGAGGATGTTTAGCTGGCTATTCAGTCAATGCAGGAAATATTAAATTATGAGTACTCCCACATGTGTCGGTAGAGTCCAAATCAATGGAATTGGTGCCTTTATTTTCCACATCAGCTCCCTTCAAGCAGTCAATTCCGGTGGCAGTGGCTGCATCAAAAGCCACTTTGGGCAATGTTTGTTGCAGATCCTGGGATACCTGTTGGCACAGAGTGGCTCTGCCAGCACTATCCTTGGTGCTGACAGTAGTGACAATGTTTTCCCTGTATTTTCCATTGGGGATACCAATTGGTGGTGTGGCCACAGTGCTCCTAACAGAACCAACATCTGTACCATCCTTGGAACAAGAATCAGTGATGACCCCAGGGCCATCTTTGGTGACAGACACTATGCTCTGCTTGGAACCATGCACTGCACAATTTTTGAGGTACAAGATAGTTTTGTTCTTCTTTCTGAATCTTGTGTTCTCCTGTGGCACCTGATTTGTACCTCATATAGGCCTCAAGCAGAGACAAATACTGACTTGTTGCTACCACTTTCCTCAAGTTTGTGTTTAGATTACAAATAGACAGAGACGGTGAAGCTCTAGTTTCTAGGGTCACAGATGAGGTTCACCGGTCATATATCGGAACAAAAATGCTTATACTAGAGATATATGGCTGCATCAAGTCAGCCAGTAGGAGGACCAGCACTCAATCAACACTCAAACGTCCACAACAAAAGAGATTTTTATTTCTACATTCAAAGTCACAAGTTAAAACACAATAAATGGAAATAGTCATTCACTGCAGCAGGGGTCAAATTAGTTTCACTACACAGATCAGGTAGTTAGGTTATTGCCAGGAATACCTAAACTAGATAAAAGGGGTATGGCAGAGGAAGGGAGGCAGCACATGAATTAAAGTGGAGTTAGAGGAGGCAAGAGGGCAAGAGCAGGAAGAGCAAGTGGGCAGGTAGAGAAACATGGAAGACCATGTATATAAATGCCTGCAGTCTGGAAATAAAATCCAGACCTGGAGGCCTTGATGGCGGAGGCTGACCTGGACATAGTAGCAATAACCGAGACATGGTACACTGGAAACCATGACTGTGAGGTAGCTGTACCAGGTTACGCTTTATTCAGGAGGGATAGAGAGGGTAAAAAGGGAGGGAGGTGGATCTTTACATCAGGGAGGTATAAAGGCAACTGCAGTACAGGGAAGGCAGTGGAAGGCAGAGGCACTGTGGGTCACCCCTTGAGACGGGCAATGGGACAACATTCCACACAGGCATGATCTACAGGCCTCCAGCACAGGGGAGAAAGTAGATAGCATGCTCGTGGGACATCCACAGAATGGCAGCAAAGGGAGGTACTGCTGCTGGGTGGTTTAATCTGCCAGATGTGGATTGGACCATCCCAGCGGCAGCCTCAGCCATGAACCGAGACATCCTGGAATCCTTGCAGGGGCAGGACTCAGGCAGTTAGTGCTAGAACCCACCAGGGACAGTGCAATTCTGGACCTAGTGCTGACAAATGGGGACAGAATCAAAGAAGTCCAGGTGGAAGGACATCAAAGGGTCCAGTGACCACCACACAGTGTGGTCTAATATGAGTGCAGTGTCGCAATCAAGCCATGCAAGGCAAAGGTCTTGGATTTCAGGAGGACGGACTTTGCTAGGATGGGAATACGATCCAAAAGCCCTGCGAAGAAGGAAGTCTGGAGGGGTTGAGAAACAGTGGCAAACCTAAAAGGAGCCATAGTGGAGGTGACAAACCAATGCACTGAACAGAGAAACAATGGCAAGAGAAGGAAAAAAACCAACTACGGTACTCAAAGAATGTGGCAGAGAAAGTAAGGGCCAAAAGAAAATTACTCACCTTAGTAATGTTGTTTCTTCTAATGGAGTCTTGCTATATTATGACAGATGCAGTTTGTCCCACCATTAGAACTGCTCCGGAGGTGAAAGAGTTAACTTCCATGCAGTGCATGGAACTTAGAGCGCGAGCTCGGTTAGAGAAGCTCTGTTAGGGTGGTTTCAAACCAAAACCGGCCAGATCTTTACGAAGCAAAACTCACTAAGGCTCTCTGTGTGAAGCTATAACCTACACTAGCCAACTAGCTACTAAAATATTCACACATTTTCCTGGTCCCAACACCAAGACTCAAGTCAGGGACCAGAAAATAAGATAAAATAACTAAATAAAACACAACACCCAAACATAAAAGGGGGCATCAATAAGTGCCAACAGTGGACTGCCCACCCCATACCAAGTAAAAAGTTATGAGAGGGGCAGGCTGGGAGAGGTCATAATATGCAAGACTCCATTAGAAGAAACAACATTACTAAGGCGGTAATTTTTCTTCAAACAACATGAAGTCTTGCTATATTATGACAGATGCAGACTACACAGCAGTACCTCCATGGAGGAGGGACAGAACCACTTAGAGAATAGGCTCTGAAGCACGGTTGTGTTAAAACCGAGCATCCCTCCTGGCCTGGATATCCAGGGAGTAATGCTTGGTGAAAGTGTGTACTGTTTTCCAAGTAGCTGCTTGACATATCTCCAAGATAGGGATGTCTCCTAGCAGCAGCTAGAGATGCAGCTGTACCTCTGGTAGAGTGAGCCCTCAGGCCTGAAGGGGGAACCTTACCCAGTTTTGATAGCAAAACTGGATACAAGAGACGCATCCACCTGGCAATGGATCTCTTAGTGGCAGGTCTCCTTTCCAACCTCACCATAAGTGAGAAATAGTTGGAGGAGTCAAACCTGTGACCCTTGGTACGCCTATGTAGTTACTTAGGGCCCTCTTAACATCTAAGCTGTGTAGCCTCCTCTCACCAGAGGAGGAATGGTCAGTGAAGAACACTGGAAGTGAAATAGATTGGTTAAGGTGGAAATCAAAACCACCTTAGGCAAAAACTTCCTGTTAGTCCTGAGGACTACCTTATCCCTGTGAAAGGAAATAAAGTCAGTCTCCACTGATAAAGCCTATAACTCACTTATGCGCCTGGCAGAAGTGATGGCTACTAGAAATGCAGTTTTCAAGTCAAATACTTAAGCTCTGCCGAAGACAGAGGCTCAAAGGGGGTTGCATCAGCTGAGCAATGCAACATTAAGATCCCAAGCAGGGCAGGATCCCTGAATGGGGGATTAGTATGAAGCAATCCCTTAAAAAGCTTGGAAAATACAGGGTGAGCAGAAAGAGAAGAGGGCTTCCTGCTGAAATGAAAGCAGAGACAGCTGCCAAATGCACTTTCGGATAGCTGGTCTCAGTCCCAAAGAATTAAGATGGACCATATAATCCAATACAGTGGGTAAATCAGAGATTCCGGGAAATATGCCTCCCAGAACACCATATGGAAAACCTTTTCCACTTGGAGTTATAGGTAGCCCTGGTGGAAGGCTTCCTAGCAGCTTTCAGATTTTGAGAACACTTTGAGAAAGTTGAAAATCAGCAAACTCTAACTGCTCAAGAGCCAGGCCTTGAGGTTGAGGGATTTGAGATTCAGATACCAAACTCTCCCTGAGTACAGGTTAACAGATTGTGGTTCCTGGGAGACACAGGAAAGATGGACTGCTAAGGACAGAAGGAGTGGGTACCAGGGCTGCCTGGCCTAGTCTGGAGCAATCAGGATCATCTTGCAGGGCTGAGACCTGATTTTGACTAGCACCTTGAACAGGAGAGGAAAGGGGGAAAGGCATAGAGAAACTTCCCTTCCCAATCGAGGAGAAAGGCATCCAGAGGGACTGAGCCCAACACTGGGGCCTGCAACAAAAAATGGAAGTTGATGATTGTCTGGGGCTGCAAAAGATCTATCTGAGGAGTGCCCCATCTGGCAAAAACTATCCCCAGTACTAGGGGATCCAGTGACCATTCGTGATGGCCCTGGGAAATCCTGCTGAAAGCATCTGCCAGGACATTGTCCTTGCCTGGGAGGTGAACTGCTATGAGGGAAGTGTTCAGGGAATAAGCCAGAGACCACAACTTCATTGCCTCGGTGCACAAGGCCGAAGACTGAGTGCCCCTTGTTTGTTGATGTACCACATTGTAGTGGTGTTGTCTGTTCTGACCTGTACCACCTTGTTCTGAACAGATGCAGAAAAAACCTGAAGTGCTAGAAAAACAGCTCTGAGTTCCAACAGGTTAATGGAGCAGAGATTCCTGAGGGGACCATAATCCCTGGGTGGAGAGGTCGCCCATGTGAGCTCCCATCCCAAGAGGGACGATCTGTAGTAAGGGTCGAGGACAGAGAGATGAAAGGCACCCTTGTCTCAGATTGCTCTGATCCTGCCACCACTGAAGGGCCTGGATCAGGGTTCGAGTCACTGGGATTAACTTGGATAGGGATCTCTTCTTTGAGACCAGAAAGCTCTCAAATGGAACTGAATGTCCCTCATCTGAAATCTTGCTCCTTGCACTACAGCTGTGGAAGCAGCCATGTGTCCTAGGAGCTGCAGGAAATGCCTTGCTGGTCGAGACCTGCAGAGTGAAGAGCCGAGCCAGGGCCACCAAGGTCCTTACCCTTTCCAGGGAAGGAAGGCTCTGGCTGGTTTGTGTCCAGTTCTGCGCCTATAAAGGTGAGTACCTGGACAGGTTCCAAAACTGACTTTGGAAGATTGAGAAGAAAGCCCAGATAGGTAAGCAGCTGCTGGGTAACTAGCAGGTGTGATTTGACCTGGTCTGGAGACTGACCCACAATGAGCCAGTCATCCAGATAGGGAAAATGGCAATCTTTGCCTTCTTAGATGAGCAACTGCTACTGCCAGACATTTTGAAAACACCCTTGGGGCAGAGGTAAGGCGAAGGGCATTGCTCTGAACTGATAATGGCCTGAAGGCAGTTTGAATCTGAGGTACTTTCGATGGGAGCTTCTGATAAGAACATGGAAGTAGGCATCCTTGAGGTCCAGGAAGCTAGCCAGTCCCTGGCCTTAGGGAGGGTAAAATCATTCCCAGAGTCACCATTTTGAATTTTGGTTTTAAAGGTGCTTGTTCAGATATCTTACATCCAGGATAGGCCGCCACTCTCTTGTCTTTTTGGGGTAAGGAAGTACCTGGAGTACAGACCCTTGCCCTGGTGTGGGAGAAACCCTTTCTACAGCTCTGAGAGCCAGGAGGTTGAGACTTCTGTTTCAAAGCAAGAGTCTCTAAAGGGTTTGTGGAAAAGATCTGGCTCTCATCTTTGGAAATTTTTGAAGCTGAGAACCAGACCCTGGCTCACTACTTCCAGGACCCACCTGTCTGATGTTAAAGACTCCCAGTCCTGGACGAAGTAAGCCAGCCTGCCCCCTACAGGTAATGGAGAGCGACCCTGGGCATCCCATCAGGGTGCCTGTTTGGCAGGGCTTTAGGCTGAGGGGTGGGAGCAGGCCTGCCTGCCTCTGCCTCTCCCTCTGAAGAACCCCTCTGAGCATAGGCTGAAGAGGAGGCCTGGGTCTGGTAAAAGGCCTCAGGAAAGGCCAGCCCCTACCCCTGGGGCTGCCTCTGAGGAGTGGCTTGCCATTCCTTGGCTTGTGCACTCCTATAAGTGGTTCTATATTCATCCATTTTCTTCATATAATTCTCTGTCTGCTCCCCAAACAGAGAATTTCCCACCACAGGAAAATCCATAGCCTTAGACTGGGTATCCTGCGACAAAGTAGTACACCTGAGCCAGGCCAATCACGGAAAGCCACAGATGTAGCCATGACTCTAGAGGATACATCATTAGAATCCACTGCAGCATGGAATTACACCTTAGATGTCTCAATACCATCAACAGCCACCTGCTCCAGCTCCTTTGCAGCTGGCCAGGGACCTGTTTGGCTAAGGCCATGACAGTATCCCATCTAGATTTCTGGTATCTCAACACAAGCCATATAGTTTGCTTGTCTGAGTCCCAAAGATGCTGCCATGTATTGTTTTTGGCCATGGCATTAATCTTCCTGGAGTCCTTGTCAGGAGGATGTGAAGCCAGGGAATATTAGCTTTATCACAGGCTGCAACCTGAACTACCCTAACATGACTGCATTGCTGTGAAAGAAAATATGTATCAGGACCTGACAAAGTGTACCTCCTGTCCATCTTTTTATCTACAGGAGGCACAGAATTAGGAGCTTTAACATTTTATTGTTTGTTTCCTAAAAGATTTATGTAAAGGGATGGGCAATCTCTGGACTCTGGGATATCCATCATCTCTACATAGTCAGGCTCCTCTTGCTCATCCAAAGCCTCCTCTAAAGGAAGCTGGAGGGTCTCAGCAACTTTTTATAAAACAAAAATGAGAAGGGACTCAGCAAGCCTAGGGGAGATTCACCTAAAGGTCTGTCTGGGGAGATGTCCGTCTCAATGGGCACATCCAGACTTTCAAAGTCACATTCACACTGATCATAATCATCCTCCCCTCTCTGGTTCATAAACTCTTCTATATCATATTCTTGAACCAGTGGAACCGACGAACCGACCTTTGCCAGATAGTGGCGGTTCGGAGGAACTGGGACAGTGACTGGACAATCTGTATTGCCCTGGCTATCTCTGCAGCAGTTGGAGAAGGGATTTTGGACTCCACACCTGCTGACTTTCTAGTTCTCTTTGCTGGAACTGGCTCCTCAGAGTCAGCTTTCGTTTGCCAAAGGAAGTCTGGCCTGGTCAGAGGGCACTCCCTCCGGTTCGGCTGGTACCGAACTGGGCTGGCCATCGGGTCAGCGGACTTTTGGCCTCTCGTTCCTGAGCCTACCAACTCTCTTATCTAGGGTGGCTGCAGGAAATTCTTGCAAATCTGGCAGTCTGCATTGAGGTGGTCAAACTCCAGACAATAAACACATGTGTGTGTGGGTCAGCCTTGGCAAGGCTTCCCCACAGACACTACAGTGTTGAAACCCAGTGGCCCGGTTTTCTTTTGGGTTTCTCAGACATAATGGCAGCCTAACCAAAACTTGCCCTTTGATGGCAGTGCCAGGCAAGACACCCTTATCGCTTCCTAACCGTGTTCACGGTCGTGGAAACCGAATGAAATCCGCTTTTTAGAACCGATAAGAACCGAAATCAAGACTTCTAACAAGCCTTAAAAAGGCTTCAAAACAAAGTTTAAATACAATTGATCGGTTCAAACCGAACCGATAAACATTTACAAGTTCCACACAGAAACCTATCTATTACTTACAATACCATAGACAGAGCTTGAACCGATCGGTTTATGTTAAAATAAATAATATCAGCGTGAATTTAACCGAGAAAAGACGCTTTAAACCGAGGAAATGAACTGAGCAGCAGGAGGAATCTCCGGAGCGACTGTTCAGTGAGGCGGAGTAAAGAATCTGACGGTTTCGGCTTGAAACCACCCTAACAGAGTTTTCTAACCGAGCTTGGCTCTTAAGTTCCATGCACTGCATGGAAGTTAACTCTTCACCTCCGGAGCAGTTCTAATGGTGGGACAAACTGCATCTGTCATAATATAGCAAGACTTCATGTTGTTTGAAAGTTGGTTTCAAAAGGCTCTATGATGCTGGTTCTACAACTATTTAGTCGACCGGCATCACAGTGACGGATTTATGTTGACCACAAGTTGCAGTTGACATAAATCCATAAAAACCAGTCCATTTTTCTGTCAAGGGCTTTGCCCCTAACCACCATGCAGGGGGCTCACCACCCACACCCCTGTACTAAATATAATCAACTCTGGAGTTGGAGTTGATTTGGGGTGCAGGACCGGCAGACAGAGTGCTGAGGTCTTGTTTCACCATTACAGCGAACTGTCGACGCTGTCGGCATCAGCATTGTTCACTGTAATGGTGTCGCTGTCAGGGGCATACTTCAAAAAATACAAGTGGATGCAGAAAGAAGAGGACAGGGAGGTGTATTTAATTAGAGGAAGCAGGGAGAGGGTCAGGAGGTCAAAGGCACAAACAAAGTATAGAATAGCGCAGCTGGTAAAAGAAAGGAATAAGACATTAGTGAAAGAAGAAAAGACCAGGGTGGGATTGTAAGGCTCAAAGGAGAAGGAGGTGAATGTGTGGAAGGGACCTAGAAAAAGCATCAATACTGAACACATATTTTGTACACTGTTCACAGAAGGGGGGGGAGGACCACAGCTAGACATCAGAAACCAAGAGTAGGGAGGTAAGCACCGGTCCTTTTACAGAAGACAGAACCCTAGAAGAACTCATAATATTGAAGGTGGACAAAGCAATGGGACCGGATGGCATACATCCTAGGATATTGAAGAAACTATGGGCAGTACTGACAGCACCAGTGGCAGACCTGTTTAGCGAGTCGCTCAATACAGGAGTGGTTCTGGATGACTGAAGGAGACCACATGTGATTCCTCTTCACAAAAATGGGAGCAGAGAGAAGGCTGGTAACTATAGACCAGTCAGCCTCACCTCCGTAGTGGGGAAGATTATGTAAGCACTGCTAAAGAAAAGGATAGTGGAACACTTGGAATCCAGCGGAGCACAAGATCCAAAGTAGCATGGATTTACTACAGAAAGGTCATGTCAAACAAATCTGATAGATTTCTTTAACTGGGTGACAAAGGAGGTGGATTGGGAAGGGGCAGTGGACATTGCCAACCTCGATTTCAAAGCCTTTTGACACTGTTCCACATAAAAGACTTGTAAACAAGCTGGGTAGCCTGGGTGAGGGTCACAAGGTAGTTAACTGGGTAAGAAATTGGTTGCGGGACAGAAAGTAGAGGTGGTGGTGAATGGGATTAAATCTGAGGAAAGAGGGTGCACACAGGGTACCACAAGATTCAGTCCTTGGCCAGTCCTTTCGATGTCTTCATTAGTGATATTGCTAAAGGTCTGGAAGGGAAAGTTTGCCTCTTTGCAGATGACACCAAGATCTGCAGCAACAGGATGGACATTCTAGCTGGGGTGGAGAGAATGAGAAAGGATCTAGAAAACTAGAAAAATAGTCCAAAGTGTGGCAGCTAAGATTCAGCCTGAAGAAGTGCAAAGTCATGCACATGGACTCAGAAACCCAGAGAAGGATTACAGGATGGGGGTGAGTTTTGACAGTCACCTAGAAAGAAAGGGATTTGGAAATAATCATTTCAGGTGACCTAAAGGTGGCCAGGCAGTGTGTGCTAAGGTGGTGGGAGAGCCAGTGGCATGCTGGGGTGCATAGGAAGGGTATCACTAGCAGAAGAAGGAGGTGGTAATGCCACTGTACAAAACAGTGGTGAGGCCTCATCTGGAGTACTGTGTTCAATTCTGGAGGCTGCATCTTTGTAGGGACATAGACAGGGTAGAGGCAGCTGAGAGGAGAGCAACTAAAATTGTTCAGCGCTTCACCAGAAGATGTATGAGGAGAGATTAAAAGACCTCAACATGTATACTTTGGAAGAGAGGTGAGAACGGGGAGATATGATACAAACCTTCAAGTATCTTAGGGCATTAACAAGGTGCAGGTGAGTGACATCTTTCATTTTAGGAGATGCACAAAACGAGGGGCATGATATGAGATTAAAGGAGAGCAGGCTAGGGCAATGTGAAGAAGTTTTTCTCACAGACAGGGTGGTGGATGCATGGACTAGCCTACCAGGTAGGTAGTGAGAGCAAATAGTGGGGAATTTGAGAACGCATGGGATAGGCATAAGGGTACCCTAGAGAGGGAAAGAGAGGCTAAGATGAGAACTAGGTAGGGTCAGCGGCTGCTGATACAGGTAGGAAAATGGGCAGCATCAATGGGCCTAGCGGTCCTTATTTGCGGGCAAGTTTTATGTTTCTATGCTTCATATATCTATGCAGCATGCTCATCAATTCAAAAATAATAGCAAGATTATTTTTATTTATATCAAGGCACTGGGGCATCTTTTCAGCAGTGAATATACCCATAATGGGCAAAATACTGTTGTCCATACTAAACTCCATTTCATCACCACGACTGGTGGCCCATGTTGCAGTTTCCATTGCAGACTACTGCATCTGGGACCGTTATCAATAGGTTTACTGGTCATGTAGGGCCTGCAGTGCTCTCATGAAATGAGCTACAGGTCTGGCCCCATGCCCAACAGTACAGGCTCTCTCCTCCCATAAGGGGTGGCAGGTTTAAGCAGCAGTACATTCTGCACTGATTTGGTGATGTGGCACTTAAAAATAATCCAAAGCAGCAATGCAATGTAATGAAAGAAGTTTTATTGGTCAGTTGCATTTGTAGGCTGATTAAATGGATTGGAATAAAATGCTTATATTGTTAAGAAGTGTGACCAAGTAAAGCAACACAGTAATATTTACAGAATCATGTTAAGCAAATTATAATAAAATTTTGCAAGAAAAATAATGAAGAAAACTTTGACTTACTGTAAACTTTATATTTAGCAGTAAGAAAAGTGAAATTTACCCGTGAACAAGCTCCATGAAGGAATGAAACGAGGGGAACAAATAAAGAAATTAAGGAAGAAGAAAGTTTGGTGTCATATTTTAAAGGGCCCTGTATTAAGCCTAACTGGAATATTACAAGCAGCTTGGGAGCCAAATTACAGGAATTCAACAAGATTCACCATTACCCACATTTTGCATCTAATATGTTATGTGAAGATTCACTCATGAGGGCGAGTGAATAAATGTGGAAGATGGTTTTGCAAACAAATGTATTTTTGTAAGCTGTAATAGCTGAAGAAAGTGTATATTCTGTAGTAGCAACTGTGTTGTTAGTGTTTTGCTAAAAAGCAATAATGGAAAATACAAACATGGACACATTTGGTGACATTGGTAATAGTTTACAAAATACATTGCATTTTGCTGTGTATTCTGAGGAAGAACATACAAATTTTGCACCATGAGGGGAGAGGAAGGAACCTATCAGTGCAGATGGGGACACTCTAAACAAATAGCCCATAAAATAGAAAATCTTACATTTAAAACTGCCATCTAGAATGGCATGGGTTAACCCTAAACCAATACTTAGAACATAATAGGATATCTAGAGGATGCCCAATTTGGGCATTAATTCACCAAAAGTACTCCATAAATGGGATGGTATAAGAAACCGAGCCAGCTATGACTTCATGCATGCTAACTGAAGCTATAATAGATGAAAGACAAAATTTGAAACAGAAAGCAATTTGGCAGAGGGATCCTTAAAATTAGAAATAGAGGAAGCAGAATTTAAAAAAACTTGGAAGATATTAAACAAAATTAAATGAATATGAAGATAGACTCAAGCAACAACAAAAAAAAATTCCAAAGGGATACCAACGATTACAAAGAAAACAGAGTATATACCTACAAAAATTTAACAAGAGAAAACAGCCCACAAATTCATCATATAATACTAATGAAAGGAGGGACAGTGACAGAAGTTACACCAGGGATCCCCAAAAGAAAGATCAAACATAAGAACAGGTGAACAACAGATCCATAAATCACAATAGCCAGGAACATCCACAGTAAGATAGAATAGATATGATCTTCAGAACCCTTTAGGAACCAGGGTACAACAGGGAGGGACATGTGAAGGGGGTTGGAGCAATGGAGGAATAGGAGGGCCAGGTGGAAGGCAAGGCAAACAACTGCTAGGAGGGAGAGGCAAACAAATCCCAACCCCAGTTCCAGAACGCTAACAGAAACAGAAACAAAATGTTAAGATTAGGATTAACATTTGCTCCTACCCAACCAGTTAACCTTTTGACCTGGAAGCTGACCTGCAAAGATTTTTCAGAAATGTAAGATTACAGAACATGTTTGATGCAGAACAGAACCCCAGTGGGTATCAAAGAGAAATAAAACAAAAGCAATGCAGATCATATCACAGTACAGCCCACCCATGGGAAGAAACAATGGGATCGAGGCTTTTGTAAATTAGTTGAAAAGATGTACTGCAGTTATTTAACAGAAAAGAAGATCTGACACCTAAACATCAGACCCTAACTAAACAAAAGCGGTTAGTGCTTGAAAATCTGTCAAAAGATAAGAACATAATTATCAAACCTGGGCAAGGGGAAGGGATAGTTGTCCAAGACAGAGAGCAACACAAAGAAATGTGCTTAAAGTAAAATAAAGATATTTACCAACTATTACATATAGATCCCACAGAAACTATACAAGGTACAATCAAGGAAACATTGAAGAACATGTTGATATGGGTTAGTTACCCCATGGGAGGCTGATATGCCCAACAAAGAGCACCCAAGAATACCCACTTTTCATAGAATTCCTAAAATTCATAAAAACATTCAGAAACCACCAGGCAGGCCCATAGTGTCTAGTATAGACTGTATATTTGAACCTATATCAAAATTTATAAATTTCCATCTACAACCTCAAGTTGAAAAACTGAAGCATATGTCAAAGATTCTACTGATATGATCTTAAAACTACTAAGATTATCAGAACAGGACATACCACAGGAAGCAGTCCTCACTACAGTAGACATAGCAGACCTATATACATCTAGATCCCATAGAGACAGCATTCAATGTATAGGTCAAATGTTAGACAATAGAGGTTCAGACGCCAAACCAAAAAACAGGGCATTACAAGAAATGGCAGAGATTATACAAACATACAAACATACTAAGAAGCCAGCGGATACAGGCCTTATGGTCTATCATATCTACTCGAGTGTGCAGCTTTCAGTGTTGAGCACTGATGCTGCCTCCCAACCCCTCTCCCCCTTCCTCATTGATTACACCATCTGATTTACCTCCATTTTCCATATCCTTCCGTATTCGATTTTGCCCGACCCTATCTCACCACCTCTTAAATCCCCCAACTGATGTCTGCAAAATCAGTTCCTAAGGCAATGCATTCCATGCCGTCACCACCTATCTGTGAAAAAGTGCCTCTTTGTCTCTCTTCTGAACTATAAACCCAGTTAAAACTATTTCGAATTTGATGGTAAATATTACCAACAAAGCAGGGTCACAGCCATGGGCTCCACTATGGTGCCAGCCTCTGCTAATTTTATATGTATAATTTCAAACTAACAAAGTGTTGAACCCCAGTAACAATATATTTTGTGGATGTATTATGACATGGCTACGTACATTGATGATATATTTTTCATATTGACAGGCACAGAAAGGGAATTAATAAAATTCTACAAACACCTGACTGGATGGGACAATAATCTTAAATTTGAACTATGGCACAGTAACAAACAAATATCATATTTGGATTTGATGATTAGTGTGAAGGATGACAAAATTGACACAGCATGGTTCCATAAGAAAACAGACAGAAATACAATACTGCATGGATCGAGTTTCCATGAGTTCAAATTAAAAACGGCATACCGTATTCACAACTAATCAGAGTCAAAAGAAATCACAGTACAGAAGGGGAACAAGAATGACACACTAAATAGATGATTGGCAGCTTTAGACAGAGAGACTATACCAACCAGACACTTACACAGGCAGAAAAGAGAATGCAACATACAAATAGGCAGAAACTTCTAGCTCAAAGAGACCCAGGCTTCCTCTCATCAGCCGGATACAGTATCAAACCTGCCTCTAGCCAAAAGTCCTCCTCGGGTCATGCCCCGGCATTAAAAAGCTCTCATTGACCACCACAGCAACCAGCGAACTAGAAGTTCATAACAACTAACCTTCCTTGTCCCCAGATGCTGGACTATCAGGCCAGAGGGCCTTGCCCACAGAGCACCACAGTGGTACAATACTCAACAAAGAAACTCTTACTGCTGCTGCTCTTGGCCCTTTAAGAGGCAACTCTGACTTCATCTCATTTCAACTAGTCGCTAGGACTGCCTCACCTAATCAGGGGCCCACCGCTCACTGCCCTCCACTTCAGTCTTGACAGCTACCTCTCCCCACCTTGCCCCCTTCTACCTGCCTCACCTGCCCACCCCTGCCCCTGTCCTTTCCTCCCCGGCATTTCCTGACTTTTATCCCTCTGCTCCCTCCTCTTTAGAGCTCTTACCTCACCCTCTACCTCCGACAATGGCCTTCCTGCCTGCAATCCCCCCACCTGCAGGGCTTATTTCTAAGAATGCCCTTGGCTGGTATGTCATGCTACTTAACATTTGGCACATTTTAAATTACTGGAATTTCCTAAGCCTCAGTCTCTTGCTTCTTTTATTGTGTAACTATGTATTATTATGTCGACCTTTGTATGTATGTATACCCCCATTCCTTCGACGTGGAACCTTTGTAAACGAAAGCAGTTCCTGCTCAAAAGTATTTGTAATCCTAGATTTCAATAAAATAAAAAATAAGGAACACCACAGAACAAGTGGTATTAACCACTAAGTACAATCACCAATTCATAAATATCAGAAAGACTATAATTTAAATATTGTCTTCCACGATAAGTGTGAGAGCTCACACTGTGCATGGGTTCGAATGGCTTGCTCATGAGCTTTGCCAAACCAGCAACAGATTCCATAGAGGTGGAGGTTCACGCACTGGAGGGATATGTGATCCAGGCCTTTGAAGAAGCACCCAACCACTGTCTCCTGCGCCAATGTCGGCTGATTGGCCCATGCCTGGTAAGCAGAAATGGCTGCCAGGTGCACCCTAAGGGTCGATGACCATAGACCTCCTTTGAGAGAGACCAAAGGTAGTCTAGAATGTTAGCCACGGAGCAGGGTAAGGGTCCAGACTTTATCCTGGCACCAAATGAAACCTTTCCATTTGAAGGCATAACATTTCCTGGTCGATTCTCACGAGAAGCCTCCACCATGGTGTAGACATCCTGAAAGACCCAGAGCCTGGAACACTAGCCAGGTACCAGGCTGTGAGGTGCAGGAACTGAAGGTCCGGATGGAATACCTTCCCTGGTTCAATGATATCAGGTCCGGGGCATGCACAAATCCGCTCCGGGGCCTGCAGCTGAGGCTGAGGAGATCTGGGTACCAGAACTGGCATGGCCAATCTGGGGCTACCAGGATCACCTTCACCTTGTCCCTCCTCACCTTGAGTAACACCTTGTGGATCAAGGAAATGGAAGGCGGAGGAGGCCTGGGGTCCATGGCCTGAGAAGGCATCCCTGCAGTAAGCCCTGCTGAGGGGTGGGCATGATACAGCCTCAGCTTGTTGTTTTCCTGAGGCAAACAGGTCCGCCAATGGTTTGCCCCAATGGGAGAACAGACTGTAAGCTTCCTCTGGATGGAGAGACCACTCATGGGATGTCTGGCCTATGCAGCTGAGAGCATCTGCCAGTTGGTTCAAGGCTCCTGCCACATAGATGGCTAGAAGATCTGCCTCCAAGCAGCCTATGAGGGTCCAGATGTGGAGTGCCTCCTTGCACAGCAGATGGGTGTGCGTCTGCCCTGTTTGTTGAGATAGTAAATGGTCGTGGTATTGTCCGTCTGGACTTGAATCACTTGACCCCGGAGCTGAGGAGCAAAAGCTGACAGTGCCAGTCTGACTGCTGTGAGCTCCAACAGGTTGATATGGCATTGGGACTCTTCAGGGTCCAGAACCCGTCGGGCCCTGTTGTCCCCATGGGCTCCCAGCCCATGAGAGACGCATCGTGTCGTAAGGGCGACTGTCGGCTCAGGATGGACAAATGGTATCCCTTCCTGCAACCGTCTGGGGCGCTCCACCATCGGAGAGTGTCCCACATCTTCTGTGTTACAGTGATCAGCTGTCGAAATGGCCATGGCGCTGAGTCCACTGGGCAGCCAGCTCCACTGGAGGAGGCGCATGTGCCACCTGGCCCAATGGACCACTGAGGTGCATGCCGCCATGTAACCCAGAAGGTGCAGAAAGTCCCGGCAGGGTGCAAGTGCCCAACCAGAAATGATCGGGCAATGGAGGAGAGAACCTCTGCCCTGTCCGCTGGGAGCCGAGCTCTGGCTTGACAAGAGTCGAGCTCTGCCCGATGAAGTCCATCACCTGAGAGGGCAACAAGTTCCGACTTGGCCTTGTTGGATCAGGAGGCCAAGTTGGTAGCAGGTTCAGAGAGCCAGATCCCTGGACCTCTCCACTTCCTGAAGGGAGGAACTTGCCAAGAGCCAGTCATCAAGATAAGTGTAGATTCGCATCTTCAATGTCAAGATGGGCTGCCACCACTGTAATGCACTTGGTGAAGACTCATGGGTCGATGACAGGCCTAACGGCATGGCTTTGAACTCATAATAGGTCCCCTTGACCTCAAGCCAAGGAACTGCTGATGGACGGACGGATTGGGACGTGAAAGAACACATCCTGCAGATCCAGTGAACAGAAATGGAAATTATGTACCTACTGTAATTCTTGATCTTCTTGGACGAAATCTCCACCACTCATTCACACTGATGGGATCTACACGAGGCGCTAGGACCCAGTGGGAGCAAACTGTTTGCAGGAGGGTCGGCACCTGATGGAGCCATGCGGAGCAGCGCCATGAGCCTCGGGTCATGTGGCAATGACTATCTCGGCGCCGACCTCCAACTGCCTCAGTACCTTTTTTCCGAGGAGGTGCAGTGTACCTAACCTGGAAGGATAGCCTAATAAAACCGGACATAAGATAGCCCAGAAGACCTGTATAAGAAGGGTCAAAGAAAGAAGTCTTCACAGCCTAAAGATTGAGGGGTGAAGTCCAACAACAAAGGTGAGCTCAGGGGATGGTGGGTGGGCGTGTGGATGAGTGGTGGAGACTTCGTCCAAGAAGATCAAGAATTACAGTAGATACGTAATTTCCATATCTTCCTGGACATAAAGTCTCCACTACTCATTCACACTGATGGAGAGTACTGAGCTAATAATCCCCCAAGAGGGCGGCAGGAAAGACCAAGAGCTCACAAATTTAGGACAGAAGTCCATTAAGGATGGTTCTGCCAAACAAAATATGTTGCCTGGACATCCAGGGCATAGTGCTTGATGAAAGTATGCACTGAGTTCCGGGTAGCTGCATTGCAAATATTTGCAATGGGCACATTACTGATTTCCACCAGGGATGCTGCGACTGCTCTAGTAGAGTGAGTGTACACTCTGCCTCCAGCTTAACCTGCGCCATGGAATAACAGTGGCAAGACATGCCACCAGCCATGCTGAAATGCATCTGATAGTTACAGGTTGACCCAGTCGGGTCTCACTGAAGGAAACAAACAGTTGTTGAGCTTTACTGATTTCTTTTGTTCTATCTAAATAGAAACGCAGAGCTCTTTTGACATGCAAAGAATGAAGGGTATGCTCTCCTTCATTTTGGAAGTTCGCAAAGTAAGTTTGTAGGACCAAAGGTTGGTTTAGATGGAATTCTGAAAAACCTTAGGGAGAAACTTAGGATGGGTCCTAAGAACTACTTTTTCCTTATGAAACAGAGTATACAGAGGGTCTGTGACCAAGGCATGTATTTCGAGACCCTATGTAGCTGAGGTAATGGCCACCAGGAAGGCCGCTCCAAGTGAGAAATTTCAGCTCATAGGAAGCTAGAGGCTTGAAAGGCTTTCGAATGAGCATGTCTAGTACTAAGATTAATGTCCCAGGCTGTGACTGGACATCTGATAGGAGGTCTGGTATGCAGAATTCCCTTGGAAACCTCTTAACTACAGGTAACTGAGCCAATGACAAGGAAAGTACTGGCTCATGATAAGCTGAAATGGCACAAAGGTGAACTTTGACTGTAGAGTATTGCAGACCTGAATTTGAGAGGTCTAAAAGGTACTCTAGAACTTTATTGGGTGGGCAGGAAAAGGATTCAAAGAGGATTTTGCACACCAGAGAGAAAATGCTTCCATTTGGCTGTGTAAGTTTTTCTAGTCGCTGGTTTGTGCAGCCAGAAGAATACCTGAAACTCTGCAAGAAACTTTGAACCTGTTCACCTCTATCTCTTCAGGAGCCAAGCGTGAAGGTGAAGCAATCTCAGATTGGGATGGACCACAGGCTTCTGAGTTAGAAGGTTCGTCTAGGGGAAGCACTGGAGGGGTTTTCAACATACTGTTGAGTAACTGAAACCATATTTGTCGAGGCCAGAAGCGAGCCATGAGGATCATTTGTCCCCTGGGACTGAACTTGAGAAGTACCTCTGAATTTGAGGAAGAGGTGGAAAGGTGTATAGAAAGCGCTTTGTCCACTGCAGCCTGAACGCATCCTGACAGAAAATGCCAGGCCCTGGATTTCTGGAGCAGAAGAGAGGCAGTTTTGTGTTGAGTGGGGATGCAAAGGTCCAGGTCTGGAGTTCCCACTCTGCTAATAGTGACTGAACTATGGTTGAGTCGAGAGACCATTTGTGAGGATCCATCTCTGTTCTACTGAGACAGTCTGCCAGTTCGCTCTTGCACTCCCGCAGGTAGACCACCAAATTAGAGCCTTGTGCTCCAAGCACCATTCCCACACTCTCATCGCTTCCTGCATAAAGGGTAAACTGAGCACCGCCCTGCTTGTTGATGTAATACATCACTGCTTTGTTGTCCATTTGAAGGAGAATGTTCTTGTGAGAGAATGTCCTTCAAAGCCCGGACTGCATAAAGGACGGCTCTCATTTCTAGGACATTTATATGAAGCTGGGACTCATCTTGAGTCCACGTGCTTTGGGTGTGGAGATCCTGACAGTGGGCTCCCCACCCCATCAGGGACACATCCATGGTAATGGAGATCAGGTGATCCAGGGGAGCAAATGGATACCCTTCCAGAAGGTTGTCCTCTTGCACCCACCAGGTGAGCGGCCTCTTTAGAGGTTCTGTCACCTTGATGAGAAAGGACTGAGGGTGAGGGTTGGGGACCACAGAGTAATGAGCATCCATTGAGAAGTTCTCATGTGGAGATGAGCTAGGGTACAGTGAACACCAAGGATGCCATGAGACCCAGCATCCTCGCATCGAGATAGCTCGAACCGAGCTGTTCTCCTAATATATCGGGCCATCTGTAGGATATTGCTCCTTCTGTCTTCTGGAAGAAAGGCTTTCGCACAAGAGGTGTCCAGAAAAGTTCATATAAAAGGAGCTTCTGGGAGGGCTGCAACTGGATTTCTTGAGATTTAGCAGAACTCCCATTGACGTGAGAAAGTCTGAAGCCATGGATACGGCATTGAGAGTTCCCTGCCTGGAAGGACTTGCTAGAAGACAGTTGTCCAGATACGGCAACACTTGTATTCCAGTCTTTCTGAGGTGCGCTAGAGAATTGCACAACACTTTGTAAATACTCACAGCGCCGAGGACAGCCCAAAGGGCAGGACTCTGAATAGATAATGCTGGCCCAATGCCACTTAACCTTAGGTATTTGTGATGCCTTGCGTGAATAGGAATATGTTGGTAAGCATCCTTCATGTCCAGGGAGGCTAATTAGTCGTGCTGATGAAGCAAAGGTAACAGAGTTCCTAGCGATCTCATTTTGAATTTCTCATTGGGAAGAAATTTGTTCAATTTTCTGAGGTCCAAAATGGGGTGCATGCCCCAGTTTTCTTTGAACTAGAAAGTAACGGAGTAGAACCCTGTGTTCCGTTGAGCCAGCGGAACTATTTCTACTGCCCTGTTGTTCAGAAGGCCTTGTATCTCGGAGACAAGAAGTTCTGACTGAAGTATTGACAGTTTGGGCTGCCGTTTGGGGGACAATCCAGAGGATCTCTGAAAGATTGAGGGAATACTCCTCACGGATTATCCAGAGGACCATTTGTCCAATGTTATGGACTTCCACTGGTTGTAGAATTGAGTCAGATGACCTCCACCACAAGAAGGAGTCCTCCTGGTAGTTGAGGTGGGACTTAGGCCAGAAACTCAGAAGGTGGCACTGGGCGCTTAGGCCCTTGTGCTCTGTTGCATTTTCTTTTGAGGCTGAGGGCTTGGTTTTATTAAACCTCCTCTGCCTTTGCCTCGAAAGGACTGATGGTTGTGAAACTGGTGTTTGTTAACACCCCCCAGAGAAGGGCGGAGCAGATCATGCCAATTTAATGGCTGACCTAGTCTTTTGTGTGGCCTCCACAGCCTGTTCTACTTGAGGACCAAAGAGATACACACCGCCGAGGGGCAACGCCATGACCTGTTGCTGGGCATCATTCGTGAAGCCTGAAGTGTGCAGCCAGGAATGATGGCAGGTACAAATGCCCGCCTGCTGCCACTCTAGAGGCAGTATCAAAGGTGTCCGTAGCTGCTTTAACCTGTTGGTTGTTGGACCTCGATACCCCTGGTTATGGTTTGAAGAAGTTCTGAATTAGTGTCCGACTCTGGTAGAGCTTCAACCATTTGTTTGAGTGAATGCCAAAAAATATACTCATATTGAGAAAATTAGCCCTGGTAGCTGGCAACACGCATACCCAGGGTGGATGCAGCAAAGACTCTCTTACCTAAAGTATCTGTCTTATGAGATTCTTTGTTTATGGGTCGAGCTGTAGTAGTCTGAGGAAGGATGACCTTATCATTCTGTGCCAAGACTACAAAAGGGTCCGCAAAGCTTGAGAGGCCAAAATAGGTCGATCCTTGGGGGCAGCATACTTCCTGTCTATGGACTTAGCTACAGAAAGAATGAGAGCAGGATTATTCCATGCCATCTGAGAAAGCATCTCAAAGGAGGGCTGTATCAGGGAGTTAAACCCATAAGGATGTCCGGAACATGAAAGTATTGAGTCTTAAAAGCTTCCCAGGATCGATATCCATAGTCTGGAGTGAAAGAGTAGAATTCAAATTTTCAGCAGGGACTTAAATGACAGATCCTCGAACACAGGCTCTGCAGCAGGATTAGATCCTGTTCCTTCCACATCATCACCCAGTTTAAGGTCTGGATCAGGCTCAATATCATCTCCTGACAGTCCAGGAGGGACTGAATGGACAGGAAAGGAGTGAAAATAAGAAGGAAAATAGGAGGAAAAGGTTTCAGAGTCCAGGAGCCCTGAAGACTTGAAGACGTCCCACCAAGTCTCGGCGCGAGGAAGAGCATGGCGCCATCTGGCTCAGCACAGCACATGGCGCGGACAGGGCCCCTGGTGCAAAAAGCCGTATGGTGCTGATGGGCGGGCAAACAAGCCAACGGCGCGAGAATGGTGCCGGTGTTATACAGTGCCGAAAAGTGAACCCTTAACGAGACTCAAGAACGGTGCCAACAGATGCATTGATGCCAGGACGGCGCCGAGGACCCATCAACGCCGACAGTGCTGAAACCAATGCAGGGCCCCGAAAATTAAGATTTGAGGAAAAGAAGGAAAATTACCAGGAGATAGAAGCATCGGTGTGGCCCCCGTGCTGCAGCCATGTGAGGGGAGAACATCTGAGCATGGAGTCGATGGCACCAAAGAAGGCACCGTGTAACTAGGGAGGCCCAACCACCCTACCTGATCTCCGAAAGGTCCAAGGGCCCCTTGAGTGACTGGGCCAGGCAGCTGGACCAACCTCTGAGCTGCATCATCAGAGTGGCCCACTGATGAAACTTCTCATCTGAAGCCCTACCAGAAGGCAGGAAGGACTCCGATGTCAAGAGGTCGGAGACTGGAGACAGAAACATGCACTCGGAGGAGACTGGCAACTGATCCCAATGACCGACCATCGACGCGCAGACATACCAGAGGGCGTACTTCTGATGCCTTTCTTTCTGGACCTACGGGTCGGAGAAAGCTCGAGGTCAATGGTGCCGAGAGTGCGACTGTTTCTTTTATGCTTCCATGGGACCGCCTCCCCTGGGCATTGGACTGTCCGCTGTCAGACCCTCTCCGGAGAAGGCAGCAGACCAGACCCAGCCCGGCTGACTGAATAACTTTCATATGAAGTCTCCCTACCATCACCTGACCCACTCATGGTCGATCTGCAATGCAGGCTGAGACTTCTTTCTTGTAATAAATTATAGTAAGCGGAACTTTATTCAAGAAATACTACAAAATAAAAAACTGAAAACTAGCTGCTAGTTTGAAGTTTAACTCCGAGGGCGAGGCGTCATCACTGTAGCGACTCGATGGCGGGAAAAAGGAACTGAGGCGGTTGGAGGGTCAACACCGAGATAGTTGCTGCACGAGCTGAGGCTTGTGGCACCGCCTTCTCATGACTCCATCTCTGGCGACCGACCTCCTACAAAGTTTGTTCTCGCTGGGTCCTAGCACCTCCAGTGTAGATCCCATCAGTGTGAATGAGTGGTGGAGACTTTATGTCCAGGAAGATCCAGAATGTTTCTCCCAGGGATGATATGATCTGGTTCAGAGTTACCATCCGAAGGTGCGAGACCTGAGATATTGATTCAGGTCATGGAGATCTAGGATAGGGCGCCAACCATCTGTCCGCTTGGGCACCAGGAAGTACCTGGACACAATGCCTGGGTCTGTAGGAGGATCCGCACTGAGCTACCGCTTCCTTGCAGAGGAGCTGAGCTATGTTTTCTCGGAGAGCTGACTGGGTGCAAGCTGAGATCCTTCCTCCAGAGGGGCACGGGCTCGGCTGGGAGGGTACTGCTTGAATTCTAGAGGCAGTCCCTGACTGACCACTTTGAGAACCCACCTGTCTGAGGTGATATTGGACCAGGAAAGAAAGTGGGCACAGCCAGCCCCCACGAGGACCCAGAGCTGGCGCACGGGTGTAGGGGTGGCAACCCCAAACCATCACTGAGCAGGTTTAGAGGAGGAGGAGGCTCCTGGACCTGCGCCTTGGCCTCCTTTATGGGGCTGTTGTAGACCCTGCTTGGGCCTTGAGTGCCAAGCTTGAGCCTACTGCTGCTGCTGCTGTTGCTGCTGACCTCCTTGATAGGAGGGTTGCCTGACCGCAGGGGAAGAATGCCTAAAAGGCTTCTTCTTTCGCTCTGCTGGTTCTTGCCCAAAGAACCTTTCACAGAAGTAGCATCCAAAGTGGCCATGGACTGCTCTATGTGTTGAAGGTGACCGACCACTCCTGGACCGAACAGGTCAGTGCCTAGGAAGGGCACATCAGCTAACTTGTGCTGAGTATCCACTGGAAAGGAGAAAGCCTCAGCCAAACCCTGCGGTGAGTGGCGACTGTGGCTGCTAAGGAGCGGGCACAGAATCCCCGATGTCCAGGGCCATCTGGAGCTGCTGTGTTGCAACAGCATGGCCCTTCATAGTGGTCTGCATGTCTGCTGGGAGATGAGGGAGGACTTCGTCAATGACCCTAGGAGGGCATGAGAGAAGTGTGCCATTATAACAGCCAAGCTGGCCTGACGGCGGCTCAAGGAAGAGGCCGTGATAGACCCTACGGGCAGAGTAGTCCATATTTTTGACTCATGTCCGGGGTCGGTCAGCCGGCTGAACTACCACTATGCTTGAACACAGAAGTGGTCACCAGCCTCGGGCGAAGGATGTTCTGTGAACCTCACAGGGACCCCATGGGCACTACAAACTTGCTGACCATGTGGGCAGATGGTGCTGGGCAGGAAGCCGGGCGCTGCCAAAGCTCAAGGGGTGGGTCAACAATGGCTTTGGCCACTGGAAAGGCCTCCATTGGGTATTCCCACTTTTGAGGATATCCATAAGGGGTACTCTGCCTTCTGGATGGACTCCAGGGGCATTCCAATGGATTCAGAGATCAGGCGGAGAACGCCTGAAAGGAGGAAGGGTTTTTCCAAACCCGCCATGGACGGCTCTTCATCCCCAGGATGGGAGTGCAATCCGTGACGCCCGAGTCCGAAGAGTCGGGATACAATGGCCTCCCGCTAGGTCTCCTTTGACATGCTGAGGCGACTAGGGATGACCATTATCGACAGATGTCAGGAAGCCCAGTGTCTGTTCAGTCCTCTTTGAGGGAGCCCTCCCTGAGGCTGCTTAGGTGGTGGATCCACCAGAATCAGTGGAAAGACCAAGGAAGACCAAACCAGGATATGGGCCAGCCCCACGGGCAGAGAAACCAAAGACTTCGGTTCCAAAGGGTCGGCCTAGGAGGCGGAGCCACGTGATGGCCAGGGTAGACGGCGGGCCGGCTTTGCCTGGACAAAATCAGCTGTTGCCACATTAAGTCTTCATAGCATCGACAAAGTTTTGCCGAAGCCTATCCTTGTCCGAGGAGGATGAAGATCTGTGGCGGTCTCTTTTAGAGTGCTTCACACTCTTTCTTGCCCGTCTCGACTGAGGGGATCTGGACCTCGATCGAGATCGGGATGCTGACCCGTATGATCAGGAGACACTAGGATTGGTGAAGACTGAGGGTCCGGAACTGGGTCTTGGATGGGGACTCCAGCGGCTGGGTCTCCTCACCGAGAAGACAAGGACCGAGTCCTTTCCAAAGAATCGCCGACCGAGGTCGGGTGACAGAGGGTCGATTGGGTCGAGAAATTCCACTCGCCGGCCACTTTCTCGGTCCCTTGGCCAGATGGAAGATCTGTGAAGTCAAGGGGTCGAGGATGCAATCTCGACTGAGGTCGTGACTGCTGTTCCTGGGACCGACCTTCTTGGTCCCAAGAACATCTTCTTGGTGGAAGACTTAGGGTCCTTATCCTCTTCTGAGGGCGGGAGAAGTAGAGCCCAAGCTGCCTCACCCTGGTGGGCAGAGACTGGCACAACTCCTTAAAGGATCCTGTAAAGGTGGAGCCAAGTTTAAGCAGAACAAAAAGCTTCAATTAGCTGAAGCTTGAGCTACTTCCTCCTCGAATGCCTTCATTTGCTCCAGCTGCTCGGTGGATCCCACAGCCGTGGAAACACGCCCACCTCGCCTCCTTCGATTTCACGGAGGTTCCTTTTCTCCAGTCTCTCCGGTTTTAGATGCACCTTGTGGTCATCCAGGACGCTGGGATGGAAGGCCAGGCAAAAGTGCAAGGCGAGATGTCATGTCTGACACCTAAGCAATAGCATGTTAGGTGGGGATCGATTAAGTGACATCTTCTGCCGCATGAATACACCGGAAATATGGGAAGATTTTCTCTCCATGTCCGATGTGCTAATAGGAATCGCTAACTCGAATGAGTTTTAAAGTAAGTTTCGTAAAAATGATGCTTTGAATCCAGGGCCTCATGAATTGCTGCAAGAGCACGAGGAACCTGCATCTTCCAGCGGAAAGGAAGATCTGCGTCGTGGCAGAGCCGAGGTATTTATCACCCGGGTGGGTGGAGGAGCCAGCTTGAAGACTTTCTGGCAAGATTTAAAGGGAAAGGGACATGCCAAGAAGTGTGGATGAACAACATATCCACGCTCCTAGAACATCACATTTATTCTCTTGACCTCTAACTTTTTTATGTTGACCACTCCTTATAATAAATGCTGTTAACAGTTCTGGCCCGGTTATCTAGCTAGGCAGTTTATTAGTGAGCCACAATTGCATCACCATTTTTCTGCTGCAATAGTAAGGTTATTATTAATTTAAGGGTTCTCGCCTCACCCCAACTGATGCAATCCCATCAAACCAATGAAGGGGCCAGGAGGTCAGTTTCCATAGAGATGGCCCTAATGTGCCCTGCAAGTGCCTGCCAAAATTCATGTAGTTTTGGGCATTGACAAAAAATATGGCTATGCGGCATGTGGGTCTCATGCAGGACCTTCAGCAACTACTGTAAGAGGGCCCATATATTTCATTTGAATGACCAGGGTTATAAAATATCCTACTTTTTCCAGGCATAATCTCTCCAATAACTGGAGGAGGTAATTCTCTTGTCTGGAACAATATATTTCTGCCAGGTAACTAAGGTGTAATCAGTCTGTAGTTCAGCATTCCATCTGCTCAAGATAGATGTGGATGTATCATGGGCCAGTTCTTGCAGTGCTCAACAGAGAACCCTAATTAGGTGTTGCCAGGTATCCCTTTTGACGAGACCAGTATGGTGAATAATAAATTAGGGCCTTGTGGCAAGGTTTTAAAATCCTGCCTTATACCCATGAGATAGGACCTCAATTGGAACTAATGTGTATGTGCTCTGGCTGGGAACTGGATTTCTATTGCAGTGTAAGGAACAATTTAAAGCCCTGGGAATAATAACATTGATGGGTATAATATAGACCCAACCTACTCCAGGCATGGTGTTGTATCTATTACATTTGGGGGCTATGAGGTATCACAGGCCAAAGCCTCAACCAGATGGTGATAGCTTGAGAGATGTATCTCCATGCACTGTACTCCAGTATTGGATTATAGCAGCAGTAAACCTGGAGAAGTGGCTAAGTAGGATACTATTGATGGGGTGGTAAACAGTACTTCGTCACCTGCCACTATAGTAGTCAGACACTCAGTAACCCATAGAAACATAGAATTTGATGGCAGATAAGAACCACTTGGCCTACCCAGTCTGCCCATTTCCTACCTAATGGATAAGCTGCAGATCCTAGTTAACCAGCAGCCTACTTCTTTCTACCCCACCCCTAGAATTGCCTTATGGCTGTCCCATGCATGCTTGAATTCAACCACTATTTTGACTCCACAATCTCCTCGAAGGCAGTTCCATGCATCCACAACCCTGTCTGTGAAAAATACTCTTATACATTACCGCCCCTCTATCTTGAAATTGTGCCCCTTGTTCTTGCACCCTCTTTTTGAAAGATGCTACCCTCTTGGACTTTGTAGTTTCCCTTGAGGTACTTGAAAGTTTCTATCGTGTTCCCCCACTTTCCTCGAGGCTATACATATTAAGCTCCTTTAGTCTCTCTTCATATGTCTGCCGGTGCAGACCTTGCACCATTTTAGTTGCCCTCCTCTGGATAGCTTCCATCTTGTCTATGTCCTTGCGGAGATTAGGTCTCCAGAACTGCACACAGTACTCCAGATGGGGTCTCACCAGCTGTCTGTACAGAGGGATACAACTTCCTGTTTTCTACTGGTGATGCCTCTCCTTATGCATCCCAGTATCCCCTGCCCTCCCTCACTGTCCTCTCACATTGCTTGCCCACCTTTAAGTCATCTGATATGACTACCCGCAGGTTCCTTTCCATTTTGTTGTTGATAGTATCTCACCCCCATTGTGTACTCTTCCCTGGGTTTTTGTTTCCCAAGTGCATTACCTTGCACTTCTTAGCATTAAGTCTAAGCTGCCACACATTTGACCATTCCTCTAACCTTGCCAAGTCCCTCTCATCCTTTCCACCCCACCTTGTGCATCAACTCTGTTGCAGATCTTTGTGTCATCTGCAAATACACACATTTTCCTTCCAGTCCCTCTGCAATGTAAGCACAAAGACATTGAAGAGGACCAGTCCTAATACTGAACCCTGCGGCACCCCACTAGTAACCCCCTTTCTTCAGATTGGACTCCATTTACTATTACTCTCTGTGTCCTATTCTCCAGCCAATTCTTTACCCAGGCTATCATCTTGGGACCCACTCCCAGGCTGGCTAACTTGTATATTAATCTTTGTGTGGGACTGAGTCAAATGCTTGCATAAAGTCTAGGTAGGCCATGTCCACAGACCCTCCCTGATCTACTACTTTGGTCACCCAGTCAAAGAAATCTATTAGATTCATCTGGCATGACCTTCCTGCTGTGAATCCATGCTGCCTTGGGTCCTGTGCCCTCTGGCCTCTAGTACTCGACAATTCTTTCCTTCAGAAGTGATTCCATCATTTTTCCTATCACTGAGGTTAAACTAACAGGTCTGTAGTTTCCTGCTTCTGCCTTGCTCCCACTTTTGTGAAGGGAATCACATCTGCCCTCCTCTAGTCCTCAGGTATCACCCCATCCTCCCATGATTTGTTAAAGAGGGTAGTCAGTGGTGTCACTAGTTCTACACCTTAGTTCTTTTAGAATTCTGGGATGAATCCCATCAGGCCCCATTGCTTTGTCCACCTTCAGTTTTAAGAGTTCTTTCAGAACCCTTTCTTCTGTAAATGGGCTGGTATCAACTTCTGTATCCAGAGTGTTTCTATTGTTTGTTTTAGGTACCTCCCCTCTTCATTTGTAAATACTGAGCAAAATGTTTGTTTATTATCTCTGCCTTTTCACAGTCACCCTCTGCCCACCCTCCTCCCCTTCATTAAGCCTCACTATCCCTCCTTAGTCTTCCTTCGCTCCTGATGTACCTAAAAGGTTTTATCCCCTTCTTTAATGAGTTGGCTATCTTTTCCTCAGTTCGGCCTTTGCTGTTTTGGCTGCCTTCCCAGCTTCCTTTGCTCTAACTGATACAATTCTCTGTCCTGCTCCTTCTGTGGTTCCTTGTACTTTCTTAATGCTTTCTTTTTCTTGAACCTTCACTGCCACCTCCTTTGAGAACCATAGTGGTTTCTTACATCGTTTTGTTTTGTTTATTTGCTTCACTCAAAGGCTTGTTACCTCTGTGATGGCAGTTTTTATTATTCCCATTGTTCTTCCACCCTCCTTCCTGCCCATTTGCTAGTGCATTCCTTAGGCACTCACCATTTTGGCAAAGTCAGCCTTCTTGAAGTCCAGTACTTTTGCCTTTGTATGGCTTGACTCTAATGCTGTGTTTATTGTGAACCATACTGTTCGATGGTCGCTAGTTCCCAGATGGCTACCCACTTCTACATCTGTGATCCTGTCTCCATCTCCATTTGAGACGACCAGGTCTAAGATTGCTCCCTCTCGAGTGGGTTCCAATACTAGTTGTCTAAGGCATGCCCTGTAGGGATCTAGAATAACCCCACTCTTAGAAGTGGCTGCTGCAACTGCTCTCCAGTTAACATCTGGCATATTCAGATCACCCATCAGCAATATCTTCCTTTATCTGCCATTCTAAGTATACTTTCTATCATTTCCTTGTACATTTCCTCCCCTGAGAGGGGTTCAGATACACCCCTAGTGCGATTGTGGTGCCATTGCTTGCCTCCAAATTGACCCACAGTGCTTCTTCTCCTCCTCCCTGTTTACCCTTTTGTACTGTTGCTTTGATTCCTTCTCTTATGTAGAGATTTACTCCTCCTCCTCTTTACCCTCCCTGTCCCTCCTGTAGATAGTGTATCCTGGTATGTTTACATCCCAGTCATGGTTCTGTGTGTACCATGTTTCTGTGACTGCCACGATATCCAGATGTTCCTCCTCCATCAAGGCCACTAATTCAGGAAGCTTGTTACCCAGACTACGGGCATTGGTACTCATTGCTCTCCATTTTTGATGGCTTTACCTCTGTAGCAGCATCCCCACTGACCTTTCTACCTTGGTCTTTTTCTCATTTAGTACCCTGTTTTGTAGGGGTAGGCTGGGATTTTCCTACTGCTTATCTTTGTCTCCCCTGACTAGTTTAAAACTTGCCAATGAAGCATTTAAACCGATTGCCCAAAAGACTTGTTCCTTCCTGGACAGATGCAGACCATCCTGTCAGTATAGGCTGGTGTCCTTCAGGTGGAACCCCAGTCCCCAATGAAGCCAACCCCTGTGCTCCACACCATTTTTTCAACCATTCATTAAACTGCATAGTGCAAAGTACCCTCGCCTTTACCCATGCCACTGACATGCAGCACCTCTGAGAAGGATACTGTGTGTGCTACTTGTCTTAAGCCCCTCCCCAACTCTATAAAGTCCTTCTGCACTGCTCTAATCTCATAATGAGCCAAGTCATTTGTCCCTAGGTGGAGAATGACGCCCAGCTCAGACTCCGTGCAACTGTTCTCATGATCCTAAGGATGCGCTCCTGTCCCTCCAAGCCATGGCACCAGGCAGGCACCTCACTTCAGTTTTCCCTGCTCCCCCAGTTCTATCCCCTAATAATTGAGTCCTCCACCAAGAACTGCTTCCTTTCCCTGTGGTGCCTCTGCTCCTTCCTGAGGGCCTCCTTGTGACAGTTGCCTGCACCGTCCTTGGTCTCCTCTGTGGTGCATCCATAGGGGAACTATGTTCCCCAGAATGGTGTACGGATTGTGAAGTGGAACAACTGACTGCGTGTGCCTCTGTTCCACTACCCTTACCCTCTCTGAGCCCACTGTGGTCCAACTGCTGTGCTTTCTTGCAATCTCTGAGGTAGTGGTGGTGGCTCTGGTGCTCTGTGGATGGGGAGGTTCCCTACTACTGTCCAGTGTGGCCTGAAGGCGGCAACTTCCTCCCTCAGGGCAGATAGTTGTCTCGCATCTCGGCCTCCAGAAAGACTCCCGGAAGACTGCTGCCCCACAGCCATTACATTGCACTACTCCCACATAACTGTCTACCTTGTTTAGTTTTTTTTGTGTGTGTGTGTGTGTGTGTGATTGGTGTGTTATATAGAAATATATGTATTTATATAATGTGTATGCTTATATTGTCAGTGCAGTGTGCTAGAGGATATGACAGTGATATGCACCTTGTCCTCTCGAGGAAATGATGTCAGAACCCCAGGTATAAAGAAACTATTTCGGGGGAGGGTTTGGGCTAAACTGTGCCCTCACGCGAAACAATCAGCTAAAAGCTCTGACCTACCGCAGCTGATGGAGTGCCTTCCTGTCAGCAAGATGCCCTACACGACAATTTGACAGAGAAAATACCCTGCTAATCAAACAGAGAAAATCCAAACATCCAAGTCAGACACAGGTAAACCTCCCAGCTCCAAAACAGCCTGGTGACTTGTGCTCTGAAAGCAGTCAGCCCAAAACACGTCAGCTGTGCAGAAGAGCAGACACAGAAAACAGTATTAAGCCCCTGTGGGTTGAAACTCTTCCTGCACTGAAAATCTTAACAATTGTAACAAAAGTAAAGCAAGCTCCACCTCCCTCTGCTGATTGAAAGACTGCCTTTTCTGATAATTCTAAGTTCCTTATTTCACCCTTCAGTTAGAAGTATCTCTACCTGAAGAGTATTAACTTTCCTAAGGAATCTGCTTCAAATCAAAGACAATTATAAATTGTAAGGTTCACCTCCTCTGTTGTGAGCACAACTTATGCTCTTGCAAATCTTAAGTACAGTGTTGCAGCTTCCAGCCAGAGGTAGCTTCACCTGAATACTATTAGGCTATCCAGGTTAACCCAGTTCCTAAAGGCCTCCTCCCCAAAAAGGAGGTATTAAATCTCCAGAAAGTAAGTTTATGTGTATTACCCAGCTGTATCTTTACTGTTATGGGAGAATGATTAGAAAGAAGTCAGGGACTATGGGTGATATCCTGCACATTTTAAACATTCTCTATAGTTGTAAAATTACAGTCAAGATGAGCTGATGTCTGGTGCTTGGGGAAAAATGGGCATACTCTCTGCTAGTGGGAAGAAAATTCTGCCATATGTCAACAAGGCCCAAATGTGCTACCGTGGTTCTAAAGTATTTTTGAGCAGTGGTAGTCTGAGAGAGGGTGCTGAGGAGGTATCCAGAGAAGGATTCATGACACACTTGATGACCCCACCTGGAGGACTGGCATCAAGCTTGTTGAAAACAAACTAACCAATCTTTTATCTGAACCGGGTGAAATAAAGACTAGCTAGAGTGACCACTGTATTGTACAGCTGGACCACTAGAATTAAAAATTGTCCCTCTGTGTCTATTTGTTTATCAATTAATGCAAAGGGACCCCTCATGGTATTAAGATTGCGTACCTCTCCACTGTTCACTCTTGTGGCAGGAAGCCTCCCCATGTCATAACCAAATTTCATGAATTTAAGATATTCAGGCATTGAGAAATGGGTCTCCTGTAACAGGAGCATGCCCAGGGTTTCCTGTTTAAATATTCATAGCAGTCTACAGTGCTTCACTGGGTCATGGACTCCATTCACAATACATGATAACACTTTGGTGGGCACCACCATTATCAGAGGATATACAGAAAATAATCAAACCTTGTCTAATTGTCAGGAAAAATGGCAGAAGGAGTTCTGCAAGATGGTACACAAATTGAGGCTTCCACTGCCCATAAGGTTCCCACATACTAGTTTTCAGTAGTGCTGCTGATAAACAAGAATGACAGTGCCAATCGAGCAGACAAGGATTGAAAACTATACAATTACGGAAAGCACACCATTCAGGTAAAGTATGGTAGACAATATGAGGTATTACTATGGATACTGCTAGAGTGGTAGCCATTCTCTTAAAACCAAAACCAAAAGTACTCCATATCCGGATCAACCTTCAACTCAGTACATCAGGCAATCTGCAACAAATACATCCTTTAAGTGGGTCCCCAAAACTTATATTACCACCTCAGACACTTAAAGTTGTTTTGCAACTAATTGACTCTATAGCCTGCTCCCAGCTCAGTCTCCCACATCTTCAACATTGTATTAAGGCTGCACTTGACACCTAAGATTTGATCAATTTGCACTATATCACTGTCTAAATTACTTGACAAGCTTTCTTCTCTGTTCTTGAAAGGCTATGCCTGTAATTCAATGGGGTGAGCAACCAGTCATTCCCCTTCCGGGCTATATAAGCAGTTCCTCAGCCTCCTTCTGAGCACATTTCTTTGTGGGCTGGAGGCTCTTTCAGTCTGTATTCCTTTTTGGGGCCTGCTGGGGCTTTGTAACTTGCTTGGGCTGTACTTGGTTTGCGTGGATTTCTGTTTGTTGTGTTTCCTGCTTTTGGTTAGTATTGCTTTGCTTCCAGCTGTTAAGTGCTTCCTTGTGTGTTTGTTTCCTTCCTGCTCCTGTACTTGTGTTTGCTTTTGTTTGTTTCTTTTGGGCTTTTCTAGTGCCCTGTGTATACATTGCTTATTTATGTTCAGGTTACATATTGTTGTTTCCTTACCTTAAGCTGCACTGTGACCGTACTCTCAGGCTCCCATTTACTCACTAGATTTTGCAAGCATACGTGCTTCAGTGCAGGCTCTTGCTTCCTGCCTAGCAATCCTCAGTTTCCTGCAATTGTTATTGTATGTTTCAGCTCACATTGCTGTTTCTCTGCTGTCTCCCGTGCTTCCACCTAATTGTTTGTTCCTCATACTGCTCAGCTAGCTGCCACTCTCTGTTCTACAGCTCTGCTCTTAATTCACCCAGTGATAGCTCCACTCAGACAAATGCTGCATTGCTATACTAAAACTTGCAGCTATTACATTAGCTGCCTGGTCTCAACTGCCTCAGTGGCTTGCTATCATTTGACTGTGTCCTTAACTAGGACCTTGCCAGTAAAAGCACCTCTATTTGGGGGTTCCTACCTTATCAGCATTATAGTGCTATTTGGTCTCATGGTGCTTAGCTTGTGACTTCCTGTTATTCCCATGGCAGGGACTGTGATATCATGGTGGGGCATTGTGTCACAGGAGCATGCTTTATGTAAGCTATATGATTTGCCCTGCTTTCTTGCCTAAATGACTTTCAGATTATCCATGCATAACTCATTAACTTGCAAGCTACATGGCCTTCAGATGTTCACTGCATTCCATTACTGTGCTGCATACTCCTTACTGGATTAACCTATCTCCGCCTTAATGGCATTTAAGGTATTCATGCCAATCATATCAATTCACTATTCATGCTGAAACCATAGCATCAAATGCTTTTATGTGAACTATGATTTGCTCCTTTATGGAACTGGTTGGCCAAGCATATATGTAATTCGGATTACCTCATATGCGATGTATCATGCTTACCTATGCTGCCCCCATTTTATTGCTTTTGCAAACGATGTTACAAATCCTGCTACATATATCATATCTACTAAACCTTAATGATTCATTTAAGCTAAACCTCATTGGTTCAATCACTGGCATCACAGCCTCTCACTGCCTAAACACCTACCTCCTATGTCACCATCAATTCGCTTCCGTATGGAACTGGTTGGCTTGTTTTCCACTGGTGCTACTACTATCAAACTGCCAAATGCTGACTCACACTGCAGCCTCCTACTTTACCCAGGCCTGCCTTGGTAGTTCCCATGGTTGCAGAGCTTGCTCGCACATTTCAATCTTGTGGTTACAGAGTTCACTCACAACCTTTCAAGGCCAGCCTCCTCATCAATATACACAGCCATTGACTTTGCCCAGCCTCCTTATCAATAGTCTGCTACCTAATCTATGGCCACTAGCTTCACCTGGTCTCCTCCTATCTAGCACTTAAAATTGATTCACACTCTAATTCATAAATTGGAGGCATGACAACCATATCCACTACCTTTTCTGGCTCAAAGCTCACCCTGTAAGCTGGCAGCATTGCTCTGCACTCACAAAGTCTGCATCTTGAGCATATGAACCTTGGGCGGGTCCTTCTTAACTGGCCCATAGTGGAAATGTCCATGCTCCAGGTGGAGCATTAGCATGCAGTCACACGGCGCACCTCTTGATACAGAATTTAAGACTTCAGCTGCTGAGGGGTGAGCCCTTGCAGCCCAAGAGAGCCCCTTTGGCTACTGCATCACTGTTGCACCTTCAAAAGCTATTCTCCTACAACCGCCTCTGGTTCACCTGGTTTGTTTTCATTGGTAAGTCGGCTGAGTGCTTCAGCAGTCATCACCTCTCATCTTGCCTTGGGGTCTGCTTTCATTTAAGGACCTGTTGTTGCAGAGGCCTCTCACAACCCTTCATGGCATTCCCATTAGAGGGATCATGAGAGCTTTCCACCAAACTGGAATATTTCCTCCCTTTGATTGGGTTTTAAATTGCAGCAGCAGAGCTGTCACTAAATAAACTACCCCTAGCCTGGAGGGAAGGTGATCCAGGCCTTCAGTCCCCAAAGGTTTCCTCCTTTAAAATCTTTTTTCCTCTCCTCCATGCCAAAGGTCATACTATGTAGTTGGTTGTTTATAGTATATTCCTAATTTCTTTAGGTAGGTTTCCACTGTTGGATGACCTGGTTGACCTGATAACAGTACTAATTTTAGCAGGCTCATCAGATAACCTAATATTCTTCAGGTGAAGCTACCTCTGGCTGGAAGCTGCAACACTGGACTTAGGATTTGCAAGAAAGCGAGTTGTGCTCACAACAGAGGAGTGAACACACAATTTACAATTGTCTTTGGTTTGAAGCAGATTCCTTAGGAAAGTTAATATTCTTCAGGTTAAGGATACTTCTAACTGAAGGGTGAAATAAGGAACTTAGAATTATCAGAAAAGGCAGTCTTTCAATCAACAGAGGGAGGTGGACCTTGCTTTACTTTTGTTACAATTGTTAAGATTTTCAGTGCAGGAAGAGTTTAAACCCACAGGGACTGAATACTGTTTACTGTGTCTGTCCTTGTGCACAGCTGACTTGATTGGAGTTAGTGATTGACTGTTTGCATTGCAATATTTGTAATACTGTGAGTTATTCACTGGGCTAAAAGTTATCATAAATCCTGAATTGAGAGCAGGTTACAGGCTGTGTATTGGACCCAGACAGTGCCTAGGGGTGGAAACTGATTTCTTTTGTTTATCTCTGTGTGCCTTAAAAGACCAGGTCAGACTGTGTCAGGAAGTGCTTACATCACAGCTACTTATCAGCCAATAGCTTTGGAAGAATCTTACAGACCTGATAAGAGTACGAATTTTAGCAGGGTCATCAGATAACCTAATATTCTTCAGGTGAAGCTACCTCTGGCTGGAAGCTGCAACACTGGACTTAGGATTTGCAAGAAAGTGAGTTGTGCTCACAACAGAGGAGGTGAACCTACAATTTACAATTGTCTTTGGTTTGAAGCAGATTCCTTAGGAAAGTTAATATTCTTCAGGTGGAGGATACTTCTAACTGAAGGGTGAAATAAGGAACTTAGAATTATCAGAAAAGGCAGTCTTTCAATCAACAGAGGGAGGTGGAGCTTGCTTTACTTTTGTTACAATTGTTAAGATTTTCTGTGCAGGAAGAATTTAAACCCACAGGGACTGAATACTGTTTACTGTGTCTGTCCGTGTGCACAGCTAACGTGTTTTGGGCTGACTGCTTTTAGAGCACAAGTCACCAGGCTGTTTTGGGGCTGGGGAGGTTTACCTTGTCTGACTTGGATGCTTGGATTTTCTCTGTTTGATTAGCAGGGTATTTTCTCTGTCAAATTGTCATGTAGGGCATCTTGCTGACAGGAAGGCGCTCATTGCAGTGCAGTGGTAGGTCAGAGCTTTTAGCTGATTGTTTTGTGAGGCACAGTTTAGGCCCAAACCCTTCCCACCCCTCACTCCACCCACCCCTGGAAATAGTTCTTTATACCTAGGGTTCTGACATCATTTCCTCAAGAGGGCAAGGTGCATATCACTGTCATATCCTCTCTAGCACACTGCACTGACAATATAAGCATACACATTATATAATACATATTTCTATATAACAAACCAATCACACACACACAAAAAGACAAAAATACAAGGTAGACAGATATGTGGGAGAGTGAAATGTAATGGCTGTGGGGCAGCGGTCTTCTGGGAGTCTTTCTGATAACAGTTGCAGGGAGTTCTGAGCTGGACGTCATTGTCCACCTAGGGACAAATGACTTGGCTCATCATGAGATTAAAGCAGCGCAGAAGGACTGTGTAAAGTTGGGGAGAGGCCTAAGACAAGTAGCACACATAGTATCCTTCTCAGAGGTGCTGCCTGTCAGTGGCATGGGTGAGTAAGGGTACTTTGCACCATGCAGTTTAACGAATGGTTGAAAAAATGGTGGAGCACAGGGGTTTGGCTTCATTGGGGACTGGGGTTCCACCTGAGGACACCAGCATACACTGGCAGGATGGTCTGCATCTGTACAGGAAGGAACAAGTCTTTTGGGCAATCGGGTTTAAATGCTTCATTGGCAAGCTTTTAAACTAGTCGGGGAGGCACTGATAAGCAGCAGGAAAATCCCAGCCTCCCTACAAAACAGGGTACTAAATGAGAAAGAACCAAGGTAGAAAGGTTAGTGGGGGATGCTGCTACAGAAGGTAAAGCCATCAAAAATGGAGAGCAATGAGTACCAATGCCCGTAGTCTGGGTAACAAGCTTCCTGAATTAGTGGCCTTGATGAAGGAGGAACATCTGGATATTGTGGCAGTCACAGAAACATGGTACACAGAACCATGACTGGGACGTAAACATACCAAGATACACTATCTACAGGAGGGATAGGGAGGGTAAAAGAGGAGGAGGAGGAGTAGCTCTCTACATAAGAGAAGGAATCAAAGCAACAGAACAAAAGGGTAAACAGGGAGGAGGAGAAGAAGCACTGTGAGTCAATTTGGAGGCAGGCAATGGCACCACAATGCCAGGGGTTATAGCAGACCCTCTCAGGGGAGGAAAATGGACAAGGAAATGATAGAAAATATATTTAGAATGGCAGATAAAGGGAGATATTGCTGATGGGTAATCTGAATATGCCAGATATTAACTGGAGTGCAGTGGCAGCAGCCACTTCTAAGAGTGGGTTATTCTAGATGCCCTACAGAGGGCATGCCTTAGACAACTAGTATTGGAACCCACTCAAGAGGGAGCAGTCTTAGACCTGGTTCTCTCAAATGGAGATGGAGAGAGGATCACAGATGTAGAAGTGGGTAGTCATCTGGGACCTAGCACCATCGAACAGTATGGTTCACAATAAACACAGCAATAGAGTCACATCACAAAGGCAAAAGTACTGGACTTCAGGAGGGCTGACTTTGCTAAAATGGGTGAGTGCCTAAGAATGCACTAGAAAATGGTCAGGAAGGAGGGGTAAGAACAATGGGAAATAATAAAACTGCCATCACAGAGGTAACAAGCCTTTGTGAAGCAAATAAACAAAACAAAACGATGTAAGAAACCACTATGGTTCTCAAAGGAGGTGGCAGTGAAGGTTCAAGAGAAAAGAAAGCATTAAGAAAGTACAAGGAATCATAGAAGGAGCAGGACAGAGAATTATATCAGTTAAAGCAAAAGGAAGCTGGGAAGGCAGTCAGAACAGCAAAGGCCTGAACTGAGGAAAAGATAGCCAACTCAGTTAAGAAGGGGATAAAACCTTTTAGGTACATCAGAGCGAAGGAAGACTAAGGGAGGGATAGTGAGGCTTAATAAAGGGAGGGGGGCAGAGGGTGACAGTGAAAAGGCAGAGATACTAAACACATATTTTGCTCAGTATTTACAAATGAAGAGGGGAGGTACCTAAAACAAACAATAGAAACACTCTGGATACAGAAGTTGATACCAGCCCATTTACAGAAGAAAGGGTTCTGAAAGAACTCTAAAACTGAAGGTGGACAAAGAATGGGGCCTGATGGGATTCATCCCAAATTCTAAAAGAACTAAGGGTAGAACTAGTGACACCACTGACTACTCTCTTTAACAAATCATGGGAGGATGGGGTGGTACCTGAGGACTGGAGGAGGGCAGATGTGATTCCCTCTCACAAAAGTGGGAGCAGGGCAGAAGCAGGAAACTACAGACCTGTTAGTTTAACCTCAGTGATAGGAAAATGATGGAATCACTTTGAAGGAAAGAATTGTTCTGGTACCTAGAGGCCAGAGGGCACAGGACCCAAGGCAGCATGGATTCACAGCGGGAAGGTCATGCCAGACGAATCTACAGATTTCTTTGACTGGGTGACCAAAGTAGTAGATCAGGGAGGGTCTGTGGACATGGCCTACCTAGACTTTAGCAAGGCATTTGACTCAGTCCCACACAAAAGATTAATATACAGTTAGCCAGCCTGGGAGTGGGTCCCAAGATGATAGCCTGGGTAAAGAATTGGCTGGAGAATAGGACACAGAGGGTAATAGTGAGATGAGTCCACTCTGAAGAAAGGGGTTACTAGTGGGGTACCGCGGGTTCAGTATTAAGACTGGTCCTCTTCAATGTCTTTATAGCTACATTGCAGAGGGACTAGAAGTGAAAGTGTCTGTTTGCAGATGACACAAAAGATCTGCAACAGAGCTGGATGCACAAGGTGGGGTGGAAAGGGATGAGAAGGGACTTGGCAAGGTTAGAGGAATGGTCAAATGTATGGCAGCTTAGATTCAATGCTAAGAAGTGCAGGTAATGCACCTGGGAAACAAAACCCAGGGAAGAGTACATAATGGGGGGGAGATACTAACAACAACAAAAATGGAAAGGACCTGGGGTAGTCATATCAGATGACTTAAAGGTGGGAAAGCAGTGTGAGAGGACAGTAGGAGGGCTGGTGGATACTGGGATGCATGGGGAGGCATCACCAGTAGAAAACAGGAAGTTGTTATCCTCTGTACAGACAGCTGGTGAGACCCCATCTGAAGTACTGTGTGCAGTTCTGGAGACCCAATCTCCACAAGGACATAGACAAGATGGAAGCTGTCCAGAGGAGGGCAGCTAAAATGGTGCAGGGTCTGCACCAGAAGACATATGAAGAGAGACTAAAAGAGCTTAATATGTATAGCCTCGGGGAAAGGAGGAGAGGGGGACATGATAGAAACTTTCAAGTACCTCAAGGGAATCAACAAAGTCCAAGAGGGTAGCATCTTTCAAAAAAGGAGGTGTGCAAGAACAAGGGGCACAATTTGAAGATGGGGGCAGCTCCAGAGGTAATGTAAGGAAGTATTTTTTCACAGAGAGGTTGTGGATGCATGGAGCAGCCTTCGGAGGAGGTTGTGGAGTCAAAAGAGTGGTTGAATTCAAGCATGCATGGGACAGTCATAAGGCAATTCTAGGGGTGGGGGTAGAAGAAGGCTGCTGGTTACTAGGATCTGCAGCTTATCCATTAGGTAGGAAAATGGGCAGACTGGGTGAGCCAATGGTCCTTATCTGCCGTCAAATTCTATGTTTCTATGTTTCTATGGATGGAGATTGATGGTGGCTCTACTCTCTGTTCCTCTCTCCTCAGGAAGCCCACTGATGTCAACAGTGCAATCTATTTTATCAGTGCAATCCTAAAACCTGTGCATCTCATTTGTGTTTCATAAAGCTGTCTTGTTGCTGTCAATATGTTTTCCTACCTCGTAGTCAACATTTACTGCTCAATGTTGTTTTGTGGCTCCTTCCGAAGGTACCTTTAGTAAAGGGAATCTTTCCATGGCACCTCTAGGGTAGAATCCTCTTTGAAGATTCCTTGCCTTCAGTACCTCTACAGGGTGGTAATTCCACATGGGATAGAAAGTGTGAATGGCCAAACAGTTATCACAGTTGCACAAGCATAACACTACTCTGGTTGAATAGGCCAGAAAGGCTATGCCTGTTGTTCAATGGGGTAAGCAACCAGCCATGCCACCTTCCTGAGCTATATAAGCAGCTCCTCCCAGCCTCCTTCTGAAGAACTTTTCTTTGCCCCACCATCCTCCCCATCTCCTCCAGTGGCATGCCTCTCTGTTTGGGGAGGCTCCTTAAGCTACTACTTAGCCAAAGGAATCTTTCCGTGGCATCTCTAGGGTGGAACCATCTTTGAGAGTTTCTCGCCGTGTACCACTACAAGGTGGTAATTTCCATGGAATAGAAAGTGCTAACTGCCAAACAGTTATCACAGTTGCACAAGCATAACTACTCTGGTTGTGTAGGCCCATTGAATGAATATTTACCTTCAGAGTTGCCTTTGTACTTTTGTCTGTGTATTTACTATCATTTGGAATTGTACAGACTGGATGGACAATGGTCCTTTACTGCCATCATTGTCTATGTTTCTATGTTTCTAAGTACCTTCCTGTAAAATCTAAATCTTGTTATATTGCAATGTATCTTGCCCCTCCCTGGGCATAACTGTGAACAGGAAGCAAAACCTAGTATAATTTGTCCAGTAACTACCCAGCCAGCCAGCCAACCAACCAATAACTAAACAATCTCTACAGCAATCTAATTTTCACATATACACATTAGTGAGTTAGCAGCAATATTACCTCATAAAGGTGGCTCACAGACTTATATACTAACATACTAATTGTCAGCAGATTAGGCCTTACGGTCTACAGAGTCTGCTCAAACCTCGGATCCCTAGTTGGGTACCAAGGCCCCTCTGTGTTTCAGAAACCCCTATCATCCATCCTCACCCCTGGGCCGGGCCATCATCTGATAAATCTGCTTTCTGTGTCTGTCCCACCCTCTCTTGAAGCCCTCCACTGTGGATTTCTGAACCAGCTCGCCAGGCAGCATGTTCCAAGTATCCACCACCCTCTCAGTGAAAAACCTCCTCCTCTTTTCCCCTCACCCTTCCACCTTCCAACTTCAAACCATGCCCTCTGGTGATACTTCCTGCTTTAATCTAAAGATCCCTCTGTGTTTACCCTATTTATTCCCTTGAGATACTTGAAGACCTCAATCATGTCCCCTGTCTCTCCTCTCCTCCAGTGAAAACAGGCAGAGCTCCTCAAGTCTGTCCTTGTACGTCAAACCCCTAGTCCTCGTATCATCTTAGTTGTCCTCTTCTGTACCCTCTCCAGGAGCTGTATGTCCCTTTTCAAGTGTGGTCTCAGTACGGACACAGTACTCAAGGTGTGGTCTAACCAATCCATTGTACAGCGGCAGAATCACTTCCTGCTCCTAGAGATGATCCCCTTCAGATGCATCCCAACATCCTGTTTGCTTTGCTAGCGCCTCCTGCACTGCTCGGAGTTATTCATACATGCATCCACAATGACCCTTAGGTCTTTTTTCCCTGTTGAGGCCTCCAGCCTCCTCCCAGGGTGCACCTGTGTTTAGAGTTTCCCACCCAAGATGTAACACCTTGCACTTGGTGATATTGAAATTTAATTTCCATGTGTGAGCCCACCTTTCCATGGTGTCCAGGTCCCATTGTAGGGCCAGCCTCCCTCTTCCCCTCAACTACTGCCCTCATCTTGGAGTCATTAGCAAGAGACTCATTTCATCCTACACCTCCCTGATGTCTGAAATGTATGCATTAAACAAGTTGGATCCAGGACCGAGCCCTGTGGTACCCCACTACCGACCTCTCTGGGGTTCGAGAGCTCCCCACCGACCACTACTCTCTGATTGCGTCCAGCTAGCCAGTTTTCAATCCATCTGACCGTCAAAGGCCTACTCCCAACCCCATCAGTTTCCACCCAGACCATTGTGGGGACAGAGTTGAACGCCTTGCTGAAGTCCAAGAATAATACATCCACAGGCTTTCCCTGTCCAGTTCTGATGTTACCCATTCATAGAACTCCACAAGATTGGTTTGACATGATCTACCTGGCACAAACCCATGTTGCCGACTATCCAGACCTCCCACCTCCTCCAAATGCCTCAATCGTTCCTTTAGTACACTTTCAATAATTTTCCCACCCCGAGGTCAAACTGATGGGTCTATAGTTACCTGGTACTTCCCTTGACCCCTTTATGGACTGGCACCACATGTGCCTCCTCACCAATCCCTAGGTACCCTCCCCTGTCCCAAGCGACCTGTTGAAGAGCTCCGCCAGGTGCAGCCAGTATGTCCGCCAATTCCATAGTACTCTCTGATGAATGCCATCCAGCCTAGGAGATTTATCTTTCTTTAGGCCCTTAAGGGCTAACCACACCCTTTGGTGGAGATAGCATCATCCGTCCCCTCCACCTTACTGGCCTTTTATCCTTATCCTGATCTTGACACCCCTGGGGTACCTCTCCCTCCCTCTTGCTTCATTTCTGCTGCTCCCCTGATCCCACTCACTACCACTTCTATCCCCATCGTGCCTTGCTTTGTAGATATCCCATCCCCCTCCCTAGTGAACACAGAGGCAGTACTCATTTAATACCTCTGCCTGGTCCTCGCCTCTCTTCCACCCACCCCTCTTCTGATCTCAACCTGCAGAGATGGCCCTTAGTTTCTCTGCCCCCAATGTACTGGAAGAACCCCTTTTCCCTCCCCATATCCCTGTGCCAGTCACTGCTCTTTACTGGACTTTGCCTCCCGCACCATCCGGGTGACTTTTCTAGATGCAAGATGGTACATTTCCTTTCCTTATCCCCTCTCGTTGTTTTATATTTTTTGTAGGCAGCCTTCTTTTCTCTGACCGCTATCTGAACCTCACTGGACCACCAGCATGGTTTATGTGACCTTGCTCCATTACCATTCACCTTAGCACAGGTCCTGACTGCCTCATGAAGTCCCCATTTTATGACCTCCCATCTCTTTTCCACATTTGTCATTGTTGTAATCCCTCTCAAGTGATCCTTGAGAATATTTTCCATGCCCAAAGGTCTGCCCCCCTGAAGTCCAGTGCCAGTGTCTAGATCTCACCCCCCTTCCCCATGCTTATTTGAAACCAGACAGTATTGTAGGTGCGCTCCCAGTCAGGGATCTTCTACAACCAGGTCCCTTACCAGGTCCACATCTGCCAGAACCATGTCCAGGACAAGCCCTCCTTTGTGGGCTTCATCACGTGCTGTGTTAAGAACACATCCTGGAAGCCGCCCAGCAGCCTCTGCCCTTGGCCACCTTAGAGGACATGAATTTCAGTTTGTACCTGACATATTGAAGGTCCCCATCAACACCACTCCTCCTTTTGGTCCACACTGGGCAATGATGTTGTCCAGCAAACCATCCTCCAGAACATCACCCATCCCGGGGGCCTATATACTACACCCATCTTGACTTTACCTCCAGCTGGGGTTCTAGGTGACCCATAAGGCCTCCACATTTCCTCTGCCTCTTCTACCCTAGCAATTTCTATGTCATCTCTAATGAACATAGCCAATCCACCCTGTGCCCTCCTTTCTATCCTTCCTAAGCATAGTGTACCCCCTGCGTTTAGGTCCCAGTCATGGTTTTGTTGGCCCATGTTTCGTGACTGCCGCCACATCCACCCCATGAGAACAGCATGGCCTGGAACTCTGGCAACTTGTTTCCCAAGCTCCTGGCATTTAATAACACACCCCCACCCCTTATCCCTGATCCCTTTGTCAACCCCACCCAGGTTCTTATACTTCCATCCACTCTGCTCCTCCTGAAACCTCCTCTCCCAGTCTGTTTCCCCCTCCCTCCCTTGGGTTTGAAGGCTACTCCTCATCTGGAGGAGAGGGCTTGTCAGCCCTTCCCTTATCCCTCAACATGTTTTAGATCATTCTGAAATTCTACATCACTTTGGTTCACCCATGACGGTGCGTGAGGGAGATGTGGGCAAGGACATTAGGGTGCAAGCAAAATGTCGCCTGTCATAATAGTGGGTGACATTGCACCACCAGCAACTTACAGCACCCAAGGAGCATCTGGTAAAAATCATTTAGTAGGGGTTCACCCCCAAACTAAATATAACATCCTCTGGGTCAGGCATGATGTGAAGGGCAGAAGAAGTGTGGCGACGCCCAACACAGTGTGAGTCGGGACACTCTAAAATCAAGAATGCCCCTGTCACTCAAGATCTTGCTGTGGTGCCCACATTATGGTGCCCTAATCATGGCACCTTGACAATGGTATACCCATCAATGCTTACCAGTTCAGTAGTGAGGCTTACATGTACAGACTTATAATCTACTGTTGAAAAACCCTACCTCAAGTGGTCAAGCGGAGTTTGGTTTTCATTCTACTCTCCTCAGTGATTGGGTAGAAGATGAGTACGAACAAGCCAGTAACTATGAGGACAGCTGGGGCTATTCCAATCAGCACTTTGAGGGTGTAGGCCACATGAGGGGTTGCGTACAAGCTCCTGTATTATAACCAGCAAACCTAGCAGGTCACAAAATGAAAAAGTTACTCTTTTCAGATGCAATCTGATTTAGAAACATATCAAGATCTACAATTTTAGGATGTCTTTAGGATGTCTGGCCTCAAGCATTTTTCTGTCCTGCATGCAAACACTTAGTTCCTGGCAGTCAGATTCCTAACAACCAAATGCATCAATATGCAGACTGTGGCAAGCTTATGGGCATTGTGGGACACTACAAGCTCATCATCAGCTCATAGCAGTGTCTCCATACAGAGCCAGCCTTAGGTATTCTCAATCCCAGAGACTTCTGGGGCCCCTTCTCATATTGGGTCCCAGCCAGCGTTCCATGGAAGCCACCAAGCTATTACATTTTTCATTGTTGCTAGTTCTCTCACCGTGCTGTGTTAAAACAGCATACAGGAATTACTTGTATTGCTGGGAGTGCCATAAAAGGCTTTGAGGTTCTGAAGGGTTCTGATAAGTGGTGAAATGTTTTGAAACTTATCAAATCTGAATACACATGGAATCTATAAACTCAGTATCCCGAACCCTGCATGACCGAGTTCATGATACTGAATTTCAAAATCCCGTCAGGTAATTTAATGTAATCGCGGAGGGCTTTTCTCCCTGTACCTCCCACACAGGGCTCTGTCCCCACACCCCTGTAACTTAAATAACCGACTCCGAGGGGAGCAGACCTTGAGTTAAAAAAAAAGTTATGGGGGTGAATTTGTGTTTCAGCAAAATGATAGCCGGGAACAGAACCCAGGTCTACCAGGACCATGCTGGCCGAGCTGCTAGTAGCTTAGCCCTCTATGCCATGGGAGCAGCTTGGCCAGCTTCCACATCGTCCAGTGTCTGTGGTGCCTGACAAGGGAAGAGTAGCAGTTAGTCACATCTGCTACCATACCCCTGTCGGCATTACCTTCTTCTTTGTCGGGCTTGTAGGTGTCGGGATACTGAACTTGGTCCCGTGAGTTTCAGGATTCGAGTTTCAATCACTAAATGTATACCTTCAAATCTCACCAAAACTGTCAGTATGTTTTTTGCTGTTTTGTAGATTTAATTTGATCCATAAACTGTGAAGGAAAATAAAAACAAAATTTGAGTAGTACTAAAAACATAATTTCACAAACTTTGGTCCCCATCCTAAAAGCCTTCACAAATGTGAGCCCTCCTTAAATGGAACATGCAGAAGCCCTGTTCCTCTTTTTTGGTGTCAAATGCTGTTTTGAGGGTAGGAGCAGCAACTTAAAACTCTGGATCGGCACAGGACTTGTAGAATACAAGCAGATTCTACATGGGTTTTACCTAATTAGTTGCTGTAGGAAAAGAAATTAAAACCTGTTTATTTAGACTCTAGGACAGATAGCACCTTGCTGTGACTTTCCTTACTCAGTTGTGTCAGCTGCATTAAACCAATGTTTATACTGTATAGTAGTTTCTGAATTCTAGTGCCTAAACCAGAAGAACCAGTGACTGGTATGACTGTGGCTTCTTTTGATCTTTTCAACTTTTCTGGTAACTTGAACAAACTGATATCTATTTTCTAGTACCATACTGTAACATTCAGTGACCTTCTGCCATATCTATAGTATGATATAGGAATTACTACCAAAAAGTCCCACTTAACTTTATAGCCCAATTTAAGTCCACACTGTTTAAACTGTGTCTTCATTATCCCAATTACCTCAGTGACTGTATGTCTCCTTTGCAACTTCTCTAGCAAAGAAAAAGTAAAAATACTAAAATGCAGGCTGGCTCTTTCAACACTTCATATTCACAGACATTTTTTAACCCTGTCTTGTATCAGTGTTCCATGATGCATCACCATGCCCGCACATAGACATGATGAATTACAGTTGCCAGTCAATCTGTCTCAGTGGCAGCTTCAAGAGATGAATGACAATATTGCCTGGGAGGGCAGCTAAGTGAGTTAGTGCTCCCTGATGCTAGCATTTACGTTGGGAGCTAGCAAGACCAGGTCTGGACCACGTGTCTGCCACCCTAGGACAAGTATATATTGAGGTAAATAGGGTCAGAGGACTGAATGGTCACCAGAGTGGGATGAAGTCAGCACACATCTTAAGTGCAAGGATGGGGAACTACCTTGGTTGCCTCGGCAACTTCATAACATATAGTTACTGAAGATCTTGCCTAATCATTCAGAAGCCCTCAGCACTTCAGTGCTGGATGGAGCTCATGGCATTACTAGCCCTGCACTGTCAGAAGGATAATTCCTAGTAAGATGCAATCATATTTTAGAATTTTTCAGTTTCCAACATAAAGATTCACAGGTGACATCAACAAACCTGTGTTACACAAAATATTTGAATTTCTGGACCTTGTACTGTTCATTGCTGAAGACGCTTTTCATTAAATCAGGATCTTGTACTCTTAGACATCACTCACTCACATCACATATTCCTGTAGTGAAGCCATAATCCTTGCTACCTACTAACTGTACAGAATCCTAACCCTGTGGACCTTGTCCTTTGCTATTCTAACTCATTTTAGTAATTATCCTTTCTGTTTTAAGTACCATCCTACTGTTTTTAGTTCCAGGTCAGGCTGTTTTGTCACTGTATAACTTATGTGATGACTTTTGGTTTCATTCAGTTGTTCTGGAACGTGTGGTAATCCATGACAGTATAGCCTGTAAGTATAAATGTACTGTATTGCTTTGTATTACCAAAGATTGTTATCCAGACATCCTGGAACTTGTTGTAACCCATGTCTATTTGACCTGTTACTATTAATTGAACTGTATTTTTGTATTGCTCTTCCGGGTCCCCTCGTAAAAGGGATGGTAACATCCCAGTGGGCTTACCCAGTTTCAAAATTCAATAAATAAATAATTCTCCACTTAAGACATCACAAGCTGCTGTTATAGAAATTATTCTGATGTCACAAGCAGTGAGTTGTCACTTCAGGGCAAGAAAAGCAGCAGGCAGATGAAGTCTGAGGTGCCTGAAGAGTTAGACTGCTCCCCGTTGGGTACCTGGCCACCTTCTGAACTCTCAAAATGTTTGCATTTGACATCTATTTTCTAATTAAGTGGGGTAGTCTGAGCACTGCAAGTAAATGCAGGATGCAAACACAGAGCTAGTGTCTGAAATGTACGTGGAATACTGATAAGACTGCATCACCCTGGGCCTCCCTTACTGACTATCCAGGTGGGCTCCTGAATCAACTTCCTGGTGGGCCCCTGTACCTAGTTCAGCCCTGGTTGCCTGTTTTCATTCGCATGTTTTGTTTCCTGAAATGTTTAGGGCATGTTATGAGAGTTGAGTCCTGCTGATGCCAACTGTATATTTTTGCAGAAAAGAAAACAAGAGAATCCTTTATGTTAATGCTTGTTTACCGCTTATGTTAGCAGGGGATGGCACAGTATCAGTACACTGCAATGCAATAAAAGAAACCCAAGTTCACTGCCCAGTGCTGCTGCTTACATGCTGCCCCGAACACAACGTGTTATACTTCAGCAAGCCTGCTCTGTATGGATAAATAGGGAATACATAATGGGTTGCAGTGGAATAATACATTTCTCTTCACTAGTGAGTGGTAAGACTCATAACTCAAGAGTGGCAAAGCTTTTGCCACTAATTTATATATTATTTGGAAAATGTTTCACTAGGAAAGACAACATGAGCTGTAAACAGCTAATTTCCAGAAGCATCCTGGTGTGTGTGTGTGTGTGGGGGTACAATAACTGGGAGAACAGGTAAACACATAGCAATAACAGAACAATACAATTACTAAAACAAAACAGTGTAGCACAATTACAGAGCAGAAATGACCCAGACCAACCGCCAGGGTAAACAAAATCATGTTTGGATATACGTACATTGCAACAACCGAAGAGCATGTGATCCAGTAGGGTAAAGGTTAGAGGTGCTAGAAGCAGTAGGCTGAGCACATGATTCAAAGTGCTATGTATGCCCAAGGGAGGCAGTTATAAGACTAGTGGGGAAGTGGACAGGCGAGGGGTAGAAGGTGGGGGATGGAAGAGGGGGAGAGAGAGAGGATAGCCAAGATCTAACCCCTTATTGATGCTGAGAACCCTGCAAGGGGACAGGACCAAGCAGAGCGGAGGGGAGAGAAAGGGAGGGGAGGTAGAGAAGAGAGGGGCGGAGGAACAGGAGAGAGGAGAGGGATACGGAAGTAGGGAGGTGGGTAGGCGATGGATTTGAAAATGGGGAAAGGGAGAGGGGAAAGAGACAGAAACAATCTATACCCTTCAGGATGCAGAGAATCCTGCAAGGGTTCAGCATTAGAAAGTGGGGGGAGGAAGAGGGGTAGAAGAGAGGAAGCCAGGATCTATACCCTTCAGGATGACAGAGAACCCTGCAAGGGGCACAGAACCAGGCAAAATAGAAGAGGAGAGAGAAGGGAGGCAGGGAGGAGGAGGAATGTGGTGGGTGACCAGAGGGAGGAGCGGATAAGGAATAAGGAGGCTAAAGAAAATATGGGTAAACTCGGAATGGAATAAGGAGAGCATCAGTGGGGGTTAGTGAAGAGGGAGAACAGCAGTAGAGTGTCAAAATAGCACAGTAGGTTGTGGATGGTAGTAGAGAGTCAAAATGGCACAGTATGTTGTGGTGGGGAAGAGGGGTATAATAGGTGGCAGCATGTGAGGAACTAATCATAGGAGCGTTCAGTTAGAAGATAGGAGGTAAGTCAGGGATAGAGGGTAGGGATAGTGCGCATAGGTGGGGAGGGTTACGAAGGGGTTGGTAATAAGTACAGATGGGAGAACAGAAGTAAAAGAGCTAAAGGATAATGCACCAGGGTTGGGAGGGTTGAAGAAGGGCAAAGAACAAGTGCAGTTAGGGAATAGAAATTATGAAGGGCTAAGGAGATTGAAAATGGAGAAGAGGAAAGTCTGATAGGAGGTGGCAGTGAGTTCCAAAGCTTTGGGCAGAGGTAGAAAGCTTTCTGGTCTATGGAGGTACAGCAATGAGGAATAACTAGAGTGCATGGTCAGTGGATTTGAGAGGGTGGGAGGAGGGAGGTGGAGCAGAAAGTAAGGAGGAGGAGAGGTAAGAGGGGAAGAGTCCCAAACCAGAATTTAGAAGTGAACTTGGCGCAGTGAGAAGATGCCTGCATGCAAGGAGGCATGAAGAATGATACAAAGATATGACTGATGTGTGAGGAGGGGAATCAAGGGCAAGCGACAGAAAGCATTGAAGAGAGTATCCAATCTGGTAAGGGAAGACTTAGGAGCAGCACTGTAGACTATGTCACAATAGTCAAAATAGGGAGTATCATTTCTGAACAGATCAAGCCTAACCGTGAGTGGTAAGAAAATGAAAATTACATACCTACCGTAATTGTTGATCTTTCTATGTATCTTCACCATTCATCACTAGTGGGTACAGCACCAGAGCTAGGACCCTCACAGAGACTTTTTTTCCCTATGGTGGAGTCGACACAGAGCTGGCGCCTCCCTTGAGGCTGACGCTTCTCACGTGACGCCTGCGGCTGGCGTTATCTGTCGCTGACTCTGCCCCAGCCCCAGTTCTGAAACGCCAGAGAGTGTAAAGAAAGGGAGGTGGGGTGAGGCAAGAAGCCAAGGGATAGATAAAAGGAAAGTATATAATAAACTAAAAGGAGAAATAAGCGACAGAGGAGACAGGAGAGAGAAACCAGATATGGGAAATTGGAGAAAGGAAGGGGCCCTAATCTCTGGAAGGAGGAGAAAGAAAGGGAGGGATAAGGTGGGGGATAGACCACACCCCGAGAAGGATCCTGCATCCTAGGGTTTTAACAATAACGATAGGCCATAGTCTGGACTACCAAGGTTAAAAAGCTGCCGGAAGCCAAAGCCTGAGCTATTAAAAGCATTCGCCTCAAGGATAACCTTAAGAAGGGTCAAGATGGGGTGTGTCTTGTATTCTCCCTCCCTCCCAAAACTTACAACTGCCAGGAGGGCATTGGGAAATGAACTCAAAGCTTTGAGATCATAAAAGAAAAATGGAGGGATCCCAAACTCTCAGCTCACTCCCGAAGAAATAAGGAGAAGAATAAAAAGACAGGAAGAGAACCCCCCACTACCTAATAATACCCCTAAGAGAATATTCCTCCTGTGTGTCTCCAGGGTCCTCTCCTCCAACCACGAGGGAGAGGAGGCGAGGAGAAAAATGAAGAGACACACACAGTGGGAGGAGGCCAGAAACTGAAGCCCCAGGGGAAGGAGGGGATTTAGTGATGAATGGTGAAGATACACAGAAAGATCAACAATTCACGGTAGATGTACGTAATTTTCATATCTTATCTGTGTCAGTCTTCACCATTCATCTACTGGGAATACCCGAGCTCACCCGAGAGGCCATGGATCACCCCAAGGGACTAAGTCCTCAGCCTCCAGTGGGTGAGACACTGGAGGAGAACCCTACAGGCCTGGGGAGGCCTGAGACTGGTCCAGGTGAGACAGGAGCCCCAGTGGGGAGGGAAGGTGCCCTGAAAGTCACCATCTCACCTTGCGGGAGAAGAGTGGGTTCTCCGGTATGTGGAGGAGATCACCCTACACAGGGGCCAAGGGTGACAACTGGGATAAGCGAGCCATGCCATCTGCCTAATGCAGATCGCTGTCCCTATCGCTCTGGATGCCACCTCATTGGTGTCATAAGATGCCCTTGCTTGGTGCCTTGCTAGCTCCAGGCCCTGAGTAGAGAGGGCATGGCTTGCCTGGTTTCTTCCGAATCAGGCATTGAGGCTAGAGCTGTCCTAGCCTGGACCACAAGAACCTATCGTAGGATGCAAAGTGGGCCTGATGTGAAACAATAGAAAGGAGAATCCGTGCGAATGTAAAACTCTCCTCCCAGAAATTGAAGTCCGCAGAATCCGAGTCCGAGGGTCAGTCACGGTGGGGCGCAAGACCCAGAGGGGTGTCCAGGGAGGTCAAGCCTGAAGGGATGAGGCAGAGAACCTGGAGACCTGGGAGGGTGCAATACTGTGGGCGAGGGTCCCTTGGGACTGCAGCAGTGCAGAAGGGACGTAGCCAAGCCGATGTGACGCTTCCTGGAAAGGAACAGGCAAGGTGGGAACCACCAGGTTGGTTGCACTGTACTCACCTAGGAAGGCGTGTGTCATATGCTTGGGATTGCTATCAGGGACTGGGTAAGATGGAGCTCGTCCAACATCCTTGTGAGAAGCGCTGATAGGAAGAGAGAGATCAGATGCTGGGGAGATGTGGACAGATAATTCCTCTCCCGAGGAGGAGGAGGAGGAGGAGAGGAAGAAGATGCAGGCGAGCTCTGAGCTTCAGGGTCTGGCTGCACGGGAGCATGGTGGAACACCTGCTGGGTCCACGGCATGGAGATAGGTAGGGGAATGTGCAGGAACCTCTGAACTGTTCCCAAGTAAGATGTCCCTAGGACTGGGAATACCTGGGATAGCCAGGGATGGAGACAGAGGCTCGGGGACAAGCTCCTAGCAACAGGAGAATGGTCTCTGTCAGGGCAGGAGGCCAGAGGAAACTTCCCACAAGAAGGAGATCTGAAGGTCCCAGCAGCCAGCAGCGTTCAACCGGATCGAATGGTCAGAGCTGTGCCCATGGGAAGAAATCCCCCATGAGGTGACCGGGACTGTGTGAGTCCAGAAGGACCCCTGACCTCAGAAGCTGAAGCCCTCTCAAGGACCTATCCAGGAAGAGTTTGGGTCTGCACTGCGGCTCCTCCCAGAACCCATCTGGGCTCCGGTGAGGTGCACTGCACCACACCTTACTCCTCAACCCTTCAGAGTCAGAGGGGACCTCATCCTCATAGCCACCAGCCTAGGCAGCTGACACCCCAGGCGGCCTCCGAGGAGTCCCACCCAGGAACAGTACCCTACCCTTCCAGGCATGCCCCGGCTGTCCCAAACTTGGACTGTCCAAACACACCAAGGAAGGGTGCCCCAACTGGAGGAGCAGAGTGCCAGTGGCCCAGGTTGCATGGCAGTAGTCACAGGGACCACCGCTGGCTGGTCTGTACCACTGGACCTAGGGCCTATCAGTGATGACTGACCCCAGATGGAGGATGAGTGGGGGCCGGTGCTGTGAAGCGGAGGGATCTGAGGATTCTGAAGAATCTGGGAGCCAATCTGGATCAGAACCAGAGTCCTCCTCCTCCTCCGAGGTAGACTCCGAGGTTTGATGCCAGATGACTCTCGATTCCCCCAGTTCCTGGACCACCAGTCGGACCACCTTCCACCCTAGCACATAAATGGTACCAGAGACAAGCACGACACCGCACCCGATGCCGCCATCTTCCCCAGCCGTGAATGGCACTGAAGTCAGGCGTGACACGAGCACGGCGCGCTCTCTCCTAGCACCGCAAGTGGCACAAAGTCAAGGACGGCACTGCACCCGGTGACACCACCTCCCGGTGCCGCAAATGGCACCGGAGTCGGCATGACACTGAGCGTGCGGAGCCAAGGTCAGCACCGATGGTGGTGCCATCCCCATCCCCGCACTGTGAATGGCATTGGAGTTAGGGACAGCACCGGCCTCAGTCCCAGCTCCATGCATGGTGCAAGAAACAGAAACAGGCCCAGAAACCACTAAAGCACTACCCCGTACCACTGACATCCCGATACTGCGAATGACACCAGGAGCAACAGCAGCACAGAGAGATGGCCAGAGCTGACTGCAGTGCCACCTCCAAGTCTGCAGCGCCGTGAAAGGCACGGGACCAAGTGCGGCATCGCTAGATGATGCCGAGGACGGTGCCGCTCCAGACCCGGAGGCCCAGAACATGACACCGAGGGAGCCTCTCACCTCAAGAGGTGACTGCCAAAGGGTGCCTCCCAGCTGTCCCCCAAGAGGGACAGACTGGGCCTCCGCACCGTGGAAGGAGCCTCCACCACAGCAAGGCTAAAGAGGTGGGGCCCCCTCCTCCACGGGCCATATAGGACTGAGAGGGACCCAGAGGAAGGGCCAAGAATCCTTGCCTTGGCCTGTCAGTGTGGACCCATCCTCCAAAAGTCGGCAGCACACGTCCAACTTTAAACGCATGGATTTGACAACTCAGCGGTCCATGGAGAAGCAGGCATCACAGTTGTCCATATCGGGCCGAGACAGGAGAGGCAGCGGTCATGCTGGTCCTTCACGGAATAGAGGTGGCCACAGGGCACTGGACGCACAAAGCAGGCTGCCCGCTTTCAATGCTTTCTTGCCCCCAGATGAGACATGACAGTACAAGAAGTAAAGATAAAACAGTACTCAATGCCGCTTAAAAGTAAAGGAACGTTCTTACCGCCAGAAGCGACGCTCTAGCAGGGCGAACAGAACCGAGGCAACACAGACACAAGGCCGATGGAACTAGGCTGCAAATCTTGATAGTAGAAGAGTCTCCACACAAGGTCTTCTACCAAAAGGCGGAGAAGAAGAATTGGGGCTGGGGCAGAGTCGACGGCAGATAACGGCCAACCCACGAGCACCACGTAGAATGTCGATTCCAAGGGTGGCGCCTGCCCTGCATCAATTCCATCCATTGAAGAAAAAAATAAGTCTCCGCTGGGTCCTATCTCCAGCACTATACCCATTAGTGAAGAATGGTGAAGATTGACACAGATAAGATCTACGATTCCTGTAAGGGTGCCGAGCTTGGGCACAGTTTTTCAGGATGGCGTCAATATGTACAGAAAAGTTAAGATGTTGGCCAAGCCCAACACCCAGGTATTTGAAAGAGGTGGTGTCCTCTAGTGTTGTCCCATCAAGGGTATAGAAGGAGGGAAGGAGAGCAGCCTAGAGAGTCTCTGCCTAGTGCCACAGGTCATGGAGACTGTCTTCTTGGCATTGAGGAAGAGCTGATGTGAGCTTAGCCAGTGTTGAACATTATTAAAGTCAAGTTGTAGTCTGGAAGTCACATCAGAGGGAGATTTGCCAGAGGTGAACAAGACTGTGTTGTCAGCATACATATGGATAGAGGATGAGGAGCATACGTAGGTCATTTAGAAAATTGAGACTAAGAGGACCAAGTATGGAAACTTGAGGCACACCAGCAGAGATGGGTAGTGATGGGGATGTAGAGCCAGCTATTTTAACAGTTTGAGTTCTACCTACCAGGTAGGCTCTGAACTAGTTGCAGGCAGACAGAGACAAGCCAGTTGATGAGAGAGTTTTGAGGAGGAGGGAGGGAGACTGTGTCGAAAGCCTTGGCAAGGTCGACAAAGATAACAGAAGTAATGTGACCTCTCTATCCATGGCAGAATGGATGGAGTCAGTGAATCTAAGTAGGAAGTGGTTGTGGAGTGATTCTTCTGAAAACCAGATTGGAAGGAATGAAGAAGGAGACATCAAGAAAGGAGGAGCGTTGGGAGAGAACAAGGTGTCCCTGAAGTTTAGCCAGGGTGGGTAGAAGCGAGATGGGGTGGTAATTCCCAAGAGATGAGAGATCACCTCCCTTTGGTGGGGAGAACTGTAGCATGTTTCCAGTCTTCAGGGATAGTGCAGTGTGGAAAGACAGGTTGAGGAGTTCAGCGAGTGGGAGGGAAATATAAGGAGCAGAGCGGTATAGAGGCTTATGGTCAAGCCCATCGGGGAGCTGCCCTTAGTTGGGTTGATAGAGAGCAGTGCCTTTAAGGTGTCATTGGGAGAATGGGTGAAAAGGCAAAACTCTCCACTAATTGGTGGTGTTGGGAGGAATCGGGGAGGAAGAGGTAGTAGGATGGGGTGGGAGGGAGGCTAACAGGGTGGAGGCACAGGAAGTAAAGTAGAAATTGAATTCCGCTGTTACTGTAGGATGGTCGGCAAGGAACTGGTTGTTTATTTTGAGAAATGGGGATGGGGGTTAAGTTTGGGAGAGAAAAAATGAGTGAACTACTTTCCAAAACTTTGATGGGTTGTTTATGTTGGCATTAAAGGTAGACCAGAAATATTCTGCTTTGGCAAGGTGGATGGCTTTGATACAGGCATTTCAGAGTGTCTGGTAGATAGTGTAGTCACAAGGGAGTTTGGAGGATTTGTGGGTTTTCCATGCTTTATCATGCACTTGTTGACAGGCAAGGGTTCAGGGGTTACACAGGAGGTGACTACCTTGCACTCTAACTTGCTTCAGAGGAGTATGTTTGTTCCAGACGTTGATTAAATTATCTTTGAAAAACCAGAGCATGATCGATCGTTTTGGCTGAGGAAATAGTGGCCCAATCAACGTGAGTTAAGTCATGATGTAGAGGGACAAGGTCTAATGTTTTGTAAGAGCAGATCATTAGTAGTTTGTGGGGTGCCTTAGGTCTGTGTACTTTCCTAACTATGTAGATCATATGATGATCGCTAAGGCGTCTGGCAATAGACCTGACTGGATTACCCTGTGAGGATGGGAGGTGAGAGCCCAGTCTATGAGTGTGGTTATGGGATTTGTGGTTTAGAGCGAGTAGGTTCTGTGATTAATTGAGACAGGATAAGGGCAGCCATTTCAGTACAAGTCTTATCTAGGGTGGATGACAACCAGTTCAGTTTAGACCCATAACAGGTAGAGCTCACCTGAGGAGATAAGTGACCCAATAGTGGTGATTAGATCAGTGGCTACAGAGTGGTGTAGACCAGGACGGCAATAGGCTCCTGAAGATTAATCTGTTATTTCACTACAGCTCATTATGGATTTAAATATATACCACACTATTTTTAATGTTTTTATTTGTGTTTTACCTTGCTTTAGCTTAAAACTGACTTTCTTGTTATCTGCACAGTATTTAATTTGTATCTTATATTATTAAACAATTCACAGTAAAGGTGGCCATTTTTAGTCAACAAAGGCCAAACAGCAACATGGGGTTGGCATGCATTGTCTGCAGTGAGGGGTGATATGATCTTCTCTAGCCAACAAATGAGCAGGTCCCCTTCTTTTGTGCTGTCTAATAGGAAATCAGCAGGTGGAACTTGCCATTGAGAATCTCATTTATTGTAAGAGGGTTGGGAAACTTCCAGGAGACCACATGGGTGAAAGGCCCTCCTTGAATGAAGGTCCAGGGTCAAAGGCAAGGCGAATGTTATTTCTATTGTGGCCTTTCTTAGGGGCTCAGGCCATCATACAAAATGCACATAACTGAACAGGACACAGAATTAGTAATCAACATTCAGCATAAATATCAAAATATCCCAATAGCTGTGACACATTCCTTGCTAGCTAACTTCTGACTTAGATAAATAGTATTTGAAATTAAGTCAGGCAGTAAGTAAGAATTAAAAGAAGATACTTCAGAGCCTTTGAAGGGCCTCACCATGCTGGCAGATCTGATATGGACAGGTAAATCATTCCACAAAACAGATGCGCCATCTTAAATGATCCGTCTCTTGAACCCTCAGCCTAGACCCCAGGGCCACCAGTAAGCCAGAATCAATGGAGCACAGAGTGTGGACCATGGTAAATGGGGTCAAGGGCCTTTAGATAGTCAGGACCCAAGCCATGGAGGACCTTGTGAACCAACAAGCATATCTTGAAGCTAACACACCATTGAATGGGCAGCCAGTGCAGTTCGCACAACACGGGATGATATGACCTCTGCAGCAAGTCCTCGGAGATCAAACAGGTTGCCATGTTCGAAACCAGCTGCAGGTGATGTAGACCCCAGATAATCCTAGGTAAAGGATATTATGGTCACCCAGTTGGGATATGACAAAAAGATGGACTATTGTCACTAAGTAACCAGGTGCTAGAAACGGTTTGATCTAGGCAATGTCTCAGAGATGAAGAAAGCCACAGTGAACAACTGCTGACACTTGGATATCCAAAGTCACCTTGGAGTCCACAGTGACACTCAGATTCTTAACTGCATACACTACTCAAGGGTGTCACTATTTAACAATGGCAACCAGGTGTCGCTCCCTGTCCTAGCATCCTCCCCAGCAGGCAGCCAGTCAGTCGGCTGCACCCAGACAGGAAGTACCATAGGCCTATTTATTTATTTATTTATTCATTTAAAGTTGATAACCAGGAAAAGCACCATGAGCTGAGGCTCGCTTCCAGGTGCGACCCGGGAGAGGGAAACAAGTGGGAGAAAAGGCACAAAAGGCAGCATAAAACACATAGAACAGAAAACAAGTCCAGGATCTGGGTTACAAGACCCATTTATAATATAAAGCACTCAATAACACTACGACATTATACAGTATAGTCAAGGGTCATATACTCTAGAGAGGGGTTATTCAATCCCCAAAACAAGCTCAATAGCAACCTCCAGTGTAGCAGCTCAAGCACAGTAACCCACAATTAAGGTGGTAAAGTTGGGGACATTGAGAGCATGGCTGATAGGGAAGATATCTTAGGAGCCTCTTGAGAGTAAAGGGGAGCACATGAGCGGAGGTCAGAGGGTAGTTTGTTCCAGAGGAAGGAAGCAGAAGGAAAAATGGGTTGCCTGGAGACAGAGTGAGGAGAGGATGGAAAAGGAGGCGAGAGTCTCTGTGAAGAAGGGAGTAATTAGAGGGCAGCTTGGGAGAGCTGGGAGAAGAGATAGGAGGGAAGGAACTGAACCAGAATTTAGCAATAAAGATAGCGTAGAGTACCATGCGCCTGTGCAGTAGGGGAGTAAGGGATAAGGGGGATAGAGACAGTGGTGAGTGAGTGAGAGGGGGAGAGGCAGTGGCAAAATGACAGAAAGAGTTTAGGAGAATGTTAAGTTTGCTTAGTGAAGTCTAAGAGGCAGTTCCATACACCACATCGGCGGAGTCGCAAAGTTGGTAGTCATTTTGGAGACCAGCTTATGACTCAGTAGGCAGAGGAGGCTGGCTTTGTGACAGTAAGGGGCACCTAGTTTGGGGCTAAGTTTGGCACAGATAGTTTCAACATGGGTGGAGAAATCCAGGTTTTGTCCAGCCACACCCCTAGGTACTTGAAAGCCTGAGATGTTCTCAAGGATGGATCCATCCAAGGCAGAAAAAGTGGGGGTTTCTGTAGGGTGACCAGATTTTGTCTGGAGCCGAAAGTCATGGCCACAGTTTTTTGATGCTGAGTTTAAGATTGCTGCCCTTGAACCAGGACTGGACTCTGTTAAAATTGTCCTGAACTGGGGACTGTATGCTGGTGACAGAGGACTTGAGAGGAAGAGAATGAGTGTCGTCAGTGTACTATGAATTTCTGCTGACCTACAGACTAGGGGGTTATTAATAAATAGAAAGAAGAGGATCGGGCCATGGATAGAACCTTGAGGGATGCCGGAGAGCTTAATAAGGAGTAGCCTAAGCAGCCCCCCCATGCAAAGGACCCACACGAAAAGGACAGGTGAGTCTGCCCACTGAGTCAGCCCAATGAGACAGCCAGACACTCTGCACCTCAGCTGATCCAGGAAGACCCAGTGGACCTTATTACTCAGACTCCAGGTGTACCTGCAGTGGGAAGGAAGTGCTTAGAGGAGAAGAGCTGATGCAATACATAGGTGGCAATTGAGGTAAGAAGAAATTGCTAGGTGTTGCAAGGTTGCAGAGTGCAGGAGGGTTGTTACAAGTGATCTGTTTAAGCCTAGTAAGAGCAGATCCATGGCTAGATAGTTGTTTTCAAAGGGTACATTTCTGGGGTTCGATGGTTTAGAATTGTGGCATTGTAGTGCTTAAAATATCTTGTTGGTTGGGAGGCTGTTTCTTGGTGTATAGGGATTCTGCAGGGCTGTTGGTCTTTTGTCTGCAGTTGAGGATTAGCTGAAGTACCTAACAACTCTGGGACATACTTGCATGCTTGTACAATTACTGTCACCATACAGCTGAACTAGCCAGTGTTACTAGACTCTTCCACCTGGGTGGGAGTGAATTCTAATCATAGTCAGTACTACTTAAATTGTTCTCTCATCAACATGGTTCTTGGTAAGATGTGGTTTGGAGAGAGCACTCAGTTTTAGGAACTGTGGGGCTCCGTGCTCAGCTGGTAGCAGACAGGATAGAAATTACCCAGTTGCACCTCAGCTCAGCCAAGAGCCTACCTACTTCACACCCACTTCCCAGAGACCCACTGAATGGGAGGGTAGAAGGTGGGCGCGGGGGTTTAGAGGAGAAGCCTCAAAGTTTTGTCCAGCCGCATCCAGATAGCAAATTGCTTTGCACACGGAGAAGGCTAAAGCTCCTTACTCTGCAAGGACTCCGAGTCAGTCTCAGGTGATGGGGCCAGACAGCACATTGGCACCCAAGGAGGGTAAGACTGTAAAGAATGTGCTAGAATGGTTAGAGGTACGGACAGGGTGTTGGTGGGAGCAGATGGAGCGGGTTGGTTTAATGCCTGCCTGGACCATCAGCCAACGGGACCTAGAAAGAATAAGGAGGATGGTAGAGAGGAAGGGGGGAGCTGGGGGTGCTGGTGCACCTAGGTACAGTCTGGCCAACCTTTTGGTAGAGCAGCGAAGCAGAGTTTTCTGTAGACTGGGGCACAGGTTGGCGGCTCATTACACCTCCTGACCTTTCTGAAGTCCTCCCTGTGTGGGGCCAGGCAGGAGGCAGGACAGGGTTAGGGTACTGAGACAGCAGAATTTAATAGCTGGCTCAAGGGGTGGTGTAGGACATGGGATACCACTATGTAGGGGACAGAGTTTCTGGGACAAGCGACTCTTCAAGGGTGACAGTCTTCACCTGAAAAGAGAGGGCACCAGCGCAATGGGCCAGAGGTTTGATGTCTATATTAGGCATATAAACTGACTGTGGGGAGTCCAGGTCTACAGGATCCATACTGGAGGGCGAGCAGAAAGGGATTCAAGATAGTACTCCCACATGCCCAGGGGCGGTAGCAGGATACAGGGTACAGGGAACAATGTAGATGTTACAAGAGTAAGGGGAAGAATGGTTGTAAAAGAAAAACTGCAGGCAAAGGCACTAAGGAAGAGGGGAGAAAGCATAGCAGGCAGATGGGCAGTAGCAGATCCAGAGCAGCAGTCAAGTGGAAGGGGTATGCATTAATGCCAGAATCCTGGGGAACAAACTTAGTGAGCTCAGGCAATGATTGTACACACTGAGGTAGACCTTGTGGCATCACAGAAACATGGACCACAAAATAATGACCAGAATATGGTGGCCCTAGACATACATTATTCAGGAGGATACATAGGTCAGGTGGGGAGAGTCCTCTCTATATCAGGAGGGCATTTAAGTGACTGAAGATGGGGCATTAGAGGTTTAGAAGGAGAAACTGAGTCTTTATGGGTGCAATTCACGGTGGCCTCAGGCAGAAAGATAAGATTAGGGTGGTCTATAGGCCCCAGGTCAAGGGAGGTAGGGACAGAGTAATTGTAGAGGAACTTAGAAGAGGGTGGAAAAGGGCAGGTGACAGTAGTAGGGGACCTAAATTTGCCTGACATTGACTGTGAAGTCTTGGTGGCCAAGAATGCCAGAGTGAGTCACTGCCTGGCATATTTTGGGACTGTCTCCTGGTATAACTAGTTAAGGATCCCCAGGCAGTCTGCAGTCCTAGATGTGTACTCACCAACACCAGAGCTGATAGGTGCCATGAGGTGGGGGAGCTACAGGGGAATAGCAACTATAGTTCTGTGTGATTTGAACTGGCCCTAGTGGCTGGTGAGCCACAGTAAAAATGAAGTTCTTGACTTTAGAAAGCGGATTTCAATAAGATGAGGGAACTTGTCGGGAGAAGTTGGAAAGGGTGGAGCATATAGGCTAAATGGAGGAGAAATGTAAACAATCAGGGGGCTATCCTTGAGGCCTTGAAGACATGCGTAAAAGCAGTGACAAAGAAAAACAGATTAAAGAAACTGCTGTGGTTCTCACCTAGAATAAGGGAAGCACTAGGGCAAGTAAGAAGGCATTTTATAAACACAAGAGCAAGCAAGGAGAGGCAGAGCAGGAGAAATATCTTCAAAAAGCCAGGAAGGCTAGGAGGACCATCAGGAGGTGAAAGCAGACACAGAACTGCGCATGTAGAGGGGAAAGGGAGAAACAGTTTTGAGGGGTAGGGTGATAGAAGAAGATGGGCAGAAAGCCCTGTTCTGAATGACTAGGACAGTCTCATAACAGAGAAGAAAAGAAATATTGGCATGAGTGCTGTTATAGAAATTATTCTGATGTCACAAGCAGTGAGTTGTCACTTCAGGGCAGGAAAAGCAGCAGGCAGATGAAGTCTGAGGTGCCTGCAGAGTTAGACTGCCCCTACCACGTTGGGTACCTGGCCACCTTCTGAGCTCTCAAAATGTTTGCATTTGACATCTATTTTTCTAATTAAGTGGGGGTAGCTTGAGCAGTGCAAGTAAATGCAGGATGCAAACACAGAGCTAGTGTCTGAAATGTATGTGGAATACTGATAAGAATGCATCACCCTGGGCCCTCCCCTTACTGACTATTCAGTGGGCTCCTAAATCAACTTACTGGTGTTCCCTCCAAGTCCAACCCTGGTTGCCTGTTTTCATTCGCATGTTTCTAGTAGTAAAGAAAAAAATTACTCACCTTAGTAATGTTGTTTCTTCTAATGGAGTCTTGCTATATTATAGACATTAGCAGTTTGATCCAGCTCTAGAACTGCTTGGTGAAATGGTTAAAACTCATTCCAAAATAGAATTTTGGCATGAGAGCAGCTCTATCTGTGTCATTTCAAACTTGAACTGTCAGATCTTACGAGCCAAACTCACTAAGGTCTGTGTGGAAGCTGTAACCTACACTAGCCAAATGGCTACCTAAATAATAACAACCATTGATGGTCCCAACACCCAAGACTCAAGTCAGGGACAGGAAATACTAACACCATTCTAATAATATGAAAATGGAACTATAAGTATAATAAAACACACACACGCTACACATACACACCCCAAAGTCCCAAAGGGGACAAAATGCTAAAAGAACATAGTAGTGCCCACACTAAGTTGCCCGCACCCACCAAGTAGAGGTTCTGAGAGGGGCAGGTTGGGGTAGATATATAGCAAGACTCATTAGAAGAAACAACATTACTAAGGTGAGTAATTTTTCTTCAAACAACATGAAGTCTTGCTATATTATAGACATTAGCAGAATATACAGCAGTACCTCCACGGAGGAGGGGCAGAACCTACTTAGGAATAGGCTCTGAAGAACAGTTGTGCCAAACCGAGCATCTCTCCTGGCCTGACATCCAGGGAGTAATGCTTGGTAAAAGTGTGCACTGTTTCAAGTAGCAGCCTGGCAAATCTCTAATAAGGGATATCTCTGGCAGCAGCTAGAGACGCAGCTGTACCCCTGGTAGAATGAGGCCTCAAACGGGGGAGCTCTGCCTACTTTCTGATAACAAAATTGGATACAAGAGACAATCCACCTGGCTATTGCTCTCTTAGTGGCAGGTTTGCCTTTCCCAACTTCACCATAGGTAAGGAAAAGTTGGAGGATTCGAACCTGTGACCTTTGTGCAGCTCTATATAATAACTAAGAGCCTCTTAACATCCAGGCTGTGCAACCTCCTCTCACCAAGAGGAGTGATCAGTGAAAATACTGGAAGGAGATAGATTGATTAAGATGGAAATCTGAAACCACCTTAGGCAAAACTTCCTATTAGTCCTAAGGACTACCTTATCCCTGTGGAAAGAAATAAAGTCAGTCTCCACTGACAAGGCTTGCAATTCACTATCGTCTGGCAGAAGTGATAGCCACTAGAAAACAGTTTTCCAAGTTAGGGTACTTAAGCTCTGCAGAAGACAGAGGGTTCAAAGGGGTTGCATTAACTGGGCAATGCAAACATTAAGGTCCCAAGCAGGGCCGGTTCCCGAAAGGGAGGATTAGTATGGAGTAATCCCTTAAAAACTTGGAAAACACAGGATGAGAGGAAGAGGGATGACTTTCCTGCTGACACAAAAGCAGACACAGCTGCCAAATGAACTCTCAGGGTAGCTGGTCTGAGACCCAAGGAATTAAGATGTACCATGTAATCTAACAAAATGGGCAATTCAGCAGATTCGGGGAAATATTTTTCCCAGCACACCAAATGGAAAACCTTTTCCATTTAGAACTATAAGTAGTCCTAGTGGAAGGCTTTCTGGAAGCCTTTAGGATCTCAAGAACACCCTGAGAGAGGTGTGAATCAGCAAACTCTAACTCCTCAAGAGCCAGGCCTTGAGGTTGAGGGATTGAGGTCGGATACCAAACCCTTCCCTGGGCACAAGTCAACAGATTGTGATTCCTGGGGAGGCACAGGGGAAGATGGACTGTCAGAGACAGAAGGAGGGGTACCAGGGCTGCCTGGCCCAATCCGGGCAATCAGAATCACCCTGCAAGGCTGAGATCTGATTTTGACTAGTACTTTGAATAGGAGAGAAAGAGGGAAGCATAGAGGAACTCCCTCCCAATCCAGAAGAAGGCATCCAGGGAACTGAGCCCAGCACTGGAGGCCTGCAACAGAACAGAGGAAGTTTGTGATTGTCTGGGGCTGCAAAAGATCTATCTGGGGGATGCCCCACCTGGCAAAACTATCCCAACACTTGAGGATCCAGGGACCATTCGTGATGGCCCTGGGAAATCCTGCTGAGGGCATCCGCTAGGACATTGTCCTTCCCTGGAAGATGAACTGCTATGGGGAAGTGTTCAGGAATAGGCCAGAGACCACAACTTCATTGCCTCGGTGCACAAGGCCGAAGACCGAGTGCCCCCTGTTTGTTGATGTACCACATTGTTGTGGTGTTGTCTTTTCTGACTTGTATCACCTTGTTGTGGACAGATGCAGAAAAAGCTTGAAGAGCTAAAAGACAGCTCTGAATTCCAGCAAATTGATGTGGAGCAAGATTCCTGGGGGACCAAACTCCCTGAGTGGAAAGGTAGCCATGTGGGCTCCCCAATCCAGAAGGGAAGCATCTGTAGTGAGAGTCAAGTCGTGAGAAGGGGAAATGAAGGGACCCCTACTCTTAAATTGCTCTGATCCTGCCACCACTGGAGAGCTAGGATCAAGGTTCGAGTCACTGGGACCAACTTGGAAAGGGGTCTCTTCTCTGAGACAAAAGGTTCTCAAGTGAAACTGAATGTTCTCATCTGAAATCTGGCTCCCTGCACAACAGCTGTGGATGCAGCCATGTGCCCCAGGAGCTGCAGAAAGTGTCTTGCTGGTCGAGACCTGCAGAGTGAAGGAAGAAGCCAGAGCCACTAAATTCCTTACCCTTTCTGGGGAAGAAAGGCTCTGGCTAGCTTTGTGTCAATTCTGCCCCTATAAAGGTGAGTACCTGGACTGGTTCCAGAACCGACTTTGGTAGGTTTAGCAGAAAACCCAGGGAGGTGAGAAGCTGCTGGGTGACCTGCAGGTGAGATTTTACCGTTCTGGGGACTGGCCTACAATGAGCCAGTCATCTAGATAGGAAAAACAGCAATCCTCTGCCTCCTTAAGTGGGCCACTGCCACTGCTAGACACTTTGTGAATACCCTTGGAGCAGAGGTAAGGCCAAGGGCATTGCTCTGAACTGGTAATGACCTGAGGGCAGTTGAATCTGAGGTACTTTCAGATGGGATCTTCTGATTAGGACATGGAAATAGGCATCCTTGAGGTCCAGGGAGGCTAGCCAGTCCCTGGCCTTAGGGAAGGTAAAATCATTGCCAGAGTTACCATTTTGAACTTTGGTTTAAAAGATGCTTGTTCAGATATCTGAGATCTAAGATGGGCCGCCATTCTCCTGTCTTTTTGGGGTAAGGAAGTATCTGGAATACAGACCCCTGCCCTGATGCAGAGGAGGAACCCTTTCTGCTGCTCTGAGAGCTAACAGGGATGAGACCTCTGTTTCCAGAGCGAGGGTCTCTGAAGCACTTGCAGGTGAAAAAATCTGCTTCTCAACTTGGGAAACTTTTGAAGCTGAGAACCAGACCCTGGCTTACTACATCCAGAACCCACTTGTCTGAGGTTAAAGAAGCCCAATTCTGACTGAAGTAAGCCAGCCTGCCCCCCACTGGTACAGGAGATCGGCCCTGGGCACCCCATCAGGGTGCCTGTTTCGCAGGAGCTTTAGGCTGGGGTGGGAGCAGATCTGCCCACCCCTCGTCCTGCCCTGCCTCCTGAAGAAGCCCCTCTGAGCATAGGCAGAGGAGGCCTGAGTCTGGTAGAAAGGCCTGTGAAAAGGCCCACCCCTCACCCCTGGGGGCATGCCTTTGAGGAGTGGCTTGCCGCCTCCTAGCCTGGGCACTCTTGTAAGTAGTCTATATTCATCCATCTTCTTCATGTAATTCTCTGTCTGCTCTCCAAACAGAGAATTTCCCACCACAGAAAATCCATAGCCTTAGTCTGGGTATCCTGTGACAAACTAGTACACCTGAGCCAGGCCAACCCACGTAAAAGCTACAGATGTGGCCATGACCCTAGAGGAAACATCATTAACATCCACAGCAGCATGAAACTGAACCTTAGAGGCTTCAATGCCATCAGCAGCCACCTGTTCTAGTTCACTAGCCAGCTGGCCATGGGCCTGCTTGGCCAATTGCATAACAGTATCCCATCTAGATTTCTGATACCTAGCTACATAAGCCATATAATTTGCTTGCCTGAGTCCCAGAGAGGCTGCCATATACTGTTTTTTGCCATGGCATCAATCTTCCTGGAATCCTTGTCAGGAGGATGTGAAGCCAAGGAATATTAGCTTTACCACAGGCAGCAGCCTGAACTACCTAACATGACTGCATTGCTAGAGAATTCTGTATCAGGGCCTGACAATGTATACCTTCTGTCCATCTTTTTATCTACAGGAGGCACAGAATTAGGAGCTTTTAAAATTTTAATTGTTTGTTTCCTAAAAGACTTATGTAAAGAATAGACAATCTCCTAGAGTCTGGAATATCCATCATTTCTACAAAATCAGGCTCCTCTTGCTCATCCACAGCCTCTTCTAAAGGAAGCTGGAGGTTTCAACAACTTTTTATAAAACATAAAATGAGATGGGGACTCAGACAGCATAGGGGAGATTCTAAAGGTCTGTCTGGGGAGATGTCGGTTCAATGGGCACACCCAGACCTTCCCAGCCACATTCATACTGTTCATAATCCTCCTCCCCTCCTCTGGTTCATAAAATTCCTCAATATCATAATCCTGAACCACTGGGACCTGAAAAACCGACCTTTTACCAGATAGTGGTGGTTGGACAGACCCTGAGACAGCGACTGGACAATTTGTATGGCTTTTGCTATCTCTGCAGCAGTTGGAGAAGGAATTTTGGACTCCAGACCTGCTGATTTTCTTGTTTTCTTCACTGGAATTGGTTCCTCAGAACCAGCTTTCTTTGCCCGAGGAAGTCTGGCCCTGGTCAGAGGGCATCCCTCTGGTTCGTTGGCACCGAACCGGCTGGCCATCCGGGTCAGCGGACTTTTTGCCTCTCGTTCCCTGAGCCTGCCCAATCTTTTCCAGGGTGGCTGCAGGAAATTCTTATACCTGGCAGTCTGACTGGAGGTGGTCAAACCCCAGACAATCAACACATGTGGTGTGTGGGTCAGCCTTGGCAAAGACTTCCCACAAACATCACAGTGTTGAACCAGTGGGCCGTTTTTCTTTTGGGTTTCTCAGACATGATGCCAGCCTAACCAAAACTCTTGCCATTTTAACGGCAGTGCCAGGCAAGACACCCCTTATCGGTTCCTAACCGTGTCACGGTATTGGAAAAACGAATAAATCCGCTTTTAGAACCGATAAGAACCGGAACCGTACCTAAAATAGTAACTTTTAGTTTTAAATGAGTTTTAAACCCACTGATCGGTTCAAAACCGAACCGATAACCTACAAGTTCCACACAGACAAAACCTTCATTTACTTATGGTTACCACAGATAGAGCTTGAACTGAACGGTTTTGCGGTGTTAAAATAAACTATTCTCGGTTAAATCCAACCCAGAAAACACTTTTTAAAACCGAGAATGAACCGAGCAGAAGGAGAAATCTCCAGAGCGACTGTTCACTGAGGCGGAGTAAAGAATCTGACAGTTCAAGTTTGAAATGACACAGATAGAGCTGTCTCCTGCCAAAATTCTATTTTGGAATGGTTTTAACCATTTCACTCCGGGGCAGTTCTAGAGCTGGATCAAACTGCTAATGTCTATAATATAGCAAGACTTCATGTTGTTTGAACAGACTTTCCTGAAATGTTTAGGGGCATGTTAAGAGAGTTGATTCCTGCTGATGCCAACTGTATATTTTTTGCAGAAACAGAAACAAGAAAATCCTTTACATTAATGTTTGTTTACCGCTTATGTAAGCAGGGGATGGCACAGTATCAGTACACTGCAATGCAATAAAAGAAACCCAAGTTCACTGCCCAGTGCTGCTGCTTACATGATGCCTCTGAACACAATGTGTTATCCAGCAAGCCTGCTCTGTATGGATAAATAGGAATACATAATGGGTTGCAGTGGAATAATACATTTCTCTTCACTAGTGAGTGGTAAGACTCATAACTCAAGAGTGGCAAAGCTTTTGCCACTAATTTATTTATTTATTTGGAAAATGTTTCACTAGGAAAGACAACATGAGCTGTAAACAGCTCATTTCCAGAAGCATCCTGTGTGTGTGGGGGGTACAAGAATTGGGAGAACAGGTAAACACATAGCAATAACAGAGCAATACAATTACTAAAACAAAACAATGTAGTACAATTATAGAGCAGAAATAACCCAGACCAACTGGCCAGGTAAACAAAATCATGTTTGGATATAAAGTACATTACAACAACCAAGAGCAGGTGATCCAGTAGGGTAAAGGTTAGAGGTGCTAGAAGTAGTAGGCTGAGCACATGATTGAAGTGCTATTGAATGCCCAAGGAGGGCAGTTATAAGACAAGTGGGGAAGTGGACAGGCGAGGGGTGAAGGTGGGGGATGGAAGAGGGGGAGAGAGAGGGCTAGCCAAGATCTAACACCTTCTCGATGCTGAGAACCCTGCAAGGGGGACAGGACCAAGCAGAACGGGAGGGAGAGAAAGGGAGTGGGGAGGTAGAGAAGAGGGGGCAGAGGAACAGGAGGAGGAGAGGATACGGAAGTAGGGAGGTGGGCAGGATGGATTTGAAAATGGGGAAAGGGAGAGGGGAAAAGAGACAGAGACAATCTATACCCTTCAGGATGCAGAGAATCCTGTAAGGGTTCAGCATTAGAAAGGGGGGAAAGGAAGGGGGGTAGAAGAGAGGAAGCTGGGATCTATACCCCTTCAGGATGACAGAGAACCCTGCAAGGGGGACAGGACCAGGCAAAATGGGAGCCGGAGAGAGGGAGGCAGGGAGAAGGAGGAGAATGTGACGGGTGACCAGAGGAGGAGCGGATAAGGAATAAGGAGGCTAAAGAAAATATGGGTAAACTCGGAATGGAATAAGGGAGAGCATCAGTGGGGGAAGTGGGGGAACAGCAGTAGAGTGTCAAAATAGCACAGTAGGTTGTGGATGGTAGTAGAGAGTCAAAATGGCACAATATGTTGTGGTGGGGGAAGAGGGGTATAATAGGTGGTAGCATGTGAGGAAGTAATCATAGGAAGGGTTCAGTTAGAAGATAGAAGGTAAGTCAGGATAGAGGAGTAGGGGATAGAAGATAGGTGAGGAGGGTTACGAAGCGGGTTGGTAACAAGATACAGATAAGAGAACAGAAGTAAAGCAGAGCTAAAGGATAATGCGCCAGGGTTGGGAGGGTTGAGGGGCAAAAGAACAAGTGCAGTTAGGGGAATAGAAATTATGAAGGGCTAAGAAGATTGAAAATGGGGAAGAGGAAGTCTGATAGGAGGTGGCAGTGAGTTCCAAAGCTTTGGGCAGCGGTAGAAAGCTTCCTGGCCTATGGAGGTGAGCAACAGGAATAACTAGAGTGCATCGTCCAGTTGATCTGAGAGGGCAGGAGGAGGAAGTGGAGCAGAGAGTAAGGAGGAGGAGAGTAAGAGGAAGAGTTCCAAACCAGAATTTAGAAGTGAACTTGGTGCAGTGAGAGGACGCCTGTATGCAAGGGAGAGAAGCTAGAGAACGATACAAGGTACAATGATGTGAGGGAGGGGAATCAAGGGCGCTGCATAAAAAAGCACTGAAGAGAGTATTCAATCTGGTAAGGGAAGATTTAGAGCAGCACTGAGACTATGTCGCAATAGTCAAAATAGGGAGTATAATTTTCTGAACAAGATCAATCCTAACCGTAGTGGTAAGAAAATGAAAATTATATACCCACTGTAATGGTTGATCTTTCTTTGTATCTTCACCATTCATCACAGGTGGGTGAGAACTGAGCCCCCCAAAGGGGGCCTAGACACGCCAAGGACTAAGTCCCTAGCCTCCAGCGTGTGAGACACTGGAGGAGAGAACCCTTATAGGCCTGGGAGGCCTGAGACTGGTCCGGGTGAGACGGGAGCCCCCAGTGGGGAGGGAAGGTGCCTCAAAAGTCGCTGTCTCACCCTGCGGGAGAAGAGGTGGGTTCTCTGGTATGGGAGGAGATCACCCTACACAGGGCCAAGGTGACAACGGGATAAGCGAAGCCATGCCATCTGCCTAATGCAGATCGCTGTCCCTATCGCTCTGGATGCCACCTCATTGGTGTCATAAGATGCCATTGCTTGGTGCCTTGCTAGCTCCAGGCCCTCTGAGAGAGGGTAATGTGCCTGGTTTCCTCCAAATCAGGCACTGAGGCTAGGAGCTGTCCAAGCCTGGACCACAAGAACCTATCATAGGATGCAAAGTGGGCCTGATGTGAAGCAATAGAAGGGAGAATCCATGCCGAATAAAATTCTCCTCCCCAGAAATCGAGGTTCGCAGAATCCAAGTCCGGGGTCAGTCACAGTGGGGGGCACAAGGCCCAGAGGGTGTTCAGGAGGTCAAGCCCAAAGTGGGATGAGGCAGAGAACCTAGAGACCCGGGAGGGTGCAATACTGTTGGCATAGGTCCCTTGGGATTGGAACAGTTCAGAAGGGACATAGCCAAAGCCGTGTGATGCTTCCTGGAAAGGAACAGGCCAGGCAGAACCACCAAGTTGGCCGCACTGTACTGCCTAGGAAGGCATCGTCACATGCTTGGGATTGCTAGCAGGACTGGGGTAAGATGGGAGCTTGTCCAACATCCTTGTGAGGAAGCGCTGATAGGAAGAGAGAGAGAGATCAGATGCTGGGGAGATGTGGACAGATAATTCCTCTCCCGAGGAGGAGGAGGAGGAGGAAGAAGATGCAGGCGGAGCTCTGAGCTTCAGGAACCGGCTGCACGGGCGCTGGTGGAACACCTGCTGGTGCACGCATGGAGATAGGTAGGAAATGTGCAGCGAACCTCTGAACTGTTCCCAAGTAAGATGTCCCCTAGGACTGGGAATACCTGGGATAGCCAGGGATGGAGACAGAGCTCGGGGACAAGCTTCTAGCAACAGGAGAATGGTCTCTGTCAGGGCAGGAGGGCCAAGAGGACACCCCCACAAGAAGGAGATCTGAAGGTCCCAGCAGCCAACAGCCGCTCAACCGGATGAGAACGGTCAGAGCTGTGCCCATGGGAAGAAATCCCTCATTGAGTGGCGGGACTGTGTGAGTCCAGAAGGACAGCACCTGACCTCAGAAGCTGAAGTCCCTCTCGAGGACCTATCCAGGAAGAGCAAGGGTCTGCACTGTGGCTCCTCCCAGAACCCATCCGAGCTCCGGTGAGGGTGCACTGCACCACACCCATACTCCTCAACCCTTCAAAGTCAGAGAGGACCTCATCCTGATTGCCACCAGTCTAGGCTGCTGACAACTCCGGGCAGCCTCCGAGGAAGTCCACCGGGGAACAGTACCCTCCTTCCTGGCATTCCCGGCTGTTCCAAACTTGGACTGTCCAAACACATCAAGGAAGGGGTGCCCCAACTGGAGGAGCAGAAGTGCCAGTGGCCCCAGGTTGCACCGGCAGTCATGGGGACCAGCACTGGCTGGTCAGTACCATTGGCCCTAGGGCCTATTGGTGACAACTGACCCCAGATGGAGGCTGAGTGGGGCCGAGGTGCTGGAAATGGAGGGATCTGAGGATTCTGAAGAATCTGGGAGCCAATCTGGATGAGACCCAGAGTCCTCCTCCTCCGAGGTGAGACTCTGAGGTTCGGCAGCCAGATGACTCCTCGACCCCCAGTTCCTGGACCACAGTCAGACCACCTTCCACCCCAGCACCGCAAATGGTACCGAGTCAAGCACGACACTGCACCCGATGCCGCTACCCTCCCGGCGCCGTGAGCGGCACTGGAGTCAGGTGTGACACTGAGCATGGCGCCGCACTCTCCCAGCACTGCAAGTGGTACCAAAATCAAGCATGGCACTTGCCAAAGATGCCACCCTCCCTGGTGCCACTAACGGCACCCTAGTCGGGCATGACACTGAGCGGCGCCAGAGCCAAGATCAGCACCAACAGTGATGTCATCCCCATCCCCAGCACCGCGAATGGCACTGGAGTCAGGGACAGCACTGGCTTCAGTCCCAGCTCCATGCATGGTGCAAGAAACAGAAACAGGCCCATAAACCACCAAAGCACTACCCCTGGTGCCGCTGACATCCCCAACACCGTGAACAACGCCAGGAGCAACAGCAGCACCGAGAGATGGCCCAGAGCTGACTGCAGCACCACCCTCCAAGCCTGCAGTGCCATGAAAGGAACTGGGACCAAGTGCGGCATCACCAGACAATGCCGAGGACAGTGCCGCTCCAGACCCAGAGGGCCCAGAACACGACACCGAGGGAGCCTTCAACTCCAAAGAGGCGACTGCCAAAGAGGTGCCTCCTGACTGTCCCCAAGAGGACAGACTGGGCCTTCTGCACCATGGAAGAGTCCCCGCTGCAGCAAGGCTAAGAGAGAGGGTCCCCCTCCTCCATGGGCCATATAGGACCGAGAGGGACCAGGAGGAAGGGCCAAGCATCCTTGCCTTGGCCTGTCGAGTGTGAACCCATCCTCCGAAAGTCGGCAGCACATGTTCAACTTTAAACACGTGGATTTCGGCAACTCAGCAGTCCATGGAGAAGCAGGCATCTGAGTTGTCCATATTGGGCTGAGGCAGGAGGAGGCAGGGGTCATGTTGCTCATCATGGAATAAGTGACCACAGAGGACTTTGATGCATGGGAAGCCACCCACTTCCGATGGTTTCTTGCCCCAGAGGAGACATGACCATACGAAATAAAGATAAAATAGTACCTGACACGCTTAAAAGTAAAGGAATGATCTTACTGGCCAGAAGTGACATCGAGCAGGGTGAACAGAACCAAGGCAACACAGACAAAGGCCAATGAACTAGGCCACAAATCTTGATAGTAGAAGAGTTTCCACATGAGGTCTTCACTCAATGGCGGAGAAGAAGAACTGGGGCTGGGACTGAGTCGACTACAGATAACGCCAACCCGTGAGCACCACATAGAATGTCGGCCTCGAGGGTGGCACTGGCCGGCATCAACTCCGCCCATAGAAAAAATAATAATAAGTCTCCAGGGGTCCTAGCTCCAGCACTATATCCACTAGTGATGAATGATGAAGATTGACACAGATAAGATCTACGATTCCTGTAAAGGGTGCCGAGCTTGGGACACAGTTTTCAGGATGGCGTTGATATGTACAGAAAAGTTAAGATGTTGGTCAAGCCAGACACCCAGGTATTTGAAAGAGGTAGTGTCCTCTAGTGTTGTCCCATCAAGGGTGTAGAAGGAGGAAGGGATAGCAGCCTAGAGAGTCTCTGCCTAGTGCCAGAGGTCATGGAGACTGTCTTCTTGGCATTGAGGAAGAGCTGATGTGAGCTTAGCCAGTGTTGAACATTATTAAAGTCAAGTTGTAGTCTGGAAGTCACATCAGAGGAGATTTGCCAGAGGTGAACAAGACTGTGTTGTCAGCATACATATGGATAGAGGATGAGGAGCATATGGTAGGTCATTTAGATAAACTGAGAATAAGAAGTGGACCAAGTATGGAGACTTGAGGCACACCAGCAGAGATGGGTAGTGATGGGGATGTAGAGCCAGCTATTTTAACAGTTTGAGTTCTACCTACCAGGTGGCTCTGAACTAGTTGCAGGCAGACAGAGACAAGCCAGTTGATGAGAGAGTTTTGAGGAGGAGGAGTGGGAGACTATGTCGAAAGCCTTGGCAAGGTCGACAAAGATAACAGAAGTAATGTGACCTCTCTATCCATGGCAGAATGGATGGAGTCAGTGAATTAAGTAGGAAGTGGTTGTGGAGTGATTCTTCTGAAACCAGATTGGAAGGGAATGAAGAAGGAGGTCGTCAAGAAAGGAGGAGAGTTGGGAGAGAACAAGGTGTCCCTGAAGTTTAGCCAGGGTGGGTAGAAGCGAGATGGGGTGGTAATTCCCAAGAGATGAAGATCACCTCCCTTTGGTAGGGGGAGAACTGTAGCATGTTTCCAGTCTTCAGGGATAGTCGCAGTGTGGAAGACAGGTTGAGGAGTTCAGCGAGCAGGATAGAAATAGCAGGATCAGAGAGGTATAGAGCTTAGGGTCAAGCCCATCGGGGAGCTGCCCTTAGTTGGGTTGATAGAGAGCAGTGCCTTTAAGGTGTCATTGGGAAAGATGGGTGAAAAGGCAAACTCTCCACTAATTGGTGGTGTTGGGAGGAATCGGGGAGGAGGGAAGAGGTAGTAGGATGGGGTGGGAGGGAGGCTAACAGGGTGGAGGCACAGGAAGTAAAGTAGAAATTGAATTCCACCATTACTGTAGGATGGTTGGCAAGGAACTGGTTGTGTCTTTTTGAGCAGTGGGGACGGGGGTTAAGTTTGGGGGAGAAAAGTGAGTGAACTACGTTCCAAAACTTTGATGGGTTGTTTATGTTGGTATTAAAGGTAGACCAGAAATATTCCGCTTTGGCAAGGTGGATGGCTTTGGTACAGGCATTTCGGAGTGTCTGGTAGATAGCATAGTCACAAGAGAGTTTGGAGGATTTGTGGGTTTTCCATGCTTTATCACGCACTTGTTGACAGGCTAGGAGTTCAGGGTTACACAGGAGGTGGCTTCCTCGCACCTAACTTGCTTCAGTGGAGTATGTTTGTTCCAGACGTTGATTAAATTATCTTTGAAAAAGCCAGGGCATGATCGATAGTTTTGGCTGAGGAAATAGTGGCCCAGTCAACGTGAGTTAAGTCATGATGTAGAAGGGCAAGGTCTAATGCTTTGTAAGTGCGGATCATTAGTAGTTTGTGGGGTGCCTTAGGTCTGTGTACTTTCCTAACTATGTAGATCATATGATGATCACTAAGAGCGTCTGGCAATAGACCCTGACTGGATTACCCCTGGAGAATGGGAGATGAAAGCCCAGTCTATGAGTGGTTCTGGGATTTGTGGTTTAGGCGAGTAGGTTCTGTGATTAACTGGGACAGGTTAAGGGCAGCCATTTCAGTACGAATCTTATCTAGGGTGGATGACAACCAGTTCAGGTTTAGATCCCATAACAGGTAGAGCTCACCTGAGGAGATAAGGGACCCAATAGTGGTGATTAGATCAGTGGCTACAGAGTGGTATAGACCAGGATGGCAATAGGCTCCTGAAGATTAATTTGTTATTTCACCACATAACTGACTTTCTTGTTATCTGCACAGTATTTAATTTGTGCCATTTATTATTAAAAAATCACAGTAAAGGTGGCCATTTTAGTCAACAGAGACCAAACAGCAACATGGGGTGGCATGCATTGTCTGCAGTGAGGGGTGATATGATCTCCTCTAGCCAACAAATGAGCAGCTCCCTTCTTTTTGTGCTGACTAACAGGAAATCAGCAGGTGGAACTTGCCATTGAGGATCGCATTTATTGTAAGAGGGTTGGGAAACTTCCAGGAGACCACATGGAGTGAAAGGCCCTCCTTGAATGAAGGTCCAGGGTCAAAGGCAAGGCAAATGTTATTTCTATTGTGGCCTTTCTTAGGGCTCAGGCCACCATACAAATGCACATAACTGAACAGGACACAGAATTAGTAATCAACATTCAGCATAAATAACAAAATAACCCTACAGCTGTGAAAATTCCTTGCTAGCTAACTTCTGACTTAGATAAATAGTATTTGAAATTATTCAAAGGGTCTGAGAAATGGAACTCTGATTGGCTGCAAACATTCTAACAGCCTTATGTTAATCTTTTATTAACATACATGTAGAGTTTATCATATGCTGAACAAGATTTAACACACTGTTTAAAACATTTTTATTATAATAGCAATAAGGCATTCCTGGGATTATGTTAATGGTCTGTTAATCACCTCTGGGGGCATGTGGCACTGCTACACTGCGTGCACAGTACACCCTAGAAGGTGATTAACAGACCAGTAACATAACCCTTGGTCATGCCTTATTGCTTAATTAGGGTCAGGTAAGTAAGATTAAAAGAAGATACTCAGAGCCCTTGAAGGCCTCACCATGCTGGCAGATCTGATATGGACAGGTAAATCATTCCAAAAACAGATGCAGCCATCTTAAATGATCTGCCTTGGGAACTTCAGCCTAGACCACAGGGCCACCAGTAAGCCAGAATCGATGGAGCACAGAGTGTGGACCATGGTAAGTGGGTCAAGGGCCTTTAGATAGTCAGGACCCAAGCCATGGAGGACCTTGTGTACCAACAAGCATATCTTGAAGCTGACACACCATTGAATGGGCAGCCAGTGCAGTTCGCATAACACTGGGATGATATGACCTCTGCAGGAAGTCCTTGGGAGATCAAACAGGTTGCCATGTTCAGAACCAGCTGCAGGCGATGTATTAGACTCCCAGATAATCATAGGTAAAGGGTATTATGGTCATCCAGTTGGGATATGACAAAAAAGATAGACTATAATCACCAAGTAACCAGGTGCTAGAAAGCGGTTTGATCCGGCAATGTCTCAGAGATGAAGAAAGCCACAGTGAACAACCGCTGACACCTGGATATCAAAGTCACCTTGGAGTCCCGCAGTGACACTCAGATTCTTAACTGCATACACTACTTAAACAGAGTAGACACACCAGAGGTGTAGACAGAATGAGCGACCTGCAGAAACTTGAAGAATGGTCAAGGGTTTGGCAGTTGAAATTCAATGCAAAGAAGTGCAAGATAATGCATATGGGGCACAAAAACCCTGGCACAATATATCAGTTGGGGGTGAGGATATAGCATACACCAAGTAGGAAAGGATCTTGGGGTTGGTCATCTCTGGATGACCTCAAGGTAGGGAAACAGTGTGACAAGGCAGCAGGTAAAGCAAATAGGATGCTGGGATGTATAGGCAGGGGCATCACCAGCAGGAAAAGGAGGTCATAATTCCGCTATACAAGACACTAGTGAGGCCCCACCTGGAGTACAGTGTACAGTTCTGGAGACCATACCTATGTAAGGACATAGACAGGGTAGAGAAGGTTCAGAGGAGGGCAACAAAGATGGTGCATGGATTGCATCACAAGTCCTATGAAGACAGGTTGAAGGAACTGAACATGTACTCCTGGAGGAAGGAGGAGAGAGAGGATATGATAGAGACATACAAGTATCTTACAGGAGGAACAGGTGCAGGAAAACACTATTTTTAAGCGAAAAGATGTTCCAGGACTAGAGGGCATGGGATGAAGTTGGAGGAGGGCGATTCAGAGGAAACACGAGAAAGGATTTCTTCACAGAATGGGTGGTGGACAAGTGGAACACCCTGCCAGAGGAAGTGGTGGGGGCTGAAAAAATCACAGGATTAAGAATGCATGGGATAGACATAAAGGAATTCTAGAGGTCAGGGTGAGGGCAACAGACTTCTGGGAAAACAAACTGAACTCACAAGCTCAAATGGGCAGACTGGGTGGGCCATAGGCTCTTATCTGCCGACACTGTCTGTGTATCTATGTATCTATGGTGTCACTATTTAACAATGGCAACCAGGTGTCACTCCCTGTCATAGCCTCCCTTCCCCCCACCCCCAGCAGGCAGCCAGTCAGAGTGGCTGCACCCAGACCAGGAAGTACCAGAGGCCTATTTATTTATTTATTTATTTATTCATTTAAAAGTTGATAACCAGGAAAAGCACCATGAGCCGAGGCTCGCTTCCAGGTGCGACCCTGGAGAGGGGAACAAGTGGGAGAAAAGACACAAAAGGCAGTATAAAACACATAGAACAGAGAACAAGTCCAGGGTCTGGGTTACAAGACCCATTTACAATATAAAAGCATTCAACAACACTCGACATTATGCAGTACAGTCAAGAGTCATATACTCTAGAGTGGGGGTTAGGTTATACAATCCCCAAAACAAGCTCCAATAGCAACATCCAGTATAGCAGCTCAAGCACAATAACACATAATTAAGGTGGTAAAGTTGGGGACATCTGAGACATGGCTGATAGGGAAGATATCTTAGGAGCTCTTGAGAGTAAAGGGGAGGAACATGAGTGGAGGTCAGAGGTAGTTTGTTCCAGAGGGAAGGAAGCGGACGGAAAAAGCAGATTGCCTGGAGACAGAGAGTGAGGAGAGGGATGGAAAAAGGCAAGAGTCTCTGTGAAGAAGGGAGTAATTAGAGAGGGCAGCTTGGGAGAGCCAGGAGAAGAGATAGGAGGAAGGAACTGAACCAGAATTTAGCAACAAAGATAGCGCAGAGTACCATGCGCCTTGCAGTAGGGGAGTAAGGATAAGGGGGATAGAGAAGACGGTGAGTAAGAGGGGAGAGGCAGTGGCAAAATGACAGAAAGAGTTTAGGAGAATGTGAAGTTTGCTTAGTGAAGACTGAAAGGCAGTTCCATACACCACATTGGCGTGAAAGCTGGTAGTATCATTTTGGAGACCAGTTCATGATGAGTACGCAGAGGGAGGCTGGCTTTGTGACAGTAAAGGGTACCTAGTTTAGCTAAGTTTGGCACAAGTGGTGTCAACGTGGGTGGAGAAACTAGTTTTTGGTCCAGCCATACCCCTAGGTATTTGAAAGCTGGGATGTTCTCAAGGACGGATCTATCCAAGGCAGAAAAAGTGGGGGTTTCTGTAAGGTGACCAGTTTTGTCTGGAGCCAAGATCATGGCCACAGTTCTTTGATGCTGAGTTTAAAATTGCTGTCCTTGAACCAGGACTGGACTCTATTAAAATTGTCTGAAGGGGTACTGTATGCTGGTGACAGAGGACCCGAGAGGAAGAGAATAGTGTCATCAGTGTACATGTGAATTTCTGCTGACCTACAGACTGAGGGGATTATTAATAAATAGAAAGAAGAGGATCGGCCACAGATAGAACCTTGAGGATGCCGGAGAACCCACATGAGGAGTAGCCCATCTAGCAGCCCCTCATGCTAAGGACCCACACGAAAAGGACAGCAGAGTCTGCCCACTGGAGTCAGCCCAATGAGACAGCCAGACACCCTGCACCTCAGCTGATCCAGGAAGACCCAGTGGCTTACACTCAGACTCCAGGTATACCTGCAGTGGGAAGGAAGTGCTCAGAGGAGAAGAGCTGATGCAATCCATAGGTGGCATTGAGGTAAGAAGAAATTGCTAGGTGTTGCAAGGTTGCAGAGTGCAGGAGGGTTGTTACAAGTGATCTGTTTAAGCCTAGTAAGAGCAGATCCATGGCTAGATAGTTGTTTTCAAAAGGGTACATTTCTGGGGTTCGATGGTTTAGAATTGCAGTATTGTAGTGATTAAAATATCCTGCTGGTTGGGAGGCTGTTTCTTGGTGTATAGGGATTCTGCAGGGCTGTTGGTCTTTTGTCTGCAGTTGAGGTTTAGCTGAAGTACCTAACAACTCTGGGACATACTTGCATGCTTGTACAATTACTGTCACCATACAGCTGAACTAGCCAGTGTTACTAGACTCTTCCACCTGGGTGGGAGTGAATTCTAATCATAGTCAGTACTACTTAAATTGTTCTCTCATCAACATGGTTCTTGGTAAGATGTGGTTTGGGAGAGGCACTCAGTTGTAGGAACTGTGGGCTCCGTGCTCAGCTGGTAGCAGACAGGATAGAAATTACCCAGTTGCACACTCAGCTCAGCAAGAGCCTACCTACTTCACACCCACTTCCCAGAGACCCACTGAATGGGAGGGTAGAAGGTGGGCGCGGGGGTTTAGAGGAGAAGCCTCAAAGTTTTGTCCAGCCGCATCCAGATGGCAAATTGCTTTGCACACTGGAGAAGGCTAAAGCTCCTTACTCTGCAAGGGGACTCCGAGTCAGTCTCAGGTGATGGGCCAGACAGGCACATTGGCACCCAAGGAGGGTAAGACTGTAAAGAATGTGCTAGAATGGTTAGAGGTACTGACAGGGTATTGGTGGGAGCGGATGGAGGCAGGTTGGTTCAATGCCTGCCTGGAGCATCAGCCAACGGGCCTAGAAAGAATAAGGAGGATGGTAGAGAGGAAGGGGGGAGCTGGGGGTGCTGGTGCACCTAGGTACCAATGATCTGGCCAACCTTTTGGTAGAGCAGCGAAGCAGAGTTTTCTGTAGACTGGGGCACAGGTTGGCGGCTCATTCGGCTTCCTGACCTTCTCTGAAGTCCTCCTGTGTGGGGCCAGGCAGGGAGGCAGGACAGGGTTAGGGTACTGAGACAGCAGAATTCAATAGCTGGCTAAGGGGTGGTGTTAGGACATGGGATACCACTATGTAGGGGACTGGGGGGATTTCTGGGACAAACCACTCTTCAAGGGTGACAGTCTTCACCTGACAAGAGAGGGCGCCAGCGCAATGGGCCAGAGGTTTGATGTCTATATTAGGCATATAAACTGACTGTGGGGAGTCAGGTCTACAGGATCCATACTGGAGGCGAGCAGAAAGGGATTCAGGATAGTACTCCCCCATGCCCAGGGACGGTAGCAGGATACAGGTACAGGAACAATGTAGGGGTTGCAAGAGTAAGGGAAGAATGGTTGTAAAAGAAAAAACTGCAAGCAAAGGCACTAAGGAAGAGGGGAGAAAGCATAGCAGGCAGATGGGCAGTAGCAGATCCAGAGCAGCAGTCAAGTGGAAGGGGTATGCATTAATGCCAGAATCCTGGGGAACAAACTTAGTGAGCTCCAGGCAATGATTGTACACACTGAGGTAGACCTTGTGGCCATCACAGAAACATGGGCCACAAAAACAATGACCAGAAGATGGTGCCCCTAGACATACATTATTCAGGAGGATCATAGGTCAGGTGGGGAGAGTCCTCTCTATATCAGAAAGGGCATTTAAGTGACTGAAGATGGGGCATTAGAGGTTTAGAAGGAGAAACTGAGTCTTTATGGGTGCAATTACGGTGGCCTCAGGCAGAAAGATAAGATTAGGGGTGGTCTATAGGCCCCAGGTCAAGGGAGGTAAGGGACAGAGTACTTGTAGAGGAACTTAGAAGAGGGGTGGAAAAGGGCAGGTGACAGTAGTAGGGGACCTAAATTTGCCTGACATTGACTGTGAAGTCTTGGTGGCCAAGAATGCCAAGAGTCAGTCACTGCTGGGCATATTTTGGGACTGTCTCCTGGTATAACTAGTTAAGGATCCCAGGCAGTCTGCAGTCCTAGATGTGTACTCACCAACACCAGAGCTGATGGGTGCCATGAGAGTGGGGAGCTTCATGGGGAATAGCAACTATAGTTCTAGTGGTTTGAACTGGCCCTAATGGCTGGTGAGCACACTAAAAAATGAAGTTCTTAACTTTAGAAAAGTGGACTTCATTAAGATGAGGAACTGGTCAGGGAGAAGTTGGAAAGGGTGGGGCATATAGGCTAAATGGAGGAGAAATGTAAAACAGGGGGCTATCCTTTGAGGCCTTGAAGACATGCGTAAAAGCAGTGACAAAGAAAAACAGATTAAAGAAACTGCTGTGGTTCTCACCTAGAATAAGGGAAGCACTAGGGCAAGTAAGAAGGCATTTTATAAATACAAGAGCAAGCAAGGAGAGGCAGAACAGGAGAAATATCTTCAAAATCCAGGAAAGCTAAGAGGACCATCAGGGAGATGAAAGCAGACACAGAACTGCGCATCGTGGAGGAGTAAAGAAAGGGGAGAAACAGTTTTTAGGGGTAGGGTGATAGAAGAAGATGGGCAGAAAGCCACCGTTCTGAATGACTAGGACAGCCTCATAACAGGGAAGAAAAGAAATATTAGGTATGAGTACTATTTCAGTGCCTGGTTGGACTGTATCTTTTTGTTTGTTTGTTTTATTAAAAGTGTTGCTGCAGTAAGGTACTAACCATTGCTGTTATGAGCTGTTTTGTCCAGAACATTAAGAAATGGACAACTCCAGCTAGTGTTATCATTCTAATTAAATTAACAGATGGTATGAGAGCAGATTTAAGAGTGCTGGGCTTTCCTATAATGTTGACTGTGCAGTGAATATAAAGCCATGTATTGGCGTTTCCAAAACAACATACTGATTTTAAGGCAGTGTTGTCTGTGGAGCAGAGAAAACAAAACATTAGGATCTAATTCCACCTTCATTACTAACTCATCTTGTGACTGTGAGCAAGTCAGTTGCAATTCTAAAACGGTAACAAACAAACAAACAAAAAAAAATGATATTATCGTCTTTGTGCACTCCAGGCCCCAACACCTCTTTCTTTACAAATTAAGCACTGCAGGCCCCTGCTTGAGAGCAGCATCAAAGCGCCTCAAAAGGAATCCCAGAAAGGAGTCTGCCAGTGCTTACTAGGGAAAAGAGTCCTGACGGGCTGGCAGGCCTCAAGATTGATAAGGCCCCAGGTCCAGATGGGTTGCACCCAAGGATACTGAGGAGTTGGCAACTGAACTGTCTGATCCACTGGCTAAGTTGTTCAGAAGCTCACTCCAGGACTGAGGTAGTCCCAGCAAGAGAAGTTAGCAGACATAGTACCCGCGACATAAGGGGTGACAAGGAGCAACCAGGGAATCATAGGCCTGTTAGCCTGGCCTCCATTGTGGGAAAGCTGATGGAGTTCTTGATTAAAGAGGACCTCAGAATACATGGAGATCAATGGACTCCAGGATGATAAACAACAGGGTTTTGTTGTGGGAAGGTCTTGTCAGACCAACCTGTCAGTCTTCTTTGACTGGGTGACAAGGGAGATAGACATGGGCCATGCAGTAGACTTGCTGTACTTTGACTTTAGTAAGGCCTTTGATTCAGTACCACACAGGAAGTTGCTTAGGAAAATGGAGGACCTGACAGCAGCTAAAACTCCTGTCAGTTGGGTGGAAACTGGCAGCTGAGTGGCGACAGAGGAGGTGGTGGTCAATGGGGTTAAATCAGAAGAGAAGGAGGTAATGAGTGGGGTTCCCAGGGATCAGTCCTGGAACTGGTCCTCTTCAACATGTTCATTAGTGACACTGATGAAGGAATCCAGGACAAGTTGTGTCTATTTGCAGACAACACAACACTATGGGAGAGGGTGGATTGTGAGGAAGGAATAAGGAATATGCAGAAGGACCTGCAAAGTTAGAGGGTGATCAAAGGTCTGGCAGTTAAAATTCAACACAAAAAGTGCAAGGTAATGCACCTGGGAAAAAGAACCCATGATGGGGTGCTGGATGGGAGGAGAGACACAGCACTACAAATGAGGAATGGGATCTAGGAGTTACCTTCAGTAACTCCCTTAAACTAGTGAGTGCAGCAAGGCCTATAGCAAGGCTAACAGGATGCTGGGATGCATTGGGAGGGACTGACAGTAGGAGAAAGTGATACTATCCCTTTACAGAGACCCAGTGAGGCCTCACCTGGAGTCCTGTGCCAAATTCTGCAGTCCTTACCTTAGAAAGGACAAAGATATGTTAGAGACAGTGCAATGCAAAGTGACCAAAATGATTCAGGGACAGCAGGGTAAATCCTATGAGGAGTGCCTTAGGGCACTAAATTTGTACTCACTGTAAACCAGAAGGGAGGCGATATAACTGAGGCCTTCAATTCCTCAAAGGAATTAGTAAAGTGAACTGTGGGAATTATTTAGCCTGAGAACAAACTAAAGTTCACAGGGTGACCAGTGGAAGTTTTCGGGTGGAAGGTTCAGGAGAGATACATAGATACATAGATACATAGACAGTGTCGGCAGATAAGGGCCTATGGCCCACCTAGTCTGCCCATTTGAGCTTGTAAGTTCAGTTTGTTTTCCTAGAAGTCTATTTCCCTCACCCTGACCTCTAGAATTCCTTTATGTCTATCCCATGCATTCTTAAATCCCGTGATTGTTTCAGCCCCACCACTTCCTCTGGCAGGGTGTTCCACTTGTCCACCACCCGTTCTGTGAAGAAATTCTTTCTCATGTTTCCTCTGAATCATCCTCCCTCCAACTTCATCCCATGCCCTCTAGTCCTGAAACATCTTTTTCGCTTAAAATAGTGTTTTCCTGCACCCTGTTCCTCCCTGTAAGATACTTGTATGTCTCTATCATATCCCTCTCTCCCTCCTCTCCTCCAGGGAGTACATGTTCAGTTCCTTCAACCTGTCTTCATAGGATTTGTGATGCAACCCATGCACCATCTTTGTTGCCCTCCTCTGAACCTTCTCTACCCTGTCTATGTCCTTACATAGGTATGGTCTCCAGAACTGTACACTGTACTCAGGTGGGGTCCTCACTAGTGTCTTGTATAGCAGAATTATGACCTCCCTTTCCTGCTGGTGATGCCTGCCTATACATCCCAGCATCCTATTTCTTTACCTGATGCCTTGTCACACTGTTTCCCTACCTTGAGGTCATCAGAGATGACAACCCCAAGATCCCTTTCCTGCTTGGTGCATGCTATATCCTCACCCCCAACTGATATATTGTGCCAGGGTTTTTGTACTCCATATGCATTATCTTGCACTTCTTTGCATTGAATTTGAATTGAGATGCGAGGAAGTACTTCTTTGCAGAAAGGGTGGTGGAGCCCTGGAACAGTCTGCCAGTTGAGGTGGTGGGGCCAGTACAGTTAGGGGGTTCAAGCGGGCCTGGGATAGAATGAAGGGAATAGTGGTTACCTGGGTGGACACGAGCAGGGAAGATAATTAGGGTAAAATCCGGAGGGTCAGTACCCTGGGGAACCTTAGGTTCTAAGAATGATCCCAGGGATTTAGGGAACCTGGGCAGACTGGATGGACCATGGGTCTTTTCTGCCATCATTGTCTGTTTCTATAGCTGACCCTCAGTGGCCTGGCTCAACAATCAGCACCTCAGTCTTGCCTATGTTGGGACTCAGCCAGCTGAAGGCCATCCAGTTGTTGATCTATTTAAGACAACGGCACAGCACCAAGTAAACATTTATCCCATAAGGTTCACATAACAAGTATAGCTGGGTATCATCTGCATAGCAGTGAAACTTCAACCTATACTGTCTGATGATCTCATGCAAAGGTAACATGTACATGGAAGACAACACAAAGGCAAACAAAGCCCCATTGTAGTAGCCCTGGGTGTAAGAGTGAGAATGGACCCCAATTCAGTTGGTGTGGAGTGTGGCAAAACAGACAATCCAGAAATAGAACAGAATGTCCTAGGGAAATCATGATCTTAGTTTGGACAACATCTGCCGAGAGTTCCTAGCTTCAAAGTAAAACAAGACAATAGACTTTCTGCATGCTTTTCTCTCATAGTTTTATGTCAGCAGGGAGACTTCGTATTCAATATCAGAGTTTCTTCATTACTCTAAAATGACCATAGTCATTATGTAGTAGGAATATAACTTATTACTCCAACCCAAATTCCATGTCAGCATAAATCCAATAATCTGCGGGAAAATAAAATTACACAATAAAACCAAATTAGCTATAGCAAGTACATTTTCTGAATTAATATTATTTCTCCACAGGATACCAGAAAGATAAAATACAATTCTGATTCAGTAAAAGATTCCGAGAGAAAACTTTCAGGTCTAACTTTGTAACAAAAGGTACTCATTGCAAATGCAAACTATAAGGACTATCAGACAATATAAAACATTTGCAATGCACATCCAGAAAGATATGTTACAATATTGTGGTTTTATGGTTTAAACAAATCTATACCTTGTGTCTTTAGCACATAACATATGACCATACAATTTTAGACGATTTTTAGTGTTGATTACTGAACCTCAAAACTGAATTAACAGAAGTGTCTTACTTTTGTATGTGGAATTAAAAGCAGTCATGTTTTTGTACATCTAGTTGAGTGTCCATTATACTCTACCCACCGTTTTATATTTATACTTATGTTTTAACCTGTATAGTATTGTGTTGCATATGTTACAGAGACTGGTGTTTTTTGGGTCCTTTCCCTTATAGTTTGTTCTTGTTTACCACTTCACCTATTGTATATTGTTACTTTGGATAAATCTTAATAAAGTTTGCGAAAATAAAAAGCAACCATATGTACAGTATTAATCACTGTAAGCAAAAGGATGCATTGAGTTACTATAGCTGGTTTCTAGTAGAAAACAGCTCTGGTCAATCACCACAGTGACTGCTAGCATTGATAGTACTGAAATAATATGACTAACAGTATCTGCATTTGGAAATAATTAAGCAGCACAAACACTAGATGATACTGAAAATAATTAAATTTTTGTGGACATTAAACACTACTCACAGAGTCTTCCCACACAGCATTACATACATATGTGTGTGTGTATACACACATTACATACAGATGTGTGCATACACAGCATTACATACAGATGTACGTGCATACACAACATTACATACAGATGAATATGACTAGATAGGCCATTGACAGGGTACAGGCCTATGGCACATTCATAAGGTAGAAAAATGGGCAGACTGGATGGGCCTTGCGGTCCTTATCTGCCATCAACTTCTATGTTTCTATGTTTAGATGTGTCATACCCAGCACTACATGCAGAAACACAGAGAACACTATATGCACAGATAATGTCTGCACACACAAATACACACACAGCACTACATACACGGGCACACACGTACAGCACTACAAACACAGGCACACACACACACACAACACTACATACACGGGCACACACGTATAGCACTACAAACACATATGCACATGCAGTACTTTATACACAAAGACTGCAGATATTCACCTAACACCTGAGTGAGGAGCTGCTGCTCTCCTGAATGGGTAGACATGGGCTGGTGGGGAGACCTCAAGTGGCTCACAATGTTGGCCAACATAAGCCGACTTGTGGCACTGGGACAACTGTGCTGCACCACCTGGTACTTGTCTGTCTCCACCTTAGGCTTATTTATTTATTATTTACTGTAATAATTTTACCAGGAAAGGCCTACAGAGCCAAAAATAGCTCATTTGCAGAGGTGTCCTGGAGGAAGGGTACAAAGGAGAAAAACAATATAATAGCATTTATAGAATTAACAAATATCACTGCAGTTATCCCCAGATAATAGTTTACTCAACTTACATTCTGGCACATTGGAGTCAGAATTATCTAAGATACTTTCTCTATCCTTCCAGTGGTCATTGTTGAATATAATTTCATAATGATGACCTACAGAAGCTCTGAAATTCAAAGGTTGAGCCATTTCAGCCAAATACATGTGGAGATGGCATTATTTACCATCCATAGGGAAGAAGCAATTTATGCACTTTGCATGGTTGTTATGGCTACAGTTAGGTGGAGCCTGCAGCTGTCTTCGCGGTAGCTCTACAAAGCGAGCTACCTAGTTATTTTGAGAACACCTCCGTTTGGAGTTTTGGAACAATCCTTCCACAACTCCAAAAACAGTGCAGTCACTCCCTGCCCCGTGGGTGCACTACTTCACCAGTGGTACACTGCATAGTCTACCATGTCCAAGATGACTGCTGGAGTCCAGTCACATACGTGAAGACTTGTGCTATGCGCACTGAACTCCGCAGCTATCCTGGACACGGCGGACCATGCCGTGTTCGCCGGGACTTCAGGCAGCTAGTTCTAAACAGGAGTCAGTGCCTCTTTAGTGGGTAGTTAGAATAGCGTTCTATACAGTGGATTAACATAGTAAAAAATAAGAACAGGTTACTCACCTGTAACAGTAGTTCTAGGAGTGGTATATGTTGTTCATCGACACTGTTTGGCATGTCCCCTTCCACTTTAAATCTTGCCGGAAGTCTTCAAGCTGGCTCCTCCCACCGGGTGGTATATACCTTGGCTTTGCCCCATGGCGCCAAATCTTAGCCCCTGGAAGCAAGGTTGTGCGCCCGGCCGGGGAGGTCGGTGGGTGCGTTGGATGAACAACATATACCACTCTTAGAACTACTGTTACAGGTGAGTAACCAGTTCTTCTAGAAGCGTGGATATGTTGTTCATACACACTATTTAACAGACTCAAGCAGTTCTCAGGAGGAGGGAGGCAAGGCACACACACACCCTATTTAGGAAACAGAGATTGGAGAACCGAGACCCAAAACCAGCATCCTGGCATGACTCAAAGTCGATGTGGTAGTGGGTAATGAAGGTGTTTGCTGACTTCAGGTAGCAGCCCGACAGATTTCCTGGATAGGGATGTCACAGGAAGCAGCCACTGATGCAGCAGTATGGCAGATAGAATGAGCTCTTATCCTCTGGGAGGCTCCTTGCCGCCAACTCATAGCACAGACCTATGCATGATGTAATCCATTTCGCAATGATCGTTTGGCTTCATGTCTGCCAGAAGCGGCTTCAGCGTGAGGTGACAAACAGCTGGCAAACCTTTCCGTGAATTTCCTCGTCCTTTCCTTATAATAGGAGAAGCACATCTCAGGTCAAAGTATGGAGCCTGTACTCGGCATCAAGGTGTAATTAGGGTAGTAAACTGGCAGAGTCAACACCTGGTTAAGGTGAAACTCTGACACTACCGTCGGAAGGAATTTCGGGTGGGGCGCAGAACAACTTTGTCCCTGTGAAAGACCAGATAGAGAGTCCACTGAAAGCACCTGGAGCTCCCTGTCCTTCGCTGATGTGATAGCCACCAGGAAGGCCATCTTCCATGACAAGTGTGACAGCTCGCACTTGTGCATGGGTTCAAATGCATGTCCATGAGCTTTGCCAAAACCAGCAACAGATCCCACGGAGGTGGAGGTTCACACACGGAGGGATATGTGATCCAGGCCTTTGAAAAGTGCCCGACGACTGTCTCCTGCACCAATGTCAGCTGACTGGCCCATGCCTGGTAAGCAGAAATGGCTGCCAGGTACACCTAAGGGTCGATGACCATAGACCCCTTTGGAAAGACCAAAGGTAGTTGAGAATGTTAGCCAGGAACAGGATAAGAGTCAGACCCTGACACCAAATGGAAAATCTTTTCCATTTGAAGGCTCATTATTTCCTAGTCGATTCCTTTTCGAGATGCCTCCACCATGGTGTGAACATCCTCAAAAGACCCAAAGCCTGGAACTCTAGCCGCTCAGGAACCAGGCTGTGAGGTGCAGGATTGAAGGTTCAGATGAAATGCCTTCCCTTGGTTCAGAGATTTCAGGTCCAGGCATGAACAAAGCCGCTCCGGGAGCCTGCAGCTGAGGCTGAGGAGATCTGGGTAGCAGAACTGGTGCGGCCAATCTGGGACTACCAGAATCACCTTCACCTTGTCCCTCCTCACCTTGAGTAACATGTGGATCAGGAAATTGGAGGAAGGCGTAAGGAGGCCTGGGGTCCATGGCCTCAGAAGGCATCCCCCAGCAGTGAGCCCCTGCTGAGGGGGGGCGGGCATGATACAGCCTCAGCTTGGTGTTTTCCTGGAGGCAAACAGGTCCACCATCAGTTTGCCCCAGACGGGAGAACAGGCTGTAAGCTATCTCTGGATGGAAAGACCACTCATGGGATGTCTGGCCTATGCGGCTGAAAGCATCCGCCAGCTGGTTCGAGGCTCCTGCCACATGGATAGCAAGGAGATCCACCTCCAACTGGCTTACAAGGGTCCAGATGCAGGCGCCTCCTTGCACAGCAGATGGGAGTGTGTGCCACCCTGTTTGTTGAGGTAGTACATGGTTGTGGTATTGTCCATCTGGACTTGAACCACTTGACCCCGGCACTGAGTAGGCAAAGCTGACAGTGCCAGTCTGACTGCTCTGAGTTCCAACAGGTTGATGTGGCATCGGGACTCCTCGGGGTCCAGAACCCATGGGCCCTGTTGTCTCCCATGTGGCTCCCCAGCCAATGAGAGGGCATCGGTCATAAGGATGACTGTTGGCTCGGGGCAGGCAAATGGGATCCTTCCTGCAACCATTCTGGGACAATCCACCATTGAAGTGTCCCACATCTTCTGGGTTACAGTGATCAGCTGGTCGAAATGACCATATCGCTGAGTCCACTGGGCGACCAGCTCCCATTGGAGGGCACATGTGCCACCAGGCCAAATGGACTACTGAGGTGCACGCCACCATGTAACCCGAAAACACAGAAAGTGCCGGGCAGGCAAGTGCCCAACCAGAAATGATCGGGCAAAGGAGGAGAGAACCTCTGCCCTGTCTGCCGGAGATGAGCTCTGGCTTGACAAGAGTCAAGCTCTGCCTCGATGAAGCCCATCACCTGAGAGAGCACGAGTTCTGACTTTGCCTCATTGATCAGGAGGCCGAGTTGGGAGCAGGTTTGGAGGGCCAGATCCTGGACCTCTCCACCTCTTGTAGGAGGAACCTGCCAAGAGCCAGTCATCGAGGTAAGGGTAGATTCTGACTCCTCGGCCTTGAGGTAGACACCACCACTGCAATGCATTTGGTGAAGATCCGTGGGGCCAATGACAGGCCGAATGGCATGGATCGGAACTCGTACAGGGTCCCTCGACCCTGGCGGAAGACCACAGATGGGATGGAAGGATTGGGACATGAAAGAACACATCCTGTAGATCCAGTGAACAGAACCACATGTTTCGCTCCAGGATGGTATTATCTGGTTCAGAGTTACCATCCGGAAGGTGCGAGGCCTGAGATATTGATTCAGGTCGTGGAGATCTAGGATGGGGTGCCAACCCCTGTCCGCTTGGGCACCAAGAAGTACCTGGAAACAAAGCCTGGGTCTGTTGAAGGATCCGGCACTGGAGCTACTGCCTCTTTGTGGAGGAGCTGAGCTATATCGTCTCGAGGGCCGACTGGGTGCATCGCGAGAATCTGTTCCTGCCGAGGGGCTTGGCTTGGCTGGGAAGGTACTGCTCAATTCTAGAGGCAGTCCCCAACTGACCACTGAGAACCCACCTGTCTGAAGTGATAGCAGACCAGGTGGAAAGGAAGTGGAGGGCCGACCCCCATGGGAGGAACCAGAGCTGGAGTGAGGGTGTAGGGTGGTGACCCCAACCCATCACTGAGCAGGCTTAGAGGAGGAGGCTCCTGGACCTGTGCCTCGGCCTCCTTTAAGGGGCTGTTGAGGGCCCTGCTTGGGCTGAGGGCATCAAGCTTGAGCCTGCTGCTGCTGATGTTGCTGACCTCCTTGGTAGGAGGGCTGCTGGACCACAGGGGAAGAATACCAAAATGGCTTCTTCTTTCTCTTCTGCTGGTTCTTGCCCAAAACCCTTGGCAGAAGTAGCATCCATGGTGGCATTGGACTACTCTATACGCTGAGGGTGACCGCCACTCTTGGACCGAACAAGTCAGTGCCTAGGAAGGGCATGTCAACAAGCTTATGCTGAGTATCTGCTGTGAAGGAGGATAGCCTCACCAAGCCCTGCAGCGAAGTGGCCACTGCAGCTGCTAATGAGTGGCACAAGAATCTCCTATGTTCAAGGCCATCTGAGCTGCTGTTTTGGCGACAGCATGGCCCTGTTCCCGGAGCTGCTTGACCATGGTCTGCATGTCCACTGGGAGATGAGGGAGGACTCGTCAAATGACCCAAGAAGGGCATGAGAGAAGTGTGCCATTATAACGCTGAGCTGGCCTGACAAAGGCCCAGGGAAGAGGCTGCACAGACCTTGCAGGCAGAGTGGTCCTATTCTTTGACTCCTTGTCCGGGGTTGGTCAGTGTCGACTGAACTACAGTGCAGGCTGAACACTGAGGCTGTCACCAGACTTTCAGCTGAAGGGTGCTCTGTGAACCCCGCAAGGACCCCATGGGCACCACATACTTGCAGGCCATGTGTGCAGATGGTGCTGGGCAGGAAGCAGGGCTGCCAAAGTTCAAGGCTGGGCCAATAATGGCCTCAGCCACTGGAAAGGCCTCTGTCGATGTATCCCTCTTTTGAGGATGTCAGTGAGAGGGTACTCCACCTTTTCTGGATGGACTACAGGGGCATCCCGGTGGAGTGGAGATGAGGCAGATAATGCCCTGGAAAGAGGAAGGGCCTTCCTCCATCTCTGCACTCATGGACAACTCATCATCCCGGGATGCGAGTGTAGTCGGTGATATCCGAGTCCAAAGAATCATGATACAGCGGTCTCCCGCCTAACTGACCTTTGATAAGCTGTGGGTGATCTGGGGTGACCGTAATCGACAGACATTGGTGAAGCCCAGTGTCCTGTCAGTCCTCTTTAGAGGAGCCCTCCTGAGGCTGCTTAGGCAGTGGTTCTACCAGATTGGTGGAGAGACCGAATAGGCCGACCAGGAGATGGGTCTTGCCCAAATGGAGGAACTGGTGGCTTTGGTTCCAGAGGGTCGGCTTCAGCTTAGGAGGACGAGACCCAAGTGATGGCTGGGGTAGGTGGCAGAGCTGGCTTCTGCCCAGTCAGGATCAGCTGCTGCCACATAAGGTCTTCATAGCACCGACGGAGTTTCTGCTGGAGCCTTTCCTCATCTGAGGAGGATGAGGACCTGTGGCGTCGCCTCTATTTTGGCGCTTGTGGCTCTTCCTCGGTCATACAGCCAAGGGGTCCTGGACCGAGACCGTGCAGGCTGACTCGGTCGATCCGGAGACACGGGATCGGTGAGACCTGAGGGTCCGGGACCGGTCCTTGATGGGGACACTGGGTCTCCTCATCCAGAAAGACCAGGACCGAGGTCCGTTCAAGAGAGTCATCAGGCATAGCTGGCGACAAAGGGTCGATGGGGACGAGAATAATTTCGACCTCATCAGCCACCTCCTCAGTCCCCTGGCCAGATGGAAGGTCCAAAAGCCGGTGTCGAGGACACGATCTCAACCGAGGTCAAGACCAGCGTGTTCCTGGGACTCGGACCTTTCTCGGTCCCAAAACGTCTTTGCCGAGATGAAGATGCGGGTCCATATCTCTCTTCTGAGAGCAGGAGGAGTGCGAGACCGAGGGCACCTCGCCCTGAGTGGGGAGAGACTGGCACAACTCCTTGAAGGAGCCCTAAAGATGGAGCCTAGGTTCAGCGGGACAAAGAAGCTTCGGTTGGCTGAAGTGCGAGCTGCTTCCTCCTCAAAGGCCTTCATCTGTTCCAGCTGATTGGTGGAGCCTACAGCAGCGGAATCAGCCCACCTAGTCTCTTCGATTTCACTGGCAGGTTCCTTTTTCCGGTCTTCCCAGCTTCAAGCATGCCTTGCGGTCGTCCAGGATGTTGGGATGGAAAGCCATGCAAAACTGCATGACAAGGTGTCATGGCTGACACCCTAGGCAGTCAGCGCCACGTGAGGTGAGGATCGATGCGCAGCATCTTTTGGCCACAGGAGCACAGGCGAAATCCGGGGATGATTTTTCATCCATAGTCAAGACAGCGAAGCGTGGTCGCTAACTCTAACGAGCTTAATTTTCAGTAAAACCGTCAATTTGAAATCCAGGGCTTATGATATGCTGAGAGCACATGGGTACCTGTATCTTCCAGTGGAAAGGAAGATCTGGCGTCATCGGGCAGAGCCGAGGTATATACCACCGGTGGGTGGGAGGAGCCAACTTGAAGACTTCCGGCAAGATTTAAAATGGAAGAGGACATGCTAAGCAGTGTAGCTGAACTCCGAGAGACTCGGGGGTTGTTGTGCCTCATAGTGGTCCCCGATCCCAGAACATACTCACAGCCACACAGTGGAGCTCAGCTGCTTCCTTGGCTCTTCTGGACAGGACTGGGACTGCTCGGCGTAGATGTGCTGATAGGTTTTTAGAGGAAATTTCCTGCCCCTTAACTGTGTTTTACCTACTTCCTAACTGGTGCTTTAACTCTTTAACTTGTGCTTTAACTCATTTTAATATGAAACTCCAGCCCTTGCCTGTTATTTACTAAAGACTGCCTGGTGCTTTAATTCATTTTAATGTTAAACACAGCCCTGCCTGTTATTTACCAAAGACTGCCTGTTGCCTTAATTTAAGGAGTCTTTGTTTTTGGGCACAAGGGGATTTACTTTATAGCAGAGCTTGTATTGTGGCTACTACCTGCCCTTGCCTGTTCAATTTGCAGTTAAAACGGCACTGTTTGGGTGGTCTACACTGTGGGATTCCAGCTGCATGCTGTGTTTGCTTGCTTAGACTCAATACAGTGTTCCCTATCTTTGGACCCCCCCCAGCCTTTCCAGACCCTCGTAGCTTGTTTTTAGAAGTACTGCGTTTTTAGCCTTTGCTTAGATGAAACCTATATCATACTGTACATGTGGACATTTCCTCCTGTAATACAGCGTTTTACTTTAGCGTAGATGCAGATTTCAATTAGAGTGTACTGTACAATCTAACAACATTAGTCTTGTCGCAGCTGTTTTTCTCTCCCTACCTGTGTTCCCTATCTGACCCTGGACCCCCAAGCATTTTTCTGCCCCACGCTGCTTGCTTGCTCAGAACTCCCTCCTCCCCACATACCTGGATATATAGGAGGCTCACTGCTGCAATTCTTTCTCCACAGGCATGGGCGCTGCATCTCCTGGTTGATCGCGAGCTGACGAAAACTGCTCTCCCCACCTCCCAAGGACAGCGAGCACTCACACGAAAACAGGTAAAGAGATTACAGGCCTGAATCCAGCGGCATCGCCTTGTGAAACACTGTGTCTGCTTTTGAACAAAATCCACCAAACTGCTCACGGAGAGACTCGGGGGTTGTTGTGTCATAGTGGTTCCCGATTACCGGACTGTACTCACAGCCACGTGGTGGAGCTCAGCTGCTTCCCTCGGCTCTTCTGGACAGGACTGGCCCACGGCTTCGCCGACTGCCCCACCGCCCCCACCACCACCCGTGGTCGCCACCGAGATATATAGCTCAGATCACGTGGCCTGTTTTATCCTATCAGCCCACTTTACCATCTGCAGGCTATACTTACTCACCAACAGAGGGCTCATCTCTTTTTTCTATGTTGTGCACTGGTCCTGACTGTTTGCAGAGTCTCAACCAAGGCACATTAAAGCACAGATTTCGTGATGCCCTTTGACCTCAAAAAAAAAAAAAAAAAGGGCACCAGGGAGCCCTGCTTATGCGAGGCTTGTACTACCCTTCCCTTTGCTAAGGGTGCAGCCCATTGGGTGAGGTATATAACGTCCACATGGCTTTACCTCTGCCCACTGCCTGGAGGGACCTGTTCCTCCCGGGTTATCTCGCTGCCACCATGAGACGGGCCATGGCTCCCCTCGTGCCGCGGTCAACTCACTATCCTGCCATGGTCCCTCAGCAACCCCTACCCTCCTAAGCCCTTCCAGCCTGGTTATCCAAAAAGGCCTAAAAATAGCGCATCTAAACATCTGCAGTATTCTACATAACCTAAGCGGAACTGACAGCCTGGGCGACCCTGTATGCACCTGACATCATGGGTATCGGAAACCTGGCTGAAACCTTGTATTCCCTGACACCTCATGTGCCATTCGGTTACAGCCTCATTAGGCAGGACAGAGGTGGTAAGAAATGCAGGGGTGTACTCCTATACTAAGGGGCACCTCAACGTATCCCGTGTCTCCTTCTCCCCTGCACCACAGGTTGTGAATTCATTTACTCCCTCCTCCTACTCGGAAACACAAAAGGTGCACCTGGTCTGTGCCTTCAACCCCTAAGGGAGGCATGCCAGGACTCTCCGCTCTATTGACCACCTAAAAGACAAGGTAGGTTCAAATGAGGTGCTAATCCTGGGGATTTTAACCTCAACTGGCTGGGGCCAAATACAAAACAATACGAGTCGCTTCTCTCAGGCCTTGCCCTCAGTCAGACCATCACGGAACCCACCAGGATCTCCCTCGGGGACAAGGGCTCACTAATTGACTGGCTACTGAGCAACAGATTGGATAAAATCCTCCAATCTGGTACACTCCTGGATGCCATCTCTGACCACACTCCTATATTCTGCATCTGGGGATCCACGGCCCCAAAATTCCCAGTAGAGTGATACAGATGAGAGACTACTCCAAGCTCATCCTCAATGACTTCCTGGAGGACCTATGCTGCGCCGACTGGACTAGGGTGCTTAGCACCAATGACCCGGCCGTAGCACTGGACCACTTCCTTCGTGCTTTCATCCCACTGCAAAACAGACATGCCCCTTACAAAAGGAGGGTGAGGGCACTGTCACTAAGTGGCTCCATGGAGGCCTATTAGCCTTAATGAAGCAGAGAGACAAGTGCTGGATAAACCACAAAATCTCCAGCGACATCCACGACCTCCTTGAATATCGATGGCTTAGAAACTCCTGCAAGTCTGCCATACATGCCATAAGAGTGAGTTCTGTAAATCTGCCATGCTCAACTCGACACAACCCCGGTGCTTTTGGCAAAACATCAAAAATATGGTCGGAGGTCTGCCAAGAATTTGGTCGCTGACATGAATGTTGAGGGGCCAACTGTAACAACCCCCAGACCATAGCCTCAGTTTTTCAACGGCTTGTTCTCTGAACTGCCAGCCCCCGCCCCTCGTCCACCCCATAACCTCTGGATGCCCCTCATCCCCCGCCCACCTTTTTACCTTAAACTAATCTCTGTTAGAGACTCAAGCTCTCCTTGCTGGTCTTCACATACAGAGTAGGGATATGATAACCTTGAGCCGAAGTTACCCAGTCTGGGGGCGCCCTCCTGCCCGGCCGATTACCCACATTTTCAACTCTTCCCTCACCTCGGAATTTTACCTGACGTTTGGAAAGTGGCCAAGGTTGTCTCAGTGTTTAAGCACAGCAACCCCAAGGAGATGAACAACTATTGCCCCATTGCCATACTCTGCTACCAGCAAGCAGCTTGAAAAGGCCATAGCTGGACAAATCTCCCATTACCTGCAGGAGTATGCTGTTCTCTTCCCTGCACAGCATGGGTTCAGGAAGGGCACAGCACAGTGACTGCTTGCCGTAGTCACCTCAGAGATCAGATCTGTGATGGACCTTGGTAAATTGACTGGAGCCATCTCGTCGACCTCTCTTAAGGCCTTGACCGGGTCGACCACGACCTCCTTCACTCCACTTTACTCTCGGTTGGTTTCTCCCCTGAGCCCTTGCCTGGTTCTCCAACTACCTTGGGGGCAGACAGCAATACACCTGTTTCAACCATGCCCTACTGGGACCTTTCCCCAGTCAGATCGGAGTCCCCCAAGGGTCCGTTCTTGGTCCCATTTTTTCTCCCTCTCAGTAAATAAACTCCCCTCCGTTGCTACCTTGGTCCACTTCACCTCTGTGCGGATGACCTCGTACTATTATCTAGCTCCCAGGACATCGCAACTATTAACTCCCAACTCAATTTCAGACTTTGATGTATCCGTAACTGGCTCATGGGACACAAGCTCACCGTTAACCTAAACAAGACCCATGCCATGTTATTCAGTTCGGTGGCCAAAACCGCCTCCTGCCCTTCCCCTTGTCATCCATGGGGCAATGGCTCCTCCTGCCGGTCCTGGAATCCACCAGATACCTAGGAGTGATCCTAGATCCTCAGCTTGATCTCACTGAGCATCTCCGGAACATCTTCAAAGCTTCAAATAGCAAACTTGACTAGCCTACAGGGCTAAGGACTGCCTCACTCCAGCTCGCCACAGCCAGGGGATTCTCCTACCCACACTCTGTTATGGGCTGGTTGCTTACGCGGTCCTGAACACCAGACTAGCAAAGTGGGAAACAGCTACAACAACATATGCAGCTTCGCCCTCTCTGCGCCACACCTACGCACCAATGTGACCTCTACATCTGACTGGGTGGTTCCCCCTGAAAAACACTGAGCCTTTGTCCTCGGCAACTTTGTAGATAATATAGTCCAGACTGCATGCCCCTCTGCTCTTGCACTTCCCTTCAAACACTGTACCCCAGCCTACCGCCTCAGATCTAGCTCAACAGGTCTGCATGGACCCGGACCTGCTCCCTCACTGGTGACGGGCCTTCTCCGTCTCAGCTCCTAGGCTTTGGAACTCCATCCCTGCCCTAGTCCAGGCTTCCCCTCACACCCCGGCTTCAAAACTTCCCTATGGAAGTTCCTCAAAGCAACCTCCACTTGCCTTTGTGCCCACTAGATGCAGGGAGTCCCTCCTCCTCACCCATGACACCTCTCCCATGCAGTGGCCTCTGCACTCTCCACTGACACTTACCCCTGCCACCTAGCTCCCTTCATAGTAAGCACTTAGACTACCCATGTTACCTTGTCCTGCCCTAGGATGCAACCGTGGGGCAGTTCTCTTCCAGCGGGCCTTGACTCTGTCATGGTTGTCCCCCATACTAGCTAAGTACCCTGCTGGCGTGCTGAACTGTCTACACTCCCTTTATCTGTTACCTGACAAGTCACCCTGTTAGTTGCACTGTTTACACTCCCTTGTGGTTACCTGATAATCTTCTGCCTCTGCCTTCCTGGAACCTTGTAGTTGACATGTCCTCCTTACCATATCTATGAGCGCTTTTGTCTTCTACCATTTAATACAAGTTGAATTTGTATCATGTTTCTATTTCTGATTCTGTAACATGTCTCCATATTGTACTCTGGCTCCACCTGTTACGTGGGCCGTGTGTTACCATGACAATGTACCACGTGTGCTGTTTCAGTAATATGCTGTATCATAATTTTTCTTCTGTATTGTAACCTCCCGGTCGCACCTGGAAAATAGGCACTTATTGTCTAGTGTGCTTACCTGGTTAACAAAAACAAATAAATAAAACAAACATATCCACACTCCTAGAATAATCTTTACATCCAGACAACTAATACTGTCTGAGGCAGAGTAACATGCTCAAATGTCCTTTTCTGTCCTTTTGTACAGCCTGTGATGCATGTCATCCTCCTGTTTTGATTTAACACATCCCCAGCTACATTAAATGCTGTTTATGATTTTGCTCCAGCAGTAGAAGCCAACACAGGAAAGAAAATTGCATCTTTTGCTCTATTCCTTTGTTGTTCAGTATAGATAGTGTTCAGAGCATCCTCCCTCCTCCCCAGAAAACATGCAAACTTCTTGCAAGGAAAGTGTACATTAAGAGGCTGCTGGGCTACATGCTGTACTGTTGATTTTATATAAGGAACTAGTATCTGGGTATAAACTTTTGATCAATGCACTTTACTGTAATGTAAAAGGAGCTGTTAAACAGACTGCTTACTTTTAACTAGGTCACTGTATCTTCACTCATGAATGACTTCTGTTACAGTAAATCCTTAGCTCTGAAGTACTGATTTGTTTCTGTAGAAAACCCCACAGTACTGTAAAGACACAGTTTTGACAGTTCTCTCATGCAGGTAGACGGCAGAATTTTGGAAAGTGAAGTCCCGAGCAGTGTTGCTGGAAGTGGGCTTGGTTAATGGTTTGCTGAGTTAAAGGGAAATGTCCAAATTAATTGCCCCACACCTTAGTGTGGGGTGTTCCAGATTAGGCTTTTCACTAAAAGTTAAAATGTTACTATTTTAGTGTAGTAGTAATTATTTTTTATCTGGTTGCTTTTGCCATCCTTCCTGCCTGGCATTTTACATGCAGCACCTCTTGAGGTGCATCCCAGAACCTCTAGTAGCTGACATTTGAGCCAGCAATTAGCTGCTGAAGAGTGTATTGCTCTTATTAAAAGAAGGAGCTACTTTTTACCATTTGGGTACAAACAGCTTTGTTTAAAGAAGAGGCTTAGAAAAACCGCTGAAGTTCAAGAATACATACAGGCATGAAGTCAGGTTTGCAGTTTCATGGTGCTGGGATACATGGACTTGAAGGCAGTCTTGCCTGTGTTTTACAGAGTGTTTTGCATCCAGGGTGAGGTGTGTGCTGGCTTATTTAGGTGAAAGAGTTATATGGTAGTGACAGTATTTCATATGTATTCACAGCACTCAAAGTGTAAGAAGCATTCTAGGAGGGTAAGCTGATCAGTAACAAAAAAAACTGTGACTCAAATTTCCATTTAATTCTTGTGAGAAAGTTCCCACAGGGTGTTGAAAATAATCCAGAGTGACTACCACATCTTTGGTAGCTTGGACGTTGAGTTGTCAGATTGGAGTCCACTGAACTCAGGGTGGGGATAGCAGCGAGCTCAGACTCTGAGCAGAGGCAGCGGCCATGTCTTCTGTGAAGCTCCCCAGCCATGGAGCAGATAAGTGCAGGTTTGCATTTGATTCCTGTGTGGAAGCTGTCATCAAGTGTTGACAATAAGCCAGACTGGCAACAACATCTTTTGGTAGGTTAAGCACTGGTACCTTAGAATCATGAAGCAGGGTTTGTGAATTTGACCTGGTAGATCTCCTGACATTAAGTTGCTCCTCTTTAAGCTGAAGCAGTTCTGCAATATCTTCATCCGCTTGACTTTCTTAGACATAATGATGCAGATAAAGCTCACTGGAATAGCTCAAAATAAATAAAAAAAAAGACTGCTTGGGCATTGAGAAAATGCAGATGAATAGACACCTTGACAACTCTGAGCTCTGTCACAGTGTGGTGTCGGCCATCTTGGATCCCCCTAAAAAGACAATTCTGAACTGTCTTTATTTCTTGATTATCAGATGTTGTCCCGTGCAATAGTTTACATGGTGTTTTAAGTCACTCCAGTAGTACCAAGCATGATCTCTAAAACAGAAAGATCCTCCTCCCCAATCATATAATTCAACCACCACGAGCCCCAAAACTTCCTAACTAACCATACATTAAAAAAAAAATATTGACTAGCACATACCCTCCTTATACCTCCATGGCTGGCCACTGAATGACAGATTATGATGGTCAGCAAAGTGTAACAAATGTCTATATATGCAAAGACAGTGAACTGTTATTAGTGGCCGGCTGTGGTGTGTAGAGCATGGTATGCACTGCCACTGAATGGGAATGTGTTCAGAGGGGTGGGGTGGTTGGTGTTGTACAGGGAACACAGTTTAATATTATGAGGGGAGAGATTCGAACTTGGGTACAAAAGTGATTCCAACATGGCAGTTACCAAATTTGAACATGTGTCTGGTAGAGATCTGAGTGAGGGTCTTGGTGTGAGTCACTTTAAGTAATTTCCTATGGTTATCTATTCTTAATGCTTTTGGTTTTCAGTTGATGGGGATTGAGCAGTAAGCTTTATTGACAGTCACTGTCTGCGATATACCTAATTCTAGATGCCTTTTGCCATTCATTTTATGGCTGCATGGGCGAAACCATGTTAACATATTGCTACAACATAACAGAACACTGGTATAGAAGCCCAGGGGTACTAGATGCTTTGCATGACTGTGCGGTGTGAATGGCTGTAAAGGATGTGCTGGCAGAGGGTTAAAAATAAAGGAATAATACATGACAGGGTGTGTGTCGTGCTGGGATAGCATACGCCTGGGGGGCTTAGACACGAGGCCCACTTGAGGCAGTCGTCATACCCCAGGCATGGCGTTATCCCAACACAACTACCCTGGAAATACGATATTACTATTATACAATAGGTTGTTGTTGAATATAAAATAAAAAATAATTTTAAAGAATGTTTGTATTAGTGTGGAAAAATATTTTTGTTTCTTAAAAAGTTGCAAAAAAAGAGTATGAAGTCAAACAATGGGCAATTGGTTCACAGTGCTGAGACTAGACCTGTGGCGTTATGCTGGGATACGCCATGGGTCCAACCCAAACTGACCAATCACAGTCCAAGATTCTTTCTTGCCATTGTATAATAAGGCATCTTGTGGTGAAAGAAAGTATATAAACTGCCTTTTAAATTTAAGATTATTTATATATCTGTAAAGGAAGCCGTTGACTGTAGATAGAGGACAGTGAGTGAGTTCTGTTATTGTAGTGTAAGCGCAACTGAGCGAACCCTGCAATGTGGAAAATATGTGGGGCTAGTCTGGACCTCAGGTAAGCCTGGAGAGATGGTTGACAGTGGGGAACAGCGGGGACAGGGCAAAAGAGCCAAGACCACTTTGTCGGGATGGATAAAAACCTGTATGGGGGAGGGAGTAAAAATTTAAAATCAGCTTTATGATACACCTGAGAGACTGTTTTAAGTAGTAGTTATTTCTCAATGTATTGATTGTTTACAGTTTTGACTTAGAGGTTGAACACAACAGGCCGCCATACAATGCAGGTGGCTAATGTACAATCCAGAGATCAAATGCACACACCTGGTGCCAACACAGAGTGCCTTCTCACCCTGGAATGTGCATTCATTCCCTGGGAGGGTGTTATCTCCCTGCTGCACATAGTTTGAAAGACTGTTATTCCCACTGAAAATAATTTTGTACTAAAAATAAAAGAATGTTTAAATCACTGACTAAATCAGATTTGGCCAACAGATATGGTACTGTACTAAGCATCAACCTCCACCTAACAACTGCCACCTCACAAAATATGCAGACCACAAAAGTATTAATAATCTAGGAATGAATGCATTCATAGTTTCATAGTATGTAACAAGTTTGTTGAATGCACCCGTTTTGAACTTGCACCCAACATTTATGGGTGGAATTCATATTTTTATTGCCATGAATTTGTCTAGATGCTTTTGAATGAAGTAATTGTCTCATGCTTTAGCTCGGTATCCTGTGATAAGGCGTCCACTGTTATTACGCTATTGCGCTTACAAAAGGTGACTCAATAGCGGCACCTGTTTACAGGGCTACTGTATGGGGGGATATGGATATAGTGACATCCTGTCGCTATATGTACAGCACGCACAATGGTGGAGCAAGCATGCTGTGCAATGGGTGGAATTGCAGGGAGGGTTTGTGAGGTGTAGCATGTGGTGGGCTGCCGAGCTGGTCATGTGGTGTGGTGGGTTCATGGCAGGCTAGGGTTGGGAGGTGCGGGTTTGATTCTGGGTGCGTCAGAATGTTTGCACCGGTCCGGGATTTAATGTTTTTGTTTTCACCCCCTCACGCACCCCGGAGTTGAGAATCCTTTAGTAAGGGGAGTGTGGGGCACAGTCCCCCGCACACACAAAAAAGCATCTGTTTCGGCACCCTTTTGGTCTGCGCTGCAGAGTGTACATCAGTGAAATTGATTTTCACTCAATGTACACTCGCCTAATGGCGACTGCCTTTCCGCGATCGCCATTACAACACAGAACCCTTTAGCTCTGTTCATATGGATGTCGGAGTACTAATTCTGAAAATAATTCCTCCGTTTACTGGTATTCCATTTTTCTATGCCTAATCAACTAAGCAAAGTGCAACAAAGGTTTGCAGTGCACAGTTCCAGTACTACCTGCACGATACCTAGCCTCTGAACATTTACAGCAAGAAGAAGCTTCATACACAGGTTATCACCTTCTGCCAAGATCAACACTCAGGTGCCCCTAGAGACAGCCACGGCACCAGACTCACTGCTCGGTAACATAGACACAACCACAGCTGGGCCAACAGCAGACTTAATAACCCAGACTTAAACTACAGACTATTAAACCCCAGAATTTTAATATATACATCTCATGGCATACTTTTTAAGAAAAAACAATACTGGAAAATGAGCCAAAAAAAAAGATCACGGACAAGATCAGTTGAACCACTAAATTAAGGTCCAAGTCCAAAGCAGCAAAAACAAACACATGTCCAAGACACAAACTGCCTCCACCCCCACTTCCTCACAGCAAAAACTCTCCTAGGGGCTCCAGGACCTGGCTCTCAAACAGTCCACAGCTTGCCATAGATGGATTAAAACAATAAAACTGATAACATCAACAAATGGAGGACAGTGAGTACCAATGCCCATGGTCTTGGTAACAAGCTTCCTGAACCAGTGGCCTTGATGGAAGAGGGATGCCTGGATATCATGGCAGTCACAGAAACATGGTACACAGAGAACCATGACTGGGATGTCAACATACCAGGTACACAGTCTTCAGGAGGGACAGGGAAAGTAAAGAGGAGAGAGTAGCTCTCTATGTAAGAGAAGGGATCAAGGCAACAGAACTAAAGGGTAAACAGGGAGGAGTGGAGGCACTGTGGGTCACCCTGGAGACAGGAAATGTCACCACAATCCTCAAGGGGGTTGTATACAGACCACAATCTCAGGGGGAGGAAATGGACAGGAAAATTATGGAGGTATACTTAGAATGGCAGAAAAAGGGAAATATTGTTGATGGGGACCTAAATATCCCAGATGTTAACTGGACACATTTGCTTCAGACACATCAAAGAGCAAGGTCATTCTCGATGCCCTCAGCGGGCATGCCTCAGACAGCTAGTGTTGGAACCCACTTCGGGAGGGTGCAATCTTAGACCTGGTACTCTCAAATGGGGACAGTGAGAGGATCTCGGTTTAGATATGGGTAGCCATCTAGGAACAAGCAACCACCAACAGTGTGGTTCACAATAAATACAGCCGTGGAGTCAAGCCATACAAAAGTGAGGGTATTGGACTTTAGGAGGGCTGACTTTGGCAAATGGGACAGCACCTAAGAAATGCGCTAGCAAATAGGCAGGAAGGAGGGTGGAGGAACAATGGGTAGAAATCCAAATGCCATCCAAGAAGCAACAAGCTTTTGTGTGAAGCAAATAAACAAAATGAAGGAAAAATCACAATTGTTCTCCAAAGAGGTAGCGGGAAAGGTTAGGGAGAAAATACACCATTCAGGAAGTATAAGGAATCAGAAAAGGAGCAGGACAGAGACTATATCAGTTAAAGCAGAAGGAAACAGAAAAGGCAGTCAGAACAGCAAAGGCCCAAACTGAGGAAAAGATAGCCAACTCAGTTATAAAGGGAATGAAACCTTTCATAGGTGCATTGGGAGGAAAAAAGACCAAGGAGGGATTGTGATGCTTAATAAAGGGGAGGTGGGTGGGCAGAGGGTGACAGTGAAAGGCAGAGATACTGAATTAATACTTTGCTCAGTATTCACAGAGAAGAGGAGGGGAGGTACCTAACCAAACAATAGAAGCACTCTGGATGGGGAGGGAGGGTTGATACCAGTCCATTCACAGAAAAAGGGTCCTGAAAGAACTTCTAAACTCAAGGTGGACAAGGCATGGGGCCTGATGGGATTCACACCAGAATTCTAAAAAGAACTAAGGGGAACTAGTGGCACTACTGACTACTCTTTTAACAAATCATGGGAGGATATGGTGGTACCTGAGGACTGGAGGAGGGCAGATGTGATTTCCTTCACAAAAGTGGGAGCAAGGCAGAAGCTGGAAACTACAGGCCTGTTAGTTTGACCTCAATGGTGAGAAAATGATGGAATCACTTCTAAAGAAAGAATTGTTGAGTACTTAGAGGCCAGCAGGGCACAGGACCCAACCAGCATGGATTCCGCGCGGAAGGTCATGCCAGACAAACCTAATAGATTTATCTGACTGGGTGACCAAAGCAGTAGACCAGGGAGGGGCTGTGGACATGGCCTACCTAGACTTTAGCAAAGCATTTGACACAGTCCCACACAAAGATTAATAAACAAGCTAGCCAGCCGAGAGTGGTTCCCAGGGTGGAGGCCTGGGTAAAAATTGGCTGGACAACAGGACGAGAGGTAATAGTAAACGGAGTCAACTCCAAAGAAAGGGAGGATAGCAAGGTACTACAGGGTTCAGTACTGGGCCGGTCCTCTTCAATGTCTTTGTAAGTGACATTATGGAGAGACTGGAAGGAAAAGTATGCCTCTTTGCAGATGACACACAGATCTGCAGTTGACTTGATACACAAGGAGGTGGAAAAGATGAGAAGGGACTTGGCAAGGTTGGAGGAAGGGTCAAAAGCATGACAGCTTAGATTCAAAGCAAAGAAGTGCAGAGTAATGCACCTGGGAAACAAAAACCGGGGAAGAGTACACAATTGGGGGACTAACAACAACAAAACTGGAACAGGACCTGGGGTAGTCATATCGGATGACCTAAGGGTAGGTAAGCAATGTGAAAAGGCAGTAAGGAGGGCTGATGGGATACTGGCATGCATAGGGAGAGGCATCACCAGTAGAAAACAGGAAGTTGTTATCCTCTGTACAGACAGTTGGTGGGACTGGAGTACTGCGTGCAGTTCTGGAACCCCATCTCTGCAAGGACCTAGACAGGATGGAGGCAGTCCAGAAGAGGGCAACTAAAATGGTGCATGGTCTGCACCAGAAATCATACTGAGAGACTAAAGGAGCTTAATATGTATGCCCTCGAGGAAGGGGGACATGACAGAAACTTTCAAGTACCTCAAGGTAATCAACAAAGTCCAAGAGGGCAACATCTTTCAGAAAAAGATGTGTGTAAGAACAAGGGCACAATTTGAAGACAGATGGGGATGGCTCAGGGCAACGTGAGGGAGTATTTTGTCACGGAGAGGGTGGTGATGCATGGAACAGCCTTCCTGAGGAGGTTGTGAGGTCAAAAAACAGTGGGGAATTCAAGAATGCATGGGACAGACATAAGGCAATTATAGTGGGGTGTAGGAGAAAGTAGGCTGTTGGTTAACTAGGATCTGCAGCTTATCCAATAGGTAGAGAATGGGCAGTCTAGGTGGCCAGCGTTCCTTATCTGCCATCAAAGTCTATGTCTTTATGTAAATCAATATGGAAATAAAGCGTCCACAGTATCCATTAAAGTCAGCAATAAAGTGTGTTTTACCAGGTTATTAAAAGCATCTGGGCCAGATCTCGTTTTCTCTCTCTCGTTTTTTTTTTATCTTGAGCCCAGATCTCAAGACAGTGTATCAAGGTATTGCTCTAGCCCTGGGCTTTCAGACTTTCTGGTTAATTATTATAATCCTGGTCCCACCCACATTCTGGGCTCCAGTAAATGCCTAAGTTATAACAGGGGTTCCATTAAAGCTGGTTTGTCTCTGTTTTACTCCTGGGTTTCATACCCCATTTGAAGCCAGAGTTATGGACCAGCAACCACCTGACCTACCCTATGACTAGGCCCATGATGTACCCATATGCTGATCATCAATTCCTGGATTCCACACTGGGCTGCCACTGGACTCAGACAGGTGTTCTCTCTCCTGGCGCTACAGGTACTCCCTCCAAACTCCCATCGATCAGGTCATTTGTTTATCCACCATTTCCAGATCAATTTTCATCAGACAGATGATCAACGGGTTTGTCAGCGATCAGATCATTTGTCAGCTCCCGAACTGCTGGGGTGGAGGCTGACAATCAGTCAAGCAATTAGGGCTAACATTTTGAACCAGTGGTTGTGGATGGTGGTTGCTTGGACCACAGCTGGCACTGCATGTTGATGCTGAGGAGTTAGGCATTATACTAATTAATAAGCTACATGCGCTGAAAGGGGGTGGGAATGACTGGATGACTGACAATCCCAGAATCTAGCCACAATACAGGAGCAGCATCCAGGACCACCACTCCCCAGATCGTATTGAATAACCCAGTTTCCTTCCTGGATTTCCTCAGATCTTACTGAATGCTCAACCGGATGCTTGTCTTGTAGAAAGACAAGGAAACTGAGGAGAAACTGCAATGAAAGCAATAAAAATTATGGAAAAACCTCGTGAAGGGAAACATTGGGCACAGACAGCTAATCCTTCCCCTCCGGTAACACCTTTACTGACCAAAACAAGGAGCAATAAGTATGCCTAAAGTGAAAACATACCCAGTCAGAAAAACACAGAGGCACGCATCTACGACCTGCCCATAAAAAACAACCCTTTGATTTGGCAGATGCAGATCGCACTCTCACTGACCACAGACAGCCCCTCTTGTTGAAGTGTCATAGTGCCAAAAACATTGAGGAGTCTGGTCAGCCTCTGTTCCAGGGGCTCATTTTAGACCTGTGACGTGTCAGCACTTTTGCATTATTATGCACTATTAAGTGTTGCTAGTATTAAATAATATTTTTTTGTATCGGGGATCGGTGGGCTCGTCTTTTCTAGTTTTGCTGGCCCATCAGTGCAGCTGCAGTGCTACCACTCATGATGACAGTGATCCAGATAGGGGAGCAAGTTCAGGTCATCAGTGGCCACCCAGGGAAGGAGCATTGAGCATCCTGGGACAGCTCTCCTCCCTTGGGGAGGGAGACTATATGTCCCAACATGCCTGCCACCTTGTCGAGACTAGCTGGCAGTGCAATGGCGTACACCAGATTGGAGCATGGATGGTGCCAGATGCAAGCATGGCTATGTGTTGTCTGTGCACGTGTGTGTCATTGCACACCAGAATCCCTGGGATGAAAATGTTGAAGCAAAATCATGACTACTGCATGATTACAATTGGTCTCCTGCAGGTCTCTCACCACTGACTAGGTACTCCCAGTATCTGGATAGTGCTCTGGAGGGCCTGGTACCATGGGGAAAGCCACAGAAGCCCTCTGGTAGATAAGCCCTACAGAAGATGGATGTCAGGGCTGGGGATTGATGTGAAGGGCTGGCAGCAGGTGTCAGAAAATCTGTGACTAAAAAAATTGGATTCAAAAGTTAAAACTACAGTAGTAGTGGTTAATTTGGAAAGCTTTTTCAAAAATCTCTGGAGATCTGCTCTAGGCTTGCTGACTTCCTCTATTCATCTAGATTCTCTCCCCTTTCCAGTCTGGTTTCTGGAAGCACCACTTTGCTGTTTCCTCCCTGGTGTGTGTCACTGACTGCATCCTCACTAGGATGCATCAGGGGCACATCACGGCAGCCATTTTCATCAATCTGGCCAAAGTCTTTGATTCTGTGTCCCACCCACTCCTCCTGAACATGCTGAGCTCTGCTGGCCTCTCTGTTCCTGCTATTGCTTGGTTCCATTCTTACCTAACGGGCTGTCAGCAGCCAGTACTGGTAGGAGGTGTACTATCACCTCCACACTACCCATCTAGGCTAGGGTTCCACAAGGTTCCATCCAGGATGTCATCTTCTTTTCCATTTTCCTGAACAACCTCCCTCTGCCTGTACTAGCTCACATATTCCACTGAATGCAGATGACACAGTCATCTTCACCTCTAGTCGCTCGACCGCAGCAGTGGAAGACTTGCTCCAGCAAGACTTCCACAACATCCTGTGCTGGTTGCACTCTAGCCATCTCTGGATGAACACTAAAAAAGTGTCCATGACCTTTGACACCAGCCAGAAATTGGCTAGGCTCTCCCCTTCCCTGTCTTTTCCACTCTCAGTGGTACCCCCAAAAGCATTCCATCATTTAAGTATCTCAGTATGTGGCTAGACAAGTAAAGTTCACTTCTCTGCCCACATTAATGCCATCCATACCAAGCTCCGCACCAAACTCAATGCCTTGTACCACAATAAAGACTGCTTGTCTCCTCAGTTCCAACAGGAGCTTGATACCAAAACAGTGCTCACGGTCTTTGACTATTCAGATGCGGTGCATGGCACTGCCTCGTCTTCTTCCTTGCTAGACTGGACACCCTCTGTAATGTCTTTTGTCACTTTGCTACTAACACTCCCTCCCAAACTCACCATTGCTCCTCTATTCCTCCCTATCCATCTTCCCCTGTCCTCATGTTACCAGTCCTACTGCACCTCCTTCATCTTTATATACTGGTTTGGGTCCCTTACCTCTTACTGTACATGTCCTCACTCTTGTTTCCCATTCTCTCTGCCTCATGCTCCTCCACTCCAAGGAACCTCATACCTTCTCCTTCCCCACTCTCACTCCTCTGCTGGACAATTAGTTTTCTCTTATAGCTTTCTCTCCCTGGAACCTCTTCCCTTCTCTCTCCATCTCTTTTTCTCCCTCACTTCATAAAGTACCAACTCAACTCCTCCCACCCCAATCTGCTCCGGTCAGCCCTCTCCTGACCCTGCCCTGTCAGAGCCCTTCCATCCCTGATGTTGTGCTCTCCTCCTGGTTCCACCTCAGCCTGTTTTAAGTTTCCTCCAATTCTACATCTCTACTGTCATCATTCCACCTGCTCTCATCTCTCTACTTGCACATCATAGCCTCATAATACCTTGTTACTTTTATTTGCCTTGTACTGTGTTAACTTGTACTCTGATTGCACTTTTATTTAGTTTCAATCATTAATACTGTGTTTATTTTATTGTTTTTCTTGTCCCCTTTCCTGGGTCGCACCTGAAATGAGACTTGGCTCAGTGTGCCTTTCCCAGTTACCATTTTCAAGTAAAGAAATAGTCTCTGCAAATATTTTGAGAGATTTTTGCATCACAGGCTGTTCCAGAGATTTCTTTCTAGGTATCGCCAGAGAATCTCAAGAGATAAGTTGCTGAACCGATTACTACCACTGTAGATTGGTTTAAACTACATAATGTCGCTGATGAAGTAGAAATGCTGTGTTCAAAAATAATTCTGTGTTGAAGCAGAGAGGTGTCTGATGACGGGTACAGAAGCAAAACTATATCTGAACAATCAATGCAAAATGTTTGTAAGATTCAGTGAACACCCTATGGATTGCATGAAGTTGTTAATCAGCTACAGAAAAAGTTAGAATAGAAGGGTATAATTTATCCAGTAACTTACACTGATTAGGCAACACCCACTGTGTGTGTGCCTAAGACAGATGGAAAGATTCAGGATCAGTGTGATTACAGGGTCAGAGTGAATTCTTGACCAGATGTAGACCAGTACACTATTCCTAGACCACATGGTTTGCTTACTTGTCTAGATGGAGGAAATACAATTTACTAAGCTAAACTTGTTACCAGCTTATTTGCATGGAGTGAAAACTCAGCTATACCTCACCATTAACATGCAGAATTACTTGCATCAGCTAAATCAGTTGCCCTGTGGGGTAACCAGTGTTTCTGTTGTGTTTCAATGGACAGTGTAGTTATTCTGGACTGATTGGTGTGATAAGCTGCTGGGATAATTTTGTAATCACAGGTGTGTGACAGGGTGGAATAGGACCCTGTCCCAGTTGTTGAGAAATTGTTTCATTGCAAGGATCTATCCTTTCTTGTCTATTTGTCTGTCCAGTTGCACAATCAAATTTTCCTCTGAGACCTCGGACTTGATCGCCCAAACAGTCTCATAATTCTTTGCCTCTCACTGTCTCTCAGTCCCCCTTGCATATCTGCTAATATAAAAATATGTGCAAATCATTGTATAAAAATGAAACTGATATTGGGATCCCTTTGTTTAGAAAATATATAGTGTTACTGTTGAAATGTATATAATTGTGGTTTGAGTTGATTGCAGAAAGCTATTGTAAACTCAAGAGGTTACCTGAATTCAATTTTTAAGCCTTTTGCAAAAGCTGTGGAAATGGAGCCTCTTAGCTCAAGCACACTGTGTTCTTCCAGCCTGAAATATACAAGAACAGAACACTGTGAAAGAAACAGGATGCCTACTAAGAATGGGATTGAAAAGGACTTATAAAGGAACTGAGCTGCAATTGCTAAAGAAAGAAAAAAGGGACTAGAAACTGAAAGAAAACACTTTTATTTTGCCTTTGTAAATAGTTATACTGAACAACTTTATTTTTTTATGTCACTGCTGCTGTAGATAAATATTCTTGGTGAATTTGACAACTGCTCCTGGTTTTCCTGTGCCTCCTGACCTGTGCCTCGCGACAAGGTGACACCACAAAGTCCCATATGCATAACCTGGAAGCTGTCTTCAAGAAGCAGGGTTATGTGTTAAAAAATGAAAAATGTTCTCTTCTCAAGGTAGTGTAACAGGTCTGTGCAAAGTTAAAACTTTGGCAGTCAAGTTAGCGTGAAGTGGACCACTACGCATTTCAAGTAGTGCCCACAAAATTAGCCACTTCACACAGCGCCACAATTCTTGAAGTAATTTGAAACTACCTGGACAAAAACAGCTGTGTAGTGGCAAACTTCTGCACTTTGCATAGGTTTTCCTTATGCAAATTGTAAACTTTGCAATTTGCATTTCTGCAGTTTCGTAGTTCTGTGAGTTGCAGTTTTGTTACATTGCCCAGAATGACAAAATAACTTAAGCATTGAACTGATGCTGAGTGCATTCTCTCCATGGAGGAAAAAACATAGGCTATTGCTCAATTTCCTACAGCAATTAATTTTACTGAACTGAAATCATTTATGGCAGAGGAGCAGAGTTAGCAAGTGACTGAATCACATGCTTTTGGAATAGCTGCACATCAGCACCTAAACAAACATGGTTTTTTCGTGCTTCAAACCTACGTCTTTTCATCTTACATGCTATTAAACAATAGTATACCATCTCAGCTTCTGCTCAGTACCATTTTATTAGAATTCCAGATGGTGAAACTACACCAGAACCAGCAGCAGAATCCTGGCCTGTTGAAGAGAGACAAGCAGCAGGTGGGGCGTCGAAAGGTGAAGCAGCTGCACTGAACATCAAGGACTTGGAACCTACAAATAGGGTCTTGCTTTTGGTGATGCAGGATCTTAAGAAAGATTTCAAGCAGGTGGTGGAGACCAAAACTCTTTCTATTCTCGAGTGCTTGCAGTGGAACCAAGATGGACACTGCAAGTTAATATGAAATCAGCCACAGAAACAGTAGGAAAATCGACTGCAGTGACCTGGGATTGGTTCAAGAAAATAAACTTCCACCACTCTACTTGGAGCACCTGGAAAAACAGGTTACTCACCTGTAACAGTAGTTCTAGGAGTGGTATATGTTGTTCATCCACACTCTTTGGCATGTCCTTTCCCCTTTAAGGATCACCAGAAGTCTTCAGCTGGCTCCTCCCACCCACCGGGTGGTATAACTCTTGGCTCTGCCCCATGATGCCAGATCTTAGCCTGCTGGAAGCCAGGTGTTGTGTGTCTGCAGCTGGGGAGGCGGGTGGGTCGTGTGGATGAACAACATATAACACTCCTAGAACTACTGTTACAGGTGAGTAACCTGTTTTTCTAGGATCTGGATATGTTGTTCATCCACACCTTGGCAGACTCCTAGCACTTCTCTGGGAGGAGGAGGCAAGGCACACACCCCTACTTAGGATACAGAGATTGGAGAACTGAGTTAACACCTGGTTAAGGTGAAACTCTGTGACACCACCTTTGGAAGGAATTTCGGTGGGGCAAAGGACAACCTTGTCCCTGTGGAAGACCAGATAGGAGGAGTCCACCAAAGCACCTGGAGCTCCCTGTCCTTCTGGCAGATGTGATAGCCACCAGGAAGGTTGTTCTCCAGGACAAGTGTGACAAGCACACTTGTGCACTGGTTCCAATGGCTTGCCTATGAGCTTTGCCAGTACCAGCAGTAATCCAATGGAAGTGGAGGTTCACACTGGAGGGATATGTGATCCAGGCCTTTGAAAAGCACCCAACCACTGTCTCCTGTGCCAATGTCAGCTGACTGGCCCATGCCCAGTAAGCAGAGATGGCTGCCAGGTGTACCCTAAGAGTCGATGACCGAAGACCCCTTTGGACAGGGACAAAAGGTAGTCGAGAATGTTAGCCACTGGACAGGACACAGGGTCCAGGCCCTTGCCCTGACACCAAATTGAAAACCTTTTTCGTTTGAAGGCATAACATTTCCTGGTTGACTCCTTTCTGGATGCCTCCACCACAGTGAGGACATCCTTGGAAAGGCCCAAAGCCTGGAACTCTAGCCGCTCAGGTACCAGGCTGTGAGGTGCAGGGATTGAAGGTCAGGATGGTATACCTTCTCATGATTGAGAGATATCAGGTCTGGGTGTGCTGAAAGCTGCTCTGGGGGCCTGCAGCTGAGGCTGAGGAGATCTGGATACCAGGACTGGTGTGGCCAATCTGGGGCTGCCAGAATCACCTTCACCTTGTCCCTCCTCACCTTGAGAAGAACCTTGTGGATCAAGGGAAATGGAGGAAGGCATAGAGGAGGCCTGGGGTCCATGGCCTCGAGAAGGCATCCCTGCAACGAGCCCTGCTGAGGGGCAGGCATGAAACAGCCTCAGCTTGGAGTTTTCCCTGGAGGCAAACAGGTCCACCATTGGTTTGCCCCAGTGGGAGAACAGCGGCAAGCTACCACTATATGGAGAGTCTACTTGTGGAATGTCTCACCTAAGTGGCTGAGAGCATCCACCAGATTGTTTGAGGCTCCTGCCACATGGATGGCTAGAAGATCCGCCTCAAATGGCTGACAAGGGTCAGATCGGAGGCGTCTCTCCTCAAAGCAGACCAGAGTGCATGCCGCCTGTTTGTTGAGGTAGTACATGGTCGTGGTATAGTCCATCTGGTCTTGAACCACTTGACCCTGGAGCTGAGGAGCAAAAGCTGACAGTGCCAGTCTGACTGCTGTGAGCTCCAACAAGTTGATGTGGTATTGGGACTCCTTGGGGTCCAGAACCCACAGGCCCGCTGTCCCCATGTGGGCTCCCCAGCCCATAAGAGAGGCATCGGTCGTAAGGATGGCCATTGGCTCAGGTGGACAAGCGGGATCCCTTCCAGCAATCAGTCTGGGACAGTCCACCACTGGAGAGCATCCCACATCTTCTAGTCCACTGGGCAGTCAGCTCCCACTGGAGAGGGTGCATGTGCAACCAGGCCCAATGAACCCTTGAGGTGCATGCTACCATGTAACCCAGAAGGTACAGAAAGTCCAGGGCAGCGCAATTGCCCAACCAGAAATGGCTGGGCAAAGGAGGAGAGAACCTCCACCCTTTTCACCAGGAGCGAGCTCTGGCTTGACCAGAGTCAAGTTCTGCCCCAATGAAGCACATCACCTGGGAAGGCGTGATTTCTGACTTGACCTCATTGATCAAGAGGCCAAGTTGGGAGCAGGTCTGGAGGGCCAGGTCCTTGGACCTCTAAACCTCCTGCTGGGTGGGACCTGCTAAGAGCCAATCATTGAGGCAGGGAAAAATCCTGACCCCCGATGCCTGAGATAGGCTGCCACCACTGCAATGCATTTGGTAAAAACCTGTGGGGCCAATGACAGGCGAGCGGCATGGCTTGGAACTCATACAGGGTCCTTTCGGCTCTGAAGCAGAGGAACCACTGAAGAGATGGATGGATTGGGATGTGAAAGAATGTGTCCTGCAGATCCAGTGAACAGAACCACATGTTTCACTCAAGGATGGTATGATCTGGGACAGAGTGATCATCCAAAAGTTGCGTGACCTGAGACATTCATTCAGGTCGTGCAGCTCTAGAGTGGCACCAGCCCCCCATCCGCTTAGGCACCAGGAAGTACATGGAGACAAAACCTGGGTCTGCTGGAGGATCTGCCACTGGAGCTACTGTCTCCTTGAGGAGGAGCTGAGAAATGTCATCTCGGGCGCGACTGAGTCTGGATGGATACTCTTTCCTCCCGAGGGCACAGGCTCGACTTGGAAGGTACTGCTAAAATTCCAGAAGCAGTCCTGACCAACCACCTTGAAACCCATCTGTCGTAGTGATAGTGGACCAGGTGGAAAGGAAGTGGTGGAGCCGCCCCCATGGGAGGACCCAGAGCTGGCGTGATGGGAGAGGGAGGCAGCCCTCCCTGTCACTAAACAGGCTTGGAGGAGGAGGATCCAGGACCTGAACCTCAGCCTCCTTTATGGGCTGGAAGGGCCCCAGGTTTGGGCTGGGGTGCCAAGCTTGAGCCTGCTGCTGCCCTCCTTGAAAGGAGGGTTGTTGTGCCACAGGGAAGAGTGCTGAAAGGCTTCTTCTTCTTCTGCTGTTTCTTGCCCCAAAAACCCTTAGCAGAAGTAGCGTCCAAGGTGGCATTGGACTGCTCAATACACTGAAGGTGACCAGCCACACCTGGGCTGAAGATCGGTTCCCAGGAAAGGCACATCAGCTAGTTGTGCTGAGTATCCACCGGAAAGGAGGAGAGTCTCAGCCAAGCCCTGCGATGAGAGGCAACTGTGGCTGCCATCGAGCAGGCACAGGAATCCCAATGTCCAGGGCTGTCTGAAGCTGCTGTTTGGCAATGGCCCAGCCCTGATCCTGGGCCTGCTTGACTGTGGTCTGCATGTGCACAGGAGGTGTTGGAGGACTTCATCCAAAGACCCCAAGAGGGCATGGGAGAATGCAATGATGATGGCTGAACTTGCCTGGCGAAGGCCTAAAGATGAGGGCGCATAGATCTTCTAGGCCGAATGATCCAAGTTTGGATTCTTTCGGGAGGTTGATCAGGTCGGCAGAATTGGCAGTATGCCTGAACACAGAGGTGATCACCAGGCTCTCAGCCGAAGGGTGCTCAGGAACTCAAGAAGGGACTCCATGGGCATCGCGATACCTTATGCACAAGTGTCGGCAGATGGAGCTAGACAGGAGGCAGGGCACTGCCAAAGTTCTAAAGCCAGGCCAGCATGGCCTCGGCCACAGGAAAGGCCTCCGTAGGGGTATCCCCTCTCTTGAGGATGTCCGTGAGAGGGTACTCTGTCTTTTTTCTGGATTGGTTCCAGGGTCATCCCTGTAGACTCAGAGATGAGGCAAAGAATGCCCTGAAAGGACAAAGGACCTTCCTCCGTCTCTAATCCACCGGCCGATTCATCATTCCTGGGATGAGAATGTAGGCCAGTCACATCCGAATCTGAGGAATCTGGATACAACAGTCAGCCGCCCAGGTCACCTTTGACCCGCTGAGGGCAGTCTGTGGTGACAGTGACCGAAAGTCGCCGGGAAGCCCAGTGTCTGGCCTATCTTCCTTAGAAGGAGCCCTCCCACAGGCTGCTTGGGCGGTGGTTCCACCACTATCGGAGGAGAGACTGGTTTAGGCAGAACCGGAGGTTTTGTTGACTCCACGTTCAGGGAACTGACTTAATCGGCTCCAAGGAGTTGGCTTCAGCCGGAGGTGAAAGCCAAGTAATGGCGGGTAGAAGCCAAGGTCATCTTGTGCCTGGTCAGAATCAACTGTTATCACATGATGTCCTCATAGCGCCTAACGGAGTTTCCGCCAAAGCTCTCCTCATCTGAGGAGGATGAGGATGACCGATGGCGTTGTCTCTTTTAGAGTGCTTGTGGCTCTTTCTCAGCCTTTCAGTGGGGGTCCTGGACCTCGATCAAGATCAGGCAGCAGATTCGATTGGCTGGGAGACCCGGTGGGACGGTGATTCCCAGGGTTGGGGACCACTTCCTCAATGGGATTCCCAGTGGGCTGGGTCTCCTCGTCGGGGAAAGAAAGGACTGGAGTCTGATCAGGAGATTGTCGGCCGAGTCGGCGACAATGGAGTCGTCGGGTTGATGATAATTTCAACTCGTCGATCGACACTTGATCAAGCTGGCCAGATGGCAAAGCCGAGAAGCCAGTGGCCAAAGAGGCAGTTTTCACCGAAGTCAAGACTGCCAGTTCCTGAGATCAAGATCTCTCGATCCCAAGAACGTATTAGTCGAGGCGAAGACGATCCCGGGTCCTTTCCTACTTTCGGGACTGAGGGGAGTGCATTTCCACAGCACCTTCCCCTTAGTTGGGAGAGATTGGCACAGCTCTCGGAAGGAACCGGAAAAAGTGGAGCCCAGGTTGAGCACAATGAAGAAGCTCCCAGAAGAAGATTCTGTGGCCTAAGCCACTTCCTCCTTGAAGGCTTGCATGTGTTCAGTTGCTCGGCAGATCCTGTGGATGCAGAAACACGCCCATCGAGCCTCCTTTGATTTCACTGAAGGGTTCCATTTTTCCAGCCTCCCCAACTACAGGCGTATGAGACAGTCGTTGAGGATGTTAGTGTGAAATCGCAGACAAAAATCACAATTTAAGGTGTCATAGTCGACACCGGTTCTTTTCATGGTTTTCATGATTATTCTCTGTTCTCGAGGTTTTTATCAAAGATACATATATTTTATTATTATTCTCATAAAGCAGCAATCGGTCGTGTGATTGGTTTTCCACTCACATGTTTTTTTTATACTGTATACACGCATGCATGGTGTTTCTATTCTAGACTCACCATTTACGGTGTGCTTGTTTTATCTTCTGATTTTATTTTGTGTATTTTCTTTGGTGATCCTGAGCTCTCCTTTTATCGTGGGCTACTGGTAAAGTAGTTGTCTTTTATTACTCTTAAAGGGTACTTTTTTTTTTACAATTTTACATTCAGCATCTGTCTCCTTTGGCCACTTCTTCTACATTCTGGTGTTTGTGAGTTTGTGATTCTTCGTTTTATTAGGTCCCATCTCCCTCCCTGTTCTTTATATTGTGAATATTGTAAGTATTGGGCCATCATTTAGCATTACCCTGGTACTGACCATTTCAAAACAGTGAGAAGCAAAGATCAAGTGGTAGGACATGGTCAAAGGATAAGTTGGCCTGCATCTGATCTAGTGGAAGAAATCCACTTCAGTTAAGTTAACTGCCTGAAATTCATCTGCAGTTGGATTTTATTTATTATTTGGGATTTTAGGCATCTCGTGACTTTCTGCCGTGCGCTTACAGTCTTCACGGAATAAAATGGTAACTACTAGGAAACAGGCCCAGCAAGCCTCATTACCCCATTAGATACTTCTTATTCAACTAAAAAGCTATGAGAGTGTGACAAAGAAAGTCCAGACCGAATACTGTCTCTCTGAGACAATCTAAAATACAGCAGCATTGGACATCTATTGATAGACACAATAAGAGCTCTACTCCCATAACTCAGCATAATATAAATCAGATGACTACATGGGTCACTTCTGTTGTCGACATGGACCCTAATACTCCCACTAAGTCAGTCAGTCATCAGTTTGCAACAGTGATTTAGAGCAATCCTTTTGCCTTGTTTTCCTGATATGCAAGATGTGTCTAATGTCTAATGCACTTCATGGCTCACCTGAAGATCTAAATGCTAGCCCTATTGAATGTGATCTTGTCAATGCCAATGTTAGTAGGGACAGTTATTATAAGGGAAACGCTTTGTGAGGTGGGTGTTTTGAAAGGCTTTTCTGACATTTCATTATCGGCCCCCATATCTGATTGTCTTGTACAGAGTTCATTAGGACATGACATCCTGGAATTCTCAGGACAGCCAGAAAATAGAGGAGCAATGGGAAATAGGTCAGGTTTGGCTCATATAACTCCTACCCTCTCACCAGGGTTAACTGATAAGCTCAGAGCAATATCAGCAGATCTTAGATCTACAATCAAGGGCTTGAAAATCCTTAACACACCTCAGATAACAATCGATGACTCAAGGATTTATCCGAGTTCACTTAGCTCCCATAAGGGAGTTCAGGGCTAATATGCTGCTAAAAGATAATTTAATTGATCTTGGTGACAACACTAAATACCCTACATCACTGAGCAGTGATTTATTACAAATGCTTAAATCCACCTTTTCGCAAATGTACTTATTATGGAGCAATTATTGGCAATTAAGGAAGATTTAGGGTTGGTTAAAGTTGGTATATTTAATAGTCAGATTACGACTGAAGACATAAACAAGAAGATAAAGAATTAAACCCACCCCGGAGAAATCTAATTCTTTTATATTTCAGGAAGAGGTGATCGATTCTAAAGACATAGGGAACAGTTTTCACCCTCATTATTCCTGATACTCCCAAACCATCAAAAAGGGAAGAAAAAGGGGGAGAAGCTCCATTAATGGTCCTAGTAGCTCTTTGACATCTGATAATAATCATCAAGATAATGAAGCTAACATGAAGGGCAATATGCCTTATATCAATATAGCAAATAAGATCAAAGATGATAAAAAGGAAAATACCACTTGGCCTGAGCCTGGACCCCAAAGTGAATCTTTTGGACTCCTAATTAATAATAATAACAATAATCCAGGATATAATTTGAAGACTAACTTAAATATGCTAAAAAGAAATTGGAAATCTTCTGGCAGACTGGACTGAGGTAGTGAAGGCCCAGATGGGATATTAGATAGATCTAAAGCCCATCCAACACAATCAAATAGAGTGTAAATGACTGTGGCTCTGAGGCCTCACTGCACACAGCACATACAACTCAAACTAGGGCTGAATCTCAACCTAGAGTGGAGATAAGCAAGAAAATATAATTTTGGATGCAAGTCTCTCTAGGATAAGCTTAAAAGGGCCTTCCTCTTGGATACAAGGATCAGAACTTGAACTTAAAAACAATTAGTTATACTTTTAGAACTAATATGGGGATTTCTATGGTAGAATCCGACATTCAATGTGTCAAACTCAGTGATGATGAACTGATGACTCTGTGTGTGATATTGTTCTGTTTTCTCCGAGATTAGCCAATGATATCTGGTATAATGGTGAAACCCTATATGCTTTTGGGATATCTGTAAGTTTTAAGAACAGAAAATCCTTCACTAAAAGGTTTCAGATATACATAATGTACATCAAAAGGGGAAAATTTGACACAGTGTGGCTTAGTATTTTGCATTCCTGAAATTCGAGCGAAACTAATAGGAAATTAAAGGGGTATTATGCAGCTATTTTGCTAACCTACTAGAATATCTCTAGGTAGAGATGGAATTATGGACATCTGTAGAATTATAGGGAAGTCAGATAGACTTATTAATAAGGGATTCACATTTGGCTGATCTGATACAAGCAAAAGAAGGTATTCTGGATACCATGGGTTTCACTGGCGAGGAGAATATTTGGACTCTAATAAGTGTCAAATTGTAACATCTAATAAATTTCAAATCCTATCTGATATATCAGATTGACTTCAGATAGGTAGTTGTGAATCCTTAATGAAACCCTTAATGAGAACATACCCACACTAAAAGTTTGGCGGAATTCTTTGTTCTTTCTTGTAATATTGCGGCTGGCTAAACAAGATAGCAGACAACTCCTGGATTAGCTTTAAAACTCAGTTTGAAATATTATGTTTTCAGGAAACTTGGCATGGACCTGATGACCTTATTAATATTAATGGGTATGCAACACTTGTCCATCATGGTCACAAGAGGGCCAATTGTGGTAGGAAGCCAGCAGGGATTGCAATACTTTGTAGAATCTACCTGACTTAAAGTTAACTGTCTTGTGTAGTATGCCAAATTTTATCTCTGTTTATGTTGAAAAACCAAAACAAAAACTGATAGTTGTGAATGTTTATATCCCACCTCGTGGGTCAGTGCATTACAATGATAAAATATGGAGTATCTTAAAAATGAGATATCTAAATATAATTGATCTTTTCTTAACATAAATATTTTAGTCATTGGGGATTTTAATGCTAGAATAGGAACATTCGATGGATATACAGACAATTCCATATTTACTCATAATTCTAACTACATCCCCTTAATCAGGACCTCTAAGGACCCAGTTGTTAACAAATCAGGAAAGATCTTAATGGAATTAATCTCTGAATTGGATTTATATCCTTAAATGTGTCGTATTCATGGAGATGAAACTGGGACTTTCACCTATATTAAAGCCCATTATAAAACATTATTAGACCTGGCCTTGTGGTTGGGTGATATCAAATTCTGGTCTCCTCTACGTATTCCTAGCAGAGCTGAAAGTGATCATTTTCCTCTCCTGTTATGCACTAATCAATGGGATAAAGTGAAAAATAATGTTTCCTCAATCATACCAATAGAAATAAGGACTACAAAACGTGTTAGATGGGATGGTTATTTAGAAGGAAAGGTAAGGAACAGATTTGTTTATATGACAATAGATCCTTTAGAGGCATGGAGCTGACCCAAGACGTAGATATATTGTGGGATGGGATAGAACATCTTTTAAAGAATTGAGGACAAAAATGTATAAGGAAGTAACAATCTGTCAGCAGAAAAGACTTCAAACCTGGTTTGATCAGGAATGTCTTTCATTCAAAAGGGATCTAAGGAAAGTAATAAGACAACTAAGAATTTATAGGAATGTTCAATTAGTCGATCAGGTAAAAATGAGAAGAAGGAATACAAATTACTGTTAATAAATAAGAGGAGAATTTCAAAACAAAATGGTCACTTATGCTTGACACTATTAGGAAAAAAGATGATAAAGGTTTTGGCAATTAGTAGCTCAAGGTTCATTAAGTAGTAAAGCTAACGAGACCATTATATAACAGAATCACAATGGACTGATTATTTGAGAAGATATTTTATGACCCAGATATACAAGAGTTGGAATTAACTGTTTCAAATATAAATTGCCCATGTGAGATCACTATTAGGAAGTTTATTTCACTATACAAGCGATAAAATCTGATAAGGCCCTAGGATAGATAAAAACCAGCAGAAGTATATCGATGCAATCCTCATTTTGGAGTAAGGTTTTTGCTTCTGTTTTAACAAATGGATTGAAACACTTTCTTTTCCTCATTCTTGGAAAGGTACAGAAAATATACCTATACATAAAAAAGGAGACATTAGTGATCCCACTATGCATCACCCTATCAGTTTACTGGATGTGAGCCTTAAAATTTTCTCACACATTATTTTAGATTATTTGAAGTCCCAAATATAAGTAACAGGGGGCTGAGCAAAGCGCAGCTGGGTTTTATGTGGGTCATCGACAATAGATAGCTGTTTTATCCTGAATCATTTATTACACAAATATGTCAAAATCAGGAAGCAAAACTGTATTCGTTATTAACCTATCTGCTGCCTTTGATACTGTTTGTAGATCACAACTCTGGGCTAGTATGTATGAAAGAGGGATAGATAGGGCATTAATTTTAGTAATTTCTGCATTGTATAATAACACCTGGGACAGGATCAGATATGGTATAGCAGGAGAAACATCACTACCTTTCAAAATCAACGTGGGGTAGGGCAAGGTTGCCTAATAGCCCTACATTGTTTAATTTATATATAGATCCTCTTATCAGGATATTAGAACAAGTGACATAGATGGTCCAAAGGTCAATCAGAGGCGATTTCAATATTAGCCTATGCAGATGATTTAGTGATGTTTTCTCAGACTAAAAAGGTCTTCAAAGACAACTAAATATTTTACAAAGGATCACTAAGGAGTTGAAACTAAAAATAAACATATCAAAAATGAAAATTCTGATATTTGGAACTAATTCTGTGAAACTAACTTTAAGCTTGGTGAGCACAAACTGGAAGTAGTCAAACAATATACATATTTGGGACTAACTATACAAACAATAATACCTGGAACCACCAAAGAGAAATGGTACATAATAAAATAAAAAAACTATGAATGGGTTAAAAAATTGAATTACTCGATGGGGGCTTCTCAGTTAAACCATTACTGAGGCTATTATAGTGAAATGTTGGTCATAATTGACCTATGCTTCTGAAATTTGGAAATGTAAAGATGCTGAAACATGTATGGCTCCAATGTATAAGGTCTTAAGGGCTGAGTTACAAATTCCTCAGTCCTGTCCTGCAGTATATATCTGCGAGCAGAACTCGGGATGACTAACGTAAATGCACTTATAGAAGGCAGAAAATTAAAATATTGGCTACACTTAACAAGAGCTGACCAAGATAAGCTTGTTAGACAGTGCTTTATAGAGCAGCTTCTTTGGATAAAATATAATTGTGGGCAGAAATGTTGGATGCAGGATATCTACAATAAAATAGATCAATATGGGTTAACTTTTCTAAAAACATATTTTTCAAAAACATTAAAATTAGTAATAAGTACAAATTTCTTATGCAAAATATAGTGAATGAATACTGGAGAATACAGGAACAAGATATAATCCAAATGTCCAGATTCTCCAGCTGGTATGCCTCTAATACTGAGGACTTAACGTATAAGAACTACTAGGATACATTGGAAAACAGAGAAGATAGGAATATTTTTTAAAGCTAAACTAGAACTTTTGAAAATAATATACTGAGAATTAGATATCATAAACTTTCAAAGGAACATGAACTATGTGATTGTAATATGGGTCTGAGGGAGGACCTTATACATGTCCTATGGCAATGCCCTTGGTACGATAGAATACAACAGCATAGGTTAGATTCATATACCAAATGGCCTGGAATAACAAAATATGAACTTACATGTATTGTTATGAATAAGTGATGGAATTACCATCATGAGATTAGTAAACTATTTTAAATATGCTCTTAAAATTAGAAAAAGAAAACACAGAGATCTCGCTGTAAGTATAACAAGTTAGATTTATTTAAAAAATAGCATGATCCGACTCTTTATATTCAAATTCAAAGTTCCATTATAATCAGACAGGCCAAGGGATAATGAACGTCTTAGAGGTTTAAATTGTACAAGTGTAATTTATATCAATCTGTATAATGAAAGGAGATTGTTTAATTTGCCAGTGCCCTAAATATATCCAGTTGGATGTGTTTTCTTTTTCATTTAGATGTGAAAATATACTGTATGTTATAGTATGATATTTATATATACTCATCTATTATAAGATTTGGAGCCAGGAAATTTTAGTAGAAGATCTCTGTAATTTATAATGTATGTTTATTTTATCTTTTTGTAATGGCGGGTATGGCTAAACAATAAATATTACTACTACTACTATTGAGGCAATAGACACCGTGGTGTAGGGATCGGTGCACAACATTTCCTGGCTGCAGGAACACCAGCGGAATCTGGGGAAGACTTGTCTTCCATAATCGAAGGTAAGTAGTTGCGATCGCTAATGCAAACTAGGCGAAAGTTTGGAATAACCGAAGATTTTGAAGCCAGGGCCTACAAAATGCAGGAGCACGAAAGAGCAACCTGAATCTTCCAGCAGAAAGGAAGATCTGGTGTCATGGGGCGGAGCCGAGGTTATACCACCCGGGTGGATGGGAGGAGCCAGCTTGAAGACTTCCGGCCGATCCTTAAAGGGAAAGGGACATGTCAAAGTGTGGATGAACAACATATCCACGATCCTAGAAATGGTGCTAGCTTTGGCAAATCTCTGGCTCATGGGGGTGTGAAGGGTGTGGAAGGTGTACGAACATACGGACATACAAAATTGCCAGCAGAAAAGGCCCACAGGTTTATCAAGTCTGCCCAATTGTGCAGCTCTTAGTTTCATATTACTACAGCTGCCCCAGCCCCACCCAAACCCTCACTTCCACCCCTTTCCTGGTATTTTTCCCCTTTGTGTTCTTATCTGCACTAATCCTGCCTTGACTCTATCCCAACCCTGCTTAAAGTTATCCACTGTCCTTAGTTCGATTAACTCCTATGGTAGTGCGTTCCAGCTCGCACAACCACTCTCTGTAAAGTAGTGCCTCCTCATCTCCCTCCTGAAGCTTCCCTCCTTCCAGCTTCAGACAGTGCACTAGTGATCCTCCCCTTTAAATGGAACAATCCTCACTCTCGGACTTTGTTTATGCCTTTCAAGTACTTAAAGGTCTCTGTCATGTCCCTCTTTCCCTTCTCTCTTCCAGCGAATATGTGTTGAGCTCCCTCAGTCTTTCCTCATATGCAACTCCCCAGTCCCATGATCATTTTCTAGCCCTGCGCTGCACCCTCCAGTAATCTCACATCCTTTTGAGGTATGGGCACCAGTACTGCACACAGTACTTCAAGTGTGGCCTCACCAGTGATCTATAGAAGGCAGGATGACCTTCTCCTTTCTAGAGGTGATCCCTCTGGCAATGCACCCCAGCCCCTATTGCACTTCCTGCCACCCTCCTACACTGTGCTGATACCTGTATGTCCCCTGTGACTATTACCCCAAAGTCCCTTTCCTCATCAAGCTGTTACCTGCACTCCCTCAGCCAGCAGCTGGTCCTGGGATTTCTTGCTCCGAGGTGCATGGCCTTGCACTTCTTAGTGTTAAACCCCAACTACCACTCCCTAGATCAGTGTTCGAGTTTAGTTAGATCCTCCTGAGTGCCTGCCTCCCTTCCTCATTGTCCACTTTTGCACAAATCTTAGTGTCATCTGCGGACAGGCTGATCTTACTCTTGACCCCTCTGCAATGTCTCCAGTGAAGACATTGAACAAAACAAGGCCCAGCACTGAACCCTCTGGTACCCCACTTGTTACTGGCCTTGGCTTGTATGTCTCCTCCTTCACAATACCTCTGTTGTCTGCCCTGCAATCAGCTCTCAACCCACTCCACCAGTTTCTCCTCCACCCCCAGGTCCCTTAGCTTGCTCATTAACCTCATGTGGGGCACTGAGTGGAAAGCCTTGTTGAAGTCCAGGTACAGGACATCCACAGCATGGCCTTCGTCAACTGCCTAGTGACCCAGTCGAAGAAGTTGATCAGGTTAGTTTGGCAAGAACTTTCCAAGACAAACCCATGCTGTCTCTCATCCTGTAGACCATTACTATCAGAAAGGTTATCAACCTCTCCTTTAGAATGATCTCCATCAACTTCCCACTATGGAAGTCAAGCTTACTGGTCTGTAGTTGCCCAGTTGGTCCTTGGGTCCACTCTTGTGAAGGGGCACCACATGAGCCATCCTCCAGTCCCTGGGTTCCTTCCCCATCTCCAAGGAGGTGTTGAAGAGTCCGCCAGAGAGCCTGCCAACACCTCCTCCAGTTTCTTCAGGACCCTTGGGTGTACACCGTCTGGTCCTGGTGCCTTATCCACCTGCAAGACTTTAAGGCCTTTCAGAACTCTATGTTCTTGGATGACCCCATCTGTTATCTCTGCCCCTTCACTTGCAGTATTGGGCCATCCCTTTCTTTTGTGAACACGAGCAGAGTACTCATTGAGTGCCTCTGCCTGTTCTTCCCTAGTTCCGCCCGTCCCCATCCCTCTTGATTCTAACAATGTCATCTCTACAACTCCTCTTCTCCTTATGTATTTAAGAACCCCTTTCCCCCTCTCTGATCCCTGAGCCAACTTCAGCTCCTTTGCTGCCTTGGCTGCCTGGACTGACCTGTTGCCCTCCCTAGATGCCTTTGTGAACACCTCTCATCCTCCTCATGCCCGATTTTTTGAACTTAATGAAGGCCAATCTTTTTCCTCACCTTCCACTCCACTTCCTTGCTGAGCCAGCTAGGTTTCTTGGACCTGGGCTGCTTACTCCCTGAGATTTGTGGCACACATGTTCGCTTGGCCTCATTTAGCCCCTTCCTAATGATTGCCCACTTCTGTTCAGCATCCATCGCTGGGTTAATTTTAGCTAAATACCCTCAGGATGCTGCCCATTCTGGCAAAACCTGCCTTCCTGAAATCCAACACTCTTGTCTTGGTCTTGCCGACTCCCTCCTGTGTTGAGGGAGGAATCACATTGAGCTGTGGGCTTCCTGCTAGAGGGTCCTGTACTACCACATCCTGGACTTGATCACCATTTGTTGGCACCAAATCCAGTATGTTCCCTCTCCAGTAGGTTCTATTACCCCTTGCACCAGGTAGATGTCTTGATAGACTCCAGCAGCACTGCTCCTGGTGTGTGCTATAGTTACTGTCTGCCAGTCAACCCCAGGTAGGCTGAAGTCTCCCACTATAACTGTATTTCCCTTGCCACTGACCCTCCTGATTTGCTCCCCAGCTCTCTATCCATCTCCTCATTCTGTGAAGGTGGCCTGTACACCATCCCCATCCTGATCTTTATACCTTTAGGGCTTTGGAGCAATACCATATGACTCGGCCTCCTCATCCCCCTCCTCCCTGGTACACAGTATCCTCTCCTGACATAAATAGCCACCTTCCAGCCCTTTCCCCATCCTGGTTTCTGCAGAACACCTTGTAACCTAGGATTATAAGATCTCAGTCATGGTATTAGGTGGCCCAAGTCTCTGAGATGGCGGCAGTATCTACCTTTCTCACTACCATCATTGCCTGGAACTCTGCCACCTTGTTTGCTAAGCTCCTTGCATTCATGATACTACAGTCCACCTTGTGCCCTGCCCTCCTCTTCCCATCTCTCTCCTTCCACTTTTGCCTTGGTAACTTCCCCCATTCTCCTCCCTCTCTGGGAGAGAGGCATTCTGGTCTCCTGGAAGGTGCCTCCTCCCTGCTATCCAACTCAGAGCCCCCAGTTTAAATCTATGTTGTTTTTAATGTACTTCTCAGCCCATGTCCCAATGCCCTTGTGCCCTCGATGCTGAAATGCAGCCTATCCTTGGCATAAAGCCCCTTATTGTTCCATGTCTTGCCCCACTCCCTACTATCCCACACCCCATTTCTGCACATCACCCTTCAACCACCCATAACTCCTGTATCCTTAGCTTCCTCACCGTGCTTGCCCTAGGTACTGGGAGTACCTCAGAGAACATCGCTGAGCTTCCCACCTGACTGCAGATACCCTACTTCTCTGAACATCTCCTGTACTTCTTCCACTGTACTGCCCTCTAGGTCATTTGTTCCTACCTAGGTGCACAATGATATGAGGCTTCCCTCCACCTTCTTCACACATTTCTGAATGCACTGCCCTATTCTCCCGCTGTCATACCTGGCATACACTCCACCCAGGTTTGGATCTTCTTTGCTTTCTTACTTCCCCATCTCACCTCCCTGAGCACAGAATCCTAATACAAGTACTCGCTCCCCATCCCTTGCACTTCCCCATGGTTTGCCCTCCTATGAGCCCCTTTTCCTTAGTGTCCTCTCCTTCCATACACTGCCCTTTTGCCCTCCTTTCTCCTTCAGTTGCACCTCCACCTGCTCTCCTCCTCCTCCTCCATCCCTTCTGTGCTCGCTTCTTCCACACCCCTCCCCTCCACTATGTGTGCCTCCTCCAACTGCCCCCTGCATGTGACTCCCCCCTCCACCACTCCCAACATGTTTTGGCCTTCTTCACCCTTTATTTAGTGTGTTCATGCCAACGATCTGCCTCCTGCCACTCCCTACTTCTACCCCACAGTCTTCCCACTCACCTTGTACCCTGTATTTCTCCCTTCCCTATTGGTCCCCTGACTCTTGTTCTATGGTGCCTTCTCCAACCTCCTGCTCTGTTTCATCAGCCAGTACTGTGTACTTGTTTATTGTCTCCAACCTCCTGCCCCAGCCCTCCCTGTAATCCCTCCCTGCCTCTGCTTACCTGAACCTCTTTTCTGCTTCCTTTCTGTCTGCCCATGTTTCCTACCACTGGTCAACACCCCTTTCAGTGCTCCCAGGACCCTGTGAACTTGGTCACCCTGGCCAAGCACCCCTTCTGGCTTGCAGGCTTATGTATCAGACCTGACATTCTCAATTTAGCAAAATCAAAGTTGAGAAGGAGAAGCAGTTGAGCTCAAACCCCTTACTGGGGTGAAAGGGTGAGGTGCTAGATAATAGGGTAACTAAAAGTAACAAAAGCATCTAGGGCCTAGTTAAATTATCATAGGAGTTTGTAACAAACTTAGCTACCCCAGATAAAACTTATGACTAAACTACTACAGCATGATCAGAAATCATTGTGGTCAGAGGAATGACAAGAAGCTTTCAAACTGGTGGCAAAAGCAGCTTTATATATCCCCTGAGCTAGAGAAAGGAGAAGTTGTCTAATTAGGAAAGGCAGACTAAGCTGGAGCTTGTTTCCAGTTGCGACCTGGGAGCACAAGCAAGTTAAGTGACTTGCTCAAGGTCACACATATGCAAATGGGGAATTTATGGGATTTACATCCAGGTTTCAGATTACATAGAAACAGAATATAGAAGTTGTTGGCAGATAAGGCTCTTCGCCCACCTAGTGTGCCCTATTCTCCTACCTACTGTTTCACCGTGGACCCCTACTCAATCTCCGGTCCTCCCCTTGCCTTATTATTAAGGTCCCTTGTGTCTATCCCATGCATGCTTGAATCCTGTTACCATTTCACCACCCACCAACTCTATTGGTAGGCTGTTCCAGGCATCCACCACCCTGTCTGTGGAGAAGTATTTTCTCACATCCCTCTGAGGCCCCCCAGCTTCATGGCGTGATCCTTGTCCTCAAGCTTCTTTTACTATGTAAAATGCTACCCTCCTGTACCTTATCAATACCTTTGAGGTATTTGAATGTTTCTATCATATCCCTCTTTCCCTCTTAGGTTTACAGCTCAGTGCCTTTAACCACTACACTATACTGCCTATTAACTGAGTTAGTGAATTTTAAAGTTGCATTATCTGCAATTTTGGTCTGGGAGGCCTCCGCCTACATTTGAAGTTTACAGTAGATGTCAGACTTTCAGCATCTTAAGGAGATGAGGGAGCGGAGGAGTCGAGGATCCTGGCACTCTTGGGGGATGGGAAAGGGAGGGCCAGATTGAGACAGTGAGAACCAGGAGATGCCCTGGGGTGAAATGGACACAGGAATGAGGAATACTTGCCTTGTGCCATGTCAAAGTGCTCTGACTCTGTCAGGCAGGAAGTGGGGCCATCCTTGGACCCCTCCCTGTCCCTTTCGGGCAGTGTTAAGCAATGCCAGGTCAATTAAGAATAAGACTGCAGTGGTGATGGATCTTGTGGCTTCTGTTGACCTGGCTTGCAGCACGAGACCTGGCTGGATGGAAATCACGGGCCCTGTTTGGAGTCTGCAGTTCCGACCGGGTTCTCGGTGATTCACCGCCTCAAGTGGACCATAGGGGGGGGGGGGGTCGCTGTCTGTTTTAGACAGAAACTAGATCTCAGGAGGTGCCAGTTGGAGTCACCAACTCCTTTGAGTGTATAGTGGGTGCAGATGCAGGCTATAGGACCCATCTCATTTACCATCCACCAGGTGATGGGAGGGAGTTCCTGAAGGAGGCTGTGGACTTCATTGCTGAGATGGTGTTGGAGTCCCCAGATGGTTCATTCTCGGTACTTCAATGCCTGGGTTGGCGATGAACTCTCACCGTTTGGACAAAACCTCCTCCAATTGATGGATTCATTGGGCCTGACCACGGGTTATTACCACTGCAACTCACGAGAAAGGGCACTCATTGAACCTGGTATCCCAACTGGGGATGAAGATCTCTGATGTGTGGGGAGCCAGCCAGTTGGTCTGACCATCACGCCCTGAGATTCAGTTTCACAGCTCCCCAAAATATGTCTGCCTCAAAGGAGTTGGTACAGTTCCGTCCTTTAAGACAAGTTACCTCAGAAGGCCTAATAACGGTGCTGGACCTCTCGAGATTTCAGAGGATAGCATGACCCAGGGACCATTGTGTGGGCTATAATAGGGCTGTTACTGGGGCCTTAGATATCATTGCTCAACTTGTGTTCTCCTCTTACTCTTCGCCAGGCTGCCTCCTGGTTTAATGGGGAAATCCAAGAGCTGAAGAGGCAAGAGCGAGGTTGGAGACACTGGCGGAAAACTCGCCTGGAGGTGGATAAGCTTAGATTGTTAGATCACTATAAGATCTACCAATCAGCAATTTCCCATAAGAGGCAGAGTTCCTGTCCAGGAAATTGCTACAGCGAAGGAATAGGCCAGCCAGCTCTTCCGAACTATGGACAGACTGTGCAATCTTAGCCCATCTTCATTCCGGTCGAGTGTTGTCACAAGTTCAGTATGAGGAGTTTGCACAATTGTTCACTGATAAGGTGTCTACCATCAGGGATGAGGATCAGCCAGTACCTTCCATTGGATCTTGCACTAGTCAATTGGGTGGTACTAATGCCCAATTGACCTGGTTCACCTTTAGCCTGCTGGCAGTCTTAGATGTAGTGAGGATTATCCAGACTTTGCGGCCAACCTGCTGTAGTTTGGATCCGGGCTCTACGCCTACTAATGGGGTGTGTAGAGGTTATCGGCCGACCCTTGCTGGGATAGTGGTAGTTTCTTTGGAGAGATGAATCTTCCCAGATCCCTAAAGGGAGGCAGTGTATGCCCCTTTGAAAAAAACCTCCTTGACCCCCGACTGCCCAGCTAACTACAGACCAGTCTCAACTTACCTTTATAGGGAAAGTTATTGAGAAGGTAGTCACCTTGCAGCTGGAGGATCATTTGACCAACCACAGTATCTATGACCCTCTCAGTCTGGCTTCAGGAAAAGGCAAAGCACTGAGACAGCCCTGGTGCGGGTACTAAAATGAACTTCTGATGGCGAGAGATCAAAGACCCATTCCATCTTGGTTCTCCTTGATCTTTCAGCGACATTGACACCGTTGATCATGGGGTGCTGCTCGGCGCCTGTGGTTCTTCTGTGGACTGGGAGGCGGTCCTCCAGTTGGTTTGAATTTTCCTTGAGGGCAGATCCCAGAGGTGGTGTCGGGGTTTATTCTCGACCTCTTACTGGCTGCCCTTCAGGGTTCCACAGGGCTCGGTGCTGCCTCATGTTATTTGCAGTGTATATGCTCCCATTAGGGGACATTATAAGATGGTATGGGTTGAGTTTTCATTTGCTATGTTGATGACTCGCAACTCTACATGTATTTTGAGTCTGAACAGGAGTTAGACTCTGTCACAGTGTTTAATAACTGCTTGCTGGACATACAGAACTGGATGAGTACTAGCTGGCTTCAGTTGAACTCGGGTAAAACAGAGGTATTGGTGGTGGACCCTGGTTATAGGACAATAGGGAGCATGGGCAGAAAGCCCTCAGGTTTGTATCTCAGGGGACCCCACTTATTGCCTCAGGCCAGGTACGTAACCTGGGTGTGATATTTGATGAAGTTCTTGACCATGAGGCGCAGGAGTCAGCTGTAGTCAAATCTTCCTTTTTGCCATCTAAGGAATATAGCCTGGGTGAAACACCTGGTCCCCCCGGAGATCTTCCTACCTTGGTCCACACCTTTGTCACCAGTCGTTTGACTACTGCAATGCCCTCTACTCTAGGGCTACTGGGGGTGGATATCTTCCACTTGCAGCTAGTGCAGAATACGATGGCCAGGTTGTTGACTGTAACCCCTAGATCCAGTCACATAACACTTGTGCTGCGTGAACTGCACTGGCTGCCAATACAGTGGTGGATCACCTTCAAGGTCGCATTGTTGACCTATAAGGCCCTACATGAGCAGGGACCTCACTACCTGAAAGAACTCCTGTATTCCTACTGCCCCCCACTCACTCCGATCCTCTGGTGAGGGATTGTTAGAGATTCCCAGGGTATCCCTGAAAACATCGGGTAGAAGATCTTTTGCCTTTATGGCACCTACCCTGAGGAATTCTCTACCTCACCAGATCTGAGAAAGCCTGACCATGGGGATTTAAAATCCTTGAAAACACACCTATTTAACCCAGGCATTTGTAGGGACTCATTGACTGAATGTAAACTTTACCTGTTTTTATATGTAATGTTGACATTTTTTAATGTTTATTGTTAAGGCACCCTGAGCTCTGGAAGGCGCCTCATACAAATAAATTTGACTTACTTACTTACCAGTGAGAAAAAGTGTTGTTATTTCTCATAAAATGCCAAATGATAGTGAAAGCCTGTAACCTATTCATCTCTTACCCTAAGACTGAACAAAGGTATACACAAATTAAAAAGAGGGCTTTATGAATTATTTGGGGATTATGAAGTTCAATGAATACCTTTTTTCAATTCTCTTGTAGCTCCGTTGCCAGCTCCTGAGGCATCTCCAGGCAGCCCACTCAACTCCTGCCTTCACTGCCTGCCTGAACTCCTCCCTGACTGAGAATTGGGTGCTGGTCCCCACTCCCGGCAGCACCTTGCTGGAGGGTGGGGACTCCACAGAGAGTCAAGTCGGGGTTTGAGCCAGCACTGAGCATGTGGGCTTCAGCCACTGGGGTCTGACATCGCCTCCCTGTGAGCTGGGGTTTTCCACTTTTTCTGTTGCTCCCCTCGACACAGAACACGCAGTGCTGTCCAACATGTGGCATGCATGCTCCGCACATGCCTGCAGGACAGCCTCCTGATGTTGTCCCTTTCCTGGTCCATGACTGCAGTGCACCCAGTCTCCACTGTGCACCACTAGCATCATGGGACACAGACCCCCTCCTCCTAGGACAGGAGAGGAGAGCAGCCCATCAGATGCTCAGTCCTCTCCTCACTAGCTAAACCAGGTCACCCGGCATGGCATGTAAGGATGCATCAGCCCTCAGCGCCACTGGGCCAGCTTTTAACGAATACCTCGATGACATTAAATTCATCCTGACTACAGACCACAAACCTCTACTTTAACTCTTAGAGCCCAAGGCGGTACCTTCATTGGCAATACCCAGGTTACAGAGGTGGTCACTTAGTGTAGCTGCATATCAGCATGCTATTTAGTACAAAGCTTCAGACCACCACGGTAATGAGGACACAGTATCCAGACTGCCATTGGATATTAAAGAGCAACTCTCTACTATAATAAAGAAAGTCTAAAACCTACTAGATTTCGTGCGGCCCAGTGGCGCTGAGGGTTGGCGCTGGACGCCATATCGCTCGCCGGGCCGATCCGGCTTGGGAATGAGCCCGGACATTGGAGGTCAGCAGGAGAGGACTGGGATCGAGTGTCAACACTGCTCTCCCAGCTCTGGGGAATGGGTGGGTTATATATCACGCCTGGCGGTCCCTGGGGACCCTAGGTGGTACCGCGGATAACGGATATATGGACGGGGGAGCACGGCAGACATCAGCACTTTGATGCATGGACTTCATTGCATGTCCGTGCTCCACTGGAGAAAAGCGGGAAAAGGCTGGGCATGACCGAGCAGCTTGATAGCAGCCCTGCAGTGCGGGGAGAACTGTCGTGGAATCGCACTGGGGGCTCAGTGCTCTCTGGCTAGCAGGGATCGGAAAACCCTCCAGAAGATCAGCGACAGCCGTGCCAGACCCCCCATCATGCGAGTGAGCCTGGTTGCTCTCCCTGCCGGCAGGGCCAGTGGCTGGATGCCCCGCCGGTAAGGCGCTGCAGCAAGGAGAAATAAAGCTGCAATAAAAAAAACTACTAGATTTACACCAGTTGTTTTAACTTAATTTTCTAGTTGTTTTTGTTACTTTTCCTGCTATTAATCTACTCAGTATTGTAAATCATGTTGTGCTTATTTCACATTCTTTCAAAATGCATCTGACTCTCTCCTGCTAACCTCACAATTGCTGTTTGTGACATCAGTTTGTTGTCATGTTGAGCACCCTGATGTCATAAACAAAAGCGTGTGAGGTTAACTGGAAGAGGGCAAATATCTTTATACAGACTTTTGATAGACTCCCAAGATACGCTGTAAACCTTAGAAAGAATATTTACATTAAAAAGTATTGTCTAAAATTGTAATAGTTAAGACATCATATTTATGAAAGTAAATGCCGTCTGTGCAGAGTTGCTGTTAGAGTGAAAACTGTAATCCAATTTTCAGAGTGTAATTTTGGTCGCGTGAACCGCTGTTGTGGCTGACCTAGCTTGTGAAACTGAGAAAGATTTTTTAGCTGTTAGTACTAGCCACTTACTGGATGATTATGTAGCAGATGTGTATTTAAAACATTTTATAACTAGAAAATTTGATTGCATATTGTTGGGTTTTTGAACAATAATTGCATTAATTTTCCAAAATCATTTACTGGGCGAGCTGTATGAAAACCATTGGAAGACAGTATAAAGTCTTGCACATAGCTATGACTGGTGGCCAGCAGTAAAGCAGGATACAAGAAATACTGACCAGTCAATGTGAAGTACAGCACCTCTTCACTGTTGGAAGATGGCTGTCAGACCATAGCAGAGACACATATAAATTCTGCATAATAAGAAAGATAAACATTCTTAGTGCTAATTGATCCATACAGTATATTACTGAGGATGGCCAGAGCAGGACGACAGCACAAACAATGTAGGCCTTGCAAAACTTATTTTTAAATCCTATACAAGAGAAAATGGTCCATCAATGTCTGTTGCTGCCACCACCTCCGGCTCACCATTACCAACCCCACCACCACTCAGCAACCACCACCTCACCCCTTACTTACCTTTTGGTGATCCAGTGCCATAATCTTCTCTGAACCAGAGACACGTCTTCACTCTTCAGTGCTGGAGCCAGAACTGATGAAACCAGGTATGCCGTCAATGTATTTCATTGCATTTTGAACTTGTACTTGTAGCTTGGTTATTTTTAATATTTTCCCACAAATTTTCAACGTGGTTTTGGGACCCCACCTCATGAACAAGGTAGGTGAAATTATTCAAATCCGGTCCAAAAAGTATTTGCAGTTAATTCATAAAAACCCTTTTCAGGTAGGATTTGAGAATTTTCACCTAGTGGGTTCATGAGGACAGGTCATAAGAAGTGTATGTTGAAATTTTGGGGTCACAGTATTAAAAACAATGGTTACAAAGGTATGCTGAAATTTTCAACGCTTGTTCATAATTGGTAATCGTCAGATTTTGACCCAAAATTTTCATCATAGCCAATAAATCTATGATTGTGACAGGTATCATTTTCCAAATCCTGGCCATAATGTGTTTTCACCCTTGTGTTACAAAATGACATTTCAGCCAGTATTTTATAAATGACACCTGTCATGTTTAAAAGAAAAGCGTCATGAAAAGACTATGTTGAACATTTGGGGTCAAATGTCATAAAACAACAAAGTAATGAAGAAACACTGAATTTTGTCAATATTTACTCATAACATTGCTATGTGTGTAGATTTTGACCCCAATTTTCTACATAGCCTTCTTATTACCCACCTCATGAACAAATAAAAGCGGCCTCCAAATTCAAACTGAAAAGATGCCTGAAAAGTTCTGCCAGTACACTTTCCTGAAAGATCTAAGCAACATTCGTTGGAGGATTTCTACCTGGCCCCACCTTTAATGAGGCATTTAACATCTTTCACAGCCTCTTACTGGAGCTACTAGACAAACACGCCCACTAAGACTGATCAAATCAAAAATAAAACTCCTGGCTGGTTTTCTCCCATCCTGAAGAAAGCACTTAGGATAGGGACTACTGGTGGAAAAAGCGAGGAAATCCCACCTGGAGGCTGATTGGTTAGCATTCCGTACCACTGGAAATGCATGTACCAAGCTAATTAGGTCAGAAAAAGCTAGGTACTTCCAAAAGAACTAGAAGACAATAAAAACAACTCTGCCAAATTTTGGAACATCCTCAAAGAAGTTGAAGGTCAGTCCACTGCAACACCCTTCCAAACAAAATTGTGCCTGATGGTACCACCTATACGGACAAAGCCGATATACTAGAAAAGCGTAATGATCACTTTGCCACTGCAGGGCTTGCCTTTGACACCTCACCTATCAGCAAACTTAGCCCGGCAAGAGACTACACTGTTGGCTTCACTGATAATCACAACCATAACCAACCGCATCCCACCCCTTTCAACTTCCTCACAATTACGTTCAACAAGTGGAGGACCTCCTCCTTTCTCTGGATACAAAAAGTGTGGGTGCAGATAATATTGAACCTTACTTCCTAAAACTTGGCCATACCTATCTGACTGCCCCATTACACACTTATTCAACACCTCTCTGATTCAAGGTGAGCTACCTGTCTTGTGGAAAACTGCCCACATCTTACCATTATTCAAGACTGGGGATCCGAATGATCTGAACAATTACGGCCTATTTTTATACTATCCGTTCTTCTAAATTACTTGAAAAAATTGTCAACATCCAACTTAGAGAACATTTGGATTCATAAAGCTGCTAAACCGGCTCAGTCCAGCTTCAGAGCCAAACACAGTACAATATTGGCTCTTGCCAAAGTAACTACAGACTGGCAAATGGCCTTGGACTCTAAGAAGCATGTATGTGCCCTCTTCCTTGATCTAAGTAAGGCTTCGATACTGTGGATCATACCATCATGCTTACTGCACTGAGTAACATCGGACTTGACAGTTCTGCCATAAAATGGTTCACCAGCTACCTAACCAATAGGTTACAACAAGTCAAAAGCATAGGAGATCTGTCTCCACAAAATCCTTGTTACGAGGAGTCCCACAAGGCTCCATCCTGGGCCCTATCCTCTTTGCAATATATATCAATAATCTGGACTCACAGCTGGGCACTTATTCGCAGATGATACTGTACTCTATACCACAAATTCATCCTTGGATCTGGCCCATGAGTACTTACAGAAAGACTTTGTCACCCTCCAATACAACCTTCTCACTACAAGCTCCTCCTCAATGCCAAAAAGACTAAACCAATGATTCTCTCACCAAAGTCTACTTCCGGATGTTCACATATCATACAGATCCGAACACTCTTAGATGAACCCTTGAAGTAGTTGATACCTTTAAATATCTACGGTTCTGGTTGGATAACAAGCTCAACTTTCTGTGCCACTTAAATGAAACCTTGAAGAAACTAAGACAGCGATTAGGTTTATTCTATCGCATTAAACACCTACTCATGTTAGAAGCCAGAATGAGACTAGTACAAACCACATTCCTACCTATACTGAACTACGCTGACTTCCTTTACAGTCATTGCCCATCAACGATGCTAAACAAACTGGACACCCTTTACCACCGGCTTTAAGATTTATCTTAAATCTACCCTGTAGTACACATCACTGTCGTCTATACCAGGTTTTGGGATGGACCTCACTCTCAACTAGAAGAAAAGGAATGCTCTCCTCTGGTTTTTAGAGCATTATCTGATAACCTCCCTGCATACATCTCGAACATCTTCAAATGAGCTAAAGGTTCCTATGGCCTGAGACGCTTCTCCTTAATCTGCTTCCAGATTCCTAGAGTGAAAACTACCCTTGGCTCAGCAGCAATCAACTTCTCACTTCCATCACTTTGGAACACTATGCAAGACTCATTAAAATTATCCTAACTTCCAAGCATTTTCACATTCAAAAGCTCTATTAAGGATTATCTGAAGGAATCATGCAACTGTTTCAGATGCCGATGACCCTAAGCCTCGGGTGCCACTCTCAAATCCTACGCCAAAGTATCTCATCCAATTCACATTCCTAACAACAGAAACCTAGGACCTATAAGCCCAGTTCCCTTAATCCAAGATGACCCTGCCTATTCTCTACCTTTTACCTATTCTGGCCTCCCTTTTGGCTGCCTACTCTTTCACCCCAATTTCTACCCTATTCCTTAATACCTCCTTATTTTTTATCATTTAGGTATGAGCTCTTACTCAATGGAGACTATATGGGATTGTTGTCTCTTCTCATTTCAGTAAAGCTTATCATTATGTACCTTTGCATGTTAATTATGTTGACTGTATGTATAGGCCCATATTGACCGCACCTTCACAATGTTTTTTCTTTTTTTTTTGCAATGTTGTCCACCGTAATTGTAATCTTATGAAGTGTACTGTATTGTATTTATGCCCAGGACCACCTTGAAAATGAGCTTGCTCAATGGTGTTTATGCCTGGTAAAATAAAGTGATTGATTGATTGATTGATGATAGATGTCATTTTTCAAATCTCCTCAGAAGTATTTTTGCCTTTGCTCACAAAGTCACTTTTTAATGGGATTTAAAAATTCCACCTGCCGTGATCATAAGGCAGGGTCATAAAAGACAGTTTTGAAAATCTGGGGTCAAAATGTCAAAAACAACAGTCATAAGGAAGTGCTGAATTTTTTCAATGTTTATTTATAACTTTATAATTTTTGCACATGTTGGCCTCTAAATGTGCAACATAGTCCTTCTGTTACCCCACCTGATGAACATGACAGGTGTCATTTTTCAAATCCCTTTAAAACATGTTTTGTGGTCCCTCTGTGAAACCACCATTCAGACAGGATTTACAAAAGTCCACTTGTCTTGATCAGAACACGGGGTCATGAAAAGACCATGTTGAAAACTTAGGGTCAAAATCTGGAAGATCACTGAAAATTAGATATTGCCCATCAACTGGCCTATCCTGTAAATACAATCTAAAATGTGTAAAAGCAGGACACCACTGAGAATGGGATATGACATCTCATCTGGTCTCTCCTGCATAGCTATATAGTAAAAATGTGTAAAGAAGAACCCTGTACTGCAGGGCCCCCACTGAACTATGTATCTGTGCATCTATGCTGCTCTATCTTTGGAAAGATATATTGTAAAACCTGGACCCAGCTGAATAAGTAATTTACCTTTCAGCTGGCTATCCTGGTAAACACATTATAAAAATGAGTAAAAGCAAGGCCCCATTGAAAATGAGATATTGCATCTCAGCTGTGCTAGCCTGGGTAAATACAGTGTAAAATTAGGAAAAGCAGGATCCCACTGAACACAAGATAACATCTGAGCTGTGCTGTCCTGTAAATACAGTACAAAAATGTGCAAACAGGCCACATTGAAAATGAGATCTTGCATCTTATCTGGGTTATCTTGGGTAACTATATCGCAAAACTGTGAAAAAGCAGGATCCTACAGTAGAACCTCACTGAAAAGGAAACATTGCATCTAAGATGATCTGTCCTGAAAAAATTCATTATAAAAAGAGAAGCACACTAAAATTTAGACTGACAAATGGTTGTTTATTTTGCTATCAGACTACACCACATTCTGTTACTGGGAAAAGCCCAGCAGACTTAGTATGTTTGCCATTTTGTGATAAGTAAAAGGGGATTTCAGGAGAGGGGCACTGCTGAGTCCTTTGCATTTTAAATGGAAAGAGGCTCACCAGTCTAAACCAATGACCACACACTGTGGTCCATGATGCCACTTGCTGCTTGCTGGTGGCTATTGTGTGTATTTCAAAGGACCAAAGCCACTCTAACCAGAGAGGGCTTCGGTCATTTGATTTACGTGAAGCCAGTCAGCAAACAGCTGAGCAGCTTTTAATGTCAGGAGCCTGTCTTTGCCTGATGTAACCCCTCCAGTGCCAGAGAGCTACAGACACCTGGAGACTGAGCCAAGCTAGAAGGACCTGCTGCAGCACCCACTGCTTTAAATAATCATTCTGATTACAAACTGCACATATACCAGCCATATCAAACAAATATGTAGTCAGATTCCAGATATCTGCCATGCTGTCAGTTAGGAATAGTGCATTGTTTTTGTTTTTTGTATCCTTGGAGAATGGTTCCACTGCCCTACTTTCTCAAAAAGCACTGAAGTCCTCTCAGGTAATTCATTGCTAAGCATGATTCCATATAAAATTATAGAATACGCACCATAGACAAAATCCACAGGAGGAACGTCTTGTGTGACCAGTTCCCTCCTTTATTTCTCTCCAACATAATATGAACAATTTACTTATTTATTTATTTATTGAAATGTTTCACCAGGAAGGGCACACTGAGTAACAAGATGCTTGTCTCGGTGTGACTGGGGGATAGAGTTACACATAGCAGTCCATGATACATAATAATGAGCATACAAGATACATTACGTTGAGTTACACATTTGGGTCTTGAGTCAGGGTGAGTTAGCATACATTGCTTACATGCAGGATTACAGAGTGTCAGATACATACAGGGAAAAAGTGGCATATCGGGCATAGATTACAGACATATATACATACATGTGTGCTTACAAAAATTCCACTGAAATGATTTCTGATATTCGCACTGCTGGCAGCTAGTACTTGTTGCATAGGGAGTGATTGATAACAGGGTGGGTGGGATTACAGCGGGATTTCGATATGCAACCATAGATGACAAACACAGACTATGGGAGGTCGATTGACTGAGAGCTGAGCAGAAGTGCAGCAATGGGCAAGTGCAAGGCTGGTAGAAATGTCATGCCAGCATGAGAGGTAGATTGCTAGAGCCGCTGGTCAGGCCGCATATGAAGATGGGGAGCCAATAAAGGGGTATAAGTGGGAGGGGAGTGGGATCAGGGGCAAGAACAGTTTGTGGTGTAGTAGTTAATGGGGCAGAGGATATAGAATGCCTAGAGGAGGAGTGGCGGATTTGGGCCGGCAGGTCGTTCCACATCTTAGGAAAATAGTAGGAAAAGGTCAATTGGCCTGCAGAGGTCCGCCAGTGAGGGATTATCAATAGCCAGAGTCAGTAGACTAAGGGTCTAAAACAGTTACAATAATACTGATAGTGCTATGTGTCAGCACCGCCCTCTCTGTATCATGTTGTTGTTGCCACCATGCCCATCGCACTTACTTCGCATGGAGCTGCATTGGTCAGGTCCTCATGCATTTTTATTGTACACTTACTGCTATATGACATCTAGAAGCTCTGTGATAGGCAACAACTGCACCCTCTCACACTCAATTGCTCACTCTAATTGAGTGGGCTTGGACCTCTGCCGGTGCTGCACACCCTCTCCCTCCAGTAATGATGTCATGAGCAAAGCAGTCAATGAATCACTAGACAGCTATCTGCTACTACAATACCAGCGGGAGCATCTCAGGTCCCCAGGAGAAGACAGTTAAAGAAAGGCCAGTGTTATGAAGTCAACGGTACCTCCTTCCAAGGTGACACACCACCTTGTACAGTGGTAGCCATAGCCATCTGTAAGAATAAGCCCTGACAACAACAGCCATGTCCAGCCATAGTCTTTACTCTGTGCGTTAAACTGAATGACCCATATCTAGCCATGGCTTGCCATAACTAATGGTATCATTACTGATGTCAGTGGCTAGTCAACTGTATGTATTCTGCATATGTCCTCATTATTTCTGTGATGCTCCTCCTTCTAGACAAGCATTTGTCAATGCCAAATGTTTGCTTGTTTACATACACCCTGTAAAAAGAAAACCATCCATCAATGTCTGCTGCGCCGTTAGTCCTCCCACCCGACCCTCCCACTCAGCACCCACCACCCCACACCCCTAAGCCATTACTTGCTCTCCACCGGGGTCCAACGCTGTAATTCTCTGACTGCAGACACGTCTTCACTCTTCATAGTCGGATCGTGAACTGAAGAAATCAGATATGCAGTTCAATGTATTTCAATTGGGTTTTAAACTTAGTGGCATAGCCTGGCCATTTTGAATATTTTTACCCACATTTTCAGCTTACCTTTTTGGGACCCCACCTCATGAACAATAGCAGTGAAATTAGGTAAATCTCTGCCAAAGGTGATTTCACTGTCATTCGTGAAATCACCTTTGGGCAGGAGTTGAAAATTTTCTGCACTCCTAGTTCATGAGGTGGGTCATAAGAAGGTTATGTTGAAATTTGGTTTACAAATATTAAAAATAATAAAGTTATGAGCCTATGCTGAAATTTGCAAATACAGGCTCATAATTTCAGTAATTTTCAATATTTTGACCCCAAACTTTCAACATAGCCATTTCTTCAGAGCACCTCATACATGTAATAGCTGTCATTTTTCAGATCCTGGCCAAAATGTGTTTTTTATACCTGTGGCGCTGAATGATGTTTTAGCGACACGGAATGATGTTTTGGCAGTGATTTGAAAATTTTCACTTACTGGATCTTTATGGGGTAATAAGAAGGCTATGCTGAAACTTTTGGGGTACAAATAGGGTAAATGCCCAGGTTATGACTGAATGTTACACTGTTCCAGCGCTCACTCATAACCTTGCTAATTTTCAATATTTTACAAACTTTCAACATAGCCGCTTTTCCACACCACCTCATAAACATGATGGGCTGGATATTCAAACTCGCCATTCTGAGGCGCAAGCCCTTGCACTCTTGCAAAATAGTTGTGCAGGGGGGTGTGGCGGGTGATATTCAAAGGAGTTGCGCTGTGAGCAACCCTTTGAATATCACCCCCAGCCACATTGTTACTGCATGGCGCGAGTGGAACTTGTGCCACCGCAAGTTGTCAGAGTGAGCATTCGAACTCACGGTGGCGCAAGTACCATTGCACCATCAGCGCAAAATCACGATATTCAAAAGGTGACATGCAAATGGGGCCATAATTCATGCAGAAGGTGCAGGGGGGCCATTTGCATCTGATTATGGCCCCATTTGCATGCCATTAGCATGTAGGTGCGCCCGATCCTCGAGGACTTGGCGCTGGCGCCTGCCAGGCAGCAGCCGTCGGGACCGACGCACCCTGCAGCCCGATTCCGCAGCAATGTGGCTCCCCACCTCCTCCCCGTACATATCCCTGGTGGTCCAGTGGCCGAAATGCCCAATCTGCGGACGGTATGTTTAATAACTCTCCTCCTCCCGTTCATCCTGGTGGTCCAGTGGACCAAAATGCCTGATCGCTGGCAGAAAGTAAGCGGCTGAAAAAAGGGCTCAAGTGATGGCGATCGGGCTGGTGGGGGTACACTATGCCCTGTCCGGGGCTGCGAGAACACAGGGACTGGTTTGGGGCCAGCCACAGGTGGCAGCTGCTGTGTTGCGCCCTGCAATACAGCAGCTCACCTGTGGGTGGCCCTCGACTTAAGCCTTTTTTTTGGGGCTCAAAGTCCTGCAGGCACAGGTTGGGGGTTGCGCCTGCACAACTCTGCACAGCCCGGCTGAATATCGGGCTGTGCAGTTTATGCATGGTTCCTCCCCCTCCAGTTGAGCATGCATTCATTTGCATTGCGCTGTTGCTCAGCCTGTTTTCAGTGGCGCAACTGCCTCCTGCTGAATATCGTAGAATGGCGCAATTTAGGACTTGAGCATGGCGCAACCCTTTTGAATATCTGGCCCGATGTGTCATTTTTAAAATCCTGGACATGTGTTTTCATACCTCTGGTGCATAATGACAGTTTGGCCAATATACTATAAATGGTACATGCCATATCTATAAGGCGAATCTTAAAACTAGTATCTTCAAAAGCTGGGGTGAAAATAATAATAAAAAAACGTTTAACAAGCAGCAAACATTTGGCATTGACAAATGCTTGTTCTTAAACATACAGGTTCATACCCATATGTCTCTGATAAAACCTGGCTTTAACACAGAATGTGAAAGTAGGCAGCTTGTTCCAGAAAAACCTGAACTAATTTGGAATCAGTGTGTGTGTGGTGGTGGGGAGCATATACAGAAATGTATTCCTGGTATTGAATTAAGAGTATTGGGCCCTATAACACATTTGGCTGACATACAATAGAAAAAGGGGCAAGACATACAGTATGTGAATCAAATGATTGAGAATCCATGTGAATCTGATTCTATTGTAGAAGAGAAGGTGTACAGTGATTAGGAAATGCCAAAAATTCCAGGTAATGAAACTGTATATGTAAAGGGCACACTCACTCCTCCCAAATTGTCTAAGCAACAAATAAATGTTGAGCCTGTTGTGGAACCTGAAACAGTTACCATTTGTACTGTATACTGTAGTAAAAGGCCACAGCATGTTAGAAAGCTCCCATACAGGATGAAGGTTTAGAGGGCAATTTAAAGAAAAAAAACTGTTTAAATTTTCAGAGGGGGCATGTGTTATGTCTTCAAATGATTTAAAGATTATAAGAAAGGTCAATAGTTTATTAGAAAGTTCCCTTCAGCAACCAATCACCACTAGTCCTCACCTTTTTTGAGACCCAAGTTCCACTTGAAGCAAGAGAGAGACCTGGTAGTAAAACATCCAAAGCAGTGAATAACCCACATGTTTCTAATGTAAACCATCACTTACTGCAGAGAAAGGGTGGAAATTCCTTGGGAAAATCCAGATCCCAACTTTGTGAAGAATACATAAAATGAATAGAAGATAGCTTCCTGCCCCTTTGCATGAGGGTTCTTCTGTCGAAAGTCATCAAGGACATCAGGCAACATTGACCTAAATCCAGAAGAAGAGAAACAGAGACCCACCTGAGCAGCAGACCAAGCAGTGAAACCACAGCAGAGAGCGAGGGAAAAACACCCCTTCATTGGATTCAAGACACACCTCACCTAATAGCTGCCACTTAGCTTAAGTGAAAAAAGTAAGAGGCAGATTGAGGTAACATGGGATTTTTTTTTTAGTCTGAATGTGAGGTGGTAAGGAGTTGCAAATGTTTTAGGCTGTGAAACCAAAGACGTGCACCATGGCTACCTTAACCAGTAGAATATTAAACAGACTCGTGTCCATATAACAAAGAATTCTGGTTTTAAGGTGGGGGGCAGCTGGAAGACTAGGTGGACTGGGTATCCATATGACAACACATTGTAATCAAGAGAACAGATGTTGAAACACAGAAAACAAAGAAACAGAGAAACTTTTTACAGGCAGAAAAATACTGGAGTCCATCTAATCTGTGCTGTTCCTACCTTTACATGCCTACCAGCCTTGCACTGTACATGCACAACTGGGACTCCTGGGACTAGATTTATAGCCCATCCAGGAACGAAATCCAGTGCTGCAGCCACCACTGCTGGATGAAATCTCTGCACCTGCAGGGCTTTGCATTTTAAGCCGGTGGAGTTTTTGTATGGGGGATGTTACGCCTAGTCCCACCAGGCATAACATTTTCCCACAGCTACACTGAAAAAACAGCCACAAGCTGCATAAATCATGGAGCCAGTCATAAACCAACTCCACCTTTGAAAATACCAAGGCTGTGGGGAAAAACTGCGGCTCTGCAAGTGGCAACGCAGACTCTGAAAATCTAGCCCCTAGTGGCAGCTCACCATCTCTTTCCTCCCTTAATCTCCTCCCCCCACTTCAATCAGCTACTTATGTTTGCCCGGTCCCCTCTTCAACCCCTCTGCGGTATTCATTTACATCACCCTTGGGCAACCAATTCTACTTGTCCTTCACTCTTTTCATGAAGAAATGTTTCTTTGTATCCTTTCCAAATCTCCAGCCATCAGTTGATACTTGTGTCCCCTTGTTTTGGACCTTCTCGAAATTCTTCAAGATTTGCTGGCTGTCAACCCTGTTTATTCCTTTAAAGAGCACCTCTTCTGGTGCTTCCACCCAACACATATAAGGAAGCTTATGTGGCCCCAAGTCTAGTGCACTATAAATTTCAAGTTATTGCTCATGGTATTTAGGGAGGGAAGGGATCATATTTTGGCTCCATGGAGCCGACAGCCTGACCTTGTTAGTTGAGCAGTGTGGCCTTGATTTGTCATATTGGAACTCTAAAGTATACTAAAAAGCACTTAAAAAAGGTCCCTAGTGTACTCTATGTAGCATGCCCCTGTTCTCTCCCTGTACTGACATAAAATGTGCTAGCATGGGGGCATGCCTCTGAATAGGGATGTGGAAGGGATAAGGCTCATGGCTCCATGAAGCCAAAATACAGTCCCTTCCCTCCCTAAATACCAGCAGCAATAACCTGAAATTTATATTGTGCTAGACTTGGGGCCACATAAGCTTCCTTCGATATATTTTTTTTGGGGGGCGGCAGAATTTTAAAAGAGCAACAAAGGTACTCGTTAAGAAATGTGAACATTTCTATTATGTCACTTCACTCCATACTAGTCTCTACTGAGTACATATTGCGGCTGCATGATTGCTCCTTAGATGATTTCCCCTGCTGCTCCTGAATCCTCTTTGTCACTCTTTTCTGCACAGACTCCAGCCTCTCCCTGTCCTTCATTAAGTGGAGGCTCCAGTAGTGCACACAGAACTCTGGTGTGGTCCCTCAAGAGATCTGTACAGTGACAGAATCACATTCTCATTTCTACTGGAGAACCCCCTTCCTACTCACCCTAGATTCTGTTTGTTCTTCCATATGCCTTATATCTTGAACTCCCTTGAAGATTCACAGATCTCTAAAGGTTAACTTTGTGTTAATGTATTCACACTTTCTAGATTTCATTTGCTGCCTAGACCTGCTTGTACCAGAACATGTGCTGCCCTCATGAATACTGAAATGTGGAGACTGCCTAACTCCAGTCCTGGAATTGTTACTGGCTCAGATTTCAAAGGAGGTGTTGCTGGCTTGAAAGTGGTGCCCGCTGCATGTGAGTTGGTGGCCATCTTGTGTGCAGTGTTGGAGAGGACAGGACCTAGGAGCACTCACTGCTCACCCACCTGAACTACAGTAAATGAACACTTTTACATTCAACCCCACAGTAAGCAAAACATTTTATATTTGCCCTGGTGCCTTTGCCTGTCAGTCACTGCACGAGGTGTATTCTGTCCGCCTTGGGGTGAAAACATGGTCTTTTAGACCGAGTAAGCAATGAGTACCAGTGAAAGTTTAAATAGCAGTTTTCTAAACCTAAGTGAAGCAAGCAGAGATTTACTGTAAGTAATAAAGTGACACTGTGAGAAAGGAGGAATAAGTGTGGTCTGCGTGGACAGAGAGTTGCGGCGATCAAAGCAGCAGATAGCAGGCAAGAAAAGTAAGTAGAGCGTGAAGTGAGAGTGTGAACCAGCAGAACCTAGGAGGTAAGGCAGTGAGCAAATTGGGGCTGAAGTTTTTCTCCACCCTCAGGGGGAGACCAGCACCCTGGCCAGCTTAGTGTCCTCCACCACCTTTCTTAACACCTATGAACTGTGTGAAACCTGATGACTCTGTGCTAAATGTATGATTCCGAACATGTGCCTGCTGTAACTACTGTATATCGATGCCAATGTGTGTATATGTATCTGTTGTAACTACTGTATATCGATGCCAACGTATGTGTTCTCTGTAACTAATTCCGGGTGGCCCCTGAAAAAGGGACCTCAGGTCTCAGTGGGTTTACCCGGTTACCAAAATCTAAATAAATAAATAATAAATAAATAAGCCTGCTGGAGATCCGGCTACTAGAACATAAAGATGTTTAACAGCATTGGACTCAGCACTGATCTCTGAAGGATGCTGCTGCATACTCCTGCCCGCTGGCAGTAGTACCCATCCACCAGTAACCTCTGTTTCCTGTCCCAAGCCAGTTAGCAATCCATCTCGTGTAAGTCTTGTATATACCACACTGGTATACTGCAGGTAAAGTACATGCCTGTTTTTTGTGTGGTGGGGATAGCATGCCTGTGTTTCTGTGTTATGTGAGAGCGGGTGTGTTTGAGCACATGTGGATGTGTACATACCCAGCAGCCCTAAAACATTGGAGGTTGGTCTAGTTAGAATTTAGAAGCAGGGTCAGGCATGGCCTTTCATTGGATGGGAGGCCTCCAATTAACACCAAGTGTTGCAGGAAGTGGTGCTGGTATCTCCACAGGGGGCACTCTCTCTTCATGCTAAATTTCCATATTTCACATCTGCAGAACTCCACAGACTATTGACAACATTTCAAGGAATTCTATCATACAAAAAGACACAAGATGCACAGGGAAAAACAAGTCAGGAGTCAGTGGCTCAGTAGGTAGCACACTCGCCTCTGAGGCCGGGAGATCAGAGGGCTGTGGGTTCAGTTCCCACATCTGGCACTTGGGTTAATATCCCAGTACTGACACTGTAGTGCAGCATGAGAGGGGTGCTGCACTTCTGAGGTGCCGTCTTTCGGATGAGACGTTAAACCGAGGTCCCATCTGCCTGGATTGGTGGTAGTTCAGGTGGATGTTAAAGATCCCATGGCATTATCGAAAAGAGTAGGGGAATTTCCCCGGTGTCCTGGCCAAATTTCCCTCATTCACTAAAAATACCACCAACAGCTTAATCTGGTTCAAGGTCAGTTGGCATTCATCTGTATCCCCCTCCACCGGGTCGTGCCTGAAAATAGGCAGGATTTGTCTAGTGCACTTACCCGGTCAACAAAAGCTAAATGAATAAAATAAAAAGGAGAAAACCAAAATCGCAATAATTTTTTCCTTTCTTGTGGGGAAAAAAGTAATTATTTACCAACAAGCACTAAGTCCTCAACCTGCACGAAAAAACAAACAAACTCAGGTCATAGGAAAACATGTTGTTAGCTGCCAACATCACAAAATGTAGAATTTCATGAAATGTTTTCTCAATTTTGGCCGAAAAACACAAGTTCAGAAATTTTGCACCACTCTGGTTAGGGGGATATAGTGTTGTTTAGGGTATCATTCTTTAATGAAATGTTAAACTAAGGTTTTGTCAGCTTGTTCTGGAGGGCACTAAAGATTCCATGGCACTTTTTGAGAAGAGTAGGGGAACCTCCATGTCCATACCAAATTTCTCCCATTTGCTGGCTCAGTTACAGTGTAATGTAGTTTAATATTTATCAGTTTGCATCTGAACAGGGAGAATGGAAAGTCATTGTTTACCAAGGAAACACTTGCATGAACAGTAAAAGAAGGGGACAAGACTTTCTATAGCTACATTAGTTAAAGGAGAAAGTCCAGAGGGGGTATTGCTAAGATCAAAGGGGATAAGGGGGAGTGTGTGGAGGAGGACCAAGGAAAAGCATTTATTTTAAATAGATACTTCTGCTCAGTATTTATTGAGGAGATGGTAGGGCAGGGCTCACAGCTCAGTACCATGGACACAGGGGGGAAGGAAGCATGCACAAGTCCTTTCACAAATGAAAGGGTCCTACAAGAGCTTACTTAGCTCAGGGTGGACAAGGAAATGGGACCTGATGGCATACATCCAAGGGTACTAAATGAGCTAAGGGTGGAACTGGCAGAGCCATTAGCAGAACTGTTTAGTGAGTCTTTGAGCACAGGAGAGGTTCCAGAATACTGGAGAAGGGTTCATGTGATCCCGCTCCACAACAGTGGCAGCAGGGAGGAGGCAGGGAACTACAGACCAGTCAGTCTTACCTCAGTAGTGGGCAAGATTATAGAGGCACTCCTTAAGGAAAGGACAGTGCAACACCTGGAATCCATAGGAGTACAGGATACAAGACAGCATGGGTTTGCAACAGGAAGGTCCTGTCAAACTAATCTCATAGATTTCTTTGACTGGGTAACCAGAGTGGTGGACCAAGGGGGTGCAGCTGATGTTGCCTACCTTGACTTCAGCAAAGCTTTCAATACTGTTCCACATAGAAGATTGATTAATAAGCTGGGTAGGCTCAGGGTGAGTCAGAGGCTGGTCAACTGGGTGGCAAACTGGTTGGTGGGCAGGAAACAGAGAGTGGTGGTAAACGGTATACAGTCGGAAGAGATGCAAGTCACAAGTGGGGTACCTCATGGATCAGTTCTGGGGCCAGTCCTCTTCAATATCTTCATCAGTGACATTGCAGATGGACTGGAGGGTAAGGTTTGCCTGATGATGCAGATGACATCAAAATCTGCAACAGAGTAGATGATCCAGATGGGGTGGGCAGAATGAGAAGAGATCTGAAAACCTGGCAAAATGGTCAGAAGAGTGGCAGCTGGGGTTTAATGCAAAGAAGTGCATGATCACACACATAGGGAAGAGAAACCCTGAAGCTACCTGTAGGTTGGGAGGGGAGTTGCTGGCAATCACAAGGGAAGAAAGAGACTTGGGCATCATCATCACAGATGACCTGAAATCATCCAAGCAGACCACTAAAGCAGAAGGTAAGGCTAGAGGGATGTTGGGGTGTATTAGTAGGGAAGTCGTAAGAGGGAGGTAATAATCCCTCTTTACAAGACACTGGTTAGGCCCCATCTAGAGTACTGTGTGTAGTACTGGAGGCCACACCTGCAGAAGAGCATTAACAAAATGGTGGCAGTCCAGAGAAGGGCAATCAAAATGGTGCAGGGACTGCATCAGAAAACATATGAGGACAGATTAACGGAGCTCAATATGTATACCCTAGAGCAAAGGAGGGAGAGAGGTGACATGATTGAAACATTCAAACATCTTAAGGGCATTAACAAGGTGAAAGAGTCTAACATGTTTCAATATAAGAAAAATAGTAGGATAAGAGGGCACAGCATGAGATTAGAGGAAGGCTGATTAATGGGTAATGTGAAAAAGTTATTTTTCACAGAAAGGGTAGTAGATGCATGGAATGGCCTGCCTCAGGAAGTCGTGGATATGAATACAGTGCAAGGCTTCAAACAGGCATGGGATAGGCATAAGGGAGCAATACAGACGAGTATGAATAGATATGCCACTTACAGAGTAAAGGCCTATGGCACATTCATAAGGTAGAAAAAATGGGCAGACTGGATGGGCCTTGCGGTCCTTATCAGACGTCAACTTCTGTGTTCCTATGTTTCTTTGTTTAGTGCACTGACCCAAAATGGCTGCTGTGGTCCACCCTCAAGGTGTCTGAACTTCAGTTACTGTTTGGAATTGAATTTTGCATTGATTGTAAAGTGCTTTGAAATGTTCTCATGCAAGATGTTATATGAATGAATATGGTATGGTGTGGTATGGCATGGCATGTATGGTATGGCATAGCATGTAAGTTATGGTATGTATGGTATAGATTAGCATGGCATGTGTAGTATTGTATGGTGTGGTGTGGTGTGGCATGGTATGGTGTGGTGTGCTGTGCTGTGGTATGGTGTTTGTTTTTTGGTGACTAGGTAAGTACACTAGACAATGGAATGCCTATTTTCAGGTACAGCCTGGGAGGGTACAAGACAAGTAACCAACAATACAAAACTTTAAAAAAGGCAAAATACACAATGACTGAAGCAATCAACAATGCACAATACTGAACTAAGTAAAGTACACAATGAAAATTTAAGTGAAGGAGCACATCAGCTAAGGAACAGCCGGAGGCAGGGTACCATGGACAAACACAGTAAGTGTAGCGACAGGCACAGAGGTACAACAATCAGTTCATAATGGTAACAAAGAGTTGTGCAGCAATGATATTGAAACAAGAATCTAGGCAAACTGGACAGTCCATCCTCACAGAGGGAGTGAGTGTATAATAGCCAAGGGGTGGTAGGTGGGGTTAAGTGTAGGTACAGACCATGAATTGAAGGAGATGAACCTTCAGAGCTGCCATGAAGGATGGCAAGGTTGGACAGCTGCATACATTGGTAGGGTGGTAGTTTCACAATCTTGGGGCAGACGACGAGAAGGCCTGGCCACCCATTTTGGTCAAATGGTTGGGATCGACCAGGGAGGGGGTATCTGTTGGTCAGAATGTGTAGGTCGGTTGAACTCCATCTAATAGTGATATTGTGGTGGCTGGGGAGGCAGACTGAGAAGTCTGAAAAGAAAGCATTCTAGAGCATATGAACGTGAGGCAGAGGGAGACAGCCAGCCCAGACTGGAGCAAGGGAAGCAATGATGGGTTAGGAGGGGGGACGACAGGGTAAAGCGGCAGATGTTGTTGTAAGCAACATCTCATTTATGGAGTGATGTTTTGGGGCATTACTGAGGATAAGTGGGCTGTACTGAAGACAGAGGAGGAGAATGCCTTGGGAAAACGCTGTGTATGCTTCCAGTGAGGAAGTGATGAAGGCAGTGTACCACACCAAGCCTGGAGTTTGTGGATTAGACAATGGCAGAGATGTGAGAGGAGAAATTCAAGGCAGGGTCTAGGTTGACACCAAGGTATTTAAATTTGCTCACTGTAATGAAAGGAGTGCTGTCAGTACAAAGGATGGACAGTGGGCAGTGGCACGATGTGCACTTTAGACCCAAATAACTAGCTGGGGTTTTGGTAGAACTGAGAATTAGGCTATTTGCCACAAACTAGTTTTGTATGTGGTCAAAATCCACATTAATTTAGGCATCGATATGTGAGATGTTTGGGGTGCTGAAGTAGAGAGTGATATCATCAGCATACATGATAATAGAGCATTTGGTGGAGAGAGAGAGGAGAAGCTGTTTATGAAGATGGAGAAAAAGAGTGGTTCAAGTATGGATCCCTGAGATATGCCACAAGTAACTGGTAATAAGCTAGAGGAGGCGTCGCCATGTTTGATGAATTGCTACCTGTCTTACAAATAGAGAACCAGGCAGAGGCATAATAGGAGATGCCAATATCTGTTAACTTTAGGGTTAAAAGGGTATGATCAACTAAATCGAATGCTTTGGATAGGCCTATGAAGACCGCTCCCATAAGTGACCCTCTGTCCGTGGCAGTTTTAATGTCATCTGTGACCTGAACAAGGGCTGTGGTGGTACTGTATTCTTTGATGAGGTGTAAGGAGGTTGTGAGCTGTCAGGAAGCTGGTTAATTTGGAGGCAGCCACCTTTTCTAGTACTTTTCTGAGTATCAGTAGTAGGGCAGTGGGGCAATACTGAGAAATAAGTCTGAGGTTGCTCTTTTTTGGGACAGGGACAATTTTTGAGATTTTCCAGTGGGAGGGGACAACACCAGAAGTGTGAGAGAGGTTAAAAATGTGTATAATGGGGAGGGCAAGTGTAGAGGCACCTAAATAGAGAATTCAAGGCACAATTCCATCTGGAATGGGCTGGAGCCTAGGGGCAGGGAGTTGAATAGTTTTAAAATCTTTTTTTTTTAAACCATTTTCATGAGGAGTGTTGTGAGTAGGTGGTGAGAGGACCAGAGAGAACTGAGGACAGTACCCTGTTCAGCAGGGGGTGGGGAGGGGAAGGAAGAGAGAGGCTCTGAAAGCACTGGCAATGGTAGTAGGTTTATTGTAATGCATACCATTAATAACCATGGCTTTATTTATATATTTTGGGGGGTCACCCAGGAGCCCCTTGATGTGGCTCCAAAAAAATGCATGAATTGCCAGTCATGGCCAGCAACTGTCCCTTATAGAAAGACCATTTTTGCAGAGTGGGTAACCTTTTTGCATTTATTGCACAGTTGCCTGTATAAGAGCCAATCTTATGGCTTGGAGGTCTAGCTGGTTGAGACTGAACCCTGAGAAGACTGAAGTGCAGGTGGTGGAGCCCAATTGAAGGGGGGGGGAGTGGAGGTCTCTGAGAGGCAGACTGGGCTTTGGCTCATCCTCTCTAGGTTATTAACCTCCACCAAGGTGAAAAATCTGGGAGTCATTCTGGATAATGAGTTGACACTGGAGGCTCAGGTGGCAGCAGCAGTCTGGAGTGGCATTTATCATGCTCCTGCACCCTTATGCCCTGGGACGTCCAGTCCACTTTTCCAAGGAAGGCCTCCTGGTAGTCCTAAAGACGAGATTAAAATAATCCGGAGACCATGCATTTGAAGTGGTAGCCCCAGTCCTTTGGAATTTGTTGCCCAGGACTCTGAAGGAGGTCTCCTCGGTAGAGGCTTTTAATCGTGGTCTAAAAACTTTTCTATTTATGAAAGCATTTGGGGATTACCTAAAGTTGATTGGCTATACAGAGGATATACAATGGCCTGTGTTCAATTATGCCATCTAATTCCATGAGTGAGGCAGCAGGACCATAACTCACAAATGGCAAAACCACGAGTGAGTTATGAAAGTCCTGCCCCCTCATGAATCCTGGGAAAAACACAGTTACTGCAGGATGCCCAGATTCCTTATTCCTTGTCAACATTAGCCAACTCTTGTATTCATGATGTAAGGCAGATTTTAAAATCCAGGCCTCAACGATGGGATTGAACTTTCTGTATTTCTTAAAAAATCCTAATACACCCACTAGGGTATCCCAGCCTCTTTTATGGTTCTATGATGTACTGTTTAAATATGTTTGTATATGGAAGTGATTTAATCAATTTATGCTGATAGTGCCCTATTAATATATGCAGATAGTATTCCATTGATTTTTACATCAGAAATAGTGTTGTGAAATGTTTATGTCTTTGGCACTCCAGTATTATGAATGGGAATTTTATGGTATTTTTTTCAGGTGCTGTTTATCTACACATATAAAACAAAATTCAGGAAAGTGTATTTACTGTCCAGGTGATAATTTTTAACATGTGTTATTTGTCCAACTTTTATACACATCTTTTCATTTTAGATGTTTCTTTAGCATATAAGTAACTGTTTTGTGCACTTTATGCTTGTATTGTTAGTACATAACTTAAATTATCATACTTAAATATGTGGAATTCACTACTCCTGCCACTCCTTGATGAAGCACTGAGAAAAACCAGTTGGAGCAAGAGGTTTCCTAAACTGTGGCTTTTGCAATAAAAAGGTTTTTGCACCTTATTCATATTTGGTGTTTGACTGCATTTGTTGGAGTTGGTGGATGGTGTGTTAATTCTGTTTCTGCTCGTATTGCCTTTTACTGTTCATCAAGCTGTGGGACGGCTCTGTATTGTGTTTAGATTTTAAAATCTATAATATATATCAACAAAGGGGGAACCAAACTCTAGGTACTCTTCAAAATAGCTCTCAAAAGCTACCCATGTGAGAAAAACAGATGTAAGTGTTTTGCCTAAAAACATACTGTAGCTATTTATTTGTAATTATAAAATGGGTAGGAAAAATCTTGCGTCCTGATTAGCCAAGAAGATTCTGAAACCATGGGTTTCAGGAAAAGAAACACAAGGCTTCACACTTCTTCCAGCAGTCACGATGCAACACACTGCAATATTATTGCCTCCAAACAGTTTAAAAAAAAGTGAAGCAGCCATGTTTGAAAAATAAAAGCAATACTTGCCTTTACTTTACAAACAACCAGAAATGGAAATTACGTACGTACCGTAATTCTTGATCTTCTTGGATGAAGTCTCCACCACTCATTCACACTAATGGGACTATGCTGGAGGTGCTAGGACACCGTGGCAGGCAAAAATCTTCAGGAGGGCTGGCGCTGGGATAGGACTGCACATGCGTGGTGCCGTGAGACTAGCTTGGGCCATATAAGCTATCTTGGCGTTGACCCTCCAACCGCCTCAGTACCTTTTCAACTGAAGAGGTACAGCATAAACTAACAAAAGAAAACCTAACTCTAACTTCCAGGCATATGAAGGCCCAGATGACCCATGTAAGAAGGGTCAATTCAACAATGTCTTCACAGCCCAAACAACAAGGAAGTGAAGACCAAAACAGAATGAGTGAGCTCGGGGGATGGTGGGTGGGCGTGTGAATGAGTGGTGGAGACTTTGTCCGAGAAGATCAAGAATTATGGTAAGTACGTAATTTTCATATCTTCCTGGACTAAAAGTCTCCACCACTCATTCACACTATGGGAAGAGTACCAAGCTGAAAATCAAACTCCCAAGTAGGGCGGTAGGAGACAGAGCTCACTCTGGACAGAAGTCCATAAGGACTGTCTTGCCGAAGAAAGTGAACTGTCTGGCATGGACATCCAGAACATAGTGCTTTTACAAAGGTATGCACTGAGCTTCAACTCACTGCCTTGCAGAAGTCTGCAATGGGTACATTACGAATCCCCACTAGGAAAGCTGCAACCACTCCGGTACAGTGGTGTGAACCCGGCCTTCCAACTTGACCTGTGCCATGGATTAGTAGTGTTGAAGATATGCAACTAACCAAGCAGAAATACATCTCATGGCAACAGGCTGACCCAGCTGAGGCATGCTGAAAGATACAATAGTTGCTCAGATTCGTATCTCTTCATTCTGTCGATGTAGAATCACAGAACCCTCTTTTATTTTATTTATTTATTTATTTATTTGTATTTCAGATGACACCTTTGAGCCAAGGGCTCTTTTACAAAGGTTCCACGTCAAGGCAATAAGGACAATAAGGTACAAAACATAACATGAACATTACAAAGGAACTTACAAAAAAAACAAAACAAGTAAGGTTACAATAATAGCAGCCAAAGGCATTGTCAAGGAATTGTGTTGCGAGTTAATTATACAGTACAAGTCATAGGCGGCTCAGTGAAGCTTTGTTAGGAGTGGGTTAGTGGGACAAGAGAAAGAAGATTGGTGGTGAGGTGGTGGTATGGGAGAGAGAGAGAGAGGGAGGAGGGGAGAAATAGGGAGGGCATTGCATTGGGTATGTGGTAGATGGGAAATAGCAAGGAAGGAGGAATGGGGGGGATGAAAAGGAACAGAAGACAGATTCATCCTATACCTAGTAATGGGGTGGCGTAGGAGAGGAGGAGGAGCTGAGGCAGTGAGGAGGGATGCTTGAGGGTAGTATGCCTGGAGGGGATTATAAGAAGCAGTCACAGAAGGTACTAGCCACGAGGTGTTGATGTAGTTTACACTTAAAAGCACCAATCATGGCAATGTTGGAGATTTCTGTAGGTAGCAAGTTGAACCAGGTGGAGGGTCTGACAAGGTAAGAATGCTGAGCTTGAGAGATCCGGTAGTGAGGTACTGTAAAGTTTAGACTGTCCGATCTTCTAGTTAGGTGGCGGACACACTGCGGAGTCAATATTGATTGGACTCTAGGGGACATAAGGCCCAGTGATGTCTTCTTAGATAGGATGCAGGTCTGGTACTTTAGCCTGCCAGATAGCTGGAGCCAGTTAGCCTGCTCGTAAATGTCACATGTGTGAGAAAGGCGGGCAGCTGAAATAAGGAGTCTACATGCCTTATTAAGGGCTACAGCTATGCGCCGGAGTGCAGTATCAGTAGTGGATCCATAGATAATGAGCCCGTAGTCAATAGTTAAGGTAACAGTGCTCTGGATAGCGAAGTTCAAGGCTTCAGCCATTAGGCAATGTTTATGCTAGTATAGTAGCCCTATGCGGGAGTTCACAGTTTTAGTGATATTGTCAATGTGTTTGGTATATGAGAGGGAGCAGTCAAGGGTCAGGCCCAGATATTTAAACATATCCACCTGCTCAAGGGAGAACGCCTTCATGGTAGTTAATTATGAGCCCATGGTCCTTGTACTTGTGGGTTCCATGGAACAACATTGTTTTCATTTTTTTGTGGTTAAGGATGAGTTTATGTGAGCAAAACCAGTCTTCCACTTCTGTGAAACTTTTCTGTAGTTGAGACTGAATGGAGGTGGGGTCAGTGTGGCAAGTGAAGATTATTGCATCATCTGTATACAGTAACATTCTGTCATGGCAGGAGACAGGGAGATTGTTCAGGAATATGCTGAATAACAAGGGACCCAGGATAGAATCTTGGGGTACTCCAGAGTGGTTTGGTAGGGATGAGGAGAGGAATTCACCAATCCTGACCTGTTGGGTCCGGTTCCTGCAGTAGCTTTGAAACCAGAGGGTAGTTTCACTTGAAAGACCAAGGAGGGATAATTGTTCGAGGATAATGGAGTGATTGACAGTGTCGAATGCCTTAGTCAGGTCAATAAAAGAGGCGCCGACCAACTGGCCATGATCAAGTGCATGATGGATATGTGGGGTGAATTCGAGGAGTGCCATGGTAATGCTGTGCCCTTTGTGGAAGCCATGCTGCTGGGAACATTGCAGGCTGTATTTTACATGGAACTCTGTGAGATGATCAGCCACTATCCATTCCAATGCTTTGGATAGTGGGGGGGGAGGATGGATATAGGCCTTTAGTTGTTAGTTAGAGTCTTGTCACCATTTTTATGCTTTTATGCTTAACATCCAGAGAAATGAAGGGAGTGCTCTCCTTCATTCTGCAGTTGACAAAGAAAGTAGAAAGAAGTAAAACTTGACTAACGGTAGCTGAGCCAGTGACATGCTGTCTACTGGCTCACAATAGACCAAAAATGTGCAGAGGTGTACCTTCAGTGCTGAGTAATGCAGACCTGCATTCGACACCTTATTTGGTGGGCAACTGGAGGGTCCAGATGGGACTTGCACCCCAGAAGGAGAAGGGTTTCCACTTAGCCGTGCAAGCCCTCCTGGTGGAAGGCCTATGCATGGCTTAGAAGATATATGCGATGGTTTGGGAAACCTAAAACTTGCCCACTTCCATTTCCCGAGGAGCTCGGCATGGAGATGAATGGAATGCAGGTTAAGATGGATTAAAGTCCCTGTGTCAGAGGTCTGCTCATAGAGGGAATCACCCCAAGGGAACTTCTGACAAACTGTTGATCAATGCAATCATATCTGCCGAGGCCAGTCTAGGACAATGAGAATCATCCTACCCTCCTGTGCCTACAATGTGTGCAGCACCCTCTGAATTAAGGGAAGAGGAGGAAAATGTACAGGTTGCATCTTGTCTACTGCAGTGAATACATCCTGACAGGAAACACCAGGGTCTGGATTTCTGAAGCAGGATAGAGGCAGTTTTGCACTGAAATGTAACGCAAAAAGAAGCAGGTCTGAACTGCCCCACTCACCAAAAGCGACTGCATGAAATCTGAACTGACGCACTGTGCTCGAGGTACCACTGTCACAACCTTACGGCCTTCCTGCAGAGAGGGTGGGAGGGCACCCCATCCTGCTTGCTGATGTAATACATCACAGCTCTGTTGTCCGACCAAAGCAGAATCACTCTGTGGCAGAGGGCATCCTTCAGGACTTTGTTTATAAGATAGGTCTCATCTCTATGAAATTTATGAATAGACGAGGATCCTTCTGGCTCTACACCTGAGTGTGGAGGTCTTGACAGTGAGCTCCCCATGAGAGATTTTGTCCGAGGTTCTGTAATTTTGAACAGAGGATTGCGGATGCATGGTCAGAGACCACTGCTTGCTGCAGGGATGCCCTGAGTCCCAGCATCCACTCAACTGAAAGTGGCCCAAAAGAGTTGTTTTCCATAATGTAATGAGCCATCTGAAGATGTCATTTCTCCCATCCTCTGGAATGAAAAACGATGCCCTGGAGGTATCCAGGAGGGATCCTAAGAAGAGGAGCTGCTGGGAAGATGAAACTGGCACCTTCCCTGAATCGGAAAATCCCCTGAAGAGGACAACTGAGAATCTTTGGCAACTGCCTCCTGTGTCTCTTGGCCCGGATGGGCTAGCTAGGAGCGAAATGTCCAGGAAGTGAATTCTTGAACACAGAGGTTTTGGTGAACTTCTCCCTGAACAGGCACTTGTTTAACCTTCCAAGGTCAACAAATGGCGCATGCTACCTGTTATCTTGGAACCAAAAGCAATGGAAATAGGAAGGTGTGCTCTGTTCTGCTGTGGAACAACTTCTACTGCCCAGTTCCCACAGAGGCCCCATATCTCAGAAGCAAGAGAATGTGACTGAGAGGCGGACAGACTGGGTTGCTGTCTGGGTGGAAGGTCTGGGGAAATCTGCAAAATTGGGAGAGTATCCCTCTCGCACAATTCGGATGACCCATGTGTCCACTGTAATGGACTTCCACTGGCTGTACAACTGAATTAGACGCCCCCCTACCACTGAGAGGCATCCCCAGATGTTGGTACAGGTCACTTTGGGGCCCTGTGTCCTCTACCGGATTGGTTCCTGATAAAGGCACCTAGGCCTTTACCTTGAAAGGACTGCCTGTATGAGAATGTCGAAGGTCCCGTCCCTCTGAGAGGCAGCAGACGCCGCCTGCTGTTTAAATGGCAGCCGTATTGTTCTGAGTGGTCCCCAGAATTCACCCTGAGGGCCGAACAGATAAGTACTGTCAAGGAGACGTTAACCACCTGCTGCCGGCAGCAGCTGCCCTAGAGGCAGAATTGTAGGCATCCACTAAAGCTTCCAGCTGATTATTGGGCTATAAGCCTCTAGCAATGGAGCGTTAGATTCCGGGAGGCTCTCGACCATTGCATCGAGTTTGTTCCACAGGGTGTACTCGTACTGAGGAATGTAGGAACTCAAGATGTAGAAGTCTGCTTTGGTTCACAGATGAAGACTGAAATGTTATAATGGACCCCATATCCCTGAGGAAAAAGAACTGGAAAGCAGATCTTCCATCACACTGATAATGAAAGCTTGCATTCCATCCCATAAAATGAGTCATCCACTGTGTCTTTGACAAAATGGAATACGGAGAGACTCATCCAGATCCACTTCTACCCCAGAATAACCTCCAAAAGGCAGGTCTAGACCAGGAACACTGGAGATGCCACCACCTGGATCGATGAAGAGTTCAGTGCCATCCGCGGCATCCGGCACCAGACCTGGTGCTGCACCTGGTGCCAGATCCGACGTCAGACCCGGTGCCAGATCCAGAGCCAGATCCGGCGCCACACCTGGCGCTGGCACCACACCTGGTGCTGGCACCACACACAGCGCTGGCACCACACACTGCGCCGGCACCACGCACAGTGCCAGCACCAAACATGGCACCAGCACCAAACACAGCACTGGCACTACACATGGCACCAGAACCGCTGCTAGACCTGAGGAAAAGGGAGAATGAAAGCAGTACCCATGCCAGCCCCTGCAGGGAAAATGGAGAGGGGGTTAGGCATGAGGAGTCAGCGTCGATGGCGTTGGCACCGGAGAAGGCACCATGAAAATCCTGGCCCGACCGACCTGGCTGTGGCCCAGAGGTGAAACTGCTCACCGGACCCCATCAAGGACAGAGACGGGATTTGGTGTCGAAGATCGTGGCTGTTAAGAGCGGAGCCACAGAGGCACCCACCGGGGTCGGTTCAGGCCTACCACTGACGATTCCCGTGCAAACATACCAGAGGGCGGCCTCAAGCAGTACCGATTCTTCTTCCACTGACAGGAGGAAGAAGAGCATGAGGACAAGCGGAGCAGGGTCCCAGAATCGCTACTATTGTCCTTTGGGCAGACTGTCCTCCCCCCCAATCACTGGACTGTCCATAGTCGGACCCCCCCTCCGCAAAGGGCAGCAGGCCAGACACAGCCCCGCTGCCATCACAGCTTTCAAATGAAGTCTCCCTACCATCACCGCTACTGTCTAAGGTTAGCTCCATTGATGGCAGGCTGAGAATTTCTTCTTCTTCTTCATCATCTTCTGTTCTTTTTTTTTTTTAAATAAGAAAAGAACACTAAAAATGGTAAGTTAAATGAATACTGAACGGCTATAGCTGCTGTCACAGAGATGAAGACTTGACTCCCGGCAAGTGTGTGATGTTGTCATTGAAGCGCACTCGACGGTGGGAGAAAAGAAACTGAGGCAGTCGGAGGGTTGATGCTGAGATAGCCTATACGGTGCGAGCTAGTCTCGCAGTGCTGCGCTTGCGCGGTCCTGTCCTGACCCTCCTGAAGATTTTTGGCTCCCACGGGGTCCTAGCGCTTCCGGCGTAGTCCCATTAGTGTGAATTAGTGGTGGAGACTTTTGGTCCAGGAAGATTTTTTTTTTTAATCACCCCACCCCTTCTTCAACAACTTAACACAGTTAAAGATAAACAGGATGCCCTCAATGTTTTTTGCCTTTTTTTCCTTACTTCATAAATTTAGGGCTCACTTGCTCCACTGTTACAGCCTCTCCCAGTTAATCTGTCTCATTCCAGGTACCAAGGGTGGGCCACATGAGCCACTTGATAATCTGGTGCAGGGTTCTGGGACAAGGACAGGTGGGCAGCTGGAACCACTTTCATCTTTGTTACCAATAGCGTGCTCCGGAATTGGAACACCGAGAGATGGAGAGAGTGCAAGACTGTCACATTTTTATTTAAAACAAACCTCGGAATCCCCCTGAAACAGCATGTCACATTGTTGTACTACAGATGCTACAGCCAGGGAGCAGAAGTCAGGACTACAGCAGGAGGGGAGTGGGCTGCAGGAGGAATATGCACAATAGAATGCCAGTACACACCAGGGATGCAGCAAAACAATGGGACTCAATGTGTTCCTTGTAGCTAAAAATCGGAGGTGGGTGCTGGATGCTGGGTGGGTACAGGGGGAGAACAGTGACCACAGAACTCATAGCACCATCTAGTGGCACATCCCTGGAAAACCAGGTTTTAAAGCAGCAGTGCATGAATATGGTGAAAATTTTGACCTTTACTATTTTATTCTATTTTAGATTGTCCCTTATCCACTGACTTGTATGATACCCTCCTTTCTACAATTTGAGTCTTCTTTAGCACTTTTTTTCCACATCTACATACGAACATATGAAGAAGCCAGCAGAAGAAGGCCATTTGGTCTATCAAATCTGCTTGTGTTGCAGGGTGCACAGCTTGAGCTACTGCCTTGCCCCCTCTCCCCACTCCTCCCATCCTCCCTACCCATGACCCTTACCCTCCCCCTATACCTGTCCCAGCCTTTCTTAAAGCTACCCACTGTCTTCAATGAGATTACCTCTTCTGGCAGTGCACTCCAAGTATCCACCACTCTCTCTGTGAAGAAGTGCTTCCTGACCGCTCTCCTAAACCTCCCACCCTCCAGCTTAAGACTGTGCCCCCTCATGTTATGGCTGCCAGTCAGCTTAAAGAGACTCTCCTTATCAACCTTATTCATCCCTTTCATGTACTTGAAGGTCCCAATCATGCCCCCTCTCTCTCTCTCTCTCTCCAATCTTCCAGGGAGTACATGTTCAGTGCCCTCAACCTCTCCTTGTATGCCTTACCCTGCTGACCAGCTATCATCTTTGTAGCCCTCCTCTGGATCTTCTCCAGCAGGTTAATGTCCTTTTTGAGGTGTGGGCACCAGTACTGAACTCCATACTCTAGATGCGGCCTTACTAGTGACCTGCACAAGGGCAGTATAACCTCCTCTCTCATACTACTGATCCCCCTAGATATGCATCTCAGCATCTTGTTTGCCTTTGCTGCTGCTTTCTTGCACTGCGTGGAGTGCTTCAGGTCACTAGTGATCATCACTCCCAGGTCCTTCTCCTCCTCTGATGCACATACTCGGACTCCACCCAGGTAGTACTCTGTCCTAGGATTCTTGGCTCCAATGTGCATAACTTTGCATTTCTTGGCATTGAAACCAAGCTGCCAGATCCTGGACTACCTCCCTAGCTTTTCCAGATCTTCCGGTAGGTCCTGTATCTCTTCAGCTGTGTCCACTCTCCCACAGAGCTTGGTGTCATCCACGAATAGGAATAGGAATAGAACAGGTCTTCATCAGTATTCCCAACTGTTTTTGTACATCAACCGTTTAAAATCACTTCTGTTGTGACTAAAATGAACTACTATGCAGCAAGCAATGCTACCTGACCTTATGGAACAATATGTGTTCAAAAACAGCTTCCAATACTGATGAAAACTTGGTCCAAGCCATATTAAAAGGAGCACTCCTTTTATTGTTTCATATGTGAAAAAAGCACTAATGTAGACTCAAAATGGAGAAGGAAGGGTATCATACAAGTCAGGAGATAAGGGACAATCTAAAATAGCATAAAAAGTATAGCCTTGTACAGGTCAATATTTTCACCAGATTCATGCACTGCTGCTTTAACATAAGTGAAATGGACTACTTTTTACTTCTAACACACACAGAAAGCCCTCTGAATGTATTGAAATATACTTTTATTTTTTCAATTGAAAAACCTAATTTTATAACACCGGGTCCATTTTATAAGCGCAATAAGACACTCCAGGACGTTAGTTTATTTTCCTGATTCACACTTTCATATGGCTGAAGGCACTAGTTACAGGCACCTCTCACAACGTGCCTGGTCATTTTCTGGAAAAGAAACCCACACCCTGTCATGTCTTATTGTTTACACGTGATACCATGCTAAACATCAGCTCTGTAAGCACAATGAAGGTGTGAACTGCTCTTCTGTGGAATGTTTTTCTGTTGTTGCACAGGTATTTCTGTGACTGAAATGTCTGTTAACACCCTGTGATTGAAACGTCTGAAAACAAACACTGTTGCCTCCTCCAGGTCACCCAAGAAGATAGGCTTGGTTTTCCAGTGGGCTTAGCCAGTTATCAAAAACGAACTAACTAAATAAATAAACATCCTCACAAAACTTAATGAAGCCTCCATAATACTCATGTGTCAGGTTGGATAGTTTAAGCCTTCGTACCATGGCAGCAGCATCGATGCAGCTATGCTCAAGCCAGAAGTAACTGCCACCACATAGGCCACAATGAGATCTGGGATGCAAACCAGCATAAATATGAATGGAATCATCAACTATGGAAAAAAAGAACACAGACATGATATGAACATTTTTATACCTCAGCAGCAAAATCACATTCACTTATTTAGAAAAAAAGGTTAATTAAATACAAAATCTATATTAATTAATGCTATCACTGAAATATATAGAACATCCCGTGTACCGTGCACCTCTACTTAATGTTTGGCATTTTAATAGCTCATTAAAGTAGCAAAGCGGAGAACAAACAAGAGAGAAAAAAAAGCATTTCAGTAATTTTGCCTTTTAAACTTTATTCTGTTTTTCAGTTCTTTTGCATCAGTTTTTTTGCTATATGAGAAAAATAAAAAATAAAAAACGTTTTGAAGCATTAACTGGAGGTGTGCATTGGATTTGAATCACAATTCCTGATTTTCTCAGCTGCAGCACAGCTTACCCAACAGCACACATTTCACCAAATAATATAATACATTTTTTTTTGTTCAGTGTCATTCATACAAAGTGTACCTCAAAAATGCTTCATGTTTGCAGGGGGGTTGGGGGTTGTAAACTCCGAAACATAAAATACAGTATATAAAATCGAGGTAATACAATGTATTCCAATATAAACAGCATGGAGACTGTTTATAGTAGGTATTGTATAAGGCATTTGGTACAGTAGGTTAAAGTAACAAGCATTTGTCAATGCCGAATGTTGCTTGCTTGTATGTGCTGTTTAGGTATTTGGAAGTGATAGTTCCATGCCTTCCTCCCAAGTCATCCACTGTGTCTTTCCGCTCACTATTCACAGAAGAGTGGGAGGGGCAAGGGCCACAGCAGTACAGCAGTTGCCAAGGGGGTGAAGAGGTGGACAATAGTCCATTCAAAGGCAAAAGAGTCCTGCAGGAGCTCACTAAATTGAAGGTGGACAAAGCGATGGAACCAGATGGCATCGCCCAAGGATAATAAGAAAACTGCGAAGGAGATAGCAGTACCTCTGACAGTCATGTTCACTGAGTCATTAAACATGAGTGAATTGGAGGAGGTACATGTGGTCCCTCCACAAATGCAGCAGCAGGAGGAGGCAGGGAACAATAGGCCGTTCAGCCTCACCTCAGTAGTGAGGAAAGATCATGGAGGCATTGCTTAAAGAAAAGATAGTGGGGCATCTAGAAGCCATGGGGCCCAGGACCATAGACAACATGGATTCACAGTGGGGACATCATGTCAGACAAATCTGGTTGATTTCTTTGACTGGGTGACAAAGGAAGTGAATCAGGGTGGGGCAGTGGACAATGCTTACCTTGATTTCAGCAAAGCCTTTGACACCATCCCATATAGGAGTTGATAAACTAGCTGGGTAGGCTGGGCATGGGGGAAAGGGTGGTAAACTGGGTTAGAAACTGGCTAACAGACAGGAGGCAGAGAGTGGTGGTAAATGGTGTGCAGTCTAGGGAGAGGGGATGACCAGTGGGGTGCTGCAGGGATCGGTCCTGGGGCCAGCCCTGTTCAATGTCTTCATTAGTAACATTGAGAATGTCTGAAGGAATTTTTCACCAAATTTTCAAAATAGCCATTTTAAGACCTCTGCTCATGAACAGTGTCACTGTGATTTTCTTAATCTGTCCCAAACATTGACTGCGCACATCGAATGCGCCATTCTGCACTACATGCACGGAAACACATTTTGGGTGACATGTGAAAATGACAGCTGTACTGCTCATAAGGAGGTGTGGTAAAATGGCAATGTTGAAAATCTGGAGTACAAATATTAAAAATTTGCGAACTTACAAGCGTGGGTAGGAACTGCGCAATGCACACTCGTAAAACAGTCATTTTTAGGAATTTTTTCACCAAATTTTCAACATAGCCATTTTAAGACCTCTGCTCATGAACAGTGTCACTGTGATTTTCTTAATGTGTCCCATACCTTGATTTCGCAAACCGACTGCGCCATTGTGCGCTACATGGGCGGAAACATGTTTTGGGTGACATGTGAAAATTGACAGCTATACTGCTCAAAAGGAGGTGTGGTAAAATGGTAATGTTGAAAATCTGGAGTGAAAATATTGAAAATTCGCAAACTTACGAGCGTGCGTAGGAACTGCTCAACACACGCTCCTAAAACAGTCATTTTTAGGAATTTTTTCACCAAATTTTCAACATAGACTTTTTGAGAGTCCACCTTATGAACACTGGCAGTGTCATTTCATTAATTGGTCCTGAAAGGTGATTTCACTCAGTGACCGTGAAATCACCCTTTGGGCCCGATTAACGCCATGACAGTGCAAGAATTCATGAGGAGGGGTCCTAAAAACCCCATGTTGAAAATTTGAGCCCAAAATTCCCAAAAATGCCTGAGATATGCAACAAAGTTGAAAAAACCCTATTTATTCCATTATACAGCTTACCGGCATTTCCTCAGTTCGTGGTCGGCTTTGAAGAGTGCAGACGTGTTCCCGGTCCACCGAAGATCGTCACGCCGCGCTCTGGAGGTAAGTATGGGTTGGGGGTGTGTGGGAGGCAGGGTGCACAGTGGGTGAGTGCGGGTTGTGGGAGGGGCAGAAGAAGCGCTGAGGGATAGTTTTTGTATTTACAGGGTTTTCAATAAGATGGCCGTTTGTACTGGGGTGAGCTCCCAGCGTGGCAGCTGAAAAACTGTTTGGGGGCTGGAGCTGACAGAGATTGGGCACCCTGTCAGCCATAACAAGCTTTTGCCCGCACTAGGGTGGGCTCCCAGCATGGCACCTGGAAAGCTTTGGAGGCGGGCATGCAGCCATGGAGCGCGGGGATTGGGCACCCCGTCGGCTATAACGATTTTGCCATGCTGGGTAGGCTCCCAGCGTAGCACCTGGACTAACTTTGTGGGGGACGTGGAGCCGCGGGATTGGGCACCCCGTCAGCCATACAGTGTGTGCGTGGGGGTGCATCAGCAGCATACGGTATGTGTGCTTGCGTGTGTGTGGGGGAGAGCTCTGTTCACTGAAGCGGAGCTCTCCCTTTCAACTGTACGACCACTGCATTTTCAATTGCTGTCATAGACAGCTGCAGCAGTGATTGGGGAACTGGGGCTGCGCCTGCAAACACACTGACTGAATTGGAAGACTGGTGCCACACCTCCGAAAACTCGGATGATGGCACTATGTTTCTTGCACATGCGTGCAAGCAACATAACAATGAGTGCAGGCAGTGCCAGCTGGAGGAGCTGACTGTCGGCAGCCAGTCAGAGTACGTTAAATAGTTCAGGGATCATAAAGAGCAAAACTGAGAATTACGGGCAAGGGAGAAAAGATAGATTTTTAGGTGAGACTTGAAGAGGGAGGGTGTGGTGGGTAGTTGAAGAGAGGGGTATGTAATTTGTTCCTGATGGCGGGGTCAGTAGAAGAGAAGGATTTAGTACTATCAGTGGAAACACTGGTAAAGGGAACTATTAGAAGAGTGGTGAGAGTGAGAAGGGGTTATGAGGAGACTAGATTGGTGAGATAGACAGAAGCAAGCTCATGAAAGATCCTGAAAATGAGGAAGGCAATCTTAAATCCAGAAGGGAACAGGTAGTCACTGCAGGTTATGGAGAATGTGGGTACCATGGCATGTTTCTTGGTCAAGGACCAGGACAAGAAGCCAGGCAGCATTTTGAACATTTTTAGTTTAGTTTATTTGTTTGATACCAAGTCATTACAACATGTAGATACATACAGTAACAGCAAACATCAGCAGAAAATTTAAAACATTTCTTTGCAGCAATACAATTCCTATGTACACATAAAAATGTTACAGCAAAGTGCATTTAGTTCACTGAGTAGAGATGTAAAGTACTTAGTAAATCTTGAAATAAAAGATGTAAACTGGATGTGACAGGGTTTGGGTCTGGCTACCTAAAAGGCTTATTGTGTGATGGGATCAGTAATGTCCACAACTGAAAAAGTACCAATTTCTTGGTAATACAGAAGATAATGTATGGTCTTTGGTTGATAACCACACTGTATACACATCAAGAGGTTGCCATAACATTGTAAACCTCGAGAGCGCAGCTCGAGGGGTTTTCAGATGTCATGGCAACCTCAAGAAGTGTTTTCGGAGTGGTTGTTAACCAAAAACCATACATTATATTTTATAGTGTATGGGCTACCAAGATTGTGTAATCGAAGATTGAATTACTTTACAGAATATTGATTGTTGTGAGCATTCTGTTTTGTTAGAACATTGATTGTTGTAAGCATTCTGTTTTGTTATACTATTGATGTGACATACTTAAGAAGGGTTAACAACAGAGTGATGTCATAACAATGGCATAACAAGGTTGTAATCTGATTGATTTCAGTAAATAATAAGAGCTCCCCATACATTATAAAAGTCTCCCTCAACAAAGAAAACGAGGAGCCGAGAAAACTGAATCTTTGAATAAGCCAGTTTAATTCTTTTGACACAGAGAAGCGATGAATTAGAAATACAGTTATTTACTGCGCAAAGAAAAGATAAGGTTAAGTGTGTGCACACATAACTACAAGAAACACCTTCCACCTGGAGGAAGGGGTATTTGGACATCCTGAAATGTTGGTGAGTTCTGGTGTGTTTCTCTTTGGTACACATGAATAAACCTTTTTATTTTTAAATTACTTTTGTGAGTGGTCCTATGTTTCTATACATCTGCTAGTCTTTGCATGGCCTTTATGGGAACAGACTACAACCCTGATTTAGCATTCTTTATGCACAGGGAGGATCCAGATGACTGCTTTGCTAATAAAAGTATGTCTCAGTTCTACTCAGTCTTGTAAATATAACCCCCCAGATCTCACATACGCAAACACCTTGATTTATTACTTTTGCGTTTATAGCAATTACAAGGGGGATATCACATAACCTCCATAGTGCCTGTTAAAGCATTTCAGTGCTTGTGATGAAGTATTCATTATAGTACATGTATCAGCCATGGACTTACTCCATCTGGTGTTTGAACTAAAAGGAAGTCCTAGGTTGTGAGTAAATTCTGTGATTGTCTATAAGTGAGCATCTCTTAGATTAAGTTGAATTTTCTTGCTTCTAGTTGCCATTCCAAAGATCATGACTTTGTTTTTATTTATTTATTTTTTTGGTGTTCAGACCGAGTTTTAATCTTTGAGTTATGGAATAAAGCTTATTCAATACTTTTTGATGACCTTTCCTAGTTAAAAATATGAGAGCCAAGTTGTCCACATAAGCTAGTACTGGTATTCTTTTATTAGAGATTTTTGGAGCATGCACCGCTAGATTAATGAATTTGTCTTGGCTCATATTTATAGAGATGTTCAAGAGAGTGGGCGCCAGTACACAGCCTTGATAGATCTCACAGTTAGTCCTTATTAGTCCTTATGATTCCTTATGTTCACCATACAGTAGTGTATGTGTTTTGTCTGATTCCAAGTATCCGAATATAACCTTCTTACTAATACGTGTAAATTCTGACCTATTCATATATCTGAAGTTTTTCCCATAGTAGAGATCTTGAGATGGAGACAAAAGTGGCTGTAAAGTCTACATATGCCATGTACAACGTTTTATTTTTTTTATTTTAATGTATTTCCCAATTAGATGACTTCATAGGAAACAGTGGATTATGGTACCCATCTTTTTCCTGAAACCACATGTGAAGGAGATGTAATGTCATTTAAGTTGATCCTGTTCATCAGTCTTTTCAATAGACCTGCATGAACCTTAGCCATATCGTCAATAAGGAAAATCAGACAATAGTTTGTTGGATCATTTTAAGGCTCTTCTTATAAATTGGGACCACGTATTACCTTGGCATGAGTAAGGCGTAAAACTGTACATACTGTAACAACTTTATTGTATAAATTTGCCAGGACCCAAGCCTGCCAAATACTATCCAACTTACAGAAGTCTGACAGGATATCATCAGGACCAGGGATTTTATTACATTGGAGGTTGTGAGAACATCTGTGACTTCTTCTGTAGTTATCTAAGAAACAGGTTTGATTATTTCCACTATGAAAGAGGCTCTATTTCTGTTATGTTGTAAAAAACATTTTTATAATGAGAAATCCAGACCAAGGGCTGGATGTTAACACCAGCTTGAACCTCATAGTTCTTGGTGCCAGAGACAGCAAGTTTCCAAAATAGTTTTGTGTCATTTTCCATGATGGCATCAAGCATTTTTGTCCCAAAGTTCTTTGTAGTGTAATTCCCTTTGTAATCTCACAAAGTTATTGTAATTTTTTCTTATGTTTTTCAACTCATTTAATTTCTTTTTACTGGATTTCATTTTTACTTCTCTTACAAACGTTGCTAGATTTTTTTTTGCTTACAGTTTTTAATAAACCAGCCCTCATATTCCAGTTTTCTTGGTTTGTTGTTCTTTTTGTATACATCTTTTATTGGTTGCTATGCATTTAATATCTCTTGATAAATATGATCTGGGTGTCCAAAATATCTTGATTTTTTTATTTTATACTGAGAAATTAAGTGATTCTTCTCAGAGTGAGGTATTCTATCCCATACAATTTTTCTACTATTTATTTTACGGAATTCCCCACTCCACTGCAACACCTGATTTCTAGGTTTCTTCAGGACAACTAATGGAAGATGATAACTTTCTGATGTATCAATTATTTTCAGATCTTTATATGTATTAAACAATATGGAGATGAAATAAACCAATTACAGATGCACCATAATGCTGTGAGCAAGAATAGTTTTCCTTCACATCTGAGGGAAACTTATCATTGTAAATAATGATGTCCAATTTTTCCATAAGGGATATAAAACTAGGAAGGTTTCTGAAGTTCATTTTATCCCTTGATTTCCTCTTTAGGAGACCCAGAGTCACTAATCTTTGCTTAGCTTTTACGTCAAAAGATTGTTTCATCAGTCCTGTTCTGAAATTGATGTCTCCCATTATAATAAATTCTGCTCCAAGGTGTTTTTCTATTAAAGGTAGCAATTTATTTCCAATTTCTTTCCAGATTTCACTATTATATATAGCAGAATTACTTAGATGGCATATACATTTACAGTCATAAGCAGAATCCTCTGTATTTTCATCATTAAAACTTCAAATAATATATTATCATCATCAAAATATATTGGGCTCAATTCACAAAGTTTGGCACAAGCTGCACTAATGGCAGCTCGTGCCGATTGCTGGTGCACCAGAGACTCTGTGCCCGATTCACTATTACATAGGGTCTCAGCAGCAAAATCCCGCACCTTGTGGCAACTGAGGCCATCAGCCGAAGAGATGGCACATCTGGTAGGTTTGCCACAAGCTGCAGGCACAGTCTGGTGGTAGCTGTGCCCATGGACAGCAATTAGCACAATGTAAGAACCAGGCACAATACATCCCCTTCCTGGTGTCTAGCGATCCTTCCCCCCGATCCCCAATGTCCCCTGTATGTACATAACAGAATTCCCTGGTGGTCTAGTGGACCCCCCTCCCTATCCACAATCCCCCCCATATATATTTATATTTCTTTCCCTGGTGGTCTAGTGGATGCTCCTCCTTATCCCAGATCTCCCCATATATATTTATATTTCATTCCCTGGTGGGATAGTGGACCACCTCCCTAAAATATTTTTTATTCCCCGGTGGTCTAGCAGATCTCCCACTCCTACCCCAGCAGGCAGTGCCCCACCACCCCATTCCCCCATCCCATCACCGAGCCAGCGACCAGCACAGCCCTCTGCTGTCCACCATGGGCAGCTGCTGACTGAGCTGTCAGTGAGCGCATACTGTATACAGTACAAGCTCACTGACAGCTCAGTTGGTGGCAGGCTATGGATGACAGTGGAGGGCTTTGTTGGACACTGGTTTAGGGATGGGATGGGGGAGTGGGTGGTAGGTACACTAGACCACCAGGGAATGAAACATGTTTATGAAGGGGTGGATCAGAGATAGAGGGGGGTCCACTAGATCACCAGGGAAAGAAATATAAATATTTATGGGGGAGATCAGTATAGGGAGGGGGTCTTAGAACATCAGGAAAGTGTTATAGGGGTAGATCAGGGATAGGAATGGGGTCCGCTAGACCACCAGGGAAAGACATATACATATATGTGGGGGAGATTAGGGACAGGGAAGGGGGTCCACTAGACCACCAGGGAAAAAAATATAAATATTAATGGGGCAGATTAGGGATGGGGGGTCCACTAGACCACCAGGGAACAATATATATTTCATGGGGTGACTGGGGATAGGGAGGGGGACTGCAGTATATGGCGCAAGTTTTCTTACCCTCCCAGAGGACACACTGCTAAGTTCTCTTAGACCAGCCCTGGATGATCTAATGATATTTAGAATTTTGCTATCTGGGAGGGTTTAGTAAATCCCAAATTAGGGGGTTTTGGCAGCCTTCATTTACCACAAGCCCCCTAGCGCCATGCCGCAGCCCATATTATGCTGCATGCAGCCAGAGTTTGATTCAGGCTGCTTTTGTGAATTGCTCCCAGCAGGTCTTTTGGTGCATGCCACACCTTGTTCCATTCCTTGTGGCGCAAGCCCCTGGTGCCTCCAGGAGGGGCTTTGTGAATGAGGCCCACTGTCTCGTAGAGACTAGAGATCTTAACTATGGTCAAAAGGCCACCACTGGGCTGTCCCGTCCCATTTTTAATGACTTAGTGACAGGTATTTGAAATATTTGGTAACCATTAAGATCGCAATCCCTTTGGTGTCTTGCCAATTGCCACATCTTCTGTAAACAGATTATCAAAATTCCTCAGAAAGGGTGTGTAGTCATTGTCTGCAAGTTTGCTCAGATGAACTGCAACATTCCAGCTATAGAAATTTATAGTTATTATTTCTTGCTGTTAATGAGGTATTCATGGTTTCTTTACTTAAATTATCCAAAACCTTACTCTCCTTATGCAAGTTGACCTTGTAACAAGTCATTTGGGTTGGGACCCCAAAATCTCATTATTTTCTGTGGTGATATTATACACCAGCTTGCTAGTCTGCCTGTCTGTCCTGCAGAACAGGCTGAAGAAAGGATAGTGGCACATGTGGAATCCGGAGGTGCTCAGGATCTGAGGCAAAATGGATTCACAGCAGGAAGCTCATGTCAAACAAGTCTAATACATTTTTTTGACTGGCTGACTAGGGAAATAAATCAGGGAAGGGTGGTAGATGTCGACTATGTAGATTTCAGCAAAGCCTTCGATACCATCCCACATAGAAGGCAGATTAACAAGATGGGTAGTCTTGGCATGGGAGACAAGGTGGTGAACTGGGTTAGGAACTGATTAACGGACAGGAGATAGAGGGTGGTGGTAAATGGGGTACAATCTGGGGAGAGGGGGTGACCAGTGGGGTACCACAGGGATCAGTATTAGGACCAGTCTTGTTCAATGTCTTCATTAGTGACATTGCAGAGGGGCTGGAAGGAATGGTCTGCCTGTTTGCGGATGACACCAAGATCTGCAACAGGGTGGATACTCCAGAAGGGGTGCAGAAAATGAAGAGGGACCTGGAGAAGCTTGAAAGATGGTCGGAGATGTGACAACTGAGATTCAATGCAAAGTAGTGCAAAATAATGCACCTGGGTAGAGGGAACCCTGAGGAGAGCTACAGGTTGGGGGGGAGGAGCTGACTGTCACCAAGGAGGAAAGGGACCTAGGGGTTATCATCTCTGATGACTTTAAGGTGTCAAAGCAGTGCACAATGGCAGCAGGGAAGGCCAGTGGCATGCTGGGGGTGCATAGGCAGGGTTTTCATTAGCAGGAGGTGGGAGGTGGTGACGCCATTGTATAAAACATCGGTAAGCCTCACCTGGAGTACTGCATGCAGTTCTGGAGGCCACACCTGTGCAAGGACATAGATAAGGTGACAATCCAGAGAAGGGCAACAAAGATGGTGCAGGGCTTGCACAACAAAACATATGAGGAGAGACTAAGGGACCTCAATATATACTCACTGGAGGAGAGGAGACAGCGAGAGGACATGAGTGAAACTTTTGAGTACCTCAAGGGCATAAACAAGGTGCAGGTGGGGGACCTTTTCCAATGTAGAAAAAGTACTAGAACAAGGGGGCACAATATGAAATTGGAAGGGGCAAGATTAAGAGATAATGTGAGGAAGTTTTTCTGCACAGAAAGGGTAGTCAATGCTTGGAATAGTCTGCCACAGGAGGTAGTGGGGGCAAGCACAGTGGATGGGTTTAAGCATGCCTGGGACAGGTACAGGTACAGGTGTCAGCGTGGCTCAGTTGGTAGCACATCTGCCTCTGGACCAGAAGGTCATGGGTTCTTGTCCCACACCAGGATTTAACTTGCACCTAAAATGCTGGCATCTGAGTGCAGTATTAAGGGGATGCTGTACTGCTGGGGTGTGCCGTCCTTCGGATGAGATGTTAAACCGAGGTTCCTTCTACCCATCCTGGTGTTGTCCTAGTGGTTGTCCAGCTGGAAGTAAAAGAACCAAGGGCACTCTTTGCAAAGAGTAGGGGACATTTCCAGTCTCCTGGCCAACATTCCCCTTCCCATAAACTGGTTCATGCAATTATCCAGGCTGTGTGTGGGTGCTGATGTGCGATATGGCAGCCACTACACAATCAGTCACTTCACTACCAGTCTAGCATTGCTTGTAAAGTGCTTTGGGATACAGTGTGTATGAAAAGCACTATATAAATGCTGATTATTCTTCTTCTTCTACAAGGGAAGCTTGAGAGGAGAGGGAGTGATGAAAAGCCATTGATCACATAGGGTCAGTGGCCACATACAATGTATAGGGCCTACGGAGAGACTGGATAGGCCTAGCGGTCCTTATCTGCCAACAGTTTCTATGTTTCTAACTCTCTCAGATGGCTTTAAGAGGACTGTTTTTACCTTGAAACATAGACTTGGATGGCAGATAAGGACCGCTTGGCCCACCTAGTCGGCCCAATTTCAATACCTATTGGATAAGCTGCAGATCCCAGTTAACCAACAGCCTACTTCTTCCTACCCCTCACCAGAATTTGCCTTATGTCTGTCCCATGCATTCTTGAATTCCTCCACTGTTTTTGACCCCATGACCTCCTCAGAAAGGCTTTTCCATACATCCACCACCCCCTCTGTGAAAATATTCTTCCTCACATTGCTCTTGAGCCGTCCCCCCTCTATCTTCAAATTGTGTCTCCTTGTTCTTGCACATCTGTTTTTCTGAAAGATGCTGCCCTCTTGGACTTTGTTGAATCCCTTGAGGTATTTGAAAGTTTCTATCATGTTCCCCCTCTCCCTCCTTTCCTCAAGGGTATACATATTAGTTACTTTAGTCTCTCTTCATATAGCTTCTGTTGCAGACTCTGCACCATTTTAGTTTCCCTCCTCTGGACTGCCTCCATCCTGTCTATGTCCTTGTCGAGAGGGGGTCTCCAGAACTGCACACAGTACTCCAGATGGGGTCTCCCCAGCTGTCTGAGGGACAACAACTTCCTGTTTTCTACTGGTGATGCCTTTCCCTATACATCCCAGTATCCCCTCAGCCATCCTTACTGACTTCTCACATTGCTTGCTTACCTTTAGATCATCTGATATGACTACCCCCAGGTCCCTTTCCATTTTTTTTGTTGTTAATACCTCCCCCCCCATTGTGTACTCTTCCCCTGGGTTTTTGTTTCCCTGGTACATTACTTTGCACTTCTTCGCACTGAATCTAAGCTGCCATATATTTGACCATTCCTCCAACCTTGCCAAGTCCCTTCTCATCCTTTCCACTCCCCCTCGTGTATCAACCCTGTTGCAGATCTTTGTGTCATCTGCAAAGGGGCATACTTCTCCTTCCAGTCCCTCTGCATGTCACTTACAAAGACATTAAAAAGGACCGGACCCAGTACTGAACCCTGCGGTACCCCACTAGTAGCCCCCCCTTTCTTCAGAGTGGACTCTCTCTTTACTATTACCCTCTGTGTCCTGTTGTCCAACCAATTTTTTACCCAGGCTACCACCCTGGAACCCACTCCCAGGCTGGCTAATTTGTTTATTAATCTTTTGTGTGGGACTGTGTCAAATGCCTTGCTTAAGTCTACGTAGACCATGTCCACAGCCCCTTCCTGGTCTACTACTTTGGTCACCCAGTCAAGGAAATCTATTAGATTCAGCTGACATGACCTTCCCACTGTGAATCCATGCTGCCTTGGGTCCTGTGCCCCGCTGGCCTCTAAGTACTCAACAATTCTTTCTTTTAGAAGTGGGAGGTCAAGCTAACAGGTCTGTAGTTTCCTGCCTCTGCTTTGTTCCCACTTTTATGAAGGGGGATCACATCCACTCTCCTCCAGTCCTCAAGTACCACACCATCCTCCCATGATTCGTTAAAAAGGGTAGTCAGTGATGTCACTAGTTCTCCCCTTAGTTGTTTTAGAATTCTGGGGTAAATCCCGTCAGGCCCCATTGCTTTGTCCACCTTCAGTTTTAGGAGTTCTTTCATGAACCCTTTCTTCTGTGAAAGGACTGGTATCGACCCCCTTACCCAGAGTGCTTCTACTAATTGGATTAGGTACTCCCCCCTCCTCTTCTTTTGTGAATACAGAGCAGAAGTATTCGTTCAGTATCCCTGCTTTTTCACTGTCCCTCTGCCCACCCTCATTGTCCCACACTTGGTCTTTCTTCACTCCCTAATGTATCTAAAAAAGGTTTTATCCCCCATCTTAACTGAGTTAGCTATCTTTTTCTCAGTTTGGGCCTTTGTTATTCTGACTGTCTTCTCCACTTCCTTCTGCTTTAACTGGTACAGTTCTCTGTCCTGCTCCTTCTCTGTATCCTTATACTTCCTGAATGCTATCTTTTTCTCCCTAACCTCCCCCCCCCCACCTCTTTTGAGAACCATAGAGTGTTTTTCTTTTGTTTTGATTTGTTTATTTGCTTCACACAAAGGCTTGTTGCCTCTGTGATGGCAGATTTGATGTTCTTACTGTGTCTTTTGAATCTGCAATGAAAATTCCTAGGGGATCGAATTTATCAGCGTTTTGCAATATTTCTTTTACATTTTTATGATTATTTAAAATTACCTCTGTTTGTTCAGCCCCATTAATTTCTCTGCAGTTTTATAATTATTTAAAATTACCTCAGTTTGTTCATGCCTATTCATTTCTCTTTGCAGTCTTCATACATATAAATTTGCTCCTTTGGGAAATTCATTCCTAGCAGATTTCCCATCAAATTAAACATCAATTAGGATGGCAGTGTAGCACAGTGGTTTAAGGCCAATAGCTGCAAATCTGGTGACATCCAGCAGACCAGACCTGCGTTTGAATCCCACAGCTTCCACTTGCATACTATGTGACCTTGAGCAAGTCACTTAACTTCCCTGTGCTCCCAGGTCACTCCTGCAAAAAAGCTTTCAGCTTAGTGTGCTACTCCTGGTTAAACAACTAAATAAAAAAAAAAATGCATTCCTAGCAGATATCCCATCGCATTATACATCAAATTTCGCAACACAAATTGTGTTTCAAATCCCAGTTTCTTAACTCTAAAAAGAGGCAATTCAATACATTTTGATAACTGGTTCTTTCTGTGATTAAGCAGGAATTTTGGCTCTACAGTGCCGGTTCGACAACCCTTTTGTCAACCGGTGTCTTGCCAACAGGAATCATATCGACCACAAGTTGCAGTTTACATGATTGCTGTGTATCTCCTAGTCCGTTGTTTTTAGTGGGAGGCTTTGCCCATGCCACCGCCCCATTTTTGGATTATCAACTCCAGTCTGATTTGATTTGGGGGGGAGGTGCAGGACTGGAAAACAGTGTGCCTCTGTCTCGGGCACACCAACACAGCGACTGTCGGCAAAGTGTCGATGTAGTTTGCTGTGTTGGTGTCACCATACGTGGGGTATACTGGAATTTTCCTAGATCTGGGAATGAAGTTACCTCCACAATCAGTTCTGTCTTGGTCAACAGATGGTCTTTTCCAGTCCGGTGTAAGAAAAGTAGGACTGGATAATCCCTGCATAAATTCTATTTTTTTTATGAATCTGTATTTCTTCAAATATAGTGTGTAACCCTTGAGTAGGAGAATAAAATCATTAAATTGTCTCTTTTGATAACATCATTATATCTTAAGACATCAAGAATATCCTCGCCTGTAATATCTAGACCTAGTTCATTTGTACAAATTATATACACATTATTTTTTAGAACTTCAGAATTGTCCCTGTGCACTGGATGTACTTTCCTAAGTCTTATGAAGGCTTTGACACCCTGTAATGAGTCCGAATCCAAGGCTATATCCCTTGTGGGGTAATTCTCTTTTCTGTCATGTGGACACATTCCCTGAGGTGATGTTATAAGATTGTGTGTAACAGGTTTTGCCACTTACAAAAGCAGATTTCTATCAGAGGAAGTCTCTTCTAAAGAAGTAGTTGAAGACTCCTCTAAATGTTTGATGTCCTCCAGTATCTTAGACAGTTTTGTGGAGATCTGTGTTTTCCCGAATTTTGTCTCCACTTGTTTATTATTGCTAGGTTTTCCCTTACATTTTTTTCTTACTTTTCCCTTTCTTTTTTATATAGAAAGTTTGGGATTCCCGTGGGGATATAATGAAGGGAAATCTGGTCTCAGTTTATTTTGTCTATCACCTTCTGAGGTAGTTACATTTTCCAAGGGAATGGATACTGAGGATTAATTTTCCTTTTCCTGTTAGTTGCTCATATACTCCAGGAGTTCTTCTAAGCAAGCTCCGTTTATGGCTACATCCTCTCTCAGTTATGTAATCTCATTTTTTATTATCACTGACTGCTCCAAAAATATTACACTAGTAGTGTGATTATCTTTAAGTGCCTCAATCAAGTTTTCATCTAAAAAAGAGGAATGGGTAATGGGCCTTCCAATCACCCTTGTATTGATCAGAGTGTTTTCTCTCATGTCAGTCTTCTTTGGTGTACAATATTTGTCTCTTCTGCAATCTCTCTAAGGCCAGATATAGTCTTCTGCAAGTCCTGTATGACTGCTGGTATATCATCCTGCTTATTTACTTGATTTTGTTATCACAGTTAATTCCAGATTTGGTCTAATCAATTGTCCCCTCTTGGATGTGGGAGTAGGAAGGTTATTAAAAGTAGCCCCTAAGTCAATAAGGTCCCCAGTAAAATCGTTCAGATTCTCTTTCTCTGTTTTGTCTTGCTTTCTTACTGTATTGCTTATATTAGATACAGTGCTCATATTATTTTCCTTTATGATTGAGAAGTCAAAATTAATCATGGGAGATTTCTACAGGAAGTTTTTTCATCTATCAGAGGTTCTCTCCTCTTGATTCCTTGCAGTAAAACAAAATGGGTATCTACTGGATCATTTATTAATTGGTTTGCAGAAGTTTTATTAGTATTTTTATTTTCCTTATCTTCTAATAAGGGGTACAGGTAAAAATGTTACAGTGAATGGCCTCATCTGCTTGTACTTACACTTTCTTTAGATGCTTAGTTATAAGTGGCTGTGCATTGTCAGCTTTAGTTTTTGCCTTAGCAACCCAGGCTTTTCTTTTTATATTATTAGACTTTTTATCCTTAACATCATCCCCTGATAAAGAATCCACAAGGGCAACATTTTGTTTTCTACAGTTTCATCTGTTTTTCTCCCCATCTCTCTGTGACCCCTCTAAGGGAGGAGGAGTAATGGGCATCTTATTGCTTCTTGTTCTCATAATAACACTGAGCAGAATAGACTTACTCTATTTTAATATATGGATATCGTAATTAACAGTATACTAAAGTATACAAAAAAATTCCAGTAATACTACCGAAAAGTAAGTGATAATACTACACTTGCCCACTGGTAATACTATCGTTCAGAAGCGATAGTACTATCGTTCCCACCTGAACTATAGTATTATCACAAACAACACAGAGCGCAAGTGCCAGAAAACTGCCAGCTGTGCAGCGTGAGGCACACCGTGCTGAAACCGCAACATTAACTCAAAACTCAAATGAGCATTCCATGCTTCAAAAACCTGACAGGTTTCGTTTTTTTTCTCAGACAAAAAAATGTCTCTTTCAAAAGAAATAAACACCACTGAAGACAGGCTCCAATTTGTACAAGAAAACATAAATGCACACAAAAAAACACATGTGATCTCCATCTCCTCAGAGCCTACCTGACTAAAGCTGGTGAGTCCCGAGACATTGAAACCATACTGGCACCAGAATTAGACACAATCCTTGCTGACTTTTTATTTCAGTTAAAGAAACAAGACAGCTTAGAGTATGAGTCTACAACAATAACAGGAGTCTTAGCATGTGTAGACAGATGTCTAATTAAAAAAACTATGGAGTGTCTATATTTCAAGGGCCTGCAGGCACATTTAAGCAAACACTTGACATCCTAATAGCAAAACAAAAGTACTTAAAAGAATGGATCTCTGGAACCGACCCAGGTAAGTGCAGCCCCTGTCAGAAACAAATATTAATCTATAGGGACACTGGGCTACCACTCCCCAACTGCCTTACTAGACATGATGTTTTTTTTGTTTTTTTTTGCCATCAACTTTTTATTGGACTTTTCAAATACACTTGCAGAGACCAGAAAATGATGCAGAAACAAGAGATCACAAAATTTAAAATGTCAGGAAAATCTATAACAATTGTAAAATAGTACGCCTCCACAAGGCCCCCTAAACCCTCCCTCCCCAAATGTCCTCTCATCCCTCCCTCAACCACCCAACGCAAGGCCCTGCTTCTAGATACGGTCAAAATCCTTTAAAAAAGTAAAACACCTCATGAATATGCTATCACCAGGGGAGACCAGATTTTCTCGAAATGGGGGAACTGGTTGTGGATAACGGCAATCATCCTCTCAGTCCTAAGGCAGAGAAGGAGTTCTGCCAACACTCAGCATAAGTAATCCTCTGGGAATCCTTCCAGTGCTTGAGTACTAGTTTTTTCACTATACTAGAAATCAGGGTTATATGAAACTTCCTCCTTGACCGAAAATCCTGTCATGTCCCTAGCAGGCATACCTCGGGTGAAACATATCTTCTAGCCCTAATAAGGGGTCAAGTTTGCTCTTTATCTGCTCCACAATGGAGTGATTTTGACAGTCCCAAAAGACGTGGAGTAAATCTCCTCCCACCATATCACATCTAAAACACCTGGGATCTTTACTATTTTTAAATCTGCCAGCTTCTTAGGCAATAGTAAATATTGTGTAATATCTTAAACTGCATGAGTCTAAGATTATCCTGCTGAATAAGACAATGGCAATTCTGCCATATCCGTACAATCTAACGCTCTATCAGGGAATATTCCGGCCCAATAAACATTTGGAGCTAAGTTCTCTGAAAGCCAGTGAAACAACATCGAGTAAATCTTAGAGATCGGCTTGATGGGTCCTCACTAACGGACCAAGGTCCGCCAGAACAAAAACGGAGCGGTAAGTCGATGCCATCCAAATTTATGTACTAATGCATGATGTAATTGAAATACTTTAAAACTGTCCTGGGTGAGCTCAAACTTCTATAATATCTCTAGTTGAGAGCAAACCACCTTCTGAGTTAAAGAAATCTTTCAGAGAGCAATTAGCTGGAACGGACAACCAGTTACTTTAATGGTCCTATTCCTATGGGCAACTGGGGTTACCCAAAATGGGTTGCGCCCATCCCTGGTGTAATCATATTTCAAAAATTACATAACTGATTATGTATTCTCAACGAGACCCCAATGGGGATTTTCTTAATGGGGAGGAAGAAACCGGATAGGAGCATAAAGTATGGCCTTTGGATTAATATCACAGCTCTAACGAGGCTAATCTCAACAACCCATAATGGGACATAGTCAGAGGTTAAAACGGCCTCAAGTCACAGTACATCCATCTGCCATATCTGTTCAAATCGCTGCCCAAAAATAAAGCGCAAAGTGGGGCAACTTCAAACCTCCCAATGTTTTGGGAGCAGCTAACTTAGAATAGGACATTCTGGCCCTTTTATAACCCCACACAAAGTCAGCCAATTCCCCATGAAGTTTCTTAAACCATGCTAAGGGAATCCAAACATTTAACATGCATAAGGGGTAGAAAAGCCTAGGGAATATATTCATCTTTATGATATTTATTCTACCCCATAATGATAATGGGAGTTGCACCCATCTTTTTAAATCTAGTCTTATATTATGAATTAAAGAGTCTAAGTTTAATTGTCGGAGTCGATCTTGACTCTTTGTTAAAGTAAGACCTAGATATTTCAGGGAGTTGGGATTCCACCTTAAACCCAAATCCTCAATATCCTGCCTAAACAATCTACTGTTCAAGGGATACACAACCGTCTTATCTTGATTCAATTTATAATTGGCTAGAGTACTAAAGCTCTGTAACACCTTTAATAGACTAGGGATGGATTTATTAGGCTCCGAGACGGATATGATGTTTTTTAACATTGGTTTATATTTTGCATTGAGAACAAATGAACAATACCGATTGAGATGGGGAAACATAATTCTAGGCACAGACTCTGAAGGGAAACAATTTTTGGAATATCATGACAGGCAGACCAAAACAAGGACTGGAGTAAATGTCAGGGACATCAGGCCAGTTTCTCCACAAATGTGCAAAAATGCCCCAAATCCTGATAGAGACCAATTACAGCACACAAAAAGTATGCCAGTCACAGGCCACCAGACATGCTGCAATCAATCAATCAATCAATCAATATCTTTATTTAGCCAGGTGGAACACCATTGAGCAGGGCTCATTTACAAGATGAACCTGGTAGTTTAAACAACAAGTCACAATACAACAATTTGGAGCAGGCGTAGCAACATTAGCAGCCTATGTACAGTCGTTACAAGTGAGAACGGCGTGGCTTGGCACGGTGGTGTACAATAATTTACAAATAACAACGTAAGGCTTGGCACTGAGAACAGAACAAGGCAGCATAATTTATAGGCATAGTACCAAAGGCAGTCAACATACCACTTTGTACAAGTTCTATACAAGGCAGGTATCTGATAGACAGTAGAGTGCAATATTATATTGGATGAGGTCATAACCAGCAAAGCATTACGTGGCCCAGGAGAAGACTATAAAGCAAGGGCACTGAGGGCACAGGATGCACCAAGGATAGTGGAGGGAGGACAGGTTAGGAGGGGTGAGAGGGGGCAATTGTAATACCTTCAGAATTGACATAGCTGCATCAGTCGGCGTGGTAGGTCGGGTAGGATAGGGTAAGGGGGAGGGTATGGGGGTGAAAAGGTGCCATTAGTAGGGGGAGAAGATAGACAGGTAGGAGGGAGAGTCAGAGATTCAGTGCTGGAAGCAGTTGCAGGACTCCATAAATGATCATTGGATAAGATTTTTGGAGGCAGCTAATGGTACAGGTGAAATGAGCTGCTGTAAATTTTGAGCAGTATTCCAGAGGACTGGTAAGGCATGACTAATCGCCGCCCGACCAAAGCACGTCCTAACTCTGGGTATGTAAAGGGCGATATGAGTCTGGCTGCTCAGCAGATAGCTGCCAGGAATGCAAGAAGGTAGGCAATCCTTAATATATTGAGGCAGCTTGCTAGAGATGGCCCTATAGATCCAGAGCACTGTGTTCTTTTGTTGTCTAAGACTAAGTGAGCCCCAGCCTATAATGTTGAAGAGGGTACAGTGGCGTGTTGAGTAGGGGGCACCGGTAATGAACCTGAGCACCCGGTGGTACAGAGTGTCTAGTTTGGCAAGGGCCACACTAGAGCAGTGCCCATACAGAAGGTCTGCATTGTCGATGAGAGGCAAGAACGTTCTTTGTACCAACCTGGTTCTCCCCTCCTGCGTTAATAGATGCCTGATTCTGAAGAAAATCCCAAGCATCTGTTTAAGCTTTTTGGAGAGTTTCTTGATTTGGACTTTGAATGAAAAATTGGAGTCAATCCACACCCCCAGATATTTGAAGGAATCTACATAGTCCAGTGATTCGCTGAGCAAGGTGTGGATTTGAGGATCTGTCCCCACTGTGATAGAGTAGGGGGAGTTTACTACAGGGGAGTAGATCATGGCCTTTGTTTTCTTAGCATTTAACAGAAGTTTAGAGTAAAGGAGATTGTTCTGTAAGTGGTTAAATTCTATTTGGAGGTCACTACATGCGAGTTCCAGAGTAGATCTGGCTACATACAACACAGTGTCGTCCGCAAAGAGATGTATGTCAGCTGACTTGAATCCAGCATCTAGTTTGTTTATGTAAATGGAAAACAAGAAAGGACCCAAGATGGACCTTTGCGTTACTCCTCTAGAGAGTGTTTTTAGGGGGGAGAGAACCCCCCAGCCTTGATCTGTTAGTGTCGATCACAGAGGTAGTTAGAAAACCACTCTAGGACCGTGTCACTGATGCCAATATTCTGTAGAGCAACCAGCAGCAAGGAGTGGTCTACCGTGTCAAAAGCTTTGCTGAAGTCGAGAAACAGAGTGCACACATAACTTCCGGTATTCAGGGCTCTCAACCAGTCGTTTGTGACCTTAGCAAGTGTTGAGGTGGTACGTTGGTGGGGTCAGAAGCCAGACTGAGCAGGATTTAGAAGGTCTGAGTTGTTGATGTGCTGTCTAAGCTGGGTATTGACCACTTTTTCCAGAAGCTTAGAGAGGGTAGGGAGTAAGGAGATGGGGCAGTAGTTATTAAGATCGCTAGTGCTGCAAGATTTAAGTAGTGGAATAACGTGGGCAGTTTTTCAGATGGCCGTGAGTGAGCCCTAGGTAAGGGACATGTTGAAGACATGGGTGATTGCGGGCAACAGAGCGCGGTAGCGAAGTTTGAGGAAGAAGGGCTCTATCAGGTCTGCCCCAGCACTTTTCCTACAATCCAGATGGAGCAGAATGACCTCAACTTCCTTTACTGTGACAAGGGAGAAGGAGAATGTCGTGCGGGGAGGGGGCGAGGTTGGGTCAGGGTCTGGCCAAGTTAAGCTAAGAGTAAATAGTTGTGCACGTAGGCTAGAAGTGGGGGAGTCATCAAACGCCAGGCTTGCAGTGGAAAAGGAAAAGTGATTATTTAAGAGTTCAAGGATTTCTTGCTTGTCAGTAACAACCTAGTTGCCTGAAAAGATTTTTGGTGGGAATGGACTAGCAGAACTGTGGCCTTGGATTTCCTTTAAGGTTTTCCAGAATTTAGTTGTACTGTTAGAGGAAGAGTTAACTTCGGACTGGTAGTAACTAGATTTTGCATCCCTAACCATTCTCATGCAGCGGTTTCTGACAGCTCTGAAAGCTGATAATTGTTAGGCTGTTTGGTCTTCCTGGCCTTCTTCCAAAGTGAGTCTCTGTGGAGCAGCTCTTCTTTCAAGACCAATGAGAACCAAGGGCATGTTTTCTTATTAGTTCGGATTTTTGCAAGACGTGCGTATTTATTGATGGAACCAAGAACGATGTTTTGAAAGACTTCGAAGGCTTCTTCAACCAAAGGGGCCAGGTAGAAGTCATGCCAGTATGCATATTGCAGGTCAAAGAGGTAGGTTTTAGGGTCAAAATGTTTTGATCTTTTAAAGGTATACCTACAGGAGGAAATAAATCTAGGATAGGTCCTCATGCAGGCTATAACACAATGATCACTGAGGTCATTAAAGAAAACGCCAGAGTGGGAGTATAGGTGAGGTTTGTTAACTAGAATAACATCAAGTAGGGTACTGTTTATAGGATGTTTTTTGTTAGGATGGGTGGACTCCATTATGAGCTGTGACAGCCCAAAGTTGTTGCATAACTCCTTAAGGGGTTGTGAAGAGGTCGAGAACCAGTCCAGGTTAAGGTCTCCTGCAATAATCACTTCAGAGGATAAGGAGGATAGTATGCTGGATAAGTTCTGTAACACCTTATGCCCTGCAGAGGGAGGCCTATAACAACCTAGTATATAAATGGGGGTTGAAGAGGGAAGCTGTACTTTTAGCATGGTACATTCAAATTCCAGGGGCACAGAAGTAGGGTTAATGATGGAGGCTGGGAATTTGTCCCTGACATAGATAGCCATGCTCCCTCCCCTAGTTGGCCTGTCGGTCCTGTGGACGGTGTAGGAAGGGATATTTATCTCATGGTCCAGGATAACAGGCCTCAGCCAGGTTTCCGTTACCACAGTAATATCTAGGGAGGCAATACTAAACCAGGACTGAATAATGTCTAGCTTTTTTAACAAGCTACAGGCATTAATGTGAATCAGGCTTAGCCCCTTAAGACTGGGCAGCTCTGATGGAGCATTGATAGGAAGTGGGGGGCCAGGATTGAGTTTGATATTACCTGCGCATATTAGTGTCAGCAACAGGAGTTTTGTGAGGATGCTTAACAGGAGCCTATGCAGGCAAGAACGTGCCCTCTTATGAGGGCTAGGGCAAGTTGGCATTGGAGGAGGGAAGTAAGTGTACCTGGGGCAAAGGGATGCATAAATATAAATCATAATGGATGTGACATAAGTAAAGTGTGGGAAGTGGATGGAGGAGGGATGTATATCACGAGGAGTGAAGTATGAGATGGTTGCTGAGCTATGCCCTTGGTTGGGCAGGTCAGCTTGGGGAAGATAAAATATAGTGATGAGGGGGGAGACAGGACATACAATGTGTGCCCAGAGGCCGGACATAGGGTCAGAAAAGATTAAATGACCCATGGGTGCAATGGTGAAATCCAGCATGCATAACGTGCAGCCTAACAATAGGAGTAGGGGGCTCATTATGTTACCCAGTTAAGTCTAAAATATCCAGCAGCCAATGGAAGGGAAGTGCAAGGGGGGGGGAGAGGGCCACAAGTATTAAGTATCCAAAAACAAGGAGCAAGAATGTAGAAATTAGTTTAAGTTTGGGGTCTAGGGTATACTCACCGCGAGGTAGGCGTGCCTTCAGGGAGAAGGGGGTGGCTTGAAATGCAGGAGGTGGGATCTCTAAGCTTGCTGGAGTGTAGACATGCCTCCACACTTCTGGGCCCAGTTAGAAAAGAAGAGAGGTGGGGTTTTAGAGTATTTAATTAAGGTAGGAGGAGGGGGTTGGCGATGCTCAAAGAGCAGCGGCAGCACACACAGGGATCTGAGAGCAGACTACACAGGAATTGTGCCAAGTTCAAAATCTGGCCAAGTAGCTTGCTTGGGAAATCATAACTGCACTTGTGGAATTCAGCATCAGCTCAGTCAGAAGCTGGGGAGGGCAGGAAGGTTCATTAACCTGCCTTCAGACCCTGGAAGGAAAGAGAGGGGATTTTAAATTTGGGAAGTATTTTATAAGAGCAAGCAGGGGGCTGGGCTGAAACTAAATGTGTGCCATCCTTTCTTGTGATCCCCAGCAGCCATCAACCTCTAGAAAGCAGCCTGCACAACACCAGTTTCTCCCTGAGAGTCCAGAAACCCCACCAGTAATGCAGCAGCTCCCACCAGAAATGCAGCAGATTCCATCGACTTCCAGCAAGCAACAGCAGGAAATGACATCACGAAATGAGCTAACCAATACCAGTTCCCAAATCTCGAAGACCTCCAGAAACATATTTGGAAGTCACTGCACTTTTTTCGGCGACGTCTGCATAAATATACGAAAGTGTCCCCCAACCAACCAGAAAACGCTACTAAATCATATATTCAGACAGCGACTCAGAGTAAGAGACGGAGCGAGTCGTACAAACGACCAGAGAGCAAAGCAGTTATAAAAAAATATTTTTTCATTGCTGCAATCATTGACACCTGAACGTTTGCCACTAATCATTGGCACCACTTCTTACAAATATTTAAACTGTTAAAAACCATCGTTTCAAGTGTTACTCTTCAAACAATTCGTCATTTTGAAGCACCAATGAATCTTGACAGAGCCTTGCAAGCAAACCGGAAGCCACCATAGGTAAGAGTAAAAACCAACTCAGATTCATATATTAAAAAAACAAAACAATGGATAGGTGAGTGTGTATTGCCGGTGAGCAATGCCATCTTGAGGTTCTGGGCACATAGAAACCTCTCGTAGGAACCTCAAGAGCGAAGCTCAGGCGGTTCCTACATGTCCAGAACCTCTCAATGATATTATTCACAGGCAATACACACTCACCTATCCATTATTCTCTTTATAATGCACACAATGTTTTGTTTAGTTAAAAACAGACACATACAGATTTTCCAGAATATGGAAATAATCTGGATGGAACTACATATACTATTTTCCTAAGATTATAAATATTTTAAAACCTTTATCAAACTGACAAATATGTTCTAATGGATTTTAAGAGCTGCACATGTTTCTAACAAAAGCATCAACTTGCATGCACCATTAAAAACCTTTTTGTTCCAACAACCATCTGCTTTCTGAACTACGACAAGGCAGGACAGTACTGTGTGTAGTCTGCGAACAGCTGACATGACATTCCTTAAATATATAATACTTGGGTCTTCTGTTTTGATTCTGGAGTGAAATTGAGGTTTTTAAATTTAAAAATTTAAATTTTAAATAAGATTAAAATAGGAAGAGAATTTAATGACTCACTTTTGTATTCTTTCTATCATGCTCTCTTGAGAGGTAAATTACAACTGAACTAAGTATTCCTTTATCTTTAAGCACTGCTGTTCTTGTATCATAAAATAACCCTTTATACCTTCTGCAGAAACAGACACTTGGATCTTTGTCTGAGTTAATAAAAATGAGTTGCAGTGTTCGTCCTACAGCACCCTTTTTAGTATAAGGAGTTTCATGTCTTGGACAAAAAAAACTCTTCTAACTGGACACAGATCTCACAGCTCATCCCGACATGCACAGGGTTGCCCTTCAATTTCCCTATTCTGCTGCAGAGTAAAGTCAGCTCTGTTCCATTCATTTACTGCCCAAACTGTCCAGAATCTTGGGTGTTTCTGGTGTTTTGGCTGCTCAATCTGAGGTCACCAAGGGCTTGCCTACCCACTGCACATTTACCACTGTACCACCTTGTTCACTTCATTCCACTTTCATCCTCTGGTGGCCATAGATGACACGGTAGAACCTTGACCTCCACTCTGTTCCATCAGACATTGCTCATTTGGCCCCACTCAGCTCTGTTCTACCACCTCGGGTGTCAGGCACTTTGAGGTTATTGTTGAGGATATTCAGGAGCTTTGGGGGAATATCATAACATCTTGACTGCCTTCTTGAGGGTGCTACCGGTTAACACGCTCTCCTCCACCACAGGTCATGCTCATAAAGGTTGCTCCTTGAAATGTGGACTCATAGAACAGATATAATCCAGCCAGAAATGTCTTTCAATGAATGTGAGTCCATATGATCTCTTAGGCTCTCTTCAGAATAGTAGCATTTTTATACTGTTTTCAATCTCTGCAAGTGCTTGCACCCTGGTTCTCACATTTTGGACATGCTGGAGTCTTGAAGGCTGAGACTTAGGAATACCATGAAGTTGGGAGTTTGTTATAAAAATGACAAACAGAACTTCTGTAAATATATGAAATGTGGGAAAAAAATACAGGTTACTCACCTGTAACAGGAGTTCTAGGAATGGTATATGTTGTTCATCCACACTTACTGGCAGGTCCCTTGCCAATTTAAATCTTGCCAGAAGGTCTTCAAGCTGGTTCCTCCCTCCCACCCAGTTGGTAAAACTTTCGGCTCCACCCCATGATGCCAGATCTAGCCCGCTGGAAGCCAAGTTGTGCGTTGAAGCCAGGGAGCTCGAGTGAGTTGGTGGATGAACAACATATACCATTCCTAGAACTCCTGTTACAGGTGTGTAACCTGTATTTCTAGGGACATGGATATGTTGTTCTATCCACACTTACTGGCAGACTCCTAGCAGTTCTCCTGGAGGAAGGAGGCAAGGCGCACACCCTCTACTTAGGAAATAAGGACTGGAGAACCGAGGTCCCAAAACCAGAATCCTGGCGTAACTCAAGGTCAATGTGGTAGTGGGTAATGAAAGTGTGTGCTGACTTCCAGGTAGCAGCCCTGCAGATTTCCTGGATAGGGACGTCCCTGGAAGCAGCCACTGAAACAGCGGTATGGCGGGCAGAATGAGCTCTTATCCCTCTGGGAGACTCCTTGCCCGCCAACCTATAGCAGAGATCTATGCAGGTGGTAACCCACCTGCCTATCATCCACTTGGCTGCAGGTCTGCCAGGTGCGACTTCAGCCTAGGTGACAAACAGCTTGCGAACCTCTCCCTGAACTTCAGCCATCTGCTCCTTATAATAAGAGAGCGCTCTTCTAGGGTCCAGAGTATGGAGCCTATATTCGGCCTCCGAGGTGTGACTGGGGTAGAACACCGGCAGAATCAACACCTGGTTAAGGTGAAACTCTGACACCACCTTCGGAAGGAATTTCAGGTGGGGGCACAGGACAACCTTGCCCCTGTGGAAGACCAGATAAGGAGACTCGATGGAAAGTGCCTGGAGCTCTCCCATCCTTCTGGCTGACGTGATAGCCACCAAGAAGGCAGTCTTCCATGACAGGTGAGAGATAGCACACCTGTGCATCGGTTTGAATGGCTTGCCCGTGAGCTTAGCCAATACCAGCAGTAGATCCCATGGAGATGGAGGTTCTCGCACCGGAGGGGATATGTGATCAAGGCCTTTGAAAAAGCGCCCGACCACCGACTGCTTTCCGGCCCACGCCCGGTAAGCAAAGATGGCTGCCAGGTGCACCTTAAGGGTCGCCGACCGAAGCCCTTGCTGAGAAAGGGACCATAGGTAGTCCAGAGTGCTGGCCAAGGAGCAGGAGGAAGGGTCCAACCCCTTATCCTGACACCAAATGGAGAATTTCTTCCATTTGAAGGCATAGCATTTTCTGGTCGACTCCTTATGGGATGCCTCAACAATGTTGAGGACCTCGTCGGAAAGACCCAAGGCCTGGAACTCTAGCCGATCAGGAACCAGGCCATCAGGTGCAGGGATTGAAGATCCGGGTGGAGTACCTTCCCCTGGTTGACTGAGATCAGGTCTGAGTGGGCTGGAAGCCACCTCAGGAGCCTGGAGCTGAGGCTGAGGAGATCTGGCTACCAGAACTGACTGGGCCAGTCTGGGGCTACCAGAATCACCTGTGCCTTGTCCCTCCTCACCTTGAAAAGCACCTTGTGGATCAAGGGAAATGGGGGAAATGTGAAGAAGAGGCCCGGGGTTCACGGCCTCGAGAAGGCATCCCCCTGCAGTGAGCTCTGCTGAGGGGGGTGGGCATGAAACAGCCTCAGCTTCGCATTCTCCCTGGAGGCAAACAGGTCCACCTGAGGTGTACCCCAGTGGGAGAACAGATTGTGTACTACCTCCAGCAGGAGAGACCACTCGTGAGATGCAGCACCTATCCGGCTTAGGGCATCGGCCAGAGTGTTGGAGGCTCCCGCCACATGGATGGCTAGGAGATCTGCCTCCAGTCTGCTCACGAGGGACCAACTGTGGAGAGCTTCCTTGCATAGGGGCAAGGAGTGCCTCCCGCCCTGGCGGTTTAGGTAGTACATGGTCGTGGTATTGTCCATCTGGACCTGGACCACTTTAACCCATACAAACAGAGCGAAGGCGGTGAGGGTTAGTTGGACTGCTTGAAGCTCCAGTGGGTTGATGTGGCATCGAAACTCCTGAGGGGACCAGAGGCCATGCACTCTGTGCTCCCCAGATGGGCACCCCAACCCATCAGAGAGGCATCGGTCGTTAGAATGACCGTCAGCTCGGGGCGGACAAATGGGATGCCCTCCTGCAGATGAGCTGGAATGATCCACCACTGGAGAGTGTTCCACATCTCCTGGGTCACCGCCACTGGCTGGTCCAGAGGACCGGAGCACTGTGACCTTTGGCGGGCCAGCCCCCACAGAAGGGGACGCATGTGCCAGCGGGCCCAATGGACCACGCTGGTGCAGGCCGCCATGAGGCCCAGGAGGTGCAGGAAGTCCTGGGCAGGGCGCAATTACCCAACCAGAAATGATTGGGCAAAGGAGGAGAGAACCTCAGCCTTGTCCACTGGGAGCCGTGCTCTGGCTCAAAGAGAGTCGAACTCTGCCCCGATGAAATGAATCATCTGCATTGGCACGAGTTCCAGTTTGGCCTCATTGATGAGGCGGCCAATCTGAGAGCAGACCTGGAGGGCCAGACCCCTGGACTGCTCCACCTCCAGCCTGGAGGGGGCTGCAATCAGCGAGTCGTCCAGGTAATGGTACACCCGGAACCTTCAGCGCCGCAGGAATGCTGTCACCACTGCCATGCATTTGGTGAAGACCCTGGGAGCTGGAGAGAGGCCAAAGGGCATGGCCTGGAACTCATAAAGGGACCCCTCCACTCTGAAGAGAAGGATCGCTGCTGGGGCGGACGGATTGGAACATGAAAGAATGCATCCTGGAGGTCCAGAACAGAACCACATGCCTCGTTCCAAGGATGGAATGATCTATGCCAGAGTGACCATCCTGAAGGTTCGGGACCTTAGGAACTTGTTCAGGTCATGTAGGTCTAGAATGGGACACCAGCCCCCCATCCATATTGGGACCAGGAAATGCCTGGACACAAACCCTGGGTTTGGTGGAGGAGCAGAGCAATGTTGGCTCGACGAGCCAACAGGGAGGCTGCGGACCCCATAGCCCCCCGCGGGGCGATGGCCCGATAGGGTGGGGCCTGCTCAATTTCCAGAGAAAGACCTTTCCCTACCACCTCCAACACCCAGCGGTCCGCGGTGATAGTGGACCAGGCAGAATGGAAGTGGTGGAGCCGTCCTCCCAAGGAGGGAACCCAGGGGGAAGTGATGAGGCTGGGGGCAATACCCCTCAACCCGTCACTGGGCAGGCTTGGAGGAAGGACCGGCCGAGGGACCTCCTGGGCCTTTTCCTCCTGGCTTCCTGCTGGAGGAAGCTGCAGGCTTGGCTTTGGGGTGCCAAGTGCGAGCCTGCTGGCCCTGATGCTGGTGTTGCTGGGCCGGATGTGCTGCAGAGGCACAAGGCCGAAAGGGCTTACGCTGCTGCTGGCGGCCTTTGTCCTTCTGGGCAGACGTGACCGAGTCCAAGGTGGCATTGGACTTCTCGATCCTCTGCAAGTGACCCTCCACCCCAGGACCGAACAAGTCGGTATCCAGGAAGGGAACGTCTGCTAGCTTGTGCTGGGTATCCGCCGTGAAGCTAGAGATCCGCAGCCAAGCTCTGCGGTGCATGGCCACTGTGGCCGCTACTGACGGGGCACAAGAGTCTCTAACGTCGAGAGCAGTTTGGAGCTGTTGCTTTGCCACTGCCCTTCCCTGATCCCGCACCTGCTTGACCGTAGTTTGGAGATTAGCTGGGAGATGAGGATTCACCTCATCCAGGGAGCCCAAAAGAGCATGGGAAAAGTGTGCCATCAGTATGGCCGCACTGGCCTGACGAAGGCCTAAGGAGGACGCAGCGTAAACTTTACGCCCGGAGTAGTCCAGTTTCTTGGACTCTTTATCCAGTGGCTTGTCCACATCCCGAGCATTTCCGGAGTACCGGAAAACACTGTCGGTCACCAACCCCTCCGCAGAGGGGTGCTCTGAGAATCTGGAGAGTGAGCCAGTGGGGACGGCATACTTCCTGGCCATCCTGGCTGAGGGAGCTGGACAAGAAGCTGGCTGCTGCCATAGCTCCAGGGCCGGGCCAACAATGGCTTCGGCCACAGGAAAGGCCTCCGTAGGAGAATCCCCTTGGTCCAGTATCTCTGTGAGGGGATACTTGGCCTGCTTTGACACGGGCTCGAGCTTCATCCCAGTAGATTCTGAGATGAGCCAAAATAGTCCCATGAACGAGGATGGGCTCTTATCCACCGACTGTCCCCCAGAGGACTCCAGGTCGAGAGGCCTGGAGAACAGGGAAGAGTCATCATCAGACTCCGAGGAGTCTGCAAACAGCTGCTGAGAGCCTGAGCCACCCTCCACCTGCCAAGGGTGATGGAGAGTGAGGGTGACCGACAACCGATGGGGTAACCCATGACCCAACTGAGAATCCTTGGTCGGAGCCCCAGTTTTTGGTTGTGGAGGCGGGGGTTCTACCACGATGGGTGGTGCAGCTGGTTTCTGCCGAACAACCGGCACCGGCTCCGGCTCCTCGATGACCACGAGGGGTTGTTTCGGCCGCTCAGGTGACAGCCACTTAATGGCCAGGGAAGGTGATGGCGTTGGCTTGCTCCCGGACAAAAGGAGCTCCTGCCACATAACATCCTCATAGCACCGACGCAACTTGCGCCGGACCCTATCCTCCGAGGAGGACAATGACGAGGGTGAGTGGTGCCACCGCTTCCCTCGATGCCGAGACCGAGACTGCTGATGTCGGTGGGATAGGCTGGACCGACAGGAGGTCTGAGACCGAGACCAAGATCCTCGATGTTTCTGAGGGTGGGTCTGGGAGGGAGCGTGGGAAACCCATTCCTCCCCCGGCTCAGGGACCTTAACCAGGGACTCTGGCACAGGAGGCACGGGCAAGTCCTCGGTTTCCACCAGGGGAACTGGTGAAGATGGGTTGTCGGCATCTCCAGTCAACAGCCCGTCCGATGGGTTGAGAAAAATCTCGACTGCATCAATGGGTGTCTCAGCTGGCTGACCTGATGGGGACACCATGAAGCCAACGGCCTTAGCTGCAACCTCAACCGCAGTCGAGTGTCCACTATCCGGGGAAGGGGACCTCTCCCGCTCCCACGAACGTCGATGGTGGGACTTATCTTTTGAGTCCTTTTTCTTGGACCGAGAGGTGTGTCCTGATGGCCCCTCTCCTTTAGTAGAGAGGGACTGACAGAGCTCCTTAAATGAAGCCGAGTAGGAGGAGCCCAAGGAGAGCGGGATAAATGCCGAGATCGAGGAAGAAGAAGATGCGGCCTGGGCCGCCTCCTCCTCGAGGGTGATCATTTGCTGAAGATGCTCAACCAAGCCCGCCACTGCGGACACCGCCCAATGGGCCTCCTTTGACTTAACTGGAGGAATACATCTCTCAGGGTGCCCAAGTTGAAATCTGGCAGCACGGTCTTCAAGAACATTGACCGAAAAGGACTTGCACAATTCGCAGGCCTGCGGATCGTGTTCGAGCCCAAGGCAGTAAATGCACGTGGAATGCAGATCGGTCCAAGACATCTTCTGCCCACAAGGGCACCAACGAAATCTGGGAGTTAATTTGTCCATCGCAGCTGCAAGGGAAAAAGAAGACCGAAGTCTTTTAAACTTTAGAATGAGTTTCGGATTAACCGACAAGTTAGGATCCAGGCCTAAAACGTAGAGCGCTAAGGAGGGAACCTGAGCTTCCAAGCGGTAAGGAAGATCTGGCATCATGGGGCGTAGCCGAGAGTTTTACTACCCGGGTGGGTGGGAGGAGCCAGCTTGAAGACCTTCCGGCAAGATTTAAAGAGGCAAGGAACCTGCCAGTAAGTGTGGATAGAACAACATATCCATGTCCTTAGAATGTATGTTATGCGTTAAGTAGATCATGCAGATTCTTTTTCCCCAAGAAGAGAACTTCAGTTCTGAGTATATATACTGTAGCTAGGGAAATTAGTATTGAGCCATGGGATTTACAGAAACTAGACTGGAGGGGCAGTGAAAATGGGAGGAGGAGGAGGAGAAGGGGTAAAGGAAGGAGGAGAGATGGGGAGCACAAGTTGTATGTGTACTTTGACCAACGCAGGGAGCAAAAAGATGGGGTAGTAGTTTCCTGCAGAGGAGGCACCACACCCTTTGTGGACAGGGGCAGTTTGGTGCACTTCCACTCCCTAGGTACTTTGCCAATCTGGAAGGAGAAGTTCAGAAGAGAGGAGAAAGAGTCAGCAGTTGAAGAAGTGAGGTGGTAAAATAATATAGGGTTGAAACCATCAGGGCTGCTGCCATTAGAGGGATTTAAGAATAGCAGAGTGGGCAATGTAGCTTTCAGTGAGATATAGAAGAAGAAGAAGAAGAAGAAGAAGAAGAAGAAGAAAATGGAGGGGGGCATTTAAGGGGATCAGGAGGAATTGATGAGAGGAGGTACAGGAAATGTGGGGGATGGGGAACAGTTTAAGATGCCTGGTGGGTGAAGTGGAGGGAGCAAAAAGAGCACGCAGAAGATAAAGTATTGTTTAGAGGTGGTAGTAACCTCAGGAGGATCAGAAATCGAAAAGCTCTCTGGTTTTGGGACCAAAATGGAAGACAAGTGGGATAAAGGCAATAAATAACCTTACAGAAATTAGAGGGGGGGAGCCTAAGGTTATTCTGTAGGTTGGCGGAAATATAATTGGAGTTGGTTTCTCTGATAGCCTTGGTACTGACATTGTGGAACTGTTTATACTGCATTAAGTGTTCTGAAGAGCCAGAGGCCTTATGTTGGGAAGATCCAGTCATATCAGTCTACCATCTCCTCATCATACAAATATTTAAGTAAATAATTAGGTCTGTGGAGATCTAGAGAATGTGGGAACCTCAGACACGTGGTATGCAGAAGGAGGTGTTTGTCCCAGTTGGATGTGAATTTAGTAAGGAAAAAAAGAGAGGACTGCATCTATGTAAACTGAAACAGAGATGGGAGAACAATCAGTGTTCAGAAGGTCATCTGAAAGTCTGGCTAGGTTAAGCAACCTGAACAGCCTGTACCATATGCACTTAAGTAGTGCTTTGGAGCAGCAGAATTTCTGGACACAGCAGACAATCTAGTGGCCACTGATGGTGTCTGGAAGGATGCCAAATTCCAAAATATGGTGAGGATGAGAGGAGAGGACCCAGTCTATAAGGGAGTGGCTAGTGAGTTTGGGTTCAGGCAGGTATTCTTTGAGAGATTATTTGAAAGAGGTATATGACTTGACTTTGTTGGGCAAGATTTTATTGTAGATGGGGAGAGACTGTCTGTATTGAAGCGAGGAACAGAAGCTCACTGACGGGGAGAGGGTGGAGAGGGATATTAGAACGTCAAGCTGGAAGTCAGGGCTGGTACCAGGGTGGCAGTAAACACTAACATAACCCAGATAGACTATCTTAGGGTAGCTGGTTCATTCCACTGGGGTGTTAGACAGATGAGGCATACTGATGAGTCCTGGTAGGATGAAACATGTGTCTATGTCTTCTGTTGGCGCCCTTTGCAAACTGAGTGAGAGGCCTTTTGGCACCATGCATTTCTGTTTAAAGTTGAACCAGCATAATATTCTGTGGTGATTTGCATATGTAGCCCATGATGCTTTGGATTGTGGGGTCATGTGTGATTTGGTGCTACCAATGAATACTGCATGGGAGGAGAGAAAGGAGAAATTACAAAGGAGGAGTGAATGGTAGACCAATGTTTGGCATCACAATGAGGTTGAGACGTGGCCACACCTCACTTGCTTTCTATGGTCCAGTCTATGGATAACGTAACCAGTAATGGAGACAAATACATGTCCAAGAGCAAGAACTCAGAGATTATAAGAATGTCAAGCAAGTGCTGCTGAGTCCACAGCCTAAGTAGATCTAACTTAGGGAGTAAGCTCAGAGCGTTGATTTGGGTATTGCCCAGTCCCTTGGGGAGGGGAGAAAAGTGGAATCAAGCACGGCCAAATGGAGGCATGTCATAAAAGGGGGTCCTGCATATTTTTAGAGGGGTCCAGAGAGAAGAACCTTCTAATTTTGTTGAAATGGGGATGAAAAAGAGGGGTTCCTCTGATACCCTAACCCTCTCCCCCTCGGGATCCGTCACTGCCAGGGTTAAGCTCTTTGTGTTTCATTTTTAATTAAACTTTTGTTTAAAATTGAGGGAGGTATGAAAATAAATTTGTTATAGATACATATTACATGGTAGAGGACATTTAGGCAGAAAACAATGCATCTTAAAATCAGATTCGTACAGGCAGATTATTAAGCATTTTCTTGATACAAGTGTTAAAGTTTTCCAGTCCCACTTTATTATAGGCGTGCCACTGTCCCTATGAGTCTTTAGGTTAGTAAGGAGGGAATAAACAGCCCAATGTTTGGCTCTCCTAAAAAATAATGCAAGCCATGGCATTTATGATCTTTACTTTCTTCATACAGAGGTGCAGCTCCATTCATTGTTTACAACCCTGTCCCAAAGCCTACATGGCAGTAATGTAAAAGTTACCATTCAAAATAAAAATCAACAAAATATTGTTAAGTGGGGTTGGGAAGGGTGAGGGCCATGAGATTTTCCCTTAAAGTACATGTTTCCCATATACTGTCGCTGCAGCTTGGAATGTAGAGGGTGGAAGAGCATAATGGGAGGTGGAGAGATGGAAATGGAGTGAAAAGCTACAAGATTCATGTTGGGAGACAGCTTTAGTGAGGTGATTCTGAGAAAGGCTGAGAGTGACTTGGGAGATGGAGAGTGAGGGTAATGAGAGGAAGGACTGAGCATAGGAGGGTGAGGGTGGGAGTGAGACCTACACCTTCTCCTGGTTCACTACTTTTAGCATGTCAAGGGATCTGAAAAGGAATATTTTAAGGATCTAGCTGAGTTGCTGTTCTTGTCAGGAAGAGCTGATGAAGAAAAACAAAAGGTATACTTAAGGAAGTGGAATGAAAAAAGATGGCCAATTAGGAATGTATAGTAAGGAGATGGTGGATAGCAGAAAAGTATTTGGGCAGAAGTATAGTAGGCAGAAAAGAAAAAGAGGTGTGCAGCTAATGTTTAAAGGCCATGTAAGTTCAGTGGGCAGAACAAACAAGCAATGAATATAAAATCACAGCAAAGAAAGGAATAGCAATGTAAACTGAGCCATGGGTATCAACAATATAGCACAATCTAATAAAATGAGTCATGTTTACCAAGAATATAGAACAATCTAAAAAGTACAAAATATTTATGAAAAATAACTTCATACATGTTAGATAGGGATACGCTTTGGAAAAAAGCAAGCAGAAGCAAGAATGACTTGGATTAGTGTCAGTTTAGGAGGGCACGCAATAAGTGCACCAAGTTGGTCAGAGCAGCCAAGGCCGCTTTCTATCACACTGAGCTAGACTCTGCCTCAAGGAATCCTTCAAAATTTTGGAAAATAATAAAGGACATGTCTGGTCATTCACCTGGAAATTTCCTCCCATCACAAATTATATCTGGTAGTAACATTATTTCAGACCAATCGGTGATACTGGAAGCCCTCAATAATGATTTCGCAACCGCTGGGCTAGCATTTGACACATTCCCTGCTAATGCCATCCACACTCAGCAGGGATTATTGTTTCACAAGTCTCCTGCTACCAAAGAGGCCTTCTGCTTCCTGTCTGCCTCTCTAAAAGAGGTTGAAGATCTATTGCTGCATTTGGATATCAAGAAGGGTGCAGGTTCAGACTCTATAGAGCCTTACTTTCTGAAATGTTCATACCATGTGTTGGCAGTGCCAATCATGCACCTCTTCAACTTGTCACTATCCCAAGGGAGCCTCGTCCCGCAATGGAAAGTAGCCCATGTCATCCCTCTGCTAAAATCAGATGACCCTTGCGACCTTAACAATTATAGACCGATCTCCCTCCTCCCCATTCTGTCTAAATTATTGGAAAAGATAGTGAGTGGTCAGCTAACGGCGTACCTTGAATCCAGAAGTCTGTTAAATCCAGTGCAGTCTGGATTCAGAGCAAAGCACAGCGCCATACAGTGCCATAACTGCCCTAGCTAAAGTGACTAATGATTGGCTCCTTGACCTTGACAATAGGAATTTTGTCTGTGCTGTTTTTTTTGGATCTAAGTAAGGCCTTCAACACAGTTGACCATAGTCTGCTTCTTTCCTCCCTATGTAACCTAGGACTGAACCCTAACTCTATGTGGTGATTTGCTGACTACCTTGCGGAGGCTTAAGGCTGAAGGTGATCTTTCGCCACTTAAACCCCTACAGAGAGGTGTGCCTCAGGGGTCTATCCTTGGTCCCCTGTTGTTTGTGGTTTACATTATCAACATCAATAAAGCCAATATCCCCTTGTTCGCTGATGACACAGTACTTTATTTGCATCGTCCTATGCCAGAAGCAGCCTGTGAAGATCTCCAAGCTGAATTTAACCTATTGCAATACCAGCTCATAAGCAAAAAGCTTCTGCTTAATGCGAAAAAACAAAAGCAATGCTCTTTTCCCCTTCCTCCCATGCGGTGAACCCCGCTTGCGTTGGGGCAATCCCTCAGATTATCACAGTACTTGGAGAAAATCTAGAGTATGTGCCAAAATTCAAATATCTGGGTGTATGGCTCAATCACAAACTCTCCTTCTCCGAACATCTCGAAGAACTACAGAAGAAACTAAGACAAAGACTAGGACTATTCTACAGAATTAACCACTTCCTTACTAGGGATGCCAAGCAGCGGTTGTTTCAAGCCACGTTCCTTTCATTAATAGATTACATGGACTTTCTCTATAGCCGTTGCACTGTCTCTGCCCTGGCTAAGTTGGACACCCTATACCACAGAGCAATCAGGTTCATAATGGGCCTTCCACTTTCCACACACCATTGCTCCTTGTACACTGCGGTGGGCTGGACTTCCCTTCATTATAGGAGAAGTAGAAATGGCACTCTATGGGCTTTCAGAGCGGTTACCAACAAGCTCCCCTATACTTCTCTGACTGTATTCCCTGGTGTGATAGGTGCCTATGCTCTAAGAAGCTATTCTAATTGTCTTGCAATTACCTAAGGTCAAATCTCGCTTCGCAGAGCTGCCATAAGTTTCTCATTGCCTCCTTGTGTAACAATATGCAATAAAACTTGAAGCTGAGCTGTCCTGTTAGCCTGAATATTTTCAAGTCGCTTCTATGACCGCTCGTGAAGGAATCCTGCAAATGTTTCCCACATCACTAGCTCACCTATTTTCCAGTTTCTTCCTGACTATCCTGTTCTTCCCGCCTCACTGCCCCCTGCCTCCTACCAAAATACTGGCTTTCTGCCTCTTTAGCTATGGCCAAGTTCCACCCCCCTCTCCTGAAGTATGCTAGTTAACTATTCCAACCCTGTCATTTCTTCCTATTGGTATCCTCTTCTTGCCTTTCTCTCTCCTTTTAAGTGAACATCGGCTGTACCCAGTTATGAGCCTATCTGTTGTAAAGGCCCTTTCACTCATATGTTGATGTACATATTATATTTTTCTTCTTTGTATAATATTGCATTATGTTTTACCATGTTACTGTACTATGATTTTTGTATGACCAGGTCCATCTTGCAAATGAGCCCTGCTCAATGGTGCCCGCCTGGTTAAAAAAGAGATTTTGATTGATTGATTGACATGGCAATAAGGCATTAGGAGAGAAAAGACTAAAAGCTAAAGAAGGCTTGTGATGTGGATGGCCCAGGTTCGGAGACAGGCCTTGAGTGTCAGTGGGCCAGCAGGGTGAGGAGGAGTAAGCATCCCACAGCATGCTGTCCTCTTGCCAGGGGAAGGTGCTACTCTCGCCACTCTTCTACTATGGCCTGGGTGCACATCGATGTAGGGGGCAGTGTTTTTATTCATTTGTTCACCAGGTGGGCTCACTGGAATCATGTTCCTGTTACAGTAGTGGCCCAATGTCGATACAATAATGTCAATACACAGATGGATACAAAAATGTATTCTCTATATGGTAGGATACAGTATGGGGTACAGAAGATGCAGCAGCATACATAGAATAAGTAGGGTGCAAGAGAGATACGAAAGAGATATGACAGAGGCAATAGGTGGTGGTACAGTGGGGACAGCATGCAACAGGGAGGCTGCCAAATGGCTTCATGCAGTAGGTCATGTGAACATACATCTTTCAGCTCGCATGTGTCTGCATCCTGCAGAGGGGATGGAGAAACAAACTAAAGCTGCCAAGGGGGGGGGGGGTTATAAGCCATGGGACACAACCGCCAGGCATGGCAAAAGGGGGATACTGGTGGTGGATCAGAAACAAAGCATATGAAATGACTATATAAAGTTGATTTAGTAGTTGCCGTATTGGTCCTTGTAAGAATAGATCCAGAAGCAAATGATTTGATACCTTTTGTTCTTGTTGTTACATCTGTGTTGGTCAATTAAAGGGTATCGAATCATTTGCTTCTGGATCTAAATAAAGTAGGCAACAAATTAAACATGATAGAAAATAATGTATAGTATGAGCTTTCCAAGAAAAAGGAACTGGCTAGTCAAGGCTGTGATTGTGTAATTGTAGTAATTGGTACAGTATGCTGAGGTTTTTGAGCTCATTAATATTGTACTTCATCCGCACAGCAGATGGAGCTCTAAGCATGATCTTATGCACTGTGGGCACAGAAACCACACTCCTCACTACTAATCTCTTTTACTGTCTCATTCAGTACAGCCAGATTTAAAGCCAGTGAGGAGAAAGACACTACCACTGTCATGTCAGCATTGACTGAGAAGCAATCTGCAAACCTCAAAACTGGATTTGAAGATTTAGTATAGTTATCATTCCTGCAGACAGTACAGTATCATGGTGCCCTATAGCTTTAGCGAATACAAAAGGAGGGAACAGGGGTCTTGTCTTATAATCCATTTTCAGAGTTTTTCCAGGTGATTCCTTGCTCCCATCAGGTGGAAGTTTCTTTCCTCTAATGTACACTTTGATGAGTATAAGGCTATGTCATTACCACTGCCAGTGGAACTGACCTCCCTCTGACCTAATGGGAAACTGATTTTCTTTCAAGTACAGGCTCATTTTTTGCAGTTTTTAACCAAAAACTTGAATTATTTCTAGGTTTTCATGAAAAATGATAAACTGCTTTGCCTTTAGTGGTGGGGTACTCTGCCAGCTGTACTGAGCTTGCTCATTTTACAGTACTGGTGTGAAACAAGTATGACAAAAAAGAGTCAAGGATCATTTGCTACGCTTGTATAATGTATTTATTTATCCACTGGGAGGACAAACTAGGTTTTAATTATTGCAAACAAAGTACAGGAATTACCCCTTCTCCTGTATCAGTGCAATTTCATTTCCTTTCTTATTTGTTGGTTTCACACAAAACCAAACTTTTCCTGACCGTCTCTCAGAGTCTTGGGTGAGTTCTGCTAATCTCATTTAATCATAAATGATATCATGTTCCTCAGGTCCCATCAGCTCCCCACACATACTGCACGTACAGATGCACGCACATGCGCACACACACACACACACCCCCCCACCATATTGTAAAATGGCTAGGCATGTGAATATCTTTTTCTGAATATGCAGCTGAATATTCTGTATTTGGGCCCCAAATATTCAGCTATTCAGTATTCATTATTGACCCTCACATGTTTCCCACCCACCTCCCAGTTGTTCTCATTGTCCATATTAAAAACAAATGTAATACCAAACCTCATCACACCCTACTCTCGTAGCACCAAACCCACCATCCTTACCCATGTTCCAATGATGTATGCGCAGGCCTTGCAGACAGACAAAGGCAAGCACATAAATATCAGATGCAGGCTGTATCCAAATAACTACCCCCCACCCTTGTATCAATTCCCAACTTCCTGCTCAATTCAAAAGGTTAATCATACCCCTGTCCTCCCATCTCCTAGGCACCCAATCCTTCCAATAGCCCTAAAAAATAATGAGGCCAGGGGCACATACGCAAATTTGCAGCACATGGATAACGTTTGGACTACTCCCCACCAGAAGGTACCTGTCCCTGGACATTCCCAACCCAAGTGTTGAAAAGATTTCCACCCACCTTACACTTATGACATGTATCATGTTTTGTTTTATTAAATGTGTGTGCAAGAACTGGTGTATAATAAATTTGGTGCAGGAAGTTAAATTGCACTTGTCTAAGTCTGTTGTTTTTGGAGCAGGTTCTCAAGTTGAGGACCACTTCCTTCCATATGTGCTCGGGTATGTCTCTCTCCCCAGGTCATCTGCCCATTTTTTGTGTACTTAAGTCTTTCATTGCCAGTTTTGGAGTGGCCAATGTCAGAACATAAAAGATTAGTTTTAGTTGCGTTCGTCCTTTATGACTCAGTTTATAGTATATTTGATGAGTGTGATTGGGTAGTGTTTGTTTGTTTGATTATGTATTTATTGGTAACTACTACTGTGTGTGACTTCAAATTTTTTTGTCTCACCTGCAGGTAAGTGAAAAAAAATCAGTTGCTGTCACCCCAAATTTGGTTATTTATATATTTATTTATTTATTTATTTATCTATTTACTTATTGGTCACTATGTGCCTTAAAATTGTTTGTCTTGCCTGCAGGTAAGTGACAAAAATCAGCTGCTGTAAGCCCAAATTTGGATTTTAGGTTTTAGAAGGAGTGCAGCATCCCCCCCCCCCACTATTTCAGAAATTCAGTTCAACCCTCAGCTTTCCACCCCTCTAGGGATTGCAGTACTGGTTCTAGGGGTGGTAGATATTGTCACAATCCCCTTCCTGTGTCCTCTTACAGAGATACCCCCAGGGTGTGATGTATGGACTTATGCGCTGCCAGCCACTCTTTTACCAAGGATTTTTAAGTGGATTGGCAAGGTTTTTCACCACCTCTGTCCATAGAGCTGGTGTCAGTACCATTGTTAACATAGGGCCTCCTAGTGGGGCCTCCTCCAGTGCTACTGAAGTGGGTGTATCCTTTCCCTCTAGTACTATATCTTTTAGGAAGATGAGTTGTGCAGAAATATAATAATTTCTGAAGTTTGGTAGGTCAATTCCTCCCTCCTTACTTAGTCTTTATAATAGGTCAAGTCCTACCCTTGCTCTTTTCCCCTGTCATAATAAAATTAAGCAAGAATCCATGGATACTTTGGAAAAGTTTCAGTGGGGCCTGGGCTGGGAGAACCTGGAATGTATACAGGCATCTGGGGAGAAGGCACAATTTCATTGAATTAAACTCTGCCAATCTGAGTGAGGGGTGCTGACTGTCACAATTATTTTACTAAGTTACTCATGGTAGAATCATACAATAGTTTAGTGTCCACAAGGTGGACATTTTCCTGGGCAGTATAACTCCCAGATACTTTATTTGGTTTGTTGAGCATAATCTAGTTCTCGCTACATGGAGTGTTTTATTCCTCCCCCCACCCAAACACTGGCAGCCATTTACCTTCTGACCAGTTGATTTTATGGCCTGAGATTTGGGTGAGAGTCTGTAGAGCTTCCTCAGGCCTGGACAGAAACACCAAAATGTGATCAGCAAAAAGGAGATGATATGGCCCCCCACCCTCCAAACACTTCTATATCTTTGTGCCTCTTATGGCAATGACTAAGGGCTCTACCAGTAGGACGTAGTGCGTATGTGGGGGAGGGGGGATAGATGACATCCCTGCCTTGTACCTCTAGTCACTGGGAAGGTGGTTGACAGATGACCACTGGTAAATATCTGAGCTTGTGGCCATTTGTAAAGGGCAGCAACCCAGGACTGGATCTGTGGCCCAAAGTCAAACCAGGCTAGCATGATGAACATTAAGGGCCACTTGATGCAGTCAAAGGCTTTTTCTGCATCCAAAACCAAAAGACCAGCCTGAGTGTCCCTCCGTCTGTCTGTGTGGGTAATGGGGTTTGCTTTTACTTGAATACAGACCATGGGAACAACTGGGAGGGGGTGTGAATACAATTGGATGCAATTGTAAATGAGAGTGTACTCTCAATTTGCTTTCCGATAAATGAATTGAATTGAAACATGGGGGGGAGGGTGCTGTATACTGAATACCCAATTAGTGGGCTATTTAGCAATAGTTCCCAAATATTTATGAATCCCACTATTGGTGGTATTTGGGAAAGAAAATTTGGGGTGTGCACATCCCTTAAAATAGCAAAAAATCAGTCTATGCTTCCAATTACTGGATGGGGATCCTTATCCATCAAGTACAAAGTACAGTACAAATCATATAGCTGACCTTTTGCAGGTGAGACCAATTATATTAGGCCTGAGGTCAGCTGGGGGTATCAAATTTAGGGTGCCACATACACTTACCACTAAGGGAAGAGCAAACTTTATAATTTACACTCCATCCTTTTGGAACTCAATCCCTTTGTCTTTGTGCCCTCATTTTGGAGACCCTATCTCCCTACACAAAATATTGCAGTGGTTGATAACAATGGAACAGGAAATCTGTGGTTGTCAGGCATTGCTATATTGCATGGTGTAACTGGGATGGTCTTTTACATTATTAATGTGTAACTATTGTAACATACCTGTACAACTATATGATGATGTCAACATTTGTGTGTGTTTGTTGTTACCAAATATTTATCATATGTATCAAATATGTAAAATTACGCATAGGATGTCATTGTAAATGAGCATGACAGCTCACATGATGTAATATCATCCTGTTTATTGCTTTTAATAAATGAAAACTGAACTGAATTGAAATCTATGGAATTACACCAGTACAACTTCATGGGTATGTATCTGGCAGGTTCCACAGGCTGATCACTAACACTTTGGGTTAAATATCAGGCCTGCTCAAAACCTGATAAATAAACATTAATCTTGTTTACTTTTTCTGTTTCAGCCCTGAAGGCAGCCCCTTGCAGTATTCTCCTCTCCTCTTCCCTTCTCTTCTCATTCACTCCCTTTACCAGTGTTATAAAACCAGTCGCAAATGTGTTCTCCCATGTACTCTTTACAAAAATGCATACACCCATAAGAATGTGCACCTCTACCTTGCCTCCTCCTAAAATTCCCCTTCTCCCATGCATCTCACAAAAATGTTTACTTACCACAATAATCCTCCTTAAATTTGTATCTTTGCAAACCTCAATTAATTTAGCATGCCTCCCTAAATCTGTGTAACCTGTGCTCACAAGGATGGTTTAAGCCTTGGCACAATAGGCAATATAAGAGATTTAGCAGGTCCATCCATTGGGCAGATGGTCCTGGGTTCTGTATTGTTAAAGTCAAAGGTTAGATGAGAGAGAGAGAGAGAGAAAGAGAGAGAGACAGACAGAAGAAGAAGAACCACATCTGATCTGTTTAGCTGGGTACATCCTGTAGGCGATTGTTACTAAAATGTGAAGAGGAGACTCAGATCATCAGTCTGAATCATCTCAAATCTCAGTTAGTTTGTTTTCTTTGAACTGGTGATCATACCATTCATGTGATTGCTGAACGAGGTTTGAAAAATGGACATGAACCTGCAAGGGCTAGCTACTCTCCTCCGGACTGCCTCCCTCCCCACTCCCCCGCCCCCCCTTCCTGGGTTTCCCTCATTCCCCCTGCCAGATGTCTGTATTTATGTAACTTGTTTTTTTTTTTATGAATTGTACAAAATATATGTAACAATGTCTGTATAATACTATGTAAAATCTGTGTAAATCTGTATGTTCCACCTACTGTAATTTTATAACACTGTTGTCCTCTCTGTGACAAGGTACCCTTGTAAACGAGCCTCTGGCTCAAAGGTTGCAAATCTGATTGTACAGATAAATAAACTCTCACAAAGACTGGTGTTCCTGGAGCTAGTCTGATATCAAACACACCCATTTGTCCCTTTAGCTACTTAAGCTGCTCTTAAAGTAGTGGTAAATTCCCTTTAGGAGTGCAAGCTCGAAATCCCCCTCCATGCAATTAGTACTGAATGGTGCAGAGAAGTGCGGCAGTAGTACCCATTGGTGGTCAGTCAACTGTGACATGTGCCATCCTCGTCATTACTGGCTGCTGTGTGAGCATCCCACCCATCCTGCCCGCTCCACTGGTGACTGATTTCTGGGAGCCTAGCAAAGAGTATCCATCTAAGGTGACTGACATATTGTCGATCAAGTCAGCTGCTCTTTACCAGAGGGCCATAAGCACTCAGACTTTGCCTGTCTGTGGGAAAATATTCACAATTTGTTAGGATTAACAAAAGGTCAAGCCTGTAAAAGGGATATGTGGCCCAGTGCATCTTACCTGATTAACAAAATTTTAAATAAAAATAAAAAATAAGATTAAAATTGCCTTTGGAATAGAGCTTTGGGGTTATACGTTACAGCAGTACAACAAAGAGTAAAAACGCAAGATCCCTGGCAACACAGACATCAGACATACTATAATTCAACACTGGGTGCCCAGAGAGTGAAATAGTAGTGAAGGTACCTAGTTTAACAACCTGAGAACACTGCTGAGAAACTGAGGGTGTAGTCAGTGGCCTGACAGTACTGACAGGTCAATACCATTATGCTAGGAGAGCGGGATAAGCTTCCATCACTGCATGCCTGCAATTGGTGGTGTTAACCATTTTTCTGTTAAAAAAAAAAGCCTTGTCATTATCTGTAGTACCTGAGTCAAGAGACATCATTAACCAAGCATTAGGATTTGCAACTGTGGGAAAAGAGGGAATTGAACATGTAAGGTTGCGAGGAGGTGTCCTGCAGTGGGGAAATGGCATGGCGCTGTCACTCCTGATTCAGACCCAGAGTGCGGACGCACTTGGCAGCAGGATCAAAACACAGATCCATCTTCAGTGTAGACACGATGGCATGGTAAATCATGTAACGTTTTTGGTAACGTTACAAAAATGTCATCAATGTGGACAGGGCCTAAGTGACTTGCTCAGAGTCACACAGTATACAAGAGGAGATTGTGGGAATCATATTCAGGTCTACTGGATGTACCAAGTTCCAGTCAAAGCTCGTTACTCTAACGTCTATGAAGGCAATGGGTTGGAGTTTGGAATGTTGTTGGCAGAAGTCCAGGACTGATGAGGACAAGCTGCCTTTAAATACTCGTTATGGTGAGAATCAAAGGACAATATCCCATAAGAAGGCAGCGGCATTCCTGTCCAGGAAGATTTGTACAGGGAAGAACAGACTGGCTCAGCTCTTTTGGACTGTGGACAGGTCTTTTCATTCTGCCTGTCTACAGCTGACAAGAGCAGTTTCATCTGTCAGGTGCAAAGAATTCACCCAGTTCTTCTCTGACAGAGTGTCTTCTATGAGGTGTGGGATCATCCTAACTGGACTGTTGCAGCCCAACAGAGCAGAGCTGGTTGTTAATAGGAGCACCCCGCAGTATGGGGTGAATTTAGGCCAGTAACAGTGGAGGAGGTTTGTGAGGTAATCACAGAGTTGTGGCACTTGCTGTGAACTGGACCCGGCCCAACATGCCTCCTAGTGAGTTGTGTATGTTGCTAGGTCTAGTGTTCACTAAGATAGTTCGGTTGGTGCTCCCTTTCTGAGAGGTCCTTTCCTAGCGTATTGAAAGATGTGCTGGTGAGGTCTCTCCCAAAGAAACCATGTTTGGAGCCAGACTGCTTGGTGAATTTTAGACCTGTTTCTAACCTTCCCTTTCTGGGTAAGGTTATTGAGAAGATGGTGGCACTGCAGCCTGAGGCACATCTCACGACCTTTAACATCTATCAGCCTATCCAGTCAAGATTTAGGTCTAGGTATTGTACTGAGACCGAGTCGGTCAGAGTGCATAATAACCTCCTCAGGGCAAGAGATAGAGGGGAACAGTCACTTCACATTCTACTTGATCTCTCCTCAGTATTTGACACTGGGAACCATGGATGTTGTTGGATTGCCTAAGGGAGATATGTGAACTCACTGGCACTGTCATCAGCTGGTTTGAGTTCTTCCTTAAAGGCAGGATGCAGAAGGTGGTAATGGGGAATTTCTCCTCACTCTCAAAACCCCTGCTTTATGCAGTCCCTCAAGGCTCAATCCTCCCATCCATGTTGTTTGCGGTGTACATGCTGCCTCTGGGGGAGGTTATTAGATGCTACAGTCTATCACTTTTATGCAGACAATACCCAGCTGTATTTACCATTTGCATCTGGGACACCTGAGACATTTGAAATACTAAATTTGTTTCTGACTACGATCCAGGACTGGATGTCCTTCAGAAGATTGAGACTGAACCTGAATAAGACGGAGGTACTAGTGATTGAGCCTGGCCATCAACAGGGTACAGGGGCTGTAGGGGAGGTGACTGGCCTGGTACTAGTTCCCTCCAGGCTTGAAATCTCTGCTAAACTGAAGAATCTGGGGGTCATTCTGGATGAAAATTGACACTTTAGGCTTAGGTGTCCTCTGTAGTCCAGAGAAGCTTTTACAATCTCAGGAACACCACCAGGATTAAAGCCTTCATCCCACTGGATGACTTGCCATCACTGGTATGTGCTTTTGTGACTTCCAAACTTGACTACTCTAATACTCTATATTTTCGGGGTTAGTGGAGGGTCCTATGACACCTGCTGCTGGTGCAGAATGCAGCAGCTAGGTTACTGGTGGGCCTTCCCAAGCCCTGTCATGTGACTCCAGTCCTGCATGACCTGCACTGGCTGCCAGTGAAGTAGCAAATCACCTTCAAGGTCAGATTACTGACCTATAATGCCATATACCGGTGGGCCCGGGTTATCTGAGTGACGCCTGACTCCTTACCATACCTCTTGCCCTCTCCACTCCTCCTAGTGGTTCCCAAGGCATGGCTAAAGTCATTATGTGATTGTGCCTTTAAGGATGCTGTCCCAGCCCTGTGGAACTCACTACCATGAACCCCGAGGGAGGCCCCCTTGATGGAGGCCTTCAAGAATGAAGCTACCTGTTGAGCAATGTCTTTGGGATAGTTAAGGACCTACCCCACTGGCTGCTGTTTTATCTATTGCATTTATTTAACTCATTTTATTATAATGTGTGTTTTATTATGTACTATGGTATTTTATTTATTTACTTCATTGGCCCATGTAAGGTGCTCTAAGCCTCAGGGAATGGGTGCTAAACAAATACATTTACTACTACTCTTCTTAGGCTATACTTCCATGGCAAGTTTGTGTCTAAAAGGACTGCCAAAGTTTGGTGTTTGTTCAGCAGGGGGAGCCACCCAAGGACCTGAAACAAGTTCACGACCACCTGCTGGCTGGACAGAGAAGATCAAGCAATGCCTGGCTCAAACAGGAAAGACTGAGAAGGGTTAGGTTGAGTTGATATGCCATGTGGAGCTGCTTGTCCTAGCTACTGAAGGCTTTTTTTGCAGTTGTGGATACACTGATAGATGCTGATGTATGGATAGAGCAAGCTATCTTGATGTTGCAAGATCTCCACCACTCAAATGTGGTGAAGACAGCCTGTCTGGGTGAGTGCCTTTGAAGACCTGTGTTGGATGCAGTTCAGGCACTGAAGGTAACTCACCCAGTGCTTTTGAACTGCCTGACCACACTTAAACAGATTTTTGGTAGGGTGGTGAAATCCAGCAAAATAATAGTTACTGTCAGTGATCCAGCAGGGAAAAGAATGCTTGTTTGATGTTCTGGTGTGCATAGAATGCATTATACAGAGGATTATCGAAAATAATGCCTCCCTGTCTCTGACATGGATCAAGAATGACTTCAACAAGTACTGGAAGGAGCAATTTATTCTGACCAAATACAGTATTCGAGAATTTGTGGCTGGCAGACCTTATGAACAAACTACCTGTGTATGGGGAACTGGTTGGAGACTGTAGGAATAAGAGTCATGCCATATGCCTGTCTGGAACTCCTGCTTCAGCAGGCCAGTGATGCAGAACCTAGTGACCTATAGTTCCCCAGTGACTGTCCCAGTAGAGCCTGTGGTTCAAGAGTTGATGGAGTGCATAGATAAGTTAACTCAGCTGGTCATAGAGAAAATTGAGCCCCAACTTGAATCTGTAGCAAGCGCTCTTCTGGGAGCATCTGTTACCAAGACTAGAGTACAGCCTTCCCAGGACTGGAAATGAGGGTCATCAGAGGGGTCTGGCATCTGTCATATCCAGTGACCTTATCAGGTGATAATTTGCTACCAGTGGGGAGAGCTGGAACAACGACCATATGCATGCCAGCTTACCAAGAACTTGAGCAAGTTGGACGATCAACTCCACCAGAGAAGGTTCAGGCAAGGAAATTTTGGTGGGGACCAGCTGGTGAGGACACTGTTACCCAGGAGGCAAAATGCTCTAAGACTCATCTGATGGAGCCAGTTTCAAACAGACCCTGTGAGATATCAGAGGTTGTAGGGTGCATGTAAGAAACAGGTGAAAGTGGATGGTGTTCCTACTAATGCTTTGCTGGGCAGTGAGTCCCAAGTGACCATACTGTTTGAAGGGTACTATGACCACAATTTGGCTCACTGGCCATTACTCCTTTTGAGGGGCTGGACATATGCTGACTTAGTGACTCTGCATATCCTTAATTGGTCTATGTCTGGTTTGGGGTTGAATTTCCTTCAGAGAAGTTCATGTCATGGCTTCTGTCAAGATGTTGACCTTCTTAGTATGCCCTTCAACCAAAATTTACAACCATATACCTTTTTTATTCTAGTTTATTTAAATTCTCAAATTAACAGCTTTGAGTCAGGGGCTCTTTTACATAGGTTCCGTGTCAAGGTACAAGTAACAAACAAACGGTACAACAGTGAAGCGATAGAAAAGCATTAGGGTACATGTAGGCAAATATCTAACAGGCAGACTGGTAATGTACAACTGAAATTAAACTAGCCTTTAGAGTCCTAAAGTGAGGTACGGGGGACGGGTAGTAAGACGGTAACAGTTACTAAGACATGGATGGGCAAACATCAGTGCAGAGATGGCAGCAGCCAAGTGGCATTGTTGACAGATGGAAGAGGTTCAAGTGTAGTATGCAAAAGTGCAATATGAGGTGGTAAGCAGGGAGTACAAGTGTCAGGAAGAGGAGCAATGCTAATTGATAGTGAAAATAATAGGTATTGCGCTGGAGAGGGGGGTAGCAGGAGTGGGATTGGGAGGCGTGGGAAGGAAGGAAGGAAGGAGGAGATGGGGTGGTGGGGTAGCAGGTGGGGGTAATTGAAGAGTTAAGTTGGCCACATAAGTGCTAGGCCAAGCAGTCACAGGAGGCATGAATCACCAAGAACTCATGAAGCTTGTGTTTAAAGGAACTCAGAGTGGTTGCATTTACAAATTATCTGTGGGGTGGCTCCAATTAATAGCTGGCAGGCTTTGTTCAGGGCAATAGAAATACACTTTAAGGCTCTGTTTGTAGCAGCATCATAGACCACAAACCCATAATCAATTTTGGTGGGGATGAATGCCTGCATGTCTGGCAGATTGGTGCAGCTCTGCAAGGACCAAGAGTCAAAGCAGGGGAATGGTCTACAAACCCGCCATGCTTTCATAAAGACTGCTTATCAACAGCAGGCTGCCTAGAACACCAGCTGAAGATGACCCCATAAGAATGGTATTGAGATGGGAACATGAAGAGCACACCCTGCCTCCCATATCATAGTGTCCCATCAGGGGGATTGCAAGACTCAAGAAACTCGAGGAATGGTCAAAAGCATGGCAGCTCAGGTTCAATGGCAAAAGTGGAAAATCCTGCACCTAGGGCACAGGAACCACGGTGCTGAGTATAGGATGGGGGGAGTTATTTGCAGTCACTAAAGTGGGAAGGGACCATGGGGTTATTATATTAGGGAACTTTAACATGGCAGCGCAGTGCAACAATGACATGGGCAGGGCTAGTGGGATTCTGGGGTGCATATGGAGGGGCATTACTAGCAGAAGTATGGAGCTGGTGCTGTCACTGTATCACCCTCGACTATGCCCCCAACTGCAATATTGTGTCCAGTTCTGGAAACCGCATCTCAGGAAGGACATACAGTAGACAGGGTGGAGGTGGTTCAGAGGAGGGCAACCAAAATGGTGCAGGGGTTGCAAAGGAAGCCCTAGGAGGAGACATGGAGGGACCTCAACAACTACAGTCTGGAGGAGAGGAGAGCAAAAGGTGACATGATCAAGATCTTCAAGTACCCCACAGGGTGATCACGGTGCAGGATGGGAGTCTCTCCAAAAAAGTATGAGCTTCAGGACTAGAGGGGATGCGATGACGCTGTAGGGCAGAAAGTTCAGGAAGGATGTATAAACGGGGTGGCATCTGGAGAAGGCATGGTCACAAGTGGGGTCCCTCAGGGTTTGGTGTTAGGGCCACTACTGTTCAATCTATTCATAGGGGACATTGCAGAGGGCCTTGAAAGGGTGTGAGTCTGTTTGCAGATGATATTAAAGTCTGCAATAGGGTGGACATTCCGGAAGAGGTAGAAAGAATGCGGAGAGATCTGGGGAGGCTCGAAACATGGTCAAGGAGGTGGCAGCTTTCATTCAACATGGACAAGTGTAAGATCATGCATCTTGGATACAGGAACCAGAGGGCGGGGTACTGTATGGGGGGCCGAGACCTGGAAGTAACAGAACAGGAAACGGACCTAGGCATCACTGTATCAAGGGACCTGACGGTGGAAAGGCACTGAGCAGTGGCTAGGGGCAGCAGAATGCTGGGCTGCATCAGAAGGGGGATTACCAGTACAAAGAGGGAGGTCATAGTACCCTTGTACACCCATCTAGTTAGACTGCATTTGGAGTATGGGGTCCAGTTCTGGAGGTCATACCTCAGAAAGGATGTGGAGAGGCTGGAGCGAGTTCAGAGGAGGGCAACGAAGATGGTTAAGGGGCTCAGCTACCTGTCCTATGAGGAAAGGTTGGGAGAATTGAACATGTACTCCCTGGAACAGAGGAGGGAGGGAGGAGGACATGATTGAGACCATCAAGTACCTTAAGGGTATAAACTGGGTGCCAGTGGGAAGCATCTTCCAGATGAAAGGGAATCAGAGGACTAGGGGGTATGGGTTACAGATTATGGGGGGGACAGTTCAAGGGTAACATTAGGAAGTACTATTTCACAAAGAGGGTGGTGGATAAGTGGAATAGGCTCCCAGAGGAGTTGATTGGAGAAGCAACAGTGGAAGGCTTCAAAAGGGCATGGGGCAGACACAGGGGATTGTGGGGGGGGGGCATGTCCTAGCAGATAGCCAGATAAATGGGCAGACTAGGTGGGCCTGTCGGTCCTTTTCTGCCATCACATTTCTATGTTTCTATGATGTGAGGAAATATTTTGTCACTGAAACGGTGCTAGCTGCATGAAACAGACTGCCAGCTGAAGTGCTGGAAGCTGGAACAGTGGAAGGCTTCAAGCATGCATGAAATAGATGCAGGGGCGTATGAGTACGCAGGCAGGGAGGGGGAGAGACGCCATAGACCAGACAGTGTCTGCAGAGGTAGAATAGGCAGAGAAAACATAGGCAGATGGGAGGGGGGGCAAGCAGTCCTTTTCTGATGACAAATTTTATGTTTTATTGTACAGAGGCAACACTACCTCTTTCTGGTGGAGATACCCCTTCCTATGCTCTGCAGCTTCACACTACCCTCCTGACTGCTATGTTTCACAGCGTGTCCAACCTTTAGGTCATCAGTTATGATTATCCCCAGGTCTCTTTCCTTTGTGGTAGTCGTCAGTACTACTCCACCCATTTAGTACCCCACTCCTGGTTTCTGTGCCCTAAGTGCATTATTTTGCACTTTTTCGCATTGAAACCCAGCTGCCAAACTCGTGACCACTCCGTGAGTTTTCTCAGGTATCTGCTCATCCTTTTCAACCCCCCTGGAGTGTCCACCCTACTGCAGATTTTGACATCACCTGCAAAGAGGTAGACCTTCCCTTCCAGCTCCTCTCCAATATCACTTATAAAGATATTAAAGAGGACTGGTCCCAGCACTGATCACTGAGGCACCCCGCTGGTCACCCTTCCTTCCAAAGAGTGAACTCCATTTACCACCACCCTCTATCACCTATCCTCTTACCAATATCTTATCCAGTTTACCACCTTTGGACTTACTCCTAGGCTACCCAGCTTGCTTACTAGCCTCCTATGTGGAAGTGTCGAAAGCCTTTGTGAAATCTTGGTAGGCCACATCCACCGCTCCACCCTGTTCTAATTCCTTTATCACCCAGTCAAGAAAATCTATCAGATTTGTTGGATGTGACCTCCGCCCCCCCCACCTTGCTACCTTGGGCCTTGTAACCCTTGGATTCAAGATACTCCACAACCCTTTCCTTCTGCAAAGATTCTATTAACTTCCCCACCAGCGATGTCAAGTTAACTGGCCTATAACTGCCAGACTCCTCCCTGCTACCACTTTTGTGAAGTGGGACTACATCAGCCCACTTCCAGTCCTCCGGAACCACTCTTCTTTCGGGTGAGCTGTTAAAATGGACTATCAGAGTTGCAGCCAGTACCTCCCTGAGATCCCTCGATACCCTTCGATGCAACCTGTCTGGCCCCATTGCTTTGTTCACCTTCAGATTAGCGAGTCCCTTCAGGACTCTCCTCCGAAAAAGGACTAGTGTCCACCTCCCTCCCTCCAAACCCACTGTTGTTTTGTGGATGCTCCATTTCTCCTTACTCTGTGAACGCTGAAAAAAAGTATTTGTTCAGGTCATCTGCCTTTTCCTTGTCCCCCTCTGCACAATCTGTCCCTTCCTTTTTTAACCTTACAATTCCATCCCTGCTCTTCCTCTTTTCAGTTACATACCTAAAAATTGTCTTGTCCCCTTTCATTATATCCTGGGCTATTCTCTCTTCATTTTGCACCTTTGTGCTCCTTACTGCTTTCCCTGCTTCTCTCTGTTTCTGCTGATACACCTCCTTATCCTCCTCCCTCTGCATCTCCTTTTACTGTCTGAATGCTACCCTTTTAGCCGTTATCTTTTCAGCCACCTCTTTCGAAAACCATAGTAGCCTGCTTTTCCTCTTGCTTACTCACTTATTTGACACAGAGGTTTGTTGCTTTTACTATGCTATCTTTTAGCTTTGCCCACTTTTCCTCCATCCCACCTAGGTCACCCCCTCATGCAAGGTCATTTCTGAGGCATTCAACCATCTTTATAAAATCTGCCCTCCTGAAGTCCAGTACCCTTGCCCTTGTGTGGTTTGATTCCACAGCCATCCTTATATTGACCACACCATGCAGTGATCACCGGTCCACTACTCCCCAGATAGCCTCCCACTTTGACACCTGTAGCTCTGTTCCTATTAGTAAGTACCAGGTCCAGTATCACCCCATCATGAGTTGGTTCGCTGGCTAGTTGCCTGAGGAACACCCCCCTGCAGAGAGTCCAGGATGTCCCCTCTTCTAGCAGAAGCCCCTGCTGGGAGGCTTCAATCTACACTGGGCATGTTGAAGTCCCCTCCAGTAGCACCTTCCCTTTTTCTGCCATCTTGCCAATGGCTTGCATTAGTACCTTATCTAATTCCTCCCCCTGTGCTGGAGGTCTGTAGATCACTCCAGTGTGAATAGTGGCTCCATTCCCCATCTCCCGGGTGACCCACAGTACCTCTGACTCTGTCTGTATTCCCTGTATTTTTGTCACTTTTAGGCTTTCTCTCATATAAAGCACAACATCCTCTCCTTTCCTTCCCACCTAGTCCTTCCTGGACAGAGCATAGCCTGGTATGGCCATGTCCCTCTCATGACTTTCAGTGTACCATGACTCAGTAATGGTCACAATATCCGAGTTGGCCTCTGTCTTGATGGCCTCTAGATCCAGAATCTTATTTCCTAGACTTCTAGCATCACATGACCTGCCATATTTTATTTCCACTCTGCTTGTCACACCCCCTTTTATGCTTTTTGCCCTCACTCCTTCCCCACTCTCTTTTTAATGCTCCATTCCCTTCCCCCTTTTTCTCTATCACTCTGATTGCTTTATTAATTTGCACCCTGGGAGATTCCTCTCCTCTCAAGTTCTCCTTATTCTCTACTTCAGCCTGTGGGGACAGTCTCTGCCACCTCATTCCTTCCATCATCACCCTCGGCTAGTTTAAATGTCCAAAGTAACATTTAAACCATCCACTGAAGACTGTGATTCCCCTACTGGATGAATGCAGACTATCACCCTTATACAGGCCCTTATCCTCCCAGGTGGGTCCCCAGTCCCCAATGTAGCCAAACCCCTTTTCTCTGCACCATTCTTTCAGACATCAAATCCACAAAGAACGTGTGCACTAGGGTGATGGTGCTCACATTTGAAAAACTCAGTAACACAACTTGGAAAATGGGCACATCATCAGCTATATCATGAAGAGGACACCATGGCTGTAGTCCAGTTAAAACATTTTATTTCAAATAAGAAACCACAGTAGACATATTGAGCATGCCTGACGAGTTTCAGATAGTTAAATCCTTTATCAAAGACATGGCTGAAGCTCTTGGTGCAGCACCCTGTCTTCTCCCCCCCCGTTGTAGACAGGCAGCACCTCACTGAAAGCCACTTAATGCGCTACCTGTCTAAGACCCCTCCCCAAGCCGGCCCAGTGGCACTGAGGGTTGAGGCACTGGACGCCACACCTCGCACCATGCTGGAGGCCCAAGTTCAGGTGCCGGGGGTCGGCAGGGATGGGGAGAGGATTGAGCACCCACTGAGCTTCTCTCCTCCCCCGGGGGAGGGTGGGGGATAGCTTGGTATGCCAGTGGCTCCCAGTGGAGATCGGGGACGCTGCAGCACATTGGCTGCATGTCATACCACATGGATGACACTGGTAGGGTTGCCATGCACCAGAGCATCATGGGTGCACCACACAGGAGCACTCAGAACACAGAAAAGCCTGGCCCCAAGGGGGAGGCGACAGCACCTGACCCCCATGCCCACCACTGGATCCACCCTGCCTGGCCTTCCAGGTCCTCTGCCCAGAGGCCCACTCCCACAGCTAGAGTCTACAAAGTAAAGAGCACCCAATGAGGAGGAGCGGCCCCACCCCAGAGGGGTTAAGCTGGGGGTGCTGGCTATGGGAGGGGTGGGGGAGAGAGGAGGTTCAGGGGGATCTCAGGTGGGCAGGAACAGGCAGGATGCCTGAGAGATGCCTCCTCGGGCCATGACCGGAGGGAAATAGAATTAAAAAAAAAGACCCCTTCCCAGATCCCTAAACTCCCTCTGCACTATCCCAACCCTATCCCTAGGCAGGTCATTAGTCTCCAGCTGGACAATGATATCCAGCTCTCCCTCCCATCTTTCTGCCCTAGTGATTCTCAGGATCTGCTTCCCATCCCTCTGGGCCATGGTGCCATGTAGGCACCTAACCTGCCCCTCCCCCCATTTCCTGTTCCCAAATCTATCATCCCCCACAGTCGAGACACCCACTAGAAGTTGCTTTCTCCTCCTCTGGGGTCCTATACTACCCTCCTTGAGGTCTCCACTATGGAGGCCCACACATCCTACCTGGTCATTACCACGAGTGCCTCTTTCCAGCAGTCCTGCCCACTAGAGTGTTGTAGGAATTATATAGTGGTACTGGTTGAGGAATTTGCCTCTGTCCCACCACCACCAGCCTTCCTGAGCCCACCATAGTCCAGCCATTCCTCCTCCCTGGCACCCTTTGAGGTAATGGTGGCATACTTTGTGGCCCCTGGGTGGGGGGGGAGAGGTCCCCCTGATTTCCAGCCATGTCAGCCTGGAGCCTAGTGACTTCCTTCCTCAACCCAGAGAGGTGCATGCAGATGGGGCAGCACTGCAGTCCCCAGAAGTTCTCTCTGAAAACTGTCCCCCACAACCACTACATTGCACCACTCCAAGAATCCTCAACTTCTGTTCTCCCTGTGTTAGGTGGAAATAACTTTTTACCCTTACCCCTGACAGGATGTTTCTAGTTTCCCCCTTTTTTGTTTGTTTCTATTAGTGTTCCCCTGTGCCTTGTTTAAATTTCTTTATTCTTCTACCCTAGATAGGGGGTTGCTCCTATTCCCAGTTTTGGCATACCTTTGACCTTTCACCCTTCCCATCAGTGACTGTTACACAGTAGTGAACAGGTGTTTTACCTTAGTCAACCAGCAGAATCCCTGGCTTTCCTGCATCCTTTAGTTGATGCCAGCCGACACCTATGGCGCCAGTCGCCTGTTCCACTCCTTCACTGTTTTACTCACTCACTGGGGACATGAATGTGCTGAACATGTTAGAGTGGAAATGCTTTCATAGTGCTCTTGCAAGAAGGCACTAAGCCTCTGTCAGCTCCACCACCCCCAACTACATACATCATTCACAGGGCTTCCTGAATCTACTCGGCCTCTAGATTAATCTCCTGAGCTAGTTTCCCCCACACCACCTTGTTACAATTTTAAACGCAAGTTTCAAGGCACCTCAAACACTGCCTACAAACCTCTTTTTCTCTCCACTTAGCCTGCTACATTCAGTATGAAGATAAATATAAATATACCTCTAAGGTAAAGATAGGTGATTTCATTTCTCTGTCGGCAATGTCTGTTCTTCCAGCTCAGGACCCCAACTAACTTGCCTGTTAAATCTATTACCTGGCTGGCCCGGTGGCATGGAGGGCCGAGGCAGTGATGCCTTACTTCCTGCCACACTGGTGAACCTTGTGTTTGCAGTGTGAGTGGGTCATCAGGGGCTGAGCGGAGTGGGACAGGATCAAGCATTCAGAGGACTGCTTTCCTCTCCCAGAAAGGGTGGGGAACAGGGGCTGACATTTGCCTGATACCTAGTGGAGGCTAGGTGTTGGCATGACTGGCCAATGCAGTGGGGCATGGAGGTGGAGCAGCTGGCGGGCTCACTACATGTGGACGCCCGCATGGCATGCCCATTGTCAACATTGCACACTCTGCTGCCAGGAAAAAAGAGAAAATAAATGGCCAGTTTGAGCGGCTTGATGGCCATCAGCCTAACGCACTATCTCTGAGGGTACCACCTGTATTGGATCCGGTCCTGGTGGGGAGTTGGGGGCTCCCTGCCACCCTGCCATGGAGGGTAAGCCGTGGGGGTAGCAAGGTGGTGGCCCAATCAGGAGATGGGTGTGGACAGATGGTGGCTGGGGGACAAAGGATGCCTGGAAGGAAGAAGCCAACTGGGGCCGTGAGGGAGAAATAATACAGTAAAAAAGAAAAAATCTGTTACCTTTTGTTAGAAGGCACTAAGCCTCTATCAGCTCCAGACCCAAATTGCATACTTGATTCACAGGGCTTCCTGAATCTACTCAGCCCCAAGATTCATCTCCTGATCTAGTTTCCCCCACACCACCTGTTACAATTTTAAAGACAAGTTCCAAAGTGCCTCAAACACTGCCTACAAATATATTTTTATCTCCCTATTTACCCTGCTACAGTACTTTCAGTATGAAGTATGATACCTGGAGGATACCAGGAGGTGGTTCCAGTTTCCAAACAAGGAGCTAGTCAGAAGTCATTCCAGGAGGGGAGGGCAGGACATGGAGAAAAGCTCTGCCCCAGCATTGTTCCTTAAGCCAACCACACAGCACTTTGTTATACGTTTATATGTACTATGTGAGATGTCTCCTATGGAATATCATCTCATACAGTTTAGGTGAGAGCACTGTGAAGCAAAGCTGAGCGGTTCTGTTTGCCCAAACTGTGTGACATGATGTATTTATACAACAATAATGGTCTAACAGAGATGCTGACCAGCATTTCCCTTGGTCCCTGTGAAATCAAAACATAATGGGAGGAGTCTGGCCCGAATGCTAAACATTAGTGATTAAAGATTTTCACTGATAATAGTAGTAGTAGTATATTTTATTTATATCAGCACCCTTTACTGAAGTCCCATGGTGTCTTATAATAAAGTGCAGAGATAAATAATATACAGCACATCGATCATAACACTAGTCCATTTAAAACAATACAGCCTACAGCACCATAACACTCAGGTGGGAAAGGAAACTAATGGGAAAGATGGAGTAATCCTCAAAAGCTAGAGGCTCTATAGGGGATACACAGAGTACTGACCCAGAATATGTCATTCATCTTCACGAGTCAAGGGGCAGGACAATAACTCATGAGTGGCAGAGACACAAGTGAGTAATGTAGAGTAAGTCCTGCCTCCAACAAGCAACGATAACTTGCATATTTAGAGTAAGGACACAGTGTTTCCAATTTATACAATGTAGCTTAAATAGTAAAGCTTTTAAATTACAGTAGTTCTTTTTATGAAGATTTAACAGTTTTTCTTTGATCTCACTGTTCTGTTCTGAGAGTAACTGAGGTCACTATGTTTTTATCAGGTATTGTTCAGGCTGTTCTTCCATTGGTTAAAGGTTCCTTTGTGACAAGCCTAAAGTGCAGATAAAGGGCTAAAATGAAGATACATTATTTTCATTTAAAATGCTTCAGTTGTTAAAATTGTGGCTAAAATAAATAAGTGATCATTAAAATTTGACTGTCATTTATATTATATAAATTTGTTAAATACACACCACCACTGGAGGTCAAAATGACAAGATAAGTTATATCCTATACCTAACTCACAAGATATCATGTTGTTAGCTGCATATGTCACAAATATTTTGCCCTGTTTGGTACATCACAGTGCATACCAAATAAATCAGACAGCAGATGTCACAATGCTGATGACATCACAATAGCCATGTGCGGCACCGAAGCCAGCAGTTTAAATCGAGGAAATTGTCATACAAACAGCAGATTCACAAGTTATAACTAGTAAACTGATGTTGCATACATCAAACATGCTATCATCTGACTCAAAATACAGTTTGTCATCACTTGTGAGGAAGCAGAACTTTTGTAACGCACCACTCATGAGTTATGGTCCTGCCCCCCTCATATGTGAAGATTAATAGCACATTCTGAGTCAGTCTATTGCATATCCTCTATTTATCACACTGTCTAGCCTCTGGATAAACATTCAGCTTATGGTTAGACTTAACACAATGCCTAAGAACCAGTCAGAGAGCAGCTTTCACAGTGACGATGAAATCACAATAGTCTTCTCTTGCCATGAAGCCAGCTGCTGAATTCAACAAGAAACTGTTAAATCTTTATGCAAAAAGCTGACTTGAAAGGTTTAACTTATAAACTGACATTGCATGATTTGAACATGCAATAGGAAAGCAAGAAGACACGACATGGTGTGGGTTGTTGATTGATAAGAGCACGTCCCCAGGTACGTTGTTAGGCATGAGGCACTTGCGCCGAGTGAGTGCAGCAGCTGGGTAGTGCTCTTATCAGTCAACAACCCACACCCTGAAGTGTCTTATTGCTCTTATAAAGTGGGTAACAACTATTTCTATAACAATTAAACAAAGCTCTGGACACATTACTAAAGATTTAATAATAGTATGTTATTTTATTTAAATATGGTGAAAAATAGTCCCCAGACTTGGGCAGAGGAGTGGTAAAATAGGAAAATTACGTACCTACCGTAATTCTTGATCTTCTTGGACGAGTCTCCACCACTCATTCACACTAGTGGGATTGGCGCCGGAGGCACTAAGACCCATCGGGAGCAAACTTTTTGCTGGAGGGTCGTTGCGAGACCGGCGCCACGAGCAGCGGTTCGAGCGTAATGACCATCTCGGCGACGGACCCCTCCAACCGCCTCAGTACCTTTTTACCAAGGAGGTGCACGCACTAACGAAAGGGTAAACCAACATTAAAAAACGGACATAAGATAGTCCGTTATGACCCGTGTAAGAAGGGTCAGCAAAAGAAGTCCTCACGGCCTAAAGATTTGAGGGAGTGAAGACCAATACAGCGGTGAGCTCGGGGGATGGAGGGTGGGCATGTGAATGAGTGGTGGAGACTCGTCCAAGAAGATCAAGAATTACGGCAGGTACGTAATTTTCCTATCTTCCTGGACATAAGTCTCCACCACTCATTCACACTAGTGGGAGAGTACCAAGCTGATAATCCCCCAAAAGGGCGGCAGGAAAGCCAGAGCTCACGCGTCTAAGATAGAAGCCCATTAAGGATAGTTCTGCCGAATGTGGAATGTCACCTGGCATGAACATCCAGTGCATAATTAGCAGTAAGTATGCACTGAGCTCCAGGTAGCGGCGTTGCATATCTCGCAATTGGAACATTGCGATTTCCGCTAGGGATCGCGATCGCCCTAGTAGAGTGTAGCACTCTACCTTCTAATTTAACTTGAGCCATGGAATAGCAATACGAAGGCATGCCACTAACCATGAAGAGATACATCTAATAGCGACAGGTTGACCCAGCCGGTGTCGCTGAAAGAAACGAACAGTTGCTGAGTCTTGCGAACATCCTTGGTTCTATCTAAATAGAACCGCAAGGCTCTTTAACATCCAAGGAATGAAGAGCCTGCTCCCCTTCATTTTGGAAATTAGCGAGTAAGCGGGAAGTACCAGAGGTTGGTTCAGATGGAATTCTGACACAACCTTGGGAAGAAATTTAGGATGAGTACGGAGAACTACCTTGTCCTTATGGAATACAGTATACGGAGGGTCCGTAACCAGTGCATGTATCTCAGAGACCCTGCGGGCTGAGGTAATGGCCACCAGGAAGGCAGTCTTCCAGGTAAGAAATTTTAGCTCACAGGTAGCTAAGGGTTCGAAAGGCTTCCGAGTGAGCATGTCCAGCACCAGGTTAATGTCCCAGGCTGCAACTGGACGCTTAACAGGGGGTCTGGTATGGAGAATCCCCTTAAGAAATCTCTTCACCATAGGTAACTGAGCCAGAGTTAAGGAAGAAACCGGCTCATGGAACGCTGAGATGGCACTAAGGTGAACTTTAACTGTGGAGTACTGAAGACCTAAGTTTGATAGGTCCAAAAGATACTCCAGAACCTTGCCAGGAGGACAGGAAAAGGGATTCCAAGAGGATTTTGCACACCAGAGAGAAAAACGTTTCCATTTGGAAGCGTACGTTTTTCGGGTGGCTGGCTTCCGAGCAGCCAGAAGGATGTCTGAGACTCTACGAGAGACGTTGAACCGATTCACTTCTATCTCTTCAGGAGCCAAGCATGAAGGTGAAGTGATTTCAGGTTGGGATGGACCAACAAATCCTGAGTCAGAAGACTGATTTGCAAAGGAAGTGGTCTCGGAGAGGCTGCCAACATACTGTTGAGTAGGGAAACCATAGTTGCCGAGGCCAGGAAGGAGCAATGAGAATCATCTTGGTCCCTGAGACTCGAACTTGAGGAGTACTCTCTGGATTAGAGGAAGTGGTGGAAAGGCGTGAAGAAAGCGTTTTGTCCACAGCCTGAACGCATCCTGACAGAAAATGCCAGGCCCTGGATTTCTGGAGCAGAAGAGAGGCAGTTTTGCGTTGAGTGGGGATGCAAAAAGGTCCAGGTCTGGAGTCCCCCACTCTTTGAACAGGGACCGAGCTACGGCTGGATCGAGAGACCACTCGTGAGGGTCTGCCTCCGTTCTGCTGAGGTGATCTGCTAGGTCGTTTTGTATACCTGGCAGATAAACCGCTTGAATCAGAGACTTGTGCTCCAAGCACCACTCCCACACCCTCATTGCTTCCTGCAAGGGGATAAGAATGAGCACCGCCTTCTTGTTGATGTAATACATCACTGCTTTGTTGTCCGTTTGAAGGAGAATGTTCTTGTGACAAAGGACATCCTTCAGAGCTCGGATTGCATAGAGGACCGCTCTCATCTCCAGGACATTTATGTGGAGATGAGTTTCGAACTGAGTCCATACACCTTGAGTGTGGAGGGAGAGACAGTGAGCTCCCCATCCCATTAGCGATGCATCTGTGGTGATGGAGATCTGATGATCCGGGGAGCAAAGGGAATCCTTCCAGGAGATTGCTCTCTTGAGACCACCAGGTGAAAGACCTCGAAGGGCTCCGTCACCTTGATGGGATAAGACTGGGGTGAGAGGTCGGGGACCACTGAGTGGAGAGCATCCATTGGGTGGTTCTCATGTGCAGTCGGGCCAGAGGGACAGTGAAGCCGAGGGGCATGTGAGACCCAACATGCGTTGCATCGAGAGAGCTGTAACCGATTGGTTCTCCCTGATGTAACGGGCCATACTGAAGGATGTCGAGTCTTCTGTCCTCTGGAAGGAAAGCCTTCGCTGAAGAGGTGTCTAGAAGCGTCCCTATGAAAAGGAGCCTCTGGGAGGGTTGCAGTTGAGATTTTTCAAATTCAGCAGAACTCCCATGGACGTGAGAGAGACGAGTCGTTGCCGGCTTCCAAAGTCCCTTGGCCGGAAGGGCTTGCCGAAGCCAATCGTCCAGGTAGGAAACACTCGGAGTCCGACTTTCCTGAGAAGCCGTGAGAACTGCACAACACTTTGTAAAGTCACAAGCGCCGAGGATAGCCCAAAGGGCAGGACTCTGAACTGATAATGCTGACCCAAAGCTACAAACCTGAGGAATTTATGGTGGGTCGGTGGACGGGATATGCTGGTAAGCATCCTGCATATCCAGAGAGGCCAGCCAGTCGTGCTGATGCAGCAAGGGTAACAGGGTACCTAGGGAAATCATCTTGAATTTCTCCCTGGGGAGGAATTTGTTTAACTTTCTGAGGTCTAGAATGGGGCGCATCCCCCCAGATTTCTTTGGAACCAGAAAGTAATGGGAGTAGAACCCTGTGTTTCGCAGATGCGGGGGCACCAGTTCTATTGCCCTGTTGTTCAGAAGGCCCTGGATCTCCGCGGTGAGGAGATCTGACTGAGAGGCCGACAACCTGGGTTGTCGTATGGGAGGACAATTCGGGGGGGATTCCAAGAAATTGAGAGAATAACCCTCGTGAATTATCCGAAGAACCCATTTGTCTGAGGTTATGGACTTCCACTGGTTGTAGAAGTACATCAGACGACCTCCCACCGGAGGAGAAAGTTCCACCTCGGGCAGAGTGGATGGAACTTGGGCCAACGACTCATAAGGTAGCGCTGGGAGCTTTAGGTCCCTGCGCTTTCTGCTGCGTCTTCTTTTGAGGTTGGGCAGGTTGGCTTTTATGAAAGCTTCCCCTGCCTCTGCCTCGAAAGGACTGACGACTATGAAACTGACGTCTGTTCACATGCCCCCGAGAGGGGGCAGGCGGAGGTCTGGCCAACTTAATGGCCGATCTAGTCTTCTGAGTGGCCTCTAAGGCTTGCTCCACCTGAGGGCCAAAAAGAAAGGAGCCATCAAAAGGCAGCGCCATCACCTGCTGCTGAGCATCATTCGTGAAGCCAGAAGCACGCAGACCAGGAATGGCGCCGACAATCCTCATGGCTGCTGAGTGAGAAGCAGTGTCGAAAGCTGCCCATGATGCTTTGACTGTTGGTTATTGGACTCAATACTTAATAAGGGTCAGAAGAAGCTCTGACTTGGAATCCGAATCTGGAAGAGCTTCAACCATTCTTTTCATAGAGTGCCACAGGATATACTCATACTGAGAAAAATAGCCTTGATAACTGTCACATGCATACTTAGAGTGGAGGCAGCAAAGACTCTCTTACCTAATGTATCAATCTTCAGAGACTCTTTGTTAATAGGTCGAGCTGTAGTAGTTGAGGAAGAACAACCTTGTCATTCTCTGCAGGACTACAATAGGATCCGTAAAGGCTTGGGATGCCAAAATGGACGATCCTGGGAGTGAATACTTCTTATCAATGGATTTAGCCACTGAGGGAATAAGAGCAGGTTACTCCATACCATTTGAGACAGCGTCTGAAGGAAGGCTGAATCGGAGGAGTCAAATCCGTAGGGATCTCCGGCATGAAGATACTGGAGTCTTAATATCTTCCCAGGATCGATGTCTGTAGTCTGGAGAGAAAGAGTGGATCCCAGGTTCTTCAACAGAGACTTAAAGGACAGGTCCTCGACCACAGGCTCTGTAGCAAAGAAAGATCCTGTTTCCTCCACTTCATCACCCAACCGAAGGTCTGGGTCAGGCTCAACATCATCTCCTGATGGTCCAGAAAGGACTGTTTGGACAGGAAAGGAGTGAAAATTAGGAGAGGAGGAAATGGCAGAAAAACAAGGAGAGTCCCCAAGGGCTGCCGGCGCCGAGACGGCAAAACGGGCTGAAGACGGCACCGAGGAGGCGCACGGCGCCGAAGAGGCACGCGGCCCCGCAAACGCCAGGCGCCGCCGATGCATCAAGTCCGCTCCTCAATGTGGAGTTGGGTGGGGAAGGCTTCCTTTTGATGACCTATGTGTGGTCAGGAGAGGGAGACTGGTGGGAGGGTTGGGCATACAATTTTGGAAGGGGGAGGAGGGCTTACTGAAGCATCAAAGAAATTGAGACTGTAGACAGAGAGCTATCAAGGGAGCTGTAAGAAATAAAAGAAAATAAGGTTAGTAAAGTGGTTTAATGTAAGGCTTTACAGTGTGTGTGTGTGTGTGTGTGTGTGTGTGTGTGTGTGTGCGTGTTTCCTTGGTGGTTACAGCTCAATAAATGTGTCTTTGTTTAATGAAGTAATTGAAAATGGGAGGGGGCTAGTTTGTTTATTTTACAAACATGGCTGCAAGAATTAAAAATAAGAGTTTCTTTGGAAGCATGGAGTGCTATACAAAGGGGTGCTGCATATGACAGCAGGAACCCTGCTGCATCCATTGCGCCTCTCCCAGAGAAAACCTGCAAGCTGCCAGACAGCACAACACCTTCCTACAGTGCTGCTCCAGCCCTCTGGTTGGAAAGGGAAGGTTGGGGGCAGCTTTTTGGGCATTCACCTGATATTTTAAAATTCTGTCTCCTGTGCCTTCCCAGAATCCCCTGCTCGTGTGGAGCAGAGGATCCACTTTGGGACCCAGGATGGCATCCGACTGGATGCCCGCCTATGTCCCTCTATTCACCCCCTGTGCAGCAGCCTTCCAGCGGGGGTGGGGACATGGATAAGCACACTGCAGAAGGATGTGGTAGGGCATACTGTGCACCATGTGCCTGTCCACAGGTGCGGAGCTACGTGAGCTGAGTATGCACCTCTTGAGCATACCAGGCACCACTTTGTGCAATATTAATCAAGACTTGGGCCATGATTTTGCTCTACTCGAAAAATGGTTTACTCACAATAAAATGCTTTTAAACAATTGTAAAACAAATGCCATGCTTGCTTTCTGGCTTGTCACTCATCGTCAACATATTAAAAAATGCATTTGAAATTCAGACTTTAAATGACTCTAACTTGAAAGTCTTAAGAAACTTTAAATAAGTATATGGGCATCAAAGAAACCTAGATGTTGCCAGCATATAAAGCCCAAGGGTCCATCCAGTCTGTCAATCAGGAGTTTCCTACCTATCCCTCGACCTAATGTCTCAAATGGGTTTTCTGTGCCAAACCCTTCTTTCTCTTACCTTAGCTGCCTCATCTCCCTAGCTCCTCCTCCTGGAATTATTAGCCTTTTAAACCTATCTCAGCCATGTGTCAACCCATTCATATTCCCTGCCCCAAACAACTTCAGCTGGTAATCTGTTCCATGATTCCACAACCCTCTCAGTGAAGTAGAACTCCCTCATGCCCCTTCTGAAGTTTCCACTGACTAGCCTCTATTCATGTCCTCTTGTGACTGTACTACTGTTCCTGTTGAATAGGAATTCACAGCTCACTCGATTAATTTAGCTCAGGAACTTGTACGTCTCTATCATGTCACTCCTCTGTCTTCTGGCCTCCAGAGAGTACATGTTAATTACCTCAGCTGTTCCACATAGGATCTGTCCTGCAGGACCTGAACCATCCTGGTGACTGTACACTGCACAGACTCTAGCTTATCCCTGTCTTTTTTCACATGCAGACTCTAGAGTTTGGCACATTACTACAGGTGGAGCCTCACAAATGATCTGTACAGTGGCAACATCGTTTTATTTCTCCTACAGCCAAATCCCCTCCCAAGCTATCATAGCACCCATGTTAGCTTCCTGTATGCTTTACTGCACGTGATGGATTCTTTCCCAACATAACTAATGATGGCTCCCAGGTTCCCTCCCTCTGATGCTGTGGCTAACCTTACTCCCCAGTCCAATACAGTACTAGGTAAATGGGTTCTTCTTCCTTAGGTGCATCACTTTGCACTTGAATTGAAATTCAGCTGCCATATTTGTGTCATCAATTGTATAATCTGTTATGTCTCCTATGTCCTGTTATTATTGCTGATGTGAAACCTTTGTAAAAGAGCTTCTGGCTCAAAGGTATTACCATTCCTAGATTTTAATAAACTAAAATAAAAATATTTACCACTTTTTCAGTTTTTCCAGGTCCATCTTTAACCTCACGAATGCTCCTCGCTGTTTACCCTGCCACATAGTTTTGTGTGTTGTCTGCAGAGACACATCTTACTCTGGATGCCCACCCCTATGTCATTGATGAACATATGGAACAGGACTGGTCCCAGGACTGACCCCTGTTGCAATGCACTCATGACCCCTGTCCTCTGACTTGACAGCATCCACTGCCACCCATTGTTTTGTTTTTTTTCCCCAACCAGTTCCCTACCCATCTGGCCAATTCTTTCCCCACTCCTATGTCTTCCAGCTTTCTCAGCAGACTCCTGTGTGGCACCGAGTCAAAGGCTTTCTTAAACTGAAGTAAAGTAAATCTACCACCTTCTATCAACCACCCTTGTGACCCAGTCAAAAAATACCACTAGGCAGGTTTGACACCATCTTCCTGCCACACATCTGTGCTGCTTGCTGTCCTCTAACCCATTTGCCTCTAGGCAGAGCAGGGTCTACATCAGCCCTACAATGGACCAATTTGTAGTTTCCTGTGTCTTCCCTGTCCCTCCTCTCCCCTTTTATGGAGCGGAACCATGCCCACAGACCTCCAGTCCCCTGGCACCACAACAGATTCCAACAAGCATCTATACAGCTCAGCCAGATGCTTAGCCAGCTCCCTAAGCAAATCCGGGTATAAGCCATCTGGTCCATCTGGTCCCAGTGCCTTATCTACCTTGAGGGCTGCAAGCCCATTCCTTACCCTGTCCACCATGATCACAGCCTATTTTCTGCACCCCTCCCTGTGGAGGCTGTAACATCAGTCTCTGATAGAGCCGCTTCACCTTCTTCATCCACTATAAATACCAAGCTGAAGTAATTGTTTAAAACATTAGCCTTCTTCTCGTCATCCTCTACTACCCTCTCCCCAGTGATAGTCTGAAAATGTCCCCTCCTCTTTCTTTTTCCCTGATGTTAAAGTTCTGCCTAAATAATTATTTTCCCCTTCTTTGGCACCCTCAGCAATGCACAGTTCTGTGTTTGTCTTTTCATGCTAAGGTTCATGCTAAGGTCTGAGGAGCTAAAAAGGCTTTTGGCCATATGTGCTCCTGTAAGTTAACTATAATAAGCTAAGTAATGTGCATTTTGTATGTGACAATCCAATTTCATTTTAAACTCTTGTTTATTCTTACTGTTAACAACATATGATGGTAATGCATTCCATGGATTTATCACTCTCTGTGTAAAAAACGCTCTCCTGTTTTCCGTGCGGAACCTATTATGTTTTAATTGCATGTTGTGTCCCCTTGTACCTTTATCGTGAGTTTTAAAACTTAAGTCTAGTTCTGTATATAAAGTAGGATCCTGCAAGAGACTACAGCATAACATCATATCTCCCCTAATTCTTCTCATGTGAAGAGACATTGGGCTGGATTTTCAAAGCCCTGATGCAAGATGCGACAATGGCAGCTTGAACTGTGTGTGGATGCATCCAGGACCCTGCACCCGATTTTCTATTCCACAGGGTCCCGGCGCCAAAGTCCAGTAGCATGCGGCAAAGGTGGTGCTATGCCAAACGGATGGCGCACCCACCCGGAATGCAGCAACGGCAGCGGGGTGTCTGCGGCACCCACAGACGGGGGCATGATGCTGGCTAGAGCCCCCCTCACACCACCATGCCTCCCCAGGCCCCCCCTGATTCGGAGACTGGAACAGCCCTCTTCACCCCACCATGGCTGGCCGCCGAATGACCTGTCAGTGCATGTACTGCATACAGTATGCACACTGATGGTTCATTCAGTGGCCAGCCATGGTGGGGTGAGGAGGGCTGTGCCAGTCATCGAATCTGTGGTATGGATGGGGGGGCAGGGCTGTTGGCACTATGTGCCGAGGGGAGCACCAGGGGGAGTTCGTCCAGCACATGGACAGTCGGGGTGGGAGGGGGCCACTGGATCACCAGAGAGCATCCATCATGGATGGATCGGGGCATGCCACACAATGGCATATACCGGACGACCCTCCCAGGAGATGTCTAAGTACCATTACACCAACCCTTCACTGGTCTAATGGTACTTGGCACTTAGTTCCTGGGGAGGTCTCTGAAAATCAGGATTAGAGGGCTGCAGCACTCTGTGTCTGCTGCAAGCCCCCTAGTGCCATGCCACAGCCACTTTTGTGGCACAAGGTGGGCGCTGCACACTTTGGCACAGACAGCCTGCTGGGAGATGCAGGCTGCCTTTGAAATTAGCACTTGGCACAGCCCTTGGAACAAGGTGTCTCTTGTGTCAGACATGTTGGACGCAGGTACCTTGTGTCATTCTAAGGCCTTTGAAAATCTGGCCCATTAAGTTTAATTTTGACAACCTACTTTCATAACTCTGTTCTCTACATTCATAAGTTAGTTTTGTAGTTTTTCTCTGTACTTTTTCAATTATTTCTCTATTATTTCCTTTAAGTGGTCCCCATAATGGGCTACCAAAATCCAATAAAGGTCTTATGTAGGCTTTATACACAGGCATGATCACTTTTGCTTCCCTACTTTTAAAGTTTCTTTTAATTGTCTAGAGTACTTTGTTGGCTTTAATAGCCTGTGTTTGACAGTGTTTGTCGTATGTCAACTTATTAGATATGATGACTCCTAAGTTTCTTTCCTCCATTGTTTTTCTAAGAGAGATGTTATTCAGATGGCAGCTTGCTTCAATGTTATGTCTACCAAAATGCATCACTGAGCATTTCTCTGTATTAAAGCACATGCCCAATTTAGTAGCATCCTCAGCTATCATATTTAAAGCTGTTTGTAATTTATTTCGGTCAAAGTCAGAATCAGCAACCCATGCAAGTTTAGTATCGTCAGCATATTTGCTGATCCATACACCAGTTCCTGAACTTAATTTTGATATGAATAATTGAAATAACAGGGGTCCCAACACTGACCGTTGTGGGACTCCACTCGTTACTTTTATGATCCTAGATGTGTATCCATTTATGCTTACACAGTGCATCCTGTCTGTAAGCCAGGACTGTACCTAGCCAAATAATCTATGATCTTTTTCCAGATTTATCATAGTTGTAATTATCTCCTCATGTGGTACTTTATCAAAAGCTTTGGATAAGTAAAAACAAATGCAATTGAGTAAGTGTCCCTGATCTAATGCCTTGGAAATCTTTTCATAGAAACAGAGTTGGTTACTGACACAAGATCTTCCCTGAGTGACGCCGTGATGAGATTGATCCAGGAGACCCCTGTTTTTTATATGGTTATATAAATGATTTTTAGTAATTGATTCCATGACCTTACCAACTACAGTCAATAAACTAATAGGTCTATAATTGGTACAATCAGTTTTATTTTTCTTCTTGTGAACTGGTACAATTGCATTTAACCAATCAAGAGGTACTGTTTGTTCTGAAAGTGATTTATCATATAGTATTGCTAAAGGTACAGTTATCTCTGGAGCTAATAATTAAAGCATTTTAGCTGAGATTTCGTCTGGGCCAGCAGAAGTGGAATTTTTTAGTGCTTTAATCTTACTAGCTACAATTTCAGGAGTAATTTCCATATGTAAATGTTTTCCAGTAGGAATATAATCTATATATGCTTTATCATTTGAAAAAACTGATCCAAAATAATTATTGAAAATAGCTGCTATTTCTTGAGGCTCTTCTATTTGTCTGTCTTCATGTGTGATGGTAGAAATCCCATTATTGTTTCCCCTTAATGAATTTATTTATTTGGATTTTGGTAACCGGGTAAGCCCACTGAGACCAGAGGTCCCTTTTTCAGGGGCGACCTGGAGTTAATTACAGAAAAAAGACACATAATAGCATTATTTACAGTAATTACAATAGTTACAATAGGTACACAGATATACATTAGCAACAGTTTACAGGGGTAACAACAGGTTCGCATTCAGGTTCTTATAAGCAATACATGACGTCAAGTTGCACACCAGTTAGTAGGGAACAGAGACAACAACAGTAAATGACATCCTTGTTTAGGAGATTCATCAGGGACGAAGGTGGGTTTAGCAGAGTGACAGCAATGAGACCTGGACTAGGGAGCTAACGGTTTCAGCCACAGAGGCTGAGTTCGAGGAGGTATACTTTGAGCCCAGTCTTAAACTGGTTAAGGGAGGGTGAGTCAATCAAGCTAGCTGGGAGGGAGCTCCATAGGTAGGAGGCAGCATATTTGAAGGAGCGCTTACCTTGGTTTGAATGGATCCGAGGTATGTTTAGGGGGTGATTTGCAGAGGATCGTAGGGTTCGGCTTTGTACTTTGGGGGAGAGAAGTCCACTTAGGTGGGGAGGGGGACCAAGGGTAGAGAATTTGAAGGCAAGGCAGGCAGTAGGGTAGGCTAGTTTGTGCCACAGAGTGGGCCATTTCAGGTCCTTAAGTGCCTCACAATGATGCCTCCTAGGGGAGGAGTTAGTAGCGCGAAGCGAGCCACTCGGTTATAGAGTATGGTAAGTTTATTGCGTTCCGTCTCCCGGAGGAACTGCAATAGAGGAGCCCCATATAGGATGGAGGGGAGGAGATTGCAGCAGGCAATTGCTTAGCGTGCAACACAGGAAAGGGAGTTCCCCAGACGGTAGAGGAGGCCAAGCCTTTGGTGGATGGACTGGGTTATGGAGTCGATATGAGGTCTGTAGGTCATCTCTTGGTCAAGATGAACTCCGAGGTATTTGAAACTGGTCATGACCTCAACTCTTTTTCCTTGGATTGTGCTGATCTGAAGCAACTCACTTCTATCAGAGCCCAGACGCCTTGAACCAAACAGTACGACTTTGGTTTTTTTCTTCACTGAGCTTCAGGGAGTTTGAGGAGAACCAGGCCTCAAGAGTTGAGAGACTGTCCTGCAGTTTAGTGGAGATGACACTAGGTTGTGGGTCACTGCAGTATATGACAGTGTCATCCGCATACAGAGTGAGTTTGCTAAGTGTGCAGTTGACCTCAATATTATTGAGGAAGAGTGAAAAGAGCAGGAGGCCCAGGATAGAGCCCTGGGGTACCCCAGAGGTAACGGGTCTTGGTCCAGACTGGGTACCCCTCCAGCGGACTTTTTGGGTACGGTCATTCAGGTAGCTCTCGAACCATGAAAGCGAATGGTCATCCAGTCCTAGGAGTCGGAGTTTGGAGAGAAGGAGCTTATGGTCAACCAGGTCAAAGGCCTTGGATAGGTCAATGAAGAGGGCGCCAGTTGGGGAGCCTTGGTCCATGGCAGCAAGGATGTCCGCTGTGAGCCAGATGAGCACGGTGTCAGTACCATGGCCCTTCCTGAAACCATGCTGCACATCAGCCATGAGAAGTTGTTGCTCTAGGTAGTCCTGTAGCTGGTTAGAAACTAGTCATTCCTGTATTTTCCCAAGGGGGCTGAGTACAGAGATAGGTCTGAAGTTTCCCAGTTTGTCTCAGGCCCGCTTTTGTGGACGGGGACGATGGTTGCTACCTTCCACATTGATGGGACTATTCCTTCAAGAAGTGATCTATTTATGAGGAGGGTGATAGGAAGGGCGATAGCCAGGGCAGCAGCCCTCAGCAGGCGAGGTTCAAGCTGGTCATGGCCCAGGGAGGAAGTAGGGTTAATTTTACATAGGAGAGGTAGTACCTCAGACTGATTGACCAGCTTCAGGTGTAATTGCGGCCTGGGGTGTGCCCATGCCTCACTAGAGTAAGGGGTAGACCTGGGGAGGACAGGGAGAGGGTCCCATTTGGGATAGAGAAAGAGGCACAGAAGGCCTCAGCAACTATGGAAGGAACACTGGTCAGAGAGTCCCCTACCAGGATGGAGTCAGTTTGACTGCTTGTGGAACCCTTGAGGAGTAAGTTTATGTGGCCTCTGAATTTTTTTGGGTCACGTAGGTGACTTGCTTGGATATCTTTAAGGTACTGAGATTTGGCCTGTTTCGAGGATTTTTTTTACACTGATTTCTCAGCTCTCTGTATTTCTCCCAGTCTGATGTGTTGCCAGAGGATTTGAAGGTGCCCCATGCTCTGTCCCGGAGGAGCACGGAATGCTTGAGGCTCGGGCTCAGCCATTTATAGCATTTTCCCTGCACCCTGAGCTTTTTTATTGGGGCTTGCATATTAGATGCAGACAAGAAGGTTTGGGTGAAATATTCAAGTGCCTCGTCAAGTGTAGGGAGGGAGACGATAGGGGCCCAGTCAAGTTTCCTCAGGTCGGAGCAGAAATTGACTGGTGCAAACCTACTATAGTTCCTCACTTCAATGACCTTAGCGGGGATTTTAGGAGGATGTTAGACCAGGTGCAAAAGAGAGGAGAGTGGTCGCTCAGGGAGTCAGACATAATCCCCGCCAACAAAATATGGCCCCGGGCAGGAGACAAGGACCCAGTCAATGAGAGAGTGGTTTCCAGTCTTAGGGTTATGTCTTGTGGGGAGGTCAATGACCTGAGTAAATGGAGAGCCAAGTATTGGGTTCTTAGTAGAGGAGGAGCCAGAAGGTGAAGGAAGGAAACATATTCAATTCAGTGCTTTAGAGTAACTGGTAATTGGTATTTTTCTTTTAAACTTAGATTGTAGGCTTGTAGTGACACTATACTTTCTTTCTGTGTTGTCTTTACTTATAATTGTTTTTGGGCTGTTGAAAATTTAAAACATAGTGGTGGTGTAATTCTGTGCTGTCTTTAATTGTTGCAATTTCGCTTCCACCCCTTCCCCAACTCTTAATTATATGCCCTGATAAATCTGATTGACAGGAGCTAAACAAGGGTATAGTAAGAGGTGAAGTAGGAGGGCATAAGGGGAAGAAGACCACCCTCAGCAATTACAAGTGTTTTGACTCATTTATTTATTTATTGGTTTCTTTTCCTTAAAAAAAAAATATATCTGACGATCAGTTACAGGATTTTTAGTACTGTAAATAAATAAAAAGAGAACTAAGAGAGCTTCAGTAGCAGAGAAGTAGTGGAATTGCAGTATAATGTGGGGAGTGGTGCAATGCAGTGGCTGTGGGGCAGCCATATTCAGGCAGACCTTCTGGACACTGAGGTGCTGCCCTATCTGCATGCATCTCTCTGGACTGTGGGGTGAGGTAGCCAGACTCAGAGTGGAAGTAAACTGGGTCAGGAGTACCATCATCCCTATCCAGGGACCACCCAGTCCAATGCAGCTGCCCTCAAAGGATGCCGAGAACGAGGAGCACTTGGATGACAGTGAGCTCAGGAGGGTTAGAGCAGTCAGGCAGAGGCACATCCCAGATCCTATTCTCTCAAGAACTCATATGCCACACTGGCAAATGAGGACAACCAAATAGAGTACCCAGGGAAGTGGAAGGAAAGGATGTGGAGGTTAGGCAAGGAGGTGACCTCAGTGGGGAAAGCAGTGGACCCCAGAGGAGGAGGAAGCGAATCCTGGTGGGGACTCCATTGTAAGAGGGATCCAGCTAGGAACACAGGAGGGGAGGACAGGGAGGTGAGGTGCCTCACCAGGTGCCACGGCATGGAGGGATGGAAGGAAGATACTGGGATCACTGGGAAGGCAAGACGGAAGGGTGAGCTGGATGTCATTATCCACCTAGGTACTAATGACTTGGCAAATGGGGAGCCAAAGGAAGTTCAGGAAGAGTTTAGGAAACTGGGAGGGTCTCAAGCAAGTAGCTACTTCTGTCACTTTCTCAGAAATACTACCTGTGAGAGGCAAGGGAGAGCATAGGAGTGCATGCACCAGGAACTTTAACTCATGGTTGAAGAACTGGTGCTGTGAGGAAGGGTTTGGATTCATTGGTGACTGGGGACCCACCTGGAGGGATGGAGGTTTGTTCAAGCCTGACGGCCTGCATCCATCCTGGAGGGGAATCCAAGCACTCAATGATAAGTTTAAATGCTACATTGACAAGCATTTAAACTAGCAAGGGGTGCAGGCCAGCAAGGCGGTACCTACTTGCTCACCCCACAGCTAGTAGTGGAACCAGTGAACCAGAGGAATGGCTATCTCTGCAAAGCAGTGTGCAAAAGATGGAGATTAGTGTCCAAAAGGTGGATAAGCAGAAAAGGGGCAAAATTCAGCAGAAGGGCAAACAGCAAGGAGAACCAGGGATAAATGACAACCAAGGAAGGGGCTGGAGTAGAACAGTGAAGCAGTCTAGGGAGGTCAAATCATGGAAAGCCATGTGTGTAAATGCCAGGAGCCTTAGCAACAAGATGGAAGATCTGGAGGCTGTCATGGTACAGTCAGACATGAACATTGTGGCCATCACTGAAACCTGGTGTAATGATAACCATGACTGGGAGATGGCCATACCTGGCTACAACATATTCAGAAGAGACAGAGCAGGCAGGAAGGGAGGAGGTGGCACTGTATGTGAAAATGACATAAGGGCCACACAGATCCAGGAGGAACAAAATGGGGAGAGATACTGTGGGTTAGCTGGAAAGGAAAATGGGCCAGCTATCCGACAGGTGTGGTCTATAGACCACCAGCCCAGGAGGAAGAAACAGATAGGAGTTGATGCTAGCCATCCAAAGGATGGCAGACAGGGGTGAGGTAGTACTGGTTGGAGACTTCAATATTCCAGACGTGGACTGGAGCATCCCAGCAGCAGCATCAACTAGGAGCAGATTTATCCTGGACTCCCTTCAGGGTGCCTTCCTCAAGCAACTGGTCATGGAAACAACTTGGCAGAAGGCAATACTGGACCTTGTGCTCACAAACAGGGACAGTGTGATGGGGGTAACAGTGGGGGAGCACCTGGGTAACAGTGACCACCAGTCATTGTGGTTTGAAATCACAGAAGGAGCAGAACCAAACCACACAAAACACGTATCCTGGATTTTGGGGGCAGACTTTGGGAAATGGGAGATACTTGAAAGAGGCATTAAGGGAATGGGACAGGAATCAGGGGTTGAGGAACAGTGGGCAGTATTTAAAATGGGGATTATAAGAACAACAGAATTATGCATTAAGCAGGTTAGCAAGAGGAAAAGGAAGAGGAGACCATTATGGTTTTCCAAAGAGGTAGCAAAGAAAGTGAAAGCCAAAAGATTGCATTCAGGACACAAAAGACACAGGCAGAAGGGGATAGGGAGAAGTACCAGGAGAAACAAAGGGAGGCAGGGAAGTCAGTAAGGGAAGCCAAAGCTCAGACAGAAGAACACATTACAAAATCAGTGGGTAAAGGGACAAAACCTTTTACAGGTACATAAGTGAAAAAGAAAGACAAAGGGAGGGATAGTGAGACTGAAGGGGAGGATGGGAGCCAGCGTGGAGGATGACAACAATAAAGCGACATATTGAGCAGGTATTTCTGCTCAGTCTTTACTAAGGAAGAGGGGGTAATGGGTCTGAAGGGAGTACAAGGGTGAGAATGGTGCAGAAATGGACACAAGTCCCTTTACAGAAAGGGTCCTGAAGGAACTGGAAGTAATAAGAGCTGATAAAGCAATGGGGCCAGATGGGGTGTACCCCAGGGTCCTTAAAGAACTAAGAGAGGTGGTGGCTGAACCTCTGGCTATCCTGTTCAGCCAATCACTGGAAAAGGGAGGTACCCAAAGACTGGAGGACAGCAGATGTAGTCCCCTTATACAAAAGTGGGAACAAAGAGGAAGCAGGGAACTACAGACCAGTCAGCCTCACCTCGGTAGTGGGAAAGATCATGGAAGCACTACTGAAGGAGAGATTGGTGGAACATCTGGTTGTCAATGGACTACAGGACCCAAGGCAGCATGGTTTCACCAGGGGGAGGTCATGTCAGACCAACCTCATTGAATTTTATGACTGGGTGACTAGGGAGGTGGATCAGGGAGGGCAGTGGACATGGCCTATCTGGACTTCAGCAAGGCCTTTGACACTGTGCCACATAGAAGACTATTACACAAACTGGGGAATATGGGTGTGGGCAGGACAGTAGTGTGGTGGGTAGGTAACTGGCTGGGTGGCAGGACACAGAGGGTGGTGGTAAATGGCTGTCACTCCACAGAGGGAAGAGTAACCAGTGGGGTACCACAGGGATCAGTGCTGGGACCGGTCCTATTCAACATCTTCATCAGTGACATTGCACAGGATCTAGAAGGCAGAATTTCACTGTTCGGTGATGACACAAAGCTCTGTAACAGAGTAGACACACCAGAGGGTGTAGACAGAATGAGAAGGGACCTGCAGAAACTTGAAGAATGGTCAAGGGTTTGGTAGTTGAAATTCAATGCAAAGAAGTGCAAGATAATGCATATGGGCACAAAACCCTGGCACAATATATCAGTTGGGGGTGAGGATATAGCATGCACCAAGCAGGAAAGAGATCTTGGGGTTGTCATCTCTGATGACCTCAAGGTAGGGGAAACAGTGGACAAGGCATCAGGTAAAGCAAATAGGATGCTGGGATGTATAGGCAGGGCATCACCAGCAGGAAAAGGAGGTCATAATTCAGCTATACAAGACACTAGTGAGGCCCCACCTGGAGTACAGTGTACAGTTCTGGAGACCATACCTACGTAAGGACATAGACAGGGTAGAGAAGGTTCAGAGGAGGGCAACAAAGATGGTGCATGGGTTGCATCACAAGTCCTATGAAGACAGGTTGAAGGAACTCGAACATGTACTCCCTGGAGGAGAGGAGGAGAGAGGGGATATGACAGAGACATACAAGTATCTTACAGGGAGGAACAGGGTGCAGGGAAAACACTATTTTAAGCGAAAAGATGTTTCAGGACTAGAGGGCATGGGATGAAGTTGGAGGGAGGACGATTCAGAGGAAACATGAGAAAGAATTTCTTCACAGAACGGGTGGTGGACAAGTGGAACACCCTGCCAGAGGAAGTGGTGGGGGCTGAAACAATCACGGGATTTAAGAATGCATGGGATAGACATAAAGGAATTCTAGAGGGCAGGGGTAAGGGGAAACAGACTTCTAGGAAAACACACTGAACTTACAAGCTCAAATGGGCAGACTAGGTGGGCCATAGGCCCTTATCTGCCGACACTGTCTATGTATCTATGTATCTATGTATCTATGAGGAGGAGACTAGGGATGGCCAGTGGAGATTGAAATCCCTGAGGAGTATGGCCTCCCCCGTAGAGTAATCCTCCAGGTGATTTGTTAGGGATTCTAAGGAGGAGGTCGCAGTTTGTGGCGGGAGGTAGACACACCCTATGGTGAGGGACTTGGTGTTACAGAGGAGGATTTTTATGAAACACAAGGTAGCCCACTAGGTCCACTTCATGGAGGAGGATCTGTGGTTTGAGCCAGGTTTCTGTCACGACAAGTATGTCGGGACTATAGAGTGAAGCCCATGCCTCAAGGTCATGGAATTTATGCCTTAGACTGCCGATGTTCATGTGAACAAGTTTGAGCCCTTTGGAGTCGGCCCACAGGGGGTTTAAGGGGTTGTGGAGGGTGTGATTAGGGGAGTAGGGACCTGGATTAGATTCTATGTCCCCCCCAAGGGCAAGCAATATCCTTCCCAAGTGATCAGACGGTAAATGGGGGGGGAGGGTCCTTCGCCTATCACTCCCCTAGGATGAGTAACCTGGCACAGCTCAGTGGGGGGAGGGTCCTTGCCCATCACTCCCCTAGGGTGAGTAACTGGGGTAGAGCCAGAGTATCAGAAGTGGGTCCTAGTAGGATTCGAGCTAAGTGAGGTCCATATGGAGGGCACATGTTGACCTAATAGATGGGTGGAGTCCCCTTCGAGAAAAGGCACAGCATAAGGCTTAAACCAGCAGGTAGATTGTTTCAGGCTGGTGTCCCCAGTTGGAGGGAAAGGAATTTAGATATTAGTTAGTTAATACAAGGAGAGAGGTAAGGTATCAGCCAGCGGCAGTATTTATTTGTGGGGAAGGCTTCTCTAGGATTAGTTAAGTGTCCCAAGACGACAGGGGAGCCCCTAGTGGAGAACCAGTATAAGCTGCAGATGGCTGTGTGAGCTGATAGGTATTTTCAGCTCACGTGACCGTTACTGTGCGTATAAAATGGAGTGACGACCAAGGGTGGTAGTGGGGGTGGCGGGGCAGCCGGCAAAGCTGGTGGGGAAGAGCCGAGCCTCCAGCAGCAGCAACAGCAGCCAGCGAGCAGCGAACAAGCGACCCAGCGAGTCTCGACGTAGCGACCAGGTATAACTATATAATTGTTTAACATTATTTGTGTCTGCTGTACTAGCAAGTTTGTGTTCCATCCTGACCTTTGCTTTTTTGATAGCATATTTACACTTATTTTGATACTGCTTAAATTTGGACCAGTCAGTATCCGATTTCAAATTTATGTATTCCCTGTATAATCTTCTTTTCCTTGTCAACATCTTTTTGATTTTATTAGTTAGCCAGTGTGGTTTTATCCCCTTATTATCATATTTTTTCTTTTTTGTTATGTATCTATTACATACATGCTTAATCTCATTTTTTATTTTCTCCCACATTTCATTGGTTGATTTACCTGATAACATATTTTTCCATGAGACAGTAGCAAGATGTTGTTGTATATTCTCTTTTTTTTGCCATGTGGAAATTATAAATAGTCCTGCTTTCTTTTACTATGGAGTATTCCCCTTTAATGCTAAAGTAAATGCTATCATGATCACTACTGCTCAGTGGTGTGTCTATGACACAATCAAGAATCTTAATATTATCATTAGTCAAGATAATATCCAAGATATTCTCCTTTCTTGTTGGATCTTTAACATGTTGCCTTAGCTGAGCACCATCATTTCGGCAGCTGCCCAACCCTCTGCTGTCCTTGCTAACCCTGCTCCTTGCACTTATTTATTCCCTATATTTGTTTTCCCCCTTGCTCAACTTTATACTCAAATACTCTGTCCTGACAAAGCCCTCTAGGCTGCTCTACTCTGTACCACCTCCACTCTCTCTCTCTCTTCTCCCCACTTATGTTGAAATATACCTCCCATAGATATTGTAATATGTTGTGTTATTTGTACTTGAAATCAAGTTACGTACTGAGCTCTTTAATGTGTTGCCCCTTCCTGAATTAATAACTGTATAATGTACTATTTACCTGCAATGTTGTTATTTCTGTTGTATCCCCTGTATTGTACTTCAAATGACGTGGAACCTTTGTAAAAGAGCCTTGGCTCAAAGGTACTTGTAATCCGAAATTTAAATAAATAAATGCTGGTGCAGAGATAATATCTGTGTTAACATCACAAAATCCTGTCCTGCTTGACTAGTTGCAGATTTATTTGTCCAACTGATATCTGCATAATTTAAGTCTCCTAAAAAAATCACCAGACCTAATTCACAGGCTCTTTCTAGTTCCAGATTAATTAAATCTGATACTTCAAGGCAAGTATCTGGAAGGCGGTAACAGACGCCCAAGATTGTGTTTGTATTTAATGCTTTCCCAGTCTCAATTTGCAACCAAATGGACTCAGTAGGTGAGTTTTCTTTTCTTATTTTATTTCATATGTCTAATGCCCTAATGCTATTGGAAATGTAAGCGGCTACACCCCCACCTTTTTTGATATTTCCATCAAAACTGTGTAATTTGTATCCTTTAATATCCCTACCCCATATATCATTCTCAGTCCACCATATTTCAGTGATAAAGACCATATGTATTTTCTTATCCTCAGTTTTTAATATGGATCTTAGTTCTTCCATTTTGTTTTGTAGACTTCTAACATTAGCCATGTAGCAATTTATTATTTTACCTTCATTTTTTTATGTGTTGTCTTATTTGCAGTCTTGGTTGTTGATAAACCTGGGGGTACTATAGTAGTTATACAATTCCTTATAGCCATACCCTCAGACTGTATCAGTTTAAATTCAGCTCTTGCTTAATTGAATTTGCTAGAAGTTTAGTCCCAATTTTACTGAGATATAATCCATTCCCCACATAAGATGCCTTGTTATTCAAAAAAGTATTCTGGTTATCTATAAAGGTGATTTGTCTCTCAGTACATTTGTTTTTGATTCTGGTATTTATTCTTTGTATAGTTTTATTTTTTTTCAGGATGACATTTCAACAAGGGTAGAATCCCCGATATCGCTGGTGTTTGCCCGTGATTCTTAATAATATCAGTAAGATGCATTGTTTCTTCCACTATGTCCTTTTCATTATCTTTACCTATATTGTTGGTTCCAACATGGATCCCAACTGTCTGTGTAATTGGTTGTTCCTCCATAATTTTGGGTAATATGTGCATAATATCCTTGATTCCAGCCCCTGGTAGACAATTTACTTCCTTATTAATTTTGTCTTTCCCACATATTAGTGTGTCTGTTCGTCTTAATAATGAGTCCCCTATCACAAATAATTTCATCTCACACTCGTCATTGATATCTTGTAATGGGGTAAATTTATTCTGTAGTGTAATTTCTGATAGTACTAGGGCTCTACGGCCTCTTTTCCTTGGTAGTTTATCTACCATTGACCATTCTTGGTCTTCAAGTGTCATGTTACTTGAATCAAGGAGCATGCCATCATCTGGTTTCACCCTCACCTCTATTTCTTCCTGTTCCCCTCTCGTTTGCTTATCCTTTAGGATATTATTAATACTTTTATGTGCATTCTTATTGAATATTTGCCTGAAACTGTTAACCTGTCATAATAATGCACCTAACTCATTACATTTTGAACAAATAAAATTATCGGATTGAGTGTCCATTATATTTGTTGCATACGTAAGATATTCCCTCTTGATCACTCCCTTTTGCTTTCTTTAGCTTATCTCAACACATCCTCTCATTCCGCCTCCTCTTGCTTCTTCTTGTGTCTTTAAAGGCCCTCCTTCTGGCCCCCACCACCTCCCTCACTTACTTGAAGAACCAAATCAGCCTTTTATACTTGTTCCTCTAAATGACTTTCCTTTTACAAGAGTCTGTCACCTCCTAAATGGCCATCTTAATAACTTTCCATTTTTCCTCGAACCCTTTGATCCCCTCTGCTCCCTTCAATTTTTCCCTGTCCCCTTCCCACATTTTACTGAAATATGCCATTCTGAGGTCCAGGATAACAGTCTTCGAATAAACTACTTAGAAACATAGAAATTGACAACAGGTAAGGACCGCTTGGCCCACCCTGTCTGTCCATTTTCCCTACCTACTATAATACCACAGATCCTACTTGATCTCCGGATTCGTCCCCTTTTCCTAGCCACTAAGGTTCTCTTATGCCAATCCCATTAATTTTTTTTAATTCTGTCACTGTTTTTGCCCCCACCACCTCCGCTGGGAGGCTGTTCCATGCATCCATGGCCTTTTCAAGTGAAGAAGTACTTTCTCACATTCCTCCTGAGTCTACCCCCCTCCAGCTCCATAGCACGACCCCTTGTTCTTGAACATCTTTTTCTCTGAAAAATGCTTCCCTCTTGTACCTTATTTATATCAGTGAGGTATTTATAAGTCTCTATCACATCCATACCTCTCAACCTGCGAGGACCAAAATTAGGGACATTCCACCCAAAAATCAGGGATAAATGACCAAATCAGGGACACCATCTTTTATTCAACGTGGCCCCATGCCATCACATGACATTTACATCACATGATGTAGTACACTACCACATATATAAAGTAACTTTCGTTTACGCTTTTTAAATGTCAAATTCAGTAGCATATTCCAAATAGCACAATAAAAAAAAAAAACACAGGCAAATGTCTGGCATATTTCTCTTGTTTAGTACTCTTCATTTACTTACTTGAAACTAAAGTAGAACATTGGCACTGCTAGAATTTTTTTTTTTTTTTTTTAGGATCCAGTGTTAAGTTAATTTCCAGGCTTTTAACGATCCGGTGTTATTAATTTCCAGACATAACTAAACAGAAATATAGTGTACTGGTATCTGTACAGAGTAGACATTGTTTGGGTTTCTAGGCTGTACCAAGCCACCACACAGTGTCTATTCTTTTACAACTCACACTGTTCTTGCTTGTTCCTTCTTATGTAGAGCAACACTATGTGTATACTGTGTTTTAATGCAACAGCACACTGCAACCTTATTAGTGAAAATGCAGCAGAATATACAATAACAGTACCTCACTAGTCATTAAAGTAAAGCAGGCAACATGAAATAATAATAATTGACTGAACTGCTTAAACACAATTACAGTCACTTTCTCATAGCAGTTTGGCCACATGGGAGCTGTAAAGAGGGGTCCTCCAGGTTCCGATTGGTGCTGCCTAATACTGCTGCTGCAGACTGCAGCGCTGTGTGTGTGTGTGTGTGTGTGTGTGTGTGTGTGTGTGTGTGTGACTTTCTCTCACTCTCTGTCAGCAAGGAGTCATACTACACATACAGACCAGTCTGCCTCTGCAAGGCAGGGGCTGTGGAATGACTGGGGAGGACTGGGGAGGAGGGGTGTCTCACTTTCAACTGTCTGTGGACAACCACCATCTGTTTTCTGCTTGGGCCAGTTTAACTCTTGCTGTGTCACACTGCCACATACTTCTGTATCGGTCCTGAATTCCTGTACATTCTGTCAGTAGTTAAGGGTTAAACATGCACACTAGGCTTACAGTGGCATTCTCAAACTTGGGAAAAAGAAGCAACCAAGGTGGGACTTTGGGACAGGTAGTCTAAATTCAGGAAATCCTGGAAGAATTGGGACAGTTGAGAGGTATGATCATATCCCCCATCTCCCTCCTCTCCTCCAGGATGTACATATTGAGGTCTTTTAATCTCTCCTCATATGCCTTCTGGTGTAGACCATGCACCATTTTAGTTGCCCTCCTCTGGATCGCCTCTACTCTGTCTATGTCCTTCCGGAGATGTGGCTCCAGAACTGGACACAGTACTCTAGAGGTCCCACCAATGATTTGTATAGCAGTATTATCACTTCTTTCTTTCTGATGGTGATAACCCTCCCTATGCACCCCAACATCCCACTGGCTCTCCCCACTGCCTTGTCACACTGCTTGGCCATGCTTGAGTCATCAGATATGATTACCCCCACGTCCCTTTCCTGTTTTGTGGTCATTAGTACCACTCCCCCCATCATGTATTCTGCTCCCAGGTTTCTATGCCCCAAGTGCATTATTTTGCACTTCTTTGCACCGAATCTTAGTTGCCACACTCTTTGCCACTACTGAAGTTTACTTAGATCTCTCCTCATTTTTTCAACCCCCCTTGAGTGTCAACCCTGCTGCAGATCTTTGTGTCATCTGCAAAAAGGCATACCTTCCTGCACTACCCTAACCTCATCCCTAGCCAGGTCATTAGTGCCCAGGTGGACAATGACATCTAGCTCTCCCCCCCTTCCTGCTGTCCTAGCAATCCCCAGGATCCGCTTTCCATCCCTCTGAGGTATGGCACCAGGTAGACACTTTACCTCTCTCTTTCACTCCCCTCCTGCCCCCAAATCCACCCCCCATGAGAGTTCTATATAACTGAACTGGGCATTTTGCCCTGAGCACTGCTGAAAGGGTCCATCATTGTGATATGCATGCTGACCCAAATATGCTCCCACTAAACACCAGATTAAAACTTTTATTAGGTAATTCCATTTATAAAGTGCTGACCGCTGATTCACCTGCCTGCTTAATTTAATTGTTAAAAGTTCTATACTTGGTTCTATACCTGATTCTAAGACAGAAGGAGGCTATTGCCCATCAAGACTATCCCACCCAGTGGGTCTGACCTGTTGAATCTTGTTGTAACATATTTTTCATCCAGCAAATCTTTTAACTATCAGATGGCTCTGCTTCTCCAATATATTCTGGTAACCCATTCCACCATCTAAGGTGAACTCAGAAAAACAAAACAGCTTAATCAGGGATTCCAAGGAACAATTTAAAACTGCCCACATGAAGGACAATGCCAAATCCTTTTACGCATATGTATAGCTCTAGAATTACAGCTAGAACAGTGGGACCCCTACTAGAGAATGGAGAACTAGTAAATAAACTGGTTCTGATGGCAAACAAACTGAATTATTACTTTTGTTCAGTGTTTAACACATATAGGAAATTGCTTTCATTTGGCCGTGTATGTTTTCCTAGTGGAAGGTTTATGTGCAGCCAGGGGGATCTCCGAGATTGTCTGCGAAACATTAAACCTGCTCACTTCTATCTCCACAGGAGTCAGGCATGGAGATGAAGGGAGCACAGGTTGGGATGGATCAGGGGTTCCTGTGTCAGAAGGGCCATCCGTACTGGCATTTGCCTTGGAGGGGCCACTGACAACCTGTTGATCAAGGAAAACCATATCTGTTGAGGCCAGTATGGTACAATGAGAATAATCTTGCCCCCCGTGAGCCTCCAGTCTGAGTAGCACCCTCTGAACTAATGGAAGAGGAGGAAATGCATACAGAAAGCAATTTGTCCACCACAAACTTAACGAATCCTGACAGAAAATGCCAGGTTTGGGATTTTTGGAACAGAATTGAGGCAATTTTGTGTTGAGTAGGGATGCAGAATGGTCCAGATCTGGAGTACCCCACTCTTCAAAGAGCAACTACATGACATCTGGTGCTAATGACCACTCATGAGGATCTACTTCTGCCCTGCTAAGGTGGTCAGCCAGATTGTTCTAAGTCCCTGGCAGGTAAACTGCTTGAATTAAGGCATTATGGTCAATGCACCACTCCCATATCCTCATGGCTTCTCTGCAGAGAGTGTAGGAGTGTGATCCCCCCCTTGCTTGTTGATGTAATACATCACTGCTTTGCTGTCCATCTTAAGATGGATTACCTTGTGACTGACAACATCTTCCAGGACTCGGAGGGCATACAGGTCTACCCTCATCTCCAGAACATTGATATGGAGGTGCAACTCTGCCTGGGTCCAAAGTCCCTGAGTGTGATGGCCCTGGCAGCAAGCTCACCAGCCCAGGAGAGATGCATCTGTTGTGATGGTGATCTAAGATTCCGGTGGAGCAAAGGGTAGAACTTGAAGAAGGTTATTCTCTTGTGTCCACCATGCAAGTGACTGATGCAAAGGTTCTGTCACTTTGCTAGGGTAAGTGTGAGGATGTGTTGTTGGGGACCACTGTGTGCTGAGCACCCGCTTATTGGTCCTCATGTGCAGTCAAGCAAGAGGCACTGTGAAGGTGGAAGAGGCCATGAGGCTTAACTTTCCATTGTATGGAGTGATCCCGGACAGGGTTATTTTCCATGATGAAGCAAGCCATCTCAAGGATGTCATTCCTACTGTCCTCCGGGAGAAAGGCCCTTCCTTTTGTGATGTCCAAGAGGGCCCCTATGAAGAAGAGCTGCTGTGAGGGTTGAAGCTGTGACTTTTCCAGGTTCAGCTGAGCCCCCATGGAAGTCAGGAACTGAGATGCTGTGGATACCGCTTTCTCTGTATCCTGTCTTGATGGGCTTGCTAAGAGCCAGTCATCCAGGTAGGGAAAGACTTGAATGCCGAGCTTTTGAAGGTGCACTGTGAGAACTGCAAAGCACTTTGTAAACACCTGAGGAGCTGAGGAGAGCCCAAAGGGCAGGACTCCTGAATTGGTAGTGTTGACCTAAGGCCATAAAGCGAAGGACTTTGTAGTGGTTTGGGTGCACTGGAATATGCTGGTAGACATCTTGCATGTCTAGGGATGCCAGCCAGTTGTGTTGTTTGAGAAGTGGTAGACGTGTCCCCAGGGACACCATCTTGAACTTCTCGTGGTACAAGAACATGTTCAGCTTTCTGAGATTGAGCATGGGGCACATGCACCTTGTCTATTTCGGAACCAGAAAGTAATGGGAGTAGAACCTGTGTTTTGCTCTGCCCAGGGAACTACTTCCACTGCTCTGTTTTTGAGAAGGCCCATTATCTCTGAGGTGAGAAAGGCTGACTGAGTGACTGACAGAGTGTGTTTCTGCTTGAGCAGAAGGTCTGGGGAATCTCTGCAAAGCTGAGCAATCACCCCTCTCAAAATATCCTGAGGACCCAGTTGTCTATGGTAATAGTAATCCACTGGATGTAGAATTCAGTAAGACGTCCTCCCGCTGTCGAGGAGAGGTCCACCTCAGGCAACTGAGGTGGAACCGTGGCCAGATTCTCAGAGGGTGGCACTAGGTGCTTTTGGGTTCTGTGCCTTCTGCTGCATTTTCTTTTGTGGCTGAGGAGACTGGCATTTGTTTGGGGCTCCTCTGCCTCTTCCTCAAAAGGGATGGCCGTTATAAAAGAGCTGATGGTTCCTGCCTCTCTGAGAGGCTGAAATAGCTGGTTTGGCTGTCTTAATGGCAGTCCTTGTTTTCTGAGAGGCCTCCAGGGCTTGTTCCACCTGTTGGTCGAACAGATAGGTACCGTCAAAGGGGACATTCATAACCTGTTGTTGAGCATCTGAGGAAAAGTCAGATGTCCAGAGCCAGGAATGTCTTCAAATACAGATTCCAGCAGTGGCCACTCTGGAAGCAGTATCATATGCATCCATAGACACTTTCATCTGATGGCTACTGCATTCTAGTCTGCAGTTGATAGTCTGAAGAATCTTAAGCTTGGAGTCAGACTCCAATAGACTCTCTGCAAGAGACTTAAGCGAGGTCCAGAAGACATACTCATACTGGGAGAAGTGTCCTTGATAGCTGGCTATATGCTTGCCCAGCAAAGCAGCTGTGAAAGCCCTCTTTCCAATAGTATCTACTGCCAGATTCCTTATTGACAGGAATGTGATGTTACTTCTTGCGGTAAGACAGCTTTGTTGTTCTCTGCAAGAATAACCAGTGCATCTGCAACTGGTTGCGAAGCTAGAATAGGTCTCTCTTTAGGAGGGTCACATTTCCAATCTACGGACTTGCAAACAGAAGGAATAGAGTCAGGTTTAGCCCACACAGCCTAGGATAGAAAGTGTAAGGTTCACTGGAATATTGGGACCATGAAGCCATTAGCCATAAGGAGGCAGTATAGTGCAGTGGGTTAAGGCTCTGAGCTGCAGATCTGGAGACCTGGGTTTGAATCCCACAGCTGCCTAGGTGCATACTGTGTGATCCTGAGCAAGTCACTTAGCTTCCTTGTGCTCCCAGGTTGCATCTGGAAACAAGCTTCGGCTTAGTGTGCGACTCTTGGTTAAGCAATGTTCCCTAACCCCCTTTCTCTTTCCTTTCCATTCAAGACGCATGAGCTTCCCTGGATCTAAAGAAGAGGTCTGTAGAGCCAGGGTTGCCTGCATATTCCTTAGTAGAGACTGAAAAGAAATGCTCTCTTGAGGGACAGAAGTCAGAACTGTCAGCTTATTGTCCAGGCTGTAGAATGAGTCTTCATCCACCTAAAAGATGAGGTCAGGGTCAGACTCGTCCTGTTCCATATCTCCCTCAGAGATGGAGGGTGGAAGATGTGTGGAGCCCAAAAAGCCAAGATCAGGCCTATGAAGAGGAAAAACAGGTGACACCGGAACCAGCACCAGAGTCGGGACTGGACCCAGTGCAAGACACGGCACCAGCCCCAGGGGAGCCAATGCTGGCCCCAGCCTTGGCCCCAGAGAAGCTGGCACCAGATGCGGCACCAGAGGAGGCACCGACCGAGAAGAAGTCAATGTCTTAGACAGCACCACCCTAACACTCAACCCGGGCCTAGAAGAGGAAGAAGGGGCAGGAGATGGTGCCTGTGCCAGTCCCTATGAGGAAACAGAATAAGGACGGTAGGTACGTAGAACCGGCATTGGTGGCACGGTCACTGGCAAGGGAAGAGATTCTGTTGCTGGAGTCAAATGCTCTACCTGATCAGAAGGTCCCAGCCACAGGTCCAAGACACATAGGCCCCAGGGCCCTGGCACCAGATCCGCGGGAAGGGGAAAATGGGCCAGACACTGTACCCACTGCTCTATAAGAGCAGCTTCATGGTGAAACTGCCCTCCAGAAACCCCACAGGAGGACAGAGAAGGGCTCTGGTGTCAAGATTCCGAACGACCATGGGCAGAGGCCTTTGAGGAACCAGATGGAGCCAGGGAAGGCCTCTCACTCACAGACACCGAGAACTTCTTGGCTGATGTACCAGAGGGCAACCTCGAGCAGTACCGTTTCTTCCCCTTCAGATGGAAAAAGGAAGAACTTGAGGCAGAATGGTGCTGGGTCCCGACCTGGATCGGGAATGGGCCCACTTCTTTTTGTGTTTTCGGGAGGACTGTCCTCCCTCCCTCCCGGACACCAGACTGCCTGTGGTCAGATCCCCTCTCCAGAGAGAGTGGCAGACTGGACACAGCCCAGCTGCCAGGGCAACCTTCTAAAGGAGACTCCCTACCATCACCGTCAGCGTCAATGGCTGACTCCTTTATTCAGTAGGGTTGTAGAAGAAAAATAATAAAACTTTTTTTTTACTACAGAAAATAATATTTAGTCTAAAACTGAATGAAAGTGAACACTGTTGTGGTACAGACATGAAGATCTGACTCCCAGCAGGTGAGCAAAGTCGTCACTGAAGCGCACCTGACTGCGGGAAGAAAGGAACTGTGGCGGTTGGTGGGTCAACACTGAGATAGCCTACACAGCGCGAATCAGCCTTGCTGTGCCACACATACACAGTCCTACCTCAACGCTGGCCCTCCTGAAGATTTTTGACTCCCGCAGGGTCCCAGCACCTTCGACTTGAAACCCAGCAGTATGAGTAAATGGTGAAGTCTTAAGTCCAGGAAGATCAACTTGAGTCGTGAAGAAATGTTAAAGTGTTCCAGCATTTACTCATAACTTTATTTTTACAGATTTTGCTCCCTAATGTTCAACATATCCCTTGTATTACCTCACTCCATTAACATGACAAGTGTCATTTTTCAAATCCCCTCTGAAACATGTTTTTTGCAGTTACTACGACATCACCTTTAGGATGGGATTTAAAAAACTCCACCTGTCTTAATCATAACATCAGGTTATAAGAAGACTACATTGTAAATTTGGGGTCAAAATGTGGGAGCCCACTGAAAATTAGACACTGCCTCTCAAACGGCCTATCCTAAGTAAATACAATCTGAAAATGTGTAAAAGCAGCACGCAGCTGACAATGAAATATTGCATCTCATCTTTTCTATTCTGGGTAAACATATAATAAAAATGTGTAAACGTAGGACCCCAACACAGCAGAGCCCCCAATGAACTGTGCATCCAAGCTGTTCTATCCTGGGAAAAAATACACTGTAAAAGCTGGACCCCACTGAAAATGTAACTTGCCTTTCAGCTGGGCGATCCTCTGGGTAAATACATTATAAAACTGGGTAAAGGTAGGGCTCCATCAAAAACAAGATATTGCATCTCGGCTGTGCTTTCCTGGGTAAATATAGTGTACAAATTGGGAAAAGCAGTATCCCACTGAACAATTGTGCTGTCCTGAGTAAACTTCAGTACAAAAAATGTGTCAAAGCAGGACCCCATTGAAAATTAGATATTCCATCTCAGCTGGGTTATCCTGGGTAAATACATTGTAAAACTGTGTAAAAACAGGACTTGGCTACAGCAGAACCCCTACTGAAAAGGAGATGTTGCATCGAAGATGATCTCTCCTGGAAAATATATTATAGAAGCAGGAACACATTAAAAACAAGATATCGTATCTCACCACTGCCATTCTGGGTAAATGCAGTATAAAACTGTATAAAATCAGATACCCTTTGCAAATGACATATTACATCTCAGCTGGCCTATCTTGGGTAAATATATAGTAGAAATCTGTTCAAGCAGTGCACAGTACAACAGCAACATGCAAGCAAACACTTGTTAATATCTGAATTATGTTGCTTTCCATGTTGTTAGTTCCAGTATAGACCACCACCAGTGTTTTTTCCCCTGACTTTTTTATTATTTCTGGTGCCATTCACTCAATGTCTCTGAAACATGCTCCAGAAAAGCTGCTTGTTGTCCTATGCTGTTTATCAGTGTGCAAACTGATTTATGCGTATATTTTAAAATGGAACCTCCCAGTACAAAGGTTTGCCTTACAGTAGTATTATTACAGGTATTTTCACTGTGAGTAATGGGTGTTTATCTCAGCTACCTCTAACATTTCCTGAGTGCATGGTTCTGATAATGGCTCAGAACTATTGCTTGTGAGAATTTTAAACTCCATAGCCCTACACTTTTTCTGCTTTATGTCTCCTCCCGACTACACTTCACTCATCATCAGACTCGCACTCTTTTCCCCTCTGTCATTTACTACCTTGACTCTCAACAGATGAGGAACTGTCTGTGCTATTATTCAGTGTAACCATAGTACTAACATTTTTTTCAAAATGCTTGCCACAGCCCGTCACATAATATTTGAATGTTCTTAGTTTCCTAGTTCCATTTATAGCGCTAACATTCTGAGTTTCACATCTTTTATTCGATACATTGCCTGCATGCAACTACTGCGAACCCAGGGCTCAAGTCTACATTAAACTTGTTAAAGAAAATACAGAATAATCTGATCTCCCCATTTGTTAGCATGATTTGGCCGGCATTTTTGCCCAATGTTCTTGTATGGACAGAAAATGATAACAATTCCAAACATTATGGGCTTGATTTTCAAAAGTCGTGACTGGCACAGGGGGCTTATGGCAAGGAGTAATGATGCAAAGGACTCCTCGCGATACACCTTGCACGAGTTCCGATTCTGAAAGGGAGTATGCACCAATGGGAAGGGGCGGCTGCGCCAACTAGGCTTGTGCTGTCCTTGCGACGGCTGCACTGGTGTGCCATGGTGGAAGGGGGATAGCCCCACAGTGGGGCTGCATCATCCCCAAAATTGGGAGTCTGAAAGCCCTGCCATGGTTGCAGCTCACAGCTGTGCTTAGACCAGCCAAGTGCTGGTCTAAAAGCACATACGACAAAAGTCAGATCTGTGTGGTGGGGGGCACCCTGCAACTGGCATGGGACACTGAGCAGGGACCTATGGGAGTGCACTTAGGGGTACTGTGTGCACGGATGGCAGTGCCAGGACAAATGGTGGCACCAGACAAGTGTGCCTGCATCAGCCTCACAGACTCACAGACAGGGTATGATGTAGTCAGGCTTACTGTGCAATGTGCACCCCTTAGGGCACTCCCATAGATCCCTGCTCAGTGTCCCATGCTGGTTGCAGGGTGCCCCCCCTTCCACTGTGCTGCTGTACTGGTGCCAGCTCTGGGCCAAGGGGACATGATGGCACCCTCCATCAGATGCCTCCAGTGCACCATCTCTTTGGTGCAGCACCCTGCCTGTTCCAAATCTGGGGACTTTGGTGTCGGGACCGCTGTTGTTCAAGAATCTGGTGCAGGATCCTTGGTGCACTTGGGGTTGCCGCAGGCAGGGGCTTCAGCGCAACTTGCATCACTTTAATGACACTCTGAAAATCGAGCCCTATGAATTCAAATTAATAAGCAGGTAATGTCTCACTGGACTGTAACTTTTATGCAGAGTTCCTGGCTCCACTGGGTACCACAGACATACATACATATGCCACCTCTGCCCGTGTTGTCTCCATCTCATGCTCACCAGTGCAACTGGAAGTGACATAATGTATACTTCCTGTTAGTACGCTCCTCCAAAGTTTTGTTTTGTAACTAAAACCAGACCAAAACAGTCCAACTATACAGCACTTTACTTAGTAAAAGAACTCAAAATAAGCAATGGTAACACTTTGTAGCTCTCACAAGGGCTATATGATACAGCCAGTTTTTGGTACATGACCCTCAGACCTCCAATGTCTCACAAGGCTCCTGTTCCAATTTTATGTATATATATATAGCTATATTATGGTAGCACGGTAGTGCTACCATAGTTAGGGTTGTGGAGCCATTTCCATGTTAAACCCATAATTTTGCACCTTAATAACTTTGCAACCATTTGATAGATTTGCCTGAAATTTGGCATGTATGATCAAGACCCATAGACCTTGGGATCTGCCAAGTTTCATACTGATCGGATATATGGTTGTGGAGTTATTAAGTGTGATCTGTGCGCACGTTTACGCTTTTCTGGAATTCTGTGGTCGCGCCTACAGGTCGTACGGTTTGTGTGACCGGCCCAAAATCTTCAGGGAACGTGCAGCCAGGGTCCCCGATGTGCCTTTCAAAGATTTCATGAAAAAATATTAAACGGTTCAAAAGTTATTCAAAAAACAGTTTCCCATTATAAGTCAATGGGAAAAGTTAACAAAAAGTTCAACACTTTCGCAAATGCATTTTTACTTTCGCAAATGGGCCTGTTACTTTCGCAAATCGGCCATTTTGTTTTCAGTTGGTGATCAGAAAAATGGTTGGCATTTAAATTTGGGACCCTCTAGCAACCTAATTTTTTTTGTATTCACCTAGTCGGGCCCTGAGGATGCTTGCCATGTCTTTATTTTGTGGTAAAACACCCCAGAAATATGTTTTCAAATTTCTGAAAAGTACTTTCATAAATTACTTTCGTGGTTTCACGAAAGTGTCGCAAATTTTTGTGAAAGCTTTCGCAAATTGCGACAGTAGTTTTCTAGTCTGTGGGAAAATGACAGCAATTCTTTGGCACTGCGCTGCAAAAGAACCGTTGGGAGGTTTGAGCTGAAATTTGGAAGGAACGGAGCCGACATCTCACAGATGTGCCTTTCAGTGTTGTATTGAAAAAATATTACATGGCAGCAAAGTTACGGCACTCCAAAGTTGACGGTTTTTCCCATAGGATAACATTACGGCACCCGACGCATTACAGAAATCCTTTGGCACCCTGCTGCAAAATAACGGTTTGGTCTTTTTTCCTGAAATTTGGAGGGAAGACAGCCAACAGCCCACAGATGTGCCTTTCAGTGGTTTGGTGAAAAAACATCACAGGGAGGCAAAGTTATGGTGCTCTGAACTTTTCTTTTTTTCCCATAGGATAACATTACGGCGTTCCCCGCACCTTTCAGGGCCCGTATCTCGGAAACTGTGCGAGATATGGACTCTTCGTCGAAAACTTCAGCCCCCATGGGGCTAAGATCCAAATTAGCCAGGACAGTTGTAAATAATATGACTTTTACATTTTTTTCACGTCAGACGTGTTCCTGAGATATAATGTATTTAGTATTCCAAGATCTCATTTTCTACCGATACTCATTATTTTGCATACATTATTTGTACTCACTGTCTTTCTCAATGCAGGTTTTGGGGAAAACCAGCCTGTGTGCTTACATTACTGTTACTGTTGCCCTTTCCGCTTGTGTTCCATACCCATTTCACTTTCATCTGACGCTCGCGCCACCATGTGCGTATCCTTTTTATGCTTATTTATACTATGCTTGCTATTTTTTGCCATTTTCTGTCTACAGTACTGTTTATCTTTCTGTTTCACTTACATCACCATGCCCATTGACATTTCTGTTTGCAGGCACCGTGTTACTATGTGACAACACATCACGTGGCAGACCATTCCGTCTACACCACCATATGCGTTACCCTTTCTGTTCTCATTCGTTAGCTTGTGATACCACGTCGCCACTGTTAGCATTTCTGTTTGTGTTGCTGTCCCTGTTAGTATGCCAAGATTGAGTGGCGGGGGCAAGGCCCAAGGGTCCCGCGGCTCCCGCCCGCCCCATTATGGGGCGAGCGGGGCCCAGAGGGCACCGATCCCGCTGCTGCATTACATTCACTATTTCTTGTTATCATTCTCAAAAAGAAGGGAAATTAGAGGCAAAAAACTCAGTTTAATGCATTAGTTAGAGTTGTTCCACAGCGACAAAAGTGAGGAAATTCGCTGTTAGGGTTGAAAAACCCCTTGCACCCCATCCACCCCCAACCGGCATTGGGGTGTGCATTGGGATCATGGAGTCCCAACTCTCACCCCATTCTCCTACACTTCTGCTGCTTTACACAGGTCATGGGGTGAGAGTTAGGCGATGATCCCAATGCACACCCAATGCCACCACGCACGCCATCCTTTATGCTTTCATTTGCACTTCATGCTTCTGTTACTTTTTTTCATTTGTGTGTACCGACTGTTTCTCTTTCTGTTTCACTTTGCGTCACCATGCCCATTGACATTTTCATTTACAGGCACCATGTTACTATGTGACCAGACATCACGTTGCACACCGTTCCCATCCTCGCCACCGTGTGCGTTACCCTTTCTGTTATCATTCACGCTTGTGTTACCATGTGTGCCACTGTTAGCATTTCTGTTTGCATTGCTGCTCCTGTTACTATGCCACAAGACATCATGTGGGCGGGGGCCAGGGGCCCAAAGGGCCATCTCCTACATGATACATTCACTATTTCTCAATATCATTCTCAAAAAAGGGAAATTAGAGGCAAAACCCGCTTAATGCATTAGATAGGGTTGTTCCAATAGCCATAAAGTGAGGAATTCGCTGTTAGGGTTGAAAACCCAACTCGAATTCACCCCCAGCACCACACACACACAGACACACACACACATTCAAGTATGGGGAGGACCAAGTCAACACAACCAATGACAGACATCCAGCAGCAGGTGACAGAAATAACAAACAATTGTCTAAATGTACTACGAGACATCCCCACCCACCTGACCAGGTACTGCATGCTCAGTGGAGATCAACAGCAAAACTGAGGCCATGTACACCAAACGTACATATCCCTGATTGCAGCTGCACAACGCATTACCACACTTAGTAGTTGCATGGCCTTACCTACCGATGCCCACACCACACCACAACTGGTACTGTGCCGTTATTCAATATAAATGCTGAAGGTGCATGATGACAGTTGTAGAAAGGTTTTAACACTACTGAGTATACATTAATTAAGAGAAGCACATAAATTAACTACAAGACACTAGCATGCTCAAGATAAAAGTAGTGATACATTTAGTAGGTGATTTACATAGTAGTACATTTACTGCAATGGTTTACTCAACATAGAGAGGCTGATGTAAACGTATGGAAAAGCATTGCCTGTTCAACGCTGTGAAATTGGTACTGCCAGTATCACATGCATTCTTACTGATGAAGGTGTACTGCTGATGTACATACATAGACCTTCAGTGTGTTTCAATATTAAGATGCAGTAAGTATTCTTTGTAAGAAAGATTGTAATTGCATGGATCAGGCCAAGCAACTTCTAAATATCATAGCACTACTGAGCCAACAATGATGTACCTGTATCGGACGTGTATATAGGATAGATTTTCCTGTAGGCACTTACTGAGTATGTTGTACCTGATAAAGACAATCTCATTGCATCTGTGATGACTAACTTCTTCAAATAGTAATACATTTGCTATTGTTGCAATGAGTGATCTATGCCACTTATGGACACAGTGTGATTTTTTAACAGTTGTTTCATACTCAGGCTGTATGCCTACTGTTTGGTTTGCCACACTTCTGTCACTGATGCTATCAAAGTGATAACTATGTTAATTCTGCTACAACAGGAATCAAGTAGGTATGGTGTAGATATAAACAGAATGTCTTTTAGTATTGATTTAACTCATAATGGGGTAAATGTACTAGGACAGCAGGGTTATCCTCTATCACTGAGTCTGTCAGTTATAATCACACTAGGGTTTCGATGACTGTAATGATCAAGTTACACTGTTCATCTTCATGAGTTCATATTCACAGCCATTCTCCAACAACTAGACAGTGTATGGTGTAACTGGGTGGGACACTGTGTTGCAAAGCTGCTGCAGTGCCTAGCAGAGGGAGAGTATCTACTCAAAAGACAATTAAGCTATAAGGCATGACCAACAGTTATGTTAAATGGTCTGTTAATCACCCTGTAGGGTTTAATGTTGAATGAGGCATATCCGAAGTGCCACATGTCGCTAGACAGTGATAAACTGACCATTAACATAATACCTGGGAGTAGCTTATTGCTATCATAATAAAACTGTTTTTTAAACAACATTAAACCATGTTCATCATATGGTTAGGCTCTACATGTATGTTAATAAAACTAAACATAAGGCTGTTACAATGTTTACAGTCAATTAGAAAGCTGCATTTCTCAAACCCTTGTTAAATCAGAGATATTATACCTGTACAACTCCTTGGTTTTGCTTAACTCTATTGCTTCAGGTGGCCCACCACAAGTGGTGTGGTGTGGTGTGGTGTGGTGTGGGGCATCGGTAGGTAAGGCCATGCAACTACTAAGTGTGGTACGCTGTGTGCAGCTGCAATCAGGATGTGTACGTTTGGTGTACATGGCCTCAGTTTTGCTGTTGATCTCCACTGAGCATGCAGTACCTGGTCAGGTGGGTGGGATGTCTCGTAGTACATTTAGACAATTGTTTGTTATTTCTGTCACCTGCTGCTGGATGTCTGTCATTGGTGTGTTGACTTGGTCCTCCCCATACTTGAATGTGTGTGTGTGTGTGTGTGTGTGGTGGTTGGGGGTGAATTCGGAGTTAGGGTTTTCAACCCTAACAGCGAATTTCCTCACTTTTGTCGCTGTGGAACAACCCTATCTAATGCATTAAACGGAGTTTTTTGCCTCTAATATATATATATATATAGTGGTGCAGTAGCACCACTATAGTTAGGGTTGAGCAGCAGTTTCTATGTTAAACCTCAAATTTAGCAGTTTAAAACCTTTGCAACCGTTCAACCGATTTGCACCAAATTTGGCATGCACAGTCTCTTGGGGTAGAGCTCTTGATGTGCTAAGTTTTGTTCTGGTTGGATTTACAGATTCGGAGATCTGGATAGCGAAAGAAACTTAAAATTCACCACGTTTTGCATTTTTTTTCCTCATCGCACTGCTCAGCGATGGTGTTGCATTTTAGTCTGAATATTTTTATGGTAGAAAGAGCTTGGGTCACAGAACAGAAAACCATTTATTTGGGGTAAAAATATTAATCCATTCAAAAGTTAAAGCATTTTTAAGGTCCCATTATTTTCAATGGGATTATTTTTCAGGATAACTGCACAATATGATCATGGATCCTTATTCGCCAGGGGCCAATCCTTGTTCACCAGTTGGCAATCCTTGGTCACCAGAAAAATTCCTTGTTCGTGAGCTGCCATCTTGTTTTTTGTTTTTGTGAGGGAAACCCCTCATATCTCTGCCCAGGAATGTTTGCTTCACACATCAATGGTTGTGATTTGCTCATCAGGAGTTGATGAGCTGTCCTGTGTGCTTTCCCCCATTAGTTTCCTCACATTTTTCATGTTTTTCAACTTTTAAAATCCTTGTTTGCCACTCGCTAAATTCCTTGTTCGCCATCCTTGTTCATCAGTGGCAAACAAGGAAATTGGCTGGCGAACAAGGATCCTTGGTCTGGCCATCTGGTCGTTACATTTTTACGACCAGATGGCCAGATGGGGGATCCTTTTTCACCAGCTAATTTCCTTATTCGCCAGTGATGAACAAGGATGGTGAACAAGGAATTACAAGTGGTAAACTACTGTAGGATTATGTTGTGGCCATCTGGTCATGAAAATTCAGATGGCTAGACCGGGAATCCTTGTTCGCCAGACGATTTCCTTGTTCACCATGCATACAAGGCTGGCAAATGAGGAAACAGGATGGGGAACAAGGATTTTTTTTTCAGCCATCTCGTCTATAAAAGATACAGTAGTACTTTTGTGGGGACCATCTGGTCCAGAAAATTATGTATATTTGGGCATATTGCCCAGTTGTCTAGTGGCATCCCTGATCCCTGTATATTTATATACCCCCCTCCCATTTATTTTATTTTTTTAAAATATTATTTTTTCTTTTTTTTGTAAGCCCCTTCTTTGGAGGTGGGGGGCTTGATTGCTGGCTTTGTCCCTGATGTCTAGTGGTTCCCCCAACCCTCCAATTTTTTTAAATTGTTATTGCTGGAGTAGTGGAATCCTTCCCCCATCTCCTTTCTACCTTAAAATAAGAAAATGAACCCTCGATGTCTTATTATATTTTTTTTATCTGTAAAGAAAAAAAAGTCCATCGCCGATCATGCCCGCATCCCTGACCCTGTATATTTGGGTGCATTGCCCAGTTGTCTAGTGGCATCCCAGATCCCTGCATTTTTAAATACACCCTCCCATTTGTGTTATTTTATTTAAAAAAAAAAATGGTGGGGCTTACTTGATTGTCGGCTTTGTAGCTGGTGTCTAGTGGTCCCCCCGGCCTCCAGTTTTTTTTATTTTTGTTGGTGGTGTAGTGGAATCCTCCCCATCTCCTTTTTACCTGAAAAAAAGGAAACGGTCCCTCCATGTCTTATTATATATTTTTTACCTGTGGAAAAAAAAGTCCATCACCGACCACGCCTGCACCCTGGACTCTGTATATCTGGGCACATTACCCCATTGTCTAGTGGTATCCCTGGTCCCTGTATTTTTATATAGCACCCTGCCATTATTTTTTTTTTTTTTAATATTATTGTTACATTTTTGTGTAAGCCCCTATCCCGGTTCTTTTTCCCAGGGGGGGGGCTTACTTGATTGCCAGCTCTGACCCTGGTGTCTAGTGGTCCCCCCTCCACCCTCCAATATTTTTTATTTTTGTTGGTGGTGTAGTGGAATCCTCCCCCCCCATCTCCTTTCTACCTGCAGATTAGAAAGCGTCCCTTGATGTCTTATTATATATTTTTTTACCTATAAAAACCAAAAGCCCATCACCGATAACACCCGCACCCCCACTCTGACCACCCACTGTGCACCCACCTCCCCACGATGTCCCCTCAGACCACCACTCACGTAGAAAGGTCCCAGGTTTGAGACCCACTCCACTGGACAAAGACACGGCTTGCTGCTGGAATCTGCAACTGCAATATGAACTAAGGTAAATGCGCTTTTATGTATTTCAATGGGGGGGGGTTCAACTTTCAGCTATAACTCAGCCAGTCTTTGAGATTATGGCCCCAAATTTTTAACATAAACTTGTGGGGCCCCCACCTCATGAGCAATATAACTATTATTAGGCAACTCCCGTCAGAAAAGTGATTTTAAGGTCAGTTGGTTAAATCACCCTTTCGATGGGATTTGCCTAATGTTAGTCATGTTGTTCATGAGGTGGGGACAAAAGAAGGCTTTGTTGAAAATTTGGGGTCAAAATAAAAAACAAATGGTTGCACTATGCGCATTTGTTGCTATGTCGCTACCCACACTTGTAACTTTGAACATTTTCTATATTTTCACCCCACATTTTCAGCATAGCCATGCTATTATCCCACCTCATGCGTGTGACAGCTGTCATTTTTCAAATCCGGGCCAAAATGTGTTTTAGCACTTGTGGCACAGAATGGTGTTGTACTTGAGCAGAACAAGGTTTTGGTGGGCATTTGAAAATGTTCTGTATTGGGTACATGCAGTGAGGCCATACAAAGGCTATGTTGAAAATATGGGGTCAAAATAGAAACATAGAAACATAGACTTTGATGGCAGATAAGGACCGCTTGGCCCATCTAGTCTGCCCATTTCCCTACCTACAGGATAGGCCGCAGATCCTAGTTAACCAACAGCCTATTTCTTCCTACCCCCCACAAGAATTGCCTTATGTCTGTCCCATGCATTCTTGAATTCTCCCACAGTTTTAGACCCCACAACCTCCTCAGGAAGGCTGTCCCATGTATCCACTACCCTCTCTGTGAAATAATACTTCCTCACATTGCCCCTGAACCGCCCTCCTTCTATCTTTTAAATTGTGTCCCCTTGTTCTTGCAAGTCTCTTTTTCTGAAAGATGCTACCCTCTTGGACTTTGTTGATTCCACTGAGGTACTTAAAAGTTTCTATCATGTCCCCTCTCCCTTCTTTCCTCAAGGGTATACATATTAAGCTCCTTTAGTCTCTCCTCATATGGCTTCTCTTGCAGACCCTGCACCATTTAGTTGCCCTCCTCTGACTACCTCTATCCTGTCTATGTCCTTGCGGAGATGGGGTCTCCAGAACTGGACACAGTACTCCAGATGGGGTCTCACCAACTGTCTGTACAGAGGGATAACAACTTCCTGTTTTCTGCTGCTGATGCCTCTCCCTATACATCTCAGTATACCCCCAGCCTTCCCTACTGCCTTCTCACATTGCTTGCTAACCTTAAGGTCATCTGATATGATTACCCCAGGTCCCTTTCCTTTTTTGTTGTTGTTACTACCTCCCCACCCATTGTGTATTCTTCTCCTGGGTTCTTGTTTCCCAGGTGCATTATTTTGCACTTCTTTGCATTGAATCCTAGCTGCCATACTTCTGACCATTCCTCCAACCTTGCCAAGTCCCTCTTCATCCTTTCCATGCCTCCTTGTGTATCAACCCTGTTGCAGATCTTTGTGTCATCTGCAAAAAGGCATACTTTTCCTTCCAGTCCCTCTGCAATGTCACTGATGAAGACATTAAAAAGGACTGGACCCAATACTGAACCCTACGGTACTCCACTAGTAACCCCTCTTTCTTCAGAGTGGACTCCATTTACCATTACCTTCTGTGTTCTGTTGTGCAGCCAATGTTTTACCCAGGCTACCACCCACAGGCCCACTCCCAGGCTGGTTAATTTGACTATTAATCTTTGTGTGGGACTGTGTCAAATGTCTTGCTAAAGTCTAGGTAGGCCATGTCCACAGCCCCTCCCTGGTCTACTACTTTGGTCACCCAGTCAAAGAAATCTATTAGATTCGTCTGACAGGACCTTCCCGCTGTGAACCCATGCTGCCTTGGGTCCTGTGCGCCACTGGCCTCACTATTCTTTCCTTCAGAAGTGACTCCATCACTTTCCCTACCACAGAGGTCAGACTTACAGGTCTGTAGTTTCCTGCCTCTGTCTTGGTCCCACTTTTGTGAAGGGGAATCACATCCGCCTTCCTCCAGTCCTCGGGTACCACACCATCCTCCCATGATTTATTAAAAATAATTAAAAATGGCAGAGTTATGACTATTTGTCACAATTTCGCTATGCCTGTTCGTAACTTTGGAAATTGTCAATATTGTCAGCCCAAATTTTCCATATAGCCTTCTTAGTATACCACCTCATGTATGTCACAGCTGTCATTTTTCAAATCCTATCCAAAATGTGTTTTTTGGACCTGCACTGTGGATTGGCATTGTGCTTTCACAGAGTTACGTTTTGGTGGGGGTTGAAAAAAGATTCTGCACCAGGAAGATGAGGTGGGGTAATAACATGGCTATAGTGACAATTTGGTGACTATTGTGCTACTAATAATAATAAAATTTATTTGTATAAGTGCCTTTCACAATTCAAGGCGCTATACAATTCACATAAAAACAAAACACAGTACATACAATATAAAATCAGGAAAATACCGAAAATGCTTTCCCCCATAAAAAAATCTTGAGTGCCTGCTTAAAACTCTCCTCCGTTCTGCACTCCCAAAGCTGACAGGGCAGAGAATTCCAGAGGGCAGGTGCCACAAACCCAAATGCACGTGCACCAGATGACTTTAGATTAACCCTCGGAATCTCTAGCAACCCCTCGTCAGTCGAGAGGAGCTGTTGTAAAGGGGTGTAGGGAACCAGGAGCTTTTTCAGATAATCGGAGCCCGATCCGTGTAGGGCTTTGTAAGTCAGAAGACCTACTTTAAAGGTGATCCACCACTGTATAGGCAGCCAGAGCAGATCGTGCAGCACAGGGGTGATATGAGATCTTCTAGATGCCCCAGTCAACAAACATGCTGCCGCATTCTGCACTAGCTGCAAGTAGCGGATATCAACCCCAGAAAGCCCTAGGTAAAGGGAGTTGCAATAATCAAGGCATGATGTCACAAAGGCATGGACCAAGACAGGTAGGTCACTGGACGGAACAAGGTGCTAATGACGAAGAGTCAGGCCATCATCAAGCACCACTCCCAGATTATGCACCCGTTCAGAGGTGAGAATCTGGGCCTACCCCAGGACTAAACCGGAAGGGAGACCAGTTCTCAAACCCTCTGCCCTATGACCCAGGTCCACAACCAAAACCTCAGTCTTTCCTGGGTTCAACTTTAAACCGCTGGTATTCATCCAGTCTTGGATTTCTATGAGGCAGCTGTACAGTACTGAGACAGCACTAACCTGGTCAGGAGCAAAAGACAGGTAGAGCTGGGTATCATCAGCATAGCAGTGAAACCTCAGCCCATACCATCTTACAATGTCTCCGAGGGGTAGCATATATATACTGTGAATAACATGGGAGACAGCACCGAACACTGAGGAACCCCTCAGGGCAGTGAGAAGGCCCCAGATGAAAATAAACCCGAGACAACTCTCTGCATTCTACCAGCAAGGAAAGATGAAAACCATCTGAGGACTGTACCAGACACCCCGCAGATAAACCTCAGACATTCGAGCAGAACCCCATGATCCACAGTATCAAAAGCTGATGATAAATCAAGGAGTACCAAGATAGAATGATGTCTCCAATCTCTCACCATCAGTAGATCATTGAGCACCAAAACCAGAGTGGTCTCAGTACTATGCCTCTTATGAAAACCCGACTGGAGAGGTTTGTATAAATTATGGATGGTTAAATGGTTATCCAGTTGAGCAGCCACAACTTTCTCAATAACCTTCCCCACAAAAGGGAGATTGGAGATATGCCTGTAGTTTGCTAGGTTCTCTGGGTCTAAAGAAGCTTTCTTCAGAAGGGGGTCACCACCCCCTCCTTCAGGGAGCTAGGGAACTCACCCAAATCCAGAAAGCACCGGACAATCTGAGCTAAGATCGGGCCAATAATATCACTACAACTCAAAATCAGGGAAGTAGGGCCAGGGTCTAAACTACAGCAAGTGGGACACATCTCCTGGACAATCCGCATAATATCTACGAAATCCAGCAGGTCAAAGGTACTCCAGGAAACTCCAGGCTCTACGACAATGCACCGATCAACAGCAACCCCCTTAGAGTGAAGTTGGTGGCACTCTCACCTGATGTCAGCCACCTTATTCGCAAAGAAGCGAGCAATCTCATCACGCTCAATTTGTGAAAAGACTCGACGGAATTGCTGACAGGTTGGGTTGCACAGCCTGTCAACAGTTCTGAAGAGTTGAGCCGGTTCATTTTGTGCGACAGAAATTTCCCTGGACAGAAATTCTGCCTTCTTATGGGAAATTGCTGTTTGATAGAGTTTATAATGCTCTAACAAAATAAGGTGGTCAGCATCAGAGGCAGTCTTCCTCCAATGATGCTTTAACCTATGCCTCAATATCTGCAACTCCTTTAGAGCCCCATCAAACCAAGGGGCCCCAGGGCGACGCAGGAGGGGTGAACATGGATAGGAGCAATTAGATCGAGAGCTGAGGATATGGCCCCATTATAGGCCGTGACCAACTGCTCGGGATCTGTATAAGTCTTGTCCAACAACGAGAGGCCAATAACCACCATCAGGTCTTCAGGGACCACATCCGGCAAAGGACAGTACCTGACCAACTCCACACGGGCTGTCCTGCCCAGGGAGGCCGAAAAATTGAACCCAACCGAGTAGTGGTCGGACCAACTTACTGGTTCCACCACTAAGTCGGAGGCCTCGATTCCCAGGTGAAAAACCAAATCAAGAGAGTGACCACTCTTGAGCGTAGCTGAGGAAACAATCTGTGTGAAGCCCAGAGATGTCATCACCTGGAGGAAATGTTGACCAAAAAGCGAGGATTTGTCATCAACCCAGGCATTGAAGGCGCCCAGAACCAACAGTCTAGGTGACTCCAAAGCCATGTCAGTGACGAAGTCTGCTATTTCCTGCAAGAACAGCTTCTCATCACCTGGTGAACGGTAGATGAGAGCTATCCTGCACTCCACACCAGTTACCACAGTACACTCAAATGACCTGGCCTCCTCAACTGGTATACTGGTTAGGCCCAATTCAGTCTTGAAACAGACCGCAGCCACCCCGCGGTCCAATCTCGGGCGATGTACAACCGAGTACCCGATGGGAATAGCCGCCTCAAAAAAAGGGGCAGCATTCCCGTCCAACCAGGTCTCAGTAATGCAAGCCAGATCTGCCCTAGCAACAAAGTCTGCAATAAGACCAGTCTTGTTGCACACAGATCTGGCATTGCACAACAGTGCCCGAGTTGGACGAGGTTGGCGAACTGTCCCGACTACTTGCCCTCCCAAAACAGAGGTGCCCTTGGGTATGGGAACCAGAATGGAATCACCAAGTTCCAGATACCATTTCACCCTAGGGCATCTTCTGGTCCTAACCACCCCTATGGGAGAGCACCACTCATTCGGGCTCCACTGACTGCAACCCCCCACCCATCCCCGACTCCCCCCCATGAGCAATTCCCAAAGCTCAACAGCATTGGTAGGTAGAAACAGATAGAGGGGGAGAGAAGAAGGGGTGGAGGGCACGGAGAGTGGAGGCCGAATAGCACAGGACAGGAGGGGCAAGCAGGGACATTTCACTTACAATATTAAAACAATGGGGAAAGCACATAAAACACAAATTTCCTAGATCACAAAAGTGATACTGCAGACAAAGCAAGAACCCCAAAAAACAACTTAAACAACGATCTTTGCCCTAATAAAACATATAAACTATCCCGCTCCCACTATAAGATAGCTTTCACACTCCCAAATTAAAATAAAATAATACAATAACACAGTCCCCTCTCACTGAATAAAATAAATTTACAAATATAAAAATTCTCCCTCTCCCACAGCCTTCTCACAGCCAAGAGGGGAAATAATAATCAAATAATAAAACAATTCCCTCTCACAGGATGTTTAAAAACTAAAAATAACAAAACATTCCCCCATCCCACAGCCCTCACACAGCCGAGGAAGGAAAAACTAGAAGCGCAGAAGTGGAGGTCCCTGTGCTTCCAGAGCAAGACACATATGCATGTCTATGGAGTGATGGGAGTGCTGGGTCTGCACTCCCACCGTAACATAAGGACACTGTTATGCTACCTTGATAGAGGGATGGTAGGGCAAGGTCCAAAGGACCCTGTAGTCCCACCATAAAATAAGGATACTATTATACTGCCTCAAAAAGTACAGAAATAAATTACAAAAAACGTGGTTAATTCATCAGTTAGGGTAAAAGCGACAAAATTAGGGAAATGTGGCATTAGGGTTTCCAACCCTAACACTCCATTCCCCACCCTGCACAGATCCACAGACAGGGGGAGGGTCTGTCTTGGGGCCCATGAACCCTAACGCTCACCCCATTCACCTATGCTGTACCCATGTCACCTCATTTTGTACTGGAATGGGGTGAGCATTAGGGTTCACAGGCCTCAAGCAGACCCTCTTCGTCTGTGCAGGGTGGGGAATGGGGTGTTAGAGTTGGAAACCCTAATGCCACATTTCCCTACTTTTGTCGCTTTGACCTTAACTGATGCATTAACCAAGTTTTTTGCAATTTATATGTGTGTGTGTGTGTGTGTATATATATATATATATATATATATATATATATATATATAGAAAGAACCTCCGTGTGCAAGACTGTTAAAGATTATCTAAAAGAGCATTTGGCTGAAGCCAAGTTTCAAAGAAATACAAAATCACACATGCCATCACAATGCAAAGCATCGTGGGCTGCATATGCAAATCACCACAGAATATTATGCTGGTTCAACTTTAAGCAGAAATGCATGGTGCCGAAAGGCATACCTCTCAACTGTACCTCATTACAAGGAACGTTCCTCATTTTACTTCACAAAAGCTCCCTGTTCCACATTGTGAGGACTTGTTCCACATTCAGTATTAACATTTTAAAGCAAAAATCTGTAGTAAATGTTGCAAAAAATAAATTACTCAATTAATAACAGACTTTCTTAGCATAAATGCAAGCATTTTAACTGTGTTCTGAGCCTCCTAGATAAAGATTTGATTAAGTGTTCCACATTTTGCTCATTTGTTCCACATTTTGAGAAGCAATGTTCCACATTTGGGAGACAAAAGGTTGAGAGGTATGCCGAAAGGCCTCTCACACAGTTTGCAAATATATATATGTTATAGTGCCAAAGTAGTGGCACTATAGTTAGGGTTGAGTACGCACTTAAATGTTAAACCTCAAATTTTGCACCTTAATAACTTTGCCACTGTACAATGGATTTGCCTGACATTTTGCATGCATGGTATGGTACCATAGATCTCTGGATCTGGCAAGTTGCGTTATGGTCAGATGTACAGTTGCGGAGCTGCAGAATGCCAAAAAATGCAAAAGCAATGGCTTTTTGCGCATTTCTTTGCTCGCGCCCAAGGCCCGCGCAATTTGTCCTTTGATCTAAAATCTTCAGGGAAGATGCAGTCTGGGTCACTGATGTGCCTTTCATAGATTTGATGTAAAAATATTAAATCATTCAAAAGTTATTCAAAAAACAAATTTCCCATTATAGTCAATGGGGAAAAACTATACGTGTCGCACGAAAGTGTCGCAAGTACAATTTTCCTTTCGCAAATGGCCCTTTTACTTTTGTGCTGCCAGCATCTTGTTTTCAGTTAGTGAGAGAGAAAAATGCCTGGCATTTAAATGTGGGACCCTCTAGGTAAACACAATGACTGTTGGGTTTACGTAGTTGGATCCTGAGGATGCCAGCTCTATCTTTATTTTGGGGTAAAACCCCCCAGAAAGGCCATTTTAAAAGTCGGAACTCCAGTACTTTCGCAAATCACAGAAAAAAATTCAGCAAAACTTTTACAAATGTGAAAGTTTTGTGTTGTTTTTGCAAAACTTTCGCAATTTGTGAAAGAACTTTGCCAAAAAACTGGAAATCTTTGCCATCCTCCTGCAACAAAATGGTTGGGCCTTTTGGGCTGAAATTTGCAAGGTAGCAAGCCCTGGTCCCACAGATGTGCCTTTTCGTAATTTGGTACCAAAACATTAAAGGAGCTGAAAGTCACAGCATTCTGAAGTTGAAAAATTTCCCATAGGATAACACTGTTGTGCCTATGATGCCTTTCAGTGCCCATATCACGAAAACAAAATGAGATACAGAGTTTTCACTACCTGCAGTTTAGTTCACCTTTAGGTGAACTAACGTGCAGAAACAAGTTTGGAAATCATGGATTACACCAGCAGTGGAATTTTTTTCCTACTTGCTACGATTATGGAAATATTGGCAAAAACATGTTCTAAGGGTGCCTTTTCAGCGCATTTCAGTACCCATATCTTGTAAACTGTGCAAGACATGGATGTGGTCAACTATGTTGCGTGGAGGTCACGCTGTTATGATTACAACAACACTTGAATTTTTTTTTGTAGCTGCTACAGTTGCTGAGATACTGACACATTACTGTTATAAGGGTTACTTGCCCTATGGGGATGCTGTATGGCTCCATAGTTACATGTGAGTGGGAGCACAGGGCTCAGAGAGCCCACGCTCCCACATATGCACAATATTACACACAAAAATGGACAATGTGAAGGAAGCATAGGGCTCAAAGGGCCCGCACTCCCACTAACACATACCATTTATCAGTTACATTACACTTTCTCAAAAAGAAGGAAAATGCATTGCAAAAAAACTCCATTAATGCATCAGTTAGGGTTCATAGCACAGCGAAAAAAGTTTGGAAATGTGATGTTAGGGTTCAAAACCCTAACTCCGCATTCCTCCCCCACCCCCCCACACATACACACATGCAAGACACATGCAAGACTGTAAGACACTATACCAGTCTGTCACATCTGTAAGCACAGTAATCACAATACTGTATGATTTCACATAACACTATGTAATGAAAAAGCAAATACAGTATAATCGACTCTATACTGCCAGCACAGTATGATGACAACATTATTGCTGGTATATCTTCTTCATACAATGACACTTAGTCTGTACACATTTTCAAAATATTGATTTATATGTGTCATAATTCAACAACTGGCTCACTGCAAGTATCACTGCTACCACATAGGCATGTGGTGGCAGGAAAGATAGAGCTGCCACATACACAGTACTTTTCAGATACTGCTCAGGTAGGAAACTACCACCATCACATGTTGTTATGCTGCTGCGTTACCTGGAAATACTCATTAACAGTATGTTATGGTTAGTTTTGGATGTTACAACTGTTGCTTTTACATCTTACTTGTAAACTATACTACAAAAAAAAATTACTTTTATTATTACTATCGTTTGTTATTAGGACTGACTCAATGTATCAGAAAAACAATGCAAACATCCAATGACTATTGGTAGGCTTATGCAAACTCTCATTTCCAATAAACTATGTGTAGATAACATACTATGTGTTTCATCACTTGTTAACTATTGAAATATAGGCAACTGCTTAAATCTTGTTATTGATGTTTGTAACACAAAAATGCTTATTGTGGGCCATCACACATGATTTCCCAGCATGTGTGTACCCCCAAGGCATTATGATGGCAGCAGAACTCATACAGTTGGTGGACCGTGATGATATGTGTCTTGTGGTACGTGTAGAGAGTTGTATGTTACTTCTATTACATGATGCTGGTTGTCTCTGGTTGGTTGTGTTGCCTTGGCCCTTCTCCTGCTTGCATGTGTGTGTATGTGGCGGGGAGTGGGGAATGCGGAGCTAGGGGTTTGAACTCTAACATCACATTTCCAAACTTTTGTCTCTGTGCTATGAACCCTAACTGATGCGTTAATGGAGTTTTTTGCATTGAATGTGAGTGTGTATACATACAGTACAATCCCGATTATCCGAACTGCCTGGGAGACATCAGATCTGTTTGGATAATCTGGAGTCCGGATGATAGGGGTTTCAGTATCAGTCATGGTAGCTGTACTGTATTACACTCATTGTAGCCATTAAAATCATTAAACTGACAAATGGAAAGCCTAATCAGCCTTTACTGATCTCCCCCTGCTGTAGACACCAACACTGAGTGACATTACGTTACACAGCGATTCCACTTGACCTGTAATAAAACATGCTCCCACCATGCTTCGCTCACTATCTCCTCACTAGGCTTAAGTGTCGCTACAATGGCTCAGCTCGCTTTCATCAACTGACGATGTAGAATGACTCGCTGTGCTCTGCAACCTTCTCCAGGTGAAGAATCCTCCTTTCCATTGCAGTGAGTGTAGATTTCTATCTCTAGGTGCAATACAGGTACAGTACAATAGCTGAGATGGCATGACTGCAAACTGAAGCTTGGCGTGTCATGAACTGTGTGGTCCATGGGGGGCAACCACAAAAGATATACAGTAGTGTACTGTAACAAGCAAAAAAATGCTCAAAAATGCTCACCCCGCTGCTTGCTATACAAATACAGTGCAGTGTGCTTAGTGTTCGTGGACAGTTGTGATAGTGTGTACGTTCCACAGTCATATTTCAGCCTGACCACATGGCTCTCTTCCCCAGACATCTTGCACTGCAGTGACCCCTTGTGGGGAAAAGAAATTGAGCTGCATAATGACAATGCTGGTTATCCAGTTCCGATCATTCGATTCCCATTCTAAACACCGGGGGACAAGGGTCAGGTCGTTAGATAGGGATTTACGGATGACAGGGGTTCAGATAATCAGGATTCTACTGTATATATATATACAGTGTGTGTGTGTGTGTGTATATATATATATATATATATATATATATGATATACAATGGTGAGCTGTCAGATAAATGATTTATCTGCACAAGTGCTGTATGACCGTGAGTAACCTCACGAGTGGTGTAAGCCATGAATGAGGTGTCCGAGGTCAAACAGCACAAGTGTAGATAAATCATTTATCTGACAGCTCACCATTGTGTACTTCATTTATGCAACTGGGATGTTTTCTGTCAGAGCAGGGCCATTTGCTTTTGACTGTTTATCTCTTTTTTAAACAATAATTTCTGGGACTTTTTGTTAACTTTCCTAGTGTATGTCCACCTAATGTGGTGGTTATTATTAAATGAACCACCACTCACGTTGTAGAAAACTGTGTGCCGAACAAATGGCTTGCTCATAGTACCAGCTATTTTTTTCATTTTAAAGTTATTTGCATTTGTTTGTCAAAAAAGTGGATACAAAATTTAATTTTCTGTTTTTTTGTTAATTATAAAAAAATTAAAAGGTATTTATAAATGAAACAGCACTCATTTTGTAGATATTTCTGTGCTGAATAACTTATATGCTCACAGTACTATGCTATTATTTTTCATTTTAAAGTTATTTGCATTTGTCAAAAAGTGAACAAAGAAAATAGAATTGTCTGCTGTTTTTTGCTAATTATAAATAAATCTATAAGGTTTCTATAAATGAAACATCACTCATTTTGTAGATAAATTTGTGCTGAACAACTTTCATGCTCATGGCACTATGCTATCTTTTTTCATTTTAAAGTTATTTGTATTTGAATATAGTTAGTACTGGTACTGAGGTCGAACATTCTAAATGAGTTCCGGAGTGATTGTGACATATCTACTATGTGTATAAATCTGTGATGATGCGTCTACTATGTGTATAAATGTGAGATTTCACATTTATCACATAGTAGCTTAGATTTATCACATAGGATCCATGTCCATACCTATTGCATAAATATATATATTTATACACACACACACACACACACACACACACACACACACATATGCGGTTGTGCCTGTATATTATGGTTGAGGAGACACTTTAATGTTAAACCCCAATTTTTGCACCTTAATAACTTTGCCCCCATTCAGTCGATTTACATGAAATTTAAAAAGCACAGTGTTTGTGCTAGGATCTCTTGATCCTGCATATTTCATGTAAATCAGTTCAGTGTGGGCAAGTTACAAAGGTACAAAAAAAACTCAATTTTTAAGACTTTTTTGAGCTCCAATAACTGAAAAACTATAAAGATTTCAAACCTGAAACTTTTAGGTTTGATAAAGTTTGGCCCAAGGTATGAGCTTTTGTGGTTTGCACATCTCACACTTTAGTACTTTTTAAATTATTTAAGAAAAAAGTTTCATTTGTGAGCATGGGCAGTTTAAAAAATTAAAGTTCTATGGATAGCTGTGTTTTTGAGATAACAGTGGGTTGCACTGTACGACACAGCTGACCTTTGCAAAATAACAGCTGTATCATAGAGTGCAAGCACTCTATGACACAGCTGTCATTTGCTAAACAACAGCTGTGTTGTATAATTCAACCGGCTGTTGCTGTGACTCGAATGTCAGGGACAGCGCTACTGTCATTGTTCCCCCGCAATCCTGAATGTGCTGTGCCTTAAACCATTATCTGCACACCAAGGGCCCCAATTCCTGGTGGCAGTGTACTGTATTTATTTGTTTATTTATTTATTTTTTGTATATTCCCGACACCAGAATTTCCACCCCTGGTGTTGGATAACCCCCCCTGTAGCCCCTTATTTTAATGTACCTGCCAATATCGGAGGGCCCAATCCCCTTGTCGGCATTTACAAGTTCCCCCCTCCAGCAGTGTTAGACACTGGGAAGCCCACCCCCCAGTGTCCTGAAATACCTCAAGTACATTACCTGAAAAAAAAAAGTCCCTCAATGTCTTTTTTTAAGCCTGAAAAAAAGGAAACTATCACTCGTTGTTGCCTTGTCCCCTTCCCCATCCCAACCCTCCCACTCAGCACCCACCACCCCACCCCTTACCCTATACTTACCTCTGGAGGTCGTATGCTGTCATCTTCTGTGGACTGAGACAGGTATGTATGCTTCAAGCCGAACCGTGAACTGAGGAATAAAGAAAGGTAAGTGCCGTATACTGTATTTCAATGGCGTTTTGAACTTATGTTCATAACTTTGCCATTTTTTTGAATTTTTTTTACCAAATTTTCAACATGGCCTTTTTGGGAACCCACCTCATGAACACTGCAACTGTCATTTCAATAATTGGGCCCAGAAGGTGATTTTGCAGTCGCTGTGCAAAATCACCTTTCGGGACCCAATAATGAAATTTCACCATCAGTGTTCATGAGGTGTGGTCCCAAAAAGCCTATGCTGAAAATTTGGCAAAAAAAATCCTAAAAATGGCTGAGTTAAGCACATTCATTGAAATGTTTCTACATACACGCATAACTTAGATAATTTTCAGTATTTTGACACCAAATTTTCAACATAGCCATATTTTCACACCACCTCATGAACAGTGCAGCTGTCATTTTTCACATCCTGTCTGAAATGTGTTTTCACACATATGGCGTGGAATGGCGTTTTGTCATGGAATTGAACATTTTTACCTATGGGGTTTGTGAGGTGGGGTCATAAGAAGACTATTTTGAAAGTTTGGGGTCAAAATATTAAAAAACAAAGATTTTAATAAGTAACATTGTTTGCAGGGATGTCCGTTACACCACTGAGGAACACGCTGCCTTACCGTGCGCCAGTCAGCTGAGTTCAGGTGTGAACTCAGTGAACTGGTTTACTGGGACAAGGCTGATGGGGAAGGTGCTGCAGCATGCAGCACCAGCCCTGGCCTGAGTAGGAACAGAGCAGTGCTTTGGTGCAAACCCCATATCCTGTGGTGGATCAGGGAACCTCACCAACATTTTATTTATTATTTAGTTTTTGTTGACCGGGTAAGTGCACTAGACAAATCCTGCCTATTTTCAGGCATGACCCGGGAGAGGGGATACAGATGATTGCCAACTGACCTAGAACCAGATTAAGCTGTTGGTGGTATTTTTCAGTGAATGAGGGAAATTTGGCCAGGACACTGGGGAAATTCCCCTACTCTGCTGGGGACAGTAGAGGGTGTCTGGCCTCGCTACAATGGCAGACAGGGTGAGGATCGACTTGGAGGAGGACGTGCAGGCAGAGGCTCTGCCGATGGAACTACAGGAGGATATGGAGCAGGCTCAGCCTGCTATGATGTTAACTACTTTGGCTTTTCACGGTGATTTGCAGGCTTCTGAGCGTGCAGCCAGGAGTTTTATGGAGACGATGGAATCTTTACCTGGAGCGTTGCTTGTGGACACCGATGCAGATTTGACTACCCCTGCTATGGTTGTTTCTGCTGCTCAGGATCAGAGTGTGCCGCCGGAAGAACTACGTGATGCCGCTGATGTGGGTCCTTCAGATATCACGATGGTGGCCCAGGTGAATGCAGAAGTGATTGCACCTGTTGTACAGGAAGAAAGCTCAGAGAAAGCGAGTGTGGCTAAGGGCACTGTAACGGAATGGTCCAAGGAATCGGCCTTATCGCAGGCTGGTTGGATTCAACAGCCAGATGGTAGGTGGTTGCCGGATCCTACCTGGCTGACTTTTTCTCCGTCGGAATCGGGTCCTTCCCGACCGACTACACAGACTGGTGATTCTTCGCATCAGGCAGGTCAGTCTAGTACTTTGCAGTCTCCTACTACTTTGGGGATTTCTCAGCCTGACATTCGTACTGTTGCTGATGCGGCTAGTCCACTGCTGCACTCGGCAATATGGTCACCTGGAGGCCAGGAGACAAGGAAGGGTCCTCGTTTCTCAGATCTTTTCAAGAACAATAAATTGGAAAAAGCCCCGAGACGGAATGCGGTCCGTCTGCGATATAGCGGTGGTTTACCAGAACACCCGGACAGACTATATGTGGCAAGGAAATTATTGTTGACCCAATGCAGTTTTACCTGTGGATATCTATGCTTTAATTAATATTCGGGGGGAGGATACGTTTGACATTAGTTTTAAGCAGGTTGCTGGCTTAGATAGATTCTGGCAAAAATATGAGGGTTGTAAATCTTTGCCACTGTGGTTACCCTTCTGGGCTATACCAATCACCAAACCTCTCTTTAAAACAATTAATGTTATGTTTAGGAATGAGGGGGTGAATGTGGGGGACATTTTGTATTAGTTGGAACATAAATGCATGGTTCTGGGCCCTCCTGAGCCAATTCTTGACACTGAGGGGATTTGGACAGGGGCCTGGCGTTTTAAAGTTAAATTGCATGTTATCAATAATGAAGTTTTGCACGTTCCGAATAGCTTTTTTTTGGGTAAGGACCGGGGAGTCCGTTTCTACCCGGGACAGCCTAAAGCTTGCTATCGTTGTGGTAGCCGACGACATTTAAGCAGTGCATGTGATAAAGTCAAATGCGCGCTTTGTGGGGATTTTGATCATGATAGTGAAGTCTGTAGAAATGTCTTTAAATGTAATCTGTGCGATGAAACTGGCCATGCCTATCATCAATGCCCATGGGCAGGCCAGAATAGACAGGGTGGTTTCAATAAAGAAGAGTTGATATCCCAGGCACAGGGTAGATGCCAGCCCCGCCCGGCCCCTCCTCTGCATAAGGAGTCGAATCCGGTTGACCGACTGGGTCAGGTACAGGTTCCTGAGGTCCTTGTTACAGAACGAAGTATAGTGGAGGAGACCGCTGGACAGTCGATACCCCTGGTTCCTCAACAGGTTTTGGAACCCCCCCTTTCTAAAAATTCAGAGCCATCTGTTTTGCAACCCCTTTTAGAGGGCCCCTTAGTGGTACATTCTTCGGACACTCCTTTCCAAACACCTAGGAGGGTGACTCGGGCTAGCAGTCGTAATGTTGGGGTGGTGGGGGTCTGCCCTACCCAAAATTCCTTCTCTGTGTTGTCTGACATCGAGGGAGATGTCGGCTCTGAGCTGATAAGGCCTGATGGGACTTCTACTATGGAGGTAGAGGATGAGGGGGAACAGATTTATTGGATATTAAGAAGAAAAAAGGAAAAAAGTGGAAACAAGATCTAAGGGTAGAACTAGTGACACCACTGACTACCCTTTTTAACAAATCATGGGAGGATGGGGTGGTACCCGAGGACTGGAGGAGGGCAGATGTGATTCCCCTTCACAAAAGAGGGAGCAAGGCAGAAGCAGGAAACTACAGACCTGTTAGTTTAACCTCAGTGATAGGGAAAATGATGGAATCACTTCTGAAGGAAAGAATTGTCGAGTATCTAGAGGCCAGAGGACACAGGACCCAAGGCAGCATGGATTCACACGGGGAAGGTCATGCCAGACAAATCTGATAGATTTCTTTGACTGGGTGACCAAAGTAGCAGATCAGGAGGGGCTGTGAACATGGCCTACCTAGACTTTAGCAAGGCATTTGACACAGTCCCACACAAAGATTAATATACAAGTTAGCCAGCCTGGGAGTGGGTCCCAAGATGACAGCCTGGGTAAAGAATTGGCTGGAGAATAGGACACAGAGAGTAATAGTAAATGGAGTCCACTCAGAAGAAAGGAGGGTTACTAGTGGGTAACGCAGGGTTCAGTATTAGACCGGTCCTCTTCAATGTCTTTATAGCTTACATTGCGGAAGGACTGAAGGAAAAGTATGTCTTTGCAGATGACACTAAGATCTGCAACAGAGTTGATGCACAGGGTGGGGTGGAAAGGATGAGAAGGGACTTGGCAAGGTTAGAGGAATGGTCAAATGTATGGCAGCTTAGATTCAATGCTAAGAAGTGCAAGGTAATGCACCTGGGAAACAAAAACCCAGGGGACGAGTACACAATGGGGGGTGAGATACTAACAACAACAAAAATGGAAAGGGACCTGGGGGTAGTCATATCAGATGACCTAAAGGTGGGCAAGCAATGTGAGAGGGCAGCAAGGAGGGTTGGGGGTTACTGGGATGCATAGGGAGAGGTACTCAGTAGAAAACAGGAAGTTATTATCCCTCTGTACAGACAGCTGGTGAGACCCCATCTGGAGTACTGTGTGCAGTTCTGGAGACCCAATCTCCGCAAAGACATAGACAGGATGGAAGCTGTCCAGAGGAGGGCACTAAAATGGTGCAGGGTCTGCACGGAAGACATATGAAGAGAGACTTAAGGAGCTTAATATGTATAGCCTCGAGGAAAGGAGGGAGAGGGGGGACATGATAGAAACTTTCAAGTACCTCAAGGGAATCAACAAAGTCCAAGAGGGTAGCATCTTTCAAAAAAAGAGGTGTGCAAGAACAAGAGGGCACAATTTGAAGATAGAGGGGGCGGCTCAAAGGTAATTTAAGGAAGTATTTTTTCACAGAGAGGGTTGTGGATGCATGGAACGGCCTTCCGGAGGAGGTTGTGGAGTCAAAAATCAGTGGTGGAATTCAAGCATGCATGGGACAGTCACAAGGCAATTCTAGGGTGTGGGGGTAAGAAGAAGTAGGCTGCTGGTTAACTAGGATCTGCAGCTTATCCAGTAGGTAGGGAAATGGGCAGACTGGGTGGGCCAAGCGGTCCTTATCTGCCATCAAATTCTATGTTTCTATGTTTCTATGTAAGATAAATCCTGAATTTCAACCTTTTCATTTTCATGGCCTGTTTAAAGATGGTATCTATTAACTGCTGTAGCATAAAGAACTACAAAAGACGTTTACTTTGCTTACAGCAGTGTCGGGATTTAAAAGTAGATGTCATCTTTCTTCAGGAGACACATTTGTCTTCCATGCTTGAGGTAACTCAGGTTAAAAACTCTGTGGGTGGACCTCCTTTGGTCATTTGGTGAGGATATGGATGGGGTTGGTATTCTTTTTTCTCACCCCTCGGTTTACATTACAAGGTTGGTGGATGTTCAGCCGGGAAGGGCTTTACTTTTGGACTGCTTTTTCCAGGGTTTTTGTTTCCGATTGATTAATACCTAAGCACCACAAACGAAAACAGCTCGGATTGCTCTTTTTCAACAAATTAAACCATATTTATTCACCTCCAAGCATGTGGTCTGGGGTGGGGATATGAATTGTAGTCTGGATGTCCGTCTTAAAAATAATATCCAGCAGAAAACCTATTGTGATGCTCGTGCTCTTTCACAGATGGTGGCGGTGGCTAAATTGAAAGATGCCTTTAGAGGATTACATGCAGCTGATGGTTTCACTTATAGAAGGGCTTCCTTTCAAACAAGGATTGATTATTTGTTTCTTTCCCAGTATTTAGTCCCTTTTGTTTGTTCAGTACTACCTTGTGATTTTTCTGACCACAGGGTTTTATATGGTGAGATTAGTTTACACCAGATCCCTACTTTTTTTCCTGCTTTTTCCAATCAGTGGAAGTTGAATTCTCACTTATTGTCTGAGGCAGTTTTTTTGGCCCAGCTGAGGGATTTTCTGACCCTCAGGAAGTCGGTGGCGGTTTTTTTTACTGATTGGATTTCTGTGACGGATACTGGTTAGTTGTTAAGGATTTTATTGCATATGGCAAAAGAAAATCTCCTCTGAATATTTACAATACTTGATTTTAGGAATCAGTATTATAAATTACAATCTCATCTTCGGTCTCTGGATTTGGATATCCAGTCTCAAATGAGGATTGTGAAGAAAAAAATGTTTCAGTATCAATATCAGAGGGCTGTTTCGATTCATGCTGAACTAAAGTTTGGTACTGAACAACAACCTTTCAAGGACCCTTATGTGGCATGTAAACAGAAAATAGAGAGGAAGCTCATGACCAGGGCCAAAGAAAAATTGCGCCCGCAATTTTTTTGCGGAATCCGCAATTTTCACAATTCTCCGCAAAAACGGACATGTTCCGCAATTTCTTGCAATGTCTGAGTTTTTATATTGAACTGTGTAAAAAGTATTAACATTTTTAATAAAATACTCTCAGATATATTGACAATTGTGCATGCAGACTTGGGTTTGGCTGAAACAATGCAATGCAAAGTAGGGCAAGGGTTTTATGTGACAATGATTTCTTTTGAATCCTTGTCTTATTTGGTTTCAAAATCCACTGGCCAAGTATAAGTACACTTAAACACTTAACATTTGTTTTGTGTTGAAGTAGTCTATCAGAAAACTTTTTGTTGCCATACAGACAAACAAAAGATGAGAGAAAAAGTGCAAATTATCCAATTTACCTAAATGGGGTGCTAACTATGAAGCCTTTTTGTAAGTGGCAGGGCAAGTTTTTCCTTGTGAGCAGCCTTTCATTCTGACTAGTTTTGATTCAAACAGCTGAGGATTTTTGGATGGTCCTGCCTATTATAAACTTGAAAAAGCTAGTTACTATCAGTTATCTCACTCTTAGCAACTACCCCATAGATGCTCACATGCAAAGACTACAATAAAAGCCTGACTAAAGTCTAAAAACAAGCTTGTAAAACACAAAATGTATCTGAACATTTATCTTTAACTAAACAAAATCATTGCAGCCAGAGTAAAACAAAGGCAAATTACAGGGTACCCTGACTACTGTATGATGCAGTAAAAATATATTGGTATTTTTTTTAATATTTTTTGGTAACCACGTAAGGCCCACTAGGCACAGGTGCCTATTTTCAGGTACAACCCAGGAGCACTGAGGAGGTTAAGAGACTTGCTCAGAATCACACAGTACGCAAGTAGAGGTTGTGGGAATCAAACCCAGGTCTACTAGATGCAGTCAGCTCATTCACAGTTTGTTATTCTAACCTCTAGATTATACTGCCAGCCCCAATAACCCCCAGATTTAATGTTTAAAGATCTGATTTCAAAAATAGTGTACAGTACCTACAGTACAAATTATGACTATTAAACACTTTAACAACATTTTACTAAAACTCAATTATTCACCACTCTATCTGCTTATTTTTTCTTGTACCAAAGTGGGTGAATAGCAGGCAGAGCACTATAAACAGCTGTTGATTACACTTCATTACTGTACAGCCAGAACCAAAAAATATATATTTCTTCTGGCTTTATTTAATATTGATTTGTTGTGGCTCACTTAATAGAATCTATTTAGCACTGTGCTTTTAAATTTTGGAAGATAGGCAACGCTTATGATAGCTTATCAGTTTAGTATTCTTTTTAGGAACATAAACTTTTATTTATGTTTTAAACATATTCAGGAGTCAGTGTATTCATTTAGCAATTTATACTGACAAATATATGCTGCAGAAAACCTTTAAAGATTTATTGTGAAGCACTCCGGGTCTATAGCAGAACCCCCGCAATTTCCCGCATTTTTTGCAAAATGCTCCGCAATGTTCGGTAGCCTTTTCTGCAATTTTCCAATGGCCCTGCTCATGACAGGGCTTCATAATTCCTCAGGACAGCTGAAAACTTCTCTGGCAGAAATGCTGGAAATTGCTGAACATCAGGTGTCCTCACAGTTTGGTACTGGATTTATTCCTACAGTTTCTTGAGACGATGTTTTGCACTTTCCAGTCCCTACTATTTCTCAGGAAGAAGCAGATCTATTGCAAGGGCCTATTTCCCCCCTGGAGGTGCAGGTAGTTATTGGCTTCCTTCGTACGGGGGTTTCGACCGGAATGAATGGACTCACGAATGAATTTTATAAATGTTTTCAGGAAGACATGTGTGTCATCCTAGCTGCGGTCTATAATGATATTCTTCAATTTGGTTTTGGTAATTCAAAGTTTAATTTGGCCATTTTAACCTTCATTCATAAAGCAGGAGATGGTACTGATTTTGGTAACTGGAGACCGATTAGTCTCCTGAATACCGATTATAAGATCCTTTCCACTGTACTGTGTAAACGGCTTCAAGTGGTTGCACAAGGGGTGCTTCATCCGGCACAGATGTGTTCTGTGCCCCACTGTTCGATTCAACAAAATTGGAAACTCCTTAGGGATGTTTATGAATTTGGTGTCCAAAAAAAATTATCAGGTTTTGTTCTGGCTCTTGATCAGGCAAAAGCTTTTGATTCTGTGTCTCATGCTTTCCTTTTTCAAGTGTTAGGCCGATATGGGATTCCTTGGCCCTTTCTCCAATTTCTTAAAATATTGTACTCCCAGGCCTGCTCTTGCCCGCTAATTAATAATTTTTTAGGTAACGAAATTCGTTTAATTCAAGGGGTTCGGCAGGGTTGTCCTATCAGCCCTTTACTGTATTCTTTTGTATTGGACCCCCTCTTACGGGAGATTGAAAATAATAGGTCCATTCAGGGTTTATCTCCTTCTGCTACCATACCAGCCAAAAAAATCTCGGCATATGCAGATGATATATGCTTATTGGTGGCGGATGTCCCTTCTGGACTGAAGGCACTACGGTTGGTTACCCGTTTCTCAGCTCTTAATGGCACCAAGCTGAATTATGAGAAATGTAGGTGTTTGGCGATTGGTGATACTTCATTACTTACTAATATTGGTGGTATTTTAGTCTCCGATTCCCTTACTATTTTAGGACTCCTCTTTGGGAAAGGGGATCTAGCTTTTTTTAACTGGGAGAAATGTCTCATCATAGGTGAACATAAAGTACATCAATGGAAATCTTGGGGATTTTCGAAAAAGAAATGGGTGTTAATAATTAAGAAATTCTTATTACCTATTTTTTTACATGTGTGTTCTGTTTTTCCGGTACCCATTTCTTTAGAAACCAGGTTATATAGTTGTTTTTTTCAAATGGTGTGGGGTAGCCGGTTGAACCCAATCAAATGGGCTTTCACTTATTTGAAAATTAGTCAAGGGGGTTTAGGGATGATAAATCCTATAGTGTTTTTCCATTCCTTTTTTATGATAGCCTCATTTCAAGATACAGTCCTGCCTCAAGACCACCCATGGTCGGCATGGACTCAGCTTTTATTTTCTCCATTTTTGTTACACTGAGAGGGTGGAGGCATTCCTAAATGGAATATGACTAGTGCAGCACCGTCTTATGCAGATTCTGCAGTGCAGAAACTTAGGGAATGGAAATTGGGAAAGGCATAATTACATGAGGTTCCTCGAAGGACTTTTATACTAAAATCATGGGTAATGTTTTCACGCTCAAGTAGATTTCCTTTGTGTCCCTACTAAACTCTCACGGGCCCTTCATCTCTTAATGGATCACAGGGTACCTCCTCATATGTGGATGTTCACTGGCTTTACTGTCATGGGAAATTAGGAGTTCGGGATAACTTAAAACATAAACCTATTGCAGATAGATTATGTCTCAGGACGGGTTGTTTGGAACAGGTAGAAACGTTAGAACATTTTTTCTTGTTCTGTCCTTATACTATTGCCTTTTGGTCTGATATGGCCACCAGGTGGTGTTGGAGTGTTATACGACACATTTCTTATCAGAGTTTAATTTTGGGGGATTATTCAGGTTTTTTAGGGAGGTATCATCCTAGTACGCTTATTGTGATTTTTGCATGTGTTAAATACCATTTATGGCAAGCCAGATGCCAGTTCTCCTTACAACACACCCTTATTCCTAATAGTGTTATTCTTAGCCGTATTGAACTAGCTTTGGTTAAACAAAAGAGTTTTGAGCGTAGTACCTCGGATAATCAAGTATTTCTTAGTTACTGGAAACATATTACTTGGATTACATAATTTGCTGGTTGGATGCCTTAGGTTTCCCTTTTTTTTGACTGCTACACCTGTTTTTTCTATTGTTGGTTTTTCTTTACAAGATGTATAATTTATCCTTCTTAGTTTTATTTTGTGTTAACCAAGTTTATTTTCGTTTGTTCATTTACTGATGTTATTCTGATTTGTATTTTCTGATGTATGGTCTATTTTCTAATAAAAAATTCCCCTACTCTTTTCGATAAGTGCCATGGGATCTTTAACATCCACCTGAACTACCATCAATCCAGGCAGATGGGACCTCGGTTTAACGTCTCATCCGAAAGACGGCACCTCAGAAGTGCAGCACCCCTCTCATGCTGCACTACAGTGTCAGTACTGGGATATTAACCCAAGTGCCAGATGGGTGAACTGAATGCACAGCCCTCTGATCTCCCGGCCTCAGAGGCGAGTGTGCTACCAACTAAGCCACTGACACTGACATGTTATTGATATGTATGCCATGGCCAGCTGGGCCCATGCACTGGGGTCAGGACTGTCTTCAATATTGTATTCATCTGATTTTGTGCAGGTCTCAAAGGGACCTGTACAAATGAGGATACAATTCCACTATCAGAACAGAAGGGAAATTCATTGCAAAAAACTATGTTAATGCAGACATTAGGGTTGTAGAACGTAAAGCGCACAAAGAAGGGAAATAAAAAAAAATAGGGATTTGGGTCTACGGCGTATTGGTGAGTCAGTGTTGGGGTCTTACTTGGGGTTGTCAACCCTAATGCCTGCCCCCCTCCCTTTATCAGATGAGCTCAGATGTGATGTCTTCCCACAGTGCCCACAGGGCCCTGCATGAAGAAAGCTATGACAGATTATGTTGGCCATACTGTTTCACTATAACACACTACAGTAGCTTGGCGCTGTACCTAGTGCTTCGAACAGGAGGCTATGGGCTGGGGGCAGGGGGTGGGCATTAGGGTTGACAATCCCAAGGAAAACCCCACCACTGATTCACCAGTACTCCATTGACCTAAATCTCAAGTTTTTTTTCATTTCCCTTCATTGTGCGCTTTGTGTTCTACAACCCTAATGTCTGCATTAATATAGTTTTTTGCAATCAATATATATGTATAAATATATATATTTATATATATAGATATATACATATAAAGATAGCTTGACAATGTTAATCTTTAAAACACTTGTTATTATTATATTAAGTGGCCAAAATAGTAGTTAACAAACAGAAAACAAGCTATTGTCCTTTAATAAGACGTTAATTAGGGCTTTATAAGTAGTCATATGCCTTTATGTGGATGTGTTTGATAGGACATTGTGCATTTACATTAAATCATATGAAAATAGTGGTTTAATAGATGTACATTTGCCATTTCAAATGTAGCAATGTCCTGATGGTGTACCATTAATATCCTTTGTTGCTAGTGTATGTGGGAGACTAGGGTTTGCAACCAAATCTTTGGGACTTCTACTCGGGTCATAAGGAACCCAAAACAGTGGATTAGTACCCCTAATGACTGATACAAGTCTCCTAGTGACCAGTGCATGTCCCCCTATTGACTGATGAAGCCCCCCCCTTATCGATGCTACCCTTCCAACAACACTGGGTCCAGGTCATCCCCCAGTTACTGATGCAATCCTCCCCATTATGATACAATCTACTCCCTCCCCAGCATTGCATCCAAGTCCCCAGTAGATTCTGATGCACCCCCACCCCCCCGTTCTTATGTAGTCTCCTCAGCACAGGATCCACGTCACACAGTTTCCAGTGCAACAGTGCAATTCCCCCTCCACCCCACCAATACAACTACAATCCCACAGCATCTGATCCAGGTCCAGCCCAATTACTCATGCAGTTCTCCTGTCGGTGACTCCTCCCTAGTAGGTAGCATTACATAAATCCAGGGAAGGGTGAAGCTTGTAATCAACTTCCTGACACTACTTGTTAAATGTATATGAACACAGTGCAAGGTACACAGGTCCATCTGGTCAAATTTCTGATTACTAAGGGAATTACAGGATATACCCTGGGTAGTAATGGGTGAGGTTTCCCTATAAATTACTAATTGTTTATACAGCATACCTCTGAATTCCTGCTCATGATGCAGGGGGGAAATCTGATGAATGTAGAGCCCCTTTTGACCTAAAATTACTATATTACTATGTAAAAATCTTCTATTGGTAAGTAAGTTAATACTACAGGTCAACTCTTGGAGTAAAACTTTGGTTCTGATGTGTAATCACTTGTATAAAAAAACCTTTTGTCCTCATCAAAACATTATTTTTTAAATGACAAGCAAGCAGGCATGAGGCGCTTGTGCTGAGTGCCTTTAGCACCTCGTAAGTGCTCTTTTCAGGCCATAACCCACACTTCAAAGTGTCTTATTGTGCTTATAAAATGATTCCTCTAGTAAAAAAGTTAATAAAAAAACACACATAAAAAACTGTAAATAAATATAGTGAAAATGTGATCATATCAACACAAAATAACAAAAAATAGTCCTTGTCATTGTTTTGCAATGGAGAAACTCACTAGAAGGCAGTGCTGTCTGTCTTTCCCCCCACCCCCACCCCCACAGACACAAACAAACACTGAAAACACTGTACAGTGTGGATTCTAGTATCAGTATTTTTTTTATTTCTTTGGTTGGCTGTGTTTTCAGTTTTAGTCACATAAGAAGCAGGAGCGATTGTGCCCCCAGACACACACACACACACACACACACACACACAGTCCAGCACAATATGATTATTTTACTTGTTTATTATTATTATTTATATGTCTTACCTTCTGACTACTTTGTGATTACTAATGGAATGCACAGATGATTTCAATGAGACAAAGTGGGAATGTGTCTCATATCAGCTGCCACAGTCTGTCGTTTTTGCTTACTAAGGCTTCCGTGAAGGTAGTGCGGCTGTATGAGTGATGCCGATCGCTCCATTTTGAAAAGAGAAGTAAACTTGACTGGCTGATTGTCGGAGGAGTGGGTTTACGTTATCCTTTGAAAGCCGTGTCTTGGCAGTACAAGTGATGATCACTGGATCGGGAGCAGCTTTCCGTAGACCAGTAGCAGAGGTGAGATTTTTGCTTAGGAGAAAGGCATAAAAAAAATTTCTGCACAGTGAGCATCGCAGGTGCGGCCACGGCATGGCTTTCAAACCACAAGGAAACTCCTTAGGATTAAATTAAATTAAAGGTGAGAGTGCCAGTTTAACTATGTGTAACTCTGTTCTTCTTTTATTTGATGCACTGGTTGTGAGGCTGCCACTGTTCCAAAAGTGGCAAAATGATGTCTCTGCAGACAGAGGTATTGGGTTTTACGATACTGTACCACCGCTCAGCTGTGGGTGACAGCCAAGGGGAGTGGTGGCACACATTGATTTATGTGCTTCATTTTCATTGGCACATGTAGTGTCGGTTGCAACGTTATGTCCTGATATGCTGGGAAACTGTTCCTGCCAATCAGGATCAAGGACATTTACTGCCCATTTTATAAAACTCAATTATCTGTTCCCTAGCAATTAACAATAAACAAACGTATCACTCACAGAAATCCCAGAAGCTGCTGTTTTCTTGCCAAATCGTTGTAAAAACCACTGCCAGAATGGAATGCTTAGCGCAGCAGACACCTATAGTGGGAAATGACACTGATCAATAAGCCTGAAATAAAGCTTTTTGCAATACATGTAATCTCACTGGTAGCATGTGGGAAAACATTGCTACAGAAACAGATGTTAAAAGTATAGCAATAACACATGACAGGGTGTGCAGTTATGTTAAATTACTGCATGCCTTAGGCAGTTTGTGAGACACAAGGCACAGCTGAGTGCCTTCAACCACCTGAGAAGTGCAGTAATCTGCGACCTTACTACACACTCTGAAGTGAGTTACTGGACTTATAAAATGATATTAAAAGTAAAAAAAAAATAAAGAAGAAAAGAAAGTGAAAATCTGAACCATATGGTAATGTGAAAGTAATGCATGGTCATGTGCATGTTCTGACCATTCAGATTGTTTGTTTGATTAAACCCATTTTGTAAAATATAAACACAAACTGTCTCTCTCTCTCTCTCTCTCTCTCTCTCTCTCTCTCTCTCTCTCTCTCACTATAACTCACCCCACCATAGATACAGTCCACAAATACTGACATGCAGCACATCACAGTGACCACTCAACCTAACATAGCTCACTGTGACATTATAGCTCACTGTAACACAATGTCCCTTGGCCTACTTCACAACAAACATAGGTCATTATGACCTAGCTCACAGTAGATACACATCACTGTACATATTGCTGTCTGTCTGTCTGTCTGTCTGTCTATCTATCTATCTATCTATCTATCTATCTAGCCATCCATCCAGAGACGTGCACAGGAGCAGTGAACAAGGGTGGGTGGTGGGGGCCAAATTCCCCCCCAAAAGGTGGGGGGGCTGGGGGCATGCCTTTCAGGAAATTGTTTAAAATATCACTGTAAATGGTGCATTTTCCTGCATTTTAGAGTTAGGCAAGATACATTACAGCCTACCATGATGAAGCACTGTTTTTTAAGGATGTTACATTTTCTTTCAGGACTGTTTGAAGCTGTCGGGCAGCATACCTTAAGGATGTAAATCCCTTCCCTAGCAGCACATCAGGAAATGCTTCAGAGGATCTGAGAGCAAGTGTGGGAGAGCAAAAGAGCCAGCATGTAATTCAGCAACAATAGAGCAGTTCAATCTGAGCATGAGAGTGTGACAGAGTGCTAGCAGCCAAGGAGGGGGGAGAACTATAGTAGTGAGTTCTGTTTTTTCAGAGAGTTTTGAGGGTGTAGAAAGAGAGTAGAGATGTGCAAAAGCCATGAATTTTGTTAAGCAAAATATTTCGTGAAATTTGCACGTTTCATAAAATATTTTGCGAATTTGAAATGCGAAATTCCGCTGGTGAAATCGCAAATTTTGCCCACGAAATGTGGAATTTAGCTGACGGGCAGTGGAATTTCACCACTCTCGAGTGAAATTCCACTGCTCATGGGTGAAATTCTGCATTTTGCTGGTGAAATTTGCTATTTGGCCAGTGGAATTTCGCATTTAGCACATGCGAAATTCGTCAGAGAAATCCATGAATTTCGCAAAATGTTTCGCAGGTAAAATGCTAATGTTTCTAAAGCTGAAAACTTTTTATTTAAAGAAAACACAGCAGTTAACAACAGTATATATGAGGTACAAGTCAGACAAATGCCTGGCCCTAATAAGAGGGTCTGTTATACAGCAATGTACAAGTAAATAAGATTACAACATAAATTTAAAATTGGACAAGAACAGATGCAGTTAAACATTACTGCCAACAGTGAGCTTCAAGGATGCCACAACTGACTTATTTCCAGGGCATACGATTGTGTACAGTTTGGAAATCGGGGTTAAGCAGGTCCCGGGCCTCCCTGCGTGTTATGACAGAATACAGAAGTCAGGAAGGGGCCCCACACTTGGTCATATTTGGTCATGGATCCCGCAGCAAAACTGGACAGTCTCTCATATGTAGCCACTTGGGTTAAGGGCTGGAGCAATTCAGTCAGAGAGGAACAGTTGGGAATATGCCATCTTCTGAGAAGGAGCCTCTTGGCTGCTGCTCCCACTACAGTGAGCCAGAGAGCCCCCGGATCCATTTTAGGGGTAGTTTCTGAGGAGCAACCTAAAAGGAGCAAGGGGGCATCAACCCAGGTGTGAGGTATTACTTCTTGTGCCATATCTGTGACCTGACTCCAAAAGTGCTCGATTCATGGAGAAGACCACAGGATGTGGTGCAGGTGTGCTCTGAGTAGGCCACACCTCCAACAGGTGTCATCAGGCATTAACCCCAGCTGTAATGATTTAGCTGGTGTAAAATATCACCTGTGTAGGGTTTTGTTCATTATTAGGCAGGTTCTGCTGTCATGGAAGGTGTGATGGATTGTGAACCAGGAGTGAGCCCACTGGGTGTCTGACATGGGCACCCCCATCTCTTGTTCCCACTGGGCTTTGGCCTGTATGGATGGATCAGGGTTGGCATCCCTCATGGGCTGATAAATTCTGCCAACCCTCCCCTTGTTGAGATGGAGCCATACCGTGAGTGGGGGTGGAGATTTGCCAGAAGCACTGGCCCCCCCTGCTGATGCCAGTCTTTTAACCGCATCTCTAATTTGCAGATACCACCAGAAGTGATGTGATCGGAGGGGATATCTCTCTGTGAGGGCTTGGAAGGTGTCCACTGATAGAGTGCTGGGCATCAGCAGATCCTTTACATAGCGGATGCCAAGTATCCCACACTGTCCAGTGGATAGAAGAGCCTGCTATGATTACCAATGGGTTGCCCCATAGTGGTTGATGTACCCATGGAGTTGGAGAGAGGTGAAAAATTGAGCGCACTTTTTTCTAGGTCTTAATGGATAGCAAGATTAAGGGCGGGAATTTCGTCATGGGTTTGTTGGTGGTGTAAAGCACTGTAGCTGAAGGGGGATCCAATTATCTGTGCCTCTAGGCCTACCCACAGAAGTGCTGCTATAACCTTGCAAGTAAACCATTTTAAAGCTTTAGCTGTGAGAAATGCCAGATGGTATCCCTGAAACCAGGGTAGTCCCCAGGCCCCCCTACTCCAGTGCTGTCTGAGTTTCAGCCTACTGAAGTGGGCAGGGGGTGTCCTTCCTATAAGTATCCCCCTATTATTGAGTCTAGCTTCTGGAACCATTTTTGTGGAATATCCAAAGAGCCTTAGACACAAGCATATGCTTAACTGAATCTATTTTCCTAGCCAAAGATAGCTTGAGTGGCTTCCACCGATCCAAGTCTCATCTGATGGTGGACAGCAGGTATCCAAAGTTTGCCTTGTTTTGCATCATGGGGTTGGGGTGGATGGTTACTCCCAAATATTTGAGACCCTCGGGGGACCATTTTAAGCCTAAGGAGGGGAAGTCCCATTGGGTATGCTGGTTTTAAAATTATGTTTCTCCTGGTTTTTTTTTCTCTGTACTAGGAGTTCCAGTTTAGTTTAGTGAGTTAATGCGGCTGCTTTTGGCCTATACTAAGCACAATACAGTTTACATAGCTAGGCTTGGAGCATGGAATGTGGGGTCAACTGGTACTGTGGCTCTAGTGCTTAAGATTTGTTGAGTGCATCTGCTCCACCGTGGAGAGGCTTCATTTAAAGTAGCAAGGATACATTATGGAATCTCCAAAGGGATAACCACAGACCCTCTATACAGTTCTCCCAGCACGCTTGAGCCATTTTCTATTTTTTTTTCTCTTTTTCCTTTCTGGTTCGTCAACCTGGACCTGCTGATGTGATTGATGGTAGGGTGGGATTAATAGGAAGCTACCACTTAATGGAAATTAAGTCTAGTACACCCCCACCGATTGATACCTACTTCTGGGCTATATTTAGCCGATGAGCATGGTTTCTGCTGGTCCACATGGTAAGGAATGGGGGGGCTACATATAGTACATCTATGAAATTACATTTTACCTTGTTCTTTGTGGTATGGGCATTCCAGGTCACATACCGTCTGGCTGATATGGGGCTGGACACTCCAGAAGTTAGGATGGGGGTTGGGGGGATAACAAGAGGGCACAAGGGGGCATAAAGTGTCTTTCATTATATAATTGCATTGATGGAGGTTAGAATGGTGTCATGGAACATCAGGTGCTCAACTCACCCATTAAGAGAAAAAAAGTTTTACTGCAACTCAAGAGCTGAGCCCTCAGACAGTGTTCCTACAAGAAACCAAACTTTCCTCTGGAGAAGCACCGAAACTGAGACAGGGATGTGTTGGGGAGGAGTTGCATAGCACTGCCCCTCACATAAAAGAGGGGTATCTATTTTGCTTCATAAGGACCTGGGCTGGAAGGTGAGTAGGCGTATGTCCGATAAAGAGGGGAGATGGACTTAGCGGATTTCAATGTGAGTAAATGCCAGGTAGTCATTGGGGGTGGGGATTTTAATCTCACTTTGGAACATGCAATGGATAGAAGCAAAGGGATAGTGGAACCATATAGGCAGGCAGTTCTTGCGACATGCAGACTGATGGAGGAGCATGCCCCGTTAGATACATGGTGCACTAAGCATCCCAGGGTCAGAGACATTACCTGCTTCTCAGCCATTCATGGTATGTCGAGAAGGATAGACTTATGGCTTCTCTCTAGCTTGGCATATGAGATGGTAGCCAAGGTGCGTACCAATCAGATTATAATCTCTGATCATGCACCTCTAGAATTGAGCCTGAAATGGGGCACCTTGGAACCCAAGATCTCATCTTGGAGGCTGGATATTCAGCTATTAGAAGACCCACAGTTTCAGGAGTGGCTTAAAACAGAGCCCAGGAGTACTGGGTGAACAATGACAACGGGGAGGTCTCCAACTCCACCCTCTGGGAGGCCTTTAAAGCCATGATCAGGAGCAGAATCATAGCATTCACTTCGGCTCAGAGGAAAAAATGGCAGGCCGTTCAGGCTGCCTTAGAACATGACCTGGCAGCTCTGGAGACCCGATACAAAAGTTTTACTAAACAGGACCCACCATGGCACTCTTGGCAAAACTTACCAGTACCAGAGTACAGCTGGATGCCCATCTGACTAGACAGGCTGAGTTCAACCTCCGGAGGGTTAATCATGCTTACTGGAAGGGGGGGATCAGCAAACGTTTGGTCTATCGAATGAAAAGTAGGCAGGCAGCCAGAACCATCCAGGCCCTAAGGGATATGACTGGTACTCTCTCATACTCATCAACCGGTATTAATCAGGTCATGGCAAGATTCTATGAGACCTTGTATGCCACCCCCTCCCCCCCAGAAAGGGACAAGATTGAGTCCTTTTTAGAGGGCCTCCTGATTCCCCATTTAGGGGTCAACCTATTGGCTAAGTTAGAGGCACCCCTGATGGAGGAGGAGATATCCTCCATCGTACAAGCCATGAACCCCAAGGATTTACCAGGCAAAGATGACCTTCAATTGATTTTTACCAGGTTAAGGGACTCCACCTGGAGAAGTATTTACTCAGGACCTTCACTCACTCCATGGCTGCTGGGTCCCTGCCGCTGACACTCAGGGAGGTCATGATAACGGTGCTCTCCAAAAAAGGTAAGAACCCTCTGGACCCTGGGGATACAGGCCGATATCACTCATCAACACCAATGCAAAAATTTTGGCAAAGGTTCTAGGTGGGTGTCTGGATGTACTTCTTAGAAGTTTGATACACCCTGCCCAAGTGGGATTTGTCAAAGAACAGGTGGGATCTGACCACCATAGAACATTAGCCACTCTCATGCACTGAGGAAAAACTAGCACGAACAGTAAAAGAAGGTGACAAGACTTTCTATAGGTACATTAGTGAAAGGAGAAAGTCCAGAGGGGGTATTGCTAAGCTTAATGGAGAAAAGGGAGCATGTGAGGAGGAGGACCCTGTAAAGGCATCTATCCTAAATAGATACTTTTGCTCAGTATTTACTGAAGAGAAGGTAGGGCAGGCCCACAGCTCAGCATCATGGACACAGGGGAGGGAGGTGAGCACTACTCCTTCACAAAAAAAGGGTCCTACAAGAGCTTGCTAGCTCAGGGTGGATAAGGCAATGGGACATGATGGCATACATCCCAGGGTACTTAAGGAGCTAAAGGTGGAACTAGTAGAGCCATTAGCAGAACTGTTTAGTGAGTCTCTGAGCATAGGAGAGGTCCCAGAAGACTGGAGAAGGGCTCATGTGATCCCGCCCACAAGAGTGGTAGCAGGGAGGAGGCGGGAACTATAGACCAGTCAGTCTTACCTCAGTAGTGGGCAAGATTATGGAGGCACTTAAGGAAAGGATAGTGCAACACCTGGAATCCATAGGGGCACAGGATCCAAGACAGCATGGGTTTACAAAGGAAGGTCCTGTCAAACTAATCTCATAGATTTCTTTGACTGAGTAACCAGAGTGGTGGACCAAGGGGGAGCAGTTGATGTCGCCTACCTTGACTTCAGCAAAGCTTTCAATACTGTTCCACATAGAAGATTGATAAATAAGCTGGGTAGGCTCAGGATGGGTCAGAAGTTGGTCAACTGGGTGGCAAACTGGTTGACGGGCAGAAAACAGAGAGTGGTGGTAAATGGTATACAGTCAGAAGAGATGCAAGTCACAAGTGGGGTACATCAGGGATCAGTCCTGAGGCCAGTCCTCTTCAACATCTTCATTAGTGACCTTGCAGATGGACTAGAGGGTAAGGCTTGTCTGTTTGCAGATGACACCAAGATCTGCAACAGAGTAGATGATCTAGATGGGGTGGGCAGAATGAGAAGAGATCTGGATAAACTAGCAAAATGGTCAGAAGAGTGGCAACTGGGATTTAATGCAAAGAAGTGTAAGATCATACACATAGGGAAGAGAAACCCTGAAGCCACCTATAGGCTGGGAGGGGAGTTGCTAGCAGTCACAAAGGAAGAAAGAGACTTGGGCATCATCATCACTGATGACCTGAAATCATCCAAGCAGACCTCTAAAGCAGTAGGTAAGGCTAGGGGTGTTAGGTGTATTAGTAGGGGTATCATGTTGTAAGAGGGAGGTAATAACCTCTTTACAAGACACTGGTTAGGCCCCATCTGGAGCACTGCATGCAGTATTGGAGGCCACACCTTCACAAGGACATTAACCAAATTGAGGGAGTCCAGAGAAGGGCAACCAAAATGGTGCAGGGACTGCATCAGAAGACATATGAGGACAGATTAACAGAGCTCAATATGTATACCCTGAGCAAGGAGGAGAGAGGTGATATGATCGAGGCATTCAAACACCTTAAGGGCATTAACAAGGTGAAAGAGTCTAACATGTTTAAATATAAGAAAAATAGCAGGACAAGAGGACACAGCATGAGATTAGAGGAGGGCATTATGGGGAATGTGAGGAAATTCTTTTCACAGAAAGGGTGATGGATGCATGGAATGGCTTACCACAAGAAGTGGTAGCTATGAATACAGTGCAGGACTTCAAATAGGCATGGGATAGGCATAAGGGAGCAATACAAATGACTATGAATAGATAGGCCACTGACAGAGCAAAGGCCGATGGCACATTTATAAGGTAGAAAAAAGAAATGGGCAGACTGGATGGGCCTTGCGGTCCTTACCTGCCATCAACTTCTATGTTTCTATGTTTCTATTTAACAAAAGAGCCCCTCTCCCCATTAGTGGCACTAGCGATAGACTTTGAGAAAGCCTTCAACAGTGTTAAATGGTCTTACTTGGTGCTCATATTAGAGAAGATGGGGGTGGGAGACAAATTTGGGGCCTGGGTACACCTGCTTTACAGCTCTCCCATGGCATTGGTCCTTACCAATAAAACAATGTCCTCTCCATTTATTCTGCAGAGAGGCACCCGTCAGGGTTGCCCCCTGTCAACCCTGCTATTCGTCCTCATGAAAGAGCCCTTACCTATTGCCATTAGAGAAGCACAAGGTATCCTGGGGATCTGTGTTGGGGGGGTGAGACTTTCAAGACCTTTCTGTATGCAGATGATCTGTTAGTCACCATGACATACAGCCCACCAGTCCTGCATGAGTTCCAACAGATCCTTAACAGATTCAGCTTGGTCTTGGGCCTTGAGGCTAATCAGAGCAAAACTGAGGTACTCCCTCTCAATAAAATGAGCCAGAGTCAGGACTTCATCTCCTTAGAAATTTGTGATTTTGCCAGAATTTCATCGGCAAAATTTTATTTTGCTGCATCTTTAAAAGAGAGAATGAGAAGGCTCACTCCACAAAACGATTTACCTTGTGTAGAGTGGTATAAAGTCACTTTTGCAGAAAAGACTATTACAAACCAAAGTCTAAATGCCTACTTCCAGTAACAGCAAATTCACGAAGAGCATCATTGATACTCAGAGCATCAGCCAGGTCCTGTTCTATATACCTGTGTGGTACCTGAGGACTGGAGGAGGGCGGATGTGATTCCCCTTCACAAAAGTGGGAGCAAAGCAGAGGCAGGAAACTACAGACCTGTTAATTTGACCTCAGTGGTAGAGAAAATGATGAAATCACTTCTGAAAGAAAGAATTGTTGAGTACCTAGAGGCCAGTGGGGCACGGGACCCAAAGCAGCATGGATTTACAGCAGGAAGGTCATGTCAGACGAATCTAATAGATTTCTTTGACTAGGTGACCAAAGTAGTAGACCAGGGAGGGGTTGTGGACATGGCCTACCTAGACTTTAGCAAGGCATCTGACACAGTCCCACACAAAAGATTAATAAACAAGTTAGTCAGCCTGGGAGTGGGTCCCAGGGTGGTAGCCTGGGTAGAAAATTGGCTGGAAAATAGGACACAGATGGTAATAGTAAACTGAGTCCACTCCAAAGAAAGGGGGGTTACTAGTGGGGTATCACGGGGATCAGTACTGGGACTGGTCTTTTTTAATGTCTTTATAAGTGACATTGCAGAGGGACTGGAAGGAAAAGTATGCCTCTTTGCAGATGACACAAAGATCTGTAACAGGGTTGATACACAAGTGGGGGGTGGAAAGGATGGGAAGGGACTTGGCAAGGTTGGAGGAATGGTCAAAAGTATGGCAGCTTGACTTCCGGTGGAGCCGATAACCAAGGTGGCAGTTTAGTTGAGAGCTCTGCGATCCCCCCTCACTAAATCCCTAGCATTCACTGAGTTTTACTGCCTTTGGGATCTAGAAAGTAATACAATTGCAGAGACTACGGCTAAAACGACTCAAAAACTGTTTATTTGTACACAGAAGAAAGCGGGACAGAATAAATCCAGCAGCTGCAATGTCGGCCCAGGACGCCTCCGATTCCGAGCTCTCAGTGGCCCCGTCTGAAATCTCCAAACAGATTACTTCAGCTCGTGGCAAAATAAAGAATAAATGAGTGAAGCTCGATACCATATACAAGGAACTGCTTGCATTTTGAGCGGAAATAAAAGATATGTATGGGGAGCTGCCTAGGGATGTGGCAAATTTAGAACAATGAACAGATTCCACTGAGAGGCAGATCACTGTGGTAGAAAATAGGGTGGATGACATTGAGGAGTCTTTACACGAACTGCAAGATCAATATTCCTTCTCCACTGTAGACAAGAAGATGCGGAGAATAGGGCCCGACGTAAGAACATACGAATCTACTGTATTCCGGAGGGCTCAGAAGGCCAGGATCTACCTTTTTTTTATCACAACTGTTCTGAGAACAGCCTTAGAATTGCCCTCGGACATGCCTTTGGAATTAGAGCAAGCCAATAGGGCATTAGGCCCACGCCCCAATGACCCAAATGCTAGACCTCGGTCAATTATACTCCACTTCCTCAGTTATGCGGCAAAACAAAAGATCCTGACTGCAGCATGGTGCAAAGGGAAGATTTTCTTCGGACAGACACGAATGTACTTAGATAACAATTATGCCCCCCAAACCATGTGGAATCGGAGGGCTTATGCTGACTTTTTCCCAGTTCTGAAACAGGCAAATATTAAGTTTTCCACCCCTTACCCTGCTTGTCTCATTGTGCAGCTCCCAACAGGCAGGAAGGAATTTCACTCCACAGAAGAGGCTAGGGAACAGCTTCTCAAAATGGGGATCCAGATTAAGAAGAGGGCCGAGTTAAGACCTCTGGTTTCGCCGAGGGTACCCAGATAGCAGACGTTGACTCCATGTGAAGAACGTCGACAAGCTGGAGAGCAGAGACTGGACAGTCTGAAGAGCTGACTTGCTACATTCCGCAGACCTATCCGTGGCAGAACCTGATTTAAATTTAGAAAAACATGGAGAAGTCCCTAGTGACCCAGTCTACAAATAGACCTCTGGAGATTTTAACTGCAGAGACTTTCTTATCTGGAGCCGAGTCCTGAATTCGGGACATTGCGCAGGGACAATTTCAGCCTGGTATAAATAGACCTACAATGGAACCCTGTTATTTCAGTTTCAAGCCACTATATAAGGCTTTACAACTATAAGGAAAAGTATATGAATGGAAAAGAAGGAGGGTTTAGTGTACAAATAATAGGAGATTTGTATGATAGCCAAATGTTTACTAAAGAAAATAACAATCTGAAGCTGAGGGGAGAGCCTGCAATTACCGCCAGGCTATTAGGCTTATGTTAGATTTAAAAGGGGAGCAAAGTATTATATTTTGGTTTATTTTTGGAATCCAACTTAATATAATGCCCATTTTTTGTTTTAACAAAACAGCTAATATTCTTCAACTGAAACTACCTCTTTCTGGAAGCTGCAAATACTGAACATAGGATTTGCAAGAAAGCGAGTTGTGCTCACAACAGAGTGAGATGAACCTTACAATTGTCTTTGGTTTGTAGCAATTATGCTGCAGGTGGAGGCTACTTCTAACTGAAAGGTGAAATAAGGAACTTAGAATTATCAGGAAAAGACAGTCTTTCAAGCAACAGAGGGAGGTGGATCTAGCTTTATGTTTGTTACAATTCTTAAGATTTTCAGTGCAGAAAGAGTTTAAACCCTGGGCTAAGAATTTGTCATAAATCCTGAAATAAGTGCAGGTACAGGTTGTGTATTTCACCCAGACAGTGCCCTAGGGGGTTGAAACTGTTTTTTGTGTTTATCTGTGTGTGCCTTATAAGGCCAGACCAGACTTTGTCAGGAAGTGCTTACATCATAGCTACTTATCAGGCAATAGCTTTCGTAACAGACCTGAGAACAATAGTATTATAAGCAAGTGTTTTATAGCAAACTCATCAGAACAGCTAATATTCTTCAACTGAAACTACCTCTTTCTGGAAGCTGCAAATACTGAACATAGGATTTGCAAGAAAGCAAGTTGTGCTCACAACAGAGGGAGGTGAACCTTACAATTGTCTTTGGTTTGTAGCAGATATTCTGCAGGTGGAGGCTACTTCTAACTGAAAGGTGAAATAAGGAACTTAGAATTATCAGGAAAAGACAGTCTTTCAAGCAACAGAGGGAGGTGGATCTAGCTTTACGTTTGTTACAATTCTTAAGATTTTCAGTGCAGGAAGAGTTTAAAGCACAGCTGACTTATTTTGGGGCTGTCTGCTTTCAGAGCACAAACCACCAGGCTGTTTTGGGGCTGAGGAGGTTTACCTGTGTCTGATTTGGATGTCTGGATTTTTCTCTGTTTGATTAGCAGGGTATTTTCTCTGTCAAATTGTTGTGTAGGGCATCTTGCTGACAGGAAGGCACTCATTGCAGCAGTGGGTCAGAGCTCCTAGCTGATTGTTTTGTGAGGGCAAAGTTTAGGCCCAACCCTTCCCACCCTCACCCCACCCACCCCTGGAAATAGTTCCTTTATACCTGGGGTTCTGACATCATTTCCTCAAGAGTGCAAGGCATATCACTGTCATATCCTCTCTAGCACACTGCACTGACAATATAAGCATACACATGTATAATATATATATATATATATATATATATATATATTTCATATAACAAACCAATCACACACACAACACACACAAAAAAAGATAAACATGTGGGGAGTAGTGCAATGTAATGGCTGTGGGGCAGCATCTTCGGGAGTCTTCTGGAGGCTGAGATGCTGCCCTATTTGCAGGCAACTCTCTGCCCTGAGGGAGAAAGTTGCCCATCTTCAGGCCACACTGGACAGTAGTAAGGGAATCTTCCCCCAGGCCACACTGGACAGTAGGAAGGGAACCTCCCCCATCCAGGGAGCACCAGAGCCACCACCACTACCACAGAGGTTGTGAAGAAAGCACAGCAGTTGGACCACTGTGGGCTCAGGGAGGGTGAGGATGGTGGAACAGAGGCACACCCAGTCAGTTGTTCCACTCAACAATCCATACACCATTCTGGGGGAGCATAGCTCCCCGTTGGATGTACCTGCAGAGGAGACTAAGGAGGCTGAGGACAACTGTCACAAGGGAGGCCCACAGGAAGGAGGCAGAGGACACCACAAGGAAAGGAAGCAGCTCCTGGTGGAGGACTCAATTATTAGGGGGATAGAACTGGGGGGAGCAGGGAAAACTGAAGAAAGGTGCCTGCCTGGTGTCATGGCTTGGAGGGACAGGAAGCGCATCCTCAGGATCATGAGAACAGCTGCACGGGAGTCTGAGCTGGACGTCATTGTCCACCTAGGGACAAATGACTTGGCTCAACATGAGATTAGAGCAGTGCAGAAGGACTTTGTAGAATTGGGGAGGGGCCTAAGACTAGTAGCACACACAGCATCCTTCTTAGAGGTGCTGCCTGTCAATGGCATGAGTGAGGCGAGGGTACTTTGCACCATGCAGTTTAATGAATGGTTGAAAAAATGGTGTGGAGCACAGTGGTTTGGCTTCATTGGGGACTGGGGTTCCACCTGAAGGGACACCAGCCTATACTGGCATGATGGTCTGTATCTGTCCAGGAAGGGAACAAGTCTTTTGAGCAATCAGTTTAAATGCTTCATTGGCAAGCTTTTAAACTAGTCAAGGGGGGAGGCACTGATAAGCAGCAGTAAAATCCCAGCCTCCCCCTACAAAACAGGGTACTAAATGAAAAAAGACCAAGGTAGAAAGGTTAGTGGGGATGCTGCTACAGAAGGTAAAGCCATCAAAAATGGAGAGCAATGAGTACCAATGCCCGTAGTCTGAGTAACAAGCTTCTGAATTAGTGGCCTTGATGGAGGAGGAACATCTGATATCGGGCAGTCACAGAAACATGGTACACAAAACCATGACTGGGACGTAAACATACCCAGGATACACTATCTACAGGAGGGACAGGGAGGGTAAAAGAGGAGGAGGAGTAGGTCTTTACATAAGGGAAGGAATCAAAGCAACAGAACAAAAGGGAAAACAGGGAGGAGAAGAAGCACTGTGGGTAAATTTGGAGACCGGCAATGGCACCACAATCCGCACAGGGGTTGTATACAGACCCCCTTCTCAGGGGAGGAAATGGACAAGGAAATGATAGAAAGTATACTTAGAATGGCAGAAAAAGGGGAGATATTGCTGATGGGTGATCTGAATATGCCAGATGTTAACTGGAGTGCAGTTGCAGCAGCCACTCTGAAGAGTGGGTTATTCTAGATGCCCAACAGGGGCATGCCTTAGACAACTAGTATTGGAGCCCACTCGAGAGGAGCAATCTTAGATCTGGTTCTCTAAATGGAGATGAAGAGAGATCACAGATGTAGAAGTGGGTAGCCATCTGGGAACCAGGGACCATCGAACAGTATGGTTCACAATAAACACAGCAATAGAGTCAGCTTACCAAAGGCAAAAGTACTGGACTTGAGGAGGGCTGACTTTGCCAAAATGGGTGAGTGCCTAAGGAATGCACTAGTAAATGGGCAGGAAGGAGGGGTGGAAGAACAATGGGGAATAATAAAAACTGCCATCACAGAGGTAACAAGCCTTTGTGTGAAGCAAATAAACAAAACAAAACGATGTAAGAAACCACTATGGTTCTCAAAGAGAGTGGCAGTGAAGGTTCAAGAGAAAAAGAAAGCATTCAGGAAGTACAAGGAATCACAGAAGGATCAGGACAGAGAACTGTATCAGTTAAAGCAAAAGGAAGCTGGGAAGGCAGTCAGCACAGCAAAGGCCCAAACCAAGGAAAAGATAGCCAACTCAGTTAAGAAGGGAAATAAAACCTTTTATAGGTACATCAGGGAGCGAAGGAAGACCAAGGGAGGGATAGTGAGGCTTAATAAAGGGAGGGAGGTGGAAGAGGGTGACTGTGAAAAGGCAGAGATACTAAACAAATATTTTGCTCAGTATTTACAAAGGAAGAGGGGAGGTACCTAAAACAAAACAGTAGAAACACTCTGGATACAGAAGTTGATACCAGCCCATTTACAGAAGAAAGGGTTCTGAAAGAACTCTTAAAACTGAAGGTGACAAAGCAATGGGGTCTGATGGGATTCATCCCAGAATTCTAAAAGAACTAAGGGTAGAACTAGTGACACCACTGACTACCCTCTTAACAAATCATGGAGGATGGGTGGTACCTGAGGACTGGAGGAGGGCAGATGTGATTCCCCTTCACAAAAGTGGGAGCAAGGCAGAAGCAGGAAACTACAGACCTGTTAGTTTAACCTCAGTGATAGGGAAAATGATGGAATCACTTCTGAAGGAAAGAATTATCGAGTATCTAGAGGCCAGAGGGGCACAGGACCCAAGGCAGCATGGATTCACAGCGGAAGGTCATGCCAGACAAATCTGATAGATTTCTTTGACTGGGTGACCAAAGTAGTAGATCAGGGAGGGCTGTGAACATGGCCTACCTAGATTTTATCAAGGCATTTGACACAGTCCCACACAAAAAGATTAATACACAAGTTAGCCAGCCTGGGAGTGGGTCCCAAGATTACAGCCTGGGTAAAGAATTGGCTGGAGAATAGGACACAGAGAGTAATAGTAAATGGAGTACACTCTGAAAGAGGGGTTAGTGGGTACCCCACTTGAGTTCAGTAGAGACGGTCCTCTTCAATGTCTTTATAAGCGACATTGCAGAGGGACTGGAAGGAAAGATGTCTCTTTGCAGATGACACAAAGATCTGCAACAGAGTTGATGCACAAGGTGGGGTGGAAAGGATGAGAAGAGACTTGGCAAGGTTAGAGGAATTGTCAAATGTATGGCAGCTTAGATTCAATGCTAAGAAGTGCAAGGTAATGCACCTGGGAAACAAAAACCCAGGGGAATACACAGTGGGGGGATGAGATACTAACAACAACAAAAATGGAAATAGACCTGGGGATAGTCATATCAGATGACCTAAAGGTGGGTAAGCAATGTGAGAGGGCAGCAAGGAGGGCTGGGGGGATACTGGGATGCATAGGGAGAGGCATCACCAGTAGAAAACAAGAAGTTGTTATCCCTCTGTACAGACAGCTGGTGAGACCCCATCTGGAGTACTGTGTGCAGTTCTGGAGACCCAATCTCTGCAAAGACATAGACAGGATGGAAGCTGTCCAGAGGAGGGCAACTCAAATGGTGCAGAGTCTGCACCGGAAGACATATGAAGGGAGACTTAAGGAGCTTAATATGTATAGCCTCGAGGAAAGGAGGAAGAGGGGTGACATGATAGAAACTTTCAAGTACCTCAAGGGAATCAACAAAGTCCAAGAGGGTAGCATCTTTCAAAAAAAGAGGTGTGCAAGAACAAGGGGGCACAGTTTGAAGATGGGGGGGCTCAGAGGTAATTTAAGGAAGTATTTTTTCACAGAGAGGGTTGTGGATGCATGGAACGGTCTTCCGGAGGAGGTTGTGGAGTCAAAAACAGTGGTGGAATTCAAGCATGCATGGGACAGTCATAAGGCCATTCTAGGGGGTGGGAGTAGGAAGAAGTAGGCTGCTGGTTAACTAGGATCTGCAGCTTATCCATTAGGTAGGGAAATGGGGCAGACTGGGTGGGCCAAGCGGTCCTTATCTACCGTCAAATTCTATGTTTCTATGTAACCTTAGAGGGAATTTATACCCTCTGGAAGCCCGACAGCTACATGCACCCGGACTACCTCTGGTTCCTTCTGTTGCTCTGGAGGAACATTAAGGGAGAATACAAAGAATCCCTCCTGCCTTGGAAGTCGTAGGTGATGTACATAGCTCAAGTCTTGAGGTATGGTTTTTCCTCGACTTTTGGTGTACACAGTTAGTTATGCAGTTCGTACAGACTAACACATTTAAAAAGTGTAAAAAAACAGTTGTTCCATTTTTCCAGTTGCATTTACAGCTACAGCAGGATAGTAGGGTTGACAGTAATGTTCAGATTAAAGATTTAGATGGGTGGACTCACTCTTGGGGGATGGGGGCAAGGCAGGGAGCTAAGGCCCAGAATCAAGCCAAAGGAAATGCATTATAATGTTTCTTTGTTGTGGATCCAACACAATCCACAATGGGGAGGCAAGGGGGAGGTCCTAATGCAGAATAGTTCCCTATAATGGCGACCCAAATAATTAGGGCATTGTCCCTGAATATAAACGGGTTGAACAACCCGATCAAAAGAGCAAGACTCTTCTAATACCTAAGGAAACATTTATCTGATATCATATATTTCCAGGAGACCCATTTGACAGATGTCGAACACTCTAAATTATCGGGAAGGGGGTGGTATTAGGTCTATGCTTCGTCTTTACCTAAGGGAAAATGACGTGGGGTGGCAATTATAATTTCTCGGACCTCCCCTTTTCACCTATTCTTACAGCTCACTGATCCTCAGGGACGGTATGTGATCCTTAAGGGGACATTGCTCGGGAAGCAGGTAACATTGTTAAATGTGTATTTCCCTCCAATGATGCCTGTAGCAGTACTGAAATGATTCTTTGGCAAATTAATACACAATCTTCAAAGATGTTTGATTATGGGTGGGGATCTTAATCTTACCTTGAACCCCCATTCAGATTCATCCTCCCCACATAAACACAGATCCTCCCAGACCCTGAAATATTTCCGGACTAACATGGATGCAATGGCCATGACCGATGTCTGGAGGTTTTTCTAGCCAACGACAAGGGGATATACATGTCATTCTCCTTGTCATGACTCCCATTCCAGATTCCTTTCTGATCATTCAACCCATCCTTAAAACTAGATTTTAAAATTCCTAAGAAAACCACTGGGTGGCATCTGAATACCTCATTTTTAAGGGATGGAGCCTTTAGAGATAGTTTCAAAGCTAAAATTGCTCAGGTAATTGTGGAAAACTCAGGAGGGAAGGTTTCCACATCTGTGCTGTGGGACACACTTAAGGCGGTGATTCGTGGGGAGATTATAGCCTATGCAACGGCTAGAAAAAAAACTTGGGAAAGGCAATATAATAGGCTGCATGGTGAATTGAGAAATCTCCAGGCTCATGTCCCTATAACTGAAGAGATTAGGATACAAATGAAGCAAACAAAGGCTAGTCTGTAGAAGCTGTTAGATGAGATAACACAACAGGCTTTGTTTTACCTGAAATCTTATAGCTTTGAGGGAGATCCAAAAGAGGCTCGGAACTTGGCTAGAAGATTAAGAGGGCAGAGGGCAGACACATACATTTCACACTTAACCGATTTAACATCTAATACCCGAGTAACTCACACACAGCAAATAAAATTTTGCTTTAAGAATTATTACTCCCAGCTATATACCGCCCCAGTGCTTACTGACCCGAGTAATTTGGAGGAGTTTTTTCATTCTTTCACTCTTCCCCTTTGCCAGAAGACGTGGCAGAGAGACTGAAGTCCCCGATTAGGTTAGAAGAACTTAAAAGAGTGGTGACAGATAGCAAAACCTTAAAAACCCCAGGCCTGATGGAATGCCGGTGGAGTGGTATAAAACCTTCTACAAACAGATTGCCCCTGTATTGGTTAAGACATTTCAGGAGATTCAGGAGGGGGGAACCCCCCCTTTCTTGGGATTATACTAATATCTCTCCGGTGTTGAAACAAGGTAAACCCCCAGATTTAGTTACCTCATATAGAATGATATCCATACTTAGTATGGATTATAAGCTGTTTATGTCTATATGAACTCATAGAATAGAGGAACTGATCCCCGAGCTAGTGAATTCAGATCAATCACAGTTTGTCCAGAACCGACAAACTTCGGATAATATCCAAAGGACAGTGCATCTCCTTGATTATGTGAATCAAAGAAATATCCCAGCGACCTTGGTCAGCTTGGATGCTGACAAAGCTTTCGACCGGGTTAGCTGGACTTTGCTCTGGAGGACACTCTCAGAGTTCAGGTTTCCAAGGGAATTTATTTCCCTGCTGCAGAGGGTATATGCCTCTCCAAAGGCGTATATCAAGGTGAATGGCCAGCTATCAGATAGGATACATCTGGGCAGGTGGACCAGGCAGGGTTGCCCACTTTCACCACTTCTGTTTGCTTTGTATATTGAACCACTGGCAGAGGCCATTAGGTGAAATGCTGGCATTCATGGGATACCTCTTGGGGGGAGAGAATTTACTCTCTCATTATATGCGGATGATATACTGCTGACTCTATTAGACCTTGAAAGCTCGGTCTTGGCCACACTAAGGGTGATAGAGAGGTTGTCTGAGGTTGCTGGATATAGGATTAATATTCAAAAGGCAGAGATTTTACCTCTCAACTTTGTTCCATCCCAGGCTCTGAGTACTCTATTATCAGCTAGATGGCGAAATAATAGAATCCAGTATCTGGTAGTCGTTATTCCCAAAGACCTGGAACTTTTGGAGCTCCTGAACTTGGAGCCTGTGACTATAGCCATAGAACAACTAATGGGAAGGTGGGCACACCTGTATTTATTCCATCAGCATATCCAGACTATTCGAATGACGGTGTTTCCAAAGATTCTATATTTTTTTCAAACTTTATCTTTAATTCCATACAGATTTTACTTTTTTTCCTGGGATAGAATATTCTCCAGGTTTGTCTGGGCCGGGAAACACCCAAGGATAAAGTGGTCATCCATACAATTACCTATTGCCAAAGGAGGTTTAAACCTCCCTAATTTAAAAGAATACCACAGAGCCATGACATCTAAGGTCGTTTTTATATGGCTTAATAGACATAATATGCCCCCGTGGAAATTAATTGAATTTACCCTGAATGACCTTTATGATATATTCCCTGTTTTGTTTTCTCCATTAGACTCCATTCCATCTTTAAGGGACTTCACTTGGGGGACCCATAATATATTAAAAATATGGTACGAGCTCAGGTCAGCCCGGGAACTTACAGAGCTCTTCTTTTATTTCCGACTGGTGACTAAAGAAAAACAGTTCATATCAGCCAGACAAGACCATACTTATGAGGAGCAGCATAGATTAGGCCTTTCAATGTTTTACCAATTTCTAGATAAACATGGGGTAATGCCCTTTGCCTCCCTGCAGTCTAGATTCGGACTCCTTTTCACACATCATTTCAGATTTCTGCAGGTATGCTCATATTTGATGGATTTGGGCCCCACTCGAATGGTTCTTCTTTCTCCAAAGCCCAATTTCATGAATCTGATTATTGAGGCAATTGAAGAAAAACTTCCAACACAATTAATCGGTAAGCTCTATTGAGCCTTGATGGAAAATTGGAAGCAGACAACAGAGAATGTTCTGACTAAGTGGAATAAAGAATTAAATACTCAGATTACATATGATAAATGACTGAAGCCAATTATTCCGTCTATGAAGGCTTCTTCAGCTCCCTATTGGGTTGAATATATTTGGAAGTGTTGCATGCATTTCTTTATGTCTCCAGATAAACTGTCCAAATTCCTACCGGGAAACCCAGGAATGTGTTGGAGAGAATGTGGGCAGGTGAGGGCTAATACCTCCCATATTTTTTGTTCATGCCCAAAAGTTTCCCTTTATTGGAAAGAAATTGCCAGGAGTCTCCAATTATTAATTGACTCAGATTTGGTTTTAACAATTCAAATGATCCTGTTATACATTGGGGAAGAGGGTTTAGTACCTCAAAAAAAAAAAACTCCACTTATACTTAGCTGTAGCTAAGAAGGTGATCACCCACTTATGGCGGAAGTCCACAATCCCAACTTTGACTCACTGCCACTCTATAGTGTCAGAGATCTATTATCTGGAATGACTCTTTGCTAAAAGAGCTGACCGCATTCCTCAATTTGAAATTTATTGGAGGTCTTGGGTCTTCTATATTTCCCCATTAGATGATTCATTTATCCCCTGACGAGATAAGCCCCTTGGTACCTGTGTCTCTCTTCCCCCATGTACTCAATTATATATAGTCAATGGACATTATTTGACTGAAGCGGATTTTATAAATGGTATCAACTGCTTAGAATGTCCTGTAACATATGAATTTCCACTGTATATGTATATCCTGAACAATGAAATTGCTGTACAAATGTATTCCTGCTGTATTACTGACCTGAAAAATAAAGAATATAAAAAAAAAAAGTAATGCAGCTTAGATTCAATGCAAAGAAGTGCAAAGTAATGCACCTGGGAAGCAAAAACCCAGGGGAAGAGTACACAATGGGGGGTACTAACAACAACAAAAATGGAAAGTGACCTGGGGTAGTCATATTAGATGACGTAACGGTAAGCAAGCAATGTGTGAAGGCAGTAAGAAGGGCTGGGGGGATACTGGGATGAATAGGGAGAGACAACACCAGTAGAAAACAGGAAGTTGTTATCCCTCTGTACAGACAGTTGGTGAGAGCGCATCTGGAGTACTGCGTGCAGTTCTGGAGACCTGGGGCCCAATTCTCAAAGAGGACTTAGAATGGCACAAGCTGTGTCAGAGTACAGCTTGCACTGAAGCCCCTTGCTCCAGAGACCCTGCACCACATTCTGGTACAGGTGGGGTCATGGCACCCAAGTCCCTACACTTGCAGCAACCCCTCCCATGCAGCAAGCACCTCGTGCACAGGAAGCGTCTGCCACAGGAACATTGTGACAAACGCCCCCCTTCCCGATGCTGCCATGTATGTAATGAATGTATTGTTCCCCCACTCAATCTCTGAAGCTCCCCGTTATAGGAATAATAATACACCCCCTCCCCGATGCTGCCATGTATGTAATGAATGTATTGTTCCCCCACCCAATCTCCGAAGCTCCCCGTTATAGGAATAATGCAATGCCCCTCTTTCTGATCTCCAATGCTGCCATTCTCATAAAACAGCCCCTTATCCTGGTGATCTAGTGGCCCCCTGTCCACCCACCCCAGCAGGTAGTGCCCACCACCCAGCTCTTCCCCATCCCATAATAGAGTCAGCACCAGCACAGCCCTCCTCTCTCCTGCATGGCTGGCACTGACTGAACTATTTAGAAAGTTGTACTGTACAGTATACACACATTGCGTGCACTATACAGTACAGCTATCTAAATAGACAGATCAGTCGGCACCGACTACGGAGGTGAGAGGAGGGCTGTGCCGGTGGTGTCGGCTCTATTATGGGATTGGGGGGAGCTGTTTGGTGGGCGCTGCCTGCTTGGGTGGGGGGACGGGGGCCACTAGATCATCAGGATAAGGGGCTATTATGTGAGAACAGCAGCATCGGGGATTGGGAAGGGGATATTTTTAGTAGTAGTAAGGGCAGCATCTGGGATGGGGGATGGGGCACTGGATCACAAGGGCAGGGTGCATTATACTACTTACACAGGTGGAATCAGGGAGGGGGGATCACTAGACTACCAGGGATGTATTATTATACGTACATAAGGGGGTCTGGGGGCTACGGTGGGGGCACGGCACATTGTACAGTGTACATCTCAACCAGAGAGTAAGATTCTAAGTACCCAGCCATAGACCAGCCCTGGCTGGTCTAAGGGTACTTAGAATTTTGCCCTCTGGATGAGATTTGTGAATATCAGTTGTGGTGCTATAGCTGCCTGCCTCTGACACAAGCCACTAGCCCCATGTTGCAGCCCTTTGCTGGGCGCAGGGGTGGTACAAGCCTTGTTTGGGGCAGGCAGCCTGCGGTTGACATAGGCCGCTTTTAGAGAATTGCTTCTGGTGTATCTGTCAGTGCAAGGTGCACCTTGTGCCATTCTTTGTGGTGCAAGCACCTTGCGCCATGCAGGAGGCTTTGTGAATTGGGCCCCTCATCTCTGCAAGGACATAGACAGGATGGAGGCAGTCCAGAGGAGGGCAACTAAAATGGTGCAGGGTCTGTACCAGAAGCCATATGAATAGAGAATAAGGAGCTTAATATGTATACCCTCGAGGAAAGGAGGGGGAGGAGGGTATGATAGAAACTTTCAAGTACCTCAAGGGAATCAACAAAGTCCAAGAGAGTAGCATCTTTCAGAAAAAGAGATGTGCAAGAACAAGGGGGCACAATTTGAAGATAGAGGAGGGATGGCTTAGGGGCAATGTGAGGAAGTATTTTTTCATGGAGAGGGTGGTGGACACATGGAATGGGCTTCCTGAGGAGGCCATGGGGTCAAAAACAGTGGGGGAATCCAAGAATGCATGGGACAGACATAAAGCAATTCTGGTGTAAGTTAGGAAGAAGTAGGCTGTTGGTTAACTAGGATCTGCAACTCATCCAATAGGAAGGGAAATGGGCAGACTGAGTGGGCCAAGTGGTCCTTATCTGCCATCAAAGTCTAGGTTTCTATACATAGCCATCAAAGTGAGCATAAGTGGCTCTCTTATGGTAGACTGTAATTTATTTTTCATAATACCCATTTTGAAGAAAGTGTGCTTACAACTTACAGAAGTAATGGGCAAAGTACCTAAGGCTTGCAAAAGTTTAAACACAGCTGGGTATACTTGGGCTCAACCTTAAGAGTAAAAGGCATTCAGAAACTCTGGGACAGCTGTACATACTACGGAGTCATGGACAAAAAATTCCCACTCTGTGTAAAGCTCAGTCCTTGATACATGAAACCTATCTGCCAATGCTTCAATTACTTCTCTGTCCGGAAGCTTTTTTTTCTAAAGTAATCCCACGGAATGAAGAACTTCACAAGTGCCTGGCTAAATTTTTTTTTTTAGTTCTGCCCCAACATGATCAAGAAATGAAAATTACGTACCTACCGTAATTCTTGATCTTCTTGAATAAGTCTTCACCGTTTAGTCACACTTCTGGATTCTACACCGGAGGCGCTAGGACCCTGCTGGAGCCAAAAATCTTCAGGCGGGTCAGCACCAAGATAGAACCTTGCATGTGCAGCATGAGACTGGCTTGTGCCATAAAGGCTATCTTGGCGTTGACCCTCCAACTACCTCAGTACCTTTTTTTACCAAGGAGGTGCAGTGTAATAAAACTAGGAAAACCTAACCTAACAAGGGCACAAGACAGCCCAATTGACCCATGTAAGAAGGGTCAATTGTAACAATGTCTCCACAGCCCAAACCCAATGAGGGAGTGAAGATCAGAAACAGAATAAGTGAACCCAGGGGATGGTGGGTGGGTGTGTGACCAAATGGTGAAGATCTGTCCAAGAAGATCGAGAATTACAGTAGGTACATACTTTTCATATCTTCCTGGACTTTGAGTCTTCACTGTCTAGTCACACTTCTGGGTTAGAGTACCAAGCTAAACCAATCCCCTGAGCTTGGTGGCAGGAGATAGAGCATATTTAGGACAGAATCCCGTTAAGGATCATCCTCCCACAGGAAGCATGCTGTCTGGCATGGACATCCAGAGCATCATGCTTCACAAATGTATGCACAGAGCTCCAAGTTGCCACTTTGCAAATCTCTGTTACAGAAACAGAGCATATCTCTGACAAAGATGCAGCAACTGCTGTAGTTGAGTGGGTGTATACCTTGCCTTCCAACTTGGTCTGTGCCATGGAACAGCAATGATGAAGACATGCCACTATCCAGGCAGAGATGCATCTGGTGGATACCAGCTGACCCAGCCAGACTGTGATGAAACAGACAAAGAGTTGCTTTGCCTGATGGAGGTCCCTAGTTCTATCAATGTAGAATCATAGGTCTCTCTCGACATCCAAGGAATGAAGGGTGCATTCCCCTTCATTTTGGAAGTTAGCAAAGTAAGTTGGCACAACCAAAGGCTGGCTGAGGTGGAAATCCAAAACCACTCTGGGAAGGAACTTTGGGTGTATTACTTTATCTTTGTGAAAGATGGTGTATGGAGGGTCTATCACGAGAGCATGTATCTCATAAACCCTGTCAGCAGAAGTGATAGCCACCAAGAAGGCGGTCTTCCAAGTCAGGAACTTCAGATCACACATGGCTAGAGGCTCAAAAGGTTTATGAGTGAGCATATCCAGCATGATATTACTATCCCAGGTGGCAACCAGCTTCCGAACCAGGGGCCTAGTATGCAGAATGCCCTTGAGTAATCTTGTAAACAAAGGAAGCTGAGCCAAGAACATGTTCTGGACCAGCTCATGAAAGGCGGAAAGTGCACAGAGATGTACCTTGACCATAGAATATTGCAGCCCTGCATCTGAAGGTCTAACAGGTACTCCAAAACTTTATTCAGTGGGCACCAGAAAGGATCTAGGGGGATTTTAGTACACCAAATTGAAAAGCACTTCCATTTAGCTGTGTATGTCTTCCTGGTGGAGGGCTTACATGCTGCCAAGAGACTCTGGGAAATTCTCTAAGAAACTTTAAACGTGCCTACCTCTATCTCCTCAGGAGCCAGACATGGAAATGAAGGGAATGCAGACTGGGATGAACCAGGGATCCCTGTGTTAAGAGGTTCATCTGTAGAGGCAGTTGCCTCGGAGGACAGTCCTACAGTTTGTTGATCAATGGAAACCAGATCTGTCAAGACCAGTATGGTGCAATTATTTATTTTTATTTTTATTTATTTAGTTTTTGTTGACCGGGTAAATGCACTAGACAAATTCTGCCTATTTTCAGGCATGACCCGGGCGGAGGGGAATACAGATGAACGCCAACCGACCTTCAACCAGATTAAGTTGTTAATGGTATTTTTAATGAATGCGGGTAAATTTGGCCAGGACACTGGCCAGATTAAGATCATCTTGTCCCCCTGCACCTCTAATATGAGCAGCACCCTCTGAATTAGGGGCAGCAGGGGAAATGCATACAGAAAGTGTCTTGTCTGCCGCAGTCTGGATGCGTCCTCACACAAACACCGGGTTCTGGATTTCATGGTCAAAATAGAGTCAGTTTTGTGTTGAGAGGGGATGCAAAAAGGTCCACATCCAGACTGCCCCACTTGTCAAAGAACAATTGCATGACGTCTGGTGTGAGCAACTACTCTTGAGAGTTCGCCTCTTTTCTGCTGAGGTGGTCTGCAAGATTGTTCTGGGCTCCTGGCAGGTAAACTGCCGGATCAAAGCACTATGTTCCAGACACCACTCCCATACTCTCATCGCTTCCCTGCACAGTGGGTAGGAGTGCGTTCCTCCCTGCTTGTTGATGTAATACATCACCACCTTGTTGTCTATCTGAAGAAGAATTACTTTGTGACAGAGAACTTTCTCTAGTGCTTGAAGAACGTACAGGACTGCTCTCATTTCCAAAACATTGATGTGCAAATGAGATTCCTCCTGAGTCCACACTCCTTGAGTGTAGAGGTCCTGGCAGCGAGCACCCCACCTGAGCAAAGATGCATCCATGGTGATGGTAATCTGAGGCTCCAATGGGGCAAAAGGGAGACCTTGAAGAAGGTTGTCCTCCTGAATCCACCATGCAAGTGACCTTGTCAGGGTTTCTGTCACTTTTATGGGGTAAGACTGTGGATGTGTCATAGGAGATCACTGTGTGCTGACCATCCACTGAGTAGTCTTCATGTGTAATTGGGCCACAGGCACTGTGAAGACAGAAGAGGACATTAGGCTCAGCATCCTCCGCTGCATCGAGTTGGCTCAAACAGGGTTGTTTTTTCTGATGAAATGAGCCATCTGGAGAATATCACTCCTCCTGTACTCTGGGAGGAAGGCTCTCACTTTGGAGGTATCCAGCAGGGCTCCTGCAAAGAGGAACTGCTGAGAGGCTTGAAGCTGTGACTTTTCCAAGTTCAGCAGTACTCCCATGGATGTGAGGAACTGAGATGATGTGGATACTGCCTCTTGAGTCTGTTCCCTTGACGGACTGGCGATGAGTCAATTGTCCAGGTAGGGAAAGACTTGGAAGACCAGCTTTCAAAGGTGTGCGGCAAGAACCGCAAAACACTTTGTAAAGACTTGAGGCGATGAGGAGAGCCTAAATGGCAGGACTCTGAACTATTAGTGCTGACCCAAGGCCATAAAGCAGAGGTGCTTGTGGTGACTTGAGTGCACTGGAACATGCTGGCAAGTGTCCTGCATGTCCAGGGACTCAGGCCAGTCATGTTGCTGCAGAAGTGGTAGAAGAGTCCCTAAGGAGACCACCTTAAACTTTTCCCTGAACAAATACCTGTTCAGCTTTCTGAGGTTGAGAAAAGGGCACATGCCGCTTATTTTCTTTGGGACCAGAAAGTAATGGCAGTAGTACCCTGTGTTCCTTTTTTCCCAGGGAACTAGCTTCACTGCCCTGCTTCAAAGCAGAACCTGAATCTCTGAACAGAGATGGTCTGAGTGTGTAGTGGGGCGACTGTGCTGCCGCTTGGGTGGACAGTTGGGGGGAGTACCTCTGTGGCGGAGTTAGGCTACACCCTCAGCTGTGACTGATGTACCACTTTTCTATCTCCTTATTTTCTAGCTACTAAAACTTCTGTTGTACAACAGTTAACGCTTTTCTCTTTGCTTTTCTTCTCTCCCCCCCCCACCCTAGGTTGGCCACCTAGCATATCTCTTTACTATCCCTACTGAACTTCCTACTAGTTCTCTCTTTTCATTCTTTTTCCAATTCTATCCATCCAGTCCCTGGAATGATACCAAATAGCCAGAGAGGTGTTGTGTAAAATGCATAAGTGCATTTTGTGCATAAAAACATAAAGACTATTTTAAATAGGAATGCATATAGTTAGTAAAGCCTTTTTTAAATAAAAAGGATTCAGAAGCCATATAAAACAATAATAATTTCATGAGTAGTACAGTTCTAAGAAATCCTTAACGTATTTTCATAAATTCACACTATAAACGTGTTACCGTATAAGGTTCTGTGTATGGGGCTGAACAAAAGAATGTGGTATGCTTTAAAAAGGTGCTTAGTCACTGTGGATCAGAGATATAGAGAGGTAATATCTGTGGATATATACACTGTACCTTTAACTGAACTAGGAAGTCCCCTGAAACAAAAAAAACCTTTGGTTTTGAAACAACATGTCCAGACATGTAAATAGAAAGGGTTCAGACAGATGACCCCACCAAAAGATATAAAACCTCTTCAATGAGTTCACTTCAGTGCAGTCCAGTAAAGTTCAGTCCCGTAGAGTTCAGTTTTGAGAGTGAAGGAGAGAGGTGCTACTGTAGACAATCTGTTGAATGCAGATCAGAAAGGTCTTAACAGCACTAAGATCCAGGACTGTATTATGTGAGAAACTACTGATGTTAAGTAGTGATTTTCTTTGCAATTTTTTTTGTTTTCATTTATTATTTTTCTAACTTTTGAAAAATAAATATTACACCACGGTGTATTTTAAACCTGTAAATTTGCCTCGTCTGAAGTTTATCCCACATGCTGTAACAAACTTGGTGTTAGACGTGGGATAGTATTGGTTGTCTAGAGAAACAAGGAGGAGATCAGTACCCAGATACCAGCCCTGGTATCCAGACATGGGGGCAAAGAGCAGGATGGCATACCTCTAGGCTCTCGTGGATGCCAAGGATCTGTTGAAGGAGGAGGGGCTTACTGGTGTGCATACCAGAGCCCAGGTGAGGAGAAGTGGAGAGGGGCTATTGCCTGGATTGGAGTTCGATGGAATGTGGAGGTGACCAGTACCAGAGAGGCAGAGCACCGCTGCCAGGTGCTGATGGAGGCTTCCCAAACAGAGGATTTCATGGCAGACACAGATGTCCAGGATGCATGGGTTCTAGAGAAGGAGGACCCCCCCGATGGAACCTTTGTTGCCAGGCACTTTTGAGATCCTGTTGTTGCCCATTTTTCCAGGCTGCTACTACTTGGAGGATGACAAAATAAAGGCCCCAGGTAAGACTGTTTCAAGACATACAGGTATGCATACTGGGATGAAGACTACAAGCAACAGGGAAGACACCAAGGTGGCTGAAGCAACTTTCCTATGTTTTGAATCACCTGTGATATGGGATGAAATGTATGAAACATGTAATGTTAAAAATGAATATATCTTTTAAGGCTGGTGCTGAGTACAGTCAGTTGAGGGTACCAGAACGGTGTAAGGGTTGAAAGGAAACTCCTGGTATGTTACAAATAAGGGTCAAAAGGAAACCACTGGTATGTTACAAATAAGGGTTGAAAGGAAACCCCAAAGGCTTTGGGAGTTAGAAACTAGTTGGTTGATGTTCAGCATGAGAAGGTTCCTTGTCTATCAGAAAATATATGAAAGGAAAATGGATAAATGAAATATATGAAATGATTACAAGAAATGTATAACATAAAAGAAATGTATATACTGTATAATATAAAATGAGGAACCCAGGGTCATGGACAAAGCTAGAAGTCAGCATAAAACTGCTGTGTATTACTTCCTCTTTTTTAATGTACTGATGAAGGTAAGATAGTGGGTGCACAGGGCTGAAACTATGCCAAGTGATGGGTTCTGAAATGATGCCAAGTAATGGGTGCTGAAACGATGCCTACTGATGGGTGCCTGATATTACATATGAAATGTCTGAGTTGTAATAACCAGAGTGAAATAGTTAGGGGGTAGACAGTCACTACTGACTGAAGTCCTCTGAGAGCATAGATGGGTATAGTGCCAAACTGTATGACATTTTGTCACCCTTCATTTGTTTATGATTACGGGACCCTGGGGTGATGCTCTCATAGTGGGTGAGAGAAAGTTTCAACTAACCCCCATTCTACTGTTTTGGTAGAATATTTATGACTGAGAGGGGGTCCTTAAAAAAACAGTATAGTTTTGACAAATGTTTTTTTCTTAAGGAGGGATGTGTGTGGCAGAGTTAGGATACACCCTCAGCTGTGACTGATGAACCACTTTTCTATCTCTTTATTTCCTAGCCACCAAAACTTCTGTTGTGCAACAGTTAATGCTTTTCTCCCACCCTAGGTTGGCCACCTAGTGTAGCTCTTTACTGTCCCTACTAAACTTCCTACTAGTTCTCTCTTTTCATTCTTTTTCCATTTCCATCCATCCAGTCCCTGGAATAATGCCAAACACCCGGAGAGGTGTTGTATAAAGTGCATAAGTGCATTCTGTGTACAAAAAACATGAAGGCTATTTTAAATAGGAATACACACAGTTAATAAAGCCTTTTAAAATAAAAAGTATTCAGAAGCCATATAAAACAATAATAATTTCATGATTAGTACAGCTATAAGAACTTCTTAAGGTATTTTCATAAATTCACACTATAAACCTGTTATTGTATAAGGTTCTATGTGTGATGATGAACATAAGAATGTGGTATGCTTTATAAAAGTGCTTAGTCACTGTGGGTCAGAGATATAGAGAGTTAATATCTGTGGAGATATACACTGTACCTTTAACTGAACCAGGAAGTCCCCTGAAACAAAAAAAACCTTGGTTTTGAAACCACATGTCCAGACATATAAATAAAAAGAGCTCAGTCAGATGAACCCACAAAAAGATATAAAACCTCTTCACTGAGTTCACTTCAGTGCAGTCCAGTAGTGTTTAGTTTTGAGAGTGAAGGAGAGAAGCGCTACTGTAGACAACCTGTTGAATGCAGACAAGAAGGGTCTTAGGAGCTCTAAGATCCAGGAATGTATTATATGATAAACTACTGATGTTAAGTTGTGATTTTCTTTGTAATTTTTTTTTCATTTATTATTTTTCTAACTTTTGAAAAATAAACATCATACCACGGTGTGTTTTAAACCTATAAATCTGCCTCATCTGAAGTTCATTCCCACACGCTGTGATAACCCCTCTCTGATAATCCGGAGGACCCACCTGTCTGCTGTAATAGACTTCTGTAATAGAATGCCACTGGCTGTAAAAGTGAGTCAGACAACTTCTCAGTGCTGAGGGTAGATCCATCTTAGGTAGTTGAGGCAGGATGTGGGCCAACGTTTCAGAGGGTGGCACCTGGTGCTTTTGGGCCCTGTGCCTTCTGCTGCGTTTTCTTCTGCAACTGAGGGGGCTGGTTTTTGTTAAAGGCTCCTTGGCCTCTGCCCCAAAAGGGCTACCTGTTGCGGAACTGATGGTGGTTCCTGCCCCTATGGAGGGGTGGAAGGAGCCAGTCTGGCTGTCTTGATGGCAGTCCTGGTCTTCTAAGTGGCCTCTAGAGCTTGCTCCACCTGAGTGCCGAATAGGTGAGAACCATTAAAGGGGACATTCATGACCTGCTTTTGAGCATCAGAAGAAAATCCTGATGTTCTAAGCACGGAATGCAGCCTGACACAGATCCCAGCAGCAGCTGCCCTAGAGGCAGTGTCATAGGCATCCATGGAAGCTTTGATCTGATGGCTATTGGACTCTATCCCCTGGATGATAGTCTTTAAAAGCTCCCCTTTGGAGTCAAACTCTGGAAAGTTCTCCACTATGGATTTAAGGGTGTTTCAAAGGACGTAGTCATACTGAGAGAAATGTCCCTGCTAACTTGCAATATGCATGCCCAGGGTTGTGGCAGCGAAAGCTCATTTACCCATGGTGTCAATCACATATGATTCTTTATTGATAGGATGAGCTGTTGTTTCTTGAGGAAAAACAGTGAACACAACCAGAGCATCCATGATGGGTTGTGAGGCCAGGAAAGGTCTCTCCTAGGGAGGAGCATACTTTCTGTCTATAGACTTCGCCACTGAAGGAATCAGAGCTGGCCTCTCCCACACCACCTGCGACAAAGTCTCAAAAGAGGGTGGTGCAGGAGGTGTAAGGTTCTTTGGAAAGTTAGGGATATGGAGAAACTCAAGTTGCAAAAGCCTCCCTGGGTCTACATTGGAGGTTTGTACAGCCAGAGCAGAACCCATGTTCTTAAGAAGAGACTGGAAAGACAGGTCTTCCACCAAGCGAGGACTTCTTGTCCAAGCTGTAAAATGAGTCACCGTCGCCGATGTCAGATCAGGATCAGACTCGTCATGTTCTACATCCACCCCAGAGATATCAGGAATCGCCCCAGCAAGGCCAAAACTGGGCAAGGGATAGTGTGGGGAAACTGGAACCAGAACCGAGCCCTGCACCGAGGACCTCAATGATGTATGCAGCACCGAAGCAGACGGCGCTGCACATGGCACCAAAACTGACAGTGCCAAACACGTCACCGAAGCCGATGGTGCCACACATGGCACTGAGGACCCTGACACTGCATGTGGCACCGAAGAAGACAGTGCTGCATGCAGCACCAATGCAGAAAGCACGACATGTGGCAATGAGGACCCCTACATTGCACCCGGCACCGAAGCAGATGGCACCGCACATGGCATCAGAGAGCCCGCCTCCGCACAGAGTACTGAAGAGCCCGGAAATGGTGAACAGTCATCCCTGAAAGAAGAGGAAGAAGGGAGAGGTACCTGTGTTGGCCCATGCAGAAAAACAGAGTGAGGGGTAGAGGCACGTTGGACCAGCACCGACCATGTCAGCACCAGAGACAGTGCTGAATGCAGATCCTGGTCTGAAAGCTGCAGCCATGGCCCAATGGTGCAAAGGCCCAAAGACCCTGGTGCCAGGTCTGCGGGCACGGGCATAGGAGCCAAACACTGATCCCACTACTCCATAAGAGCAACCCAATGATGAAACTGTCCACTGAAAACCCCACATGAGGATAGAGAAGGGCTCTGGTGGCAAGAGTTTTGGCTGTCGAGAGCAGAAACCACTGGGGAACCTCATGGGCTCTCGACTACTGGGGACTCCCTGACAGACATACCAGAGAGTGATCTCGTGCAGCACCGTTTCTTCTTCTTCTTCTGACAGAAAGAAGAGGAGTTCAAGGCTGAGTGGTGCCGGGTTCCCGATCTGGATTGGGAATGGGCCCGCTTCTTTTTGTGTCTACGAGAGGACTGTCCTCCCTCCCTCCCAGACACCAAACTTCCTGTGGTTGGACCCCCCCCCCCAGAGAGGGCAGTGGACCAGACACAGAAATGTTGGATGATTTAAGAATTCATTTAAATAAGTGATTCCTAAGGAATTGTTAAGGAATCAACTGCACTGGGACTTTAAATGGTTATGCACAGCAGGGTGTTACTTAAGGCTTTTAATGAAGCATGATGTGCAGGAGTTGTAGGCAAGTCATTGGTTAAAATTAGTTTAAATTCTTATCCTAAGACAAATTTATTCTCTGATGAATCCTCTGATTGGAGGAGGCAAAACGTAAGGAGATAGTGGTCCACCACCACCGTGCTTTTGTTTTGGAATATTCTCATGGCATTGTGGTGAACAAGTTGAAAATAAAAAGACTACTTCTTTAAGAAATCAACTCTATTGTCTCGTCTGTGGAGGGTGAGTGCAGCCATTCATTCTAAATACAGTGACTAAGCTTAACTGAGCTACACCACCACCCCGGTGCAAACCACTACTCTACTACTAAAATGCTCCCACCCCTAAAATCTGAAATATTCCATGTACCCATTGCTTGGTAAAAAAACTGCATCTGTCACATGAGAGCTGAAATCGCCAATCGAGACATTTAGACAAAAAATACCTCTTCAAACTCTCCTGAAACATGCCCTGTAAGCCAACCCTACTCTCACTGTCAGCACCACTCTCACTGAGTCTCAAAAGAGTGCTCAGCTCATCAGACATGTTACTGCACCCATAGTTCTCCAACTGGTCCCTGCAGCCTCACACAACCACAGAAGCCAAGTCAGCACAATTCAATAACAAATCCCCGATTAACTGCAGAAGTAAAAAAAAAAATCCTCCCAACCAGAAAAATGAAACTAAAAGCAGAACTGCTAAAGTCACTGAAAATCTGGAAGCAGAAAATGGCAACCTCACCTCTCGCAGGGCTATCTCTAAACATCTACTAGGAAGGAAGTGCGAGACTGTCAGTTAAAAAAATAAACAAAAAACAGAAACTCAAACCATGCTCTCTCTTGCTCCAAACGTAAGACACACTCAGGAGGGTGGGAAGGGGAATCATAAAAAAATGGAAGACTCGCACACTCTCTCTCTCTGTGCAAACATATAAGGTGTGTGTGTGGGGGGGTTATTCTGCCTAACAACAAGAAACTATTTTTTTCTGTCAGAGCAATAAAATCAATGCAAATAATGTAAAATTAAAAAAAAAATTTCTTTATTTTTTTTTCTTCTTACCAAAAAAAAGGGAGACATTGTATTATCGCAATAAACCACTCGAGGGTGTGGGTAGGCATGGGTAAATCCCAGCATAATCCACACCCTGTCATGGTTTATTGCTTAAATCACACATATCTTTATGTCAGCTTTTCAATGGGAGGATATGAGATCATGTTACAGATGCAAAATATGCCCAACTAGAGGGTGGGTATGTGTTGTCTTAAGAAATTTTAAATTGTTAGAGAAAATTCTGAATTAAGAAGAAGTTCAGAAAAATGTATAAGTAGGAAATAATGCCTTCCCAAAGCAGAAAGGATGGCAAAAACCAAAACAAGGCATTGAGTAAACAGTTAGCCTCCCCCTAATCAACCTACAGAGATAAAGACTAATAGTGGCAGTAGGCTTGAACCTAATATACAATGTTTGTTAGGAGAGCAAAGCACTTCAGAAATATGGATAAGAGGTAGACAAAAATTGGGCAAAAGAATTAATAATCACATGGTTTTGGAAGTATCATCCTCAGATTCTGATGATAGTTCCTGTTTAAGCAGTCTGTCAGGGTTGGCATACACAAAGAAATATGACATTTTGCAGGTCAAAAAAAAAAAGAGTACTGATTGACTACCTGAAAGGAAAGAGCCATGTAAATAAATAATATCAATCTTATCATGTAATGTGTATGGTCTCAATTCTAAGTGTGATGATGGTCATTGGTTAGCATTTGTACAGCGTGTTGATCTCCCAATGTTCCAGGACATTTGCTCTGTTTGCTGTTACACTTAGGAAATAAATGGATATAGTCAAGTCCTGTGTCAGGCCCAGAAAAATTGCAAAATTGGCAGACATAAGAGTGGACTGGCAATTTTTGTTGTAAATCACTTATTCGTTACTGTTGGAGAACTGGATATGGGTTCACGATACTTTTGACCAATTATTTTATATAATAATAACAAACCATGTCTCTTTCTTATTAACATGCATGTCCTGCCAGGGCTTTGCAAAAAGGAGGTTGTCACTGTTGAATGACATCATTAATTTAGGTAACATGAACTACCTGGGTGTTTGCACTTTGCTATTTGGGGACTGCAATGGCAGGGTTAGTGAGGAAAATTAAATACGTGAGAAAGCACGGACAGAGGATGACTGTTTTAAAGTCCTCTTAAAGGCTTCAGATGATAAATTAAAGTCAAGTTAAGGGGAAAACTAATTTAAAATCTATCTCTTGACCTAAATTTTAAAATTCTCTTGTAAGAATTTTAGAATTCTGGCAAGTGAAGGATGATGAATGCACAAAAATCTCTTTCCCCAGTGGCACCAGAGGAAGTATAATAGACCTGGGCTTGACCGATGTATTTCACTATTCTGAAGTCGACAGCCTCTCTATCACCTTCAGGTCTGAGGGAGACCATTTACCTGTAGTCTGTAAAATGAACTTACAGTGTCAAGCATTTAATCCCTTGAATAATGTATCAGCAAAAGAAGTGGAACAAAATTCTAACCATCTGTAGGAGTAAATGCAACAAATGGTGTCCTTCAGCAGGATCAACATTAAAGTCACTACTAACATTAGATATTGTGCAAAGTTTTATGAATATGGAAGTAGATGAAGCAGATAAAAATAAAAACAATGAGGTAATAGATATAATAGGTTAATGCAATCTATGGCAGTAGCTCTGACTCTCCCTTCAAATAATGTGTCAAAACAGAGACATATTCATAAGAGATGGTTCAACCAAGACTAAAGAAATAACTATCAGTCACATTCACCATCTTTGCCCCAAAACACCCGATTAATCAGAACCAGTAGAGTGAGAAAGGAATAGCGAACATTGGTAGAATCAACCAGCGTAACAGAGATGGAGTGACAAAATGGGTGCTCAGAATATGCAGATGCGACCCCTCCTCTCCTTCCACCCTCTGAGTGACTAGTTGTCTCACAACAAGATGTTAAATCCAAGATCATGCTCCAAAAAACAAAACACAAGGCATGGGCTTAATCCCAGTGGAGGCCCAGCAGTCACTCCCAGAAGAGTGGGGTACTATATTGACCATAGTATTTACAGACATATATTGTTCCTTAGAAAATGGCAACAATCAATTCTTAAACCTCATTGGCTGAGACAGGCTTCAAGCTGGGCAATTATTTTTCAATAGACGCCCAGCTAAAAATAAGAGCTGGTCCAAGTGCCTCTTCACAGAATAACATTCTCCAATGGGCCATTTTCTAAGTGCAATAATACCCTCCAGGGTGGGTATTATTGGGAAATACAGGACCTTCCTGGGGCTATAAGGCCCTCCACCTGTGGTGTCGGGCCTCATTATGCCCCTGAGCAGTCTGGTATTTCCCAATAATGCCCTCCCTGGAGGGTATTATTGCTTACTTAAGTACACTGACTACCTGGTCCACCATTATTATTGTATCTTCATTCAAAAAAGGTGATCATCACAACCTAGCTTGTTTCAGACCAGTCATGTTATTAAGTAGCCCTTTAAAATGTATACACAATATATTCTGTGGCATTTGGAAACCTGGGAAAAACAAAATGCGATTATTTCAGACCTACAAGCTAGGTTTAGAGAATGGTATTCCAGAAGAGACCATATAATTACATTAAAGTACAGTACCTAGTAAATGCATATACTGGCAAAAATGGGAAAAATTATTTACTACGTTTACTGACCTAAGCAATGCATTTGACAGCATTGGTCATAGTATTATGTAGGAAATATTTACCATAAACAAGTTAGACTCAGGGCCTGATATTAGAAAAGTGGCAAGGTTTGCTGCACCCATTGCCCACGACCCCAGTGGTAAGAGATTCAGTCAGATAGAGCAATCGCACTATCTGACTGAATATATGTAGGCGTCGGTGCAGCACTAAGTCGAGTAGCGCTGCCCTGACATGGATCTGGGAAGTGCAGGGAATAGGGCTCTAGACCCGATAGCACCGGGAGTTCCTGGCGTGATATGCAATCAGCACCATGCAAATGAGCCTATTGGGCATGCAAGGCACTAAGGGGCCATATGCATGCCCATTATGGGGTCATTTGCATAGGAAGTGGTGGCAGGTTAGTGCTCCTCCTGTAACCAGCCCACCCACCCTGATCGCCTGTCCCTGTAACAGTGTAAAGATTCCCTGGTGTTCAGTGATCCCCCCTCCTCTGATTGCCAGCCCCAGTAGTTGTAAAACATTCCCTGGTATCCAGTCATCTCCCACCCCGCTGATCCCTGGCCATGGTAAATGTAAAATATTCCCTGGTGTCCAGTGGTCCACCCTACCCTTTGATCACTGTCCCTGTTATGTAGAGATCTGTATCTGGTGTCCAGTGGTACCCTCCCACCCTCCAATCCCTGGCTTCATATTACAGTAAATATTCTCTGGCACCTTGTGGCATGCCCCCAACCTCCAAGTACTATCCCCAGAAAACGTAATATTCCCTCTAATCTAGCAGCACCCCCAACCCACTGATCCTGATCCCCCTATGAGCAGAACCAGTCCCTGGTATCTAGTGGCTGCCCCACACCACTGGCACCGAGCAAAGCACTCTGCCACCTCTCTTACCAGTGTTGCCAGTGCCATGGATCCAATATGGTGACTGACACAGCCCTCCTCTCTCCACCTCAGCCAGCTGCCATACGGACTGATAGGAAACGCATGTCCTCTTTACTACTAGACAGTACGCACTTTCCCTTTAAAGTACAGAGGACGTGCACTTTCTGTCAGTCCATACAGTGGCCAGCCGAGGTGGTGAGAGGAGGGCTGTGCTGGTCACTATACTGGGTCTGTGGCACCGGCAAGGCCATAAAGTGGGTGGCAGGGTGCTTTGTTCCATGCCAGTGGTACATAGGGAGGCCAATAGACACCAGGGACCAGTTCTGCTTGTACAGGGATGGGGATCGGTGAGTAGTGCCACTAGATGCCAGGGAATATTACAAGTTATGGGGATGGAGCTTTTAGGTTGGGGATGCCACTAGACACCAGGGAATATTTACTATAATACAGGGTCATGGATCAGAGAGCAGGGGTTACCACTGGACACCAAGGACAGATCTCTACTTAACAGCGCTGGCAACTGGAGGGCAGGGAGGACCACTGGATACCAGGGAATATTTTACTTTTACTGGGGCCAGCAATTGGAGGATGGGGAACCGCTGGACACCAGGGAATACCATGGGACATGACGGATGGATCTCTACTTAATGGGGCCAAGCAATCAGAGGGTGGGGGGAGCACTGGACACCAGGGAGCAGGTGTGCTCCCCCGAGCATTAACATTTGTTGGCTGTAGTGGCTCCACTGGCTGCTAGGGTTGCCCAGAGTAAGTCGGGTTTCTTCTCTGTGAAAACTGTATAGCACAAGGTGGCCTGAGTTATTCCTTTTTCTCAGTGCTACCATTTTGAATATTGCACTGCACATGAATTTATGTCCCTTCCCCTCCCTTTGCCCACCATATACATTATTTTTTAGCATGTGTACTAACCCTTTAGCACGCGCAACTGCCCCTTTTGAATATTATGCTCAGGTGCAAACTCCTGGCAAATGGGGCACAATCCCTTTGCCCCCCAGGGAAAGTTTTGAATATCTGGCCCCAGGTTGTTATCAGTTGTCAAAATGCTCTACTCTTAATACCCCAGCAAAGGTTAGGTAATTGAAAGATGGGCAATTATCAAGGCCAATTTATATGTGGAAGGGAGTTAAACAAGGTTGCCTATTGGCTCCTTTCTTGTTCAATCAATACATTAACAGTATAGCTAATATGATAGTATATAAAGAGTACTCCAAAATGTATAGCTAACAGCAGGATACCTCTGCTGATTTACGCAGATGGCATGGTCATGCTGTCACTTACCTCTAGTCGATTACAAAATTATCTGAATGTGGTTTCAAAGAAGCTTTCCAACCTGAAACTAGATAGTAACATTAGGAAAAAAACTCTAACATTTAATTGGATGAAATATCTTAAAAATAAATGTTATATCAATGGTACAAAAATTGATAATGTTAAAAGCTATAAATATTTAGGGGTCATGTCCTTGTGACAGGGTTGAATAGGACCTGTCCCAGTTGTTATGGAGAGTTTGAATGCAGGAATCTGTTCTGTTCTTTCCTTTCCTGTCTCTTGTCTGTCTGGTTGCGCAACCACATTTTCTCGTGAGACCTAGGATTAGATCACCCCGACAGTCTGGCAATTCTTTGCCTCTCACTGTCTATCAGTCTCCCTTTGCTGTTTCTGTCTTTTCCTCCCTTACATATCTGCTGGTATAAAAATATATGCAAATCATTATGTGAAAACGTAACTGATACTGGGATCCCTTTATTTAGAAATTATATAGTGCTACTGTTGAAATGTATATAATTATAGTTTGAGATTATTGCAAAAAGCTATTGGGAACTCAAGGGGTTAACCTGAAAGCAGTTTTTAAGCCCTTTTTCAGAAGAACTATGGAGAAGGGGCCTCAGCTCTGAGACACTGTGTTTGTGCTGCACCTGCCTGACACTTACAAGAACATTGGAAATTTACAAGAACATTTTAGAAAAAACAGGATGATTGTTAAGGAGGGGGTTTGCAAGGACTTATAAAACAGAGCTGCAATTTCTTGCAAGGGACAGACAAAGATTGAAGGAAAACTCAGATAGATCTTCTCTGTTTATTTGACCTTTGTAAATAGACTGAACAAGTTTATTTCTTTATGTTACTGCTAGTACTAATAAACACTTTTTGCAAATTCTACAACTGCTCCTGGTTTTTCCTATGCATCCTGACCTGTGCCTGGATGACAGTCCTGTCACAATAACTGGGTTACACATTGGTACCAATTGGCAGGGGAGGTACTGGCACACACTAAACAGGAAAGGGACCGGGGGTAATCGTTTCTGATTACCTGAAGGTATCCATACAGAGTGAAAAGGCAGTTGGAAATGCTAGTAGAATGCTGGGGTGCATAGGGAGAAGTATCACCAGTAGGAGGAAGGAGGTATTATTATCACTGTACAGGTCACTGGTAAGACCACAGCTTGAAGTACTGTGTACAGTTCTAGATGCCCCTCCTACAGAAGGACAAAGATAAGGTGGAGGCAGTACAGAGGCAGGCAACCAAACAGTGCATGAACTGCAGCAAAAGCCCTATGAGTGGAGACTGAGAGAACTGAATATATACTCGCCGGAAGAAAGAAGGGAAAGGGGGGCATATGATAGAAACATTCAAGTATATAAAGGGTATTATAAGGCACAGGAAGGTAGCATTTGCTGCAGAAAGCAGACTCGAGGACAAGGGGTCGCACTATGAAGCTTGGGGGGAGGGCTCAGATGGGTTGTGAAGAAATACTTCTTCACAGAGAAGGTGGTGGAAGCCTGGAACAGCCTCCCAGCAGAGGTGGTAGGTGCCAAAACAGTTGCAGGATTCGAGCATGAATGGGAGAGATATAAGGAGACCTTGAAAGTAACACACAAGGGGTGGGGATGACCGGAGATCATGAAGGGTCTGCCGTAGCACAGTAGGCAGGGAAAATGCACAGACAAGATGGGCCAAAGGGTTTTTATCTGCCAACATCTTCTATGTTTCTATGTTACTTTTGCAAGTTCACTTGGGAACATAAGCAGAAGCCTGGTAAGGACAGAGGTCTGGGGTTATATTCTGTTTTAACTGAAATATTTGAATAGTTTTGTAAGTGAAATTAGTTCTGTGTGTTAAAAATTATTACCTTGAGTTAGAACTGTTACTTGGGCTGTGATATTGTAACTTTGGAGGCTTGGGAACAGTTGTTTGGCAGTGATAATCAGAGTGAAATTTAAATGTGTTGTTTGCCTGGTGTTAGGGGGAAGGGACATTAACTGGAATTACCTTGGCTTTCATTGTTCTCTTGGGAACATAAGCAGAAGGCTGGTAAGGACAGAGGTCTGGGGTTATATTCTGTTTTAACTGAAATATTTGAATAGTTTTGTAAGTGAAATTAGTTCTATGTGTTAAAAATTATTACCTTGAGTTAGAACTGTTACTTGGGCTGTGATATTGTAATTTTGGAGGCTTGGGAACAGTTGTTTGGCAGTGATAATTAGAGTGAAATTTAAATGTGTTGTTTGCCTGGTGTTAGGGGGAAGGGACATTAACTGGAATTACCTTGTCTTTAACAGGAATTACCTTAGCTTTCACGTTCACTTGGGAACATAAGCAGAAGGCTGGTAAGGACAGAGGTCTGGGGTTATATTCTGTTTTAACTGAAATATTTGAATAGTTTTGTAAGTGAAATTAGTTCTATGTGTTAAAAATTATTACGAGTTAGAACTGTTACTTGGGCTGTGACATTGTAACTTTGGAGGCTTGGGAACAGTTGTTTGGCAGTGATAATTAGAGTGAAATTTAAATGTCTTGTTTGCCTGGTGTTGATAAGAGCCCTTCCACCCACCCTGTTTTGTAGGCTTTCTTAAATTCTGAAAAGCCACTGGGGGTAGGGATTGAAGGGCTGAGAATTTCTGTTTGGGACTGAAATTTGAAGCAACAGGAGCTGGTGGGCATGTGACATCATACGGTACCTGATGTCTGCATACATACACTGTTAGTGGGACTAAACACACACTGGACTGTGTGTTTTTGTGAGACTTGGGAACTTTATTGGTGGGGTTGAAATTGGGTTTGTAAATACCTGCAGTCAGTATAGAGAGAAACTGTATTCCAGGGGAAAGGGACTAAGAAAAGGGGGTGTGCCATTATAAACAGAGGGGGATAAACAGGGTGGCCATATTCCACCATGGCAGGCATCTTTGGAAGGGTTGTAGGCTGCACAGGCTGTGGGATGGCAATAATTCTCAATTGGGCCTGGAGAGAGGGAGGCTGCCCACTCTGTAGACAGCTATCTTGTATCAGGAGTGTGGTATATTGGTTAAGGAGTAAGCTGGGGGAGCTGGGGGGGTGTCCAAGGATAAGAGGTGTGGATATGGGCAGCAGAAGGGTGGGGCTGAGGGGAGGCTGGGGCAATGCTCTGAAATACAGGATGTTATGTTACAGCAAGCAGGAGGGGGGATATTAGGGACAGAGGACCCTTAGATAGGGATGTTGACGTTAAGGGGAAAGCATATGGGGTGAACATTCTGAATACAAAGAGAGTGGAGGGGGAAGAGTCAGAAAGGGCTGTTATGCGGAAGCCTAAAACAGCAGACTGTGGGAAGGGAGCTCCTAAGGTGAACAGAGCAACAGGGGAAGAAGAGGGGCAGTTTAGAGGTGCAGTCAGGGGAAACTCGGGTTACTTGATGGAGGCTGACACAATAAATTTGAGCTACTAAGCAACCTAGAGGGGGAGGAAGGGGTTGGTGGAAATGAGGAAACTTATACAGAGGCCGGGGGGAGGGAGTCAGATACCCATAGGGCATCACAGACTGGCAATGGAAAGGATAGAAATAGTCCCAGAGGGAGAAGGGGAAACATAAATGTTAAGCAATGGGGAGATGCAACATATTGCAGACATGAGGAGGAGAGCATGATTGGAGAGAAACTGGGAGACAAAGAGGTGGAGCAGAGCCCCTTCAGCAGGGGGTCAGTACCAAGGATGGGGCCTTAGCTAAAGGGACCCCAGAGAGCCTCTGGAGGCAGGGGTACTATTACAAGGGAGGAGGATGGCGTGTGGGGAAGGGAAACCATCAGGGCCAGGATAAATGGCCTGGATAAGAGAGGGTTAAGGGACACCTATTCAGAGGGGTTTGAGTTAGTGGGCAAAATAACGAGGGAGGCAGAAAGGGAGGGTGACAAGGGGTCTCTAATAAGGCAGGAAGACTCCCATGGAATTGAGATCATGAATAAAGGGGAGGAAGGGGGGCTGAGAGGGCATAGTGGAGGTAACCATAAGGATGATGGCGGTGTTAAGGTTCTGTTACTGGGAGACTCGAAGATTAGGGGTATCCAGTGGGAGGGAAAGGGGGGTGGATGCCATAGCCAGGTGAAGGTAGTGAGTATCTCTGGGCTGACAGTGCACAGAGCAAAGTTCATGGTGTATGAAATGGTTAGGGATTGTGGAGGGAAACCGGATTTCCTGGTGCATTTAGGAACTAATGATCTAGAGGGAAATAGCATTTGGAAATCCAAGCAAGGTTCCAAGAACTTGCCAGAGTCTGTCGGGATAATGGATGCAACATTTCCTTTTCGGAGATATTGCCAGTACCAAAGGCCTCAGTGGAGAAAAAAATGAAGCTCACAGAGGTTAATGACTGGCTCAGGAAGTGGGGTGAAGAGAGTGGGTTGGGGGTGTTAGGGAACTGGAATGGAGTTTGGGAGGATAGGGACTATATGCCAAGGACAGGCTTCATCTTGCCCCATTAGGGAAGGAAGTCCTTAAACAGGGATGGCTGACTACATTCAAGAAAGGTGGGGTTTAAACTTGTGAGGGGAGGGATAAGGAGGGCTGACCAGAAGCCTCTCCTACAGATGAGGGAGTAGCCTCAAGCCCAAGGGGGAGGGAAACAGACTGGGGGTGGAGGTTTCAGGAGGAGCAGAGGAGGATGGCAGTATAAGGAATCTGGGTGGGGTTAGACAAAGAGGATCAGGGATAAGGGGTGGGGTTGGTGTTAGTAAATGTCAGGAGCTTGGAAAGAAGTTGCCAGAGTTCCAGGCCATGCTGTTCGAGTGGGGGTGGATGTGGGCGGTCATGGAGACGTGGCAACAAAAACCATGACTGGGACCTAAACATACGGGGTACACTATGCTTAGGAAGGATAGAAAGGAGGGGTGGAGTGCTATGTTCATTAGAGATGACAGAAATTGCTAGGGTAGAAGAGGCAGGGAAACATGGAGGCCTTATGGGTCACCTTACAAATCCCTAGCAGGAGATAAGGTCAAGCTGGGTGTAGTATATAGGCCCCTGGGATGAGTGATGTTCTAGAGGATGGTTTGCTGGACAACATCATTGCCCTGTGTGGACCAAAAGGGAAGGAGTGGTGTTGATGGGGACCTTATATGCCAGGTACAAACTGGGGAACCATGTCCTAGGTGGCCAAGGAGCAGAGGCTGCTGAACGGCTTCCAGGATGTGTTCTTAACACAGCATGTGATGGAGCCCACAAGGAGGGGCATGTCCTGGATGTGGTTCTGGCAGATGGGATCTAGTAAGGGACCTGGTTGTACAGGACCCCTGACTGGGAGTGACCACAATACTGTCTGGTTTCAAATAAGCATGGGAGGAGGGGGTGAGATCTAGGACACTGGCAGTGGACTTCAGGGGGGCAGACTTTGAGGGCATGGGAAATATTCTCAAGGATCACTTGAAGGGGATTGCATCAATGACAAGTGTGGAAAGGAGATGGGAGGTCATAAAACCGGGACTTCATGAGGCAGTCAGGATCTGCGCTAAGTTGAAACGTAAGGGAGCAAGGTCACATAAACCATGCTGGTGGTCCAGTGAGGTACAGGCAGCAGTCAGAGAAAAGAAGGCGGCCTACAAAAAATATAAAACAACAAGAGGGGATAGGATGTACCATCTTGCATCTAGAAAAGTCACCATTATGGTGAGGGAGCAAAGTCCAGTAAAAGCAGCGGCTGGTACAGGGATACAAGGAGGGAAAAGGGGTTCTTCCGGTACATTGGGGAGTGGAGAAAACTAAGGGCCATCTCAGCAGATTGAGATCAGAAGGAGGGTGGGTGGAAGAGGCGAGGGACCATGCAGAGGTATTTAACGAGTACTTTGCCTCTGTGTTCACTAGTGAGGGGGATGGGATATCTACAAAGCAAGGCATGAAGGGGATAGAAGTGACAGTGAGTGGGATCGGGGAGCAACAGAAATGGAGCAAGAGGGAGGGAGAGGTACCCCAGGGGTGTCACATCTGGATAAGGATAAAAAGGCCAGTAAGGTGGAGGGGATGGATGATGCTATCTCCACCAAAAGGGTGTGGTTAGCCCTCAAGGCCCTAAAGAAAGACAAATCTCCTGGGCCGGATGGCATTCATCCAAGAGTACTATGGGAATTGGTGGACATACTGGCTGCACCCCTGGCGGAGCTCTTCAACAGGTCACTTGAGATGGGGAGGGTACCTAGGGATTGGCGAGAGGCACATGTGGTGCCAATCCATAAAGGGGGGGTCAAGGGAAGTACCAGGTAACTATAGACACATCAGTTTGACCTCGGTGGTGGGAAAATTAATGGAGAGTATACTAAAGGAACGATTGGGGATGTACTTGGAGGAGGTGGGAGATCTGGATAGTCGGCAACATGGGTTTTGTGCCAGGTAGATCATGTCAAACCAATCTTGTGGAGTTCTGCGAATGGGTAACATCAGAACTGGACAGGGAAAGCCTGTGGATGTATTATTCTTGGACTTCAGCAAGGCGTTGACTCTGTCCCCACAATGGTCTGGTGGAGAAACTGATGGGGTTAGGAGGCAGGCCCTTTGATGGTCAGATGGATTGAAAACTGGCTAGCTGAACGCACCCAGAGAGTAGTGGTCTGTGGGAGCCTCGAACCCCAGAGAGGTTGGTAGTGGGGTACCGGTGAGGCTCAGTCCTGGGTCCAATCCTGTTTAATGCAACTATATCGGACATCAGGAGGGTATAGGGTGTGAAATGAGTCTCTTCACGGATGACTCCAAGATGGGAGCAGTAGTTGAGGGAGAAGAGGGGAGGTTGGCCCTACAAGGGGACCTGGACACCCTGGAAAGCTGGGCTCACACATGGAAATTAAATTTCAATATCACTAAGTGCAAGGTGTTGCATCTTGGTTGGGGAAACCCTAAACACAGGTACACCCTGGGAGGGGAGGCACTGGAGGCCTCAATAGGGGAAAAAGACCTAGGGGTCATGGTGGATGCATGTCTGAATAACTCTGAGCAGTGCAGGAGAGCGGCTAGCAAGGCAAACAGGATGTTGGGATGCATCGTAAGGGGATCACCTCTAGGAGCAAGGAAGTGATTCTGCCACTGTACAATGGACTGGTTAGACCACACCTTGAGTACTGTGTACAGTACTGGAGACCACACTTGAAGAGGGACATACAGCTCCTGGAGAGGGTACAGAGGAGGGCAACTCAAGATGATACGAGGGCTAGGATTTGACGCTTGAGGACAGACTTGAGGAGCTCTGCCTGTTTTCATTGGAGGAGAGGAGAGACAGGGGGGACATGACTGAGGTCTTCAAGTATCTCAAGGGAATAAATAGGGTAAACATGGAGGGGATCTTTAGACAAAAGCAGGGAGGTATCACCAGAGGGCATGGTTTGAAGTTGGAAGGTGGAAGGGTGAGGGGAAAGAGGAGGAGGTTTTTCACTGAGAGGGTAGTGGACCCTTGGAATGCACTGCCTGGCGAGCTGGTTCAGAGATCCACAGTGGAGGGCTTCAAGAGAGGGTGGGACAGACACAGAAAGTGGATGTATCAGATGATGGCCTGTCCTAGGGGGGTGGGGATGGATGATAGGGGTTTCTGGAGCACAAGGGATGGTAGGGCCTTGGCACCCAACTAAGGATCTAAGGTTTGAGCAGACTCGATAGACCATAAGGCCTAATCTGCTGGCAAATAGTAAGTCAAGCCAAATGAGACAGAGCAATGATATCTTGAAATGTTGTAATTCCTAAGCAAGAAATTAATTTGACTTTGTTAAATATCAACAGTGTAAGCCTAAAGTCAAGTCTTCAATTCTGTATGCCTCTGAAATTTAGGGGGTAGAAGACAATTAAGAATGTTTGGAGAGCCTACAAAATCTGTTCATAAAGAGGATCCTGATGTACCAAATTTTGTTCATGGGGCCCACGTAAGGGCAGAGGTTGGCCTGTTGTCCTTCACAACTTCCAATCTAGTAAGTGCTGTTTGTTTTCTGAGGAGAATAACGCTAATGGGAACTGATAGATGGCTGAGGGTAATTCTCTTTGAAACATTTGGTACATGCAGTATCACAGGCAATGTTACTGGATGGGGAGGTAATATTAAAAACAAAATTAAGCAAATTAACATTGATACTAACATTGGGTGAACTGGAACCAACCCAGTATTGATCATCTCCATTCAGTATATCAGTTGAAAGAATTACAGACACTGCCTGGCAATTAGATATTGCAAGAATTAATGACTAAGGGGCATTTACCATCTATAAGAGCATTAAATACCTGTGGGGCTCAGAATTTTACTTAAAATTCAACAGAAGAGTACACCACAGGAGAAAACTGGCTTGGCTCCATCTACAAATGTTTCCATTGATGAAGAATAACTTGCATCATAAAAGACAAGTTCATTATTCTTGTGGAGTGGTAAGTTCACATACTGATTTTCCAGTTCATTATATCTTACAATATCCCAAGCTAGCTACTGTCAGAATGAAATAGACTGAGACACTTTTTTTTATTTAAAAAAACGCAGTACTCAGAGTTGTAATAACTTCATTTTTTATTGCAATCTGCTAAAGAAACTTATTTTTGGTATTGCTTCATTTTCACTCTATGCATGGAGATTAAATGACATGCTGCTATGTTCTCAGTTCTCACAATTTGTACATACAATGTCTATATTCTAAATCATTTTAAGATATATATGAAATGTTGAGTATTTACATGATGTACTAATGACCTTTGTGTTTGGCATGATGTCTATGGGTAATGCCTTTTAATAAAATTCTGAAATCTCAGTAATAACAAGAACACTGGAACAGTGAAGCAAGACCCACAGCCTAAACTGGTCAGGTTTAGGGAGTAGACACCTGATGCTAAGGTAAAAGACACTCAGCCCTTTGAAAGGGGAGAGGGAGGCAGACCAACCTTGAGTTTCACATCACCAGACAGTAAAAGCAGAAGGATGATGAGAAGCAGGAGGGAACATGATTTACTATGAAAAGTCCACAACATTTTGCAAAAAATTGTGATTTAAGTTATTTCCATCTAATTTAAAACATATTTTTTCAAAATTGCACTGCATTTGGTGTGAGGAGTTTACCGAGGTTCATACAAAAGTGTACCAAGTTGCAAATCTTTATCATAATTATGTAAACTGCTGAATTTTAAGCCCCTAAAACTTTAAAACTAGAGAACAGAATATCACCAATTTTGTTAGGTTCATTTACCCTACATATTAGGCTTTGTGGCCACTCCCATGTCCCAACAGCAAAGCATCATGCTGTCATGCAGATAACCCTAGTTCAGAAGCAAGCGCAGGATGTCATGTTAGGAGGCAGACCATGGCCAAGAAAGCTGGCACTCAGCAGTGCATCTCAATCTGGGAGGGTTGGCGCTGTGTTCCACCAAAACAGTGACTCGGCAGCTGGGCTGCTTCTGTTGCACGGAAAGCTGAGGCTGTGTGAGGCTGACAGAGGCACCGTCCCCACCAGGGGAAATGGGAAGGGGAAAATACGGAAGAAAACCCAGTAGCCATCTGAATGATAGCTGGGTTCAGCCTCATCAGAGTATATCCCTATGAACAGAGTATCTCCCTGAGGGAAAAGCTGCCGACTGGGAGAAATACCAGTATGAAAAAACAGGAGGCCGTGTGTGTCAGATCTCTAATCTCTTGCTCAGAAGCTAGTCAAGTCATAAGCAGCCAAAGATTCCAAAATAACATCAGTAATGAAAGTTGAATTTCATGAGCTTCTCTGAAATTGTGGGATTTTGTGATACTTTTGTCAAAGCCATAGCCATACATTTTAACCAGCCATACATTTGAGCAGCCATTGTAGAGGAAGAAAAGGCTGGGAAAAGTGGCCATAAGGTGGCATTTATGATAGGTTCCATAGTAAAACAATTGGGGTGCCAAAAAAATGTTAGGTTGCTATCTTGAGTGATGAACCATGAAGACCAGTCATTGACATTACTGTGCACTAGCCTTTCTTCTTGCAATATACCAGCTAATCACTAGAGCTCACTGACTACCTGACTTGTGGGAGCACATGCATGTGCAGCATTGGTTCTTTACAGTGCCATCTGCTGACTGTTAAAAAAACCCTGTAGATGACAATGTGTATTTCTACCATTTGAAAACAGTGGCACCAAGTGATGCCAAGCATTACAATGAGTTGTGACGTATGACATTGTGACAGAAGCTTCTGGATACTTTTTGTTATGGTGGCGCATGATGCTGGTTATCACTGTCACGAGAGTGTTGGAGGGGCATGTAAGGCCATGATGCTAGTGCATGTAAGGTGATTCAGTGGTGATAAGTGCTTTGAGAAAGTTACATTCCATAAGAATTCTAGAGGCAGCATTACCTATTATGCATCCATGAATTTTTGAGCAAATGTTGCCAATTAGTAATTTCTAAAGTATCTACAATAAATCATAACCTACAAAATCACATTTATCCTGCTTAATTAAATTCCAGGACAAATTTACTTTGCATGCCAACTTTTGAGTGTATACCTGTAATAGCAGTGGGGCTATACATATCAATATATTTTGAAAATGTTCATACAATTTAACAAATAATTAAATTGTGAAATTGTGAACTCCTGTAACTTACAATTTAAATAAAGGAAATTTCTGGCATAGTAGTACTTCTATATCCCAGTACCTATGTTAGTGAGCTGATTTTTGATAAAGTATCCTTTAGATTACACTGTTGTTAGTGAAGGATCGTAGCTGGCCTGCAGCCACCACCACCAGCCAATCCTTTACAGCTTCCTAGGCTAAGTCAGCTCGTTTCGTGTAGGTGAGCATGTGACAGGATAGAAGTTGTATACAGTATAAGATGTGTAAAGCGTGATGAAGTTGTAGCATCTGAGAGAGAATGAAAGCCACCGCTTCACTAATAGGGCCCCATCTGTATAGTGGTGGCTTCATTCTCTCTAGATTGCTTACAGCTTCTGAAACAGCTTTTAAAAAATGCCCCATAGACTTGAATAGGGCTTGCCCCACGCTCTCCCTGCTCGCATGTCACAAAAATACCAAGCGTGGGGGTGGGGCTGATGACTTAGGAAGCTGGAAGGGATCGGCTGGTGGTGGCTATGGAGCCAGCTATGATCCCTTCACTAACTTAACAGTGTGAGTACAAAAATGTACTTTGATCAAAAATCAGCTCAAGCTGGCACAAGGTACTGGGATATGAAGCCCAATACCTTATGCCATTTGATCGGAAAGTCTCTTTTTTTTTTTTTTGGTCTCCAACTCTGGAGAACTCCTTCCAGCATCCACGGGCTACCCACCCCTACCTTCCGCCATGACCATTCCCCTCTCTCCGTGCCACCGAGCACCACCTCCAGGTCTGAACCCTCCGGAGGTAGGGCCGGCCCATCCACCCGGGATGCTCTATCTTGAAGGGCAAGGTGCCCGTGCTTTTGAAATGAGAAGAGATGGTCTGATTTGAAGTGTGTGGGCGTGAAGGCATGGGCGCCTTTCATCTATCCCCAGGTGGAGGGTTTTGATTCTTTCTTTCCCTTCCCATCCTTCCGGAGCATGGCTAGCAAGGCAACGTAATGCCGTGACTCCGCCCACCACTAGCGTTTCACCGTGCTGCTCATCGGCGCACCCCTGGCTACCACCAGAGGTTGCTCAGTAAGTAAGCAGCACCCCCTCCCTCCCCAGGAAGAGAGAGCAGTCCTCCGGATGCTCGATCCCTTCCCCCCCTGCTGACCCCCGGCAACTCCTGGCTCATTCCCTAAACCCGGTCACCGGCGTATGCTGACAGGTATTTAACGCTTCAACCCTCAGCACCATCGGCTTGGCTCGAAAGTCACTTAACCAACTGCCTCACAATTCAGCAGTTTTTAAGACTTTTCCAAGAAAGTATGCATATATTTTCAATGGTCTAGCTCCAAAGGTGGCTAAATTGTAGACAGAGAAATATTTTCAGAGAAATTTTCACATGAATAATAAATTGCTAGATTTGAGTCCCTATAACTCCTTCATACTTCATCCAAATGTCATGAAACCTGGCATCCTCTTAGGGCCTATTCCAGACAGTAGGCATGACACATTTCAGGTCTTGAGCTAGAAGAATGACTGAGTTATGACCAGTTAAAGAAATTTGGAAAATTCTGCAAAAGTTCATGAAATTAGCAGAATTTCACAAAACTTCCACAAAGTCAGAATTTGTTAATTTGTCCCAGCCCTAATAGCCCACAGTAGCACATCTCAATGGGATACAGTTTGTAGAGGCATAGTTAACAGGGCTACACACTTAGTGACACAGCTCACAAAGGCATATCTCACAGGAGCATTGCTTACGCTGGAATAGCTTACAGTGGTATATTATGCAGTGACCCAGATCACTAACATACCTCTCAACTGCTGTGAATTTGGCAAAGCGCTATGAATTTTACACTCAAATTTACCCTTGCTCCACATAGGTTTACTGATGTTCCTCAGAAGTTTAGAACTACTTCTGGGCACACAAACTATTAAAACATTGAACTAACTTGATAGAAACATTCCTTAACCCTAAACATATGCAGCCCACTATTCTTCAACATATTATTCTTTAATATAAGAAAGTGCTACATGCTCTGGTTAGTTGCTCTGAATTCTGAAGGCCAGTCCTATGATTTTCAATGTGGAGAGGTTGAGAGGTATGCTCACTGGGGCATAGTTTGCAGTAACACAGCTCCCTGAGGTATAGCTTACAGTGGCATACCCTGCAGTGGCACAGCTCACTGTGGTTTAGTATTCAGTGGCACAGTTCACAGAGACATAGGTCACAGTGGCATACTTTACAGTAGCAGAGCTGACAGGAGCATACTTTGCATTTGCACAGCTCACATAGGAATAGTTTGCAGTGACATAGCTCACAGGAGCACAGATCACGGGAGCATAGCTCAGAGGCATAGTAGAGAGGGTTATTTAACATGCTGAACCTCATGTGTTTGGCATACATAGGATAATGAAGAAACAGTCAGTTGTTTTTTTCCCATTGGAAATGTATATACTCACCAGGAGGGTCAGCACTATGTACTGGAAGTGTTCTCGGAAATCCACAGCATGCGTACAAAATAGGATAAAGTTGCTCTGCTCAAGCTGATGGAGAGACAAGAAGACATATACTGTGAGTCTAACAACAAAACTGTCATAATGATACACAAAAACAGCAGCAGACGAACCATTTCGTGGCTACAAGGTGTTAGACTGTGTAAAACTAATATGATTAATTAAGTAGGAACCTATAGGTCAGTTAAACTGTGTTGCGGTAAACCACATTTTTCTTCAAACAATGCATGGATTTGGCCACCGCAGAAATAAATATACTATGCTCCTTCCCGTGCCTATTTATTCTGTACATCCTTTACTGGATAGGCCTAGTTGTAACCAGGAGCCTCACAGCTACCTGCAGTGGGTGTGCTCTGGATGGTGGTTTGTTCTTGTGGTCAGTATGAGTGCCTCCTTGTACATTGCTGGGGAGGGTGCTGAACTACAAAACTGAGCAGCATTGGCACCCTATGGGCACATAGTACTGATTGTATGTATCACTTACTGCTTTGTTATCTCAACTGCTTGTAACATGTATTGCCTCTCTTTCCCCTCCTCCGGGTCATGCCTGGAAACAAGCTTCAGCTCAGTGTGTGCCTTTCCCAGTTACCAATTTTTAAACAACACAATCAATAAATAAATATGGTGCCAGCCCTGTGCAGAAGTGTACCAACAAAGATGTACATAATTCTAGGCAGCAACAGAACCCAGCATGGAGATGTCATTTGTCTTTCTGTAGTTCAGTTCTCTCAGCTGTAAAATTGAGAAGCAAGTCCCTGCTATTAATGAGACATACTGTATGTACTTTGTAGTCTCAGGACTGAATGTCATCATAACATCATGGTGCTGTATCAACTACAGGATAATAACAATGATGATTTGGTTTGAAATCACATACATTTCCAGTGTACAATTAGGCCATCTTAATTAAGAGATAAATAACCTTGAACATATCCACCTCAGTGGACCTATGTGCACCTAAATAAGTGTACATGAATGGCAGTCACAGGATTTAGAGAAACTGAAAAAATAGAATGGACACCTAGAGAATTTCCAAGCTGCTATTAATATCCCATTGTCTACGTAACCACATGATTATCTACTGGGGTTGTGCTGCTGTGCCGATCACCCCGGTTCGGGAGTGGACTTGAGGTGCTATAACTCAGGTGGCTAGACTGGGCAAGCACTGCTACTGGCAGTGATCCCCAGTCTTGGGAGGGATGGCATGGTGATCCAACATTGCAGCGACTCCTGTGAAGGACAAGGAATCTTGATCCCTTGCTTTGGGGACTGCTGTATGTGTGTGAGGCATCTTTCAGGAGCTGCATCCAGTGTTGGTCAGGGATAACCAAGGGGAGAAAACCAGAAAACTGCAGTGCCATCTACATGATGGTGTCACTCCCAGACCCTGCACCACGGTGACACCCACTGAGAGGACAACAGGGATAGTGGTTGATGGGCCTGGGTGGCTGCTGGGAATTAACACCAACCTGAAGGCTGGGTGGATGGCACGTCGCTGGACAAAAAAACTACATGTACATGAAAAAAAGATCCTGTGAGAAATGATGCCTTCTGTTGCACACAAGATAAGTGAGAAAAATAACCCAGTTTATGTTACATTAGCCTATATTTGTGCCACGTTTATGTTGGGAGCCAAATAGGGTGGGAATCCTTTTTTTGTTTTTTTGTACTTTAAAAAGCTTTGAGAAATTTGAGCAACTAATGGATACAAAGGTATGTTGTTCCCTTTATATATTTAAGTTGGCACATGAGATTTTGGGAGGTTTTCTCCATTGATTCTGAAGAAACACTGAGACTGACGGTTTTGTCCATCCCGCACCACTTGGGGCTGTCCTTAGGGACCACCGATATCTGATGTCACCACGGGATGATGCCATGATGTTTCGGCATGTGTGTAGTGTACCACTGCTTTGTAGAGAGCCAGACCATGTGCTTGCATGGCGTACTACTATTGTATCCATCACTGAGAGTGGTAGCTCCCACTGTTACTGGCTGCAGGAGATCTACATGAATGCTGTTTAAGGGTATATTTTTCTGCACATTGTTTGAAACAAACAAGACTGAGCATACATATATCTAATCTTGTACACCACATTGTTTGTGGCTTATTACGAGCTGTTAAATTTATAGGACCATTTTCCCTTAAAAAGTCACACTTCTACAGTGGCAAAATACTGGGAGGTTATAAATCGCCTGCGATACAGACAAACATATGAACAAGCCAGCAGAAACAGGCCATTAAGGTCTATCAAGTCTGCTCAATTGGGCAGCACGCAGTTTATTCTGCTGTAGCTGCCCCACACCCATGCCTTTCCTTCCTAGATTTATCTTCCCCCACCCTCCCCTACCAAATGGAATGCTTTGCCCAGTGAATAAACTTTGGAGAGTTTTTATGATACTTAAGTCTCACCGCATTGTTTGGAGTCTGTGGTGATGTGCTCCGAGTGTCCAGTATCCTGCCCCTGACAAGAGACCTTTACCAAGTCAAGACTGAAGTACAACAAGCTGCAGAAGAGGCTGCTTGTGAGCTTTGCAGTACTTTCACAGCTCATACTTCAACAGTGCCTTCTGGGCTCTCGTCCTACACACATTGTACAGTGTTTTTCATTGCATTAAAGCAGTAGAGAGTGAAAAGAGGGAGGGAAAACAAACAGGATCACAGGAGGAAAACTGACTGATGAACAAGAACCAACCCAAAATAAGAGAGGGAACTGCAGCTTGTAGGAAGTTTATCAATTTTTGGAGTCTGAGTAACAGAATTAAAGAGCTCCAGGCACTGGTTGCCGAGGTGGGACCACACAAAATAGCAATGAATGAGCCATGGGCAATACAAAATCATGACTGGACATCACTATTCCAGGCTACAGTCTGTTCCAAGAAAACAGAGGTGCAGGTAGAGGAGAAGTAACTATATGTCATACCTCAAACAGCACAGAAGTAATGGAAATCAGGGGCCCAGGTGATCAGGTCAAAGTAGAAACAATGTGGATACAACTTGAAGTCAGGACAGGCAGACATCTGGCATGGGGATAGCCTACAGACCACCAAACCAGAGAGAGAGAGAGATGAAGAAGGTAGAGAATTAGGGAAAGCACTCTTTACTGCAGTACTGCAGTGGGTAATGCATTCTGTTAGGGGTCCTCATCAAGCCTGATGTTGACTGGTAACAGCTAACAGCCTGCAGGTCTAGGAGACAAACTCTAGTGGAAGAAATACAGAAAGGCTTCTATATGCAATGGGTCAAGGAACCCATAAGGGAAGGGGCCATACTTGGCCTGGTTTTATCAAATCAGGCTTTGATAAGGCAGGAGGAGATGAGGGAACCACCGGGATCAAGTGACCATAGCATGGTCTGGTTCTCCCTTGCCTTAGAAAAACACAGTCTGACATCTAAAACTACAGTTTTGGATTTCAAAAGGGAGGATTCTGAGGCTATTAGGGAATACCCATGAGACAAGCTAAATGGAGTGGAAGAGACAGAAATGGTGGAAGAATTGTGTGAATACAGTATGTTTGGGCAACATGCTGGAAGTATCTAAAACTTGCATAAAACAGGTGGGTCAAGCAAGGGGTACCTGGTCAGAAATGAAAATTACATACCTACTGTAATTCTTGATCTTCTTGGATGAAGTCTGCACCACTCATTCACATTAATGAGACTGTCCCAGAGGCACTAGGACCCAGCGGGATCCAAAAATCTTCAGGAGGGCCGGGGCCTAGGTAGGGCCACAAGAAAGCAGCACCGCAAGCCTGGCTCGCACTGTATAGACTACCTCGACGTCGATCCTCCAACCACATCAGTACCTTTTTTACCAACGAGGTGCAACGTAAACTCACTTAGTGAAACTAACCTATGTCGGACATAAGATAGTCCAAATGACCCATATAAGAAGGGTCAACCCAACAGAGTCTTCCCAGCCCAAACAACGAGGGGGTGAAGACCAAAAACAGATAAGTGAGTTTGGGGGATGGAGGGTGGGCATGTAAATGAGTGTTCGAGACTTCATCCAAGAAGATCAAGAATTATGGTAGGTACATAATTTTCATATCTTCCTGGACATACAGTCTCCACCACTCATTCACACTAATGGGAGAGTACCAAGCTGAAATAATCCCCCGAGAAGGGCAGCAGGAGAGAGGAGCTCACTTAGGACAGAAGTCCATTAAGGATTGTCCTGCCGAAGGATTAAAGCTGTCTGGTGTGGATATCAAAAGTGCAGTGTTTCACAAAAGTGTGCACCAAGCTTCAAGTAGCTGCATTGCAGATGTCTGCAATGGGCACATTCTGTATTTCTGCCAGAGATGCCGTGACTGCCCTGATAGAATGAGCGTATACTCTGCCTTCCAGCTTAACCTGTGCCATGGAGTAGCATTGGTGAAGACATGCCACTAGCCATGCTGAAATACAACTGATCACAACAGGCTGACCTAGCCGGGCCAAGCTGAAAGAGACAAAGTTGTTCAGATCAGCGGATCTCTTTGGTTCTGTCTAAGTAGAACCGCAAAACCTTTTTAATGTCCAGAGAATGCAGGGTAAGCTCCCCTTCATTCTGGAAATTTGCAAAGTAGGTCGGAAGAATCAAGGGCTAGTTCAGATGGAATTCTAAGACTACTTTAGGGAGAAACATAGGGTGAGTTCGAAGAACTACCTTGTCTTTGTGAAATATAGTACATGGGGGATCTGTGACCAATGCATGTATTTCAAAGACTCTGCGAGTGGAGGTAATAGCTACAAGGAAGACGGTCTTCCAGGTCAGGAACTTCAGCTCACAAGTTGCTAGGGGCATGAAAGATCTACAGGTGAGCATGTCTAGCACAAGGTTGATGTCCCACAAGGCTACCGGTCTTCTGACTGGTGGCCTAGTGTGAAGTATACCCTTAAAGAACCTCTTAATCAGAGGTAACTGAGCCAGAGACATGGAATGCACAGGCTCGTGGAATGCTGAGATTGTGCAAAGGTGAACCTTCATGGTTGAGTATTGCAGTCCTGTAGCACACAAAAAAACATGGAGGGGTCAGCAAAAATTTAACCTTTTTTAATATTAGCAGCAATAAATATGAACATAGCAAGAAAACACGCAATAAATGGCAACAATCTCACCCAGAGTATCAGTGGAAGTGCAGATGTAGAGTAAAAACTGTAGTGCTATGCTGCCAGATGTAATAAGGTCTCTTAGTAAGTGTAAATTCACAGAGTCGGCGTAATAGTGCATACGAAAAAACAGCATTGTGTTTATATCCAGGCTTCACACACCTACATAGAAACAGATTGCCCTCATCCATAAGAGTCGATTCTAGGTGGATATTTAACCAAAACACACGCAAAAAAGCCAAATGAAGGCATAAACACTTAAAACTTGTGTCGCAACAGCGACCCATGGCATGCATGTACTTCCAGGTATGCTTACGTAGTGACCATATCGCGGTCTTCTTCAGAGCAAACTAGTTACAGCAAAGAGCCCCTTTTTAAACCTGAGAGACTACCCAGATTTAAAGCTTCAGTATCCATAAGACAAAACAGTGCACCAGAGGCAAGTGATCATGCACAGAACAACAAGTGCATAGTAAAACCCAAAACATGCAAACAATACAACACGAATGTCTGCTATTTATTTCGTTTTGTTGGCTTCTGTGGAATTCATTTTTTCTTAAATACCTGTACACCGTGTTGTATTGTTTGCATGTTTTGGGTTTTACTATGCACTTGTTGTTCTATGCATGATCACTTGCTTCTGGTGCACTGTTTTGTCTTATGGATACTACAGCTTTAAATCTGGGTAGTCCCTCAGCTTTAAAAAGGGGCTCATCACTGTAACTAGTATGCTATTACATTCCTAGGATCTCTTCCTTTACCCAGTCATAATTATTGGTATCTAGTGCTATCATATAGCTGTACACCAGCTGGGCACATTCAGATAAGTGTGGTGCCAGTCTTATCACCCATTGATCTCTAGGCAAGGTACAGGTTTGAGCAATCTGCTCAAAGGTGGTCAAGTACACCTCAATGTCATCTGCCTCAGTGAGTTTGGTCAATTTGATGTCCTGAGGGATATTTCTGTCAGGCTACCCTGGGTTCATTGCTTCATTTCCCTCTCAGGTCCTCGTACAGGGACGTTACTGTTGTGACCTCCAAGCATATGTAAAACAGGTTGTGTTTATCATTGTTGGATTTAGTATGTAATAGCACTATGTCATAAAATACCTTGATGTATATACCTTATGTTTATGAAGCTTGTAAATGTTGAAAATATCATGGCTCTAGGTGTTTTTGATAAAGGTAAAATGTACTAGGTGACTATTATAGAAATTAAGTTAGTTGTGCTATTTAAAATGCATGTAAATTGCTGTAAACTGAACAAGTCTGAAATGTCATGTTGATTTTTTTTTAATCTTTGGTAACCAGGTAAGGCCCACTAGGTACAAGTGCCTGTTTTCATGGGTGACCTGGGAGCATTGGGCAGTTAAGTGACTTGCTCAGAGTCACACAGTATGCAAGTGGAGGTTGTAAGAATCAAACCAAGGTCTGGTCTGCTGGATGTACCAAGCTCATTCACAGCTCGTTACTCTAGCCTCTAGGTTATACTGCCATTCATTTGCATATATCCCATGATGCTTTACATTATGGAAGTATGCATGATGTTGTATTTCTTTGAAACTTGATTTGTTGCCAATGCCCTTTGGGGTAACCCTTTTTTCTTTGTTTCTGCACTGAGGTGCTTTGTTTTTAGCTTATTTTGTTCTTTTTCTTTATGAGCCCCCACTACCCAAGCAAATGGGGCCCACATAGGGATGAAGGGTTTTCACTGAAAAGTGGTTAGATCAGAGATCAGTGTCAGTAGGAGTTGGCTTAGTGCAGAGAAAGGACATACATAGTCTGTTGCTGCAAACTGATGTACTGAAGAAGGAATATGGCATTGCAGAAGCTTATTTCCTGTCTTTTGAATTATCGTCACACAGAGATTGTGTGTTGAACCTGAAGTTCGGTGTCTGCTCCATCTGTTATCACACAATCCCTCTACACCATGGACATGAGAAATTTGGAAGCCGTAGCCACGGCTTCCTGAGTCTCTTGTCTGGAGGGACTTGCTCGCAGCCAGTCTTCCAGATATGGGAATACTTGAATTCTGAGCTTCCTGAGATGTGCTGCGAGAACTGAAAAGGACTTTGTAAAGACTCAAGGGGCTGAGGATAGCCCAAAGGGCAGGACTCTGAATTGGTAGTGTTGACCCAACGCCACAAATCTGAGATACTTGTGGTGGTTTGGGTGCATGAGAACATGCTGGTAGGCACCCTGCATGTTCAGGGAGGCCAGCCAGTCATTTTGATGAATCAAAGGTAACAGACTGCCGAGTGATATCATCTTGAATTTTTTCTTGTAAAGAAATGTGTTTAACTTCCTTAGATAGAGAATAGGGTGCATGCTGCCTGTTTTCTTTGGAACTAGGAAGTAATGGGAGTAGAAACCTGTGTTCTGTTGATTTGGCGGGGCTACTTCTACTGACCTGTTGTTCAGAAGGCCTTGAATCTCGGAAGCAAGACGGTCTGACTGAGATACAGACAGCATGGGCTGTCTTTTGGGTGGATGGGTTTCTGAAAGATTAGAGAGTAGCCCTCATGGATTATCCTGAGCCCCCATTTGTCTGAAGTGATTGACTTCCATTGGTTGTAAAACTAAGTCAGATGCCCTCCTACTGCCGAGGAAGAGTCCCCCTTGGACAGCTGAGGTGAGACTTGGGCCGGAATCTCAGAGGGTGGCACTAGGCGCTTTTTGGCCCTGTGCCTTCTGCTGCATTTTCTTTTGTGGCTGGGGGGCTTGATTTTTGGTGAAGCCCCCTCTGCCATGAAAGAATGGTCAGTTATGAAACTGCCGCCAATTCCCACCCTGCAGAGGGGCAGCAGAGGGCGGTCTGGTTGTTTTGATAGCGTTCTAGCTTTCTGTGTGACCTCTAGTACCTGCTCAACTTGAGGACTAAACAGATACATTCCATCAAATGGAAAACTCATGAGTCTCTGCTGGATCATTTGTGAATCCCGATGTCCGTAACCACGAGTGGCATCGGGTACATATACCTGCTACCACTGCCCTGGAAGCAGTGTCAAAGGCATCCATAGCTGCTTTAAGCTGCTGATTGTTGGACTCAATGCCTCTAGTAATGGTCCGGAGAAATTCTGTGCTAATGTCTGACTCTGGAAGAGCTCCTATAGTGGCTTTGAGCGAATGCCAGAGGGTATACTCATACTGAGAGAAACAACCCTGGTAGCTAGTAATGCGCATACCCAGGGTGGAGGCAGTGAAAATGTGCTTCCCCAAAGTGTCAGTCTTATGAGATTCCTTATTTACTGGACATGCCGTGCCATAGACTCTTGAGGAAAGACAGCTTTGTCATTCTTTGCCAAGACAACTATGGCATTAGCAAAGGTTTACGAGGTGTTATCCACAGACCAGCACCCCCCATTGGCCCCCTACCTCACAGACAGTACTACTTATAGGTATATCTACTAAACTTAGGGCATAGGCACGTATTGTATAAACATGTCAAGATCTGAGTTCTACTGTATTTTTACTGAGAATCATAATGCATTTGCTATTATTCTGATTGTAACACTTGAGAGAAACTTCTATTTACACCACTGTATAATGATTAGTTAGGCAATACTGCCATTGTTAGTGATAGTACAAAAGTGTAACTGCATATGTAACTGTAAGTGTCTTCACAATATACAAGATCTATTGTCTTAGCTATCTGTTACTTTTGCTAGCTCAACATGCTTTCCCAGGCTAGTGAGGAGTCAGGTTATTTGCCACTGACCAATTATAATGTTTTTATATATCTTTTTAGCTGTTGCTATGATGAGTATCAGGGGTATGAGACCCTTTGCATAGCACCTGCTCTCTGAGAAGAGACATACTGCTACCTATACAGTAGGTAAGAAAGATTGGAAGTATTCTCCCCAGTGATCACACTGTTTGGTTGTAAGCCTGCTTTATATACCAGAAATAAATCACTTTTTGTGCTGGACACCAATTGTCTGTCGTTTCTTCACTTTAGTGCAGTTTCAACAAGAACCTGAGAAGGTGATGGTTTTATCATCCTGTTAAATTTGGCGACCATGTGCAGGTTGGAATGTACAAAGTGAGGATTCTGTTTGAGTTTGTTGAACTGAATGTCAGGCAATGTAGTGCATTTTTGTCTGCTTGGACCTACTCGTACTTACAGTGGTTGTTCTCTTGTGGACTTATTCCATTTTGGTTTCAGGCATGGCAGACCCACTCAGAACCACTGGTATACTCCCTCTGTGAGTAGCAGTGTACTGCCTTGGCTCCACTGTTTGCCCACGTGGGATTGGAAAGCCATTGGGTAATGGTGGTAAAGGATTTGAGTCCAGTCTTTCGACTGCTTTCTTTGTTTGTGTGTTTACCCCTTTGTTTGGCATGCCTGCATTATGCACAGAACTGAGACTCGATGTCTCAAACTATCTTACCTCCCATGAAGACTGGACTGATTTCGCACTAGATGCAAAATCAGCAGAAGACCCCTTGCTTACGATCTCTGATCAATATCTAGAGTCTAAGCAAAAAACCAAGAAATACCACACTAAAGGTCACTTGGTGGCGGCTTTACATACAGCCGTAGAAAGTTTGCTAGCACAATGTGCCTCCCTTGAGCTGCAAAACAGTTCTCTAAAAACAGAGATGGGCTTGCAGGTATTGGAGTTACTGAAAAGGGAACAGAAACTAGCAGAGGAGACACAGTCACTCCGTGACCACAATAACAGACTGTTGCACAAGTACTGCTCAAGGCTCTGAGCATGGCTTGTGTATGTTGAGAGATGACAATGAAAGGTTGAAATATGATAAGAAACAGCTATCTTATTTGAATGACATTCTGAGTAAAACGAATGAAAATTTGAGAGAAGATAATGTTGCATTGAAGGAAGAGAATGTGAGGTTGATGCATGAACTAGACAAAGAGCTTAGGGAAAATGTCAAATTGGGTGCTGTGTACCAAGTATTGTAGAGTGAGGTTGAGAAAGGTATTGAGCAGGGCACTGCAAAAGTTTGTCATAAGAAATGTAGAGAAAAAATGGCGAAAATGTGCCATCAGCGAGAAGTTCTTGCTGGTCATGTAAAAGCCATGAATGATTTTCAGTACACACCCACTAACATTACATCATCGGGCAATGACGATTCTGATTATAAGGACATAGGCCACCTCATCACATCCAAAACCCTTCCCCACAGGGCATATTTGAAAACACTGTCACCCAGGAGCATGCATTCAAAGCAGTCGCTGATGCGGAGGTGGAAGCTGCCCTTTGCAGTGCTCTCGGTTGTGCAGAACTGACCACCACTTCCCATACACCCATGTCCAATCCCCTACAGGTTGCTCACTCTGTTCAGCAAATTGCTCAAGGCATCAGACAGATGGGCCTGACCAACAACCTCAGTTATCATTTGGAGAAGGTGCAGTCCCTATGCGAGAAGATTTCTCTCCAACCTGAGTAACAGGTTCAAGTCCTAAGACAGACCATCAAGCCTACCCTCTGGGCCAAGCTCCCAGAGGCTGTCCGCAACTGCGAGATGCTCGATTATAGAAAAATCTCACAGGCACTCCTTGCTGCCAACTTCCCAGGTATTGCTGGAGCACGCTTGGCCTACACAGTTAAGCAAAATGTGAAGGAAAGTCCAGTGGCTTACCACCAATGGTTGTGGCTCACCTAGGAGGCCAGCAAGGGCAGCGTGGATGAGAAAGCCAACAATAATCAAATCGAGTACAAGGATTTGTACATTCAGAACATGACTCCAGCTCTCTGGGAAAAGGTTGAACTCAACATTTACCCACAGACCGATACCTTTGATGAGATCCTCACCAAGACGGAGTGTGCCTTCCAGGTTTACCTCCATAACTTAGCTTCTGGAAAAAACACCAACAAGGCCACCACCATTCAAACTCCAATGGCCCAAGTCTCTGCAGTAAACCCTACCCCCACCCACTATATAGTGGAAGGTAACAATGGTACACAGGAAGCCCCTTCTGATGACAAGCAGTCGCACAAGGGGGAGGCAGAACCAGAACTATAAAAATAACTGAAACAATAACAACAGGAATTGGAAAAATTCAAATTCTGATGGCAAGTACCGTAACGGGCCTAGCTATCGGGACTTAAAGGATGAGAACAAGACCCTCCTGAAGCAACTGGAGGAGGCCCGCACCAAGAAAGAGGCCGCATCCACCGTTCCATGGCAGCCCTGGCACTGGCTAGTAACACCAACCCTTTCTGGCTTTCGGCTACTGAGCAATCGAGCAGCCCGAGGAAAGTACCCTTTCATGGCATCAGGTGCTGGCCAGGCCAATGTGGTGATCCTGGAACCACTCATTGAACAGTTCGAGATCATGGCTCTGACACCACAGATACAGTACTCGTGTCCTGTGAAGTGCTGAGAGGAGGCCCAACGTAGGCCTCAGGTCACAGGAACAGGGTGATGAGGAAGATTCTGAGAACTGCACAGATTGACAATTTCAGGCCCCAGTCCAGATTGTGACTGACTTGCTCATTGACACAAATGGACAGCCCTATGTAAAGGGCCATGGTCAGGGGCCGCCAACAAGACATGCTTCTAGATCCAGAAAGCAGCCATGTCTGTTCTCCATGATGAGAACCCAGCCACGTCTGCCTGGTCTACCAGCTGGAAGACCAGTGCACATGGTGTAGATGGTACTCAGCTACACCCCCCCATCAATCTGTATCTCTACCTGTGCAGGTAGGCCATCTCAAGACTGATTTTGTCTTTGACCTCATGGTGTTACGTCATCACCCCAGCATACTGGGAATTGATTTCCTTGCACAGCATGGCTGTGTTGTGGACCTAGCTAACAGGTTATTGCTACAGATAAAGGAACAATGCTATGCTCTCACCATACCAAACTCGTACGTGGTGGCAGCCGACTCCCATAACAACAAGGAGTATGACGTCATGGCTCTTTTCAAAAGTCATGACCTGTTTTCTGAACTTTCACCTTTGTTACAGGAACACCTTGATGTGTTTGCTACCAACAAGCATGATTGTGGTAGGATGCACACCACCATTGAAATTCCAGGGCCCAACCCTGCAAGGCAGAAGCAGTACCCATTTCCTGCTGAAGCCTTACCCTCATTGAGGTTGACCATCCAGTCACTGCTACAACAAGGAGTGATTAGGACTTGTGTCTCTACTGTCAATTCACCCATTTGGCCTGTGAAAAAGCCAAATGGAGCTTAGAGACTCGCAATTGACTACAGGAAACATAATCAAGTTACCCCCAGCTGTGCCCCAACTGTGGCATCAGACCCTGATGTGCTTAAGCTGCTGACACCTGACAAAACGTGGTTCTCAGCTCTTGACATCTCTAATGGGTTTTGGTCACTCCCATTAGCACAGGAAAGCCAATACAAATGTGCCTTTACCTTTGATGAACACCAGTATACCTGGACCTATCTTCCCCAGGGCTTCCATCACAGCTCTTCTCTTTTCCATCTACACATGATGGATGCCCTGCAGAGATTCTCTTCTCCCCAGTGTCTTCTGCAGTATGTGGATGATTTGCTTTTAGCAACCATCACAAAAGAAGAACATCTGGCCCTTCTAAATGAATTACTGACTCTTCTCAGGAGAGCAGGTCTCAAGTGCAATCCCTTCAAAGTGCAAATGTGTGAAAAAGAGGTAATTTTCCTTGGCCTATGTATCACAGACCAATGGAGAAGCCCAGCTATCAAGAAGATCCAGGGCTTGCAAGATCTGCCACCTCCTACAAGCGTGGCAACACTCAGACGCTTTCTAGGAATGGTAAACTATTCCAGGGACTTCATCCCTGATTTTGCCTTGAAGGCTGCTCCCCTGTATGAACTGTTGAAAAAGGATGTCCCATGGACATGGGGTCCCACACACACTGAAGCTGTTACACAGCTTAAACAGGCTTTAGCCTCAGCCCCAGTACTGATAAATCCTAACCCAAGATTACCTTTCCATTTGGAAACTGCCACCTCTGATGTGGCCATCTCTGCAGTGCTGGCACTAAAGTACAATGGGTATCACAGACCTATTGCCTATGCATCACAGATGCTATCCCCCATAGAGAGGAAGTATAGTCTCTGTGAAAGGATGCTCTTGGTGACCTTCTGGGCTGTCAGACACTTTTTGTACATCATTGGGTATGCCCCTATTATCTTGCATACCTGTCACATCCCAACTAAATTTTTGCTTTCAGACAAAGTGAAAGATGGATCAGTCTCTAACACCAGGCTGACCCATTGGTCTTTGCTTTTGCAGGACAGGGACAACAAGGTAATGTCTGCTAAAATGCCCTCAATCTTGGCCCATGGCCTACTATACACAGGTAAGCCCCATGATTGTGCACTCCAACCACCTAACCTACCTGACCCAGGACCATTTCTACCAGCTACACCTGAGGTCCTGGAAGATGTGACCATGTTTCACATCTTTACAGATGGCTTTGTCTCCTATGTGGATGGAGAGCAGGTGGCAGGGCTTGGAGTGCTCATTCTGGATCAGGAAGATGATTTCAGGCAATACGCACAGCTGGCAGCTGTGGCCTCTGCATTCGAGATTATGCCCCATGGTGACAGAGATGCCATCATTTTTTCAGAGTCCAACTGGGTTTGCTCATCATTCACAGAGTTCTTTCCATTTTGGCAGAAGAACAATTTTACATCATCCAATGGTACTCCTGTCAAATATAGGGAACTGTTTGTGTATATACACACACCCTGACACAAATGTTTACTCATAAGCTGTATAGTCACAAGGTAAGGGCTTACTGTAAATCTAACCCTTACCATGAGTTCAATGACTGAGCAGACTCGCTTGCCACAGCAGGCACTTGAGGGGGGAAGAATGGACAATGACTAACCTATTAGGTGTAGCAGTTATTGTGGCATCCATCATAGCTGCTAGCAAGAAACCGGTACCAGAATCTCCACTGGACCTCTCAACCACACAAAAAGCAGATCCCAAAATAAGAGATGTGTTCAAATTCCTAGACAAAGGAACTGAACAGCCACTGTCTGTTGGTAGTCCATATAAGAGACACTCGGATAATATACACTTGTCCAGTGATCAGAGGCTCATCTGGTATCACAAACAGGATACAGGGGATAAATTGTGGGTTGCACAAAAGTCTCTGTGAACTGAATTTATTTATATGGTTCATGAAACTCCCACTGGTGGACACCAGGGGACAGAAAACACACTCCAGAGACTGAAAACAGTCGTCTGGTGGCCTGGTATGGCCAAAAATGTACAACACTATGTGGACAACTGCAGAGTGTGTGCTCAGAACAATCCAATATTGGTAAAAAGAAATGACAAATTGCTGCCCCAAAGGCAATCTAGACCATGGAATGCAATACAGATCGATTTCATTGGCCCCATTTGTTCTCCAAGTGGGTAGAAGCATTTCCCACTAAGAACAACACAGCAAAAACAACTGCCAAGATTCCGGTAGATCAATTGTTCTCCAGGTGGGGTCTACCCTTAAAGGTAGACTCAGACCAGGGAACAAGCTTTACAGCTGAGCTGATGCAACAGACACTCCAACTTCTTGGAACTGATCAAAAGTTTCACATCCCTTATCTCCCTCAATCCTCAGGCCAGGTAGAAAAAGAGCTAACAGACGCATCAAACAAATGTTATGTAAATTCATCAATGATAATTCCAAGGATTGGGATTCCCTCTTGCCACTGCTATTGATGGCAATTAGGGGGTACACCTGCAGCCACTACTCAGTGTACACTTTATGAGGTTATGACTGGTAGAGCTATGATATTACCTGAGCACTTTCTGACTGATCTCCACACCCCTACTGCACATAGAGTATCTATAGACAAATACGCTGAAAGGCTTCATGATGACATCATGAAGACACACCTGTTCGCTGCCAAGCAGATGGGCAAAGCTCAACAACAAGCTAAAGCTCATTTTGACAAGCGTGTCAAAGAAGTCAACTAGCAAGTTGGAGACCAAGGTACGCTTCTCCAATACAGACAACCCACACATTCATTTACCAGTAAATGGGAAGGTCCCTATCTCATTGTCAACAAACTTAGCTCTGCTGTATACCAGGTCAGAGTACAACAGCAGAAGAAGACCGCTGACAAGTGGTTCCATGCTAACCAACTTAAATTGTATAAAGGTGACTAAATTTACTTTTCCTAACCCCCTTGGGCAGAATAGTACATGTACTTAATCAACAGTTTTTGGTTTTTTATAGGTATCGGCAAGATGGCTATCTTGCACTCTTTTCTCCTACTGGTGGAACTACTGATTGTGACTGCACCACCACATAAAGCCCCACAGACTCATAAGGAACGTTTGCAACACTTCCTTGGTAAACTTAAGCATTCAGCCCCTATCGGTGTACAGATTAATGTTCCCAACAAAATGATTAAAGTTATTCAAGGCTCAGATGCCTTTCTGGATGCTGTAGTGGTGGACCCCAGATAAATCTTCACTCTCCATACAATGGCAAACTGATGCTATGGGCTACAAAACCCCTGTAGCTTGCCTGTCCAAAGATATATTCCATGGCTCACCTAACACTGACATTTCTAAAAATGGTACTCTTTCTATCAGACAAACCACTCCTAGACATACTGGTCAATACACTCTCACTACTTTAATAGATCCTGCCTATTGTGACCACCTCTCTCTCTCTCAAGGAATCATGTGCTTTCTGTCTTCAAAACTATGCAGCTTCTCAAGCTCTTTATCTTTCCGTAGTCCCACCAAGTCAGGAAGAATTGCTGTAGTCGCACCAAGTCAGGAAGAATTGACTGCCTGCCCTCCTCAAGAGGATGGCCCTCCTAGTGGTTTGACTGCCACATCACTACCCAGAGCCCTGATTAATAATGTGCAATTCATGCATGACCCAGTTATTTTCAATCTCACACACTAGAATATGGCTGAATTTTGTTTCTGTAACACAACCAATACCTCCCAATGTTACAGTATGATGCTTACTGATATTGTTGCTGCTTATCAAATATGCACAAATGATGCCATAGGTGAACCTCACACTACTGAACATGTTGGAGTCTTTAGACCTGCCCCTAAAGACTATGTTAAACCCAGATCACGTACATGAACCAAGCGGGTGCAACTGACGTAGCTGGTGCTGCTGGATCTGTCTCTGGCATAACTGGAGCAGTCAGTACCATAACTGGCCTCTTTGGCTCAGGTATGTCCATTTGGAATAGAGCAGATATTGCTTCCATTAAGGTTCAGACCCTTAAATTTCAGCAGACTATTAGTAATGATGTAATGCCCCCATTTTACAAGGTGTAAATTCTCTCAGTACTGAAGAATGTTATACTGTGCACAATACGCAAGAGATTGCTCAAAGGTTTAATGATAACAAGCGTAAACTTAATGATCTAATTTTTCAAAATAACCGTGAGGCGGACAAGCAATATATCGGGCGTGAAATTTTATGTTCTGCTTATGGCTCCTATGTTATATCCACTGTTAATGCTCTCTTCAGGGATTTGGAATCAGGCAAAATTCCAGATTTAATACATGATCTCAGATTGGGTAAATGGTATTGCCCACATTGCAAAACCTCTGGTTGTATAACTATGTGTTTAAAGAATACTCTAAACATCTCTATGGCTACTGTTAGAAATATTGGTTATGTTTCTAGGTTTCCTAACCAAGAGCCTTGCTATTTCATTAAGTCCTCTTCTATTAAGGAAAATATGTTTATTATATTCACTATGTCTTTACCACATTTTGATCCTGCTACAGTTGCCTTTTTTTTGTATTATCTTTTTACCCTCCTGTGATGCTCTGGCATCTGCCTCTCCTTTGGGCCCTCCTAGCATCTCCACTCCCTGGCCATCCTCTTCCTGAGTGCTGCTCTTATACCACATATTGCAGCCAGCCCTCCGAGTCATCCCAGAGTAACCCATCTCCTGGTGGGTACCCCTCCTCCGAGGGGGAAGGCACTTGGGGAAGAGAAAACCCCAGCACTCTATTTGCCTACTGACTCAGGGGTGCTGCTGTGGAGGAGCAGGCTCTCAGAGGTTCTGGAAGTATGGAGAATGCAGAGGCCATCATCTGGCAGGTGCCAAAGTTGTTTTCTGGCTTTCCTGGTTGTCCCTCCCTTGTCGCTGCTTAGTAGTGCCCCCAGTCTCCACCGGGGCCACTGCAAAGTGGGGCTTCCACTCGACCCACCCCAGGAGAGGAGAGCAGTCCTCCGGATGCTCAATCCTCTCCTTCCCCAGCCAACCCCCGATGATCCGAGTCTGTTCTCAAACACAGGTTGCCGGCATGGTTCAAGGTGTGGCATCCAGTGCCCCAGCCCTCTGCACCATCGGGCCGGCGTTCAGCTGTCTTTGTCAAATTAACCAGCATTTATTCTATAGGCCATCTTGAAAATGACATTTTCATGAAAGAACTGAATTACCCTCCATGCTGGTCTACAATCAAGTCCTCCTGGCTTGGGTTGCACCTCATAAAAACTGCCATCACAGAGGCAACAAGCCTTTGTGTGAAGCAAATAAACAAATCAAAATGAAAGAAAAAGCCACTATGGTTCTCAAGAGAGGTGGCTGTGAAAGTCAGGAAGAAAAAGATAGCATTCCGGAAGTATAAGGAAACACAGAAGGAGCAGGACAGAGAGCTGTACCAGTTAAGGCAGAAAGAAGCAGGGAGGGAAGTCAGAATAGCAAAGGCCCAAATTGAGGAAAAGATAACCAACTCAGTTAAGAAGGGGGATAAAACCTTTTATAGGTACATCAGTGAGTGTAGAAAGACAAAGGGAGGGATAGTGAGGCTGAATAGAATGAACGGTGGGTGGGCAGAGGGGGACAGTGAAAAAGCAGGAATACTGAACGAATATTTCAGTCCTTTCACAGAAGAAAGGGTTCTGCAAGAACTCCTAAAACTGAAGGTGGACAAAGCAATGGGTCCTGATGGAATTCACCCCAGAATTCTAAAAGAATTAAGGAAGGAACTAGTGAAACCACTGGCTACTCTTTTTAATAAATCATGGGAGGATGGTGTGGTACCCGAGGACTGGAGGAAGGCGGATGTGATTCCCCTTCACAAAAGTGGGACCAAGACAGAGGCAGGAAACTACAGACCTGTCAGTCTGACCTCTGTGGCAGAGAAAGTGATGGAGTCACTTCTGAAGGAAAGAATAGTTGAGTACCTAGAGGTCAGTGGAGCACAGGATCCAAGGCAGCATGGGTTCACAGCGGGAAGGTCATGTCAGACAAATCTAATAGATTTATTTGACTGGGTGACCAAAGTAGTAGACCAGGGAGGGGCTGTGGACATGGCCTACCTAGACTTTAGCAAGGCATTTGACACAGTCCCACATAAAAGATTATTAGTCAAATTAACCAGCCTGGGAGTGGGTCTCAGGGTGGTAGCCTGGGTAAAACATTGGCTGGACAACAGGACACAGAAGGTAATTGTAAATGGAGTCCACTCTGAAGAAAGGGTGGTTACTAGTGGGTACCACAGGGTTCAGTATTGGGTCCAGTCCTTTTAATGTCTTCATCAGTGACATTGCAGAGGGACTGGAAGGAAAAGTATGCCTTTTGCAGATGACACAAAGATCTGCAACAGGGTTGATACACAGGCGGCATGGGAAAGGATGAAAAGGGACTTGGCAAGGTTGGAGAAATGGTCAGACATATGGCAGCTAGGATTCAATGCAAAAAGTGCAAAATAATGCACCTGGGAAACAAGAACCAGGGAAGAATACACAATGGGTGGGAGGTAGTAACAACAACAAAACAGGAAAGGGACCTGGGGGTAATCATATCAGATGACCTTAAGGTTAGCAAGCAATGTGAGAAGGCAGTAGGGAGGGCCGGGGGTATACTGGGATGTATAGGGAGAGGCATCAGCAGCAGAAAACAGGAAGTTGTTATCCCTCTGTACAGACAGTTGATGAGACCCCATCTGGAATACTGTGTCCAGTTCTGGAGACCCCATCTCTGCAAGGACATAGACAGGATAGAGGCAGTCCAGAGGAGGGCAACTAAAATGGTGCAGGGTCTGCAAGAGAAGCCGTATGAGGAGAGACTAAAGGAGCTTAATATGTATACCCTTGAGGAAAGCAGGGAGAGGGGGGACATGATAGAAACTTTCAAGTACCTCAAAGGAATCAACAAAATCCAAGAGGGTAGCATCTTTCAGAAAAAGAGACTTGCAAGAACAAGGGGACACAATTTAAAGATAGAAGGAGGGCGGTTCAGGAGCAATGTGAGGAAGTATTATTTCACAGAGAGGGTAGTGGATGCATGGAACAGCCTTCCTGAGGAAGTTGTGGGGTCTAAAACTGTGGGAGAATTCAAGAATGCATGGGACAGACATAAGGCAATTCTTGTGGGGGGCAGGAAGATATAGGCTGTTGGTTAACTAGGATCTGCGGCCTATCCTGTAGGTAGGGAAATGGGCAGACTAGATGGGCCTAGCGGTCCTTATCTGCCGTCAAAGTCTATGTTTCTATGTTTGTGCAAAGAAAGGCTACTACTTCCTGTGTCAATGTGACGTTCGATATCATGAAACCTGCTTGTGGCTATGCTTCTGAACACCGTGACTGGGCACTGACGTTGGGTGAAGATTTGCTGTCCAATCTTACTGATGTTGAATGTTGATCCAGATGATGACATCGCTCCTGCTGCATCTTCAGCGCTAGACGCCGAAACAGATCCATCTTGAAGCTACCTTGAAGAGGTACTTCGCTTCACTACACGGCTCACCAGCCAGTCTTTTTCCTGTCCAGTACATCTATATCAATGGCGGGTGACTTCCGTAAGAGTTATCTATACTTCTGATGGCCAATACTGCATTGTCACCAATTATCCCAGCTTTTCTTATGGTGCCAGAACTTGTCAAGTTACTAAACCTAAGTTTTGTTTTACTCCACAGCAAAAAACTGTTATTGGTCATAATGTGATCATGCCTGTTCCTCTCCCTGCACCACACGTTATTGATACTGACCCCCAATACTTGCTTGCCCTGTCTCAATATTTGCCTATTTTTAATGTACACATTGATTCCTTGACACTCTCTTTAAAATCTCTTTTAGCAAGAAAAGATGCTCATTTGATCTATATTAGTAATAGTATAACCAAAGCTACTAATGCACTTAATGACCTTATCCATGATGGTGATTTGACTCTTGCCACAGGCAACACTTGGCTAGAACTCACTTTTTAAGTTTTTGTTGTGATTCAAGCCTTTTTGATTATCTTTCTCATATTCACTCTGTGCTGCCTGCAATATACCCTAAGACAACATCGAGAACAACTCAAATTCCATTATAAGGCTCATGTGTCAGGCTTGTAAATGACTTTTAGCTCCATCCCTACCAGCTAACTTGGGATTGTTGCCCCTTCTGAGGCAACAAAGGGGGAATGTTATCCATGGATCAGCACCCCTGACTGGCCCCCTACCTCGCAGACAGTAATACTTATAGGTATATGTACTAACCATAGGGCATAGGCACTTATCGTATAAGCATAAGTGTAAGGATCTGAGTTCTACTGTATTTTTACCAAGAATCATAATGCATTTGCTATTTTTCTGATTGTAACACTTGGGAGATACTTCTATTCACACCACTGTATAATGATTAGTTAGGCAAAACTGCCATCATTAGTGATAGTGCAAAACTGTAACTGCATATGTAACTGCAAGTGTCCTTCATGATATACAAGACCTATTGTCTTAGCTATCTGTTACTTTTGCTAGCTCAGCATGCTTTCCCAGGCTAGTGAGGAGTCAGGCTATTTGTCACTGACCAATTATAATATTTTTATATATCTTTTTAGCTGTTGCTGTGATGATTATCAGGTGTATAAGACCCTTTGCATAACACCTGCTCTCTGAGAAGAGACATACTGTTACCTATAGGTAAGAAAGATTGGAAATATTCTTCCAGTGATCACACTGTTTGGTTGTAACCCTGCTTTAGATATCAGAAATAAATCACTTTTTGTGCTGGACACCACGTGTCTGTCATTTCTTCACTTTAGAGCAGTTCTAACAAGAACCTGAGAAGGTGATGGTTTTACTATCCCGTTATAGAGGCCAGGATAGGACGATCCTTGAGAGGGGCATATTTCCTATCTATGGATTTTACCACAGAAGGAATAAGCACCAGATAATTCCACACCATTTGTGAGAGAGTCTCAAAAGAAGGTTGCATGGGAGGAGTCAATTCCACAGGAATATCCGGAACGTTCAGATACTGCAGATGCAGCAATTTCCCAGGATCAATCTCTGAAGTCTGGAGAGAGAGAGAGAGTGGTATTCATGTTCTTAAGCAGATACTTAAAAGAAAGGTCTTTGACCAGAGGCTCTGCTGGAAGAGAGGGTTTATTTGTCACCCCCAGAGAGGAATCGTCATCAAAGTTGTCTCACAATTGAAGATCAGGATCAGGCTCAATATCATTACCTACTAGCCCCAGAGGGACAGAGTATATAGGAAAGGGAGGAAAAAGAGGAGGAGGATCTCCGTGAATCAGCATCGAGAACCCCGGTGCCTTACATGGCACTGAAGGCAATCCCGGCACCAGCACAGAGTGTGGCACCAAAACCACCAGTGGCGCCAGCACCAGAGAAGCAAGTGCCACACCTGGCACTGCAGGAGCAGAGGCCCCTAACACCCCACCCAGGGAGGAAGATCTGAGAAATTCAGCAGTAGAGAATGGCACCTGTGCTGGCCCCTGCACCACAGCCATATGAGGGGGAAAGCACCACAGTGCGGCATCGATGGCACTGGAGAAGGTGCCTTGTGACTTGGAAGTCCAAACCACCCTGCCCGCAGGCCTGAAACCAGAAGGCCCAAAGATCTGGTGACGGACCCACTGGCTCAGGCAGACGGGACAATGGCCGAATCCATTGCTCCATAAGAGTGGCCCAATGATGAAACTGCTCACTGGAGGACCCCCCCCCAGGGAGTGGGGAAGGACTCCAGAGTCAAGGATGCTGGCCACCAGGAACAGATGCCGTAGGAGACCACAAAAGAGTTGGAGTCGAACCCCTGCCCCTCGCCAACGATGATCGATGCGCAGACATACCAGAGGGTGACCTCGAGAGGTACCATTTCTTTTTCAACTGAGAGGCTGAAGAAGAACTTGAGGTCAAGTGGTGCCCAGTCCTCAGCATGTCGAGAATGGGACCGCTTAGTTTTGTCTTTGGCAAGCCCACCCATCCCCGAGCACCGGACTGCCCTTAGTCAGAACCCCCCTCCATAGAGGGTGGCAGACCAGACCCAGCCCTACTGAAAACACAGCTTTCATGCAAAGTCTCCCTACCGTCACCTGCCCCGTTCATGGTCAACTCCATCGAAGGAGGGCTGAAGACTTCTTCTTTGATGAAAATTACTTTCCTTTTTTTTTGTTACTGAAATAAATAAAATAACTAAAACCTAATCAAATACTTAAACGATTATAGCTGCTGTCATATAGACATGAAGATTTGACTCGCGGCGGGTGAGTGACGTCATCACTGAAGCACAAATTATATGACGGGAAAAAAGGAACTGAGGCTCTTGGAGGGTCGATGCCGAGGTAGCCTATATGGTGTGAGCCAGGCTCATGGTGCCGCTTCCTCGCTGCCCTACCTAGGCGCCAGTCTCCTGAAGATGTTTGGCTCCCACTGGGTCCTAGCACCTCCGGCATAGTCCCATTAGTGTGAATGAGTGGTGGAGACTTTATATCCAGGAAGATCAGCATATTTCTTACAGCGCATGTAAGAAGCATGCTGTATGAAGAGCATATCATGGACAGTGACAGGGGTAGAATAGTGTAGTGCAGTAAGCGCAACCCATGTCGCTGTCCATAGTACTGGGAAATAGTGAAGGGCTTGGGGAAGGGCTGAAAAAATTCAGAGGTTGGCCGAGCTGCTCCATGCCTCAACCCTCTCCACCAATGGTGCCGGAGACTAGGGTTCTAGTCCTGGTCTCTGACCTTTTTTTTTTTTGTAAGATGGGTGTCAGATTTTTTCAAGTCCCATCTCATGAACCAACCCCCCTGACTTTATAGCTTACCCCCATAATCCAACTCCAACTCGAAGTTGATTATTTTGGTTATGGGGTGTGCGGGGGGGTGCAGGGGGCTTATAACCTTATTATTTTGTTTGGTAGCAGTCCTACCCATTTGTTGAGATCACTACCATGCGCCAATACTGCAGGCACTGTTGCTCCACTGTGTTGGCGAGCGCTATTATTGCTTTCACGCTCATGACCTAGTGCCAAGCAAACAGAAAGACAATTTGATACACTAAGAAAACAGAGAAAGTAATCAGGGTCAAAAGTATGAGATTCAAGAGCTATACAGTAAGCCAGGCAGTACATAGCCTGGGCAGACTGTAACAGCAGCTGTCAACAAGAGTAAGATAGCAGATCTTTCCTTAAAAAAAGCATTCGCTATTTCCGATACATCAAAATACTTAAAAATAGATATTAATAAATGTGTTTCTTCCTCTGTATGGGTTTGACTAGTATTGAGCAAGGAACAGCACATTTGCCTAACATCTTTAAATAATGAGTTTACTTTCTGCTATGCCAAACATAAATATTAAAAATGAAACTATAACTGAATCCTCAATTGCAGTGTAATTTACCTTCAGTGCATGAGACTGCAGTCTATTATGAATAACTCTAATACAAACATTTTTAGTTAGTTACCTAATTACTGATAGTCATGCAGTATTTTGACATTGAATCCACAATAGAAGTGCTCAGAATGCAAAAATAATAACTTCACTAGAGATGTTGCAAACCAGTTGATACTCCCGAGCCTATATAAGAACTCTGAAGAACATTGTGCCAGGCACTACAATACATATGTTAAAAACAGTCCGAAAACAACCACAGCACAGACAGATTTGACAAAAAAATAGAAGTTTTATTATAATCTTGCCATCAGATGACAAAAAATTATTAATAAGCCATTCATGTCCCCTTTAAAGATCAATGGCAAATGTGTTTTTCTGTATTTTGGCTATGATAAGAAATCTGACAAAAACGAATGTAAATAAAATAAACAATATGCTAGTGTCTTTTCTTTATATTATCATTAAATATGGGCATTTTGACTTGTATGTCAGACATCACGCAGGAAAACTCAGCGCATCTACCATCCACTGTAGCTGAATTTCTAGACTGCTCTAACATCATACAGGTCATGGCGTTAGAGTGTTTATCTTCCATGTTGCAGTTTTATTTAAAACATTGATCGTGAACATGCTGAGCATGAGTGCGAGAGCCGCTGCGGTGTTGACAACTGCTCAGTTAGTATAGTGCTGTAAGAAGAAGCTGTCTGTAAGGCACTGCCGCCATTCATAATTAAAAAACTCATGACAAAAAAACGAGTTGGTGATGACCAAGCACTTCTCGATTCTTCAGTGGTATCCAACTCCTTCATTTTTTGTATTTCCGTAACCACGTCTGCTCTTAAATGCTCTGGTAATTTGTATGTCTTTTTTCTGATAGGGCAAACATTCTCTGTCACTATTAAGTGCTCAACCCCTTTTGCATGGCCTGGCAATGTGGTAAAAGTACTTCTAAATGTCTTTACCAAGTTACAAAATTCTGTGGTTTGTTCTATGGATAAGAAACATTCAGCTTTACAGAACCAGAAGCTACAGTTTGTTCCAGTCTGTCATAAGCTGTATCAATATCTTCTTTAGCAGCTTTTGGTAATTGTAAGAAACAACCTTTGGTGTTTTTTCAGATCATTTCCTCAGGAGGTTAGCATGGATTGTTCCTATCAGGCATCTCAGTCTCATAGTTAATTGTACCAGTGTGTCTAACCATTTTATAAGGCCCTTGCCACTTCATTAACAGTTTGTTTTCTATAGTGGGTAACAGTAATAAGATCTTTTCACCTGGCTCAAAAATGTCTTCTTTTACCCCATGGTCATAATACACTTTCTGTTGTTTTGGGGCCACTTCCTGGTTACTGTGGGTAATTTCAACATATTTTGCCAGTTTCTCTTTCAGTGCACATATATAAGAAATAACAGATTCTTTCTGAGTGGGATTATCTTCTCATGTTTCTTTTATTACATCTAGTGGACTTCTAGGTTGTCTATCATGCAACATTTCAAAGGGTTCAAAACCTGTTGATGCTAGTGGCACTTCCCTGTAAGCAAAAAGCAGGTAAAGTAAATATTGGTCCCAGTCTTTACCTTCACCTTTCACAAACCTTTTAACATGCATTTTGGGTTTGATTAAAATGCTCAACAAGGCTGTCTGTCTGAGAGTGATAAGGGGAGGTTATTATGGCAGTGATACCTAGTAGTCGGTATAGCTCCTTCAATAATGCAGCACCAAAATTACAACCCTGATTTATAATAATCTTTTTAGGTATGCCACCCTTCTGATAATTTTAACAAGCTCTGTTGCTATTTTTGGGGCCATGACCGTATGCATTATAATTACATCTGGGTATCAAGTAGTATAGTCACATACTACCAAAATGAATCGATTACCCTTTTTACTTTTGTCTAAGGGGCCAACCATATCCATTTCAATTCTCTCAAAAGGTACATCTGTCAAGGGAAGGGGCACCACAGGCACCTTGTCTTTTTTGATCACTGGGGCTGCTTTATGACTTTCACCACAAGAACTGCAGTAGGTAGCACTATCCTCCTGAATCCCAGGCCAGTAAAATCTGTAAAGCAATCTGGCAAGGGACCAGCCATAGGACTATCATGCGCTATCTGTGACTATTCAGATCAATACTTCTTTGGTACAACAAACTGTTCTATCTGTTTCTGCATCTGAGGACTAACCCAAACTCTGTACAATAACCCATTACATTTTTTAAACATTGGTGCACCCTGTTTTTGTTTCAGCCCAACTGCTTAAAATAACCTTGGAGAGAAACATTGTTAGTTTGCCCAGAAACAAAATAACAGTTATCAGTTCAGTTTCAGTATTTTCATAGATCGACCCCTTATGTACATCAGTCTGTTGTTGCCAGTGTTTTTTAAGATGTCTTCTTTCTTTTCTGGACTTCCAGATCTTGGAGCTGGGCTCAAACAAGTCCGATTCAAAGTTACCAAAAGAAAAAGACTCCCCAACATCTGCAATTTTCTTTGTCTGTGCTCTTATTATCACAGCTACTGAAACAGCAGGGCTTACTTCCTCTGTGATTAACTTTCGTAAATCCTGGAAATTTCCAATCATAGCAGGTACAGATAGCTTTGGTAGTACCCCTACATTCATCTGGTGTGACATCCCATTAATGTTCAGGGTCATTTGGGTGGTGGGATAGTAGCAAGTGTCCCCATGGATGCATATAACCCCAGTACCTGGTCCTTTAACAAAGTCTTTTCAAAGCACTTCAACACGCACCAGGGTCTGTCTACATCCTGAATCTATAAGTACCTTCACAGTCTTATCTTCCACCTTGATATCTGTTAAATACATGCCTCAATTTGCTAAGGCCAAATTTGCTCCAGTGTTACCCTCCTTATTTTTATGTCAGTTTCCTGTAATATAACCTGGCTTATTACAGTTATAGCAAATAAAGTGCTTGGGTGCAGATATGCTATCTATCAGAGTTTTTATCTGACCTGGTGTTAAATCAGGAAAAAGAGTGTCTTACCATTCTTTGGGTGTTATTTCACTGCTACAGTGTCTGTCTGCCATCTGATCACCCTCAGCCAAAGAAACAGCCTTTTCCCCACTTTCTGGTTGGTGTTCTTTTACCCAAAGCTGCATGTCTGTGGAAGGATGTTGATGAATTATTCCACTGTAGATATGTCAATGATCTGTGGGACTGTTTTGCCCTCTGGTTGGAGCCATTTAATGAGGAGTTCTCTGAGCCAGGTGATGGCTTCTTGAGGCTTGTTGATTGATGGGTACTTCAGGGACCAGCATCTCTGCCTGTATGTCTCTCCTGAGATCTCATATCTTTCAAGGATTTATCTTTTCACTAGGTCATAGTTTTCTAAACATGCAGCATCCATGTTGAGGTAGTCAAGTTGGGCTTTACCTGTCAGATACGACACCAGCCCATTGCTCTTTTGGCCATAGGCAGGCTCCAGTGACCTTTTCAAAAGTTGTCAGGTATGCTTTGATATCATTCGAGGGACACAACTGTTTAAGTTTAATGTCTTTTAAGTTGTTTATGGTTCATTGACCTACTGGACCTGTACCAGATCCTCCAGGTTTGATAGCTTGTAAGGCATCCAGGCATCGCTGCATCTCTTCTTTTCTCGGCTGCTCCTTTCGCTGCATCTCTTCTTTTCTCTGTCTCTTTTTGTTGTATAGCCCACCATCTGAAGAAGGCAGGTGTGCTTTCAAGTTCTGTCCCTGCCTGTTCTTCTTCTTCCATAAATGGTTCTGGCTGTACAGTCATAGTTTGGACTTTTGTTTCTGCTTCTAGCTTGGCTGCAATTCTTGGTAATCACTCCTGGGCTAGCTGTTGCAGGATCCATACCTTTCTTCTATGCTTCTCTGGTACCAGCTCTAGTATCCACATACAAAACTCCCGGCTTAGAGTATGTACGGTGTAAATCCCACTGCTAACACCAACCGTCATTGAGGCATAGGTCAGAAAGCATAGGCAAACCAGGAGAAGTCAAGAAATTCACAAGTAGCATTTTATTATTATCAATAATAAGAAAAAATGTGCAGGAAAGCTCTTGATACAGACAGTTCAAACAAACAGAAGTCCTTCATCTGAGAGTCTCTCTAAAATCTAAATCTTAATCTCCCCTAATCCCCAACAAAATATTGTTTTGTTTATATATAATGTCTTTTCCTGGAAATTAACCTCTGTATCCTGATCTTGTTAAGATACATCTTATTTTTCTCACAAAATGTATCAGAACTTTGTTAGTTTCTTTCCTGCAGATGCAACAAAATAGAACATTGTGCCCCAGATCTGATCTTCTGTTGACAACTCTTGAAATGAGCGTGTGGAGGTCAAACTGCATCTCAAGGTTAATCACCCGAGTTCCAAAAATTACAATCCTTTCAATAATATAACTAGATACAATTGCAAACCAAGGGGTCTCAGTTTCACACAAACAGTTTCACACATAGATTCACATATATTTTTAGCCACAAAGCAAGGTGAGAGAGAAAATATGGAAACAGCAAGTAAAAGTAGGGAGATATCAAGGGGTGAAATTGTGGGTCCGTCAGAGTCACAAATTCCTCCGGTTCCACAGGATAATTTGATCATGCAATTAGATAAGCAAGAGATAAACAAGGGACAGAATAGGACAGGGCAGAACAGATCCTTGCTTTTAACTCTCTGCATAACAAATGGGACAGGGTCTTACCCAATCTTGTCACAAGGGAATAATGACAGCCACAAGGGAGTGCATTAGGGTCAAAGAGAAAAGCTTGAGGGCCAAAGGACCTAGCTAGTTTAGAACAGAGGTCACCCATGCAATAAGGGGTCAGTCTATAAGAAGGCCAGCATAACCCAGAGGGAGAAAGACAGGGAACAATATCTAAAGATGGCTAGTGTAGCAGGTAGGTAGTCCAGCAAGCTCAAGCTCAGAAGGAACTACAGCTAGCTAAGGGAATTAAAAATGGGGAAAATGTCCTTTTTCAGTTTACTAGTGAGAAAAGGGACAAGAAAGATAAGGTTGTTAGGCTCAGAAAAGGAGACAAGTGGGTGGAAGAGAATGGGAGCAAAGCAGAAGTACTAACAAGTACTTTTGTTTAGTCTTCACCAGTGAGAGAGAGAGACGGACCGGTGCCGCTAAGGGGAAGGAGAGGAGATGGAGGGGTGCATGGACGATTTGATAGAGGTGGATAGGATGAGGACAAGGTTGCTAGCATTAAGAGTACATAAATCCCCAGGTCTGGACAGTATTTGCCCAAGGGTGTTAAGGGAGCAGGCAGAGGAGTTGGCAGGTCCCTTGGCTGACCTGTTCAAAAGTTCACTGGAGTCAAGTGTGACACCACAGGACTGGAGAATGGCACATGTAGTGCCCCTCTGTAAGAGTAGTACCAATGATGACCAGGGGAACTACAGACCGTCTGACCTCAATCATGTAAAGGCTCATGGAAACCATACTTAAGGAAAGGTTAGCAGAGTATCTGGAACAGAATGGCCTCCAGGATGAGCAGCAACATGGGTTCATGAGCAATGGATCATGTTGAAGTAATCTGATTGATTACTTTGACTGGGTCACTAAAACAGTGGACAAGGGCCAAGTGGCGAACATCCTTTACTTTGACTTTAGCAAAGCCTTTGACTCTGTACTCCACAAGACGTTGATCAGAAAGTTGCCAGAACTAGCGGTTGGGGCTGGCCCGGTGGCGCTGAGGGTTGAGGTGCTGGATGCCACACCTCGCACCACACCGGTGACCTGGGTTCAGGAATGAGCCCAGGTTGCTGGGGGTCAGCAGGGTAGGGAGAGGATCGAGCATCCAGAGGACAGCTCTCCTGTCCCTGGAGGGAGGGGGGTTCCTGCTTGGCGTTTGGCTGGCCTCTGGCAGAAGCCAGAGGCACAGCAAGCACTGGAGCATAGAGAAGGGGCAGGGAGTGGCAGACGTTGGTGGCAACGCCTTGATGTCAAGGTGCTAGCCACTCCCTAGAACAGGGGAAAATGCCCCTCAGCTCTGGCAGAGACGGAGCATCGGCACTTGCCCTCGATTTGCACCCTCCCTCCTGGCACCCGACCAACCGATGCCACCAGAGAAGTTCAGAGTGTTGGGGCTCACCTCGTCCCCACCCGAGAGGGGGTAAACTGCAGCTACACGGGTGGAGGGTTGACCAGGTAGGAGCGGACTGTAGAGGGAAGACTCCTAGGTGCTTCTGAGGAGACCAGAGCTGGAGGGGAGAGGAGGAATAAATAGAAAGTAGAAAAAAAAAAGAACTAGGGGTTAGTGAGAGGTTGACTGGACAGGTAGATAATTGTCTGAGGGGCAGGACCCAGAGTGTGGTGGTGGAAGATGGGCTTTCAAGCACCAGGGAGGTCACCAGTGTGGTCCCAGGGTTCGGTGTTCAGACCAGTACTTTTTAATGTCTTCATAAATAATATTAGGGATGGCCTTAAGGGCAAAATGTGCTTATTTGCATATAACACCAAGTTTTGTAAGAGGGTGGACACAGAAGACTGTGTGCAAGACCTAAGGGAAGATCTGGATATGTTAGAGAGGTGCTTTAGGATTTGGCAACTTGGCTTTAATGCAAAGAAATGCAAGGTGATGCACACTGGAGCTAAGAGCCCGAGGACTGAATACAGCCTGGCTGCATCTGAGGAAGAGAAAGACCTGGGGGTAGTGATCATTAATGACCTGAAGCGGAAGCATTCCACACAATGTAGGAAAGCAGCAGCAAAGGCAAATAAAATGTTGGGCTGCATTGCCAGGGGGATCAGCAGTAGGCGGGAGGAGGTAATACTGCCCTTGAACAGGTTATTTTGAGGCTACACCTAGAGTACAGCACACAGTACTGATGTCCATCCCTTAAAAGGGTTATAAACCTGCTGGAGACAGTCCAAGGAAGGGCAACTAAGATGATCAAGGGCCAGCAGGGCTGAACGTATGAGGAGAGGTTGGAGGCCCTAAACATGTACTGCCTGGAGGAGAGGGAAGGGGGGGGGCATGACTGAGACCTTCAAGTATTTGAAAGGAATAAACAGAGTAGACATGGAGTGTCTTTTCAAGCTCAGTGGGAATAGTTTTGCCCCCCATTTTTGCTTACTTCGGGTTTTTTTCTGGTTCTGTTTGCTATGCTTTGTTTTTCATTTATTTGCTGCTGTTTTAAATATCAATTATTGTAGCTGTATTTTATTTTCTGTTATGGTGGTACTCTGTAATTGCTTTTAAGTCAAAAATAAAACTTGAACTTAAACAGTGGGAATAGAAATACGGGGACAAAATATGAAAGTACGTACCCTAGTGGTTTGATCTTCTCTTGTATCTTCACCATTCATTACTGCTTGGGTTGGTGCTGGGCGCACACCCACAGGAGGAGTTTTTTGGAGTCGGCCATTAGGTGCCGCAGTCTCCTCCTCTATCTCAGTTCTGGTAGCCGGAGAGGCGAAAATAAAGGGTAAGAAAAAAAGGAAAGCGAGGCAAGAGAGCCGAGGGACAGAAAAAGGAAAGGATATAAACTGAAAAAGGCATAAGCCGGTAGAGGATAGACAGAGGAGAGAGAATTCCTACCCTAAGGGACCGCAAGGCCTCCTTTCCGGGGCTGCTCTAGGGGAGGAACAGAGAGAGGGAAAGAGAAAGAAGAAGAAGAAGAAGAAAAGGAGGCATGTTGAGAGGGAGAACAGTGCCCATCGAGCATTAGTTGAGAGGCTTATAAGCTCAAGACTAACAAAGGAGCAAGAATCCCTGTTGATAGGACTGAGGGGAGGTTCAACCGAACCACCTGAACAGATCTGATACAAGGGCAGATTCTCTGATCTCTCAACATGCCAAGTCCCTACATCCTAGCTGAGGGCTCATAGACTGCCCGGGCAGAACCTGTTCTGGGGAGAGCGCCCACCCAGGAAGGGGGACTATGTCCCTTAGCACCCTGTTAAGTGCTAACACAGCAGTGTATGGGGAAAGATTATGCCTTACTGAAGGCAGCTTTTTAAGAAGGATAGAGTGGGAACTCAATCAGACTCCCTAAGGCAAGGCAATAGCAGACGCTCAAGGCTGACAAGTGCAAAGCAGCAGATAGAATGAGCTTAAAGATAATACCTGCCAGGGGGATTCTAAACTTTTGTTGAGGCCGAGTCAGGGCACGGTCTCTTAAGCTGTGAAACTGCATAACCTGATCAAGGTACTTAGAAATCGCACCCTAAGGGTAGTCAGAAAGAGTTCCCTCAGAATAAGTGAAAAGTACAGACCGTGCTCGTTCCTCTTTACCTTGAGGAAAAAAGGAACCATTCACTAAGAATGGAAAACAGAAAGTTTTTTTTTGGCATAAAGGCCAAAGGAAGGAAGAGGAACGAGATGGGAGGGGGAGACGCCACAGTAGGAGGCCACTGAGGGGAAGGTGGTTGGGTATCAGTAATGAATGGTGAAGATACAAGAGAAGATCAAGAATTACGGTAGATACGTAATTTTCATATCTTCCTATGTCAATCTTCACCACTCATTACTGCTTGGGTGAGTACCAAGCCTCCCCCTCGAAAAGAGGGGGTAGAAACCCTGAGGGAACAAGACCCCCAGCCTCCTGTTGGTGAGAAACAGAAGGGATGGACCCTGGGCTAATCTAGACAGAAGCCTATGAGGGAGAAGAGCTAGGAGGTGCCCCCCGAGGATGGGGAGATGGAGGAAGCCCCTGCAGTAGTCTCCTAGGTCTGGAGGAAAAAGACAGGTCCCCGGAGAACAAATCACCCTCGCCGGGCCAGGGTGACAACCTTGATAGACGAAGCCACGCTGTCTGTCTAATGCAGATCGCTGACCCCGCAAGCCTGGAAGCCACCTCATTGGCATCATAAGATGCCCTTGCTTGGTGTCTTGCCAGCTCCAGGCCTATAGCAGAGAGGGCAATAGCTTGTCTGGTTTGCTCCGTATCGGGCATTGATGCTAAGATCTGAGAGAGCATCTACCACAAATGCCTACTGTAGGTAGCATGATGAGTCTGATGAGATGCAATGCAATACATCGCACAAGAGGAAGAGAACACTCTTCGCCCCCACCGGTCGAATTGTAGGGAATCCGAGTCCAGTGGACGGTCGTGCGCCAGGCGGCGGCACCTGGAGGGAGTCTCTAGGTATGCCAAACACAGAAACATAGCATAGAAACATAGAAGTTGATGGCAGATAAGGACCGCAAGGCCCATCCAGTCTGCCCATTTCTTTTTTCTAACTTATAAATGTGCCTTTTTCCTTTTTCTACCTTATAAACCTGAGGGAGGTTGGGAGAGTACCCAGGTAGTCGAGGCGGCAATACTCCAGTCGGCAGTCTGCCTGGGCTGGAGAAAGGCGGCTAGGCATCGCCAGGAATGGATAGACGCCTCCTGGAAGGGAATAGGCCAGGAAGGTATCACCAGGTGCTGGGCACTGAATTCGCCAAGGAATTCACACATCTCCCATTCGGTATTGTCTGCCTAACGTAGGAGATTCGAAGATCCCTCACCATCCTCGAAAGGAATCGCTGATATTCAGTGAAATCAGCATTGGAGGAGAGATAAGCAGAGGGTTCCTCTCCCTCAGAGGAGGGAGACGAGGATGATGGAGAGCTCGAGTGTCCAGAGGATTCTTGTGGCGGTGGGCATAGGTGAAAGACCCGCTCATTCATGCACCTGACATATGAAGAGAAGGCCGCCGTAGAACCTCTGAACAGCTCCTAGGATAATGGGCCCGTAGGACCGACATGGGCTGGAAGAGCGGGGGATGGCTGCAGAGGAATGGGAGATGGGCACCTACAAAGAGGCAACTGTCCTCTGCTAGGGCTCTGAAATCCGGGGAATGGAGCCCGAGCTGGTGGGATCTCGGACAACAGACCAGGTTGCAAAATGTAACCCTGGGGATGCGAAGCCTGGAAGAGCCCAGAAGGGGATCCTCCCCTGTGATGAACCTGGGACTGCATGGATCCAGAAGGGCAGCCCACAGCAACGCCACCAGAGGGGAACCCGGGATCCAAGAGGAAAAGGCGGGGCCCAGCTCTATGGCTCCTAGCCACCCCCCCAAGGGGTGGCCAACAGAGACCGAGACGCCTGCACCCTGCCCCTCGACCCCTCGGACTCCGAGAGCGCCCTCCTCCTCGACCCCAGCAATCTCCCACCCCAAGAGGCTGTAGCAGCACCAGGGTCAATAGCTGCCACGAGCCCCCCCAGGAGGGAAAGCCCCTCCCTCTGCCCCCACTCCATCGCCCCCCAGGGACCCCAGACCACCCCTAGCCCGGGGGACCTCAGGGGAGGACAGCAGCGGGGACAGAGGAAGAGGCATGCTGGGCCACCTAGCACCTCATGCCACCAGGGACCCTGACTCCGAAGAATCAGGTTGCCAGGACGGGTCCACGTCTGAATCATCAGCCTCCGAAGAGGAATAGATCAGCTGGACCACAATACTAGCAACCCCGGGGGTCCCCGGTGAAACAGCACCGTGAATGGCGCCGTTGCCAGAGGCGGCGCCGGACGACCTCGGCCCCCCCGCACCAGCTAAGCCCGGCCCCAGCTCTCCACCAGCGCCGGCTAGGCCCATGGCACCACCCTCGGCACTGGAACCCAACCCGGTGCCACCAGGAAAGCGAACCGGGCCTGCGGCACTGCGAGCGGCGCTGAAGGCCAGAACGGCGCCTCCAGCAGTGCTGCCTCGATCACCGGCACCGCTGGTGGCACCGGGATCCAAAACGGCGCCGGGAGGCGGCGTTGAGGATCCGCCGGTGCCGGGCCCAGCAGGCGTGGGCCTCGACACTGGGGGAGCCTACACTTCCGAGGATATGACTGCCGAGGCAGTGTCTCCACCGTGGCCCTGGTAGGGACCTCAGCATTCCTCCAACACCGCAAAAGAAGTTTCCTCCTCAGCAAGAGAAGATGAGGAAGCCTCCTCCTCTACAGACAGTATAGGCCCGAGAGGGGAACCGGAGGAAGGGCCTAGAGACCTTACCTGGGAATCCCTGGAGCGATGCCGTCCCCCAATGGTCGGCGGGGCCTTGCCGATCTTGAACACGCAGACTTCGAGGACACGACGGTCCATGGAGAAACAGGTGTCGCACGCATCCATATCGTGGTTGGGTCCCAGGCAACGAAGACAAACATCATGCCAATCTGTGACGGAGAAATGCCGGCCACAGGAGCACCGATGCATAGGGGCATGGCCCGCCTTTGACTTACGTTTTGCCCCCGAACCTGACATGATGCGAACTAAATAAGAGAAAAAATTAGCAACAAAACACTCGGCGCTGTCGACAGAAATAAAAGAAACGGTCTTACCGGGAGACGGCGTTTGTTTAATAAGTGAAATATGAGAATACGAGGGAGTCTGGCTTGAGGACGCGAGAAAGTCTTCAACTACTACAGCAGGTGCAGCCTCGGCAGTGGGAGAAACAGAACTGAGATAGAGGAGGAGTCTGCGGCACCTAACGGCCACCTCGCGATGACGCAGTGCGTTGCGCTTCGAGGGCGCGCGTGTTGGAGCCGACTCCAAAAAAAAAAACTCCTGTGGCGGGTGCGCACCTCCGGCACTAACCCAAGCAGTAATGAATGGTGAAGATTGACAAGGGAAGATCTGAAGTGAGGGAGGAGGTTTAGGAGGGAGGCCAGGAGGCACTTCTTCACGGAAAGGGTGGTGGCGGGTTAGAGTGGGCTTCCCCAGGAGGTGGTTTTGTTAAAAACGGTAAGCAGCCACAAGAGACACAGGGACAGAGTTAAGGGGTAAATAGGAGTCAAGGGGGGTAGGCAGAGGACAAGGGTTTATGGGGGGCAGGGTCATTAGCTGACACTGATGATCCTGCAATATAAGCAGACTTGACAGACCTAATGACCTTATTCTGCTTACTTTGTTGTATGCTGATATGTTACAGAACTAATGTCTTAAATACATATGGCTACATGGTGCTGCTAAGTGAAGGCAGGGGCTAAAAAAGTTGTGATACTGCATGCCATTAACCTGCCAGGAGCCAGAATGAGCCCTACAGGATCAGTACCCCATCAACCTCCTCATTCATCCCCATCTCTCACTCAGTGTTACCAGTTTCTCTATCCAGAAAGCCTCCCTGGTTAAGAGGAGGCATTTCCAGACACCTCCTCTCCTTGGCCATTCTATTCTTTCTATATCACAGAATCTCAGGTGAGGAGACCTAGTAATGTCCTGCTGCAAAATGCCTGCCAAGACAAGAATTGTCATCTTTACATCTTATTGATGATTTGGGTTCTGAGATTCATTTGCACAAGTCTCTGCTGGTTTTACCCACGTATATGAGGTCACACAGGCATCGTAAAAGATATATCATGTGAGTGGCCCCACATATGATATGTTCTGTGATGGTAATGTTTTCATCTCGGTGTGAGGTTTTAAACACTGTTTTTTAATGTTTGAGCATGAGCACTGGGAGCATGTATCACAGGTAAAATTTCTTAGTGGAGGCAGTCCAAAGCAAAAGCCAGTTGTGACTGGATCCTTTGGCATATCTGAGAGGACTAACTTTGTCTCTCAGTGCGCTACTCCTCTTTATAAGAACATAAGAATTTGCCGGCAGAAGGGGACCTCTTGATCCATCTAGTCTGCCCAGAATACCTACCCCATCCTCTTAGACTATTTCCTTTTTTGTGCATACTGTTCATACCACGCAAGTCTGAATTCCCCTGCATCTTCTGAGTCTACTACCTTTTGCTGTAGGCTATTCCAAGGGTCGACCACCCTCTCAGAAAAAACAGTACTTCCTGATGTTTCCCCTAAATCTCCTTCCTGCCAGTCGTAGATTGTGGCCTCTTGTACAACTGTCTGATTTCATCTGAAACAGGTTTTCCTTCCGTGCTGTGTTAATTTCTTTCATATACTTAAACATTTCGATCATGTCTCCCCTGTCTCTTCTCTGTTCAAATGAGTACAGCTGGAAGTCAGCCAGTCTGATTTCATATGGCTCCTGATGCAAACCATGCACCATCTTTGTAGCCCTTCTCTGCACCGCCTCCAGTCTGTTGATATCTTTCTTCAGGTGCGGCCTCCAAACCTGGACACAATATTCCATGTGTGGCCTGACCAGTGATCTGTAGAATGGCATTATCACCTCTCTTTTTTGGCTAGTTATACCCCTTACAATACATCCGAGGATGCCATTTGCTTTCTGCGCTGCCCTTTCACATTGCTTGCTCATCCTAAAGTCATCTGTAATGATTACGCCAAGATCCCGCGCCACCTGTGTTACCTCAAGCTGGTGTCCTAGCAGCATGTATTCCTTCCTGGGGTTCTTTTACCCAGATGCATGACCTTGCATTTTTTGGCACTGAACTTCAGTTTCCAATTTTTGGACCATCCTTCCAGCCTATTCAGATCCTTTTCCATCTTCAAGACTCCCTCTTGGGAGTCCACCCAGTTGCAGAGTTTTGTATTGTCCACAAATAGGCATACTTTCCCCCTCCAGCTCATCAGTGATGTCACTAATGAAAATGTTAAAGAGGATGGGGCCTAATACTGACCCTTGTGGCACGCCACTGGTCACCCTGTCCTCCCCTGACTGAGCTCCATTAACTAAGACCCTCTGTGTCCTATCCTTGAGCCAGTTTGCAATCCAGTTGACTGTTTTCTAAGTCCTGTATTCTCTAGCTTATTCATAAGCCTTCTATGGTGTACAGTGTCGAAGACCTTGCTGAGGTCTAGGTGCACCATGTCCACTGCCCTTCCCTGATCCACTGTTCTGGTCAGTCGAAGAATTCTATCATGTTTGTTAGGTATGATTTTCCTGCCATAAATCTATGTTGCTTGGGGTCAGGCTTTCTGGATTCTTTTAGATGATCCACTGTTCTATCTTTCAGCAGAGTTTCCATACATTTGCCTACCACTGAGGTCAGACTGACTGGGCAGTAGTTCCCAGGTTCTTCCCTGCTTCCACGTTTATGTAAGGGTACCACCACAGCCTTTTTCTAGTCTAGTGGTATTGTGCCACTTTCCAGAGATTGATTAAAAAGGTCAGTGAGCGGTGTTGCAGTTTCTTCCTGCAACTCCTTTAGAATCCTAAGGTGGATTCCATCAGGTCCCATTGCTTTGTCTACTTTTAGTTTGCTAAGCTCTTCTAGGACTCTTTCTCTTTGTTACTCCCTGCACTATTTTCTCCTCTACCTGGGCTTTGGCTATCCTAATAGCCTTTCCAGCTTCTCTCAGCTTCAGTATGTAATGCTGCCTGTCTGCTTCTTTCTTTGTCTGCTTATACTGCTTGAAAGCCCTTGTGTTTCACTATTGTTGCTATTTCTTTGGAGAACCACAGCGGCTTTCTTCTTCTTTTTGACTTGCTGATGTGCTTTGTGCACTGTTCAGTAACTTGGAGTAAAGCTGTCATCAAGGCTTCCCAGCTTCTCTCCACATCCCATGAGTTGTTGATTTCCAGCAAGTTTCTTAACTGGGTTTTCATGGTGTTGAAGTCTGCCTTGCAGAAATCAAGTATTCTGAGCTTTGTGTGACTTGATTCCGCTACCCTTTCCACTGTTAACCAGATTAACCTGTGGTAGCTGGTTCCCAGATGCACCCCTATGGTTACGTCTGAGATTCTGGGGAATATGGGTGTGGGCAGGACAGTAGTGTGGTGGGTAGGTAACTGGCTGGGTGGCAGGACACAGAGGGTGGTGGTAAATGGCTGTCACTCCACAGAGGGAAGAGTGACCAGTGGGGTACCACAGGGATCAGTGCTGGGACCGGTCCTATTCAACATCTTCATCAGTGACATTGCACAGGATATAGAAGGCAGAATTTCACTGTTCGCTGATGACACAAAGCTCTGTAACAGAGTAGACACACAGAGGGTGTAGACAGAATGAGAAGGGACCTGCAGAAACTGGAAGAATGGTCAAGGGTTTGGCAGTTGAAATTCAATGCAAAGAGTGCAAGATAATGCATATGGGGCACAAAAACCTGGCACAATATATCAGTTGGGGGTGAGGATATAGCATGCCCAAGCAGGAAAGGGATCTTGGGGTTGTCATCTCTGATGACCTCAAGTAGGGAAACAGTGTGACAAGGCAGCAGGTAAAGCAAATAGGATGCTGGGATGTATAGGTAGGGCATCACCAGCAGGAAAGGGAGGTCATAATTCCGCTATACAAGACACTAGTGAGGCCCCACCTGGAGTACAGTGTACAGTTCTGGAGACCATACCTACGTAGGACATAGACAGGGTAGAGAAGGTTCAAGAGAGGGCAACAAAGATGGTGCATGGGTTGCATCACAAGTCCTATGAAGACAGGTTGAAGGAACTGAACATGTACTCCCTGGAGGAGAGGAGGGAGAGGGATATGATAGAGACATACAAGTATCTTACAGGGAGGAACAGGGTGCAGGAAAACACTATTTTTAAGCGAAAAAGATGTTTCAGGACTAGAGGGCATGGGATGAAGTTGGAGGAGGGCGATTCAGAGGAAACATGAGAAGAATTTCTTCACAGAACGGGTAGTGGACAAGTGGAACACCCTGCCAGAGGAAGTGGTGGGGGCTGAAACAATCACGGGATTTAAGAATGCATGGGATAGACATAAAGGAATTCTAGAGGTCAGGGGTAAGGGGAAATAGACTTCTAGGAAAACAAACTGAACTTACAAGCTAAAATGGGCAGACTAGGTGGGCCATAGGCCCTTATCTGCCGACACTGTCTATGTATCTATGTATCTATGTATCTATGTATTCTGGTGCTAACAGGATAGTCTTTGCCACAATAAGTGGCGGACTGGAAAACAAACCTTTACCACATTCATTTGATTATAACAAATCACAATTTTTCCTGATTCTATTTCCTATTTTGCAGAACCTTTCTGTGAATGGAGTTGAAAAGACTATCCTCTTTGGCTAATGTGTGACTTGCTTGGGCTGTGGTTTCAATTAATCTGATCTTTCTATTAATGTGGCTCTCTCTCTGTAGCACTGTCTGTTATTTAATTTTGATACCCCTTTCCAAAACCCTTTGTTTTTAACACTGCTTGTTCCTTTTCCAAATCGTGATCTGCCAAATAATTTTGTTTTGCCCGTAAAGGAGATAGGAAATTAATTTACATGGTTTTGCTTTGGGTAATAAAGCTCTATTTAATTAAGTAATGTGTTTGTGTGTCTTACTTTTACTTAACATTCATCAAAGTCTGTTTTCTGTTAAGTCCGTTCAACACCTGATAATCAGTACTTCAGTGTATACTGCGGAACAACTTTTTTTTTCAGTGTGAATCCGGCACACGTTTAGCTTTTAAATATTACATAACAGTCTCCTGGTACATGTTGGCAACTGTCACATTACCTCTTGCTTAATATCAGTTGTTTGTTATGTGTTAATAACTGTTTTAGTCAGAAATGTGATCATTTTCATAGATATAAAGATCGCCTTGTTTTTATGATGAGTTCATGATTATTTAGATAATGCACTATGATTCAGCTGGACCTTGTTTTCAGTAACTGCGGCAGTTTTCCAATGGAGAGAAATGGAAATTACATACCTACCATAATTCTTGATCTTCTCTTGTATCTTCGCCATTCATTAATGCTTAGGTGTAAGCTGGAGGCACGCATCCGCCACGGAAGTTTTTTGGGAAGGAGTCGCTGTGGCGCTCTCCCCAAGACACTACATGGAGCCGTGAGGGGCAGTGTTAGGCACTGCAGACTCCTCCTCCATCCCAGTTCTGACAGCCAGAGAGGAGAAGTAAGGATAAGAAAAGGAGAGGGAGGCAAGAGAGATGAGGGATAGACAAAGGAAAGGATGTAAACTGAACAAGGAATACGCTGATAGAGGACAGGAAAGAGGAACACCTACCCTATGAGACCGCAGAGCCTTACTCCTGGGGTGGCTCTGAGGGAGGAACAGATAAGGGAGAGGAAGAGGAAGAAGAAGAAGAAGAGAGAGAGAGAGAGAGAGAGAGAGGGATGTTGGGAGGGAGGAGAAAGTTCTGCCAAATTGTGAATTTGGTTTGAAGGCTTGTAAGCTCGGAACCAAAAGCAAGGGAGCAAGGATCCCACTCAATAAATCTGGTGAAGAAGGTTCAGCTGAACTGTTTGCATAGTTTGGTACACAAAAAGCAGACTTCCTACACTTCCCATCATCCCCAACCCCTACATTCAAGCTGAGAGCTCACAGACTGCCAAGGCAGAATCTGTTCCAAAGGGAGAGCACCCAACTAGAAAAGGGGGAAGAAACCCACTAGCACCTTATTGTGTGCTAACACAGATGTGTGTGGGAAGGGGAGTATTTGAGCCCAACAGAGGGCACCCCCTTGCGAAAAAAGTGACAGAGTGGGAACTCAATATGACTCCCTGAAGGCAAGGCAAATCAGATCACCAGCTGAAGGCAGTTGGAGTGCCAGGACATCATTTAACTAGCAGAGGCTGGCAAAAACAGGAGATACAGAATTGCCAGAGGGGATCTGGATAAAGGAACAAAACCATCTAAGGAAAGGTTTCGTTAACTGTAGATTGAACAATCGTAGCTTAAAAAAGAGCCAAGAAGTTACCCTCAAGGGCAGTCAGAAAGAGTTCCCTCAGGAAAAACTAAATTCTACTTGTTCCCTTCTCCTCTCCAATTTATGGTATCCATTCCGAGAGAAGAATGGAAGACCCCAAAACATTTTTTTTTCTGGGGGGAAATTCAAGCTTCAAGCCATGAGAAGGAGGGAGGAGAAACGAGCAGGGAGGGGGAGACACCGAAGAAGTAGGCCCATGAGGGGAAGGTGGGCGGGTATCAGTAATGAATGGTGAAGATACAAGAGAAGATCAAGAATTATGGTAGGTACATCATTTCCATATCTTCCCTTGTCAATCTTCACCATTCATTACTGCTTGGGTGAGTACCAAGCTCCCCCGAAGGGGGACCAGGAAAACCCTGAGGGAACAAGACCCTCAGCCTCCTGCTGGTGAAAAACAGAAGGAAAAGATGCTGGCCTTACAAGATAAAAAGCCTAAGGCCAAGGAGAGCTAGGAGGTGTCCCCTGGAGATGAGGAGATGGAGGAAGCCCCTGCAGAAGCTGCCTAGCCCTGACAGAAAAAAGGTGGGGCCCTTGAAAGACGGAGCGAATCACCCTATGGCGGGCCGGGGGTGATAATCTTGATAGATGAAGCCATGCCATCTGCCTCATGCAGATCACTGTCCCTGCAAGCCTGGAAGCCACCTCAGTGGCATCATAGGATGCCCTTGCTTGGTGCCTTGCCAGTTCCAGGACTATAGCGGACAGGGCAATGGCTTATCTGGATTGCTCCATATCAGGCATTGATGCTAGAAGCTGAGAAAGCATCAACCATAAGTGCCTGTTGTAGGCAGTATGGTGTGCCTGATGTGATGCAATGCACAACATTGCACAAGAAGATGAGAACACTCTTCGCCCCCACTGGTCAAATTGTAGGGAATCTGAGTCCGGTGGGTGGTTGTGAGCCAGGCAGTGGCCCCGGAGGAAGTCTCAAGGAATGCCAAACCCGAGGGAGGGTGGGTTGGGGAGAGTACCTAAGGACTCAGATGGGACAATACCTCCTCCTGCAGTCTGCCGGGGCTGGGAAAGGGTTGGCTAGAGACTGCCAGGTTCTGGATAGATGCCTCCTGGAAAGGAATAGGCCAGGATGGCACCACCAAAAGCTGGGCACTGAATTCACCAATGAATTTATGTGTCTCCCACTCAGTATTGTCACACCTGACATAGGAGATATGGAGGTCCCCAGCCATCCTCGAAAGGAAGCGCTGATAATCTGTGGAATCAGCATCACAGGAAAGGAGATCAGAGGGTTCCTCTCCCCCCGAGGAGGGAGCCGAGGAAGATGGGGAACTCGAATGCTCAGAAGACTCCTATGGCAGAGGGGACAGGCAAAATACCTCCTCGTGCATGTGTCTAACATATGACAGGATGGCTGCCGCAGTGCCTCTGAATGTCTCCCAGGATAACAGCCCCATAGGACTGAAATGGCCTGGAAGAGAGGGAGGTGGCTGCAGAGGAATGGGAGAGGGGCACCTACGAGTAAGCAACTGTCCTCTGCCAGGGCTCTGAAATCCAGGGAACAGAGCCCAAGTTGGCAGGGTCCCTGAAATCAAACCAGGTTGCAAGACGGAATCCTGGGGACGTGAACTCTGGAAGAGCCCAAATGGGGAATCTCCCCTGTGACGAGCCTGGGGTTGCATTGGTCCAGAAGGGCAACCCATGGTGGTGCCCCCTGAAGGGACCCCTGAGCCCAAGAAGGAAAGGCAGTGTTCAGCACTACATCTGCGTCCTGTACCCCAAAAGGTGGTAGAAGGAAGCCAACGCCCCTCACCCCTACCCCTCAACCCATCAGACTCTGAGGACACCCTCCTCCTGACTCCAGCGATGGGGTCCGTTGACCCCGAGGCTTCCCGAGGGGAGCCCCCAGAGACAGAGCCTCCATTCCACCCCAGGATGACGCGCAGCAGCACCAGGGCTGGAAGCTGCCACTGCTGTCTCAGGGGGATGGCCCCCTTCCTGACCCCCAAAACAACCTCCCCCAAAGACTCCAAGCCACCCCCAGCCTGGGAGTCCTTAAGAGGAAGGACGTTCCGGAGACTCAGAAATAGGGGTGCTGGGTCATCTGACACTGCACCTCCCAAAGGACTCTAATTCCAAGGAATCAGGGTGTGAGACCAGGTCCACATCCGAGTTGCCGACTTCTAAAGAAGAGTCGACCAGCAGGACCTCGATGCTGGCTACCTCAAGAGTCCACTGGGAAGCAGCGCCACAAACAGCACTGGTGTCACAAGTCCTGGCACATTGCCTGTGGCACCGCTACACAGCCCCAACCCGCCAATGGCCCTGGTCAAATCCCTGGTGCCACACACGGCCTCGGAATCCAACATGGCACCGTCAGCGGAGTCAACCAGAGAAGCGGTGTCGAGAAGCAAGCCGGTGCCACAAGCAGTGCTGCCCGATCACCGGTGACACAAATGGCACCGGGATCCGAGATGACACCAGCAGGCGACACTGAGGGTCCACCTGTGCCAGACCCAACAACCATGGGCCGCGACACCGGGAGAGTCAGCACCTCTGAGGAGGCAACTGCCGAGGTGGTGTCCCTGACGCGTAGCCAGGAGGGGCCATGACATTCCCCTGACACCAAAAAAGAGGCCTCCTCCTCAGCAAGGCTTGAAGATGAGGAGGCCTCCTCCTCCCCGGGCTGTATAGGCCCAGGAGGGGACCTGGAGGAAGGGCCTAATGTCCTGACCTGGGAAACCCGAGATCGACGCCGTCGTCAGAAAGTTGGCGGAGCTCTGCTGACTTTAAACATGTGGACTTTGAGCACACGGCAGTCCATCGAAAAACAGGCATCGCATCTATCCATGTCATGGTTAGGTCCCAGGCACCGAAGGCAGACATCATGCTGGTCCATCACGGAGAAATGCCGGCCACAGGAGCACCGATTCATGGGGACACAGCCCGCTTTCGACTTTCACTTAGCTCCTGAACTGGACATGATGCGAAAACAACTTTAAAACTCAGAAAAGGTCCCAGCGCCATCAAAAAAATACGATGGAATGGTCTTACCGGAATCAATAGCGTCAGGAGAATTGAACTGGGATGCAGGAGTCGACTTCAATGGTTTCAAGAACAAAGAAGGCCTAATGGCACACTAGAAAACACTTCTTACATGCACTGCGGGTGCTACCTTGATGGCAGGAGAAACAGAACTGGGATGGAGGAGGAGGAGTCTGCAGGACCTAATGGCTACCCCTTGCACACCACATAGTGCGTTCCTCTCAGGGGTAATGCTGTCGGTGCCAACTCCACTCCCATCAAAAAAACTCCCGTGGTGGGTGCGCACCTCTGGCTTACACCCAAGCAGTAATGAGTGGTGAAGATTGACAAGAGATCAGTACAGTACTTTATAAATTCTATAGGCATAGCAAGTTTGAATATGTGCTTTTTTAATTGAATTAATAAGGGCGCATGAACACACACACACAAACACACACACACACACACACACACACACACACACACACACACACACACTTCTTGCAAGCAAAACATGCTTACTAACCCACATACAATACAAAATCACATTCCCAGGCTGCCCAGTGCCATGGAGAGCTGAGGCACTGGCGCCTTTACCGCCTTCTCCCACACCAGCGACCCATGTTCAGTGGCAAACATGGGTTGCTGGTGGTTGGTTGGGGAGGGAAAGGATCACACATCTGGAGGACAGCTCTCCTCTCCCAGGAGGATTGATTGGTGTTCCCGTTGAATGACTGCCACCAGGTGGAGGCCTGGGGGTAGTGCCGGTTAAGGAGCGCCAAAGACAGGAGAGTGCTGCAGGACTCTGCAGCAATATACATGTCTCCATGTGTATGTGCTGATGTGTGCATCATCACTGGGGGAAAGGGGGAAAATGGAAAATGGTTGGTACTGGACCCATGAAACCCTGCACACCTACCTCTGAAACCCACCGCCACCCAGTCCATGGCCCAAATCTGGATGTGAGTCTCCAAGCAGAGGAGGAGAACGTCCCTCACCTTCCCGGCCCCACCATGGGAGGCAATCTGTGTGAGATCCTGGGCCCAGGACACAGGAGAGACAAGACACTGGGTGAGAGGAGGCAGGACTAGGTTCAGAACCCTTCCAGTACTGACCAGGAGAAAAAACTATATGAAAAAAACAAACAAAATCACATTTCCTTGTAAACTGCATGATATAATATTATTCTTGTCCCTGAATAAAATCCTGTTATCCTGGCTGTAGGTAAAGTGGATCATCTCGCTATACTGAATATAAAAATTTAGTGAGGAATGTTACAGCATTACGTTGAGTCAACCAACAGCATATTTCTTAACAATATTTTTATTGAAATGGCATATCAGTTTAGTGTGATAAAATAAAATAAATAAATAATCCTCTTTTTTTTTTATTTTAATCTTAGAGTAAGGCAGTGGACTATGTTAGACTGTGAGTTCAAACAATAAGACTGAGAGAGAAGTGTGTGTGTTAACAAGTGTGCAGCGTAGAGTTCCAGTTATTTTCATTAGCCATACCTGACATCAGTTCATGAGCCATTATTAATTGAATAAAAATAAAAAAAACACATATTCAAAATTTGCTATGCAGAAGCTGGCCTGGTGGTGCTGAGGGTTGAGGCGCTAAGTCGCCATACCTCATGTCATACCGGTGACCCCAGGTTCGGGAATGAGCTCGGGTGCTGGGGGTCAGCCAGGGAAGAGAGGATGGAGCATCTGCAGGACTGCTCTTTTCTCCTGGGAGGGAGGGGGGACGGTCTTGCACAGTCAGTGACACCTGGTGGAGACTGAGCGTGCTGCTCGCAGAGACCTTGGTAGAGGGCGTTGGGCGGCCGTCTTCTGGATGTGTGAGAACGCTCACATAGAGAGAGATAGCATTGTAAGTCCCACGTTCGGGAAGGGAAACATCAAGGAAAAACCCTGTTCCCCAGATAGGCGAGGGCATCTCCAGTGCCCCACTGCAACACACCCAATGCTGGATTTCCCACACTGGTTCTCCCAATCCCCCTGCCTGCCTTGGCTGTGATGTTGGAGCCCCGCCAAACCAAGTAGGTAGGGGAGTGTCTGTCCCCAATTTCCCAGCAAGGGGGCTGCAGGCAGGTGGTATGTGGGAGCAGCGAGAGAGGATGCCCAAGAGAGTTCCAGGCCAGTGGAGCAGAAATAGAATTGAAACAAAAAAAAAAAAAAACTTGCTATGCCTATAGAATTTATGAAGTACTGTACTGTACTGTTCTCTCCATCAGAAAACCAATGCAGTCATTGAAAACAGGGACCAGCTGAATCGTAATGTGTTATCTAAATAATCATGAACTCTTCAAAAAAAGAAGGTGATCTTTACACCTACAAAAATGATCACATTTCTGATTAAAACAGTCACTAAAATGTATCAAACAACTGATAACAAGCAAGGTGTAATGCTGACAGTTGTCAACATGTACCAGGAGGCTGTTATGTAAAAAAGGCGCTCAGCTGTATACACAGAAGTACTGATTATCAGGTGTTGAACGGACCTAGCAGAAAACAGACTTTGATGAATGTTAAGCACACATAAGACACAAAAAACATATTACTTGGATAAATAGAGTATTATTACCCAAAGCAAAACCATATAAATTAATTTCCTGTTTCCTTTAAGACCTGGTCAAAAGGTGTGCTTTTGGTAAGTTTTTTGAATGGAAGCTGTCCCTTCAAATATTCATATTTTTTTGGTTGTCTTCCTGTACAGTCTGCTTTCCACGTGTCCATTTTGTATGTCTATTTCCAGATCTAGGTAAGGAATACTCTGTGCAGAGAAATGCATGAGAATTTTAATTTCTCATTACAAGTATTAAGATACCTATGAAAAACCTGCAAAGAAGATTATGATCCATACCATAAGAAGAGCAGATCATCTATACATCTTCTACGTTTTAGGATTTGTGAGTGCCAAGAGTGGGTGTTGGAGTCATGAATGAAAGTGGACTCAAAGTTGTCTATAAACAAATTAGCATATGATGGGGCTAGTGTGGAACAATCACAGTGCCTCTTGTTTGCTGGTGAAAAGTGCAATTAAATCTGAAATATTTCTCAAGTAAGACAGATGATACAAATGCAGTAGCACTGATGTGGTACCTTTGCAAATATGCATGCAGCATGCTGCACTTTAGAAAACCATACACCATCAGTGCTGTTTAGAAACATAAAAGTGTGACTAAGCTGCCAAGTCACCAAAGAGTGTTACATAAAATGTTGGAATATTATGCAGAGCATCAAATGCTTTATCTCTGTTGTTTCAGAGAAGCATGTCATCTGAAACTTGAAAGTCTGAGGAACTGGAGGTCTTTACATTCGCCCACCACCTATTCTACATACTGTACCTGTGAGTTTGTCTTTAGCAGACTGGCCTGGATCACCAAAGTCTGACCTTGCTCCTTTTTGGGGCTGCAGTGGGCAAAGCCCTACAGACCTCTTGCTATGAGAGAGAAAAGGACTCCCGCATTCCTTCTGACCGAACAACATGTTGGAGTATGGTCCACTGATGGAGTATGATTTTCTAAGCTGGCTAGCAGACAGGAGACAGAGGTAAATGGGATCCAATCCAGGGAGAGGGGGTGACCAGTGGGGTACCTCAGGGATCAGTCCTCAGACCAGTCCTGTTCAATGTCTTCATCAGTGACATTATGAAGGGCTGAAGGGAAAGGTCTGCCTGTTTGCAGAGGAGTAGAGAAAATGAAGAGGGATCTGAGGAAGTTTGAAAAATGGTCTGAAGTGTGGCAGCTGGGGTTCAATACAAAGAAGTGCAAAATAATGCACTTGGGAAGAGGGAACCCTGGGGAAACATATAGGATGGCGGGGAGGTGTTGACAATCACCAAGGAAGAAAGGGACCTGGAGGTCATCATTTCAGATGACCTAAAGATGTCCAAGCAGAGCACAAAGGTTGCAAGGAGGGCCAGTGGCATGCTGGGATGCACAGGCAGAAGTATCACTAGCAGAGGGTGGGAGGTGGTAATGCCACTGTATAAAACACTAGTGAGGCCTCACTTAGAGTACTGTGTGCAGTTCTGGATGCCATACCTTCGACAGATATCAACAGGGTGGAAGCAGTCCAGAGATGGGCAACCAAGATTGTACATGGCCTGCACCCCAAAACATATGAAATCAGATTAAAGGACCTCAATATGTACTCACTGGAGGAAAGGAGGGAATGGGGGACATAACAGAAACATTCAAATATCTCAAAGGCATTAACACGGTACAGGAGGGAGACATCTTCCAGTGCAGAAGGAGTGCAAAAACAAGTGGGCATGATATGAAATTGGAGGGGGACAGGTTAAGAGGAAATGTGAGAAAGTTCTTCTTCACAGAGAGGGTGGTGGACAAATGGGAAAGCCTGCCACATGAGGTGATGGGAGCAAGCACAGTGGAGGGTTTTAAACGTGCCTGGGATAGGCACAAGGGAACCTTGAGGAGGGAAGGAGTGATGGGAAACCACTGATCACTTAGGGGCAGAGGCCACAAACAAGTATAGGGCTTAAGGACAGACTAGCTGGGCCTAGCAGACCTTATCTGCTGACAATTTCTATGCTTCTATGTTTCTATGAGTTACAACGCAGTCGCCTCTGCATTTGTGAAGCACTCCTCTCGCTATCTCTATAGTCAGTTGCACTGCACTATTTTTATTTTTGGCAGTCACGGCAGAACTCAACACACTATGCAGTGTCTATGATGGCAGCCAAACTGTATTTCACATGTGTGACTACTAGCGCATGCACAGTACACTGCGGTGGCCATCAGTTCACCCATGCTAGTGCGACACACAGAATGCCGATGGTAATTACAGTGCCAGCATTCTGCCAACGCCAGAAATGATGACAATCAGTCTGTGCACTCCACTATGTGGGCAAAGTGCACCTACTGTGCAAATGTCATACAACTGCCCAACAGAGAGCTAAAACACCCAGCACATCCCAGAATACCCCAAAGACCAAAGCACACAAAACTGGAGCATTGCAGGAGCACCTTCTAGCTTATTATAACCAACTCCGCAGTTGCACCAAAATTGACAGGGCAGAGTAATTTTTATTGGGTGCACCAAGTTTGAAGGAGGGAAAAAAGAGACTAGAGGCACAGATGCTACAAACTGATGCTTTACGTCCAGTCAGTGGTGTTATAGACCACCAGGTCAGGATCAGAAGGCAGACAAAGAACTGGGAGAGATATTTAGGATGGCGGCCAATTTAGGGGAGGAGATATAGTAGGAGACTTTAGTATACTGGATGTTAACTGGAAAGTGTCAATTGCAGCAAATACTAGTAATTAATAGCTAGTGGATGCTTGCCAAGAGGCATTCCTTTTTCAGTTAGTCCAGGGCCCAGCAAGTAAAGGGGCTCTGATGGATCTGGTGTTCACAAACAGTGAGAGTTTCCAAGATGTAGCAGTCCTGGAACTGCTTTGTCCCAATGACCACAGAACTGTGGTGCTGGAGGTCCACATAAGGACCACCAACAGGACAAACACAGTACGGGTATGGGACATTAAAAAACCACGGCTTGAAAGGCTGCTACAAGAGTGCCTCAGAAAGGGTAGTTTGCCATCAAATGAATTAGATCGAACTAGGATGGACTGGATCCTTAAGTCTGCTCTGTTTTCAGAATTGTTACTGCTTCAGTTGCGCCTTGCCACCCGACTGGAATTGCCCCCCTCCTATGACCAGCTAGTGAAAGAAATTCGGGGGGTTGAGCAAAGGCAACCCATGGGGGAATTGCACCCATATCTGCTGCGCAAGTGACTGAGAGTGATCAGCCAAGTGAGGCGCAGGGCCAAAAGTCGGCACTTAACGAGCACTCTGAGAATGCAAAGGACTTCCCGCCCTGGGAAAATACAGGCATTAATGGAGTCAGCAGATTAGCACCTTGGTACACGCATACAGTTGCATGAAAAATGATGCTAATGGGTTCTCCCCCTGCCGCCTCATGTTCAGGAGAGAGGTCCGGCTGCCAGTTGATGTCTGCTTTGGGGTCTCTTCAGATGGGGTCCAAGCCGAAAACTACCTGCAATATGTACAAAAACTGAAAGCTCTATTGAACCATGCCTGTCAACTGGCCCAGACAATGGCCACCAAGAGAAATCTAGCCAACAAAGAGAGGCATGATAAAAAAGTAAAGGCTCAAGAGCTTCGATCTGGAGACCATGTGTTGTTACGCAATTTGGGACTGCATGGCAAACACAAAATTGCTGATCGGTGGCACCATCTCCCCCATGTAGTAGTTAAAAAGTTGGATGATTTACCCGTGTACAAGGTGCGCCCAGAGAATAACTCCAAAGCTGTCAAGACCATGTACCGTAACCACTTGCTACCTATCAGCCAAGTCATGATTGAGGCTGAACCCCCAGAGGTTGCTCTCCCTGGACTGGTGACTCATGGTGCTGCAAGAAAGAGAGAGAGTCAACCTACCCCAGTGGTCACAGATTTAAGGTTTTCTCTGCAGCAGGCCCAGAATGACAGTGACTGTCAGTCCTATTCTGATGAAAGTGAATACGACTATGCCTATTACCCCTCTTATGAACTGAGTCAGCTGTTTCGAGGTAACCCCCTGATAAATTGTGGGGATGAAGCTGGGCCTTCTGGACTGCCTTACCCCCAGCTTCAGTCCTTGGAGTCAATGCTTCCAGATAGTGAAGTGCAAAGTATCACGTCTGAAGATGTTGAGTCTCTGTGTATGGTGGAAATGTATGATTTGCCTGAAGAAGAGGCTGAGGGTTTGAGTCTTTCTGGTGACATACCAGAACTTGAAGAACACTATGAGAGTGCTGACCACCCCTCTTCAGTGCCTCAAAGCTTGATTGTGCCTGAGTCTTCACAAAATGAGTCAAGTGTTGTAGAAACAGAGCCTGCAGAGCAAGAAGCCGATAGTGCCCCAAGTTTGGACATTCCCACCCAGGCAGAGGCACCCCTCACAAGTGATGAGATTCCCCAGACCAGTGCTGAGAGCACAGAGACTGTAGTTGTCCCCCTCAGAAAGACTGGCCAAGCTGTCAAGCCAGTAGTACGCCTCAGTTATGATTCTCCCAGGAGGCCAGTGGATTTGCCTCTCAATGTGATGCACAAAGGTGTTTATGTCTCACCAAGCTCACTGTCCCAACTGAGCTTGACAGCCAATTCCAGGTTACTTGTATTTCCCTCTCACCATGGTGCCCCTGCCCCTGCCCCCTCTAGCCCAAAGTTAGATGATAGGGAAGGGCCCACTCTTGTATTGTTTAAGATACAAGAAGTTATTACATGATTCAGTATAGTAATGTTCAATTGACCTGTATGAAATATGCATAATGTGTTGTCAGAATGGAAAAGTATTGTGAAATGTAGTGAACATGTATAGTAAAGTAATAAGTTTATGTTAACTTATGTATGATGGTACAGACTTGATGCGGACGCCAAGTTTTCTTCAGGCAGGGAAGGGTGTAACCCCCCTACAAATGGGGGTTCCCGAAAAGTCTTCCTTGAGCTTGCCTAAATGCTCACTGCCAGGCTGGTGTCCAGCATTTTAGTAGTTCAAATGTGATTGCCAGAGAGTGCCTGTAATAGCCTCTGTGTACTGTCTCTTTAAGAGCTGCCTGGATTGCAGTCATAAGTAATCTGAGAGGGAGCTCTGTTGAAAGATGTAACTATTTGATGAAAATCATTTAGAGTGCTAATGATAATGTAGTTTGTCTAACTTGCCTTTTTTGCAGCAAGCACAGTCTATCTCCATTATCTTGGTCCTGGACTGCCGAATTGGACCAATCAGTTCTGGTGAGACCTAAAATGGAGCCGGACTACAGGAGCAGTCTGGAGTCAAAATCTGTAGGAATTGTAGTTTTGGGCTTTTTGCACCTTTGTGCACCTGAAGGGGGAGACTTTGTTGTGACTGACAGGAGGATCAGCCAACCGAAGCTTTTGGATTCTGGGGAAATTCCCAGGCTTGCTGCAGTTTGAATCAGATCTATGTTGGGAGCTGAAGAACAGCTCAATACAGTCTCTGTGGAAAGGCCTGAGTTTTGGCCTGCATGCCTGCCTGCCTGCCTGCTACCCTTGAGAGGGAGAAGAGAATCAGTTCGGACTGAATCCGAGTTTATGAGAACGAAGTAACCCACTGAGTTGTGACCAGGATCAACCTGAAGAAGACCGAAGATTTTGCTGAATGCGATTGGCCTGTCAGGATTTCCAGCTGCTTTTGAATCCCTGGTTTCTGCAGAGACTTTGCGATCATGACCAAAAAGCGGTTTGCCTGGTACAGTAGAATTTCCTTACATGTAAATATGCTGTGAGTTGTTAGTGGGTCGTGATGAGTTCCCCACTGTGTGAACTGTGTTCTGCTTGCTGGAAGCTGTATCCAGCCCAAAATGGACTACATCTGAATTTGTCTCCATTTGGCCTGGGCCTTGCCACACTGGCCCAGACAGACTACCCGCTGCACAGAGAAAGCCGTCGATGAGAGACCTGCCTAGGGATCAGTCCCCTGCTCCATGCTTGAACAAGAATGACGCCTCAGCAAATCGTGTGAGCCCTGCTTCTCCTGGCACTCCAGATCAACCACCTGCAGTCTCAATTTTCATCCAGCCTGTGTCCAGTATTGGGTATCATGAGTAATTATCAGGGTAGCTCCCTGCAACAACAGCCTAATCTAAAAGTGTGTCATCTGATTGTCTTGTTTTCTTTTCATGAACTGAGCCCTCCAGTTCCAGATTATGATTAGTGTGTGTGGTGCATGTTGTTTTCTTCCATCACAGGGCCCCAACCAGCTGTAACATTCCTGGCTAGCCCACCATTCTCCATCTGGGTACCCAGAGTGCGTGACTGTTTATGGACCCTGAAATGCATGCATAACTGTTTGATTGATACAGCCTTTAAGTAAATTAACCTGATTACGCCCCTCCCTTGTTTAAGTCCCTTAAATAAATCTGATCTAACTCTTTTTTGCATTTACCCTGACTGTGGTTCCAGTTTGTGCAAGAGTACTGTACTGCTGTTACTTGCTGTGTATAACCTTGTTTTACAGGGGGTCTCTAGGGTCGAGCCAGAGGAAAGCCCTGGAGGTAAGTGCAAACAGTGTGGGTACTTGTGTGGTGTATCAGGAGTATTGTGAAAGTGATTATTGTGTATTGTTCCGGCCACTAGTAAGGAAAGAGGGGGGTTACAGTGTCCCGGAGGGCTGTGCCCAGGTTAGCTTGACCACTACCAACCCTGACCTCTGGGTGGAGGCACCCATTTCAGAACTCAGGCCCCTTAACCTGCTACAAGCCAAGCTGGCAGGGGTAGTAGCCCATGGGATAGCGCCACCTAGGGGTTACACAGAGTCTCTGCACAATCCAGGAGTTCAGAGGTGGCTGGAAGTCCAGACAGGCTGATCACATTCAGCAAACCTTTGGTCTTCAGGTTGGAGCCTGGTCACATTTCAGTGGCTTACTTCGCTCTCCACGTTCTAATTCAGTCCGAAAAAGGCACAAGTTCCCTTTCAGGGACAGCAAGCAGGCATGCAGGCCAAAACTCAGGCCTTTCCACAGTTCTCCCGGGTGAATCCACTATGGATTGCTGCTCGAACTACCTTGAGCTGTTACTTCTTCACTTCCCAACTTAGATCTAACTGAAACTGCAAGCAGTTTGGGACTTTCCCCAAGACCCAAAAGGTTTGGTTGACTGATCTGTCTGTCAGTCACAACAAGGGTTCCTCCTCCAGGTTATTTTAGGTGCAAAAAGCCCCAAACTACAATTCCTACAATTTTTGACCCCACCAAGTCTCTGTAGGCAGGCTCCATTTTAGAGTCCCAAATGTACCGATTGGCCCATTTCAGCAGTCCAGGACCAAGGAACCAGGATCCTAGGTGATAGGTTTAAATTCTTCATTTGCAAGCATTTAAACTAGCCAAGGAGAGGAGGCATTGGAAAGGAGCTAGGAAATCCTAGTCCCCCCCCCCAAAAAAAAGTCAGGATAGTAAGTGAGATAAACACCAAGTTAGAGATGTCGATAGGGAGAAGGGCAGGGGTAAATGGAGAAAGTGACAAAGGCAATAAGGACAGGGATGGGGCAAAAAGGGGTAAGGAGTACCAATGCCCATAGTCTGGGCAACAAGCTCCCTGAACTAGCAGCCTTGATGGAAGAGGGATGCCTGGATATCGTAGCAGTCACAGAAACATGGTACACAGAGAACCATGACTGGGATGTTAACATACCAGGGTACACAACCTGTAGGAGAGACAGGGAGGGGAGAAGAGGGGGAGGAGTAGCTCTCTATGTAAGGGAAGGGATAAAATCAATTGAACAAAAGAGTAAACAGGGAGGAGAGGAGGCACTGTGGGTCACCTTAGAGACTGGAAATGGCACCACAATATGCACAGGGGTTGTAAACAGGCCCCCATGTCAGACGGAGGGAATAGACAAGGATATGATAGAAGGCATTCTTAGAATGGTGGAGAAAGGGGTGATACTGTTGATGGGAGACCTGAATATGCCAGATGTTAACTGGAGCACATCCAAGAGCATGGCCATTCTCGATGCCCTACAGGTGGCACGCTTCAGACAGCTAGTTTTGGAACCCATTCGTGAGGGAGCAATCTTAGACCTCGTACTCTCAAATTGGGACAGTGAGAGGATCTCAGATCAAGAAGTGGGTAGCCATCTGGGAACAAGTGACCACCAAACAGTGTGGTTCATGATAAACTCAGGTACAGAATCAAGCCATACAAAAGTGAGGTTACTGGACTTCAGGAGGGCTGCCTTTTACAAGATGGGAGAGTGCCTTAGAAAAGCACTAGCAAATAGGCTAGAAGGAGGTGTGGAGTAACAATGGGGAAACATCAAAACTGCCATCACAGAGGTAACAAGCCTTTGTGTGAAGCAAATAAACAAATCAAAATGAAAGAAAAAGCCACTATGGTTGTCAAAAGAGGTGGCGGGGAAGGTCAGGGAGAAAAAGCATTCAAGAAGTATATGGAAACACAGAAGAAGCAGAACAGAGAACCGTACCAGTTAAGGCAGAAGGAAACAAGGAGGGAAGTCAGAATAGCAAAGGCCCAAACTGAGGAAAAGATAGCCAACTTGGTTCAGAAGGGGGATAAAACCTTTTATAGGTACATCAGGGAGTGTAGAAAGACAAAGGGAGGGATAGTGAGGCTGAATAGAATGGACGGTGGGTGGGCAGAGAGGGACAGTGAAAAAGCAGGAATACTGAATGAATATTTCTGCTCAGTATTCATAAAAGAGGAGGGGGGGAGGTGCCTAATCCAATTAACAGAAGCACTCTGGATGGGGGGTGGGTGGATCCCAGTCCTTTCACAGAAAAAATAGTTCTGAAAGAACTTCTAAAACTGAAGGTGGACAAAGCAATGGGGCCTGACGAAATTCATCCCAGAATTCTAAAAGAATTAAGGGGAGAACTAGTGAAACCACTGACTACCCTTTTTAACAAATCATGGGAGGATGGTGTGGTACCTGAGGACTGGAGGAAGGTGGATGTGATTCCCTTTCACAAAAGTGGGACCAGGACAGAGGCAGGAAACTACAGACTTGTCAGTTTGACCTCTGTGGTAGGGAAAGTGATGGAATCACTTCTGAAGGAAAGAATTGTTGAGTACCTAGAGGCCAGTGGGGCACAGGATCCAAGGCAGCATGGGTTCACAGTGGGAAGGTCATGTCAGATGAATCTAATTGATTTCTTTGACTGGGTGACCAAAGTAGTAGACCAGGGAGGGCCTGTGGACATGGCCTACCTAGACATTAGCAAGGCATTTGACACAGTCCCACACAAAAGATTAATAGTCAAATTAACAAGCCTGGGAGTGGGTCTCAGGGTGGTAGCCTGGGTAAAACATTGGTTGGACAACAGGACACAGAAGATAATTGTAAATGAGTCCACTCTGAAGAAAGTGGGGTTACTAGTGCTGATACCGCAGGGTTCAGTCCTTTAATGTTCTTATAAGTGACATTGCAGATGGACTAGAAGGAAAAGTATGCCTCTTTGTAGATGACACAAATATCTGCAACAGGGTTGATACACAGGAGGTGTGGAAAGGATGAGAAGGGACTTGGCAAGGTTGAAGGAATGGTCAGAAGTATGGCAGCTTGGATTCAATGCAAAGAAGTGCAAAATAATGCACCTCGGAAACAAAAACCCAGGGGAAGATTACACAATGGGGGGGGGGAGGTAGTAACAACAACAAAATTGGAAAATGACCTGGGGAGTAATCATATCGGATGACCTTAATGTTAGCAAGCAATGTGAGAAGGCAGTAGGGAAAGCTGGGGGGGATACTGGGATGTATAGGGAGAGGCAACACCAGCAAAAAACAGGAAGTTGTTATCCCTTTGTACAGACAGTTGGTGAGACCCCATCTGGAGTACTGCGTCCAGTTCTGGAGACCCTATCTCTGCAACGACATAGACAGGATAGAGGCAGTCCAGAGGAGGGCAACTAAAATGGTGCAGGGTCTGCAAGAGAAGCCATACGAGGAGAGACTAAAGAAGCTTAATATGTATACCCTTGGGGAAAGAAGGGAGAGGAGGGACATGATAGAAACTTTTAAGTACCTCAGTGGAATCAACAGAGTCCAAGAGGGTAGCATCTTTCAGAAAAAGAGATGTACAGGAACAAGGGGACACAATTTGAAGAATTGGGGGGCAGTTCAGGGGCAATGTGAGGAAGTATTTTTTCACAGAGAGGGTGGTGGATGCATGGAACAGCCTTCCTGAGGAGGCTGTGGGGTCTAAAACTGTGGGAGAATTCAGGAATGCATGGGACAGACATAAGGCAATTTTTGTGGGGGGTAGGAAGAAATAGGCTGTTGGTTAACTAGGATCTGCAGCTTATCCTGTAGGTAGGGAAATGGGCAGACTAGGTGGGCCAAGTGGTCTTTATCTGCCGTCAAAGTCTATGTTTCTATGTTTCTAAGATGATGGAAACAGACAGCACAGTCCATGCTGCAAAGAAGGCAGGTTAGAACAAACTGCAATATTATTACTACTCTAACAAATGATCAGCAAATAAGGACCTCTTCTAACAGAGCTCCCTTTAGATTAATTATGACTGCAATCCAGGCAGCTCTTAAAGAGACAGTACACGGAGGCTATATAGGCACTTTCTGGCAATCACATTTAAACTGCTAAAACGTAGTACACCAGCCTGGCAGTGAGAATTTAGACAAGCTCAAGGAAGACTTTTCGGGAGCCCCCATGAGTAGGGGAGTTACATTAGATTTCCATGTTACTTCATTTTAAATTATGAGCTATTTTGTAACCCTAATTTCACTCCCTGTTCAAAAAAGCCAATTTCAGTGAAAAAACCACTGATGTCATAACAATAACTTACAGTGTTGTCCTCCCTTTCAGCAGCTTTATATGATCTATTTCTCCATAGTTTAAGAAACTGTAGCTAAAGTAATCATTTAAAAAAAATGACATAGGCTTGACTTCAATGCTTGCATTTCCAGAATGTTCATGTGCTTGGTACTGTAGTTGAAAACATGTCAGGGGGTGGTTTTGGAATGCAGCACTGAACTAAGGTATATAATGTCAAGGTGTCACACAGTTTTAAAATGTTGTGGAGGACATGCAATTTCAGAAAGTGGCAGGAGTGCGCCATCTCAAAATGTGATGGGGCAATCACTTAACATGACAGGAAAACATATTGAGGAATTTGGTAGGGACTGGCAATTTCGGAATATAGTGGGGATGCACACTGTCAGAATGTGACAGGACACACCAGTTTATTCTTAAATTGCTTGTCCCTGACACATTCCAGAATTGTACATACCTACCACATTTCAAAATTGTGCATCACATCCCTACCACATTCCAATATCGTGTGTCCCCAGCCATATTCTAAAATTATGCCTCCTAGCCACATTCCAAAACTGCATTTCCTCACTACATTCAGAAATTGTGTTGCAATGCCACATTCTGAAATAGTGTCACTGCTACATTCCTAAGTTGTGCATCACTGCCACTTTCTGAAATTGTGCATCATCTCCACTTTCTGAAACTGTGCATCACTGCCACATTCCAAAATTGTGCGTCACTGTGACATTCCAAAACTGTGCGTCACTGCCACATTCTGAAATTGTGCATCATTGCCACAGTCTGAAATTGTGAATCACCACCACATTCCAAAATTCTGTACCACCGCTACATTCCAAAATTGTGGATTCAAAATTATGCATCACCGCCATATTCCAAAATTCTGCATCACCACCACATTCCAAAATTGTGCATTCAAAATTCTGCATCACAGCCACATTCCAAAATTCTGCATCACCAAAACATTCCAAAATTGTGTGTCACCACAACATTCTGAAATTGTGCATCACCACCCACATTCTGAACCTGTGTGCCACCACCACATTCTGAAATTGTGCATCATCACATTCTGAAATTTTGCATTACCACCACATTCTAAAATTGCATGTCTCCACAACATTCTAAAATTGTATCTTCCTGCCACATTCTGAAATTGTCTGTAAACATCCACATTCCAAAATGTCCTGTCACTGTGACATTCTGAAAATGTGCATTCCCACCACAGTCCAAAATTGCACATCCCCACCACATTCTGAAAATGAGTGTCACTGACACATTCAAAAATTGCATGTCTGAGCCACGTTCTAAAGTTACACATCCCTGCCTCATTCCGAAATTGTATGTGACTACCACACATTGGAACTGTCACCACCACATTCTGAGATTCTGTGTCAATGCTACATTATGAAACTGCATGTTTCCACCACATTCTGAAATCAAGCATCCCAACCACATTTTGAAACTCTGCATCACCACCACATGCCAAATGTATGCATCCATGACACAATATGAAATTTCATATCTTTGCCACCTTCAACAAATATTGGTCTCCTGCATTCAAAATTATATATCTCCATCATATTCTAAAAATATATGACACTGACACATTATGAATTTTAGTGTCCCTCCAACATTCCAAAATTGTGTTTCCCAGTTACATTCTGAGATTGTGTCGTTGCTGCATTCCACAATTGCAACCTAGTGGCATTTTGAACTCTCATACCTGCAGTGTTCTAAAAATTGCACACAACTTTGTCATTCTAAAGTTGTGTTTGTTCCAACCACCGCCATCACATTCTTAAGTACTGTACTTGCATCTGCACATTATGGAAATGCATGCGTTGAGCCACCCCGTGCCAGCTTTCCTTTTTCAGATGTTTACTACAACTGCAGTTTTATGTAACGTTGGAGAAATAAATACTGTAAGGTAGCTTGCATGGAGAACTACAGAAGGCTGTGAGTTCTGGTTATGACATCAGTAGCTCTTCACTGAAACTAGCTTTTTTGAATAGACAGTGAATTTAGGGTTATAAAATGACTTGTAACTTTTAAACAAAGTAACTTAGAGATCTATTTTTTTGGCACAAGGCTGATTGGGGATATGCTGATCCAAATTTTGAATTTATTGATGCCAGAAATTTTGGCTGGATTCCCTTTTTAAAAAAGTGCCCGTATATTAAAAAGCTGCATATTACCCCATAAAAAATCATCGGCAGATCAGTCTGCTTTCACTTTTAGATTCTGCTAGCTGTGGTCCAACTTTCTTTCTGTTATTCACTCTGCTTCTTCTCCTGCAGCGTTTAAAGCCATCCTACATGACCTCATGGCCCACGACTGCAACTGCAATTGATATCTCCTAGTATTTTCTACTCTCATCAATCTCCAAGTCAACTCATCTCTCTCTCTCTCTCTCTCTGTCTCCAAAATCAAACACAGAGTAGCCCAAGTATCTAGTACTTAACATGTTACAGAATACCATTTGGAGCTACCTTGCATAGTTAATTGAATGTTAACACACTGTTGATAGTACCCTGCAATATTTGTTTATTTGTTTACTGCAAGTTTCCTCTCCATTTTTCTTTTACATGAAAAACTCTGTAACTTGTTTTTGTATGATATTGTATGGTACTGTTATTGTCTGCTGCAATTCACTTTACTGCTGCTGTTTTAAGACTGATATTCCATGCCTTGCTGTATTGATGTGATTACTGGGCTGTTCCCTCCTTCCCCATCCCCCAAGGGACATGAGGGAGCATGGGCTAAGATTGAGAGTGGCATTTTCATTTATTCTTTGTTAACCGGGTAAGGACGCTGGATCAATGGTCCTTTCTCAAGCCCGACCTGGATGAAAAACATCAATACAAAAACTCCCAAAGAGAATTCAGGAGTGAGATGAGGAGGCATTATTTCACTGAGAGGGTGGTGTCAAAATGGAATGCTCTATCAGAGGAGGTGGTGGCATGCAGGATGGTGGGCAGTTTTAAAAGAGCATGGGACAGGGCAAGGAGGGGCTGGGTAAACAACACTGAGCAGTTTCCGAGGGTGAGAGAGGGGATGGGGTGGGGCAGCTGCAGTATAGGGGTGCTAGCTGTGCATTCAAGCAGACTTGATAGACCATGAGGCCTGTTTCTGCTGGCAAGTTTCATATATTCATATCCCCAGGACACACCGGAAAATAAGTTACCTCTGTATCAGTATGGTCTTCTTTGTAACTATTTAGAAAATAAATACATATGTACATACTGTATATACATACATATATAAATGTTGTAGTTATTTTAGAGACAGTTTATTGCAGTTTACTCACGAGAATGCCTACATATTGCAAGCTACCCCTCCCCAGGTTGCACTTGGAAATGAGTCTTGGCTCAGTGTGTCTTTTCCCGGTTATCAACTTTTAAATAAATAAATAAGCTATTTAAGAGACTGCCCATTTATGGCAGTTTATTAAAGAGATTGCCTACATCTTGCAAGAATTTTAGAAGGCCTATTTAATGCAATTTGTGAAAGAGACTGCCTACATATTACAAGCCATTTAGAGACTGCCTTCAGTATTTACTGCAACCCACTATGGGACTTCCTTTACTGTTATTTACTTAAGGACTTCTTAAATATTATCATCTATTTAAGAGACTGTCTGTTGATTGCATTCTATTTTAACAACTGTCTGCTTACTGCATGTTATTTATAAGACAGCCTACTTATTGCAAGCTATTTAAGAGACTGCCTATTTAAGACTGGTTATTTGAGAAGCAAGCCATTTAGGACACTGCATTTAAAAGGGTTCATTTTCAGGCAAGTCAAGGCAATTCTATTTAGGGAGCACCCTCTCTCAGAGTTTCAAGTTGCTTTACACGGATTCCATACAAACTTAGAATTTGTTTGCAGATAAAGACCTCTTAGCTCACCTAGTCTGCCCCTTTTTCCCTGCCTGTACTGTTGCCATAGACCCTATCTGATCTTTGGCTACCTGCTTCCTTACTAAGATTCCCTTGTGCCTATCCCATGCATGTTTGAAGCCCACCAGTGCTTTCACTCCCACTATCTCCACTGGAAGACTGTTCTAGGCATCCACAGCTCTTTGAGTACAAAAGTACTTCCTCACATCCCTCCTAAATTCCCCCCTTCCAGTTTCATTGTATGAACCTAGTTCTTGTGCACCTTCTCCTCTGAAAAATACTACCCTCATGAACCTTATTCACCCCATGAGGTATTTACACTGTAGATCTCTATAATGTCACTACTTTCCTCCTTTTTTCTAGGGTGTACATACTGAGATCCCTCAACCTCTCCTCATAAGGCTTCTGGTGCAGCCCCTGCGCCACTTTAGTTGCCATAATCTGGACAGCCTCACACCTGTCTATGTCCTTCCTGAGATGTGATCTCCAGAAGTGGACACAGTACTCCTGGTAGGGTCTTGCCAGCAATCTATACAGTTGCAACACCACCTCCATCCTTCTGCTGGCGATACCCCTCCGTATGCACCCCAGCATCCCGCTATCCTTATATGGTTGTAACATGTAACACCACCTCCCTCCTACTGGTGATACTCCTCTCTATGCACCCCAGCATCCCGCTATCCTTATACGGTTGTAACATGTAACACCACCTCCCACCTACTGGTGATACTCCTCCCTATGCACCCCAGCATCCCGCTATCCTTATACGGTTGTAACATGTAACACCACCTCCCTCCTTCTGTGATACTCCTCCCTATGCACCCCAGCATCCTGCTATCCTTATACGGTTGTAACATGTAACACCACCTCCCTCCTACTGGTGATACTCCTCTCTATGCACCCCAGCATCCCGCTATCCTTATACGGTTGTAACATGTAACACCACCTCCCTCCTACTGGTGATACCCCTCTCTATGCACCCCAGCATCCCGCTATCCTTATACGGTTGTAACATGTAACACCACCTCCCTCCTACTGGTGATACTCCTCCCTATGCACCTCAGCATCCCGCTATCCTTATACGGTTGTAACATGTAACACCACCTCCCTCCTACTGGTGATACTCCTCCCTATGCTCCCCAGCATCCCGCTATCCTTATACGGTTGTAACATGTAACACCACCTCCCTCCTACTGGTGATACTCCTCCATATGCACCCCAGCATCCCGCTATCCTTGTACGGTTGTAACATGTAACACCACCTCCCTCCTACTGGTGATACTCCCTCTATGCACCCCAGCATCCCGCTATCCTTATACGGTTGTAACATGTAACACCACCTCCCTCCTACTGGTGATACTCCTCCCTATGCTCCCCAGCATCCCGCTATCCTTATACGGTTGTAACATGTAACACCACCTCCCTCCTACTGGTGATACTCCTCTCTATGCTCCCCAGCATCCTGCTGGCACTGCCCACTGCTTTGCTGCATTACCTCCCTGCCTTGAGGTCATCTGATATGATTACTGCAAGGTCCCTTTCCTGTTTGGTGACTGTCCAAACCTCTTGCCCCATTTTATACTCTGCCCTGGTTTCCTGTGCCTTAGGTGCATGATTTTGCACTTTTTCGCATTGAAACCCAGCTGCCATACCTTTGACCACTCCATGAGTTTTCTCAGTTCTCTGCTTATTCTTTCCACTGCCACTAAGCAGATCAAATAAATTAGACAACAAAATCTAAAAATAAATACAATCATGAAGACATATAAAATTAGAGGTACAGCTCAGGAAGATCATAAATTAGCATCAAAGTCTTGGTCAAACAAGCAGTTTTTCAGGCCCCTTTTAATGACTCCACCAAGGGGGAACTCCTCAGATGTAAAGGCAAGGAGTTTCGAGTGCAACCTTGGGATGACCAGCAGTAATTCCTCAGTGGAGTGGAGAGAGCAGTCAGGAGTATACTTGGTCAACCGGCCTTTAAGATAGGTGGGGCCTGATCCGTGCAGGGCTTTGTATGTTAACACAGCAGTCTTGATGGTGGTGCACCACCTAATCATAAGCCAGTGCAGCTGCCACACCACAGGCAAGATATGGTCCCTATAGGATACAGCAGATACCAGCCCAACCACGGCATTCTGCACGAGCTGCAGGCAGTGCAATCAAGCCTCCTAATAGGCCTAGGAATAGAGCGTTACAGTAGTCCAGCCTCGAGGTCATGAAAGCATACACTAGGGTCACCAGTCTTTCTTGTCTAAGACAGGGTTTAATCTGGGGACAATTCTTACCTGGAAAAATCCACTGCAGCCTATGACCGACACCTGATGTTCTAGTGTTAGCCTTGAGTCCACAATGACACCCAGATTTTTCACTCCATCCACGGCTGTCAGAAGAGTGCTGTTCAAACATGGTAAACTGATGGCATCAACACTCTCAGCTAACCCTCTAGGACCTGGTTCCACCAGAAACAACTTTGTCTTAGTTGTTTGAGACTCAGCCAGCCATCCAGTTGCAAATTTCTTATAGGCATCGCTTCAACACAGCCACTGCTTCCCCGTCCATCCACTGTAAAGGACAGCTACAGTTCAGTATCATCTGCACAGCAGTGTAAACTCACACTGCACCATCTAATGACCCATCCTAATGTTGGAATATGCACACTGAACAACACAAGGACAGAATCAACTTCTGGGGAACCCCACAGCAGACTGCCACTGGCCGTGATAAGTAAGTACCCTGCAAGAAGGGAAGGACTCAAACCATTTCAACATTGTCCTGGTGATTCCCCTTTATTCCCCAAGGTGCTCTACCAGAACCCATGGGCCAAAGTGTCAAACCCTGAGGATAGGTCAAGGAAAACGAGAATGGAATGCTCCCTCCATCTCTTACCAGGAGCAGGTCATCAAACACCTAGACAAGCGCAGTCTCTGTATGGTGGCGAGGCCTGAAACCTGACTGCAAAGGTTCATACATGTCATATCTCTTGAGGTGAGCCTGCATCTGCATTGCTGTGACCTCTTTGATAACCTTCCCTAACCATGGAAGATTCAAGACAGGTCTGTAATTAGCCAGCTCATCTGGGCCCAGTGATGGCTTCTTCAGGAGGGGTCCTACCATGCAGGGCTGCAGCTATGAATCCTGGGACCTGGACAAGTCACTTGGAATGGGTCCCCATTTCCCAAACCAGCTAATGACAGAAGTAATGCCAGCTTCTCAGGAGGGCCCCTCCTGAGTTCGGGGCCCCGGACAACTTCCCCACTTACCCCTCCATTACTGCGGCCCTGCTACCATGACATTTTTGTAAGAGCCATGGGGAAACAACACCCTTGTAGGGAGCACCAGATAATGCTACTATAGCAAACTTTGGACCCAGGACCTCATAGCAGACAATCAACAGCTGAGTAGGCCTAGGCTCCAAAATACAGTTGGTGGGGCACAGTGTTGCAATCACTTCAAGCTGCTCCTTAATAACTGGCTGGAACTCACTCCAAACCCCTAGAGTGCTGATGTGCCTTTCTTCTATACCACTGCTGGTCTATGACAGGCCAGCTGTCAAGATTCCAGCTCAGATGGAGGACACTCTCTCCAGGAAAAAAGACCACAGCTCCTCACACTTTTCCTGTGATGAAACTCTTTCAGACTTTAGACAGGGAGATTGGATTAACCTGTCCACACTGTGGAAGAGTTGAGCAAGTCTATTCCCTCCGAAGGATATGACCTGTGAAAGGAACTCTGCCTTTTTCAGGACTCTAGCCCTATGATAGTGCCAACAGTGTGACCTCAGAGCCATTCCGTTGTCCGAGCGAGTCCTCTTCCAGGATCGCTCCAACCTCTGCTCATTCGCCTTTAGCTGCCTCAACTTGTCATTATACCATGGGGAGCTAAAGCAATTGATAAACTGGTGGACATGATTGGTGTGATGGAGTCAAGCACTGAAGTAATGGCCAAATTATAACCATAAATGGCTGCCCATGCCCCTCCATTGTATGCTGCTTCCATACCCATGATGTGCAACACCATCAGATGTTTTTGCAGCACCAAAGCACATTTTAGATGGTAGAGAAGTAGCCAAAAGATAAAGAACCTCAGTGCACAAGCACTGAGGCAATGGTTACCCCAAAGGGTATTGGCCAGGAAGCCAAGTTTCAAATAAATACAAAATCACACATACCCCCATGATGCAAAGCATTGTGGGCTGTAAATGAAAATCACCACAGAATATTATGCTGGTTCAACTTTAAGCAGAAATGCATGGTACCAAAAGGCCTCTCATACGTTTTGCAAAGGGTGCCAACAGAAAGATACAGACACTTGTCTTTCTGTTGGCACCCTTTGCAAACTGTGTGAAAGTCCTTTCGGCACCATGCATTTCTGCTTAAAGTTGAACCAGCATAATATTCTGTGGTAATTTGCATTTACAAGCCACAATGCTTTGCATTATGGGGTATGTGTGATTTTGTATTTAATAGAAGTACCTGCACAGGGAAGAAGTGTGTCCGGTGGGCCCCTTCCAGAAAGCCAACAGTGTGGTCACCTGACCACCCCACTGGATTATCCTGACATCGCAGATGCTTGGCCCCAGAGAGAAGATGAGGTCCAATGATAAAGTTAATATGGGATTGTCAGTTGAAGTAACTGCACTCATCCTAAGTTTTTTATAGCATGCAGGTTTCATAGGATTTTACGAGTACTGCAATAGAAGGTACAATTTGCCTAGTTATGTACTTGCCATTTTGCATCCAGTATCTTTTGCATTCAAAACAGCCAACGCTGGATACAGGCACATTCCAAAGTCACAGCAGCTGCATCTAGCCACCAAAGACAAGAGCTGCATGCAGAGTTAGGGCAAGATAGTCAGGGTGGGGTTATTTCAAATAATTCCACTACAACAGCCCCATAAGTGAGTTAGGCAGGTCAGTTCACAGGCTACAGTTGCTGTTCACAGTTTTGAGGGGGGAGGCTCTCAGCATTTTTGCAGGAAACCACTCATCAACATAGCTGCAGAAGAGGATTTATCAGCATCACTACAGAACAAGATTCCTCAGTATCGCTACAGAAGAGGATCATCAGACCAGTGCCAGAGGATGCTGCCAGTTCTTAAGTTCTTCTTGAGATCCGGTCCAGTGATCAAGGTGTGAGCTACCAACTGGCACCAGAGGATTTTGCCAGTTCTTCAGTTCTTCTTGAGATCCGATCCAGTGATCTAGGTGTGAGCTACAAACTGGTGCCAGAGGATTCACCAGTTCTTCATTTAGAGTATGGAGTTCAGTACTGATGCCCACACTTCAAAAAGGACATTAACCTGCTGGAGAAGGTCCAGAGGAGGGCTACAAAGATGATAGCTGGTCAGCAGGGTAAGGCATACGAGGAGAGGCTGAGGGCACCGAACATGTACTCCCTGGAAGATAGGAGAGAGAGAGGGACATGATTGGGATCTTCAAGTACTTGAAAGGGATAAATAAGGTTGATAAAGAGTCTCTTTAAGCTGAATGGCAACCATAACATGAGGGGGCACAGTCTTAAGCTGGAGGGTGGGTGGTTTATGAGGGAGGTCAGGAAGCGCTTCTTCACAGAGAGGGTGGCAGACACTTGGAAGGCATTACCAGAAGATGTAATCTCATTGAAGACAGTGGGCCACTTTAAGAGAGGCTGGGACAGGTATAGAGGGAGGGTAAAGATCATGGGTAGGGAGGATGGGAGGAGTGGGGGGAGGGGGCAGGGACAGTAGCTCAAGCTGTGGACCCTGCAACACAAACAGACTTGATAGACCAAATAGCCATCTTGTGCTTGCTTCTTCATATGTTCATATGTATGTTCGTGTTTCTTCTTAAGCTCCAGTCCAATGATCCATGTGTGAGCAACAAACTGGTGCCAGAGGATTCTGCCAGTTCCTCAGTTCTTCTTAAGATCTGTCCAGTGGTCCAGGTGTGACCCACTGTCCAGCAGCAGAGGACTGTGCCAGTCCTTCAGTTCTTGAGATCATGTTCAGTGGTTCAGATGTAACCCACAGACCAGCACCAGAGGATTCTGCTAGTTCTTCAGTTCTTCTTGAGATCCTGTCCAGTGGTCCAGGTGTGACTCACAGTCCAGCACCAGAGGATTCTACCAGTTCTTCCATTCTTTCTGTCTTCTTGAGATCCCGTTTAGTGGTCTAGATGTGGCCCACTGACAGGTGCTGGAGAATTCTGTTTAGAGCTTTGATCACAAATTCATCCCTCTTCTCTTTAGCAGTCTTGGACTAGAATAGAGAATTTATAGAGCCTTAAACATTCATGGAGTCCTAAGCAGTCATAGAAGCATTTGTACAGTCCTAAGCATTTGTAGACTTTTAAGTAGAATCCTAAGCATTCATTGAGTCTAATGCACTGAGAGTCTTTAGCAGTTAAAATATTAAGCATTTATACAGTTCTGCAAATTCATTGAGTCTAATGCACTGAGAGTCTTTAGCAGTTACAGTCTTAGGCATTTATAGAGTTCTAATCACTCATAGAGTCTTAAAAGACACTACGCGTGTTTTACCAGTGGTTTTCAAACTGTGTTCTTCATGTTTTGGATATCAGAACTTGTTGTTCTTAACATTTTGGAACATGAAGAAAACGTTTTGATTTCCCTTCCAAAGAAATAGTCAGCATCACATTAGTGAGAGCAGAGATTTCCCAGACCGACGAAAGCATCACAACTACAGACACGCTGTTAAGATACAGTATTGGAGAACAGTCTTATATTGTATTATAAACCCCCACTGAGAACTTACAGTTCTCAACATCTAGATTATTTATTTATTAGCTTTTGGTAACGGGTAAGTGCGCTTAGGCAACAGACCTTCCTATTTTCAGGCACGACCCGGGAGAGCACAGGACATTGGTTACAATATGCAGAAATGCACAGACATAATATAGGTGTACAGGAGCAAAACAAGATATACATTGGGTAGCACAGTAATAGTTACATAAGGGTACATTTTAGGCATAGATCATAATAAGGATGTAAAATAAAGCAATTAGGGAGATTCATGACATCAAAAAGGCACTTGAGCTTTGCTCTTATGCCACTGATGTCACTGATCTAACTCAGTGTTGAGCAGCTGCTCATCTCAATGAAGAGGGGTTAATTATTTTACATAAGCAGCTGTGGAATCATAAACAGTTATAGAGTCCTAAGCATTCATAGGGTCTTAAGCAGTTATAAAGTCCTAAGCATTCACAGAGTTCAAAGCAATCAAGAAGTGTTTAAGTATTCATAGAGTGGTAGGTGGGATCCCACAGAGCACTACATTAAAGAGCTAGCAGAGCCAAAACAGGCAGACAGGAAAATAATACACATTTTAAGTAGCAGTCAGTTGTAACTTTTTATTTCTAAAGTATTTTTCTTTTCCCTTTTGCTTTTTAGAAAGTCTTCTATGTGATGTAGGCCCATACCTAGAGCTCCGCCTGGCCCAATTTACAGACAACGTCCTTCCGGACAGCCTTCTCCCCCAGCAACCACCCCTTCCCTGTCAGGTATCACTCCCTAGAACCCCTAGCAGTACCTTATTATTTATATACTAGACTAATTGTAACTAATTGAAGCCTTTGTACACCTTTGTGTTACTGGAATTGCTCTGTGTGTTCTTTTATTGTATCTCACCTGTAATGTTCTCCATTGTTGTACCCACCATCAACTGTTGTCTACCCTCCCTGTGATGAGGTGCCTTTGTAAATGAGTCTTTGACTCAAAGGTTGTAAATCCAAATTATGAAATAAAAATCAAAAAAACAATATTGGTGTGGAAGAGCTCTTAGCCTGCCAGCTGACACATCTATCTCTGTTTCCCCCACTGCATCATCAGCATTGTAATCTCACTGACTGTGATCTCACAGGTCACTAAACTGGCAGCCACTGAGTGGCTGCTCCTAAGCAGCAGTGATGTCACAGTCAGTGAAGTCACAATGCTGATGATGTAACTGGGGGGAATAGAGATAGATAAGTCAGCTGCCGGGCAGAGTGCTGTCTCACACATCCCACCTACTAGCATCGGGTAGACAATCTTCTAATTAACCAAAGAGAAACTAAAAAGTACCTCAGATACAAAAGGTAATGGTTGACTGCTTTTAAAAACTTATATTAGCTTTAGGCAGCACACTAGCTCTTTAAAGCCATGAATACTGATGGGTAGTGCTCTAGATTATTAATGTAATCTAATTTTCACTTTGGTGTCAGCATGACTCAGTTGGTACCACATCTGCCTCTAGGCCAGAAGGTCATAGGTTCTAGTCCCTCATGAGGACTGGGCTCATACCATAAAACCCTGGCACCAAAATACAGTATTAAGTAGAAGCTGTACTGTTGGGGGTGTGACATCTTTTGGATTTTCTCCAGTGTCTTGGCCAACATTCCCCTTCCCACAAAACTGGTTTATGCAATTTTACAAGTCTGCATGTGGGTGTTGATGTCTGAAATGCATCCTTAGGATGGCAGAGAAAGGGGAGATATTCCTGATGGGGGACCTGAATATGTCAGATGTTAACTGGAGCACCTTTGCTGCAGCCACATCCAAGAGCAGGGCCATTCTCGATGCCCTACAGGGGGCATGCCTCAGACAGCTAGTTTTGGAACCCACTCGCGGGAGGGAGCAATCTTAGACCTGGTACTCTCAAATGGGGATGGAGAGAGGATCTTGGATCTAAAAGTGGGTAGCCATCTGGGAACAAGTAACCACCAAACAGTGTGGTTCACAATAACTTAGCTGTAGAGTCAAGCCATACAAAAGTGAAGGTACTGGACTTCAGGAGGGCTGATTTTGTCAAAATGGGAGAGTGCTTCAGAAAAGCACTAGCAAACAGGCAAGAAGGTGGGGTGGAGCAACAATGGGGAAACATCAAAACTGCCATCACAGAGGCAACAAGCCTTTGTATGAAGCAAATAAACAAATCAAAATGAAAGAAAAAACCTCTATAGTTCTCAAAAGAAGTGGCAGGGAAGGTTAGGGAGAAAAAGATAGCATTCATGAAGTATAGGGAAACACAGAAGGAGCAGGACAGAGAACTGTACCAGTTAAAGCAGAAAGAAGTGGCGAAGACAGTCAAAATAGCAAAGGCCCAAACCGAGGAAAAGATAGCTAACTCGGTTAAGAAGGGGAATAAAACCTTTTATAGGTATATTAGGGAGCAAAGAAAGACTAAGGCAGGGATACTGAAGCTTAATAAAGAGGAGGATAGTTGGGCAGAGAGGGACAGTGAAAAAGCAGGGATACTGAACGAATACTTCTGCTCAGTATTCACAAAGGAAGAGAAGGGGGAGATAGCTAATCCAGTCAATTGAAGCACTCTGGATAGGGGATTGATATTAGTCCTTTCGACAGAAGAAAGGGTTCTGAAAGAACTCTTAAAGCTGAAGGTGGATAAAGCAATGGGCCTGATGGGATTAGCAAGGCATTTGACAAGTCCACACAAAAATTAATAAACAAATTAGCCAGCCTGGGAGTGGGTCCCAGGGTGGTAGCCTGGGTAAAACACTGGCTGGACAACAGGACACAGAGGGTAATAGTAAACGGAGTCCACAGTGAAAAAAGGGTGGTTACTAGTGGGGTATCGCAGGGTTCAGTACTGGGGCCGGTCCTTTTTAATGTCTTTATAAGTGACATTGCAGAGGGGCTGAAGGAAAAGTATGTCTCTTTGCAGATGACACAAAGCTCTGCAACAGGGTTGATACGCAAGGTGGGGTGGAAAGGATGAAAAGGGACTTGGCAAGGTTGGAGGAATGGTCAAATGTATGGCAGCTTAAATTCAATGCAAAGAAGTGCAAAGTAATGCACCTGGGAAACAAAAACCCAGGGGAAGAGTACATAATGGAGGGTGAGATACTGACAACAACAAAAATGGAAAGGGGGTAGTTATATCAGATGACCTAAAGGTGGGCAAGCAATGTGAGAAGGCAGTAAGGAGGGCTGGGGGGATACTGGGATGCATAGGGAGAGGCATCATCAGTAGAAAACAGGAAGTTGTCCCTCTGTACAGAAAGTTGGTGAGACCCCATCTGGAGTACTGTGTGCAGTTCTGGAGACCCCATCTCCACAAAGATATAGACAGGGTGGAGGCTGTCCAGAGGAGGGCAACCAAACTAGTGCAGGGTCTGCACCAGAAGACATATTAAGAAAGGCTATAGGAGCTTAATATGTATAGCCTCGAGGAAAGGAGGGAGAGGGGGGACATGATAGAAACTTTCAAGTACCTTAAGGGAATCAACAAAGTCCAAGAGGGTAGCATCTTTCAGAAAAAGAGATGTGCAAGAACAAGGGGGCATAATTTGAAGATAGAAGGGGGATGGCTTAGAGGTAATATGAGGAAGTATTTCTTCACAGAGAGGGTTGTAGAAGCATAGAACAGCCTTCCTGAGGAGGTTGTGGAGTCAAAAACAGTCTGGGAATTCAAGAATGCATGGGACAGACATAAGGCAATTCTAGTGGGGGGTAGGAGGAAGTAGGCTGTTGGTTAACTAGGATATGCAACTTATCCATTAGGTAGGGAAATGGGCAGACTAGGTGGGCCAAGCAGTCTTCATCTGCCATCAAATTTTATGTCTCTATGTAAATGGCAACCACTAAACAACTACTGTCGCTTCACTATCTGTCTATCATTGCTTGTAAAGCGCTTTAGGAAACAATGTGTATGAAAAACTATATAAAGTCTTCATATTTTGCTTCTTCTTTGTCTTCATTGTCTTCTTTTTCTTCCTAAAAACTCACTACCAAAATGACCATTACAATTTATCTTGCTGGGAAGACACTTTAGAGTTTTAAGCTGTTATACGGTTCTAAAATTCAGGATTTAAATATCTGTCTGCAGCTGGCAGGCGTGATGTATTGCTGAATTTACAGAACTACTATTTGTTACAGTAATTACTGCTGACTTGATGACTGTATTTATTGTATAAAAATATTGTTTGTCTTCCGTCTAATGTGACATCTTCCTGTCTTTGTAATAGAAGGTTAAGTAACTAGGAAATTCCCCATTGGTAGCTGGCATAGTCGGAAAAACTCACAAACCAAGGAATGCCATGGGGCATGCACCTTGCAGCATTTACCATCCCATGTACTGCATATTGTATGTAAGTGCAATTCCTTTGCAACTTTCCTTTTATTGTTGGCTGTATTGAAAATATGTGTAGCTTAAATACTGACACTGGCCACTGCCCAGATTTTCTTAGCTATGGAATCTGCCATTTTATTTTAATTCCGTTATCACTAGTCTGGAAGTGTATACCTTTAGCCCCTCTCTCCAACTCCAGCACAGACATCCCTAGTGGTCCCCACACAGCTTGCTTAAGAGGATGCCCACTAACACCATTCAAGCAGCAGGCCATCCCACACACCAAGATCCAGTGTAGGGAGTACCAGAATCAGGCCACTGATTCATAAGGAACAGATGACGTTTTCCCTGAATCACTGGCTGAAATACTGCCATTGGCATATGGGCTCACTGAGTGACCTTGAGCAAGTCATTTGATCTCTCTGTACCTCAATCATTCAGCCCGGGTCAGACTGGGGTACAGGGGCCCCACCTGGAAAGTTGACACAGGGGCCAACTTGGAAAGTCAACAGGGGAGGGACCAGGATGACACACTCATATCCAGTATTTCACTTCAGTGAGATACACTAGCTCAGTGTTTGCATCTTACATTTACTAACAGGGCCCAATTACTTGAAAAATACTTGATAAAAGCACTGCTTCTCAGTGTTTAGAAGGTGGTCAGGTACCCAACAGAGGGAACCCACCTGGAAATCTTTAGGTATTCTGGAGGTCCAGTCCTTGTAAAATGGAGCAGAATCAGGACCCAGCCAAAACTGAGAGGTTACATCTTAGCTTGCATATGCTGGGTAAATAAATAATAATAATAATAGTGATGATAATTACATTAACAGCTGCTGATATGAAAAGGAATGCTGCAATCAGCTTCCGATATGGCCCGTCCTTCATCACGTACTTGAATCCTTTCACAAATGGAACTGTCTTGTCTGATTTCAAGGCATAGGGGTCTGTAGGACAAAAAATTGAAGCATTAATTGGTACATAGTCTCAAAAGGACTGAAAAGGTAATCCATTGAAACCTTCCATTACAATACTTACCATCTTTTTCCTTTACTCCAAAGAAAAGAACTGTAGTACAAACCAAATATGTGCTTCCAATAACACCAGCAGCAATCATATACACCTCTTTCTGAAAAAGAAGCAAGTCAGGTGATCAGGCTATTATGTATTACAAGTCCATCTGCTGTCTGCCTATACAATAAAGAATGTAACCTCTAAAACTCAATTGATCAGAAATAGCACTATGGTACTACACTGGGTCCAGAACCAAAACCGTAAAGAAGCTGGCCTCAGTTCAAATCCCAGCATATTAATTGTCTATCAAGGCCTGTGATTGAAAAATATCAGGCTTCTGTCAGAACCAAACATGTCTTCTGTTTAACAACATGAAAACATTAGTACAAAAGTTGATTCAATCATATTAATCAGGTTTTATTTGGATTGATGGAAATGGCATCATGTACATGGTACATCAAAAGGTAATGGAAGAAAAATCTAGAAAATAAAGGCTGTGGTTCTCCTTGATGCAATAGCACTAGTATCTTCGGAAGGGTAATATTTAAACACACTATATCGAAAATATGTTGTTGCTGTTGTCACAATGGATATTTGTAAGTTACTGTTATCACAATGGAACACTGAACCAATCAGAGAGCAGCTTTCACAATACTGATGACATCACAACACATACTGAAGCCAGCCAGCTGTTAAAATCAAAGAAAAACTGCAAAATCTTCAAACAAACTGCAGGTTTAAAAGCTGCAACTTGTAAACTACTGTTGCACATATTGAATATACAATAGCCTGACTTGAGTAATTTATCATCACTTATGAGTGGGCGGAATTCTCATAATTCACTCTTGGCTCTGCCACTCATGAGTTATGGCCCTGCCCCCTTACACTTGAAGATAAAGTGCCTATTTTGAGTCAGTTCATTGCGTATCCATTTCTTTCTTTTTTTTAAACTCTATATCCCGATTCACGAAGGGGACCTTTTCCCTGATTGGCCCTGTTATGGGGGGTCTCATACATTGCCATCCACTAGCCTCTGCCATGCCCCAACTAAAGCAGCGAGGACCGTGGCTTACCCTCCCTGGAGGGCCCCCTGGAGGGGGACAGGGGGAAAGAGAGACCGCATCACCCTTGAGCCCCTGCCCCTTGAGATGGGATTTGTTTGGCTGCAGCAGGCAGGACCCCTTCACAGGTATCATCCAATCATGATCAGGGTTTTTTTCCTTGTCAGGTTCCGCCGGGATGTGGACGTACAATTATGTCTGCGCACATAAGGTGCTGATGTCCATCACACCCCCCATGGTTTTGATCCTGTAGTGCCACCGGTCTCCACTGGAGGCCATTGCAGAGCGAAGCAGCCCTGGGAACCCACCCCAGGAGAGGAGAGCAGTCCTCCGGATGCTCTATCCTCTCCTCTCCTCTCCATGCCGACCCCCGGCGTCCTACGTCCATTCCCAAACCAAGGTCACCGGCATGGTGTGAGGTGTGGTATCCAGCACCTCAACCCTCAGCACCACTGGGCTGCCCTGCCATTTCTTTTTTTATATGCTGATATGTGTACGTAATATGAGAAAGTATTTTAAATCAGTACAGTGCTTCCTCACTATTGCGAAACTAGGGTACAGTATTATGAATGCCAACCATGGCTCCTGTTGGTATATCAGCTGTTTTCACTTCATTTTTGGTTTTCCAATGGAAACATAGAAACGTGAATTTGATGGCAGATAAGGACTGCTTGGCCCACCAAGTCTGCCCATTTCTCTACCTAACGGATAAGCTGCAGATCCTAGTTAACCAACAGCCTACTTCCTCCTACCCCCCACTAGACTTACCTTATGTCTGTCCCATGCATTCTTGAATTGCCCCACTGTTTTGACTCTATGACCTCCTCAGAAAGGCTGTTCCATGCATCTACAACCCTCTCTGTGAAGAAATACTTCCTCACATTACCTCTGAGCCATTCCCCCTCTATCTTTAAATTGTGCCCTTTTGTTCTTGCACATCTTTTTCTGAAAGATGCTACACTTTTGGACTTTGTTGATTCCCTTGAGGTACTTGAAAGTTTCTACCATGTTCTCCCTTTCCCTCCTTTTCTCGAGGCTATACATCTTAAGTTCCTTTAGTCTTTCTTCACATGTCTTCTGATGCAGATCCTGCATCATTTTGGTTGCCCTCCTCTGGACAGTCTCCACCCTGTCTATGTTTTTGCGGAGGTGGGGTCTCCAGAACGGTGCACAGTACTCCAGATGTGGTCTTACCAACTGTCTGTACAGAGGGCCAGAAACTTCCTGTTTTCTACTGATGATGCCTCTCCCAATGCATCCCAGTATCCCCCCAGCCCTCCTTACTGCCTTCTCACATTGCTTGCCCACCTTTAGGTCATCTGATATGACTACCCCCGGGTCCCTTTCCATTTTTGTTGTCAGTATTTCACATCTATCATGTACTCTTTCCCTGGGTTTTTGTTTCCCAGGTGCATTACTTTGCACTTCGTTGCACTGAATCTAAGCTGCCATACATTTGACCATTTCTCCAGCCTTGCCAAGTCCCTTTTCATCCTTTCTACCCCACCTTGCATATCAACCCTGTTGCAGATCTTTGTATCATCTGCAAAAAGACATACTTTTCCTTCCAGTGCCTCTGCAGTGTCACTTATAAAGACATTAAAAAGGACCGGTCCCAGTACTGAACCCTATGGTACCCCACTAGTAACCCCCCTTTCTTTACCGTGGACTCCATTTACTATTATCCTCTGTGTCCTGTTGTCCAACCAGTGTTTTACCCAGGCTACCAACCTGGGACCCACTCCCAGGCTGGCTAATTTGTTTATTAATCTGTGCAGGACTGTGTCAAATGCCTTGCTAAAGTCTAGGTTGGCCATGTCCACAGCCCCTCCCTAGTCTACTACTTTGGTCACCCAGTCAAATAAATCAATTAGATTTGCATGACATGACCTTCCTGCTGTGAATCCATGCTATCTTGGGTCCTGTGCCCCACTGGCCTCTAGGTACTCAACAATTCTTTCCTTCAGAAGTGATTCTATCATTGTTCCTACCACTGAGGTCAAACTGACAGGTCTGTAGTTTCCTGCCTCTGTCTTGCTCCCACTTTTGTGAAGGGGATTCACATCCGCCCTCCTCCAGTCCTCAGGTACCACACCATCCTCCCATGATTTATTAAAAAGGGTAGTCAGTGGTGTTACTAGTTCTTCCCTTAGCTCTTTGGCAGGTACCTTGCCGCTGTAAGAAGTGCCGGAAGTCTTCAAGCTGGCTCCTCCCACCCACCTGATGTTTCTGATCAGTATTTTTTTTTTCGGTTACAGTATTTCAACACTGACCTTCAGGTGAATAAAATAGAATATACTGTATTGCAGAAAAAATGGAATAAAGGAAGCAAGCAACTATATCAGTATGTATGAGTATCAGTACAGTACTGTTTCTGTGAGGTGAAAGTGAGGAGAGAAATGCATTCAGACAGCACAGGCTCAAAAGATCCAATGTAGGAAGAGTCCATGAGAGAGCAGGAGGACTAGTGATTTTCTAAGCAAAATCAGTCTTTCCTTGAAAAACTGTTTATTATCTATTTGTTTGTAAAACAGTGGACTGGGGGTTAAAAAGATGAGAGCAGTAAGCTGCCGATTGCTGAACTGCGTAATTAGTTCAGAGACAAAGTTGCTATCAGAATGACCAATTTATCGTTAGCAGTTTCACTTTCTCATTATAGAATTATTTATTTCACTTATTTAGTTTTTGTTAACCGGGTTAGTGCACTAGCCAAAATAAACAGGTTACTCACCTGTAACAGTAGTTCTAGGAGTGGTATATGTTGTTCATCCACACTCTTTGTCAGGTACCTTACTGCTTTAAGAAGTGTCGGAAGTCTTCAAGTTGGCTCCTCCCACCCACCCAGGTGGTATAACCCTCAGCTCCACCCCATGACGCCAGATCTTAGCCTACTGGAAGCCAGGTTTGTGCATCCGCAGCCGGGGAGGTTGGGTGGGTCCATGTGGATGAACAACATATACCACTCCTAGAACTACTGTTACAGGTGAGTAACCTGTTTTTCTAGGATCGTGGATATGTTGTTCATCCATACTTTGGCAGACTCCTAGCAGTTCTCTGGGAGGAGGGAGGCAAGGTGCACATACTTAGGGAACAGAGATTGGAGAACAGAGGCCCCAAAACCAGCATCCCAGCATGACTCAAGGTTGATGTGGTAATGGGTAATAAAGGTGTTTGCTGACTTCCAGGTAGCAGCCTGAAAGATTTCCTGGATGGGGATGTCCCTTGAGGCAGCCACCAATGCAGCAGTATGGCGGGTAGAATGATCTCTTATCCCCCTGAGAGGCTCCTTGCCCACCAACTCATAGCACAGACTGATGCACGATGTGATCCACCATGCAATAGTCCATTTTGCTGCAGGTCTGTCAGAAGCAGCTTCAGCGTAGGTGACAAACAGCTGGTGAATCTCTCCCCAAATTTTTGCCATTCTCTCCTTGTAATAGGAGAGAGCACGTCTCAGGTCCAAAGTATGGAGCCTGTACTTGGCCTCCGAGATGTAATTGGGGTAGTACACCAGCGAAGTTAGTACCTGGTTAAGGTAAAACTCTGATACCACCTTCGGCAGGAATTTTGGGTCGGGGCGCAGGACAACCTTGTCCCTGTGAAAGACCAGATAAGTGGAGTCCACCGAAAGCACCTGGAGCTCTCCTGTCCTTCTGGCAGACATGATAGCCACCAGGAAGGCCGTCTTTCATGACAAGTGTGACAACTCACATTTGTGCATAGGTTCGAATGGCTTGCCTATGAGCTTTGCCAGTACCAGCAGAAGATCCCAGGGAGGTGGAGGTTCACACACCAGAGGGGATATGTGATCCAGGCCTTTGAAAAAGCACCTGACCACTGTCTGCTGTGCTACCGTCGGCTGACCAGCCCATGCAAGGTAAGTAGAGATGGCTGCCAGGTGCAACCTAAGGGTCGATGACCGAAGATCCCCTTTGGAGAGAGACCAAAGGTAGTCAAGAATGTTAGCCACCAGACAGGACAGAGGGTCCAGGCCCTTGCCCTAACACCAAATGGAAAATCTTTTACATCTGAAGGTGTAACATGTCCTGGTTGCCTTTCTGGATGCCTCCACCATGGTGAGGACATCCTCAGAAAGATCCAAAGCTTGGAACTCTAGTCACTCAGGTACCAAGCTGTGAGGTGCAGGGATTGAAGGTCCAGATGGTATACCTTCCCCTTATTGAGAGAGATCAGGTCCAGTCATGTGCAAAGCCACTCTGGGGGCCTGTAGCTGAGGCTGAGGAGATCTGGATACCAGAACTGGTGCGGCCAGTCTGGGGCTACCAGGCTCACCTTCGCCTTGTTCCTTCTCATTTTGAGGAGCACCTTGTGGATCAAGGAAAATGGATGGAAGGTGTAGAGGAGGACTAGGGTCCACGTCCTTGAGAAGGCATCCCCCTGCAGTGAGCCCTGCTGAGGGAGGCGGGCATGGAACAGCCTCAGCTTGGTGTTTTCTCTGGAGGCAAACAGGTCCACCAGCGGTTTGATCCAGTGGGAAAACAGGTTGTAAGCTACCTCTGGATGGAGAGACCACTTGTGGGATGTCTTACCTAGGTGGCTGAGAGCAACCGCCAGATGGTTTGAGGCTCCTGCCACATGGATGCCTAGGAGATCTGCGTCCAGAAGGCTCATGAGGGTCCAGGTGTGGTGCACCTCCCTGCACAGCAGATGGGAGTGCATGCCACCCTGTTTGTTGAGGTAGTACATGGTCTTGGTATAGTCCGTCTGGACTTGAACCACTTGACCCCGGGGCCGAGGAGCAAAAGCTGACAGTGCCAGTCTGACTGCTCTGAGCTCCAACAGGTTGATATGACATTGAGACTTCTCGGGGGTCCAGAGTCCGGGGGCCCTTTTGTCCCCCATGTGGGCTCCCCAGCCCATAAGAGAGGCATTGGTCATAAGGACGACAGTCAGCTTGGGACAGACAAACGGGATTCCTTCCTGCAACCGGTCTGGGGTGGCCCACCAGTGGAGAGCATCCCACATCTTCTGGGTTACAGTGATCAGCTTATTGAAATAACTGTGGCGCTGAGTCCACTGGTCAGCCAGCTCCCACTAAAGGGGGTGCATGTGCAACTGGGCCCAACAGACCACTGAGGTGCACACTGCCATGTAACCCATAAGGCACAGAAAGTCCCGGGCAGGGCGCAGTTGCCCAACCAGAAATGATTGGACAAAGGAGGAGAGAACCTCCGCCCTGTTCACCGGGAGCCGAGTTCTGGCTTGACAAGAGTTAAGCTCTGCCCCAATGAAGCCCATCACCTGAAAAGGCACGAGTTCCGACTTGGACTCAATGATCAGGAGGCCAGGTTGGGAGCAGGTCTGAAGGGCTAGGTCCCTGGACTGTTCCACCTCCTGTTGGGTGGAACCTGCTAGGAGCCAATCATCGAGGTAAGGATAAATCCTGACCCCCTCAATGCCTGAGATGGGCCGCCACCACTGCAATGCATTTGGTGAAGACCCGTGGGGCCGATGACAGGCTGAACGGCACAGTTCGGAACTCATACAGGGTCCCTTTGACCCTGAAGCAGAGGAACCGCTGATGGGATAGATGGACTGGGACATGAAAGAACGCATCCTGCAGATCCAGTGAACAGAACCACATGTTTCACTCCAAGGATGGTATGATCTGGGACAGAGTGACCATCCGAAAGATGTGTGACCTGAGATATTGATTCAGGTCATGCGGATCTAGATTAGGGTGCCAGTCCCCCGTCCGCTTTGGCACCAGGAAGTACCTGGAGACAAAGCCTGGGTCTGCTGGAGGATCCACCATTGGAGCCACAGCCTCCTTGAGGAGGAGCTGAGCGATGTTGTCTCTGAGAGCTGACTGAGTCTGAGCAGATAGTCTTTCCTCCCAAGGGGCATGGGCTTAGCTTGGAGGGTACTGCTTGAATTCCAGAGGCAGTCTCGGCCGACCACTCGAGAACCCACCTGTCCGAAGTGACAGCGGACCAGGCGGAAAGGAAGTGGTGGAGCCAGCAACCCACGGGAAGACCCAGAGCTGGCATGATGGGAGAGTGGGTGGTAGCCCCTGCCCTGTCACTGAGCAGGCTTGGAGGAGGAGGATCCAGGACCAGAACCACAACCTCCTTTATGGGCCTGGAAGGGCCCGGGCTTGAGCCAGGGCACCAAGCTTGAGCCTGCTGCTGCTGTTGCTGCTGTCCTCCCTTAAAGAAGACTGCTGAGCTGCAGGGGAAGAATGCCGAAAGGGCTTCTTCTTTATCTTCTGCTGGCTCTTGCCCGAAGAGCTCTTGGCAGAAGTAGCATCCAAGGTGGCACTGGACTGCTTAATGCGCTGAAGGTGACCAGCCATTTCCTGGGCTGAACAGGTCAGTCCCTAGGAAAGGCACATCAGCTAGTTAGTGCTGAGTGTCCACTGGGAAGAAGGAGATCCTCAGTCAAGCCCTGCGATGACAGGCAACTGTAGCTGCCATCGAATGGGCACAAGAGTCCCCAATGTCCAGGGCTGTCTGAAGCTGCTGTTTGGCAACAGCTCAGCCTTGGTCCTGGACCTGCTTGACTGTGGACTGCATATCCGTGGGGAGATGTGGGAGGACTTCATCCAGAGACCCTAGCAGGGCATGGGAGAAGTGTGCCATAATAACGGCCAAACTTCCCCTGACGAAGGCCCAAGGAAGAAGCCGCATAGACCTTCCTGGCTGAATGGTCCAGCAGCTTGGGCTCTTTCTCAGGAGGTCGGTCAGTATCATCAGAATTGCCAGTATGCCTGAACACAGAGGCAGTCAGCAGGCTCTCGGCTGAAGGGTGAGCTGTGAACCCTGAAAGGGACCCCATGGGCACCGTATACTTGCGGGCCATGTGGGCAGACGGCACTGGACAAGAGACAGAGCACTGCCAAAGTTCTAAGGCCAGGCTGACAATGGCCTCGGCCACAGGAAAAGCCTCCGTTGGGGTATCCCCTCTCTTGAGGATGTCCGTGAGAGTGTATTCCGCCTCTTTTTCTGGATAGGCTCCAGAGACATCCCTGTGGATTCAGAGTTGAGGCGCAGAATGCCCTGAAAGGACAAGGGATCTTCCTCTGTCTCTACCCCACTACCTTATTCATCATCCCCCGGATGAGAATGCAGGCCAGTAACATCCAAACCCAAGTAATCCGGATATAATGGTAGACCACCCAGGTCACTTTCGACCCGCCGAGAGCAATCCAGGGTGACAGTGACCAACAGATGCCAGGGAAGCCCGGTGTCCGGCCTATCTTCTTTGGAAGGAACCCCTCTCACAGGCTGCTTGGACAGTGGTTCCACCACAATCAGAGAGACTGTTTTAGGCCGAACCGGAGATTTTGCTAGCTCCATGGGCAGGGGAACTGACTTGATCAGCTCTGAAGGAGTCGGCTTCAGCATAGGAGGCAAAAGCCAAGTAATGGCCAGGGTATAAGCCAGAGTCAGCTTGTGCCCGGTCAAAATCAGCTGCTGCCGCATGAGGTCTTCATAGCACTGATGGAGTTTCTGCTGGAGCCTCTCCTCATCCGAGGAGGATGAAGATGACTGATGGCATTGTCTCTTTTTAGAGCATTTATGGCTCTTTCTTGGCCTTTCGCTCAAGGGGGTTCAAGAACTCCATCGAGATTGGACAGGCTGATTCAGTCACTCGGGAGATACCGGCTGGGCTGGTAATTTCCCAGGGTCGGGGACCACTTCTTCAATGGGAGTCCCAGCAGGCAGGGTCTCCTTGTCAGAGAAAGTCAGAATTAGAGTTTGATTGAGAGAATCATTGATCGATGGTTCGGTCGACTGGCCAGATGGCAAAGCCGAGAAGCCAGTGGCCGAAGAAGCAATCTTGACCGAAGTCGAGACCGCATGTTCTTGGGACTGAGATCTCTCCCACTCCCAAAAGCATCGCCATTGGGATGAAGATGATCCCAGATCCTTCTCCTGCTTACGGGATCGAGAAGAGTATGTGCCCACTGGTCCATCTCCCTTGGTAGGGAGAGACTGGCACAACACTTGGAAGGAACCTGAGAAGGTGGAGCCCAGGCTGAGAGAAACGAAGAAGCTCAGAGTAGTTTCTGCAGCCAGAGCAGCTTCCTCTTTGAATGCTTGCATGTGACTGTAGAGAATGTCTCCATAGTCTAGCAATGGTAGGAAAGTAGTTCAAGCTAGCCTTATTTTCACCTTGTAATTGAGGAGGTGTTTGATATGGAAGAATATACCCAATCTCTGCCATAGATTTTGACTAGCTCATCATGGTGATATGAAAAGCTGAGATTACTGTCGATCCAAAACAACAGGTATTTGAATTTATCTTTGACTTCAAGTGTTTCTCAGAGAAGAGTTTGGATCTTTAAGACATGATTACTTGGTGCAGATTTTTGTAGCATATGAGAAGGTAGCGATAAACATGGCTTTGGTCTTTTTTGTGTTCAAGAGTAGCTTTAACTGCAGAAGGTTGTGCTTAAGGACATCAAATTCTCTCTGTATTTCTGTTATCATCCCCATGGGTGTAATGTGACAGGAGATGTGGCCAAGTGCTAAACTGCCTCTGGGGGATTAACTGACTGTTATTCTAACCCCTGGGAGTGCCTTATTTCTATTATAATAAAAAAATATTCCAATACAAAAGTGTTAGTGAATGAGAAGAGATCTGGATAAACTGGCAAAATGGTCAGAAGAGTAGCAACTGGGGGTTAATGCAAAGAAGTGCAAGATCATGCAGATAGGGAAGAGAACCCCTGAAGCCACCTATAGGTTGGGAGGGGAGTTCCTGCAATCACAAGGGAAGAAAGAGACTAAGGTATCATCATCACAGATGACCTGAAATCATCCAAGCAAACCACTAAAGCAGTAGGTAAGGCTAGAGGGATGTTGGGGTGTATTAGTAGGGGTATCGCAAGTCGTAAGAGGGAGGTAATAATCCCTCTTTACAAGACACTGGTAAGGCCCCATCTGGAGTACTGTGTGCAGTACTGGAGGCTGCATCTGCACAAAGACATTAACAAAATGGAGGCATTCCAGAAAAGGGCAACCAAAATGGTGCAGGGACTGCATCAGAAAACATATGAGGGCAGATTAACAGAGCTCAATATGTATACCCTAGAGCAAAGGAGGGAGAGAGGTGATATGATTAAAACATTCGAACATCTTAAGGGCATTAACAAGGTGAAAGAGTCTAACATGTTTCAATATAAGAAAAACAGCAGGACAAGAGGACACAGCATGAAATTTGAGGGATGCTGATTAAAAGATAATGTGAGGAAGTTATTTTTCACCGAAAGGGTGGTGGATGCATGGAACGGCCTACCTCAGGAAGTGGTGGCTCTGAATACAGCGCAGGGCTTCAAACAGGCATGGGATAGGTATAAGGGAGCAATACAGATGAGTATGAATAGATAGGCCACTGACAGAGCAAAGGCCTATAGCACATTCATAAGGTAGAAAAAGAAATGAGCAGACTGGATGGGCCTTGCGGTCCTTATCTGCCGTCAACTTCTATGCTTCTATGTTTCTATGTTCTTTGTTGGACATATACCTTTTGCATTTATTTCCTCATTGAAAGGGGGATTTTTAATAAAATAATTAATCTACCAACTGTTTAAAAGAATGCTGTTTCAGAATCAGAATGCATCATTCCAGTCACTGAACAGTGCTAGAGGATGGAATGGTGACAAGAAGAATTCATATGCCATGTTGGTCAGGCTGTATATGACAGGGTAACCAAGATTAATGTATGGGTCTTGGAATGCTGACAGCCAATCAGATTATATCATTTCTGAAAGCCTTTTTAAAAACATTAGTATATTTCCACTACATAAAAAATATACTAAAATTATTTCTGCCACTGCCTATACAAAGGTGACTAATATCTTCAGACTTTTTCTGAAAAAGGGGATTCCTTAAGGCTTGTTTCTTAGGCCCCTCTTTTTTCTTCACATGTATAAATGGCATTGACAAAAACTTAAAAGGGATTAATACACATCTGTATGCTGACTGCACAACGGTCTACATGTCAAATGATGATCTCCCTATAATTCAACAAGCCCTACAAGAAAACTTTACATCAGTGAAAAAATATATTGACAATAACTGGCTTGTACTCAAGACTAAGATTCCATTAAATGCTATTTAGATCTCTGTATCATTTAAAGTAATTTCCCAGTATAGTACATTGACAATTACCACACTGGATAATAGTGCACTAAATAATTTCACCCAGTACAAATACTTTGGCATTATATTAGACATTGTCTTAAAGTGGGACCTACAAATTGAAACCCTCTACAAATCAACTGGCTCTAAACTGTGTATCCTATATTGCCATCAACAGGTCTCTGAATTCAGAAATGAAATTACTAAAGTGTTTGCAGTACCTCTTTTAAGTATGTTAAATATATCTACAACTCATACCTCTCAACCTCTTGCCTCATGAATCAGGGACAAGGATTAAAAATATCATGGACAAAGACCATAAATCAGGGACATATCTTAAAAACTGGTACTATTCACTCAGCAAGCTGATAGAATAAAGGAATTTGTGTAAAGATACATTTTCTGAAGAACAGCAAGTCTGTAACTTTAATATTTGACATCATTTTGTGTTATTAATCCCCACTGTACTGTCACAAAAACACAAATTTTACGAGGGACAGAGGAAACTTTTGAGGACAAATCAGGGACATCCCTGAAAATCAGGGACAGTTGAGAGGTATGCTACAACTCCTCAGCTACCTTCCTTCTTTAGAGACTGGGGGCCTGATATTCAGAAAGGCACAAGCTAAGCATAGAGCAAATGTTTGTGCTGCACCTTGCCATTGCCCAGGGGTCTGAGGCTGCTATATTCAGTAAGGCGCTACCTAACTTGAATATAGAGCCATGCCAACTCAGTGCTAAGTTGGGTAGCACTACCCCAACATGGCTTCTGAAGTTGGGCTCAGGAGTTGATAGCACCAAAGAGTTATTACCAATTTTCAAAGGTACCCATTCAAATGAGCCCCCATTGGGCATGCAAGGCGCTAAGGGACCATTTGCATGCCCATTATAGGCCCAATTGCATGGATAGCAGAGGCAGGTACCATGATGCTGACCTCCCACACCATCCATGATAACTGGAGCTATTCCTGATGCTTGTGGTCCCCCTTCCTCTGGTCACCAGCACCATAGCAAAAATAAACATCCCTGGTGGTAGTGGCCCCCCCATCCCTCCAGTTGACAGCCCATAGTAAAAATAAACATCCCCGGTAATAGTGATCCCTTCCTCCCACCAATCCCCAGCTCTGTAGTAAAAATAAACATCCCTAGTGGTAGTTGTCCCCCTCCCTCTGATCACCAGCCCCTTAGTAAAAATAAACATCCCTGGCGGTAGTGGTCCCCACTCCCTCCGATCACCAGCCACACAGTAAAAACAAACATCCCTGGTGCTAGTGGTCTCCCCTTCCTCTGAACGCCGGCCCCGTATTAAAAAGAAACATCCTTAGTGCTAGTGGTCCCTCCCTCCCACCAATCCCCAGCTCTGTAGTAAAAAGAAACATCCCTAGTGGTAGTTGTCCCCCTCCCTCTGATCACCAGCCCCTTAGTAATAATAAACATCCTTGGTGCTAGTGGTCTCTCCTTCCCTCCAATTGCCAGCCCCAAAGTGACATCTCTAATCCCTGATTCTAGTGATCCCCCACGATTGCCAGCTCTGAATTTAAAAAAAACTCTCTCTGGCATCCAGTGGTCCCCCCCCCCCACCATAGCACCGAGCACCCTTCCCCACTCACTGTATCCTTATCGGTGCCGCCGCATTGCAGATGCCACTTCGGGGCTGGTGATCGGGGGGGGGGACCACTAGCACCAGGGATTGAGATTCCACTTTGGGGCTGGTAACTGGAGGAAAGGGAGGACCACTAGCACCAGGATGTTTATTTTAATAAGGGCTTCAGCGATGGAAGGGGACCACTACAACAAGGGATGTTTGGTTTACTACAGGGCTGGTGATTGGAGGGAGGGGGGAACACTAGCATCAAGGATGTTTATCTTTAATAAGGGGCTGATGATCGGGGGGGGACCACTACCACCAGGGATTTTTATTTTTAATAGGAGACTGGTGATCGGAGGGAGACGGGGTGCCTCTGATCACAGGGGCACGTATGCTCCCCCAGTGACCAACCAGCTGTTGGTTGCATTACCTCCTGCAGCTGTTAGGATTCTACAGAGTAAAAGGAGGTTTTCTTCAGTGGTGCAAACAGACTGCACACAACCTTATTGTTCTGTGCAAGTCCACTGAATTTCGGCTTGCACCGATATTCCTGTCTCTGCCCCACCATTTGCATACCCCCCTTTTTGGTTTGCACAGGAGCTACCCTAGTCTGCCTACGCAAAGAAGCCTTCTGAATAATGGGCTCCAGTGCAAAACCCGGTTTGCACGACGAAACACCAGTTAGCGCCCATGCAAACATTTCAGTATCAGGCCCTGGATGTCTTAGTCAACAGATTAAGTACATTTAAGGTGAATATGGCAAGAGACACCAACCACTGCCTTCTTTATCAAGGGCTTTGGTAGATGTCTCTAAAGACACAAAGACAACTACATTTATATCACTGTATGTTAAAATGTGCACTGATTAAATCCCCCCAAAGCCCCCCTCCCAATTTTAAAAATCGAATTAAATGAGATCTACTGGCCATGATGCTTGAGCCACTGGTGCATAGATTGTGGCTCGAGCACCCCGATCCCCCCCCATAGTCCCAATATGTAATAAATATTATAAATACCTGATCGCTCATAAAATTTCATCTTCCAGGTGGAGCAGCCGGCATACTGAGAACCAGAGCGATGCCCCCTGGGAAGATTGGCTGGAAAATACCGCGATACGATGACATGGTTTTGCCTCTTCTGCTCCATTGCCCATATGTACAGAGATATTAAAATCTAAGTTTTTAATATGCCAGGTGTTATTTTTACAAAAGGTACCTATATGACATGTGGGTGCAGCACCCACATGGTATATATGCACCTTTAGAAAAAAAATAACACCAGGCATATTAAAAACAGAGATTTTGTATGTAATAATACTTAAGAATTTTGGAACACAAGGGGGACATTAGAAATCGAAATATGGATTCCCCTGTGGCAGTTCATTTTAGTGAAAGCAAACATAATGGAGCCTCATTAATATTCTGGGGACTAGAAAAAAATCACCCCTTCTGATAGAAGTGGTCATTTTAAGGAAAAACTATTAAATGCTGAAATGAATTTTTTTATATGCATACATTAGATAATAGGATTGGAATGAACATCGAAATGAATAGGCAGGCATGTATGTAAACATAATGTGTTCTGACTGGTCTATGGGACAATAGCAGCTTGGAAATAGCATTTCTTAAGATACTGTAGCTAGTGAGAAGTTCTAAATAAACTTGATAAAGTCCTTTGTTTATATCTTAAAAAGGCTGTATATAATAGAAGAAAAAATTACTCACCTTAGTAACGTTGTTTCTTCTAATGGAGTCTTGCTGTATTTTGACAATAGCAGTGAGTCTCAACCTTCTGCCCCGGAGATGAAAGAGTTAACTTTCCATGCCAGGCATGGAACACTGAGCTCGAGCTCGGTTGAGACTCTGTCTGTTGCTGTTTGAACTCAAACTGTCAGATCTTTACGAGCTAAACTCACTGAGGGTCCTGTGTGGAAGCTGTAAACCTACACTAGCCAACTGGCTACTAAATATAATAAAAGATTTTTTGATCCCAAAACAAAGACTCAAGTCAGGAAACCCAAAACATGAAATAACACAACACCCAATCACCCAAAGAAAAAAGGGGGTGATAATAAACAAGGTGGCGCACCTCCTGAGTGTCAACACTGCTACTGCCCACCCACATCCCAAAAACAAAGGTTCTGAGAGGGGAAGGCAGGGAAGAGGTCAGAATACAGCAAGACTCCATTAGAAGAAACAACATTACTAAGATGAGTAATTTTTTCTTCAAACAACATGAAGTCTTGCTGTATTCTGACAATAGCAGACTACCAAGCAGTACCTCCATGGAGGAGGGACAGAACCTCCTTAGGAAATAGGCTCTGAAGCACTGCTGTGCCAAACCGAGCATCACTCCTAGCCTGGATATCCAGAGAGTAATGCTTGGTAAAAGTGTGAACTGTTTTCCAGGTAGCTGCTTAACATATCTCTAAGATAGGAATATCCCTGGCAGCAGCCAGAGACGCAGCTGTACTTCTGGTAGAGTGAGTCCTCAGGCCTGAGGGTGGAATCCTACCCAGTTTCTGATAGTAAAATTGAATGCAAGAGACAATCCACCTGGCACTTGATCTTTTAGTGGCAGGTTTTCCTTTACCAACCTCACCATAAGTGAGGAACAGTTGGAGGGAGTCAAACCTGTGACCCTTGGTACGTTCTATGTAGTAGCTAAGGGCTCTTTTCACATACAGACTGTGCAATCTCCTCTCACCAGAGGAGGAATGGTCAGTGAAGAATACAGGAAGAGACATAGATTGGTTAAGGTGGAAGTCTGAAACCACCTTAGGTAAAAACTTCCTGTTAGTCCTGAGGACCACCTTATCTCTATGAAAAGAGATAAAATAAGGCTCCACTGACTGGGCTTGTAACTCGCTTATGCGCCTGGCAGAAGTGATGGCCACTAAGAAAACAGTTTTCCAAGTCAAGTACTTAAGCTCTGCTGAAGACAAAGGCTCAAAAGGGGGTTGCACAAGCTGAGCAATGCAAACATTAAGGTCCCAAGCAGGGGCAGGGTCCCTGAATGGCAGATTGGTATGAAGCAATCCCTTGAAAAACTTGGAGAATACAGGATGAGCTGAAAGAGAAGAAGGCTTACCTGCTGAAAGAAAAGCAGAGACAGTTGCCAGGTGCACTCTTAGTGTAGCTGGTCTGAGTCCCAAGCTATTCAGATGAACCATATAGTCAAGGACCATGGGCAGGTCAGCGGACTCTGGGGAAATATGCTTCCCAGAGCACCATATGGAGAATCTTTTCCATTTGGAATTATAGGTAGTTCTGGTGGAAGGCTTCCAAGAAGCCTTCAGAATATCCATGACACCTTGAGAGAGGTGTAAATCAGCAAACTCTAACTCTTCAAGAGCCAGGCCTTGAGATTGAGAGATTTGAGATTCGGGGACCAAACCCTCCCCCTGAGCACAGGTTAACAGGCTGTAATTCCTGGGAAGAGACAAGGGAAGGTGGACTGCTAAGGAGAACAGGAGAGGGTACCAGGGCTGTCTGGCCCAGTCTGGAGCAATCAGAATCACTTTGCAGGATTGAGACCTGATTTTTACTAGCACCTTGAACAGGAGAGGGAAGGGGGGGAAAGCATAAAGGAACTTCCCTTCCCAATTGAGAACCAAGGCATCCAGGGGGACTAAGCCCAACACTGGGGGCCTGCAGCAAAACAGGGGAAGTTGGTGATTGTCTGGGGCTGCAAAAAAGATCTATCTGTGGGGTGCCCCATCTGGAGAAGATCACGTCCAAAACCAGGGGATCCAGTGACCATTCGTGATGGCCCTGAGATATCCTGCTGAGAGCATCTGCCAGGACATTGTCCTTGCCTGGGAGGTGTACTGCCATAAAGGAGGTGTTCAAGGAAAAAGCCAGAGACCACAACTTCATTGCTTCTGTGCACAAGGTCGTAGACTGAGTGCCCCATTGCTTGTTGATATACCACATTGTGGTGGTATTGTCTGTCCTGATCTGAACAACCTTGTTCTGAACAGACCTGGAAAAATCTTGAAGTGCTAGAAACACTGCTCTGAGTTCCAGTAGATTGATGTGAAGCAGAGATTCCTAAGGAGACCACAACCCTTGGGTAGTCAGGTCTCCCAAGTGGGCCCCCACCCCAAGAGGGAGGCATCTGTAGTAAGGATTAGAGAGTGAGACTGAGTGACAAAAGGAACTCCCTGTCTTAAATTGTCCTGATCCTGCCACTGCAAAGCCTGGATCAGGGTTTGAGTCACTGGTACCAGTTTGGTCAAAGGGTCCTTTTTCTGAGACCAAAAGGCTCTCAAGTGGAACTGAATGTCCCTCATCTGAAATTTTGCTCCCTGCACCACTGCTGTGGAAGCAGCCATGTGACCCAGGAGCTGCAAAAAATGCCTTGCTGGTCGAGACACCTGCAGGGTGAATGAAGAGGCCAGTGTGACAAGGGTCCTTGCCCTGTCCAGGGGAAGGAAGGCTCTTGCCTTCTCTGTATCTCGCTCTGTGCCTATGAAGGTGAGGAGCTGAACAGGCTCTAGAACTGACTTTGAAAGATTCAGAAGGAAACCTAGAGAGGTGAGCAGTTGCTGAGTTATCTGTAGGTGTAACTTGACTTGGTCTGGGGACTGGCCTACTATGAGCCAGTCATCAAGGTATGGGAAGATGGCAATCCTTTGCCTTCTTAAGGAAACAACTACTACTGCCAGGCATTTTGTGAACACCCTTGGAGCAGAGGTTAGGCCGAAGGGCATTGCTCTGAATTGGTAATGGCCTGAGGGCAGCTCGAACCTGAGGTACTTTCGATGGGAGCTTCTGATGAGAATATGAAAATAGGCATCCTTGAGGTCCAGGGAGACTAGCCAGTCCCCTGGCCTTAGAGAGGGTAGAATTATTCCCAGAGTCACCATTTTGAACTTTGGCTTTAAAAGGTGCTTGTTAGATATCTGAGATCCAGGATGGGCCACCATTCTCCTGTCTTTTTGGGGGTGAGGAAGTACCTGGAGTACAATCCTTTCCCTTTGTGTAGGGGTGGAACCCTTTCTACAGCTCTGAGAGCCAAGAGAGAAGAGACCTCCGCCTCTAGGGCAAGTGCCTCTGAAGGAGTTGCAGGTGGAAAGGATCTGGTTCTCATCTTTGGGAATTTTTTGGAGCTGAGAACCAGTCCCTGGCTTACTACTTCCAGGACCCATTTGTCCGACGTTAAGGACTTCCAGTCCTGGACAAAGTAAGCCAGCCTGCCCCCTACAGGTGGTGGAGAATCGGCCCTGGCAAACCCATCAGGGTGCCTGTTTGGCAGTGGGTTTAGGCTGAGGGGTGGAAGCAGGCCTGCTTGTACCCCTTCTGTCTCTCCCTCTAAAGAACCCCCCTCTGAGCATAGGCAGAAGAGGAGGCCTGGGCTTGGTAGAAAGGCCTATGAAAAGGCCTGCCCCTGCCCCTGGGATGCTGCCTCTGAGGAGTGGCTTGCCTTTCCTTGGCCTGGGCACTCCTATAGGTGGTCCTGTATTCATCCATTTTCTTCATGTAGTTCTCTGTTTGCTGTCCAAACAGAGAATTACCCACAACAGGAAAATCCATGGCCTTAGTCTGGGTATCCTGAGACAGGCTAGTACATCTGAGCCAAGCCATCCTATGAAGGGCCACAGATGTAGCCATGACTCTAGATGAAACATCATTGGAGTCCACTGCAGCATGGAATTGCACCTAGGATGCCTCAATACCATCGGCAGCCACCTGCTCCAGCTCCTTGGCAAGCTGGCCAGGGACCTGCTTAGCTAAAGCCAAGACAGTGTCCCATCTAGATTTCTGATATCTAGCTGTATAGGCCATGTAATTGGCCTGCCTGAGTCCCAAGGATGCTGCCATGTACTGTTTCTTTGCCATGGCATCAATCCTCCTGGAATCCTTATCTGGGGGGTGTGATGCCAAGGGTATATTAGCCTTATCACAGGCTGCAGCCTGCACTACCCCAACATGGCTGCATTGCTGGGCAAGGAACTCCATATCTGAGCCTGACAGAGTATACCTCTTGTCCATTCTTTTATCCACAGGAGGTATAGAATTAGGAGTCTTTAAAATCTTAAATGTCTGTTTCCCAAAAGACTTGTGTAAGGGAATAGACAGCCTCCTCGACTCTGGGATATCCATCATTTCCACATAGTCAGGCTCTTCCTGGTCATCCACAGCTTCTTCCATAGGAAGCTGAAGGGTTTCAGCCACTTTCTTGTGAAACATGAAATGGGAGGGGGACTCAGAAAGCCTAGGAGGAGACACTCCTGAAAGTCTGTCTGGGGAGATGTCTGGGTCAATGGGCACATCCAGACTTTCAAAACCACATTCACTTTCCTCATACTCTCCTTCCTCCTCCTCCAGTTCATAAAATTCCTCTAAATCATAATCTGGAACCGGTGGAACCGGCCGAACCGAGCACCTTCCTGATGGTACCGGTTCGGTCGGAACCGGGGATAGCGATTGAACAATTTTTATCGCTTTGGCTATTTCATCAGCGGTTGGAGAAGAAACTTTTGGATCCACACCAGCTGATTTATCCCTTCTTGTTCTCTTAACCGGAACCGACTCCTCAGAATCAGTTCTCCTTTTGCCCAAAGAAGTCTCGCCCTGGTCAGAGGTCACTCCTTCTGGTTCGGTTTGAATAGAACCGGGCTGGCCATCCGGGTCAGCGGACCTTTTGGCCTCCCTTTCCCCTGAGCCTACCAACTCTCTTTTCTAGGGTAGCTGCAGGAAAATTTTACAAATCTGGCAGTCTGAATCTGAGGTGGTCAAACCCAGACAATAACACAGGTGGTTGTAGGTCAGCCTTGGCAAAGACTTCCACACACTGATCTTGAAACCCAGTGGGTCCGGTTTTTCCTTTGGGTTTCTCAGACATAGTGCCAGTCCTAACAAAACTTACCCTTTTAATGGCAATCCACCAGGCAAGACACTCTTATTGGTTTCTGACCGTGTTACGGGTCGTGGAAAAAAACGTAGTAAAATCCGTTTTTTTTAGGACCGATAAGAACCGGTAACCACACTCTAAAAGTACAAATAAAGATTTTTTAACAACTTGATAGGTTAAAACCAAACCGATGAACCGTTTACAAGTTCCACACAGAATAGAAAACAATATAAACCTATCTAGTACTCACGAATACCACAGACAGAGACTGAACTGACAGGTTGCGGTTTAAATTTGGTTGAAAACCGAGAAAAACGGTACTTTAACCGACAAATTGAACCGAGCAAAGGAGAAATCTCCAGAGCGACTGTTCAGTGAGGCAAATCTGATGGTTTGAGTTCAAACAGCAACAGACAGAGTCTCAACCGAGCTCGAGCTCAGCGTTCCATGCCTGGCATGGAAAGTTAACTCTTTCATCTCCGGGGCAGTTCGAAGGTTGGGACTCACTGCTATTGTCAGAATACAGCAAGACTTCATGTTGTTTGAACAACATGTATATATGCAGAGGTTTGGAAAAGGATACTTTTTGCTAAATTTGGACTTTTTTTTTCAAAGTTTGACCTTCTGCACACCCTTTTGACCTCCCAGATAAGCTATAGAAAGGGAGCATGCTGTGTTTTAGAAACTGCCCATTTGGCACTCAGTATGAAGACTTTAAATCAGAATGTGATATTTTTTTCCTACATTTTTCAATTTCACTGTGAGAAGTGATATCCACTTCTGATTTATGCTACATTAAGAGTCCTTTTTGTGAAGCCTTGATAGTGTTCTATACACTGTGAACACTCAGGATCTCATGACAGTTCTGTGAGAGTTCTGGGCGTGACATCACGTTTGGAACTGCCACAGGCTTACACAAGAAGGGCTCAAGAGGGAAGCAATCTTAGATGCAACAGAGTCAGTTGGCCATTACTGAGGCAATCGGTGTATTTTACTTCTCGTCCCAAGAATAAGCAGTTTAACTGAGAGGTAAGAACTTGAAAAGAAGTTTTTATAACAAAAGATAGATGTGAGCAGTTTCCTTTATAAGAGAATACCAAATGAAAGGGAAGCAAACATGGTTTTACCTTATTATGTATTACAGAAATGGCCTAAAAGTTTCCTGTGTAAGACTGTGAACAACTTTAAGGTAAACGATGTGCCTAAAGATATTTGGGGGGTCATGTCTCTAGTAGGCAGCAGATAAATTAAAGCAGCATAAACTATAGAGGTGGATAACACTAACAAAAGCGATGTCTATGGTCTATTACTAGGACAAATGAATATACTGTAAACCGTAACTTGGAAGGGTCTCGGATGGGACTGTAATCTAGCAGCTGAGGTGAATAATATAACTTGTGGGGATCTGAGCTATTCATTGCATGTGGTGGATAAGCTCTGCACATTGTATTTTAGGATTTCAAAATTATTATTAAAGAAGGTTGCAGTGGTTGCAGAATAACACTAAACGACCGGAGGCGAGTCCCACTACTTCCGGTCACCACACCATAAAATTGAGCCCTGAACGAGTGGGGCGAGCTATAGCGGGGCACTGCACAGGCACGCATGCGGAGACATGCGCAGAGACACGCGCGTCTGTGTGTGTCTGCCAAGGAAACCAGGAAAAAGGGCCAGAGAGAAACAGCGGCAAAGGACATTAACTAAACATTAAATAAAAAAATTAAAAAAAACACAACAGAAAGCATCAATCCTACTGGGGGAGGGCAAGTGTTATACGAACAACAGCCAGTTTAACTAACCAAACTGCACTTTACAGAAACTATGGCCCAATCTAAGGCCAAGGTAAAGAAAATTCAAAAACAGTGTGCTAAATGTAATATGTACACAGAAGGAATTAAATGTAAGGAATACTGCTGTGATAACTGTATATTGATTGATAAGTTAAGGGAGGAAATTATCAAATTACAACAAAGGCTTGAGGTTCATAAAGACATTAAGGATTTAGAAATGTTTTGGGATACTGTGGAATATAACATTTCCATGCAAGAACAAAACACCCAGATAAGTACACCTAGTCAGCAACCTAGGCCCCTAAATTCCAATGAGGATTCTGATTCTTGGGAAATAGTCAAAAACAGGAGTAAAAGCAAAACAGGATGTAGATCTGTGCAGGAATCTTTCATTATACCAAATAAATATGAGTTACTATCAGAGGTTGGCAAAAATGAAGGACGCAAGGAAATGGCAGCTCAGAATGCTAGCATGAATCTAGACTCTGAGTATATGAGGGTAGACGACCTGCAGGAAGTAAATACAGATACTAATACTCCAACAGACCATTTAAAATGGAACAAACAAAAAAAAGATATCCTAATTATAGGTGATTCTATCACCCAGGGAACATATTCCATTATATGTAGTGGCAGAAAGGAAAACACAGTAGTAAGTACACTTCCTGGAGCTAGGCTGACTGATATAGATGGACTAATGGAGGGACTAATGGAGGGGACACATAATCCTCTGGTCATTCTTCATGTTGGAATCAATGATATAGGAAAAAGCAACGTTACAACCATTCAATGTAGCTTTAAACACATTGTAGACAGATTATTAAATAAAGGAGCAGAAGTTATCATTTCATCTATATTACCAACATGGGGTGAAAATGCTTACAAAAACAAAGACATTCTCAGGATAAATAACTGGTTAAGACATTTCTGTAGTCTTCAAAAGATTGGCTACATGGACAATGTTACATCATTTCAAAATAAGGCATTATATAACACTGATGGACTCCACTTGAATAAAATTGGAACAAGTAAACTAGGTAGAAAAATGAATGACGTAGTCAAGCTTCATTTAAACTGGGAGGGAAGGGAAATATTCCCAATAACATAAATAACATATCGGGCAGCAATGAGGAATCATTTCAAACATGGAAAGGAATATTATTAAATGCTAGAAGCCTAGTAAACAAGATGGAAGAATCTAAATATATATTAGTACATGAGAATATATACTTAGCCTTATTAACAGAGACATGGTGTCGAAGAGGGGGATAGGTATGGAAAAAATATCCCAGGATTTAAACTATACTCCAAATCTAGGGGACATAGAAAAGGGGAAGGCATTGCCATATATATGAAGAATACCATAAATAGTGTAGAAATTGCTCACGAAACAGACAGTGTAGAGATGCTATGGGTTAACTTATTACCACATAACAAACCCAAGATTAATTTAGGTATTGTATATAAACCCCCCTCTAGTTCAATACTGATGGATAATATGATACTTAAATATATTTCTGACTTAGATTCCTCTGAAAACAACATCATTAAGGGTGACTTTAACTTACCTGGTATAAGCTGGATAAACCTTGAAGGAGGCTCCACTATGGAAAAACAATATCTAGAGACTATGGCTAATGCTGGTATGGAACAAAGGGTGTTACAGTGTACCAGAGCAAAGAGTATTCTGAATCTTATATTTACAAATATTGGTAAGCAGGTAGGGGATATTGAAATAAGCACACCACTAGGCACTAGTGATCATTGCTCATTTAGATTTTTAATTAGGCAGTCATCAGTTACACATGCTAGTAAGGGATCCACTAAAATATTACACTTTAGTAAGGCAGATTTCGTATCACTGAAGAATGGCATGAGAGTTTGGGACTGGGAGGCTGGGTTCCAGGATAAAAATACTAATGAAGCATGGAGGTTATTATTAGATAAAATATCAAAGGAGGTAGATACACATATCCCACATTTAAATAAATATGATAATAAAAGGGCAACACCAGGATGGTTCAATAATAACATTAAAAAACTGATAAAAAAGGAAAATAAAACTTTCAAATTATTGAGGGGCACACAGGTCTCCCAAGGGATGCTATCATACAGGGAACTGGCCAAAGAAACCAAAAGAGCTATAAAAACAGCTAAAGATGCATATGAATTCACACCAGCAAATAAAGCTAAGGATAATCATAAACTGTTCTATGCGCACATTAGTAAAAATAAACGTGGTCCAAATGACATTGGAGCATATATGAATAATGAAGGCAAAACTGCAGATAATAGGGAAACAGTCAATATTCAGAATGAGTACTTCTGCTCGATGTTTAGCCCTAAATTATCAGGAAATTTAAGAATTAAAACCAAATCTGAAATCGGGGGAATAAAAGTGGAAGTGGAGGAAGTCAAGAAAAGACTGAAGAATCTTAACACCAATAAATCCCCAGGACCAGACCAAATGCATCCCAGGGTACTGAAAGAAATCACTGATTATTTAGCACCGCCACTTGCCCATATTTTTCAGTTATCCTTAGATAGAGGGGAGGTGGTACAGGACTGGAAGGAGGCATTAGTGGTACCAATCCTAAAAAAGGGACCCAGAACAAAACCAGAAAATTTTAGACCAATGAGCCTGACCTCGGTGTTGGGTAAGGTTTTGGAAGGTATACACTAAAGGAACTTATAATCAAACACCTAGAAGTGAACAACCTGCAGGATATGACACAGCATGGGTTCTCTAAGGCTAAATCATGCCAAACTAATATGCTTGCCTTTTACAAACAGGTGAGTAAGGCAATTAACCAGGGGGATTCGGTGGATGTGACTTACCTCGACTTCTCCAAGGCTTTTGACAAACTACCACATGAAGAGTTAATGGGCATCCTAGAGTCAACTAAATTAAGTGTAAATATAATTAACTGGGTGAGTGAATGGCTGTCGAATAGAAGACAGAGAGTGGTAGTCGACGGGGTTAAATCAGATTGGGCTGGGGTAACGAGCTGGGTCCCCCAGGGCTTAGTCTTGGGTCCTTGCCTTTTCAATGTATATGTGGCAACCATTCAGTGCATACTCTCCAATATATGGATTACAAAATTTGCAGACAACTGTAGATTAGGCACAACAGTAAGCAATGCAGGGGATGGACATAATATGCAACTAGCACTGAATGAGATCTACAACTGGACAATTAAATACAAACTACCCCTAAATGTAGATAAGGGTGCTATTATGCACATGGGGAGATATAATTCAAGTATTCAGTACACTATAGGAAATAAAGATTTACCAGTTACTAATAAGGAAAGAGATCTGGAAATAACAATAACTCTGGACCTCCAGTTTAGTGAGCACTGCAGTATAATGGCAGGTAAGACAAGTCAGAACTTGAACTGTATTCTTAGGCATATTAGTAGTAGATACAGGGAAGTGATACTGCCCTTGTATCAAGCATTGCTTAGGCCTCAAATGGAATATGGGACACAGGTTTGGTCACCATATTAAAAAAATGATATCCTTAAACTTGAAAAAATTCAAAAAAGAGCAACAAAGGTACTAACAGGCTGCAGCAAACTCAAGTATACAGAAAGACTAAAAGAACTAAATTTATACACTCTCCAATATAGAAGAACATGGGGGGATATGTGCATGGTATATAAAGCACTACAGAATGTAACTACAGCAAATACATATGGATTAACATGAAAACATGGAATATACCCAATCAGGGGCCATCCCCAGCAATTAACTATAGAGAAATGGAATCTGCAAAAGTGAAGACATAGGTTCAGCCTAAGGGTTCTCTCTTTATGGAACAGTTTACCAGCAGAAGTGGTCATGAGTAATTCCACAGAGGCATTTAAGGCTGGGATTGATAGGTTTATCACAAATAAATATGAAATAAAATAAATATCAAGGCAAGCTAAACATGGACGCAAGTCTAATACAGCTTGAACAATCTATGTAAACTTGAACATAACACAAGGAGCTCTAGAAAGAAAAAAGTTAAAAGAGCTCAGACATAACACTATGGATGGTATGAAATCTATATATACACGACATTGAAAGAATTTGAAAGTATATACATGTAATGATACTAAATTTAATGTACTTTTGTAAAAAAATTTTTTAGGTATCAACAGACGTAAAAAGCAATGAAAAAATAATTACCCCGCGATCAAGCTACATGACAGAGCAAAACATAGGAGAACTAATAAAAAGAATTTCAAACAACACTTAAAAGTGTAATTGAGTATAACTTGAAAGGGTCCCCCGAACCAGTGTATTGTCTAGTGGTACCCCGTACCCTCTGATCATCATCCCTATATTTATGTATTTCCCCGCTGTCTAGTGGCACCCCCACTCTTCCATCACCATACCCATAATATGTTTTCATTGTCCCTGGTGTCTAGTGGCATGGCCCCAACCTCCGATCACTGTTCCCATTACTTTGTTTTTCATTCCATGGTGTTTAGTGGCACCCCCATCTTCTGTTCACTTTACTCCCTGAAATAAAGAAACAGTCCCTCAATGTCTTCATTGTTCCTGCAAAAAAAGCAAACGGTCCCTTGGCAATGTGCCCCCCCCACCTTGACCTCCCACTGAGCACCCACCACCCTGCATCCCCTCAGACCCCCCCACACCCCCTCACTCACCTGAACAGGTCCCAGGGTGAAGATCCACTCTCCGCCTGAAGGCATGTCTTGCTGCTGGAATCAGTGACTGCTACATGAGAAATAAGGTAAGTGTGATTCAATGCATTTCAATGTTTTTTTTTAACTTTGGTACATAACTTTGCCATTTTGGCACCCAATTTTCAACACAGCATTTCTGAGACCCCACCTCATTAACACTGTCACTGGAATTATGCAAATCTGCCTTGAAAGGTGATTTTGCAGTCACTCAGCAAAATTACCTTTTGGGCAAGATTTGAAAATTTCCACTATTCTTATTCATGAGGTAGGGTCATAAGAAGGGCATGTTCAAAATGTGGGATCAAAATATGTTAAAATGGCAAAGTTATATGCATCCATTGAAATTCAGCTTATGCTCGCTTGTAACTTTCGTAATTTTCAACATTTTCACCCCAAATTGTAAACATAGCCATGTCTTTACACCAACCCATGAATGTGACAACTGACATTTTTCAAATCTTCGCCAAAATATGTTTTCATGCCTGTGGCGTGGAATGATGTTACGGTGGTGAGGAATGATGTTTTGGCAGGAATTTGAAATGTTTCAGTACTGGGTTCACGAGGTTGGGTGATAATAAGATCTTGCTGCCAACTGGGTTGCTCTTGTGCTATAAATGGAAGTGCAGGGCACGGATGGCTGTGTGCTTCCACAGCTACATACATATGCATATCTGTGGAGGGATAGGTGCATAGGGCCTTGGGCTGTGTGCTCCCACAGGTAAATAAGCATATGATTGCACTATCTGAAAAATTACGGCTGGATGGGAGCACAAAGCCCAAAGAGCCCTGCGCACCCACAGACAAATAAGGATACAATTATACTATCTCAAAAAGTAAGGAAATTCTTTGCAAAAAAACTCTGTTAATGCAACATTTAGGGTTCAGTCTAAAGTGACAAAAGTAGGGAAATGTGGCTTTAGGGTTTCCAACCCTAAAACCCCAACATTACCCCTAAAGCAAATCAGGGTCAGACTCTTCCCAGGGGTTGTCAACCCTAAACTTCACCTCATTAGGTGTGTATGTTTCTGGAGTATATAGGATGGGGTGGGCTTTAGGGCTGAAAACTCCTGGGAAGAATCTGTCCCTGATTTGCTTTAGGGGTGGGGTTGGGATTTTAGGGTTGGAAACCCTAAAGTCACATTTCCCTACTTTTATTGCTTTAGCCTGAACCCTAAATATTTCATTAACTGAGTTTTTTGCAAAGAATATACAGATACAGATATTACAGTGGTGCGATAGTGGCACTATATTTAGGGTTGAGTAGATAGTTTAATGTTAACTCCCAATTTTTGTACTTTAATAACTTCACAACCATTCAATGGATTTGCATGAAATGTTGCACACACAATTTTGTGTGGTAGATCTCTGCATGTGCCAAGTTTCATTTCATTCCTGTATTGAATATAAAGTTTCCCTGGTATCTAGTAATGCCTCCACCCTCAGATCACTGTCCTCTTGTTTATATAAAGTTTCCCTGGTGTCTGGTGGCGCCCCTTACCCTCCGATTACTGTCCCCTTATTTATATAGCTTCCCTGGTGTCTAATGGCACCCTCACCCTCTATCACTGTCCCCTTATTTGTGTAAGTTTCTCTGGTGTCTAGTGGTGCTCCCCACCCTCTGATCACCATCCCCATGTTTATATTAGTTTCCCTGGTGTCTAGTGGCACCCCCTAACCTCTTATCACTGTCGTCTTATTCGTATAAATTTTCCTGGTGTCTAGTGGCGTCCCCCATTCTCCAATCACCGTCCCCTTATATATTTGTTTCCCTGGTGCCTACTGGCACCCCCCACCATCCAATCACCATCTCCACATTAATGTAAGTTGTAAAACAGAAAACAGTCCCTCGATGTCCTTTTTTTAAAACCTGTAAAAAAGGAAACAGTCCCTCGCCAGTCTGACCTTCCCACCCTGACCTCCCACTAAGTACCTACCACCCGTACCCCCCAACACCACCTCCAAACACCCCCACTCACCTGAACAGGTCCCAGGGTGAAGAGCCACTCTCTGATCGAAGACATCTTGCTGCTGGAACCGCCAACTGCAATATGAGAAACTAAGGTAAGTCTGGTTTAATGTACTTCAATGGGGTTTTCAGCTTTCATGGATAACTTTGTCATTTCTGCATATTTTGACCCCCAGTTTTCAACATAGCCTTTTTGGGACCCCCATCTCATGACCAATGGTGGTGGAATTTCAGAAATAACCAGTCACTTGGTGAAATCATCTTTCAGGCGGATTTGAACATTGTCCGTATACAGTGCCCTGTCCCCCACTCCCTATACAGTGCTCTGTCCCCCCACGACACTGGCAGGCTCCCAGTAGGTCTCTAGGGTGCAGTTTGGGTGGGCAGTGCCTGCAATGGCCCACACATAGTGCCCAGCATGTTGGCATACCCCCAACACAGTGGCATGGCAACAGATCTCATACACCTGGTGGACCATGATGATGGATGTGTCTTGTGTCACCTGCAGAAAGTTGTATGTTGTTTGTCTTACATGATGATGACTGTCTTTGGTTGCTTGTGTTGCCTTGCTCCTTCCACTGCTTGTAGTTGGGGAGGGGTGAGGAGTTAGGGTTGGAAACCCTAATATTGCATTTCCGTACTTTTGTCACTTTGATATCAACCCTAACCGTTGCATTAACAGAGTTTCTCTGCAAAGAATTTCCCTCCTTTTTGAGAAGCTCTATATTGTAAAAGAAACATAATTTCTGCATATTTTCATATACAGCTCTGCAATGGGAATTACTTGCAGATGAAGATTATTGAGGAGTAACAGTCGATCACTGTTACTACAGTTAGTACTGTTATGTTTTTGCAGATATTGAAGGATTGCTGTACCCTTTCCGTAATAATTAACATACCAAATTGCATATATTTGTCACACACTGCTAACCATGTGTGTTTCATAAAAACACACTATACAGATGCAGATGGCCTGCACAATATTGATGTGTTAACTATGCTGTGAAAACATGCAGTAATAAATCACCACAGTAGCTTAATTTACATTTCATGAAGGAATACATGGGACACAAGACAGAAGATTTAAAACAAAAAATATTCTAAAAACAGGCAATTGAAATTAGTGCCAGATTAAATCATGTTCCTGGAGTGGGCAAAAAACCAAGTACTGAAAAAACTGAACAACAAAGAATGCGACTTACACTAGATGACAGACTAACGTACTGTAAATGTAACGTAGATGACTGCTATCTACATATCATACCTCTCAACCTTTTGTCTCCCAGATGTGGAACATTGCATTTCAAAATGTGGAACGAATGAGCAAAATGTGGAACACTTAATATAATCTTTACCTAGGAGGCTCAGAACACTGTTAAAATGTTTGTATTTATGTTTAGAAAGTAAGTTATTAATTGGGTAATACATTTTTTGCAACATTTAATACAGATTTTTGCTTTAAAATGTTAATACTGAATGTGGAACAAGTCCTCACGATGTGGAACAGGGAGCTTTTGTGAAGTAAAATGAGGAACGTTCCTCGTAATGTGGTACAGTTGAGAGGTATGCTATATATGTATAGTATGCTTTATGTAAACTCTGTACAACTAATTAGAAGACTGTATTTGGTAGATTCTATACTCAACCCCTTAATAAAGGTGATCCTATGAAAAAGCAGGAACACAATATAGCATACTAGGTGAATATATGTGTTTTGCAAACATGTGAATAAAGTAGTGATGAATGCAGCTGAAATAATTAAAACTAAATAGCTAAATATAATATATAAACTCTAAATAACTGAACAACAAGAAATGGTTCCACAATAATATTTCTCTGCATATAAAATCATGATGTACTATATAGAAAAGCAAAGACAAATGCTGTCAGAACCTTAAACAGCATGTGATGACATGCAAAGCAGCATAACATATTTACACTTTTTATTCAGTACTAATTACAACTAAATAGACATGGGTACAGGCCCCCTGAGGTGCACTGGCATAGCAGCATGTTGCACAGTGTGGTCACATACTGGCCACCTTGGAGTGGGGAAGGGTGGCTGAACAGGTGGGTTGTGAAGGTGCCCTGATGCCCACTTGCATGCCAGTGTGTTGCATACAGCGCCCGCATGCTGGCCACCTTGGTTCAGGTGGGAAGGGAGGTGCTTCAATAGGCATGGGTACAGACACCCTGATGTACACTGGCTTGGTGGTGTATTGTAGAGTGTGCCCACATGCTGGCCACCTTGGAGTGGGGGGGCTGAATATATGTGTTGAGAAGCCACACTGATACACACTTGCATGCCAGTGTGTGTTGCAAAGAGTGCCCACATGCTTGCCTCCTTGGAGCAGGGTGTGGGGGTGGGGAGACCTCAATAGACAATGTGTGTTGTAGAGTGTGCCCACATACTGGCCACCTTAGAGTGGGGGAGGGGGACTGAATAGGTGTGTTTGAGAATGTGCCGTGATGCACACTTGCATGCCAGTGTGTTGCACAGAGCTCCCACATGCTGGCCATCTTGGAGCGACTGTGGGGGGGGGTACGTCAATTGGCACAGGTGCAGGCACCCTGATGCACACTAGTTTGCTCATGTGTTACAGATTGCACCCACATTAATTAATTTATTTATTTAGTTTTTGTTGACAGGGTAAGAGCACTAGACAAATTCTGCCTATTTTCAGGCACAACCCGTGGGAGAGGGATACAGATGAATGCCAACTGACCTTGAACCGGATTAAGCTGTTGGTGGTATTTTTAGTGAATGGGGGGGACATTTGGCCAGGGCACTAGGGAAATTTCCCTACTCTGTGGGAGGGTCCCCTTACATTCTGGCATTCTGCCAAAATGGCCATCCATGGAGGAGCTATGGAGCACATGAAGGTGTTGGAAGCAGAGGAGCTGGTCTCCTCCTCTGTCTCTGGAAAACCGAGAGACTGACACAGAACAACGACTTTCTGCAAATGAGAAGATTCAGCAAGCTTTGCAACAGGACTTGGATAACCTTTCTACTGGGATTTCAAATTCAAAGGCTACAGGTACTTCACAGCTTTCATCTTCAGTTCCAAACGATGTTTTCCCTTCTAAATACTCAGTTGACTTAATCCCTGACTTTTCTTCTGCTGCTGCTGTCGATATTGACTCACTGCTAGTGTTAGAGGAACACAGAGAATAGTGGATGGGCAAGTATGCACAACTGGTGTGTTGTGCCACTGAGGGGTTCTGATTCCCTATGACCTCGAGAGCAAAGCTCGAAAGGTCCATGGGAATCAGAACCCTGAAGTGGCACAGCACACTGGTTGAGCATAACATTGCCCATCCATTATTTTTTATAGTGTATGGTGCCCCTATGATAATTTAAGTGAGCATTTAATTTTTTTTTTTTACGCCGTAGAAGGAATTCTTTCTACTACGTTTTAATCTGGTATTCGTCAGGTTGCTAAGGTTAGTGCTGTGGTTGTTAGGGACCAAGCATCCCTACGTCTGTAGCGTGGTCTGTCATTGGCTGTCAGTTGCTTTTGGGCGGGGATTCCAGGGAAAAAAACATGGCAGGCGTATATCTCGCTAAGCGAGAGGACCGTGAGTGAAATGATTCACCTGTTAATGTGAGTAGTTTTAAATATCTGGTTGATCCTGCATTTTTTTTTAATAGTTTAAAGTATCTGGTCAATCCTGCCTTTTTTCATGGTGCCCTGTTCGTCATCAGTTCGGGGATGAGTGTGCCGCTGGCTCCGAGTTTTTCTGTGTCTGGTCCAGTTTTAAAATGAGCTGAGCACATGCAGCCTCTAGAGGCTTTCAAAATGTTGTTGTAGTACAGTGTGGTACAATCACGTTCCATGACCTTTTGAACTGTGGTACTACAACATTTTGAAAGCCACTGAGTTCCATACACAACAAGCCTTCACCATACGCTATAACGCTATTTAGCGAAACGCACATAGCTCTTAGCATTAAAACAACTGCTGACTGTTTTACAAAAAGACTGTTCTACTGACTTGTCAGTAAGTGCTACTGTTGCTCCCCGGGTTGACACCTCAGATTCTGCTCTGACACTTCCTCATTCCTCAAATCCGAGCACTTCTGGGGTTAATCTGACAGCTCATGCATTACCTGAAAGGAGCTCGCCCGGCAAGGCGAATGCGACCAATTGTCAGTCCAGCCTAATACGAGCCCCGTTGTCTGCTACTGACATCTCTACAGCTACCTGGTCTGTTGAATCAGTGCTCAGTGCAGCGGGTTAGGAGCGAGATCCTGCTGCAAGCACCTGGTGTTCTGGACCTTCTCCTATTCGGCTTTCTGAGGATCTCGATCCTGTTGCAACAGTTCCTGAGTCTCCTGCCCTTTCTGTATCTGACTTGTCTTTGCCCACAGAGCTGCAGCTCACTCAAAACCCTATTCTACAACTGCCCACAGATCTGCCTTCTGAGCTGCCTGCTATGGACACGACTACCACTGCTACTGCTACTGCTTCTGCTACTATATGGCATATCAAACCCCGGGGCCCTGGATCTCGACCGCCGCTTGCACAACAATCTATTTTTTCTAAAACTACAGCAACTAAGACTTATGCCTCATGCTTTTCTGTTCCCACACAACAAGCAAAATGACATAATGCTGTTAGACTTCAGTATTTAGGTGGTATGACAAAATTACCTGATCGTGTGTTTGTGGGTGGAACCTTGCTTACAGATTCTATGAAATTTACAGCCTATGAAATTCATGCTTTAATCCATGTTTCTGCTGAACCACATTTTGATATTAGCTTTAAAATTTTGGCAGGCTTGGAAAAGTTTTGGTCCCTGTTTCATAAGTTGAAATCCACTCCATTATATTTTAGTACTATATCCTTAACTAAACCTGCACAAAAAACTGTCACTATTTTATTCCGTAATGAGGGGGTGAGCCTAATTGACATTACTGCCTGGTTACGATAGCGTTGTACCCTTCTCATGGATCCAGAAGCCATTTTTGACTGAGAACATTTGTGGACTGGTGGTTGGAAGGTAAGGGTTACGCTTAGGACCACTGACGCTGGTGTCCAGCATTTGCCTAATAGTTTTTTGTTAGATAGGGATAGGGGTGTTCTAGTTTACCCAGGGCAGCCCAAGGCATGTTACAGACGTGGTTCTGTCAACCATCTTAGCAGCATCTGTGATATGGTAAAGTGCACTGTGTGTGGTGAATTAGATCATGCTGGTTCTCAATGTGTTGAGGAACCAAAATGTGTTCTTTGTGAGGAATCTGGCCATACCTTTCAACAATGCACCTGGGCTGCTCATAACTCTCCTACTTTAGCTGATGGGGAAGAGCAGAGATTAATTATTATGGTGGCACAGCACTCAAAACTTCATTCACAATCTTCGGGCCCTCAGCCTAGGAGCCCGTCTCTTCAGACTATGGGAGTGCAATCCCATCCTGTGCCTCACCCTCTTGTTAACACAGAACATGATGGAGAGACCCCTAGTACTTCCCGGTCGTGCTCCACTGCATCTGTGCCTAACTCCCCCCCACCCATTTCTTCAGATGTATCTGTTCCAGTACCTCCTGTTCCTGACCCACCTCCTGCCATACCTACTGACATACCTCCAGGTGCTATGGACCCACCCCCAAGCTTCCTAGTTCTAAATCCAGAGTCACCAGGGGTTCTAGGAAACAGGGATCACCTCTCTCTAAAGTTTTGAACATGGATGATATCCTTTTGGAAAATAAATTTGAGTTGTTACGTGACTCCTCAGAACTAACCGATTCTGATTCATCCTCAGAACTCTCCTCTCATCCAGAACTCATGACTGATACAGAAGTTCCTGTTGATACTATGGTTTCTCAAAAGAGGAAAGCTGCAGCTAAGGTTAAGCACAAAGAGCCTGCATCCAGAAGGGGTAAACTACGATGATGTTTTTTTTTCCCCCTTTTTTTCTTCCCCTGCTTTCTTTTTTCAATGGCTTTTCCCTTTTCCATTCATACTGTGAATGTGAACAATATCAAACGACAACCTAAAAGAGATGCTGTCTTCTCTTTTTTGTCTTGTCTGCCAGCTGGGGTTATACTATTACAGGATGTGAGACTTCATTCACTACCTGAAATAACAAAAGCACAAAGGGCTTGGTTTCCTGGCCTTTTCTTCTGGTCCTTTGGACAAGAAACCTGCTCTGGGGTGGGGTTCCTATTTAGCATCCCCGATGGCAGCATTATTCAAATCCTCAATCTATGTCCATGTAGGATGTTACTTCTTGATGTAAGAATTTCCAACATCAGTTATAGAATAATAAATACTTATGCACCACAATCCCTTAGGGTTGATCTACTAAAAATTGCCCAGCCTTACCTTCATACTTCCCAGTATGTTATCTTTGGAGGTGACTTTAATTGTGGCCTTTCCATTAAAGATAAATCTCACACATCAAAAACGACAAAATTATATTGTGATACTAATTTTTTAAAATCCATGTTACATTCTGCTAAGCTTCATGACGCTTATTATGCATTAAATAAGACCCATAAGCCAACTTTTCATAAAGGTTCTTTAGCTAATCGTATTGATTTTTTTTTGTGTCACAACACTACAGCTACCATCTGCCACAATTACCGTAGCTGAATTCACTGATCATAACCTTTTATCGATTGTTGTGGGTACTACCCATACTAAACTTTATGGTCCAGGTACCTGGAAGTTGAACACGACCATGCTCAGTAATCTGCAGTTATTGTCCCATCTTAAATCTCTTTTTAAAGCCAGGAAATGTGTCTTTTTTTTTATATGAAGACTCTTGGCAGTGGTGGTCTGACACTGAAGTATGCTTACAACACCTGTTGAAAACATTTAGTAAACAACATCATCAATCGCAGTATTTTGATTATCATAGGGCCAGGCATCAATTGCAGAAACTTCTCACTTTGTCATATACAACGGGTCATGATTTCACTACTCAATTAGTGCTTTAAAAAATACTTTAATGGATTAACATTCCCATACATTTGCCTCACTACAACAACAACACAAATTTGGTATATCAGGCTCCTATGATGTGATCTGCACTTTTGATACTTGCGCTTCCTGTCTAAAGTCTAAAGTTTTTGAGACCCTTCTTGATAACAATAATATAGAAGTTACTAACAGCTTGGGAATACAACACTGTATAGCGGACTACACAAAACACTTATTTGGTCCTATTCCTTTCCAGATGAAAGAACCCTCTGCTTATCTCTCTAACCTGGATATCCCGGATGTCCCTCATTCTCTACTTGATATGTCTCATAGTTTCATACAAGGAACAGAAGTAGATGCTGTGATCCGTACTTTACGGTTAGGAGTATCTCCAGGGCTAGATGGCTTACCAAATGAGCTTTATAAATTGCTAAGTACGGATTTGAGTGATGAATTGGCTGCTGTATTCAATTTTATTCTACAATTGGATATTTTACCCTTAGATTTGAAAATGGGTAGCCTTATTTATATTTATAAAAAGGGGATAGGAGGCAAAACTGGAGACCCCTTAGCCTCTTGAACACTGATTTTAAGATCTTGGCTAAAATCTTGGCACTTCGATTATCGAAATTAGCACAGCATGTGATTTCTCCAACCCAGTTCAGTAATATACCAGGGAGGAATATTTCAGATCATTTGATCTTGTTAAGGGAAATAGTTGAAAGAGGAAATCATGATTTACTGACTGGTTACCTGATATCTTTGGACCAGAAGCAGGCTTTTGACTCAGTTAACCATGACTTCTTATGGTGTACATTACAGCATTACAAAATCCCTGATACATTTATCTCCTGGATTAAATGACTATATTGTTCTGCAACAATTGTCCCTATTGCTAATGGTTGGAGAGGTCCTCTGATACCACTGCAAAGAGGAGTTAGGCAGGGCTGTCCACTTAGCCCTATTCTGTATATCTTTTTTCTAGATCTATTGCTTCATACTATTAATACTGCTCAGACAATAATTCCACTGTCCACTTCATTACACATTACCCTTCCCCTTCAGGTATGGCCTATGCAGATGACATGAGCCTGCTTGTAGCAGACATCCCTTCTATAAATGAAGCACTTCAACTTTGTGTAGTTTCTGGGTCCATTTCAGGGGCAACCCTGAATTTGACTAAGTGTATAGGTAGAAAACTGGATACTGGGATTATGAGCGCCTCCACAATCTTAGATGTTAAAATTAGCTCTGACCCAATAAAGATTTTGGGTGTTTGCTTTGGGGATGGTCCTCTGGATATTTTGAATTGGGGTCCCAAACTTGATCTTGCACAAGCAAAGATTGTACACTGGAATAAATGGAACTTGGGTAAACAAAAGAGGGTTTATATGATTAGGACTTACTTACTCCCAGCATTTCTTTTTCTCAGTTATGTGTTTCCCCCTCCACGTTGTTTTGAGACTAGTATACTTAGTATTTTCATTCAGGCATTGTGGGGTAGTAGTCTTAACCCCATCAAATGTAACATTGCCTATCTACCCCTCAAACAAGGTAGTCTGCAAATGGTACATCCCTTAATTTTTTACAATAGTATTTTTTTATGGCCAGTTTTAAGCCCCTATTGATTAATGGTGATAAAGGCTGGGAATCATGCTTTTATGAATCCTGCCAACCATGGTTAAGGCAATGGGAATTTAATAATCTTAAACTGGTTCGGAGTATCCCAACTACACCATCCTACATTAGGGAGGCCTCCTTGTGGTTTAAACAGTGGACTGTAACTAGTACTTTGATTATTACTCAAAATAGAAAATCATTGTATCAATACCTCATTGATCACATTTGTATTGAACCTCTTGTCTTTCCTAAATGTCCAGACTCCTAACTGAACAATCTTTTGACACTCCTTCGTAACCAAAGAATTCCTCAGAAAATGTGGGACTTCCATTGGTTGAGTTGTCATGAGAGGATAAATATTAAAGCAAACCAAAAACACAAACAAATATTGGAAAGATTTTGTTCTAGATTGGATTGTGTACAACAGGAAGAGACGATACCCCATTTATTTTTTTCTTGTTCCTATATAAAGGGTTTCTGGACATTTGTTTTCACTAAATGGAATGAACCATTGTTCACCTCTGTCTCTTATTTCAATTTAATGTATGGAGTTTTTCCACAGGCATGGAGTAAATGGAGCATTGATACTTTAAATGTTATATTTACAAATCTGAAATGGCATATTTGGACTGCTAGATGCCTTTTTTCGCTGCAGCAACTGGATATGTCCCATCAGGTTCTCTTGCATAATATTGAATCTGATATTCGATCTGTTTATCTTTCTGAATTACTCTCACTACCTAGATGACTTTTGTTAGATTCCTGGAAATGTTTGCCTTGGATTACTGATTCTGATATTCCAGTCACATGATGATTTTGTGTTTATTTTTGCTGATAATTTTTGTGTTTGTACTCAGTTTTCTTGTTAATAAAAATCTCCCCTACTCTTTTTGAGAAGTACCACAGGATCTTTAACATCCACCTGAACTACCACCAGAACAGGTAGATTGGACCTCGGTTTAATGTCTCTTCCAAAAGAAAGCACCTCAGGAGTTCAGCACCCCCCCATGCTGCACTGCAGTGTCAGTATTGGGATATTAATCCAAGTGCCTGGTGTGGGTATAGAATCCACAGCCTTCTGATTTCCTGGCCTCAGAGGTGAGTGTGCTACCTGCTGAGCCACTGACACTACTACTGGCCACCTTGGAGAGGGGGGGGACTCAATAGGCACGGGTGCATTTGCCCTGATGTACAATGGTTTGGTGGTGAGTTGCAGAGCGTGCCCACATGTTGACCACCTTGGAGGGGGGTGCTGCATACGTGTGTTGAGAAGGCACACTAATACACACTTGCATGCCAGTATGTTACAAAGAGTGCCCACATGTTAGCCTCATTGGAGCAGGGTGCGGGGGTGGGGGAGAGACCTCAATAGGCACTGGTGCAGGTGGCCTGATGCACACTGGCATGGAGGTGTGTTGCAGAGTGAGCCCACATGCTGGCCACCTTGGAGTGGGGGAGGGGTGGTTGAATAGGTGTGTTAAGAACGTGCCCTGATGCACACTTGCATGCCAGTATGTGGTACAGAGTCCCTGCATGCTGGCCACCTTGGAATGGGGGAGGGGTGGCCAAATAGGTGTGTTAAGAATGTGCCGTGATGCACATTTGCATGCCAGTGTGTTGCATAGAGTTCCTACATGCTGGCCACCTTGGAGCAAGTGGGCAGGGACTCAATAGGCATGGGTGCAGGTGCCCTGATGTACACTGGCTTGGTGGTGTGTTGCAGAGTGCACCCACATGCTGGTCACCTTGGAGTGGAGGAGGGGGGCTGCACAGAAGAAATTTCTTCATATGTACCGTAATTTCCTTTTCTCTTAGCTCCAACATTGTCAATCAGAAGTCATAACTATTGGGCATACTGCACCCCCTACCAGGGGAAATGGCACAACCCAAAGCTTTAGAATGCTAGGCATATGAGGATTCCAAGCAGCAGGAACTCTCCAGTCACTACTGTCCTTGCAGTGCTTCAAAAGAAAACTTAACCGCCATATTGTCTATTTGATAAGAGAAAAGCAAGTGGCTAATTACTTACACATAATCTTCCTTCTAAACGGTATATAGGAAAACTGTCTTACCTTATTACCATACTTTAGGTAGACAGTGTACCTTATGTGTGACACAAACCTCGACCTAATCAGTCCCCTTTGTGGAGATAACGGACTTCCAGTGAGGACTGTCTTTCATCAGTAAATTCGTCTGCAATTTTCATGTTGAAAAACATAACAATTATTGTTGGCAAGCAAAACTTAATGCAGTGAAAACACTACCTGCAACCAGGAAACACCCTTGATTGGTTTCAACTGAACCTGTTAAAATGCGTGATCGCAGTTAGATTGAAAATCTATTTTTTTGTTTTGTTTTAATAAATACAGCACAGCAGAATAGAATAGAGGGATGCCCAGGTAGATTCATAATAGGGGTTTTGATCAAACAATGGAAAATTCACCACTGGTATACCAGATAATAGTCTCCTGCAGGAGCAAAGCTCCTGAGCAGGCCCCTTTGACAATGTTGGAGCTAACAGAAAAAGGAATTATAGTAAGTATGAAGAAATTTCTTCTTTCTGTAGCTCTCCACATTGTCAATGGGAAGTCGTAACTATTGGGTTTAAAGAAACAGTACCCAGAACAACTGGGAGGGGGAGGAGAATATTATCCCATATGTCAAAACAAGTACTGTAATGAGATTACTTGCAAACTGCTGCCTGCAACATTCTGCGACGAAAAGCTGCATCAGCAGAACTCTGAACATCCAATATGTAGTGTTTGGTGAAAGTGTAGATGGAAGACCATGTAGCTGCCTTGCATAACTCTAAATCAGATGCTTCACCTCTCTCCACCCACGAAGTTGCCACAGCCCTGGTGGAGTAAGCCTTGATGAGGGCCAAGACCACCCTAGCTAGGTGGGTGAGGGCCTGCGTTGCCAAGGCTTAGGTCACAGGAAATGCAACATAAGCCTTGGCAATGCAGACCCTCACCCACCTAGCTAGGGTGGCCTTGAAAGCTTCTTGACCCTGCTTGGCCACTCTCAAGAGGACAAACAGTTTATCTGTTTTCTGGAACTCAGCTGTCCATTTAAAGTATTTCTTAATGGCTTGTCACAAATCCAACTTGTGCAACTCCTTCTCCTTTGGGTGAGATGGCTGTAGACAAAAAGATGGAAGGCATATTTCCTGGTTCACTTTTACAAGCTATTGATTCCATTGCTTCAGAAAAAGCCCCTGGCCCCGATGGCTTCACCTCCAAGTTTTAAAAAGTCCTGTAAAGATCAACTAGCCCCTATCCTCTAGGACAGTTATAATTATATTTTTATGTCTGGTCTTTCTGATTCCTTTCTTACTGCAGCAACGATTGTGGTTCTTCCTAAACCCGACAGGCACCCCCTACTTGTTTCCAATTATAGATCTATTTCCCTTATCAATGTTGATATGAAGATCCTAGCCAAAGTATTGGCCTGTAGGTTGGAGCTTGTATGGGGGTCCCTTATTAGTAGGTAACAGGTTGGTTTTCTTCATGGTAGACTTTCGGCTGACCACCTTCAGAAGCTGTCTTATCTCTTTTCGGCTTCCAGGTACTTCCCCGCTCCTGCAGCTTTGGTGTCCCTGAATGCCCCAAAAAGATTTTGATCGGGTTTCATGGGACTACTTGTTAATCTTCTCCATAAATATCATATACCCCAAGCATTTATTCAATGGCTCAGGGTATTATATTCTTCCCCATCATCCCGGATCCTTTGTAACGGGGTCCTATCATCACCATTCGCTCTCTACCAAGTCACCAGGCAGAGCTGTCCACTTTCTCCTTATTTATTTAATCTTTTTCTGAAACTCCTTTTTCACAAGCTTAATCTTTCCCGTCAGGTTTTGGGCATTACAATAGGCTCCACTGCCTATAAATTATCTGTAAAGTATATGCAGATGACATTTTGTTGTATATCTCCTCCCCCACCACTTCTCTGCCTGCCACCTTACAGATTATTTCCCAGTTTGGTGATATCTCCAACTATAAATTAAATCTCTCCAAAACTGAGGTCATGCCTCTCAACAATGCCACCTTTAACACTGACGCAGCTCACCTTGGCCTAATCTGGAAACTGGATAAATTGAAATACTTAAGCATCTGTCTTAGTGTTTCCCCTTCCAAACCTCACCAATTTAATTGAGATACATTGGTGACTTGCCTTAAGTTAGACTTGGACCACTGGTCTCTACTACCCCTCACACTCTGAGGTCATTTAAGTATTATTAAAATTAACATTTTGCCCAGGCTATTGTACCCCTTCAGATGTATAACTACCCCCCTTCACCAGTCGTGGTTCACTCAAGTCCATTGCCTTCTCTCTTCCTTTTTGAGGTGGGGTAAAGCTGCCTGCAGAGCCTTTGTCAAGCTGATGTGTGCTAAACTGGTGGGAGGCTGCAGGCTCCTAATTTATTTTTACATTGTTTGGCCTTACATTTCACTCAGATTTCTCAATGGCTGAAACCAGCAGGAAGGGACCCTTTGTGTCCCTATGTTCTGCAATGGGTGGACACTGAGCACTCCTTATGCCTGGATAACAGTTTGGATATCCAGCCACTCCCCTATCTTCCTCAGAAAAAAATCCCCTCAGGGTTACGGGATTCCCCACTGGAAACTTCTCTTTGGGTTCACTTGCAAACTTTGTTCTTTCCTTAAAATTTGCCCATATAAAGATACAGATCAGCCTTTGCTTGGGAACCCTAATTTCCATATAACTGGACAGATCCTTTCCCAGAAGTTTTGGCCAGATCTGGGGGCACAAACGGTTGGTGTTCTTACTTTTAATCGAAAACTGCTCCCCTTTTCGTGTTGCTCAGATCCAATACGCTGGCCTGCCTCTTTGCGCTTCCTCTACCTCCAAATAACACACATGCTCCTTCAACATTTTGGCAGTGGCCCATGGTGTTACCCATTTGATAATTTGGTCATCCCTCTTGTTCAACAGGCCCCTACATCTCATTATGTTTCGTATTACTTTCTGGCACTGAAAAACTTTTGGGCTACCACTGAGGGCCCAAGGTTTTATAATTGGGACCAATCCCTCCCACCAACCAGTACTTCCAGGAACTGGACTAGCAACTGGAAGCATCTCTATAAATATATAAAATGGGACAGATACCTTCTCATGCAGTTTAATGTTATTCACAATCTCTACTATACCCCTGTTAAGTAAGTAATTTATTTATAAAAGGCGCCTTTCTTCAACCAAGGCACCTGTACATATCATAATTAATACAAACAAACAACATATTTACTAATTTAAATACAACCTTAAATGTACATCCATTATAACTTAATACTCACTAAAATCACTGTATGCAGATTTAAACAAATAAGTCTTGAGTGCAGTTTTGAACTCCTGGAAGGTCAGGCAATCTCATATCCGATGAGGTAGAGAATTCCACAGGATCGGGGCCACAAAACTAAAAGAATGGGCTCCAGATGTCTTTAAACAAACCCTGGGAATCTCTAGCAATCCCTCATTGGTGGATCGGAGAGGGCGGAGGGGACAGTAGGGATGAAGGAGATCTTTCAAGTAGCTAGGTCCCTGGTCGTGTAGGGCTTTATAGGTCAGTAAACCGACCTTGAAGGCAATCCTCCACCACACTGGAAGCCAGTAAAGTCTGCGAAGCATAGACATTATATGACTGGTTCTAGCTGTACCAATCATGCCACATTCTGCACTTGCTGAAGGCGGCGGAGGTCAACCCCCAGCAAACCTAGGTATAGGGCATTGCAATAGTCAAGATGAGAGGTAATGAAGACATGGACCAATGTAGGAAGATCTTTGGGAGGAACTAGGTGTTTCACACGGGCGATATTCCTCAGATGGTAAAAAGAGGTTTTGATGACAGCCGACACCTATAATTTAAGGGTCAAACCATCGTCAATAATAATGCCCAGGTTTCGCACCCAGTCTGAGGTAGTTAGCGTCACACCCCCAAGACATAGTGCTGAGGGTGATCCTGCCAACATAACCGCCTCCTGACTATCAGGGTCCACCACCAGCACCGCAATTGTATCTGGGTTCAACAGCAGCAAGTTGCACTCATCCAGTCCTGGATCTCGGCGAGACAGTTGTTGTTAAATACCAAGAGGAACACATCTTGACTAGGTGCAAAGGACATGTATAGCTGAGTATCATCTGTATGGCAGTGAAAACTCAGACCATACCACCTAATAATCTCTCCCAACAGCAGCATATACACTGCGAACAACATAGGTGACTGAATGGAACCCTGCGGTACCCCATAGGTTAGGGAGTGAGGGGCTGAGGAATAAATTCCCAACACTACTCTCTGAGTCCTACCCTCAAGGAAAGATCGAAACCATCTGAGGACTGTACCAGACAGGCCACAGACAAACCACAGACGTTCCAATAATGTCCCATGGTCCACAGTGTCAAATGCTGCAGAGAGGTCAAGGAGGACTAAGATGGAACATGTCTTCCAATCTCTCGCTATTAGGAGATCATTTAGCACCCGTACAAGAGCCGTCTCGGTACAATGTCTCTTCCTAAATCCAGACTAGAGAGAATCATATACATTGTGGCTGGTCAAATGGTCATCCAGCTGCAAAACAACCACCTTCTCAATAACCTTACCCACAAAGGGTAGGTTAGAGACAGGTCTTTAGTTTGCCAAGCAGTTGGGGTCAAGGAAGGGCTTCTTAAGAAGAGGATGAAAAACAGCCTCCCCTAGGAATCTGGAAAGATCCCCCTCTCCAATGATCTCCTGACTATCTCAGCTAGGACTAGGCGATCACATCAACACAGCCTACCAAGAGGTGTGTAGGGGCTGGGTCCAAACTACAGCTGGTTGGTCGCAATATCTAGATGACCATCACTATGTCAGTGAATGCAGGCCAGCTAAAGTCGGACCAGGTAAACTGAGGGCCTGACATCTCCTGCCGACCATCACAAATTCCAATGGAGTGAGCCAGGCAAACATCGGATCTGATTGTGGCAACCTTATCAGCAAAGAATCGAGCAAACTCGTTGCATCGCGCTTGCGACAAGGCTCCTCCAGACCACAGACAGATTGGATTGCACAATCTGTTCACGGTCTGGAAAAGCTGAGCTGGTCAGTTCTGTGCAGCAGCAATCTCTCTGGACAGGAATTCTGCCTTCTTACGGGTGATTGCTGATTAATAGACCATATAATGGTCCATCAATCTAAGTTTGTCATTATCCAGGCCCAATTTTTGCCAGCTCCTCTCCAGCCTTCGCCCCCTCTGCTGCATAGAATGGGAAGACTCCCTGATGATCTTTGCTCTGGATGTAACAAAGAACCAGGCACCTTACTTCATATCTTGTGGTCCTTTGAGAAGGTAGCCCCCTTCTGGGATGCTATCCGAGCTTGTTTAGACCCCTTGCTAGGGCTATCTGAGCCCTTTCTGTATTTTGGGGGTTTACACCACAGCCTTGGTTGGGAAACAAAGACCACATATGGCCCTGATCTCCATATGTTCCAAGAAGATCATTCTCTGGCATTGGCTTGACCAATGTACACCCCAGTATCTTGAGTGGCACAGGGAGATCCTCTTTGTCTTACAAGCTGAGTGCCTTATAGCCGGCATGGCTGGCCAACTATCTAAATACAGCTGGGTTTGGGAACCCTTACAAGCTTTGTTAACATTATGAACATTGCTCTTCCTTTATCATATCAGTGTTTCTTTTTTTTTTCCCTCATTGTATAGGTGCATTTTTCTATTGGCATGTCATGTTTACTTCTTTTTGCCTTGTTGTGAGCTCTCCTGGGTCTCCTCTGGTGGTGGTGGGGATATTGTTGGAGGACGGGAGGGAAGGGGTGGCTATTTAATTATTCTTTTCCTTATTTAAAAGAAAAAATTGTACACCTTCTAGCACTTGTTTGTATCATCTACTCATGACAATGTGTTTGAGAACTGATATGTTTTGTAGTACGTGTTTTTTTCTTTTCCTATGGGTGTTTTCAAATAAAGTTTATTCAATTTGAAAAAAAAGAAATTACTGGTTCACATGGAAGGCCATGGACACTTTTGAGATGAACAACAGGACTATTCTGAGAACCACCTTGTCATTATGCATGACAAAATATGGTTCCTTGTGGGACAAAGCCGGGATCTCACCAGTCCTCCTGGCTGAACATATAGCAGTCAGAAAACATAGCTTGTAAAACAACATGTCCAGCGGAATAGATGACAACTGCATTGTTTGCATTCTGCACACATCGCCGTACCAGAAGTGGGCATGACACAACTTCCAGTCGGACGAGATTACATCGAACGCTCCAGCAAGCGGGTGCACTGTGAGAAGGCATACTGTTTGGAAGGAGTGCTGTCTGCTAGCCGCATCTTCTATTTTAAAACTGCACTGTACATTTCTGTGTTTCTCCAGGGAGAGAAGTGGAGTGGTAGGCCACCGAGACCTAGATTCCACCAGAACAATTCAGGCTGTAAGGCACTGTGGGAAGTTAGAGGGCTGGAGAACCTCCACTTCCTGGTATTCAGTAGCTCTGGTGCTAATTCAAAAAGGGGCTGTCAGGACATTCCAGTACTAGTGAGGAGGTAACAGTAATTCTCCAAGATACTATTTTAAATTAAACATTTTTAAACTGCATTGTTTGAATTCTGTACACCTCGCTATACTGGAAGTGGGCATGATGCAACTTCTGGTCAGAGGAGATTAAATTGAATGCTCCAGCGAGTGGGTACACTGTGAGAAGGCGAACTGTTTGAAGGGAGTGCTGTCTGCTAGCAGCATCTCCTATTTTAAAACTGCACTGTACATTTCTGCATTTCTCTGGGGAGAGAAGTGGAGTGGTGGGCCACTGAGATCTAGATTCCACCAGAACAGCTCAGGCTGTAAGGCATTGTGGGAAGTTGGAGGGCTGGAGAACCCCCATTTCCTGTACTCACTAGCCCTGGTGCTAATTCAAAAGGGGCTGCCTGGACATTCCTGTACTAGTGAGGAGGTAACAGTAATTCTCTCAGATACTATTTTAAATTAACCATTTTTAAACTGCATTGTTTGTATTCTGTGCACATCACCGTACCAGAGGTGGATGTGATGCAACTTCCGGTCAGATGAGATTAAATTGAATGCTCAAGTGAGCGGGAGCAGGGCGAGCACGCAGTTCTGCGCACAGAGACACGTGCTTCTTAGCGTTTGTCTGCTGGAGAAGCTGGGGTACTGGGAGAAGATATACTATTACCTAGCAAGTAGACAGTACTACATAAGTAAATAAACTCTTCTGCCATCTTGACTCACTTGCAACCCCCCACTAGATCTGTAGGTAGAGAATGGGCAAAAGTCTCTAGGAAAACTGGCAAAAGACGGGGTGGTCAGATCTATAACAGTGCCCCAGTGACACTCCAAAATAATTATGGCATTTTATCAGATACAGAAGATACTTGCGACAATACACATATACCCCAGTCCAGTCTAGTCCAACTACAATAAAGGGCACACCCACTTCAGACCAGCCAACTAAATTGGCATCTACCAACATAGATAATTACCAAGTTAAATCTTCACAAGACTACAAATTTAGACTCTAACACTGTTGAAAGTGACCTACTTGTAATTAGGGACTCCATAATTAGAGGTATCGATACATCCCTATGTAAAGGAAGGAATGAAACTACCACAGTGAGTATGTTGCCAGGTGTAGAAATCAAGGATATAAGACAACTAATAGGGGGACTGATGGAAAACACTAAAAACCCACTGGTGTGCTCCATGCGGGAGTTAACGATATACAAAGTAGAAGACTGTAGGACATCTACACAGACTTTAGAGCAGTGTTGTCTGATAGCAGAAAGAAAGGGGGCAATACAGTAGTGTCAGGCATTTTGTGCCAGTATACGGTTACTATGAAGCCAAAAATCAAAAAATCTCTACCCTTAACCACTGGCTAAGGGAGATCTGCAGAAAAGAGGAAGTTATATACATGGATAACTTGGGCACATTCAGAGATCCACGACTATTTAGACCAGACAAACTTCATTTGAATAAAATGGGTTCCAGGTATCTAGTCAAAAGGTTCAAGGAAGTAATTCAGAGACATTTAAACTAAGGGACAGGGAGGATATGGGACAATTCAGGGCCACTGGTATAAAGCCAGCAGCTTCACACTCAGGACCAGTAGAACTGTTAAATCTGAGGAATTTAAACACGTACTGTATACACAAGACATTTTATATATATATATATATATATACACATGCCGTCTGGGAAACGTGATGGGATTCATATGATAGTTGGGACCAAAGTATTGATGAGTATACCCTGTACAAGAGATGTAGGGAATTCAGAAGTGGAGGAGGGGTAGCATTATATATCTCTGAAAGTGTAAAATCAGAAGAAACAGATATAACCCTCAAATGAACCAGATCATCTCTGAGTAAAGGTAACCCCTTGTAAACAGCCCAAAATCATAATGGGCATAATTTATAGGTCTCCTTCATCAATGCACCAAGAAAACACTGCCCTTTTACACAACATCTGTTCATTAAATCCGGCAGATAGATTAATAATTATGGGAGACTTTAACTTACTCAGAATAGACTGGGTGACTCAGGCAGGATTAAACAAAACGGAATATGATTTTTTAGACATATTCAGCCAAATTGGACTCACCCAAAGGGTGGAGGACCCAACAAGGGGCCCCAATCTGTTGGACTTAGTCCTTACTAACATGGGGGACACAGTTACAGAATGTAAAACAACAGAACCCTTGAGAACAAGTGATCACTTGAAAACAGAATATAAAATAAAAGAACCACTCTATAGGTGCTCAGGGACTAACACTGTTCAAAATGTTAACAGGGCCAACTTGAACCAATTTAGGAATAATTTCAGGACTTGGAAATGGAAAAAAGAATTTGAAGGTAAATCATTAAATAAAATGTGGGAATTATTTTGCTATAAATATCAAAAAGAAACACTTCTTAATGTTCCATCTAAACAGGAATACATGAACACTAGAACCAAGGTACACGGTGGATACCAAAAAGAAAAAGAATGGTAAAAAAGAAAAACAGATTATTCCAAAAATGGAAAAGGAATAAACAAGAATGGACCAGGGCACAATATAATAACATATCCAAAATAATCAAAAAGAATATCAAAGCAGCTAAAGTCAACAATGAGTTATCACTGGCAACTAGGGTAAAGGGAAACTACAAAGCCTTCTACTCTTATACAAATAGCAAGAAAGGTACTCAAAAGGGCGTAGGTCCTCTTAAAAATCAAAATGGGGAACTAATATCTGATGATATAGAGGTGGCTAATTTAACCAATGCTTACTTTTCCTCAGTATTTAACAGTAAGAATGATACAGCAGGGCAGATTTAAAAATGCACAACACACAACACAGGCTGATTATCAGCAAAAAAGATGTGGAAACGAGGCTAAATAACCTAAATCACAATAAATCCCCAGGACCTGATGGGCTTCATCCAATACTCCTAAAAGAATTGAGTGAGGTTCTCATTTCAATATTAACACATATATTTCAGGAATCAATAAACAGTGGGGAGGTAGTAGACAACTGGAAAATTGCTACAGTAATTCCAATTTTTAAGAAGTGAAATAAATCCAACCCCTCCAATTATTGGCTAGTAAGCCTAATTTCAATTCCATCAACAATATTGCAAGTTGCAATTTTAACATTTATGGATCAAAATCAACTTACAGATGGTTCACAGCATGGATTTACAAAAGGAAGATCCTACCAGACGAACATGCTGACCTTCTACGACAGGGTGGTTAGGAGTTTGGATGAGGGATGTTCAGTCAACGTGCTATTCCTGGACTTCTTGAAGGCATTTGATAAACTCCTCCATGCAGAGTTAATATCAGTAATGCAGAAGTTAGGCATACATTCCCCCATAACAACCTGGGTTCAAGAGTGGCTGAAGGACAGAAAGCAGAGAGTCTCTATCAGTGGAGCCTATTCCGAGTGGTCAAGAGTCACAAGTGGAGTGCCTCAGGGATCAGTGCTGGGGCCATGCCTCTTTAGCCTATACGTATCATCATTACAAAACAATTCGCAATATGTCTGGCTGCAGAAATTTGCTGATGACTGTAGGTTAGGAGCAGTGGTTGACAACACTAAAGGAGATTCTCCACTACAAACAGCACTAAATAGTGTCTCGGAATGGACCAGTGAATCAAAACTACCCCAAAATCTGGAGAAATGTGCTATTATGCACCTGGGTAAAAAAAACCTTGCCTCACATACACCTTAGATAATCAACTGCTAAAAGTTACAACAGAAGAGAGGAACCTGGGGATCATGGTCTCTCAAGACATGACATTTACATCTTACTGTAGAAACATTACCCAAAAAGGCAATAGAATTGTCAACTGTATATTCAGACATATAGCATCTAGGAGCAGGGAGGTTATTCTCCCAATGTATATTTCACTGGTGAGACCAGTTTGGGAATATGGAGCTCAGTTCTGGTCACTCTATAAAAAGGGAGATGTGGCATTACTGGAGAGGGTACAAAAAAGGGCCACCAAGGCAATAAACAACATGTCAGGCAAGAATTATGACATACGGTTAAGCGAGCTAAATCTGTTTTCACTGAAGACAGAAGAAGGAGAGGTGACATGTGCCTAGTTCAAAAGGCATGGAGGGACAATGATCTATGGGATAACCTGGGTCTAGAAACTAATGATAACACATAATATATATATATATAACCCAGTCACACCCTTTCCAACTAAAATCAAGACAAACAAGATTAGTAAGAACCAGCAAGTGGTTTAATCAAAGGGTGGTCCAGGATTGGAATAAGTTACCCCAGAGGTGGTGGCATGCAAAACAAATTCATCTCAACTTAAACTAGATGCTTATTTTCAGGGAATCTGATACACATCTAACTGTAAGCAATAAGGACGAAAGTCTATTTAGCTCTGTAACAATCCTATGAATTCTATGACGGTGGTTCGAAAGGCTCCTTACAAAAAGCCTTCAGAACCAGATTTAGATCCCATGGCAGAACCAGGGATTGGAACACAGGTCAACTCTTGCACACCACATGCAGAAAACAAATAACCTTTCTATTAGTCCCTAGAGACATATCCAAAAATGCTCCCAGGGCGGAACCCAGACCTCTCAGAGTGCTCAGGGCCAACCCCTTCTCCATGCCTTCCTGCAGGAAAGTCAAGATTTGTGGAACTGAGGCCTTGGAATGCTGGAGATCCTTCTCCCTGGCCCAAGTTGAAAAGGTGGTTCAAACATTGGCATAAGCTGTGGAAGTAGAGGTTCTCCTGGCAGTCATCAGAGTATCTTCTACTTTCTTAGAGAAACCTAGTGTTCGGAATCTCCTTTTTTCAGAAGCCAGGCCACAAGCTGCATGACCCTTGGATTTGGGCATAGAATGGGACCTTGAGACAGAAGATCTCCTTTTTTTTTTTATGCCATTATTTTTTTCCTCCTGTTGCCACCGGCTGGGGGTCCATTGGTCAACCTGCCTTTCCCCCTCCTACCTGAGACCCTCCCAATCTGTATCCTCGGTCTCCCTTCACCCATGACACACCTCTGGAGTATCACCCAGTCCATGCCCCCCCAGAGCAGGGCTGCCTTCTACTCCTCGGCGCTCCCTCTTCTAATGCTCCTCAGGCGGAGGTGATTGGTGAGACGAAGTCCCAGTGGGTACGATACGGTGTTGGAGGTAGGAGCAGATGATGTCTTCCTTCCAGCCAATGGGAGTTTTCCTGCATTCATGAGCGTGAATCCCTCCCAGGAGCATGGACATGCAATGACATCCACAGCGTGCCAGGTGCGCTCCCACACCCTTCCTGCGGATGCCCACCGATGCTCCTACTCACCGCCAACATGATCCCACAGCTGTTGTACCCCCAGCCTCCACTTGGAGTCACCAGTGCTGGGGAATCATCCAACCACCCTCCCCTGGAGAGGAGAGCAGTCCTCTGGATGCTCAATCCTCTCCTTCTCTGCCGACCCCCGTAGCCCAAGCTCATTCCTGAACTGGGGTCACCGGCAAGGCGCGAAGTGTGGCATCCAGTGCCTCAACCCTCAGCACCACCGAGCCAGTGACAGAAGATCTCCTTGTACTGGAAGGCTAAAGGGAGCTTGCTGAGCTAGGTTCACTAAGTCTGAAAACCATGGTCTTCCAGGCCACTCTGGAGCTATTAGAAAGAAGCTTCCTCTGGAGTGTCTTATTTTTTGTATGACCTTGGACAGAAGAGGCAGCAGAGGAAATACATATGCTTGGGTGCAGGTCCACTCCTGAGTCAGAACATCCATTGCTTCTGCCTAAGGACACCGATAATGGATGAAAAACTTTGGAGTCTGAGCACTGTAGTTGGAGGTGAACAGATCAATCTGAGGTCGACCAAACCTTTTGCACAGAAGGTCGAATACCTCCGTGTTCAACATCCACTCCCCGAGGTGAACATTTTTGTGGCTTAGCCAGTCTACCTGAATGTTCAAGTCTCCTACCATATGTACTGCGGACGGAGAGAGAAGATTCTCCTCCGCCCACATGAGGAGATTGGAAGCTTCTTTTAGCATTTCTCTGCTCTTTGTGCCACCTGGATTGTTATGTACGCCACTGTGACAGTATTGTCTGACCTTATTTTTACCGCTTTTGTCTGCAGCAAGCTTTGAAATGGAAGAAGAGCTAGGTGAACTGCCCTCAACTCCAGGACATTTATGTGGAGATGCTGATCCTGCACCAACCAAGTTCCCTGAATGGGTAGCTGGTTTAGGACTGCTTGCCTACCATATAGACTGGCATCTGTTGTGAGGATCAATTCTGAGGGGAAGCTCCAAGGGAACTCCTTTGTTCAAATTTGGCAAACTGACCCACCAACTCAGGGAGTGCCCCAGCTGAGGAGAGAGAGGAATCCTGGCTTGATCATTTCTGATGTTGGATCCCAGGCTAATAGCAATCCCATTTGTAGGGGCCACATGTGAAAATGAGACAACAGGACTAGATCTATTGCTGCCTCCATGAGGCCCAGGATTCGCAGCAGCCTGAGGGCTGTGACCAATGACTGAGCCCTGAGCCACTCAACTTCCTTCAACAGAGTCTCCTTCAGGATGGTGAAAGGAAACCCTTCCCTTGGTCTGTGTTGATGACTGCTTTTAGGTGTTCCAGGGTCTGAGATGGTTTGAGACAGCTTTTCTCTCAGTTCACCACCCAGCCATGGGACTCAAGCATCTCCAGACTCCTGAGCACCGAACTCCTTGCCAAGGACAATGTCAGTGCTTGAATCAACAGGTCACTCAGATAAGGATGAACATGATGCCCCTCTTGTAGAAGTTGAGCTCCCAGGACTATCAGCAGCTTTGAGAAAATCCTAGGGGCTATTGCAAGGCCGAAGTGAAGTGCCATGTACTGGCAATGTTGGCCCAATATTGAGAAACCTGAGATACTTCTGGTGTGACTGATGGATGGGAATGTGAAGGTAGGCATCCATCAGATCTATCGAAGCTAAGAAATCCCCCGGCTGAACAGCTCGGGTGATTAACCTCAGGGACTCAATCTTGAAGGTTGTGTGATGCATGAACTTGTTCAGGTGCTTCAGATCCAGGATGGTCCAGAAAGTCCCCAAATTTTTGGTGACTACGAAATTGATCAAGTAGAATCCCTGACCTTATTCACTTGGCAGAACTTGTAGAATTGCCCGTATTTGAATGAGGCGGTTCAAGGTCTCTGACAGCACCTGTCTCTACAGTGTCCTTGGAAACCAGAGATGGCAGAAAACACCTCCTTGAGAGGATTATTGAAAATTCTATGGCATAGCCCAAGGCTAGAATTTCCAAAACCCATGCATCTGACATTGTTTGGGCCCATCTTGAATAGAAATCATGTAGTCTTCCACCAAGGAAAGGAAGGCACAGATGGGTCCATGTACCCTCATTGTGAGGTAGCAGGCTTCAGGCCTAGACCACCAGTATGGTGTCTGGCAAGAGCCCTGCTGTTACTGTAGCCCTTGTTACCTGAGTAGGCTCCTCTATTTTTCTGGTTACCAAAGCTCTAAATGGGATGATACCCTCCTTGAAACTGCCTGAGGTGGCCACTTTCTTGACCCCATGGGGTTGAGGTGGCCCTACGCTGTTGCTTAGACACTGGAAGGTGACCCTTATTATCCTGTAGATCCTTTAAAATAGCATCCAGGCCAAAACTGAACAACAGACCTCCCTCAAAGGGGAGGTTAAATAGCTTAGACTTTAAATTGATCAGCAACCCAGTGCCTAAGCCACACACCTCACATGGCAGACATGATGTGGTAGGCCAAGCAAGTCGACATGCACAAATTCTCCACTGTAGAATCACCGAAAATGGTGAGGGCCATGACAACCAGTTGTAAGATGCTTGCTCTTTTTGATTCAGAGGAAACAAAGCTGCACAGAGTAGTGATCCACAAGTTTAAGGCTCAGGCAAAAATAAAAGAAGCGTGGAGGTGTAGAGGTTTGCACTGTTAGTGGCGAAAACCCTTCTACATCCATTGGCTTCTCATGAGAATTCGTTAAAACCTTTCACTAGGATTAGCGGTGTGCTTGACCAAATTATACACAGCCTTGTCTGCCAGTGGAGGGGCTTCCCACCTGCAAAATATTTCCTCTAAAAAGGAAAAGGGCAGTGTCTTCAGTTCTGCAAGATACTTTTTGTGATCTGCACCTGCCTATTCTCAGTCAATAATTTTGTAACACTGACTAAAACTCTGAAAACACTTTGGAGCAGAGGAAGATGCGGACAGAATTGGATTGACATCCACTGTCTCAACAGACTGTTCCCCCTTGAGCTGTAAGGACCTACCTGCCTCAGCTGTAAGGACCTACGTGCCTCAGCTATCAAAAAAGAAAGGACTTGTTGTTAAACAGGGGAGGTATAGGAATCCTTGACCTGGGTTCTGTTCACTCCCCTTCCTCACCCTCCCAGAGGGGACATTCTCTTCATAAGAGAGTAATTTTCATAGCTCAAGAGTTTCCCCAAGATCCCCTAAATTGTCATCTTGACCCTCTAAGAAGTCAGGGTCGGGGTCTGCCTGCACATCTGTCTCTGCAGCCTTGTCTTCCAGCAATGCACCTGGACATGCCTCTGTGGGCCCCCCTTGACCTGAGGGGCCCAGTTTAGGGTATGTGTGTCTGTTGGGATGTCCTGCAGAACACTGGGGCCCAAAAGCTCACCAAAGAGCAACAACAGTGATTTTTGCAGTTCTGCTTTGCCACTGCCAACTGAAGAACCAGGTACACCCCTTCCCAGTTCAGAGGACAGGCGAGGGGGGACTATTAGAGAAATATTTTGCTGGGCAACACAATGAGGGCAACAGGAACCCATGGGGGAGGGCCTCATTACCCTTTCACAGGTCTTACACCTTTTTATAATTAATGGTCTCCAATAAGCCATGGTGCCAAGTACAGCAGACTTGTATAGCTGTGATGTTAAAACAATATCAATTGATGCTGCAGTGTGAATAACAAATTGATAAGAGAATAAATAAATAGTTATTTCAGCCTTCCTGTGCTGGCAAAGTGACCAGTGCAGCAGATCCTACTGTACAGGTAACAGTTCTGTGCTCCTCCTTCTCAGAAGTGATTTGAGTAAGCAGAGAGCCACGTGTCTACTTAGAGAAACCCAGACATGTGCACTCACTATGCAGGTGTGCGAATGACATCACAATGTCCCAGGTGACATTGTTGTGCTAAGCAGACATGTGTGTGCACCCCCCAGGCATACTAAAACCAAGCATGAGTAACGAAAGAGAAGGGCACGCCAAATGACATTGCACTAAGCGGATATGTACGCACACTTCCAGGCAGGCTAAAACCAAGTGCGAGAAAAGAAAGTCAATTTGGGAGGAGGGTGCACATCCAGCTGCTGCAACTGCTTAATGGCAGGAGCGCAGAGTGTTCAGAGGGCTGAGGAGAAAAATGCTCTGACGGCCCTCGCAGCCCACTGAAGGAAAACATTGCTCAAGAAAATATGACCTGCAGTCACTCTTAAGGGGAAAATGCCAATTAAAATGGCAATACCCCTAAATACAGTAACGTTTCTTTTTTTTTTTGTAATTAGCAGCAAAAGAATCCTAAAGTCTGTGGGGGTGACTAACACAGAAGCTGAAGAAAACCTACCAGGAGCCCTATACTACCCCAGAAGCCAAAAAAAAGTCAACTGCACTTACCTGTGGCACCCTTTTCATTTTTCTTTTAAATTAAATTGGAGACCATTAGAAACACCCTAATGCAAGGCAGATGTTGCCCCTAGTCCAAGTATGGAAAGGGGAAAGCAGGTTAGTCAATTTGAAAGCAGCTGCTTAACAGGCATGTTTTTAATTGAGGGGTGCTCCATGGAACCAGGTAATCCCAACTGGCTATGCAGAATTTCAGCTCCAACTGAAAATCTTGAAATTTCTTGAGAGAAGATTGAAAAAGGTCTTTTCACTGCAAATGGCACAGCTGAACTAGAGAGTTGCTGCTGTTTAGAATCATCACACGCCCAGCATTCTACAGCTTTGGACTGTGCCATTTCCCCTGGTAGGGGTGCATTGTACCCAGTAGTTATGACTTCCATTGACAATGTGGAGCACTACAGAAAAGTGTGTTGAGAATGTGCTGTGATTCACACTTGCATGCCAGTATGTTGCATAGAGTACCCACATGCTGGCCACTTTGGAGCGAGTGGGGGGACCTCAACAGGCATGGGTGCAGGCATCCTGATGCACACTAGTTTGCCCATGTGTTACTGACTACAACCACATGCTGGTCATCTTGGAACGAGTGTAGGGGGACTCAATAGGCATGGGTGCATTCGCCCTGATGTACAATGGTTCGGTGGTGTGTTGCAGAGCATGCCCACATGCTGACCATCTTGCTGGGGGGAGTGCTGAATAGGTGTGTTTAGAAGGCACACTGATACACACTTGCATGCCAGTGTGTAACAAAGAGTGTCCACATGTTCACCTCCTTGGAGCAGGGTGTGGGAGGGGAGAGATCTCAAAAGGCACCACGTGCAGGTGACCTAATGTGCCCTGGCATGGAGGTGTGTTGCAGAGCAAGCACAAGTGTTGGCCACCTTGGAGTGGGGGAGGAGTGGCTGAATAGGTGTGTTCAGAATGTGCCCTGATGCACACTTGCATGCCAGTGTGTTGCACAGTGCACCCACATGCTGGCCAGCTTCTAGCGAGTGGGGGTATCTCAACTGGCATGGATGCAGGCACCTTGATGCACACTGGCACAGCAGTATGTTGTAGAGTGCACCCACATGCTGGCTACCTTGTAGTGGGGGGGCTGAATAGGTGCGTTGAGAAGGCACCCTGATGTACACTTGGATGCCAGTGTGTTTCAGAGAGTGCCCACATGCTGGCCACCTTGTAATGGGTTGGGGACCTCAATAGGCACTGGTGCAGGTGCCCTGATGTGCATCGGCATGGAAGTCTGATGCAGAGTGTGCCCACGTGCTGACCACCTTGTAATGGAGGAGAGGGGCTGAATAGGTGTGTTGAGAAGGTGTTCTTTCTAACGCAAACTAGCATACCAGTGTGTTGCAGAGAACACCTGCATGCTGCCCACCTTGGGAGCAGGGACATCAGTAGGCAAACTCCCAAACAAGCTGGGTGCTACAGATGGCAAAAAAAAACCAACACGATCTGGCCAGTACAAAACAGGATTCCTTTTTCGTTTCATATAGCTATGTGGGAGTGCTTACTAAGCATGCTCAGGACATGAGTTTTCAAAATTTGGTAACTTTAGAACAGATGAATATTTTTTCAGCAAACAAGCGAAAGGTACATCTGTAGCCCAACCCCTTTCTACCATGTAAATTTCAGGCTAAAATTCCAAACCTTCTGGCTGCTAAAGGTGAAACTAGAAAACAGCAGGAGTTTAATTTTCAATTTTTGTATGAAGGAAAAAAGCAGAAGCGAGTCACGAAAAAAGGGTTTAAAATTCCCCCCCCCAAAAAAAAATATTACAGGGTCAGTTATCCAACAGTTAAGTGCAGACTCCACCTAGCGGAGTCCAGATGAGCAGAACAAATGGGATGATCTCTCTCAAAGATGTCATTTTTGTGGATTTTGAAATTTCTTTTGTTTAACACAAAAAAAGAACAATAAAATGGCTGCAAATTAAAAAGGAATTTTAAAAATGGACAACAAATATGACGGGAAATGAAAAAGGATTTTTCAAATCATGAAAAAGGATTTGGCCAATGAAAATTAGGATTCCTTTTTTGTTTCACCTAGTTATGTGGGAGTGTTTACTGAGCTTGCTCAGAACATGACTTCTTAACATATAATACATTTAAAACAGATACATATTTGTTCAACAAACAAGCAAAAGGCACATCTGTGGCCCAGCCCATTTCTACCCTGCAAATTTTAGGCCAAAATTCCAAACCATCTGGGCACTACAGGTGTTACCCAAAACAGTAGGATTTGTCCATTATGAAAAAGGAATCCTTTTTCGTGTCATACAACTATGTGGGAGTGCTTGATGAGCATACTCAGAACACGACTTTTAAAAATGTAATAACTTTATAACAGATTAACATCTTTTCACCAAAGTATGAAAATGTATATCTGTGGCCAAGCCCCCTGCTACATTGCAAATTTCAGGCCTGAATTCCAAACTGTCTGGCCTTTACAGGTGTCATCAGAAAACAGCAGGATTTGAATTTTTGTTCATACGAAAATTTTCATGTGAACAAAAATAGTGAATGCGAGTCACAAAAAAAACAGTTTCAAATCACACATAAAAAAACATTACAGGGGCAGTTATTCAACAGTTAAGTGCAGAATCCACCTAGCAGAGTCCAGATGAGTAAGACACATGAGTTGGTCTCTCTCAAGGATGTCATTTTTGTAAGTTTTGAAATTACTTTTTGTTTAACACAAAAACGAACAACAAAATGGTGGCAAACGAAAAGGAATTAAAAAAATTAGAAACAAAATAGCTGCAAATGAAAAAGGATTCGGCCAATATGAAATAAGATTCTTTTTTCATTTCATACAGCTATGTAAGAGTGCTTATTGAGCATGCTCAGAACATGACTTTTTAAAATTGAACTAATTTTATAATGGATAAAGATTTTGTCACCAAATCAGCAAAAGGCACATCTGCAGCCCAGCCCTTTTCTACCCAGAAAATTTCAGGCCGAAATTCCAAACCATCTGGCTGCTACAGATGTTGCCATATAAACAGTAAAAAACCCTGAACTAGTTTGCAACTTTTGTTCTTATGAAAACTTTCCCATGAACATCAAACAAAACAAGCAGAAGCAAGTAACGAAAAAAAGGATCACAAATCCCCACCCCAAAAAATTGGGGTTAATTTCTCCAACAGTTAAGTGCAGACTGCACCTTAACTGAGTCCCGATAAGCAAGATATATGTGTTGGTTTGTCTACAGGATGTCATTTTTGTGGGTTTTGTCATTTTTTTTCTTTTTCTTTTAGAAAAATCAGAAACAAGATGGCGGCAAATGAAAATGGATTTTTCCCCTCAAGAATCAGGATTGGCCACACATAAAAAAAGGATTCCCTTTTCATTTCATACAGCTATCTTGAAGTACTTCTGAGCATGCTTAGAACCAAAATCTTAAAATGAAATAACTTTGTAACAGGTTAACATTTTATAACAAACCAGCAAAAGACACATCTGTGGGCCAGCCCCTTTCTATCCTAAACATTTCAGACTAAAATTCTAAACCATCTGGATGCTACAGGTGTCACCAAAAAACAGCTTAGAAAATAAAAAAAAAAGGAAAATCACTTTTTACACTTTCAGAAACTCAGAATCTGCACATGTAACTGGACTGAAAGTTGGCGCATCCAGAGATATATCATACAAAGCCATGCATGCAAACTTTCAAGCAAATCCGTTGAACGGTTGTTAAGTTATTAAAGTGCAAAAACTGGGGGTTAACAATAAACTGCCTACTCAACCCTAACTATAGTGGCGTGACTGTGCCACTATAATTAATTATATTTAGGGTTGAGCAGACCTTCTATGTTAATCCTCAAATGTTGCACTTTAAAAACTTTGCAGCTGTTCAACAGCTTTGCACAGAGTTATGCATGGGTGATCTCATGGGGGTAGATCTCTTTACATGCCAAGTTTTGTTGCAGTCAAATGTGCAGATTCTGAGATCCGAATAGTGCAAAAACCTTAAAAATCCCCATTTTTCAGTTGTTTTTTTTTGTCACTGCGTTGCACCCAGACGATTTGAAATTTTGGTCTAAACTGTTCAGTGTAGAAAGGGCTTGGGTCACACAAGTACCTTTCACTTGTTTGGTGAAAAAACATTATTCCATTACAAAGTTATTACATTTGAAATTTCCCATTATTTTCAATGGGAATTTCACTCTCCTGGATAGCTTCCTGGAATGAAAAAATTTGGTCAAATGAAAAAAGATTCTTTTACATTACAGGCCAATTCTTTCTCATGAGAAAGACCATTTTCTGACATCTTGTTTTCAGGTTTCACAAAAATTTAAATATGAGGTGCTCCAGAAACACCAACAGATGTATCTTGCTCATCTGAACTCCATTAGGTGGATTCTGTAGCTATCTGGTGGCAAAACTGGCCATGGAATGTTTTTTGTTAACATTTTAAATCCTTTTTCATCACTCGCTGAGATCCTTTTCATGAATCCTTTTTCATTCAAACAAAAAAGGATCAGAGTCACGAAAATGGATTTGGGATTTAGTTTTTTTCTGGGGGGGAGGTTTAAGATTCATTTTTTGTTTGCATGAAAAGGGATACCTTGGAATGTAAAAAAATCTCTTATAATGTAAAAGGATTTCAGACTTGGTTATTTTACCAGTTTCTTTTTCATGACAAGGTATCCTTTTTCATTTGATATTTCTGTTCAAATGAAAAAGGATCCCTTGTCATGAAAAAAGATTTCAGACTTTGTTTTTTTCTTAACTCTTTTTTAGTCTTAATGGGATCCTTTTTCGTTTGATTTTTTTCATTCAAATGAAAAAGGATTGACAGCCAGAGGGCGCTGTGCTGAAGATGGCTGCTTGATTCTTCATCTCCCTGGATTCACCAAATATCATCATCCATCCTACAGATTCCAGACTTCCTACCTTCACCAACATCTGAGATCTTACTATATGTACATCGCAGAACAGCTCTGGTACAGTATTTTTATTGCCTCATAATTACTGAACGAGTTATCTACAGCTTTTCAATTTCTCTATTAAGGCCTACAATAATGGCAGACCAACCTCCACATAACAGTTCTCTTAATATAGTGGAGGCAATGTTTCAGCAACTAATAAGTGAAATCAATGTATTAAAATTGCATCTCAACAAAATATCAATAATATGCAGGCACTTGATCAAAAATCAGCGCCACTGATGTTAAAGTATCTCAAAATGAAGATTCCATTAACACATTACAGGCTACCATCAGGGAGCAGAACAGAGTTATTAGGAACCTTCAGGACAAAATAGATGATATTGAAAATAGAAACAGACGTAACAACCTTAGATTTCTCGGATTTCCTGAAGGTGTAGAACTAGGAGACACCAGTGCTCTTCTAACTCATGTACTTCCTTCTTTGCTTAAATTACCAGCTGGCCAAGACCTAATCATCAAGAGATCTCACCGCACCTTAAATCCGAGGCCTGGACCCGACCAGAAACCCAGGCCCATCATTGCCAGATTTCTAAACCACGCACATACTGAACTGATTCTTCAAAAAGTGAGGCAATTAGGTGCACTTACTTGGCAAGAAAACAGAATCCTAATTTTCAGAGACTATTCTAAAGAATTATCTAACAAACGAAAAACTTACAACCCCATTAAAACAATCCTTCATCAGCGTGGAATTAAGTTTACTCGTTACCCTGCAACAATGCGTCTTTTTTTGAATGATTCTACCAGAGATTTCAGTACCCCAGAATCTCTCTCTGAATTTCTGAATTGGACACAGCCCGCACTTACATTGCCTTGCGATGCTAATGCAGCTCATTCCTGCTCCAGCACAAGCACTTCGCAATTACAATGTCTTGCTCTTCCTGCTGAAACTGTCCTTCAGGTCCCTGAGAAATCTGCAGCCATCATATCTGCCACTGTAGCTCCTGCCAGAAGCTCCACACGCATACAAGAAAAAAAAGCATCTGGTTCTTCTCTAAATAATAATACCTGCTGTTTAAATAATATTTCCACCTCTCCAGCTTCCCATGTGGAACGTCACATCAGTTTTTCTACTCCTCTTACCTTGTCTAACAAATTCTCCCCACTCCAAGAAGATCTGCTCCAAGAAGATCTGCACTCATCTATGGAGGATCTGAGACAGACTGTATCCGACCCCTTTACTCAAGACCAGAAGAAGCTCTCAACGGGTAATGACTCTCCCGATTCTTCCTGGGCTGATCTTGTGTCCAGCTCTCCCTTTAAATCATCTGAACCACCCAAAAAGAAAAGGAGAAGAAAATCGAAGAGCAAGGCTACCTGAGGCTTTTCCCACTAAAAAAAAAAAAAAGATTGTAATAAATACTATGGCCCATAATTAGATGTGATATAGCAGTTTCTCACCAGAATCCCTCCTCTTCACACCACCTCACTCGATTCCTTTGGTACATTTACCGCAAAGCGTATGTCTCTATCGCATCAACAGGTTTGGAGCACTTAAATGCAGTAAATCGCTATCGCTGCTGAGAAGCCTGTATCTGTCTGTGGGAGGTGAGCCAATTGACACTGGAGGTATTTAATCCATGTGGGAGTTACTCTCAATGTATTCAATGGAAAAAAAAAAATAAATGCGAGAAAGAATAAATATTACAATGTTTGTAAGATCTCTTCTAATTAATCCTTGTGTGGTGCCTGACATTAGTATATATAATTGCTATTTACACTCTAATTTTTCATAAGCTTTAGCGCCACGATGTGGTCAGGTGCATACATACATATATAGAGTTCTGTATTTCATATCAGTGTGCCCTTAACCCCTACTATTATAGCATTTTTCCATATAAATCCTATCATTTGGAATGTGGAGGATGATTAGACAAATACTCTAAAATCATTTACTTATTTAATATTTATTTTGCATCACTTCTGGTATGTAGTGCATCAGGTGCATTCCCATTATATCTCACAGATTTTGCACCAAAGTATGCTTCCAATTGTATTTCTATACATTGAGTTTTTCCGCCTTTTCACATTATTCTTCATCCCATTTTCTTCCAAATCATTGGAACTTATAAAATGATTCCACAATACACTGATGCACTATGAACCTATAGTATATACTGCATTCCCTAACCTAGCTTATGTGGATTAGTATGCATCGGGCATCCTTTTACCTGGCTCACACTGTTTCAGCATTATCTGCCATCATGTTGGTATACTTTATTTAATATTGGACTTATTGCTAGGTCCAAGCTAATTCATTATGTTTGGAATTTAACACTATTACATAATTATCCTTTTTTATTTGGTAGAATGATGTTTTGGTTTTTTCCAGGGTAATGCTTTAATTACCTCAGCACAAATCTCAATTACACTTCTTTAATATACTGTTATATAAAGTTTAGTATCTTAAGATTATAGGGTAAACCGTATCTTGAGATTCACTAATTACTCTACACGCCTAGTAGTGTAGAGTGAGAGTCCTGGTATATTTACTGACTCTTATTGCTCTGCATTTCATAAAAGTTTAAAATTAATATTCTTGTTACTGAGTTTATACTAACGTTTGTTGGTTCTAATGTTTAATTACTTGATATTCCTATCTCTATACTCTCCCTCTGCGAGACAAAATGAATACAAATACTCAATCATCTCGAACCCATACAAGTTAAGGACGCTGCATACATTTGTTTATTATATATATTTACCTTTTGAGTCTGTGACATCCTCCAAATTAATGGTATTGAGTCCCTCATTCCTATTTGTAACTAATTACCTTATATCCTAGTACCATGAGTGATCTAATCTTACATTCATGGAATGTCAAGGGACTCAACTCGCCTTGTAAACGTAAGCAAGTACTTACCTATCTTAAAAAGCATAAAACACATATTGCTTTCTTACAAGAAACTAAACTTTTATCAGGAGTTCGACAGACTTAAAGGGACTGGAGTCGGTCAAGTATATCGTCATCTTCTCCATCAAAAACATGGGGTTGCTATCTTAATACATAAATCTCTTAATTGGCCCCCATAAAATCATTAGAGACTCGGATGGTAGGTGGATTATAACCCTATTAAACACCACAGCAGGTCCGCTTATGTTTGTGAATGTATATGCACCCAACTTTGATTCACCCATTTTCTTCCATAATCTAGCCCAACAAATTATGATTAATAATAAAAATAATTCACCTATTCTTATTGGTGGTGACTTTAACTTAGCACTACAAGCATATTTAGACAGAAGTAACTCATCACATGATGCCCACCCCCGTAGTATTAATGCTCTATCAATGCTTATGAAGGATTTAGGTCTCTCTGACATTTGGAGACTACATCATCCCAGACAATGAGATTACACCTTTTATTCCTCTTTACATAAATCATAGAGTAGGACTGATTATTGGTTCTCTTCTCCCCTCATTACTGAAAACATTATTGATACATCGATTCTCCCTATTGTTATATCTGATCATTCCCCTATCAGTTTGCATTTACTCTGGGGTCCACCTTCTTCTAAATCCCCATCTTGGCGTTTAGACCCACTTTTACTCAGAGACCCTGAATTCACTCCTTGGATTAAAACCCAGATTCAAGATTTTCTTTCTAATAACGATACTCAGATATGTCTCAAGGTACTATCTGGGAAGCATTAAAAGCCACTATTAGAGGTAAAATTATTAGTTATGCAGTGCATAGAAAGAAATTAAGAGAACAACAATTAGCTAATTTAGAAAAATCCTTAAAGAAAAAGAGCAATACTATAAATTAAATAAACCCAATCATAATTCACAGCTTCATCTGAAATTCTACAATTAAGAATTAAAATTAACGAGTTGATATCCAGGAAAGCTGAACTTGCCCTTTAGGATTAAACACGGTTATTGGCAACAAGGGATAAATGCGAAAGTTGCTCTTTACCAGCTAAAACTCAACAGATGCAGAGACATATAGCAGGTCTAAAGATCCATCAGGTCAGACACACACAGACAACCTTTCAATCAATCGTATTATGCAATCCTTTTACCATCAACTATACCGCAACCTAATACTACAAATCCCAACCTAATACAACATTTTCTGGAAAAATTGAATCTACCCCACCTATCCCCTCAGGACAAAGCTGTGCTTGATAAACCAATCACTTTACAGGAAATCCAAACTGCTTTATCATCATTAAAATGGTAAAGCACCTGGCATGATGAGTTCCCTATTGATTTTATAAAACCCTATCTGACACTCTTTGTCCTGTATTAGTCAATGTATTCCAAGAAGCAACCTTAATAAAGAAACTCCCATGCACAATGACCGAAGCCATCATAACAGTCTTACCAAAAAAAGACAAAGACCCTTTACTTCATTCAAACTATAGATCGATCTCACTTCTTAATACTGATGGAAAAATCTTTGCCAAATTATTAACTCTCCGCTTAGAATCTTTAATGATGAAACTCATCCATACTTCTCAATCAGGATTTATCAAAAATAGAAACAGTTCCGATCATCTTTGCTCATTACTCAATTTAATTCACAAAGCAAAAACTCTTAAAACCCCTGTAGCTGCAATAGCCATTGACTTTGAGAAAGCATTTGACTCTCTCAATTGGGAATATCTATATCAGGTGCTATCTCATTTTGGCTTTACAAATAATTTTTGTGCTTGGATTCAATTATTGTATACCTCCCCTTCAGCTCGAGTTCTCATGAACTCTATTTTGTCCCCCTTCTTTTACTTAGCAAGAGGCACCAGACAAGGTTGCCCCTTATCGCCTTCATTGTTTATACTTGCCATGGAACCTCTTTCTGCATCCCTACATCAATCCGGTACAATTAAAGGCATTACTATTGGTAACTCTCACTATACTTCACTCTCATATGCAGATGATCTCCTTATTTACTTGAAAACCTCGAAAGTTCTGGGCAACCTTTAGTTAAACTACTGAATGACTTCACCTCCCACTCGGACTAGCTCTAACCCTAACAACCGAACGCTACCACTGAATACCCTTTGTAGTCCCTCATGAACAACTCATTAGGCTTTCGTTGGCCCCAAAGGTATATCTTATCTTGGCATTCGGATCACCCGACATTGAATAAATTATGGGATGCTAATCTTTCCCTCTGTTAACCAGTATCCAAACAACACTTGATAGATGGAAGCTACTTAAACTTTCTTTTAATGGTAAAATTTCCGCCATTAAAATGTCAATAACTCCTAAAATATTATACCTATTTTCCAATATCCCTTTGATACTTCCTCTAGTTTTCTTACCAAAATAGACAAAATTATCGGCAGCTTCATTTGGGAAGGCAAAATACCTAGATTTAGTCGTAATAAACTTAGATCCCATTGGTCAAAAGGTGGCTTTGGCCTTCCTTGGTTCCAAGCCTACTTATGGGCTTTCCGTACATCTCAAACAATTAAATGGTTTAACAAACCCAACATCCAGTCTCCTTTATGGGTCAATATGGAAACATCCTTATGTCCTGGTAATGTGGTGACTTCTTTCCTTTATAACACCCTTACCTCTTCTTTAAAGTCTCACCCTACCATAGCTGCTTCTATATTCTATTGGAAAATCATTCACAAGCATATTAAATCTAACCTCAAACCCTTAGCTTACACCCTCATCTGGGGTAACCACCATATATCTCTTGATAATCGCCCAGTTTTTGTCGTACCTGGAAAAATAAGGGTATTCTCTTTTTGCAGGATATACTTGAACCCAAGTCATTAAAGTTAAAATCTTACACCAACCTATGAGGCATATGGAATCTTTCCCATCAGGATTTTTGGAAATATCTACAGCTTCGTACCGCATGCAACTCTTACCTCACACCCTTCTCTATCAATTCTCTGTATGATAAGCACATCTTTAAATGGATAAAAACAACATCCAATTTAAATAGCACTGTTTACAAAGATATTTGTGATATCCTTCCTGACTACTCTGTCAATGCTAAAAACAGATGGAGTACTTTGCTACAATATAATATCACCAATGCAATGGTCCAGATGTTGGCTCTCCTGTCACAAATCTTTTAATGATAAACGCAGTTCCTCATTCAAACCAAGATCCTTCATTTGTGGTACAGAACTCCTGTTGTATTACAAAAATGGGTTTATTGAACAATAAAAATTGCTGGGCTGCAGTTCCCCAATGGGGATTTATTGCATATCTTATGGCACTGTCCCTCATACAAAAGATCTGGCACTGTACTCACAGATTTGCAATGAAAGTGGTAGGTCAACCTTTACACTAGACCCTAAACATTGCATTCTTGGTATTTTTAATCACCGTTCTTATAAAATTTCATATTCCAGAGCAGATGGTTAAATATACTCTTCCTTCAAGTTAAATGCACAATCCTCATGCATTGGAGATCCAACATAATCCCTACCTTCCGGTATCATTAACCAACTATTGCAATATGCCTCTGGACCGTATGACATATATCTTGTCTGACCGACTCATGTTATATAACAATTGTTGGCAGGGCTTTTTTAATTTTTTGGAATCAACTAAATCTTCCAACACCAATGTATGGACTTAATATATGGATTTTCCCCTTTTACTGATACATCATTGTAGTCTCGTTTTTTTTCCCCTTTTTTACAGTTTCCCTCTCTCTCTTCTTAACTTTCTTATATATCTTTTCTTTCCTATACTCTGTTCTCAATCGTTCTTTATTACTCCACGATCCTTTTACGAATGTACTTTTTTCCCTTTTGCAGCATCATATATAATTATGTAACATTTTAATATAAACCGTATCTAATCATACTATCCGCTTTAAGTTCACTACAAATGTCAAGTATATGCTAATTACATGACCTGTATTGTTTACTATATTTTAAACCAAAAGCTCCTTGTATTATTGTAGCAATGTTCTTATTATATGCTGCCTCAATTTCTTAAAAAAAAAATCCTCACATTGTACTGTACTGTAAGAGGTTTGTCTGTATATCTTAAGAAAAATTAATAACAAAGTCTAACTGCAAAAAAATGAAAAAGGATTTTTTGACTTGGAAAAGGATTTTGGACTTAGTTTTTCATCAAATCTGTTTTCATTTGAAGGAATCACTTTCCATTTCATACAGCCACTTTTCTGTGGCTAGTGGCACCCCTACCCTCTGATGTAGGTCTGAACGTGAAAATAAGAATATGGCATATAGTATGCACTGGTTCCAGCAGCAAGATGTGTCTTCAGGGGGAGAGTGGATCTGCACAGTGGGACCTGTGCAGGTGAGTGACGGTATGTCGGGGGTCTGTGGGGTGTGGGGTGGTGGGTGCTCAGTTAGAGGTTGGGCTGGGAGATGGGGCCGCATCAGGGATGGCCTTTTTGTTTACATATTTCCAAAAAAGTAGACATCGAGTGACCATTTTCTTATTTTCAGGTTTGGACCTATATCAGAGGGTTGGGGTACTACTACGGCAACTTGAAAATAGAAGTGGGATAGCCATCAGAGGGTGGGGGACACTAGTAGACACCAGGGAAATAAAACATATTGTAGAGGGCAACAACTGATGGGTGGGGGTGCCACTGTACCCCAGGGAACAATACATAAAAAATATAGATATAGATATACAGTATATCAGGAATAAAAAAAATAAAACATTATTTTACATTTCTTTTTTATATTTCTTTAACATAATGTTCTCTGGTGTCCAGTGGCAACTACCGCCCTCTGTTTGCTGTCCCATCAAAGGCATGTCTTGCTGGTGGAATCAACCACTGCTATATGGGAAATAAGGTAAGTGTGGTTCAATGTATTTCAATGGAGTTTTCAACTTTGGTGCATAACTTGGCCATTTTTCCACATCTTCACACCAAATTTTCAACATGCCCTTTTTGACAACCCACCTGAAGAACAATGTCCATGGAATAACAGAAATCTGACTTGAAAAGTGAATTTGTGGCCGCTTAGTAAAATTACCTTTCAGATGGGAATTTAAAATTGTCACTGCTCTTGTTCTTGTGGTGGGGTTTTAAGAACGGTATTTTCAAAATTTGACTTAAAATTAGTTTACAATGGTGAAGTTATGCGCATCTGTTAAAATTAACCTGTGCTTCCTCATAACTTACATAATTTGTTTTATATTTTCATACCAAAATTTCAACATAGCCATTTCTTTACACCAACTTATAAACTTAACAGCTGTCATTTTTCAAATTCTTGCCAAAATGTGTTTTCGCACCTGTGGCATGGAATAACATTTTGATGGCACAGAATGATGTTTTGGAAGGTATTTGAAAATTTTAACTATCGGGTTCATGAGATGGGGTACTAAGAAGGCTATGCTGACAATTTGGTTGATGTTACACCATACATGTATACATTTATGGATGGATTGTAGCACAGGGCCCAGAGGGCCCTGCCCTCCCACAGGTACATAAGGATACCATTATACTATTCAAAAAGTAAAGCAATCAACTGCAAAAAACTTTATTAATGCACTAGTTAAGGTTAAAAGTAGAGAAATATGGTATCAGGGTTTCCAACCCTGATAACCCACCCCCACCCTGGAAGCAGCAACAGAAAACCCATTATGGTTTCACCTCTGTTGCCTCTTCACAAATCAGGCAGGGGTGTGCCTGGGGTTTGTCAACCTTAATGCTCACCCCATTCCATCAGTGAAAAAGCTGAGGTGGATACAGTATATGACAACGGGGTGAGCGTTAGTGTTGACAACCCCCAGGCACACCCCATACCAGATGTGCAAAGAGGCAACAGAGCTAAAACCATAATTTTTTTTTCTGTTGCTGCCTCCCGATGGGGTGGGGACTTAGTGCTGGAAACCCTAACACCAGATATCCTTACTTTTGTCACTTTAACCCTAACTAGTGCACATTGACAAAGTATTTTGCATTATATACAGGATATACATATATATATTCATGGCAAAAAAACTTAGTTATGCATCAGTTAGGGTTGTTTCACAGTGACAAAGACAAGGAAATTCGATGTTAGGGTTATCACCCCTACCACCTCACCCCCACCAACAGGCACTGGGGTGTGCGTTGGGGTCATTGGCCTAACTCGCACCCCATTCCATGTGCAGAGAAGCAGAGGTGGTGCAGTATAGGAAAATGGGGTGAGAGTTAGGCATGATGACCCTAACGCACACCCTGATGTCTGTTGGTGGGGGTGGGGTGGTAGGGGTGATAACCCTAACATCAAATTTCCTTGCTTTTGCCACTGTGAAACAGCCCTAACTGATGCATTAACAGAGTTTTTTTTGCCATGAATTTCCCTTCTTTTTGAGAATGTGCACTATAAATAGGAAATGGTATGTGGCGGTGGGAGCGCGGGGCCCACCATGCTGCCCATTTCTGCATAATAGCCTTAACAGTAATGGTAACAGTAACAGTAAGGGTAACGCTAACAGTAACCGTAATGCAAATGGTAATGCTAACAGTAATGTTAAGCGTAACGGTAATGGTAACGTAAGTGCAAACGCATACAGTAATGCTAATGGTAACGGTAACGCAAACAGTCACAGAAACACAAACGGTAATGATAATGGTAATGGTAACAGTGACGGAAGCAGAAACACAAACGCAAGTGCTAGCAGTAACAGTGATGCAAAAAAGAAACGTGAATGCTAACAGTAATGGTAGTAGAAACACAAAGGGTAACGGAAATGCTAACGGTGAAGCAAACGGTAATGGTAATGGCAATGGAAATGTGAATGCAAACAGTAATGGTTACAATAACGCAAATGCAAATAGTAACACAAATGGAAATGTAAACGCTAACGGTAATGTTAAGTGTGATACAAACGTAAACGCAAACAGTAATGCAAATGCAAATGCTAATGGCGATGTAAACATGAGCACAAATGCAAACAGTAACAGAAACATAAGCGCAAGCGCAAACCATAATGCAAACGCAAGTGCAAATGCAAATGGTAATAGTTATGTAAATGCAAATGCTAACAGTAATGTTAATGGTGACACAAATGTAAACGCAAAAGCAAAGTGTAACGCAAACACAAGCGCAAATGCAAAAGGTAACGCTAACGGTTACGGTAACGCAAACAGTAATGAAAATGCAAGCGCAAATGGTAACATATACGTAAACACTAATGGTGATGCAAGCGTAAATGCAAACGCAAATTGTAATGCAAACACAAACGCAAATGCAAAAGATAGCGGTTACGGTTATGGTAAAGCAAATGCAAATGGTAATGCAAATGCAAGCGCAAACACAAATGGTAACGGTAACATATACGCAAATGCTAATGGTGACACAAACGTAAATGCAAATGGTAACACAAATGGAAGTGCAAACAGTAACCATAACAGTAATGGTAACGCTAATGGTGACGCAAACAGAAATGTTAACGGTAATAGAATTGAAAGCACAAACGTAAATGGTAACGCTGACCGTACCGCTAATGTTGTCACAAAAGCAAAGCAAAACGGTAATGCTAACACACACGCTTTGTGTCTGAAACAGGTACATTAAGAAGCACAGTGAATACAAAGAATGTGGGCATAATATTGGCCCTCGGACAGGAAAATGAGCACTTGGAATACTAAATTGCTTATATCTCAGGAACTGTACAACATGCAAAAATAATTAAAATTTCATATTATTTATGACTTTCCAGGCTAGTTTTTCACTTAGCCCCCCCCCCACAGCAGGAGACTAAGCATTTTTGTGACAAAAAGACCGTATCTCGAACCGTTTTCGAGATATGGGACCCGAAAGGCATGGCAGACGCCAAAATTTTATCCTATGGGAAAAATCCTCAGCTGTCATAGTTTGGCACCAAACCACCAAAAGGCACATCTGTGGAGTCTTGGCTTTCTTCCCTGCAAATTTCAGCCTAAAAGACTAGACCATTGTTTTGCAGGAGGGTGGCAAATATTTCCTATTGTTTTGGCCATACTTTTGCAAATTACTTTTGCAAATTACAAAAGTTTTGTGAAAACATTTGCAACACTTTCGCATTTGCGAAAGTACTTTTTTCAAAAATTTAAAAACTTATTGCTGGGAGGTTTAACCCCCCCCAAAAAAATATGCCTAGCATCTTCTGGACCCAACTAGGTGAACACAACAATAATTGTGTCCCTAGAGGGTCCCAATTTTAAATGCCAGGCATTTTTCTGAGCTGTAACTGAAAACAAAATGGATGATTTGCAAAAGTAAAAGGATCATTTGTGAAAGTAAAAATGACCATTTGCGACACTTTTGCAAAGTTTGTTAACTTTCCCCATAGACTATAATGGGAAAAAGTTTTTTTTAATAACTTTTGAACCATTTAATATTTTTTCACAAAATCTTCAAAAGGCACATCGGGGACCCCAGCTGAATGTTCCCTGAAGTTTTTGGACCAAACGCGCAAACCAAGCGAGCTGTAGGCATGAGCAAAGAAATATGCAAAAAGTCAGTTTTTTTGTTGTTCTGTAGCTCCACAACTGTATATCCAACTGTACCGCAACTTGGCAAATCCAGAGATCTATGGTACCAGACTGTGCATGCAAAATTTCAGGCAAATCCATCATATGGTGGCAAAGTTATTAAGGTGCAAAATTTGAGATTTAACCTTAAAGTGTCTATTCAACCCTAACTATAATGGCACTACCGTGCCACTATTCTAAATATATATATATATACATATTTATTTATACTGTATAAACACACATACACGTATATAAAAGGTCTCAGTGAGTACTATAAGTCCCTAAGAAATACCAACTAAAAATAGCCACAAGCCTTAACTCTATCAATTATTTGGAGTTAAAGGATAACTAAACAGGTAAATTTTACAAAACAACACTGTCAAATTCGGAACTCATAGGGGTGAGGTATAATTCCCTGCCTTTTCTTTGCTGCACTTCTTGTAATCCAGAATCATCATTTTATACAGTTTCGTCATGTTCTTAAAAATGTAAACAAATTGGCAGAGTTTTCAAAGTTCACAGCTCGGGAGTACCTTAAGATGGCCACTACGTGGTAACACGATGACATCAATGGAGAAAGACAGCTCCAGAGTAGTAATGGTATTTGTATTGAGGATTCTTTTATAGTGTGTAATTAAAACCTATTGACTGAATCTTTGGGGCAAATCCTTTACTGTGCATATGTGATACCCTGTTCCATACCACAACCATACCAAGCTTCAGACAAATCCAACAAAAATTGACTAAATTATGCCTAAAAAAACAAGACATATTTTTGCCCAATAAAATCAACCCCCATGTGTAAAAATGAACACTTAACATATTTTTTTCTTTGAAGCAATCCTGACAGAAGAAATTTAAAACAAGCAGATAAAATCGCTTTCCAGATTACTCAAATTCCCTTAACCCTGCTCAGAGCAGGGTTTTAGCATGGTTTCTGATCAAAACAGTTGCCTAAATCTGTGTTTACAGCAGTGTGGACGTGAACTGTGCTGTAACACGGTTTAAGGCACCCACCAACACATCACAATCTCTGGTTTCTGGGCAGCCAGGAAGGGAAAAAAAGACTGCTAATCCCTCTGGTGAGGTGTTGTCTGCTGCTGGTATTTAGTTTTACAGTATTGTTTATTTTTTACTTGCAATATTAAAATCTAAATATATAAAATGACTGGAAAGAGAAGTTTGAGTAAAGGGAGAGGTGCCAGCAAGGCGGACAGAAAGTGTATAGGTTCTGTGGGCAAAATGTTGTTGCACCTAAAAAGCTACCTCTGCAGCAGCTCCATACATCAGCTCTTGGACCAGGTAGCAGTAGCAAAGGAGTAATTGGTGGAAGTGGGTGGTGGCATCCAAGTTGCCAAATTATTCTCTGCCACATCTATGGCATCCACGCTGTTGGGTGCCGGGGGAGACAGTGACAAGAGGATCAGTCCAACAGATAGCAAAAATCTCTGGCTCAGAATTAGGAATAGTGGACAAAGAGGAGGTTGCTGGTGCCCCCTTGACTGCTGGTGGTGGTGGTGGCACTGAGCCAGATTTGGATAATAGGTCCTCAGTATGGATATGTGGACCAGTGGCCAAACAACTGGTAGCTCTTTTTTTGTGCATTACAACACATTGGGCACAGGTACTTGGAGTAGTATTTGATTCTGGCTGGGGGAGAACATTGTACTAAGCCCAACTGTAGTGGTACCAATGCTCTGGGTATTTGCCAGCATGTCACACTGGCAGTGAAGTGTGTAACTGGATCACACATAGGTAAAAAAATGTAAGAATTGCTCCTGACAGACTGAGAATAGATGCAGCCTATGGTGGTGGTACCACAGAGGGTGGGACGGTGGTATAGGGTCTTCAGGCTGCTATGGAGTGGGGAGACAGGGGACTGCTGACCTTGAGACTTTTGTGTATCAGTAGCTTCATTTTTACCCAACTTTGCCATGGTGTATCCCAAAGAAGAAGTTACAGGCAAAGTTACCAATGGCAAATTTCCTTTTAAACAGAAACATTTCACAAAATTATCCATGAAGGCAGATTTGGTGACTGTGCCTTAACATCACCTGCGAATTAAAGGTTCACAACATCTCAATGTCCAAGGCCATCTGAAGCTAGTGCTTGGCAAGTGATTGACCTTGGTTCCAGGCTAACTTCACCAGCATGTGCTGGTGAGCAGGGAGGTAAGGGAGGATCTCATCAAGAACTCCCAACAGAGAGTGCCCAAAGTTGTCCACTGTGATGGAGTAATTTGTCTGAGACTCAAGGATGCCACAGTGTACACATTTTTAGTGGTGTGGTCAATCATCTTGGACTCTTTGTCCAGAGACTTGTCCATGTTCTTCTGATCCCCAGATTTATGGAAGGTCAAGTCAGAGATCAGCCTTTTGGCCAAAGTATGGTCTGAGAATCCCAAAAGGAACCCCATGAGAGCTGCATAGTTACAGACCATATGGGTGGAGGGTGCTGGGCAGGATGCCGACACTGCAAAATCCCCATGACTATTGTAAATATGGTCTAAGCCATGGGAAAGGGAACCCCCGGGGATTTGTCTGTAGCCAAAATGTCCATAAAGGGGTTCTTAGCCCTCTTTTGGACAAACTCTAGAGAGACATTCATGGACTCTGACATGGCCGCAAGAAGAACCCCAAATGACACCAGCACATGGTCAGTGGTCAACTTATCGACAAATCCCAGTCAAAGATGTGAGTCATGGAGGACACCATGGATGACCATTATGAGTACTCCTCAAAAATGGCCCTAGTATAAACTTGCACTGGCTACAACCAACACTTCCCACATTAGAAGAATGAGTCAGGAGGGTTAGGGATGTACTCATCATGGAAGCCTTGACAGCCAAACTCTGCCTTCAGACAGAAAAACATGTGGACAGATGGAGGGACTGGGAAGCCTGGCTGCTGAGTTCGGAAGAACCCTATAATGGTGTTTAGCCATCATAAAGTGGTTGCCTAATGGACAGGGGGCAGCATGGCAGGTATCTTTGCCAGGCTTAGCACTATGAGAGAGAGAGGGACATAGTCCTATAGCCCAACTTGAAAGATATATTGTGGAAGGCCTAACCTAGTGTTAGCATGGAGAAATGAAAATTACATACCTACCGTAATTCTTGATCTTTCTGTGTATCTTCACCATTCATCACTATTGGGTTATAGTGCGCCGGAGCTAGGACCCCGTGGGAGACTTTTTAAAAAAATTTTTTTATATGGACGGAGTCAACAGAGGGCTGGCAGTGCCCTCAAGACCGACGTTCTACGTGGCACTCGAGGGTTGGCAGTTATCTGACGTCGACTCTGCTCCAACTCCAGTTCTGCAACACTGGAGAGTGTAAGGAAGGGAGAGTTGGATGAGGCAAGAGAGCCCAAGGGATAGGAAAAGAAAAAGAAGAAGAAACCAAAAAGGAGAAATAAACGATGAAGAGGACAGAAAGAAGGAAGAGATTTAAGTAAAATTGGGGACAAAAGGGAGGGGGCCCCAATCTCTGAAAGGAGAAGGAGAAGGGAGGAAAAAGGTAAGGGAGGGAGGGGGAAGGGGAGGGAAAAGAGCACAACCTCAGAAAAAGGGGTTAAGTGGGGGCTAAGATCTAGACCTGGATTGACAGAAGACTTCAGGTCACAGAACAGGTCGGAACGCTACCCACTAAATCATCAAAGAGAGTGGGTACTAATACCTCCCCTCCTTCCCAACAGAGGAATGCTGTTTTAGAACAACAGCCAGAGAATAGGGAAAACAGGAGGAGACTCTTCTACTCTGAGACCCTAAGAAGAAAAGGAGGGGAAGGCTGCCCCGCACTTTCCAAGAAGAGGTTTTGTTGTCCCCTGTGTGCCTCCAACAGCCCCTTCCACCTAACACAAGGGAGAGGACAGAGAGAGAGAGAGAGAGAGAAAGAAAGTCACACAGGGACAGTGGAGGAGTCAGAGACTGAGGCCCCAGGGGGATGGAGGGAGGGATTTAGTGATGAATGGTAAAGATACACAGAAAGATCAAGAATTACAGTATCTTATCTGTGTCAGTCTTCACCATTCATCACTATTGGGTGAGTACCAAGCCCCACCCCACCCCCGAACAAAAAAAGGGGGTACTCTGAAACCCTAAGGGACTAAGTCCCTTAGCTTCCAGTGGGTGAGGCACTGGAAGGATGAACCCTTACAGGCCTGGTGAGGCCTGAGACTGATCTGGGTGAGACGGAGATCCCCCAGTGGGGGAAGGAGGGTGCCCCGAAAGTCACCGTCTCACCCAACGGGAGAAGAGATGGGTTCTCCAGTAGGTGGAGTAAATCACCCTACGCCAGGCCAAGGGTGACAACCGGGATAGGCAAAGCCATGCTGTCCGCTGAAGGCAGATCGCTGTCCCTATCACTCTGGAAGCTACCTCATTGGCATCATAAGATGCCCTTGCTTGGTGCCCTGCGAGCTTCAGGCCCCATGCAGAGAGGGCGATGGCTTGCCTGGTTTGCTCCGAATCAGGCATCAAGGCTAGGAGTTGTCCTAGCCTAGACCACAGGAACCTATCATAGGCTGCATAGTGGGCCTAATGTGCTGTGATAGACAGAGAGATCCGTGCCACGTAGAACACTCATCTCCCCCAGAAATCGAAATCCGCAGAGTTCGGATCCAGAGGGCGGTCACAGTATAGGGTGCAAGACCCAGAAGGAGTATCCAGGGAGGATAAACCCAAGACTGGGTGAGGCAGAGCACCTGGAGACTCTGGGAGAGCGCAATACCGCTGGTGTAAATCCCTAGGAGCTGGCACTGTGGAGAAGGAATTAAGCCAGAGCCGATGTGATGCTTCCTGAAAAGGAAGAGGCCAGGCGGGAGCCACCAAGTGGGCCGCGTTGAACTCACCTAAAAAGAAGCGGGTCACATGCTCGGGATTGCTTAAGGGAATGGGGGTCAAATGAAGCTCGTCCAACATCCTCACCAGGAAGCGTTGATAAGAAGACAAATCAGACACTGAGGAAATGTGGAACGAAAGTTCCTCTCCCTTGGAAGAGGGAGAAGAGGAAGAGGAAGAGGACGAGCTGCCAGGTTCAGGGGCCTGCTGCAAAGGGGCATGGTGAAACACCGGTTGGTCCAGGGCGTGGAGGTAGGAGGGGAAATGAGCAGCAGAACCCCTGCACTGTTCCCAGGTAAGAGGTCCGCGAGGGCCTAGAATACCTAGGACTACCAGGGATGGAGACAGAGGCTCGACGGACAGGCTCCTGGAAGCAGGAGAGTGGTCTCTGTCAGGGTGAGGGGGCCAACAGGATCCCCTACAAGATGGAGGGAGACTAAGGCCACCGCAGCTAACAGCCGTTCAACCGGATCGGAATGGATGGGGCTGTTCCCTGTGGAAGAAATCCCCCAATGAGGTGACTGCGACCATGTGAGTCCAGAAGGATGGCCCCTGATCTCTGAAGAAGTGGTCCTTCTGGCAGATTCCAAAAAGGAAAGACAGGGGCCTCTGCTACGGTTCCTGCCAGAGACCGGCTGAACCACAGAAGGGGCTCACTGCGCCACACCCCTATCTCTCGACCCTTTCAAGTCGGAGAAAGACCTCGTCCTTGTAACCACTAATCTAGGCAACTGGCAAGCTGAAAAAGGGCTCTGAGGAGTACACCCAGGGGACCATGCTCTCCCCCTCCTGGTGCGCCCCGGGCTGCCCCAAACTTGGGCTGTCCAAATACACCAAGTTGGGGTACCGCAACTGAGGAAGCAGCCTCCCTAGTGGCTCCAGGCTGCACAGCAGTGGCCACAGGGGCTCCTGCTGACTGGTCAGACCCTCCAACCCCAAAATCCACCTGAGGAGGCTGAGCCCCAGAAGGGAGAAGAGTGGGGGCCGAGGTGCTAGAGATGGAAGGATCCGAAGATCCAGAAGAACCCAGGAGCCAGTCTAGGTCCGACCCAGAATCCTCCTCCGAAGAGGTAGAAACTGAGGCCCAGTGCCAGACCACCCCACGGGACCCTCCAGTTCCTGGACCCTGAGGTCGGGCACCCTGGGATTCAAAGTTCCCAAAAACAGCAGAGGAGAGTATAGGCCCCAGCCCGACGTAGACACCTCCTCAACGCTGCGAATGGCATCAGAGTCAGGTGCAGCTCCAGGCGTGACCCCAGACCTCTCCCCAGTGCCACAGAGAACCGAATCGGGTAGGGCACCGTACTTGACAAAGACAGTGGCCCCGGCATCGTGAGCAACACCGGAGTCCAGCATGGCACCGAGCGCGATGCCACCCACGGTGGCGGAGGCAGGGTCGACACCGAACACAATGCTGACATCATCCCCGGTGCCGGAGGTGGCACCAGGAACAGAAATGGCATCGGACTCTGTCCCGGCACCGCAAGCGATGCCGGGGACAGAATCAGGCCCAGAAACCCCCTCCAGCACCCTCCCTAACGCCGCTGAGAGCTCCAATGCTGCAAGCAGAGTCAGGGGCAATGGCGGCACCGAGGGAAGACCCGACGCTCACCACGGTGTCACTCTCCAAGCTCAAGGCACCATGAATGGCACCTGGATCAAGAGCAACACCGGCAGAGAGCACCGAAGACTGTGCCAGTCCGGTCCCGAGGGACCCAGAGCATGACACAGAGGGAGCCTTCACTACGGGAGTAACGATTGCCAGAACGGTGCCTCTTGACTGACCCCCAAGAGGGTCATCCTGGGCCTCCTGCACCATGGAAGAAACTCCCGCCGTGGCAAGGCTGTAAGAGGTGGAGGTTCCCTCCTCCTCGGGCTATATAGGACTAGGAGGGGACCCGGAGGAAGGGCCGAGAGTCCTTACCTTGGCCTTGCGTGAGTGAATCCATCCTCCAAAAGTCGGGGGAGCACGTCCGACTTTCCACGTACGAATTTCAAGGACACAGTGGTCCATGGAAAAGCAGATGTCGCAACTGTCCATATCATGACTAGGGCCGAGGCAGGAGAGGCAACGATCATGCTGGTCCGTAATGGAATAAAGGCAGGGGGCACCGATGCATTGGAGGCTGCCCCGCTTACGACGACTTTTTGCCAGGATGAGACATGATCAGATGAAAAAATAACTAAAAACAGTACTCGAGGCCGCTAAAAATAGGGAAAGGTCTTACCGGTATCAAGCAACATCGAGCAAAGTTGAAGCAGAACTGAGCAACTCACTAACCAATGGACTAGGCCACAAAATCAGAGCCAACATGAGCAAGGTCCACACTCTTTGGTGGGAGAGAAAGAACTGTTGTTGGAGTGGAGTCGATGTCAGATAACTGCCAACCCTCGCGCGCCACAGAGAACGTCGGTCTCGAGGGCAGCACCAGCCCTCTGTCGACTCGGTCCATGTAAAAAAAAAAAGTCTCCCACGGGGTCCTAGCTCCAGCACGCTATAACCCAATAGCGATGAATGGTGAAGATTGACACAGATAAGATGAAAGTTTTTATTTTTAATTAAACAGACACATGAGTACATACTGGACTTGGGGGAAGGAGTTGGTCATGCAGCCGAAAGTTCGGACCAGTTTTAGGTCCTTTACTGTTGAAACTGTTTATATTGTTCCTCTCAATTGTTTGGAGAGGGTTCTTAGTTCTTAGTCTAGAAACAATTACAGAATTAATCCTATTTCATTGGTAAGAATTATCTTAGAATGTCATAGCCTAACTAGTCCTCCTGCTAAGGAGGTGTCACCAGCATGACCTCAGAAGTTACAGAAACGAGCTAGAGAGAGCTATTTACCTGTTCTCTGCCCTGCTCTTTTTTTTCTATCCACAATGGTGGGAAGAGACACACGGTCAGAGAGGAGACACATATTTGGAATTTTGGACTGAACAGTCATGAGACCAGAGGCTTGCTATTGAATGTAACTGATTATATGTGTAATATGATGTTGAATCAATTTACAAAATAAAGCCGAAATAAAGCTGAGGTTAAAAGAAAATGGCCCTCGACTGTTTCATACTATGGCCACCCAAAACTCCTCAGATTAGGTGATCTCCACTGAAGACCACCTGGCAAGCTGGTGGTCGAGTAGTCCTCTTTGGACAGGGCACCCACCTTCAGTTGTGGTGGTGGTGGCGGCTCCACTCTCAGGGGTGGAGAAGCAGTTGAGGGGAGCACATGTGAAGCATGGACCTGCAATAGCATCCATGGTATCTGCCAGGAGATTGACGGTCCTGGGATAAAGCCCTAACCTGCCACTGTTGCCAGAGGAGCTCTTCATAGTAGCAGTACATCTTCTTCCAGTGCATTTGTTCATCTGAGTACAAAGAGGTCAAGGAAGTCGACAGCAATGCCTCCCAGTTGAGTGGGCGTGAGAGTGGGAACACCTTGATCAAGACCTCAATCTGGATCTCGATCATTGACCAGACTGTCAATGTCGAGGAGATCCATCCTGCTAGTCATGGTAAACCACATACCTCACTACATTCAGCTAAAGAGGCTTTGGAGGTTCGACCACCAGTGGAGGCCTCTCCCAAACTGACCTGGTTGGGGATACAGACCAGGTTAAATATTCCTGCATGAGAAATAGGAAAACTAGACTCTGAGAGATTGAATTGTTGACTGATGGGCTCCAGGAAGATCTTGATGGCCTGCTCAATTGGAGTTGAGATCGATAAGCTCAGTGGGAGTACTGAGGAGCTCTTGATGGGGGCCTCAGCCAAAGTTGAGTGGTCGAGGGAGTTGAGGGACCAGAAGGATCTCAATCTCTCCTGGTCCCACAACCAGAGTTGACGGTGCTTGTGTTTCATGCCATGGTGGTTAAGGCTTTCCACCAAGGTCTGGAGAGTCAGGCACATTTCATGGAAGCCTTCCATGAATGACCCTTGGATGTTGGATCCACCAGGGAGACATGTCAAGGCTGAGAAGTTGCCCACTGCAGCCGCCACTGCTTCCTCCTTTAAGGCCACAAGTTGAGCAGCTGACCCAGCAGCCACCAAGGCCAGCTTGCAGCCTTTGGACTGGTTCTTCAGATCCCACTCTGAAGGCTGGCTGAGGGTAGATAGTGCATCTGATCCTCGAGGGATTCCAGAAGTATAGATAGGTGCAAGCTGCACCTGGCCATGTCATGCTGCCCACCCAGGCAGTAGAGGCACATGTTATGTGGTCAGTGACTGACATCTTCTGTCAGCACTGAATGCAGAATTTGAATCATGGTTTGCATGGCTACATGATCCATCAGGGTAATAAAGGGAACCAAGAAATAACCTAAAAACACTTCTAAAAACGAAAACCACCAAATGTGCAATAAGCAAAGCAGGAGTTAGTAAGGAGGGGAGCTGTTTTTCCAGTAGAAAAATAAATCTGATGTCATGGGGTGGATTTGGGGGATGTACCACCCAGGTGGTGGGAGGAGCTTAGCTTAAAGACGACTGCTGGAAAGTCTGTTCCAGTGGAACAGCCAGACTGTGGCTAGTGAACTTTATCTATGCCCCTAGAAACAAGTAATATTCCAGCACTTGAGCACAAGAGCTGAGAGATCACACCACAGCAATTCCTGCTAATCATGCAAGGATGTGCACCCAAAATGGAGGGTGCATGTATACAGTACTGTACATCCAACATTTCAGCACACTGGGCATACCTTGGACAAGTCATGTGCCTTCCCTATGCACCCAGCTGTGATAATGGGTAAAAAGCAGGACCCATTCTAAACGTGGGTGATGCAGTTCATTTGGGGTATCCTGGGGAAATATATTCTTAGAAAAAAGGTTTAGGTTTGCAGTGCTAGTGTACTGCCATTTCTAGCAAAAAACAAAAACAAAAATTAAGAAAAGATAATCAGTTGAGCTTTTCTATCATAAATCATGATTACTTTGTAAGACCTGTTTTGGCTCCATTATAAATCAAGTGTATTATAATTTTTTTCAAATAAGGTTAGAGCAATGAGCTGTGAATGAGCGTGGTACAGTACATCCAGCAAACCTGAGTTTAAATCCCACAACCTCCACTGCCATACTCTGCAATCCTGAGTAAGTCAATCAATCACTCTGCATTCCAGGGACACATTTGAAAACGAGCTTTGGCTCAGTGTGCCTTTCCCAGCCAAAAATTGTAAATTAAAATAAATCCAGCCATAACACAGAGACAGAGCCTACTGAAGCCATATTAAAGGTTTAAAACTTTATACTGTAGGGCTGTTTTGTTGTGTTTTTCATAGGGCAAAACCTTTACTATCCTTTGTCAAAGCCACCATTCAACCTTTCTATCAAGTGTACTTCACATAACCACCAATGGGGAACATCATTTACCTGCCGCAGGTCTACAGGAGAATACTTCACTTTCTCTGTGCGCAACAAATAATTCAGCTTACATCTGTAGGCAGCATGTGGATGTATGCAGGGAAAAGGTCCTTTCACATCTTCTCTCGTAACCCCCTCCCAAGTCCCCACTCCCTTGTTCTTGAGTCCTCACCCTCTCTAGCCAACCACTTACTTTAACATTGCCTGTTTGCTTTTCAATTAACACATTCTGACTGTACTTACTATTGTCCCTCTGTTTTCTGTGCCCTGTAATTACTGTGAAACAGTTTTGAGATGTGTATGCATGAAAGGCCCACCACAAAGCAATACTGTGTTGGAACGGTTTGTGAATGAGTGAATTAAGAAGGGTAGGTGCAGCTAGGATGATGATGCCCTAAGCAAAGCACTGTTGCCCTAAGTCCTTATTTGTGACCTTGGTGCCAAGGTTCCCCACACATGTGTGACCTTAATGCCACTGTGAGTTTGTGCAGCTTACTTGGTTCTGCACACATCTGTCACTCCTGATACTATTGCACTAATCAGAAATCTTTTCAATTGTGCTATCTTAATTGACTCCCTCTGATGTAACAGAAATTTCCTTACAAAGACACAATAAATTAGTAAATGTATGATTCAACAGTTGTGCTGAATGTTATTGTTTTTCATTGTTTTTTATACAGTACATTCCTACAATCAACAACCAACAGAAATGCCTAATAGCTTAAATTTTCTTTCAAGCGGCTTGGAAGTCATAGCTTTATTCTAACTTTAAATAGTGGGAAATTCAGCATGACTTCCTGAGTCTCGAGGTGCTTTGCAGCACCACAAATATAATTAGACACAAAATGAACTTACTCCCCATGGTTTAGTTACTTTTATTACAAAGAGCAACGGAACAAAGCAACAATCTTTAGGAGCACCACACAGAACTAGTGGTGTTTATAAATAGTTTCCTAAGTGGCACCCTCCTAAGGATGGTTTTATTCAGAGCCAAGTGCAGTAATCTGAAGCTACTGAAACCTATTCAGTCCTGGGACTGCAAACCCCAAACACTTGTTTACCCTAAAGTTACATTCTGAACCATGCAAAAATACACTGATATTGTAAAGGAGAAGAAGCAAGAAATTAAACTAGCCTGTCCTTTAACATTTCCAGATATTTTCTATGCCTTGCATAAGCCAAAAAAAAAAAACAGCTATCTTGGGGGCTGGGAGAGTTTTTAAGCACAGTAAGTTTGTGGCAAGCTGCGTATATGCAAACAAAAACAAAGAGCTGTGCAGGCAAGGATCTGTACAGGGGAGGTTTAAAATGAACAGTTCACTATAAGAAATACAATAAAGAAATAACAATTTGGTTGTAAATAAGATCATGTACAGTAACTTTATAAAAGAGACTGCAAGAAATTGTTTTGACATTAGACTAAGTATCACAGTGTCTTTTTTTGAAACCGACACAGATACTGTGCAACTTTTCTGGGTCACACATGCACCTCCCTTATGGAGTGAGTGTTTTTTTCCCCCATGTTTCCCTATTTTCCTCCCTATCCGTATTTTGAAAAATGGGGTTGCCTGTAGTTACATCCTTCCACCAGCTGGGAGAAGAGGGGAGTCGCTTGATTTACAGCCAGTGTTTGTTCTTTTTTTATTTGCATTTTATGCCCCTCACTGCCCCCGGCACTTGACTCCCTCATGAACTCCCAGGGGATGTCCATTCCCTCAGCACCCACATACCAGCATTCACTTGTCTCCACTTAGTCCTGGTCCCCCCCCCCGGTAGGAGTTGGGGATGCACCCGCTCAGTGGTTGTGTCTGAGGCAGTGGTGCGGCCGAGGTGCAGGGTCTGGATATACCAGGGTCAGTTGTAACTAGCGTTGAGGCCATGTTCCACCTTTGTTTTCAGCAGGTACCCACCCCCCCCGAAGACACTGGCAGTAAAGATGCCATGCATGGCATCAGCTGGCATCTTCCCACACCCATGGTGCGCAGATACTTCAATTGCATCTGCGGTCACCCAGGTGGTGCTGTTAAGGTGGTGTTGCACTGCCTCCTTCCCTGGAGACAAGTGTCTTGTGAGATACTCTAGCCTCATCCCCCAGGCCAGTTCCCAATAATCTAGGCTTGTTCCCAAACCAGGGTGTCTGTCATCACAAGTAGTAGCATTACTGCTGTACTGATGGTCCGGGGTAGCCAATGCCACTGCTGTTCCTTGGTCAGTCAGCAAGGAGTGTGTGAGCCCTACACCATCCCTCCCTAGGACCCTGGCATCTCAACTCCAGGAGGGGCATTTAGTATTTTTGAGAGTGCTGATCAACAGTAGGGGAGTTCTGAGACCCTGCTTATCTGCAGATCACTATGGACAGTTTGTATGGCTATAGTGTGGCTTTCATCAGCAGAGCATCTGAAGCACGACCTGCTGGAACAGACTTCCTCTGGGATGAGAGGGGCCAGTACATCTGACTTCTTGCTTATTAGATCCAGGTTGCTTCAGCACACAGACAGTGAGCAGTATAATACTGTGTACAGTACTCTCACATCATATCTGTGCCCCATAGGCATTTTGGAATGAGGACATGGTATATCTGCATTTGCCTGAGTGAGAAGATCTGTATTCAGACAAGAACAGTCAGTCACAAAAAGAGAAGCTATGCTCAGGGGCTGCCACTTCATTCAGCCTTACAACTGCTGCACCCCACAACAGCGGACCAGCTGGTAAAAGAGGTTAATCCTAATGTAATTACTGGTCACCCTCTTTAATGCATGGCGTGAGCTGTGTTTCAAATGGCGTAATAACCAGGAGAACTGGGTATTACAGTGTTCTGTGTCACTCACAGTTCTCACGCTACCTCATGGGCTCTTACTCCGAGTGTAGGCAGGTTGAACACCGCAACAAAGATGGCGGCTCTGTTTCCCCATGTGCGAGGACTCATACAGATCGTTTGCCTCTCACCATCGGTCCAAGTAACTTTCTACTGTTTCCAAATATTTATTTTGTGGATCCTGCCTATACATGTTTAAAAACCTATCTGGATAATCCTGCTGTTTCTACTGTTCTGGCATGGCTTCAGCAGACAGGGACTTCACTGGGAATGGACCATAGCTGACTGCTCTTAGTTTTATTTGCGACTCTCAGTGTAATTAAGAGAAAAAAAAGTAAAATAAAAAGTGAAGTAAAAAACAAATGAATGAGTGTATTGGAGAGAGAGAGGCAGTGTGTGTGTGTTTGTCTCACAGTATGTGTGTGTGTGTGTGTGTATTTGTGCGTACACTGTCAGGCTAACAGTGTTGGAATTATACTTTGTGAGTTTCGGGAGCTATGAGGGCCCGTGAAGGTCCTATCTTTAAACGTAGATCCCCTTTCCATTGTAAGTCAATGGCAGTGACACGTGAGGTATGGGGGCTCACTTCAGAGTTCTGGGGACTGAGTCCTGGCCAAGCCCAACTTTAATTCCAACACACTGGGCCAGGCTGTTATAATCCTACACGGTAAGTGAAAATCTTTTAAACCAAAAGAAGCTGCAGTCAGCCTGATATCCAAAAGTAGGTGGCATGCACTTGCACCTTGGTTGCCGCAGAAATGCTTGTTGCCCATGGTTTCTGAGACTCAAAACTAAATGAACAAGAGCCAGGATGGCAGTTCCACAGCTTGTGCTTACATAACCTAATGAAGGGAAGGCACTATGGCCTAGTGGTTAGAGCAGTGAATTGTGAAACAAATGATCACTGGCTCAGATCCCACCTTGGCCCCAGCCTCACTGTGCCATCTTAAGCATGTCACATAACCTCCCTGTGCTACATTTTACCAAGCAGTCACACTGAGTAAAAACAGGACCCTGATGTAAAATGATAGGTTGTCAGCTGGAAATGAAACAGAAGCAAAAAATGAAAGTTGGATTTTAGCACTATTGATTTTGTAGGCCAAATCCAGTCACTTTAAATGGCTTTAAATCATTTCCCTTTCTCTTGAAGGTCTGTTCCATGGTGTTTTGTTTTTAAAATTAACTCAAAATGTATTGTAATTTAAAAGTTTGATTTGTGCAGACCAGTAATCATTCTTTTGTACAGCTGCTGCATGCCTACACTCTTGAATTCTGATGACTGTTGCAGTCAGTGACATATCTGGATATTTTCTGAATTTTCTGTGATATTGCTAGAGAAAATTCCTGCCTGCCTGCCTGTAGTACCACTGTAAGGTTAACTGAGATTATGTCTTCAGAAATACTGTACAATATCTGAAAATACCCAGACAATAACTTAATGGCTACAGCTAGTCCTTCAGAAGGGTATAATAGTCAAAAAATAATTCAACTACATGTGGACACATGTGACACAATTTTCAAATGTCTCCATCAGCCCTAGAGACATATAAGAACAGAGAAACAGGAATGTTCTCAGTAGTACAGCCTGGCGGTTACAGTACTGTGCTGTTAATGAGCTTGGTACATCCACCAGACCTGGGTTTTATTCCCCACAACCTCACTTACATACTGTGTTACTCTGAGCACCCCAGTGCTCTTGGGTCACCCCTGAAAACAGGCATTTGTGCCTAGTGGGCCTTGCCTGGTTACCAACGAATAAAAACAAAACAAACAAAAGGCAGCCTAGGGTGCACAAATATGAAGTGGCCAGCGCCAACGTAGAAATAGTAAGCAGGAAGTGATGCAGTTGGAAGACAAAACAAGCCACTAGCCAAAAAAAAAATCTAAAGTAAGCTTTATTTTTTTAAGCAATTGCAGTGCTGGTGTCACACAAGTAAAGGAGACAGACCCTGGATAAACACTTGTACATGTGCACTTCACCCATTATCAAATGGGAACAAATTTGCACACAACCAAAACAGTGTGGACAGGGCCTTAACTGATGGAGACAGGATGGTCACCCTGTTCCCTGCTAGTACATGACCATATTCTAAACCTTTAGGGGTCTATCAATGGAAATTCCTGTCACATAAACTGAGAAAAACTGATACAGCAATATAGGCAGCATCACAAGTGTTATATTCCTACAGTAAACTGATCAGTTTAGCCGATAAATAGGTGTGGACGAAGTGACCAAAACCACTTCTCAAATTAATTTGTGAATTCTGTGGAATTCACAAAATGCAAATTCACAGAATTTGCAAAGTTTTACCAGGCAACGGTGTTTTAATTTTTGGTTTATTGACCAACATTCACTCATGAAATTGCCAATTCACCCACAAAAATGGCCACATTGCAGTATAAACATCATCATTTTGGCAAAGGTGAAGTTCCTAAGATCTGTGGAAACTTCACAAAGCTTTGTGAAGGGAAATTTTGGCCAATTCATGGTTACTTTGCTGGTGAAGTTTTTATTCACAGCCCTCCTACTAGTGAACTGATACGAGAGATGCAGTTATGAAAATAATCAACAAGAGCTGAAAATACACATATGTGATTGCATGTGACCAATCATCTTCTTGGTCTATATTAACCATTCTGTAAGCTGCTTTTCATTGTGTTCTCTGACTTGAAAAGAACTGGCCCATCACATCACAGTCCCATTTCTTAAACCACCAGCAGTTTTGGATTCAGATCTACAAGTATGTCAGTGTCACTGTATATAAATGAAGAGGCACTATTTCATGGCAAGGGTGTTAGCAAGGTGGAATGAACTGCCAGAAAAGGTGATATCACTGAAAACTGTGGGCAGTTTTAAGAGAGGGTGAGACAGGGTCAAAGGTAAGGTCAACACGGAGGGAGAAACTGGGGAAGGGGAAGTCAGCAGACTGGGGTGATAAATCAGATGGACGGGAAAGGGGTAGTGGGGCTGCTGCAGTAGATTAGACTGGGACCTGCACACTCGAGCAGACTTGATAGACCATTATGGCCTGTATCTGCAGGCATTTTCATATGTTCGTATATACACATTGCTTAATTACAGAAACAATAATTGTGGGAATAATCTACTATTAAAATTATTCTGATACTTTTCAGGAATCAGGGCTCTTATGTAGGCTTATTAAGGATATTTCAAACTGCCTCTAGAAAGTTTTTTTTTACATTTCTAAGAACCTGCTGTTAAAGCTTGTATAGGTTTTAGGATAAATATATGTGAAATTGTGGATTTTTTGTCGAAAACCAGTAAGTACTATTCACAGAAGTTCTTTTAATTGCAATATTTGTTGAGCACTCCCTTTAGTGAGTGCCCTGTTATTAAAAAAATCTTATATAGCCTGCATTGCACTCCAGAGTTACTGCCGCATGAAAATGGAAATTATGTACCTACCATAATTCTTGATCTTCTTGGACATATCTTCACCATTCATTCATACTGCTGGAACTACACCGGAGGCACTAGGACCAAGTGGGAGCCAAAAAATCTTCAGGAGGGTTGGTGCTGAGGTAGGACCATGCATGCGTGGTACCACAAGACTGGCTTGTGCCTGTGTAGGCGCTCTCAGCGTCGACCCTCCAACTGCCTCAGTATCTCTTTGACTGAGGAAGTGCAGCATAAAATAAATTTAGGAATCACCTAACCTAATCTGGGCATAAGATAGCCTGGTTGACCTGTGTAAGAAGGGTCAAGAAGCAAAGTCTTCACAGCCCAACACATGAGGGAGTGAAGACCAGAAATAAGATGAGTGAACTCAGGGGATGGGGTGGGTGTATGAATGAAGGGCGAAGACTTGTCCAAGAGATTAAGAATTATGGTAGGTACATAATTTCCATATCTTCCTGGACTTTAAGTCTTCACCATTAATTCATACTGCTGGGAGAGTACCAAGCTAAAAACCAATCCCCCTAGCAGGGCGGCAGAAGATAGAGCTCACTTAGGACAGAAGTCCATTAAGGATTGTCCTGCAAAAGGAAGTGTGCTGTCCGGTGTGGACATCCAGCACACAGTGCTTCACAAAGGTATGCACAGAGCTCCAAGTAGCCACCTTGCAAATATCTGCAATGGGCATGTTACAAATTTCTACCAGGGATGCCATGACTGCTCTGGTAGAGTAGGCATAAACCCAGTCTTCCAACTTTACTTGCGCCATCGAGTAGCAATGGTGAAGGCATGCCACTATCCTACCAGAAATGCACCTAATACAGTAGCAGCCACAGACATCGCCAGCTATTTCCCGAAATTTCTGTGATATTTCCAGAACTATCTCCTGCTTTCTGAATTTCCACAGTAGGGGCAGCAGAGAGAAACTCTTCAGAAATTTCGCAAAATATCTGGAAATAGCTGGCAATGTCTGTGGCTACTACTGTAGCAACAGTCTGGCCCAGCCGGGCCATGCTGAATGATACAAAGAGTTGCTTGGTTTTACAGCTCTCCTCTGTTCTATTGATGTAAAATCGTAGTGTCCTCTTGACATCCAGAGAGCGAAGCGTGTGTTCCCCTTCATTCTGGAAGTTAGCAAAATAAGTGGGAAGAACCAAGGGCTGATTGAGGTGAAATTCTGAAAGCACCTTGGGCAGGAACGTAGAGTGAGTATGAAGAACCACATTGTCCTTGTGAAAGACAGTATATGGAGGGTCTGTGGTCAAGGCATGTATTTCAAAGACCCTGCGAGCAGAAATGATGGCCACCAGGAAGGCAGTCTTCCAGGTCAGGAAATGAAAATTACGTACCTACCGTAATTCTGATCTTTCTGTGTATCTTCACCATTCATCACAGATGGGTACTGGCCAGAGATCAGGACCCCGCGAGAGCTTTTTTTTTTTTTTAAAAGGTAGGCGGAGCCGACACAGCATCGCGCCACCCTCGAGGCCACAGCGACCGCGTGGCGCCGAGGGTTGGTCGTTAGCTGTGTCGACTCTGCCTGCCTACCAGATCTGAGTCACCGGAGAGGTAAGAGGAAGGATGGAGGGTGGGACAAGAGAGTCCAAGGACAGAAAAGGAAAGGATAACTGAACTAAAAGGAGAAATAATGACTGAGAGGACAGCAAAGAAGAGATGAGACTAAGGGATTGGGTAGGGGCCCCAATCTCTGGAAGCGGAAGAAGGGAGGGTAGGGAGGGAGAAAATTTAGGAGAGAGTGAGAGGTATCAAGTATCCGAGACCCTTGTCCGTCACTAGATTGTATAGGAACTGCAAGGAGTAGCAAAGCTCTCTGCCAGAATTCAAGGCACAGAATAACTGGCAAATACCCCAGAAGCAGAGTTGGCTATTCTGGAAGAAGGACAGGGTACAGGGATTTAGTACTCTCTCAGGAAAGATGTTTGGTGAAATAAAGGAATTTTTTTTAGACAGTTGGATGGAAACCAGAAGGAGAACAGGAGGAGGGCAACCACCAACTCCCACCCCATCGGGGTGGAGACATGTAGTAGAGAAGGAGTGCCACTCGAGCTGTACCCTTTGAAGGAGAATACCCCCCTGTGTGTCCCTACTTTACCCCACTCCCAAAGAGGAGAGGGAGAGCCACAGAGGAGGAGACCCAGAGACTGAGGCCCCAGGGGGATGGTGGGTGGGGTTGTGATGAATGGTGAAGATACACAGAAAGATCAGAATTACGGTAGGTACGTAATTTTCATATCTTATCTGTGTCAGTCTTCACCATTCATCACAGATGGGTGAGTACCAAGCCCCCCTGAAGGGGGTTGTTTCTTTACACCCTAAGGGACAGAGTCCCTTAGCCCTCAGTGGGTGACACACTAAGGGGGGGAACCTTCCAGGCCAGGGGAGGCCTGAGAGTGGGGAGAGAGAGACAGGGTCCCCTGGAGGGGGAAGGAAGCTGCCCCGACAAGTGCCGTCTTGCTCTACGGGAGAAAAGGTAGGTTCCCTGGTGGGCGGAGCAAATCACCCTACGCTGGGCTAAGGGTGACAACCGGGAAAGACGTAGCCATGCTGATCTCCTAGTGCAGATCGCTGTCCCTACGACCCTGGTAGCTATCTCATTGGCGTCGTAAGATGCCCTCGCTTGGTGCCTTGCTAGCTCCAGGCCACATGCAGAGAGCGCGATGGCTTGTCTGGTTTGCTCCGAGTCAGGCAAAGAAGCTAGGACCTGACCTAGCCTGGACCACAAAAACCTGTTGTAGGCTGCATAGCGGGCCTGGTGAGCGGAAATAGAAAGGAGCAACCGTGCCGAGTAGAAGGTCCTCCTCCCCCAAAAATCAAAATCCGAGGAGTCTTGATCCGGGGGCCGGTCACGGTGGAGGGCGTGAAGCCCATCAGGAGTGTCCAGATGCATCAAGCCAGACTGCGGATGAGGCATAGAACCTGGAGACTCCGGGGGAGTGCAATACCTCTGGCTGAGGTCCCTAGGGGTAGGAACTCTGGAGAAGGGCCTCTGCCAGAAATGCAAGGATGCATCCCGAAAGGGAGCTGGCCAGGCGGCACCACAAGGGTGGCCTCACCATAATCGCCTAGAAAGGCGTGCACCGCATGCTCAGGATTGCTAACAGTAGAGGGTGAAAGGTGCAAGTCCTCCAACATCCTCACGAGGAAGCGCTGATACTCTGAGAGATCAGTAGCCGGAGAGATGTGGACAGAAGGTTCCTCTCCCCCAGAAGAGGGGGATGAGGAGCTGGAGGTCACCATATGTTCCAAGGGTGGCTGCACGGGGGGAGGTTGAAAAACCTGGCTGACCATAGCCCTAACATAGGCAGGGAACCAGGCAGCCACCGCTCTGAACTGCTCCCAGGTGAGAGGGCCGCTAGGACCAAGAATGCCTGGGAGCGCAGGAGAATGTGGCAGAGGGATAGGGGCAGAGCCAAGAAAAGAAGTCGGCTGACCTCTGCCAGGGCTAGGGAGTGGACCATGAGCACCCGAGGAGGGTGCCCCAGAAGACTCTACAGCTGACAGCTGTACAACCACATTGGTACTGCCTTGGCTGCACCCAGAAGAATCCCCCAGTGAGGTGACCGGGGCCGTAAAAGTCCAGAAGGACGGTCCCCTGCCTCAAAAGAATGGGACTCCCTCAAGGAACCCGAGGGGGAAGGGTGGAAATCCGCACTTCGGCTCTGTCCAGGGCCCGAGTGGACCCCAGAGAAAGGCCGACGAGCCAACCCCCCAACCCTCGACCCCTCAGAGTCTGAGAGAGTCCTCCTCCTCGAGAGGGCCAGCCTAGGTAGCTGGCATCTCTGGGCAGCCCCCAAAGGGGAGACCCAGGGAACAGTACCCTCCCCTCCTGTAGGTTTCTCGATGGGCCCCAAAGTTGGGTGATCAAGACACACCACTGGAGGGGGTACCACCACCTAGGGGTCCATGAAACCCCCAAGGCCAGGTTGCAGAGCACCACTGCTGCTGGTCAGCACCACTGACCCTAGCCTCAGGGCCACCTGACTCTCCTCAGTAGGGGACTGGCTTTGACTCGTCGACAAGACCACAGGAGCGCACTCCTCCACAGACAACCCCGAAGGGTGTGACTGCCCTTCTGACTCTGAGCTCGACTCCAGCTCCGAAGAGGTAGAGTCCGAAGCTCAGAGCCAAAAAGTAGGAGGGTGGGCAGAAGCAACTTTGCCAGAGGGCCCGGCAGCCAGAGCTGTGGCCGAGACAGCACCCGTGCCCACCGCAACCCCGCGGGTGGGACCTGCAGGAGGCACCAGGGCAGCTCGAGCCAAAGGTCCAGAGCCAGGGCCAGATGCGGTGCCGTCAAGTCCACCAGCACTGGGGGCAGTACCAGGGACAGAGACAGCACTGACAGCAGCCCCAGCAGCAACCTCAGCACTGACAACGACACCGCCGGGCCCCACGGCACCGCGAGCGGCACCGAGGACCGAAGCGGAGTCAACGATGGCCCCAAGGGCAGACTTGGCCCGAACACAGCACCGAGCGGCACCGAGAGTGTGGACGGCGCCGAGGACGGCACTGACAGCTGGAGTCGAAGGCCCTATGGCGCCGAGGCGAGACATGGTGAAAGAGGATGCCGGATCTTGTCCCACTGCACCGCGAGCAGCATCGGTGCCATGAACAGTGTCGACAGGGCCCACGGCACTGACGACAAGTCAGCACCGACGACGGTGCCGACAGGGCCCACAGCGCCGCGAATGGCGCCGAAGGCTCCGACGGCGCCAACCGACGGCATCAAGGACGGCGCTGACCCAGGCCTTCCAAGCCACGGAGCCACACCAGGGGAGCCTTCACCCCGGAGGCGACAAGGCGATGGCGCCTCCCACCTGCTCCTGGAGGAAGCGGGATGGGCCTCCTGCGCCGTGGGGAGGAGCCTCGGCAATAGCCAGGCTACAAGTAGCCGAGGCTCCCTCCTCCTCGGTCCGTATAGAACCAGAAGGGGACCCGGAGGAAGGGCCGAGAGAGCGCGGCATGGCCCGACGAGTGCGAACCCTACCCCCAAAAGTCGGCGGAGCTCGCCCCACTTTCAACGCGTGCTGTTCGAGGACCTGGCGGTGCATGGAGAAGCAGACGTCACACGAGTCCATGTTGTGAAGCGGGCCAAGACACGCAAGACACCGGTCGTGTTGGTCAGTGACAGAATACTTTCGGCCGCATGGGCACCGATGCATGGGGGGGCCCGACCCGTCTTTGAAGACTTTTTGCCCTCCGACCGAGACATGACCTATGGAGAAAAAAACATCACAAACAGACTCGATGTCGCAGAATTTCAAATAAAAGGAAAGATCTTACTGGCGATGTCGAGTGGAGGCAGAACCCAGAACCGGTAGATGACCGATGGACTGAACATTCGATTTTTAAACAGGCTGAAGGCCTAAAACTGGAGACAAGCTTCCCACAAGGTGACCTCGAAGGTGGGAGATGAAGAACTGGTAGGCAGGTGGATTCGACACAGCCTAACGGCCAACCCTCGAGCACCATGCAGTACGTCGGCCTCGAGGGTGGCGTCGATGCTGTGTCGGCTCCGCCTACCCTTTAAAAAAAAAAAAAAAGCTCCCGCGGGGTCCTGATCTCCAGCCAGTGCCCATCTGTGATGAATGGTGAAGACTGACACAGATAAGATCTTCAAATCACAGGTTGCTAGGAGCTCAAAAGGCTTATGAGTGAGTATGTCTAGCATGAGGTTAATATCCCACGTGGCCACTGGTTTCCTGACCCGGGGTCTAGTGTGTAGGATGCCCTTGAAGAACCTCTTGACTATCAGCAACTGAGCCAGCAACATGTTCTGTACTGGTTCGTGATAGGCAGAAATTGTGCAGAGGTGTACCTTCACTGTTGAGTATTGCAGCCCTGCATTTGACAGGTCTAAGAGGTACTTCAAGACCTTATTTGGTGGACAATAGAAGGGGTCCAGATAAGACTTGGCACACCAAATCGAGAAGTGCTTCATGTCACTGTGTAAGTCTTCCTGGTGGAGGGCTCATACACTGCCAAGAGGATCTCCGAGATTCTCTGAGAAAATTTGTACCCGCCCCCCTCTGTCTCCTCAGGAGCCAGGCATGAAGATGAAGGGATCGCAAGTTGATGTGGACTAGGAGTCCCTGTGTCAGGAGGTCCAGTTGGGATGGCAGTTGTCTTGGTGGGACTTCCGACAACCTGCCAATCAATGGAAACCGTATCTGTCAAGGCCAGTATGAGGCAATTAGAATCACTCTGCCCCCTTATGCCTCCAGTCTGAGCAGCACCCTCTGAGCAAATGGTAGAGGAGGAAATGCATACAGAAAATGTCTTGTCCACAGCAGTCTGAATGCATCCTGACAGAAAACACCAGGTTCTGGATTTCTGGAGCAGAATGGAAGCAGTTTTGTGTTGAATGGAGATATAAAAAGATCCAGGTCTTGACTGCCCTACTCATCAAATAGCGATTGCACGATGTCTGGTGCGAGCTACCATTCATGTGGATCCACCTCCGTACTGCTGAGGTGATCCGCTAGGTCATTCTGAGTTCCTGGCAGGTAGACTGCCTGAATCAGAGCATCGTGCTTGAGACACCACTCCCACACCCTCATGGCCTCCCTGCACAGAGGGTAGGACTGCGTTCCACCCTGCTTGTTGACATAGTACATCACAACCTTGTCGTCTGTCTGAAGGAGAATTACCTTGTGGCAGAGGACATCCTTCAAGACTGAGATCACATAGAGGACAGCTCTCATCTCTAGAACATTTATGTGTAGATGAGATTCCTCCTGGCTCCATCCCCCCTGGTGTGGAGATCTTGACAGTGACCTCCCCATCTGATCAGAGAGGCATCCATGGTGATTGTGATCTAAGACTCCGGTGGGGTAAAGGGTAGACCTTGAAGGAGTTTGTCCTCTTGAACCCACCATGCAAGTGTTCTCATCAGAGGCTCTATCACTTTTATGTGAAAGGACTACAGATATGTGGTCGGTGACAACTGTGTGCTGCGCATCATTGTGTGGTCCTCATGTGTAGATGGTCTAGAGGCACTGTGAACACAGACGATGCCATGAGGCCCAACATTCACTGCACTGAAAGAGCTCAAACAGAGTTGTTCTCCCTGATGAAGCGAGCCATCTGGAGAATGTTGTACTTCCTCTCCTCCTGAAGGAAAGCCCCTGCCCTAAAGGTATCCAGGAGGGCTCCTATGAAGGGGAGTTGCTGGGAGGGTTGAAGCTGGAAGTTTTCCAGATTCAGTAGAACTGCCATGGATTTGAGGAACTAAGAAGCTGTGGTGACCACTTCCTGTGTCTCCTGTCTGGATGGGTTTTTTAGGAGCCAACTGTTCAGGTAAGGGAAGACTTGAATGCTGAGTTTTCTGAGGTGCGCTGTGAGAACTGTGAAACACTTTGTAAGGACTCGAGGCACTGAGGAGAGCCCAAAGAGCAGCACTACAAACAGGTAGTGTTGACCCAGGGACACAAAGCAAAGATACTTGTGGTGACTTGGGTGTATTGGACTGTGCTGGTAGGCATCCTGCATATCCAGGGATGCCAGCCAGTCATACTGATGGAAAAGTGGAAGTAGAGTTCCTGGGGAGATCATCTTGAACTTCTCCCTGAACAGGTACTTGTTTAACTTTCTGAGGTTGAGAATAGGGTGCATGCCACCTCTCTTTGTTGGGACTAGAAAGTAGTGGGAATAGAAACCCATGTTCCTTCATGCCCAGGGAAAAACTTATACTGCCCTGTTGCTTAGAAGGCCCTGTATTTTGGAAGCGAGAAGGTATGACTGCACAGCAGACAGGCTGTGCTGCCGTTTGGGTGGAAGGTGTGGGGGGGGTTCTGCAAAACTGAGAGAATAACCCTCCCTAACAATACTGAGGACCCACGTGTCTGAGGTGACAGACTTTCACTGGGTGTAAAACTGAGTCAGACAATTTCCCACTGCCTCTGAAACATCCCCCTTGGGCAGCTGAGGTGGGATTGGAGCTGTACTTTTAAAGGGTGGCACTGGGTGCTTTCGGGCCCTGTGCCTTTTGCTGTGTTTTCTTTTGCAGCTGAGGAGTCTGATCTCTGTTAAAGGCTCCTCATCCTCTACCTCAAAAGAACTGCCTGTTACAAAACTGTTGACAGTTCCCGCCCCTCTGTGGAGCAGAAGGAGCTGGCCTGGCTGTTTTAATGGCAGTCCTGGTCTTCTGAGTGGCCTCTAGTACTTGCTCAACTTGGAGGCCAAACAGATAAGCACCATCAAAGGGGACATTGAAGACCTGCTGCTAAGCATCATGTGAAAACCCTGATGTTCTAAGCCAGGAGTGTCGCTGGATGCAGACTCCAGCAGTAGCCACCTGAGGGAGGACAGCTTTATTGTTTTCTGCCAGCACACCCAATGCATCTGTGATAGGTTGTGAAGCCAGAAGGGTGTCTCCTTCGGGGGGGGGGCATATTTCCTGTGTATGGATTTGGCCACAGAAGGAATCAGAGCCATCCTCTCCCACACTGCCTGTGACACAGTCTCAAAGGAGGGAGGTACAGGAGGTGTAAGGCTCACAGGAATTTTAGGAATATGAAGGAACTCAAGGCGCAAAAGCCTGCCTGGGTCCATAGACAAAGTCTGCAGAGCCAGTGCTGAATTCATGTTCTTGAGGAGAGACTGGAAGGAAGGGTCCTCAACAGGGGTCTCCACTGGACACGAGGGTTTCCCATCCAAGCCTAATAATGAGTTATCTTGATCGTCGTCAGATAAAAATCAAGTCGGGATCAGACTCATCAAGTTTCACCTCTACTCCAGACAAATCCAGAGTCAGCCCTGCCAGCCCAAAGCCCAGCCTAGGCAAGGGGTAAATGGGCAATACTGGGACTGCTATTGGCGTGGAAAACCCTTGTGCCATGTGTGGCACAGAGGGGACCTGGTCCTGCGTATGGCACTGAGGGACCCAACACCATACACAGCACAGAGGAACCAGGTGCTGCATACAGAACCATAGAATCCAGCACCACCTGCACCACCAAGGACCCCCCTGCTGCAAGATGCTCCAAACTGCCAGATCTAGAAAAAGAGGAGCTGGATGCCACACCTCAAACCACACTGGCGACCCGGGTTCCAGAATAGACTTGGTACACCAAAGGCTGGCAGGGGAAGGAGATGATCGAGCATTTGGAGGGCTGCTCTCCTGTCCTGGGGTGGGATGAGTGGGATGCCTCGCTCTAGTAGTGGCCCCTGGTGGAGACCAGGGACACTACAGGTAGCAGTGCAGGAGGGACAAAAAACACCAGAACATGAGAAAAACTGCTCCGGATTGGCCGGATGACGGCACCTAGTTTGACGCACATCTGAAGACTTCCTGTGGGGTCAGCCCCCACCTCAGCAGTGCCCAAGGCAGGAAAAATAGTGTACTGGGCCATCCCCACTGGTGCCTTCCCCCTCGGAGGAGGGGAACCCACTTGGCAAAGGGTAACGGCAAGCTACCTCAAGGCAGGCTGTGATATGAGGTGGAAGGGCACTCGGGGAGGTTGGAGGGGTGCAGGGAACCTAGGATGCCTGAAGGAGTGGCAGATCTGGAGCCTGGAGGGGAGAAAATAGAATATCCAAAAGAAAAAGAGTAGGAAGGAGGTATCTGTGCCAGCCCCTGTGGGGAAGAAAAATGAGAGCGAGAGGCACGTGGAACCAGCATCGGAGGTGCTGGTGCTGGTACTGGTGAGGAAAAAATTCAGTCACTGGCACCAATTGCAGTCTCTGTCCAGAAGACCCAACCATGGTCCAGTGACAACAAGACCCGAAGGCCCCAGAACCGGGTCCACCAGTAAGGGCACCCAAGATAGACACTGTACCCACTGTTCCATAAGAGTGGCCCAAAGGTGAAACTGCCCATCAGAAACCCCACAAAAGGACAGAGAAGGGTTCTGGTGTCGAGAGGCCCAGCTGCTAAGAACAGAGACCACCAAAGACCCCAGAGGGGTCGGGGTATGTCTACCACTCTCTGCTACCAAGGATTCCCTAGGAGACATACCAGAGGGTAACCTCAAGTGGTACCATCTCTTCTTCTTCCCACAGGAAGGAGAAGAGCTCAAGGTCGAGCAACACTGTGTCCCCGACTGAGATCAGGAATGGGTCCGCTTCTTTTTGTGCTTACGGGAGGACTGTCCTTCCCCCCCCAAGCACCAAACTGTCCATGGTCTGCCCCCCCTCCGGAGAGGGCAGTGGACTGGACACAGCCCCACTGCCAGAACAGCTTTCAAGCGAAGTCTCCCTAGCATCACCGATACTGTCCATGGTTGACTCCGTCGATTGCAGGCTGAGAGAATTTTCTTCAAACTATTTTTTCTTTAAATAAAAACTAGTAGCACTAGACAACTAATATTTGTTGAATACTGAATGACTATAGCTGCTGTCATATAGATGTGAAGATGTGACTCCCAAAGGGTGAGCCATGTCGTCACTGAAATGCATTCAATAACGGGAAAAAAGGAACTAAGGCAGTTGGAGGGTCGGCGCTGAGATAGCCTACACAGGTGCAAGGCAGTCTTGTGGTACCGTGCATGCATGGTCCTACCTCGGTGCTGACCCTCCTGAGATTTTTGGCTCCCGTTGGGTCCTAGCACTTCCGGTGTAGTCCCAGCAGTATGAGTGAATGGTGAAGACTTTAAGTCCAGGAAGATCTACGCAGTCCTGATTGGGTTTTTTTTGTTTGTTTTTTTTAAGTTATTTTTGATCCATGATGCACTGTTATTAAACAGTTTACATTTCTGCACAGGATGCCTTTTTGAGTCTTTCATCTTAAAGCGTACCTAAACAAGCAGTTTTTTAAACTGCAAACTCCAAAATATGGCTTCATAGCAAGGTAAAGTAAAGGCTGCTGTTTACATTTATGTTAAAACTGCACTTATGTAAATAACATAAATGCAGTTTCATAGCTTTTGAAAAATGTAAACATCAGCCTTTCACTTTCAAAAAACAGCCTTGGTTTCTCCCTAAGATGTCTGTCAAGTGTGTTAAGTAATGAGTCATGATGACATCATCTGAGCCACAGACAGAGATCCACATATATTTCTATAGTACTAACTAGTTCTTCTTTCCCTCTTTATTTTGAATGACAACACCATTTATTAACTCGTGGATTATTTTGATCAGTACACATGTTAGGCAATGATTTTGTTCATTTTGTTTACTTTAACTTGCGTAAAATGTGTTGCAATCCAGCTGAATTTTTCTTTGGAAAACTACATTACAGTACAACACTTCAAATACCTGATGATCTGGTGGTTATATGATGCACTGAATTTTGATTTTTGTTAACCAGAAGAAACACACTAAGCTGAAAGCTTGTTTACAGGTGTGGCCTGGGAGCACAAAGAAATTTAGTGACTTGTTCAGGGTCACACAGTGAAGTACTGGTCTTGTTCAGTTCCAAAGCTCATGCTCTCTTGTTAATCCACAAATAAGGCTTTCTTTTTCCATGTGAACCCCCTGCACCTAGCCTGCCTTCTGTTGAACACCCCACCATCCAAACCCTGTCCTTAGAACTGCCTAGGGCTGCATATGAGCCTGCGGTCTCATGAAGAGAATGATCACACCTCAGATTGTAATCTTGTACCTCAGAGAGTTGTGCATCCCATTCTGATATGCATCATCAGCTGGCACTGTTAAAAAATGCCTCCCAAATCACACTCCAGTCCACATTCTCAATGTTTGACTTCTGCTCCCACAGTAAACATTGAATGGATCACCACCCTTCTGCACAGTGAAGGTAATATGTACAGTTTCCTGCTGTGTTTTTTTCTCACCTCATTAACCAAACAACTAGGTCTTCAAGCAATAAGCATCATGACCCACCAGAAAAACTGCTGTTCATGCCCTCATAAGGGCTGCACTTACAATGGATAACAATAATATTAGCAGGAGAGGCATACTAATACCTTGAGCGAATCCACCTGACTTCCAGTGTCAGTCTACTCCTTTACCTGTGATCTGCAGTACCCCATAGGACGGTTTCCCAGCAATTCTTCTCCAATACTTTTCTGTGCTCTACTCCATAATATGAGTTGGCTAGCTACTGCCCTTCCAAATCTTGAATGAGCTGTACACAACTCCCTCAATACTGTCCTAACAAGCATCAACACCACCACCCCCAACCCGAGGGTAATCTCTCTACACTGAAGTCAAGTAACAGTTTAGGTGCAGCCCTGCCACTCTGAGTATTTGTCATCGCTGGCTACTCTCATCCACAGTCAGGAAGTGATCACGATGCTGGCAGCCCCACAATTCAGATCTCACAGTTATCTGCTCAGCGTCCTCCTTCATGCCTTCAACTAACCTGAATTTAGCTGTACCCTGCTGGAATGGCCTCTTCAGTCCCTCTCTGGCATTCATTCTTCTCACCTGCTCCAAACACCAAAAACTGGTGAGTTCACTACCCTTCTGCATCATGAATGTGTTTAGTACAGTCTCCCGTGTTATATTTACATATTAATAATAAACATGATCTTCTGGTAAGCCAGGCTGATAGCAGCATGGCACAAGTGGAAAACTAGGTGTTCCTACCCATATAAGATCTAAGCCACCTATGATTATGCACTATTATATGACGTGCATAATGATGTGCACACCCATCATTTAATAGTGCCTAATCAAAGGTAGCCTAGATCTTTTAAGGTTAGGAGAGCCCATCATTCCTCTTTTTCCCTGCTGCTATGAGCCTGACTTACTGGAAAGATATGTTTATATTTGATATGTCAAAATAAAACGGGGACTGTACTACTTGCATTCATGATGCAGAAGGGTGATGAGCTCAGCAGTTTTTGGTGTGAGGAGGAATAGTGAAGAATGAATGCCAGAGGAGGACTGAGAAGGCCCCTCTTGCAAGGTACTGCTATATTCAGGGAAGGGGGAAGACAGAAGAAGAGAAATATGAGCAGATTACTGTCATAAATAAGATGTGGGGCTTCCAGCACCTTGATCACTACCTGACCCCGTTGTCCTGGCCAACATTCCCCTTCCCATAAAACCAGTTCATGCAATTGTCCAAGGCTGTGTGGATATTAATGTATGAAATGGCTGCTACTACACGTTCAATCACTTCACTACCAGTCTAATATTGCTTTAAAGCACTTTGGGATACGATGTGTATGAAAACCACTATATAAATGCTAATTATTATTATTTCCCATGGAAAAAGCAGACAAGACAAGCATATATTTGAGTTTTGAGAAATAATGAACTCTAACATTAGACTGCACAAGAACTTTACTACAAAAAAAAGTGATGGCTCTAGGGGGTGGTGAAGGGTGTGTGGCTGCACCCCCCACAGTAACATACTTGCTTGCTTGCTATTGCATTTCACTTTGTTGAAGAAGTCTGATTTATTGATTGTATAAATATTTACATTCAAACTATGGATTACATTTGTAGGTCCTGTCAAAAACATACTAGAAAAGAATAATAGCAGAAAATATAAAGGTTTAATAAAAATGTTAAAAAGTGCATATTAAGCATTCATACCACCCCAGCACCCCCATTGCAGCATTCTGGATCCACCATAATCACTAGACCACCAGGTTATTCAAGATTTGTACTGCACTGTGGTTTGCCACAAAGAAAGTCAGTTGGATTAAAACTCATTTTCAGCATATTAAAGTAAACAAAATGAACCGAACCATAGCCTGACGTGCATTATACAAAATAATGCACATGGTTTTGACCATTTAGGTGAAACAATTCTATACAAAGAGAAAAAAGAACTAGTTTGCACTATAGAGAGCCATATATCGCACTGACTTTGGCTCAAATGATGTCATCATATAACACATTTGGCGGCCATTTTAGGAAGCAGGCAAGACAGTTTTTTTGAAATTGGAAGGCTGATTTTACAATTTTCAAATGCTCTGGAACAACATTTAGGTCAATTATGTAAAATGTAGTTTTAGCATTGATGAATACAGCAGCCTTTCCTTTAGTTACTTAACAGATTCAGATTTTTGAATAGTTTGTTGTCAACATGTTGTTTAGGTAACCTTTAAAGCAGCAGAACAAAAAAAAATCAGATTAAATGTTTTTTACGGTGTTTGTTAGCTTTTCAGATATGTTCATTGACCTCTAAAAAGAGGAAAAAGCAATAATTGGCTATGCCAGCTGAACAGGGGATAGGGGATATGGAATGGTTTAACTCAAAGTATGCAGTTCAGAGGTCTCGGTTAAATTAGTTTCCTATGTTTCAAAAATGGTCACACTGTATACAGTGCTGCCCCAAGTCCACCCTGACTAGACTAGATCCCTCTTCATACCTCCTGCCACTTTGCCCTGAACAGTCCCCCCTCCCTGCATCCATCACTGCTCACTGTACTCCTCCCTCCCTCTCCTTCCCCTGATTCATGGCCAGATGCCTTGCTCATTGTGTTTCTTTTACCTCTAAATTCTGTCTTGGCTCCATCCCTTCCTACACTGTCCCCTTCCTTATTACCCCCCAACTACCTCTTACTCCCTTTGCAGCTCTGGCTCTCACTGTCTCACACTCCCCCCAGTCACAACCTCTGCTGACCAAGCTGTCTTCTCCTTCCATTTCCCCAAACCTTGGTCTCTCTCCCCCTTACTATCCACTCTGCAGCCACCATTCACTCTTTCAAATCACTCCTCTGTAACTTTGCCAGTCTCTCTTGCTGCTGCCCCTGCTACTTGGCCCTGTGCTGTTGCCCGCCACTCTACATTATCTGCTCCACCCTTGACCCACATTAGTGCAGCTTCCTCATTCACCCTCTCCAACTAAAATCATTGCTCCCACCATAATTTCTATATTGCCTGTCACATACTGCTAATCCTTCTCCATCAGCACTTTATGCATTATAGTCTAACTACTTACACAAACTCTTTTGCCTTTGCACAATTGTTAATTTTTTAAGCTTGTGCAGGATGCATTTGAAGATGATCTGTTACCAACTCAGTAAGCCTTTCCTGGTGAAGAAGAAAAAATTACTCACCTTAGTAATGTTGTTTCTTCTAATGGAGTCTTGCTATATTATAGACATTAGCAGTTTGTTCCAGCTCTAGAACTGCCCCGAAGTGAAATGGTTAAAACCATTCCAAAATAGAATTTTGGCATGAGAGCAGCTCTATCTGTGTCATTTCAAACTTGAACTGTCAGATCTTTACGAGCCAAACTCACTAAGGTCTGTGTGGAAGCTGTAACCTACACTAGCCAAATGGCTACCTAAATAATAACAACCATTGATGGTCCCAACACCCAAGACTCAAGTCAGGGGACCAGAAATACTAACACCATTCTAATAATATGAAAAAGGAACATAAGTATAATAAAACACACACACGCGTACACATACACACCCCCAAAGTCCCAAAGGGGACAAAATGCTAACAGGACATAAGTAGTGCCCACACTAAGTTGCCCGCACCCCACCAAGTAGAGGTTCTGAGAGGGGCAGGTTGGGGGGAGGTCTATAATATAGCAAGACTCCATTAGAAGAAACAACATTACTAAGGTGAGTAATTTTTTCTTCAAACAACATGAAGTCTTGCTATATTATAGACATTAGCAGAATACACAGCAGTACCTCCATGGAGGAGGGGCAGAACCTACTTAGGGAATAGGCTCTGAAGAACAGCTGTGCCAAACCGAGCATCTCTCCTGGCCTGGACATCCAGGGAGTAATGCTTGGTAAAAGTGTGTACCGTTTTCCAAGTAGCAGCCTGGCAAATCTCTAATAAGGGGATATCTCTGGCAGCAGCTAGAGACGCAGCTGTACCCCTGGTAGAATGAGCCCTCAAACCGGGGGGCTCTGCCCACTTTCTGATAACAAAATTGGATACAAGAGACAATCCACCTGGCTATTGATCTCTTAGTGGCAGGTTTGCCTTTCCCAACTTCACCATAGGTAAGGAAAAGTTGGAGGGATTTGAACCTGTGACCTTTGGTATGCTCTATATAATAACTAAGAGCTCTCTTAACATCCAGGCTGTGCAAGCTCCTCTCACCTGAAGAGGAGTGATCAGTGAAAAATACTGGAAGGGAGATAGATTGATTATGATGGAAATCTGAAACCACCTTAGGCAAAACTTCCTATTAGTCCTAAGGACTACCTTATCCTATGGAAAGAAATAAAGTCAGTCTCCACTGACAAGGCTTGCAATTCACTTATGCGTCTGGCAGAAGTGATAGCCACTAGAAAAACAGTTTTCCAAGTTAGGTACTTAAGCTCTGCAGAAGACAGAGGTTCAAAGGGGTTGCATTAACTGGGCAATGCAAACATTAAGGTCCCAAGCAGGGGCGGTTCCGAAAAGGAGGATTAGTATGGAATAATCCCTTAAAAACTTGGAAAAAACAGGATGAGAGGAAAGGGGATGACTTTCCTGCTGACAGAAAAGCAGACACAGCTGCCAAATGAACTCTCAGGGTAGCTGGTCTGAGACCCAAGGAATTAAGATGTACCATGTAATCTAACAAAATGGGCAATTCAGCAGATTCTGGGAAAATATTTTTCCCAGCACACCAAGTGGAAAACCTTTTCCATTTAGAACTATAAGTAGCCCTAGTGGAAGGCTTTCTGGAAGCCTTTGGATCTCAAGAACACCCTGAGAGAGGTGTAAATCAGCAAACTCTAACTCCTCAAGAGCCAGGCCTTGAGGTTGAGGATTTGAGGTCTGGATACCAAACCCTTCCCTGGGCACAAGTCAACAGATTGTGATTCCTGGGGAGGCACAGGGGAAGATGGACTGTCAGAGACAGAAGGAGTGGGCACCAGGGCTGCCTGGCCCAATCAGGGCAATCAGAATCACCTTGCAAGGCTAAGATCTGATTTTGACTAGTACTTTGAATAGGAGAGAAGGGAAGCATAGAGGAACTTCCTCCCAATCCAGAAGAAGGGCATCCAGGGAACTGAGCCCAGCACTGGAGGCCTGCAACAGAACAGAGGAAGTTTGTGATTGTCTGGGGCTGCAAAAGATCTATCTGAGGATGCCCCACCTGGCAAAAACTATCCCCAGCACTTGAGGATCCAGGGACCATTCATGATGGCCCTGGGAAATCCTGCTGAGGGCATCCGCTAGGACATTGTCCTTCCCTGGAAGATGAACTGCTATGAGGGAAGTGTTCAGGGAATAGGCCAGAGACCACAACTTCATTGCCTCATTGCACAAGGCTGAAGACCGAGTGCCCCCCTGTTTGTTGATGTACCACACTGTTGTGGTGTTGTCTGTTCTGACTTGTATCACCTTGTCATGGAAAGATGCAGAAAAAGCTTGAAGAGCTAAAAAGACAGCTCTGAGTTCCAGCAAATTGATGTGGAGCAGAGATTCTTGGGGGGACCAAACTCCCTGAGTGGAAAGGTCGCCCATGTGGGCTCCCCAACCCAGAAGGGAAGTATCTGTAGTGAGAGTCAAGTCATGAGAAGGGGAAATGAAGGGGACCCCCACTCTTAAATTGCTCTGATACTGCCACCACTGGAGAGCTAGGATCAAGGTTCGAGTCACTGGGACCAACTTGGAAAGGGGGTCTCTTCTCTGAGACCAAAAGGTTCTCAAGTGAAACTGAATGTCTCTCATCTGAAATCTGGCTCCCTGCACAACAGCTGTGGATGCAGCCATGTGCCCCAGGAGCTGCAGAAAGTGTCTTGCTGGTCGAGACCTGCAGAGTGAAGGAAGAGGCCAGAGCCACTAAATTCCTTACCCTTTCTGGGAAGAAGGCTCTGGCTAGCTTTGTGTCCAATTCTGCCCCTATAAAGGTGAGTACCTGGACTGGTTCCAGAACCGACTTTGGTAGGTTTAGCAGAAAACCCAGGGAGGTGAGAAGCTGCTGGGTGACCTGCAGGTGAGATTTTACCTGTTCTGGGGACTGGCCTACAATGAGCCAGTCATCTAGATAGGGAAAAACAGCAATCCTCTGCCTCCTTAAGTAGGCCACTGCCACTGCTAGACACTTTGTGAATACCCTTGGAGCAGAGGTAAGGCCGAAGGGCATTGCTCTGAACTGGTAATGACCTGAGGGCAGTTCGAATCTGAGGTACTTTCGATGGGATCTTCTGATTAGGACATGGAAATAGGCATCCTTGAGGTCCAGGGAGGCTAGCCAGTCCCCTGGCCTTAGGGAAGGTAAAATCATTGCCAGAGTTACCATTTTGAACTTTGGTTTCAAAAGATGCTTGTTCAGATATCTGAGATCTAAAATGGGCTGCCATTCTCCTGTCTTTTTTGGGGTAAGGAAGTATCTGGAATACAGACCCCTGCCCTGATGCAGGGGAGGAACCCTTTCTACTGCTCTGAGAGCTAACAGGGATGAGACCTCCTGTTTCTACAGCGAGGGTCTCTGAAGCACTTGCAGGTAGAAAAGTCTGCTTCTCAACTTGGGAAACTTTTGAAGCTGAGAACCAGACCCTGGCTTACTACTTCCAGAACCCACTTGTCTGAGGTTAAAGAAGCCAAATTCTGACTGAAGTAAGCCAGCCTGCCCCCACTGGTACAGGAGAATCGGCCCTGGGCACCCCATCAGGGTGCCTGTTTCACAGGAGCTTTAGGCTGGGGGGTGGGAGCAGGTCTGCCCACCCCTCATCTGCCCTGCCTTCTGAAGAAGCCCCTCTGAGCATAGGCAGAGGAGGCCTGAGTCTGGTAGAAAGGCCTGTGAAAAGGCCTACCCCTACCCCTGGGGCATGCTTTGAGGAGTGGCTTGCCACCCTTAGTCTAGGCACTCTTGTAAGTAGTCCTATATTCATCCATCTTCTTCATGTAATTCTCTGTCTGCTCTCCAAACAGAGAATTTCCCACCACAGGAAAATCCATAGCCTTAGTCTGGGTATCCTGTGACAAACTAGTACCTGAGCCAGGCCAACCTACGAAAAGCTACAGATGTGGCCATGACCCTAGAGGAAACATCATTAACATCCACAGCAGCATGAAACTGAACCTTAGAGGCTTCAATGCCATCAGCAGCCACCTGTTCTAGTTCACTAGCCAGCTGGCCATGGGCCTGCTTGGCCAATTGCATAACAGTATCCCATCTAGATTTCTGATACCTAGCTACATAAGCCATAAAATTTGCTTGCCTGAGTCCCAGAGAGGCTACCATATACTGTTTTTGCCATGGCATCAATCTTCCTGGAATCCTTGTCAGGAGGATGTGAAGCCAAGGAATATTAGCTTTATCAAAGGCAGCAGCCTGAACTACCTAACATGACTGCATTGCTGAGAAGGAATTCTGTATCAGGGCCTGACAATGTATACCTTCTGTCCATCTTTTTATCTACAGGAGGCACAGAATTAGGAGCTTTAAAAATTTTAATTGTTTGTTTCCTAAAAGACTTATGTAAAGGAATAGACAATCTCCTAGACTCTGGAATATCCATCATTTCTACAAAATCAGGCTCCTCTTGCTCATCCACAGCCTCTTCTAAAGGAAGCTGGAGGGTTTCAGCAACTTTTTATAAAACATAAAATGAGATGGGGACTCAGACAGCATGGGGAGATTCTAAAGGTCTGTCTGGGGAGATGTCCGTTCAATGGGCACACCCAGACCTTCCCAGCCACATTCATACTGTTCATAATCCTCCTCCCTCCTCTGGTTCATAAAATTCCTCAATATCATAATCCTGAACCACTGGGACCGGATGAACCGACCTTTACCAGATAGTGGTGGTTCGGACGGACCCTGAGACAGTGACTGGACAATTTGTATGGCTTTTGCAATCTCTGCAGCAGTTGGAGAAGGAATTTTGGACTCCAGACCTGCTGATTTTCTTGTTTCTTTACTGGAATTGGTTTCTCAGAACCAGCTTTTCTTTTGCCCGAGGAAGTCTGGCCCTGGTCAGAGGGCACTCCCTCTGGTTCGGTTGGCACCGAACCAAGCTGGTCATCCGGGTCAGCGGACTTTTTGGCCTCTCGTTCCCTGAGCCTGCCCAATCTTTTTCCAGGGTGGCTGCAGGGAAATTCTTACATACCTGGCAGTCTGACTGGAGGTGGTCAAACCCCAGACAATAAACACATGTGGTGTGTGGGTCAGCCTTGGCAAAGACTTCCCACAAACATCACAGTGTTGAAACCAGTGGGCCAGGTTTTTCTTTTGGGTTTCTCAGACATAATGCCAGCTATTAAAAACTTGCCCTTTAATTGGCAGTGTGAGCAAGACACCATATCGATTCTTACGTGATCACGGTATGGAAAAAACGTAATAAATCCATTTTTTAGAACCGATAAGAACCGGGAACCGCACTCTAAAATAAGTAACTTTTAGTTTTAAATGAGTTTTAAACCCACTGATCGGTTCAAAACCAGACCGATAACTTAAAGTTCCACACAGACAAAACCTTCATTTACTTATGGTTACCACAGATAGAGCTTGAACCAAACGGTTTTGCAGTTAAAATAAAACTATTCTCAGTTAAATCCAACCGAGAAAACACTTTTTAAACGAGAAATGAACCGAGCAGAAGGAGAAATCTCCGGAGCGACTGTTCACTGAGGTGGAGTAACGAATCTGACAGTTCAAGTTTGAAATGACACAGATAGAGCTGCTCTCGTGCCAAAATTCTATTTTGGAATGGTTTTAACCATTTCACTCCGGGGCAGTTCTAGAGCTGGAACAAACTGCTAATGTCTATAATATAGCAAGACTTCATGTTGTTTGAAAGAAAGAAAGAAAGAGAGAGAGAGAAAGAAAGAAAGAAAGAAAGAAAGAAAGAAAGAAAGAAAGAAAGAAAGAAAGAAAGAAAGAAAGAGAGTGCTGTGGAGCCTGGGTTGTGTAGCAGCAGAATCTCACAACTCTGTAAAAACCTACATTAATTCAACTAAAATAATACTTATCCAACTCCCTAATTGCTATTTGGAGAGTATCAATGGAAAGAGCGAGCCTGAATTGCCTAGGATGGGGAATCCAAGGAAGGATCTTACAGCTGGAGGAACTGAGAAAAGTAAAAATGTCAGAGGGATGACAACGCCTGCAACTTCTGTACAGGCCAAAGTTGAATTGGGCTCAACAGAGACGTTGGCATCTCTAAGACTGAAAATGCAGAGACTCATTACATCAGTGGACGATTTCAATTGTCATGTAGTAGTCCTAGAAACAACAATAGATGGTCTGAAGGGAGAAATGATAGAGATCCACAGACAAACAGATGCCTCCATGAGTTCCACCACGCTTATGGTGAAGGAAACCCAGCACCTACACACCGGACTGGAAACAGTTGAAAATCAAGTACGGTCTGCTAATGTTAGGATCCTCGGTCTCCTCAAAGATGTTGAGGTGGATCGTCCTATGATGTTCATCCGGGAGTGGCTCACCAAAAAAACTAACCCCAGAAACTGAGGATAGCCAGTAGGAAGGGCAAAAAATATATTACATTACTCTTTGGAGCTGTATGCAGAACTGAGAAGAACCCCGCACATTAATGGTGGTGACTTCGGGAGTTGGAGAGCAAGATCAGATCCTTCAGCATGCCCATTGCACCAGCCAGCTATTCCAGGATGAGCGTCAAATACATTTCTTTTCCGACATAAGTTTTGCAACTAGACAATGTTGAAAGAGATTTGACGGGATAAGGAGAGTCTTGTGAACATTGGAGTGTCCCATATGATGATTTTCCCAGCGTGATTGCAGATTACACATAAGGGTAAAATCTACCTTTTCTCTGATCCTGTGGAAGTGGGTAAGTGGGCTGACGGGCGGGGGGGCAGAAGGTAGAAACAGGTGGGCCGAAGGTGAAGACCCTGAGGATAAAGTGGATAATGTGGACACTTGAAGGCCTCATGTTTGTGAACTGTAGTGGACATTATAAATAGTTGCCTTGATTGTACACTGAGATTGTTACAATCTCTGAACAGCCTAGATTTAAAATAGGCTGAGTATTTTCTTTAAGTATTAATAAGCACTGGATTCCAGTACATTCATGTTTTAATGGGGTAAAGATTAAAGTTACTTAGGGAGAAATTTCCACCAGGTTAAATTTAAAAAAGATGAACCACCTTGAATAGCTCTTAATAAATAGCTTAGATTTTAGCTGGATATTAGGGGAAAGTGTTATATTGGGGGATTTGTGACTTCTTGGTCTTAATTTGTTTTTTCTATATTGATTCTGCTGCTAAATCTCTCTTTTTTGAGAAGCTATTATTTAAATTAAGGTATGTACATGGCGATACATAGTCCCATAAATAATGGGGCGCTGTTATGTTGAATATATTGCTGCCCAATCTTTTATTTAGATAATAGCCATGTGACACATGGGTTCCTGATACAGCAATTATTGTATAAATGTAGGTTTCGTTAAAGAGATTAACCCTCCATATGATGTATCTCTATATGGTAAATGCAATTATATTCTATAATTAAGGGACTCTGATCCCAGAAATGTTAGTTCATATGGTCTGTTTACTATATGTGAAAATATTGTCGTGTAAATGATACAAAGAAAAAAATAAAGTTGAAAGAAAGAAGGAAGGAAGGAAGGAAGGAAAGAAAGAAAGAAAGAAAGAAAGAAAGAAAGAAAGAAAGAAAGAAAGAAAGAAAGAAAGAAAGAAAAAAAGTCAGTCAGTCTTCACGGCAAAGTTGAAAAACATTGCAAAATGTTTTGTGAAGAGTGAAGTCTGGAGCAAAAGGCCAATGTTTGGAGGCTGGTGCATTGTCAGTGAAACACAGAATTTGACAGCAGATGGAGAGTGAAGGTGCATCAAATCTGTCCTTACTATTTCACCTAACCTCAAGTCTGCTACGTAAAGTGTAGTCAGCAGCTTGTATGTAAAAATAAATAAATTAATAAATAAATAAAAGGGTTTACCTTCCCCCACACAACTACCCCAGTAACTGTTTATAATAAACACCGTGTTCCTCCCACCCTCGTGGCATCCAATCACAATCAACCATCCTCTTTTCTCCCTCCACTGTCCCAATAGAAAAAAAAAATGCCCCATTCTACCAACCTACTTAGCACCCCAACTGCCAGCCTCCTTTCTTCTTGGGTGCACAGACACCCTGAAAATAAGGATATTGTGCTCAATTTTCAAAGCCCCCAACTCTCAGAAGCCTCAGATGCGCTGAAAATATGGCACATACAGCTTGTGGCAATCACCCGGCTGGCGATCGGGAGTTTCAGCCTATGCACCAAGTGACGCAAGTTAGAACAACTTTTCTGGTCTAGCTTGTGGCATTCGCAGGGCTGTTTTTACACAGTTTGTGCCAGATATTTGGCACAAGCTGCCATAAAACATGCAAACTGCCGCAGTTGTGCCTGAGATCCAAGAATTGGGCACAGTCGCAGCAAAGGGGGTTCTGTGCACCACCAGAACCTAAGTGTCATGGTGCAGGGCTTGGCACATGCTTCAAAAATCAAGCCCATTATTTTCAAAGTAACACTGACCAGCTCAGCCCTCCTCAGCCTGCCACCATCTTAATAAATGAGAGGAAAAGGGCACACATGGTATTTCATTTTATTTTTTATTCTGGTGAGCTGATAAGCAATAAATGCCCACTTTCACAAGCATCCAGGAAGATTCAAATATACATACTAACAAAATAAAATGATACACTAAAACAGATAAAAATCATTTTACTAATAACAATTGCATCTAAACTTTTCCACCACTTCTTCTGTTTACTTTTGAACATCCTTTTTTTTTGCAGCACATAATGTCAATCGATAAACCATTATACAGATGAATGAACAGATGAGAATAGAAATTATTTCTGTGCAAAGGTGATTTTACGGAGTGGTACTGTATTCTGAAAAGATTTTTTGACTGAGATCTGGTGCAAAATTCATTAGTGATTGAGGAAACAACTCACAGATGCTGAGAGGCATGATTCCCAGCCTGATCTTGTGCAACATTTGGGCTGAGTGAAACTTGCACCTCTCCTCAAATGGAAAGCAACCAGTGGCTGAGTAAAGATGGCAATAATGAGTGGATTTCAGTTGTCCAATGACAAAACAACATATACTGGTGTAACTGGTCATCAGTTTGGATACTACTCTCTGTGATGCAGCAAAAGAAACAAACTCTAGCAAGAGCCAATATGGCTGCAAATTGATATTATTGATGGTAGTGAAAAATATGTAAGAAAGACGGTATCATAACAAACATGTACTATATGTGTTTTTGAGCAGCACATAATGTCAAACATATGTACAAACATATACTATATGTTTTTGAGCAGCACAAGCATTTGGACATTAATCAAAAGCTTACATCCTTGAGATGCTAGCTCCTCCATCCAGATTGTATTCCTTCTTCATAAATTAGTTGTATTATAAAGGGATGAGATTTTCATCATGTGATTGATTCACACATTCCAGCCTCATTTTGCCTTTTTCATATATGTACAGGAAGGAGGGTCATCCTCTCCCCCTCCCCAGTGCAATATCCACATTGGCTCAGGACCTGAGGACACCTGATGATGGAAGCATGGTAGGAGAGTAAAGGGCCCTGCTTCTGCTTCTGCTTCCACTTTTCCATTTTCTGTCCCCATCCCTGCAATGGGGCTTGTAAGCAGGACGTGCATATGTGGAGGTGTGCGCAGGCCCACAGAATTCCACAGTTCCCTCCTTTCCCTGCCATTCTCAGACCAGTATTACCACCACACCTCCACCCAGTGGCAGTCATTCAGTGGGAGAGGCAGTCCTCCCTTCCCGTGAAAGGAGCAGTCCAGCAGACCCTCAATCCTTTCCCTCCCTGGCCAACACCCATCACTCCAGGCTTGTTCCTGAGCCAGAGTCACTGGTGAGACAAGAGGTAAGTCATCCAGTGCCTCAGACCTGTACACCACTGGGCCAGCTACTAATATTATTTCTATGCCAAACTGTAATTTAATTACATCATTAATTAAGTACACATAAGCAATTGCAATGGACTAGATGGATTGGGCAATGAATATAATTAATCATGTTTTACTTTTTATTTTTACATGTTCTATCTGTTCCCTACCACTACAGTTTGTAAGGCTGTATGTTAATTTGAGCTGTATTATTCATAACCTCACAGTGGGAGGCCACGGATGTCAGGGGAGGGACTGGTATGCTCATGTGTTTTAGAAATAAAACTTCTCACTAGATAGAATTATCATCCTGAAATGTAAGCTACCCTAGTTACACTATAAAAGATATACCTGTACTGCTATTAACCAACAAATGAGATATTTGCAGAAGTAGTGTAAGAAACAACTTTTTATTTATTTGTTTACTGAAATCTTGGATGACATCTGTGAGTGGATGCTCGCTGAGAGGTTCCACATCAGATACATTAACACAAGAAGACACAATATAATCACAGTAAATTATACATACAGAGTACAAAACAATTCAACAGTACCTGGGTTGCAATGACAAACAGTAACACAAATTGTTTAGGCATAGTATATGGTATGCCAGTGTCCTGCGGAAGAGAGAGATAGATGTAGACTGTTAGGGTGAGGTAGGGAAGGGCAGTGAGAGCTGGGATCGGAAGGGCAGAAGGAAAGAAAAGAGCCAAGGGGTAGGGGTGGGAGGCAAGTGTTAAGGCAAAAGGGGGGTGGGAGGCAAGTACTTGGACAAAGACTTAACTTGGCAGGTCAGGAGTTGGAAGTGCTGAGGCAGACTAAAGCTGTGGGCGCAGACTAGCGGGAGCACCTACAGGTACTATTGTCGGTGAGGTGCTGATGGAGTTTGCACTTAAAGGAACCAAGGGTTGTGGCTCTGGCTATGTCAGGTGGTAGACCATTTGTCCACAGAGGGGCCCGGTGAGCAAAGGATAGCTGGGCCATAGTTGTTCAGCACCTGGGCACATGGGATACTGGTGTAGTTGAGCTCCTGGTGTGCCTGGCATGTATAGGTGGTGATAAAAGGCTCAGAACTAATTGAAGAAGTAAGTTTAGTTAGACCTTTTTTGTGAGTAGGCAGGTTTGATAAAGTATTCTGTCCTTCAATTGAAGCCAGCTTGATCATGCATAAAGCTCACACATTTCCATTCTGTGCCCTACATGTACATGTACACTCACCCCATGACAGAATGTTCTATAATTCTTAAAAAAAATATTTTCAAAATCCATTTCGGTGAACTTCACTAAGGGCCAAGGTGACTGTACTGGCTACCGTAAACTAATTAGAGTGCAAAAGTTCTCCTCTAGAAACTGCACTAACAGGGTCCACAGAACCCAATAAAAAGTGGGAGATAATATAACAGGGACATGAAGTCAAATTATTAATATATTGGGTACTGCAGTTTTGTAAAAATAGTTTAACAAATAAGGTACTAACAAGTATGAACAGTGACCCTGTTAGCGCAGTTCTTAAAGGAATACTTTTGTGCTCTTTATTCATCAATGGTTGCCACTGCTATCACCTTGCACCTTAGTGTTCATGGAAATGGATTTAGAAAACAGTTTTTAAACAATTATAGAACATTTTTGTAACAGAGCGAGTGTAAATTCATGGCACAGAATTGAAATGTGCGATATACTGTAGTTGTTTCTTGCACTACTTTTGTAAATATCTCATTTTGTGGTTAATATCAATACAGATATAAACTGTATAGTATAATTGTGGTTGCTTAAATTGTAGGATGATCATTTTATCAAGTGAGAATTTTTTCTAAAACACATGAGCATATCTGTCCCACTCTGACCTCCATAACCTCCCAGTGTGAGAAGACTGTGAGGCTGTGAATTTTGCAGCTGAAATTAACACACAGCACTACAAGCTGTAGTGGGAGAGCTCATAGGCAGTGATAAATGTAAAAAGAAATGGTAAAACATGATGAATTATATTCACTGCCCATCTTATCTAGTCAATTGCAATTGCTTATGTGCTCTTGATTGTTGATGTAGTTAAATTACTGTTTGGTAAAGAAATAAGATTAGTCACAGGAATGGGGAATCCAGTCTCTGAATAAATATATAGACTGAGGTTATGATGCAACATCAAAATAAAAATACATAAAGAAAAGGGAAAAAGAGGTTGGAATGTGTACATCAATCGCATGACAAAAATCTAATTTCTTTATAATGCTACTAGAAGAACAGCCAGGCAGAATTGGAATGTAAAGGAATGTGGACTATGTCAGTCCATGGTGGCAAAGCAAGGCTTAAACATAGTGGCATGTGTATGTGAAATTTAAAACCTAGGAGGAAACAACATGGTAGTAATTGATTAAGAACAACATCATTAACCGTTACTGCCAACCGACAGAACAGGAATGTTATGTAAAGGAATTCTGGACTAAAGACTGATATGTGAGTCTGTGGCAAAGCAGCACTTGTTACTGTACAGTAACAAGAGTGCAAAAGTTCTCCTTTAAGAACTGCACCAACAGGTTCCACAGAATCCAAATAAAAAAAGGGGGGGGGGATAATGCAACACGGACATGGAGTCAAATTATCAATATATTGGGTACTGTGGTTTTGTAAAAATAATTTACAAAATAAGGTACTAGCAAGTGTGGACAGTTACCCTGTTAGTGCAGTTCTTAAAGGAAAACTGTTGCACTCTTTATACGTTTATGGTTGTCAGTGCTGTCACCTTACCCCTTAGTGTACACTGAAATGTATTTAGAAAACCGTTTTTAAACAATTATAGAATATTTTGTCATGGGCAGGGCCACTAAGAAATTGCAGAATTTTCTGGCAGATTTTGCAGGGCTTTTCCCCTCTAAATTTTGAAGGGATTTTGCAGGACTTTGCATGTATTTTGCTGGGATTTAGCGGGCTGGTGTGCACGAATTTTCCTCTGTGAGGTACAAATATGGGTTTTCAATTTCAAGTGCTTTGTGATGCATATTAAAGACAGCCATGAAAAGGTATACGTTTTTATTAAAAACACACACACACACACAAATACAAAGACTGATCGAAAAACAGTATACATAATAATAGTAGCATCACTGTCAAATCAGAAGTATAATAAACCAAATAAACAGTATTCTACAGTAAAAGTATAGTGCCACCACCAGCACCACCCCAGCTTGTCAAATCAGAAGTACAATAAACCAAATAAACAGTATTCTACAGTAAAAGTATAGTACCACCACCACCATACCAGATTGTCAAATCAAACGTTTCCACCACCACACCAGATTGTCAAATCAGGAGCAGTCACAGAAACATGGTACACAGAGAACCATGACTGGGATGTTAACATACCAGGGTACACAACCGACAGGAGAGACAGGGAGGGTAGAAGAGGGGGAGGAGTAGCTCTCTATGTAAGGGAAGGGATAAAAACAATGGAACAAAAGAGTAAACAGGGAGGAGAGGAGGCACTGTGGGTCACCTTATAGACTGGAAATGGGACCACAATCCACACAGGGGTTGTATACAGACCCCCATGTCAGAGGGAGGGAATGAACAAGGATATGATAGAAGGCATACTTAGGATGGCAGAAAAAGGAGAGGTACTGTTGATGGGGGACCTGAATATGCCAGATGTTAACTGGAGAACCTTTGCTGCAGCCACATCCAAAAGCAGGGCCATTCTCGATGCCCTACTGGTGGCATGCCTCAGACAGCTAGTTTTGGAACCCACTCATGAGGGAGAAAACTTAGACCTCATACTCTCAAATGGGGACAGTGAGATGATCTCAGGTTTAGAAGTGGGTAGCTATCTGGGAACAAGTGACCACCAAACAGTGTGGTTCATGATAAACTCAGCTACAGAGTCAAGCCATACAAAAGTGAGGGTACTGGACTTCAGGAGGGCTGACTTTGGCAAGATGGGAGAGTGCCTTAGAAAAGCACTAGCAAACAGGCTAGAAGGAGGGGGTGCAGCAAACAATGGGGAAAAATCAGAACAGCCATCACAGAGGCAACAAACCTTTGTGTGAAGTAAATAAATAAATCAAAATGAAAGAAAAAGCCACTATGGTTCACAAAAGAGGTGGCGGAGAAGCTTAGGGAGAAAAATATAGCATTTAGGAAGTATAAGGAAACACAGAAGGAGCAGGACAGAGAACTGTGCCAGTTAAGGCAGAAAGAAGCAGGGAGGGAAGTCAGAATAGCAAAGGCCCAAACAGAGGAAAAGACAGCCAACTCTGTTAAGAAGGGGGATAAAACCTTTTATAGGTACATCAGGGGGCGCAGAAAGACAAAGGGAGGAATAATGAGGCTGAATAGAATGGATGATGGGTGGGAAGAGAGGGACAGTGAAAAAGCAGGGATACTGAATGAATACTTCTGCTCAGTATTCACAAAAGAGGAGGAGGGGGAGGTGCCTAATCCAATTAACAGAAGCACTCTGGATGGAAGGGGGTCAATCCCAGTTCTCTCACAGAAGAAAGGGTTCTGAAAGAACTCCTAAAACTGAAGGTGGACAGAACAATGGGGCCTGATGGAATTCACCCTAGAATTCTAAAAGAATTAAGGGGAGAACTAGTGACACCACTGACTACCCTTTTTAACAAATCATAGGAGGATGGTGTGGTACCTGAGGACTGGAGGAAGGCAGATGTGATTCCCCTTCACAAAAGTGGGAGCAAGACAGAGGCAGGAAATTACAGACCTGTCAGTTTGACCTCTGTGGTAGGGAAAGTGATGGAATCACTTCTGAAGGAAAGAACTGTTGAGTACCTAGAGGCCAGTGGGGCACAGGATCCAAGGCAGCATGGGTTCACAGCAGGAAGGTCATGTCAGATGAATCTAATTGATTTATTTGACTGGGTGACCAAAGTAGTAGACCAGGGAGGGGCTATGGACATGGCCTACCTAGACTTTAGCAAGGCCTTTGACACAGTCCCACACAAAAGATTAATAATCAAATTAACCAGCCTGGGAGTGGGTCCCAGAGTGGTAGCCTGGGTAAAACATTGGCTTAACAACAGAACACAGAAGGTAATTGTAAATGGAATCCACTCTGAAGAATTGAATGCTTACAGGGGAGATTTGCTGACATCATTTTAGAGGTGGGGTTCTGCAAGATAAAAGTTTGTGACGCTCTCTACAGCACAAGCGTAGCACAAGCGTGAGTGGCACGAGAGCCACTCCCTTTACAAAACTTTACAACAAGACTTATGGTATATTTGGTTAAATAGTGGGACCTTTTATATTACTGGTTGTTTTAAACATTTACTACAGGTCTTTGATACTGTAAGTTTAAAGATTTTATTTGACTTGGACAGTGTTTTATTTGAATTATAACATATAGACTTATTTTGTTTTTGATTATTTAATTAGTTAACTATTGCATTGGTTTTTTTTTTGTTCTATATTGATTTATAGTGCTTTCATCACAGGAATAAGGTGTGTTAATGTGCTAATTATATTGGGACTAATTTGTATGGATGCAGGAGTTTTTGTATTGTTAGATAATATATCATACCAACATGTTTCTCCTGATTATTTTACATTTTTTAATACATTGACTGAGTCTTACTCTTATAAAGAAAACTGTGTTTTCTTCTTGGGGTGTTTAACAAGGCAAGATGTGTTGGATATAGGGAATGTTTATTTTACTAAGACACTCAGCTCTTTAGACTTGGGACCTGTTGAGTAGATCATTACGCTCCCCATGATTGCTAGAGTTCTATTATTTTTATCAGGTGATGTTGAATCCAACTCAGGACCCATAGTTAATGGTGATAATCAGAACTTGAGCTCTAATGGGCTGCAGTTTGTTCATATTAACATTAGGAGCTTTCTTAATAAGAAGGCTGAGGTAGAGGCCTGGATTGGGATTCATAAGCCTGATGTATTTAGCATCACTGAGACCTGGTTAAAATCTAACATTACTGATGGCATGTGTACACTGGATGGTTATAAATTATTTAGGAAGGATAGGAAGAATAATAAGAAGGGGGTCATAATTTTTGTCTCTGATAGGTTTGAGGCTGTTAGTGTGGATGTTTCTTATCAACAATCAACATTATGTGAATGGTTTCATTTAGAGTTACGTTTGGCCACCTGTATCAGATTGGGGCTTTGCATTGTGTATAATCCTCCTAAGGCTGGTATTAAGGGATTATATGAGTTCCTAGATTATTTTCAGCAGTTTGTTCCATCTAAATATGTAGTAATAATGGGGGACTTTAACTGGAATTGGGTGGGGGAAGCTCATGACCAACTTGAACTAATAATTTCTAGTGCCAGTTTAAATCAGCTTATATCGGGTGTTACTAGAATGAATCATCGTAGCAATCAACATTTATTTATTTAAAAGTTTTACCAGGAAGACACACTGAGCACTACTGCTCATTTCCAGGTGCGTCCTGGGGGAAGGGGGCAAAGGGAAACAGTACGTACACATCATCAGTAGAACAACTATACAGGTAAAGAGCACAGGGTATTACTTTAATTGATTGGATATTGACAAAAACAGAGTACAGGATAATGGAGAGTGGGACATATTTTGATAGTATTAGTGATCATATGCCAGTGTATTGTATTTGGAGAGTCATGAAATTAAAAATACCTTCTAAAATAATTACATATAGAAATGATCATAATATTGATGTTGATAGTTTGATTTCTGATCTTCAAATGATAGACTGGTCATTATTGAATATTTTTCCTGATTCTAATGCAGCTGTTGATTTTTTTCTCACTTCACTTTTATAGATACTGTACGAGATAGACATTTTCCTCTAATAAAAAGAAGGGATAAGGGCAAAGATAGTAAATGGATTACACCAGCATTGTTTTCATTAATGAGGGAGAGAGATAAATATTGGAAATTTTACAAAGCTTTTAATAGTAGTGAGGCTTTCAATCACTATCGATATTTGAGAAATAAATGTAAATTATTGATATGTAAAGAGAAATCAGACTATTATCAGAAGCAACAAATAAATTCACTAGGAGATACTAAAACATTTTGGGAATCCATTAAAAAATTAACAGATCCAAATAAAAACAAAGGAATTGGCACTGTTAATTTTAATGAGGTTGCCATTACTGATACAAAATAAATCTGTGATCACTTTTTGAAAAAGTTTACTGATTTATCTAAATATCTGATTGATATTGATTCTTCTTCTTCTCTGAATGACTTTGGATGTAAATATCCTCATGTTGGCAATTCTTATTTTTTTAGTATGATACAGCCTCAGGAAGTACTCAAGTTGCTTAGACAAATGTCTATCAATAAAAGCGCGGGAGCAGATGGTCTAGAACCGTGGTTCTTAAAACTTGTTTCCAATTTCATATAACTACCATTTTTCATTTGTCCCTTTCCACTGGTGTTTTTCCTTTGGTTTGGAAGCAAACTATTATTAAACCTATTTTTAAATCTGGTCAACCTCATGAAATTGTCAATTGTCGACCCATTTCTATTCTTTCCCCGTTAAGTAAGATCTTTGAAAAATTGGTTAATTGCCAATTGGTGGAGTATCTGGAAGCTGGGAGTCTTCGCTCCCCAGAGCAGCATGGTTTTTGGAGGCATTACAGCACTGGCACTGCACTGGCACACTTTACTGACCACACTTTAAGATCTATGGATGCTGGTCAGTTGACTGGAGCTTTATTTGTTTATTTATTTATTTATTTATCAAAAGCCTTGTTTAGTCAATCATTCCATGCTGCTCCAGAGACTGCGGAGCCTTGGGCTTTCCAATATAACTTGTGATTGGTTCCACAGTTACTTAACTGCACGCCCAGTAAGGGTGAAACTTGGTGGTGTGGAATCAGCACAGGGTGAGCTTCGGTACGGGGTGCCAAAGGGGTCCATTTTGGGGCCCCTGTTGTTCTCCGTTTTCATTGATCCTATTGTTAAAGTTCCACATTATTCCAGATTGTTGTTGTATGCCAACGATATAACATTGCTTACCAGCTCTTCAAAAATCAGTGAGATTCACATTTTTCTACAGCAGGACTTTTTAGCTTTGAATAAATGGCTACAGGAACATAGTTTAGTGTTGAATTCCAAAAAGACTAAATGTATTTTATTTGGATCTGCACCTAAAATTCGTAATGCTGAATCTTTGGCTATAAATGATCTGGCAGGTAATATGATTAGACAAGTAATTGAAACTAAATATCTAGGAATAATACTTGATGCCAGTTTAACTTATTTGGCACATATTACATATATAGAGAAGTCTATAAATCAAAAAATAGGTGCCCTATATCGAATTAAGGATTGTTTGACCAGAGAAGCAAGAGAGGATATCTAAAAGTGTATTACTTATGACTTTGCATTGCAATTCTTTTTTGTTTGCCAAAATAGCTACTAAGGACCTGGATTTGGTGAATAAGTCTTTTAATTCCATTTGTAGATTTATCCTGGCTAAACCTTACAATACGCATCATTGTGATTTATACAATGAACTTAATTGGCTACCCCCTAAACTGGCCTATTTTTACAAGTTAGGCTGCTTGACCAATACCATTTTTGTACAGGGCTATAAATCACCTCTTTATAGTCTGATTAATCTAAAGGAAGATACTAGATGTTTACATTCAACTAATGTGCAATGCTTATTTATTCCTAGAATAGATACCTGCATGGGAGAGAGAGCCTTTTCATTTCAATGTCTGACTCTAAGGAATACACTACCAGATAATTGTGTTACTGCTGTTAAGCAAGACACTGTAAAAAATGTTTTGTACTGCTATTTTCAATCACTTGCTGTATGTAATTGTTTTTAGGTATGTAAATGTATTATTGTGTTCACTGTCCAAGTACTTATTGTACTGTATGTAAGTTTATATTATTGTATTTAATTTGCTTCTTCATCTGAAGCACAAGGTCGATACTGAAAAAGGGCCTTGGCCCAGTTATCCTTCCTGGTAAATAAAGTGAATTGAATTGAATTTAAGAAAGAGGGGTTACTAGTGGGATACCGCAGGGTTCAGTACTGGGTCCAGTCCTTTTTAATCTCTTTATAAGTGACATTGCAGTGGGACTGGAAGGAAAAGTATGCCTCTTTGCAGATGACACAAAGATCTGCAACAGGGTTGATACACAAGGAGGTGTGGAAAGGATAAGAAGGGACTTGGCAAGGTTGGAAGAATGGTCAGAAGTATGGCAGCTTGGATTCAATGCAAAGAAGTGCAAAATAATGCACCTGGGAAACAAAAACCCAGGGGAAGATTACACAACAGGGGGAGGTAGTAACAACAACAAAAATGGAAAGGGACCTGGGGGTAATCATATCAGATGTCCTTAAGGTTAGCAAGCAATGTGTGAGAAGGCAGTATGGAGGGCTGGGGGGGGACTGGGATGTATATGGAGAGGCATCACCAACAGAAAACAGGAAGTTGTTATCTCTCTGTACAGACAGTTGGTGAGACCCCATCTGGAGTACTGCATCCAGTTCTGGAGACCCGATCTCCACAAGGACATAGACAGGATGGAGGCAGTCCAAAGGAAGGCAACTAAAATGGTGCAGGGTCTGCAAGAGAAGCCATATGAGGAGAAACTAAAGAAACTTAGTATGTATACCCTTGAGGAAAGGAGGGAGAGGGGGACATGATGGAAACTTTTAAGTACCTCAGTGGAATCAACAAAGTCCAAGAGAGTAGCATCTTTCAGAGAAAGAGATGTGCAAGAACAAGGGGACACAATTTGAAGATAGAGGGGGAATGGCTCAGGGGCAATATATGGAAGTATTTTTTCACAGAGAGGGTGGTGGACACATGGAACAGCCTTCCTGAGGAGGTCGTGGGGTCTAAAACTGTGGGAGAATTCAAGAATGCATGGGACAGACATAAGACAATTTTTGTGGGGGGGTAGGAAGAAATAGGCTGTTGGTTAACTAGGATCTGCGGCCTATCCTGTAGGTAGGGAAATGGGCAGACTAGGTGGGCCAAGCGGTCCTTATCTGCCATCAAAGTCTATGTTTCTATGTTACAATAAAAACAAGAAATAAACTAAGTATGGTACCACCAGCATCACCACCCCAGATCATCAAGAAAGTATTTTATCATAGAGCAAGCAGTAACTGTTATCCAACTAAGATTTACTATATAGTTAGAATTTCTTATTGTAACCTGCATTTGGTGAGTTTCCTTGCACAATGTCCTTGTGCACACTCTTTGGGGAATTAAAATTTCTTATTGTACTTCAACACAAGAAGTAGTCATCTATCATCTGTCAAACTTCACTGATTATCTTTTAAAATGTCTGTGTACAGCGAAAAAGTCCGTTCAACATCTGCTGTGCTTATGGGGAGCCAGATATATCTTTTTGTCACAGCAGCAAGATGTGGCAGAGTATCACTTTGTGCTCCCCACCACTCAACAACATTAAAATCTTCACATGGTACTGACTGGGCAAAAGTTCTGTACCCAAGCCACTCAAAGTTTGAAACAACGGCAAGAGATGGTAGCTCCTGGGTGTATTTTGATTTTTCTTTGTCCAGTGTTGGCAGCTGCTTGGGGTCAAAGATTCTGGCAGCTTTGAATGTGCTGAGTAATGGATGAGATTTAAAAATTTGGTCCAGTTTCTGACTGCTGTCCAACATAACCTTCTGAAAAAGACTGACACAGTTTTGATTTTCCTGTGACTGACATCTGGACAACATTTCAACAGTATTTATTCTGTATTCTGTTTCCCCTGTGGTGGCACAGAAGCCCAAAAACATATGTACATTTTACACCCTTCCAAATATGGTGTGTCCCTGTGGCTGGATGCTTGACTTTAATTGTAGAATAAGGTTAATGAGTTCAGAAGAGTGTCCTGACACAAAAGTAGCCTGTGTCACCAACTCTGCTGCTTTCCTTTTAGCAAGAAATTCAACACTGTTGCATCAGATGGCAGCATTTCAACAAATTCTGAAAACACAAGCAAATAGCCAGCCAAATACTAAACAGCCTTCCCCAAGGAGCACCGCTGAGTTTGCACTGCATATACTGGCATCTTGGGTATGACGCCCTGCTTGGATTGCATGAATTCTAAGTACTGATGCCTACTTGGGCTTAGGGTTGCCACCTACCCGGTAATTTTCCGGATCGTCCGGAAATCAGCCCTCTACTCTGGTTACCCGGTTTTATGCCCTTCGAGTCCGGTAATGAGGGCTGGTGGACAGCTGTTACAAAAACACCGGGAACAACACCAGTAGCCTCAGCCTGCCTAAACCACAGTCAGAGCAGTCGAAGCACAGCTGCACAATCACAGCAGCCGCGTGGCTGCAGATTTCATCCCCATTTCAACTTCCCCAGCCAGCCCAGACACAGTAAGGCACCAGCAGCAGCACATTTTGTCACTCACTTCACTTACTGTCTGAAACTGTGTTACGGTCTCCCTCCAGGCAGGCAGCCCCCGACTCCGAAATCCCGAAATTAATGCAGGCAGCCAGCAGCAGCGCAGATGTGTCTCCCTCCCGTCCAAATCCAGTCTCGTGAATCCGATCTCCTCTCCAGTCCGACTCCCGACTGAATCTGCTGACCCCCATCACCCTACCATGCAGATGTCCGTGCAGACCCACACAGTACAGAGGAGGTTCTCCCCCCAAGTCCACGGCGCGCGTTCCATCAGCCGCCCGAGGCGAGCCGCGAGAACAGTAACACTCGCTAGTCGCTCCCTCCCTCAGTCTGTACCGGGCGGTCGTTGGGTCAAGCAGCTGTCTCCCAGGCTTGCAAGTTGCTTAGTCGTCACTCCATCTGCCGCGCCACCTGCCCTCCGCGCTCCTCCGCTCCAGGACTCCGACTCCAACCTAATGAGTACAGAAGGATAACAGTTTGGGTGAAGATGGTGAAGACAGTTGTGTAAGAGCTGTGGGAAACCACATCTTTGCGAAGAAAGTCGATGCGTTTAAGGCACACGCAGTTTGGGTACATTTCAGTGGCTGTCTGCCCAACTAACCAGGGCAGCATCACAACTGTCAGGTTTTTTACCTGGTTTTCAGGGTCCTTATCAGGTAATCCGGTTTTGCTCTGTGCTGGTCAGGTTTTTTAGCCATTTTGAGTGCTCACATACTTTTGTCATCTCATTCATTGTTTTAACTACATGTCCAGGTTATAAACAAGTTCTGTTGTCAGTATAGCCTTTTGTTTGTGAAAGCAGTCAACCTGGGAGGTGCAAAGTATGGCCATTAACACCATTAGCACTTACTTAACCTAACCATTTCCACTGCATCTTAAAGAGGCATAGTAGCAAAGCTGCCCCCACCTTTTGTAACATAAACACAGTCAGTTGTCTTCCACTTTCATTTGCTGGTAAACATTCAATCTCTAACAGAATTTAGGCATTTTAAATATTTTAAATTGTGTTTTCATCAAGAAAAAATGTGGCACTTTTTGACTTTTAAATATTACTGTGGACATGAAAGGAAATGGAGCCAGAAAGATATATAGTACATTATATAAAACAATTTCTTTATTATGTATTGTTATATACCAAGTATACTGCTGTATTTAAAGTATTTCCTTGTCTCCCCCATATCATATCTGTAAATGAAATTTATTTTATCTCTGTATGTTTATCTGGTAAACTAATGTTAATAAATCAATCAATACATACATAAGTAAATAAATAACTAGGAAGAACCTAGGAAAGTAACTTTAACAGGTATAGTACAGTATCTTAAGATTTTTGTTGAACTGCTTCAAGTGTTGTATTTTACTGATATAACCATTGGCTTTCTAGGAGGAGCAATGCATGATGAGTCGTAAAAAGGGGTGGGGCTAGAGGCGGAGCTTAGGATCCGGTTTTTGCCTCATCCAAAGGTGGCAACCCTACCTGGGCTCTGGCAAAAGATTTCCTTGACAAGGGAAACAGCAGTGTTTAAGTCTTCCAGTGTGTCTGTCCAGACCTCCAAGACCAAATTGAGGAGGTGGGCAATGCAAGTGACATGCATTGCATTTGGTAGGACACAGGACAGCACAGTTGCAAAAGCCTTGTGCATATAACTTGCACTATTCATGACTATGGCAAAGACTTTATTTAAGTTCACCCCATTGGTGTTCAGCACTTTTAGAAGGGCTTGGGATACTGTGGTGTTGTTCACACGATCCAAACATTCAACACCAATTAGGAGTGGCTACTCCCTGACATTCAGCAAAGGTTGAGCCAAAATAGCCAACACACTATGACCACAGTCTCATCCAGGAAAATGAAGAGACCTTGATCCTCCACTGCCTCTTTCAGGGACCATTCATGATCAAGCAGAAGTTCTTGGAGGTATGTGCTCCAAAGTTGTGCTGGTCCAGGAAGACTACCGCCTTGTTTTGTGTGCTTCTTTAAGAATTCTTGAAATCCAGAAGCCTTCTCCAGTGGGATATCTGCATGGGTCAAACAGCGAACGAAGTCTAGAACAAATTCTTTCCGTTCAATGGATGATTTAGTTGCTCGACTGAAACAAGAAGTCAGTGACTGCTGGCATAGAGGTGTACCTGGGAAGAAAAAACAAAGCAATCAAGATATTATATCTTACAGGGGAAAAAATGTAGGCAAAACCAGTGGCATGGAGAGCTGAGGTGCTGTGAGCCTTACCTCCTGCCATGCAAGAGGTCAGTGACTGCTGGAGCAGAGGTGTACATGGACCCCCCCTCCAAAAAAAAAAAAAAAAACAGCAATCAAGATACAATATTTTACAGGAAAAATAAACTTTAGGGCCAGCCCAGTGGCATGGAGGACTGAGGCGCTGTGTGCCTTACCTCCTACCACACTGGCAACCTCTGTTTGGGAACAAAAGCAGGACACTGGGGGTCAGTGGGGAGGAAGAGGATCAAGTGTCTGATTGACTGTTCTCCTCTCCCAAGTGGGGGTGGGAATCTGCTGTCTTGCTCCTTTGCTGCTGCTGCCAGTTGGAGGCCAGGTGGTAGTGTTGAACTCTAGTAGCAAGGGGGGGACACAGGAACAAGGCACATGCACACTTCCACATAAAACAGCTTATGTAAGCAGTGGGAGAAAACTGAGGTAAACAATGGTGGTGGGGGGGGATGGGGTTCCACCGTGCCAGAGAGGTGAGATGGACTTGGGAGGCAGGGACAGGGCAGATACCAGCTGCACAAAGTGCACCCAGGAGGGGAAAAACAGAATATGGAAAAAATAAAATAAACTGCAAATATCTGTGTGAGTAGTACTTACTTTGCAGATTTTTCTTTGCTGCTTCTTTTCTTTCCAGATGTTTCTGTGACCTCATATGCATGTCAAACACATGCTTCCGCATGACGTCGATGGTGAAGGTGCAAGCACAACAAAACAGCAGCCCTCCATCCTCATAAAAATCCTCCAGATACAACTTTAGCCCAATCATGGGCATGCATAAAATACGAGACATGATGGTCCTTGGCCTCTTCGTGTGAAAGTCGAAAGCGCTTTGGCGGTGCTGATGTGGACTTGGTGTAGTTTAAACTAAAAAACAAAAAATTATACAAAAAAAAATTAAGAATTAAAAGAGAGCATCACTGCATAGATGGAGGAGAGCTTTCCTTGGGATGCTTGACCCTCCCATGTCACACTATTAGCCTGTATCTCACTATGTTTTAATCTGGGCTGTTTTGTTTCAAAACCTCAGGTGCTGGAGTTGCCTTGTCATGGCGCTGAGCATGCTCACAGACTGAAAAAGTATCCATGGAACCTAAGAGTCCAGAAATTCTGTTTTTTCTTGCCGCCTCTCAATTTCTTTTTTTAATCTGGGCACTATATAGACCACAGGAACAAGGCTGCATGTGTGCACGTCGGCTCGGCCCGTCCATCCATTCTTCAAACCACAGCAGCGGCACATGGACTAAGCACAGAAGCGATGCACGGACTAAGCACAGGAGCAATGCACAGGCTAACCACAGGAACAAAGCATGAACAAACCACAGGAGTAAGGGATGGACCCAGTCGACTGGCATACTTGTTGAAAATAAATTGTTCTGTGCCAGTCTGCTTGATCACCCGACCCTACTCCCTCAGCAGAGGCCAGAACAATTTTTTCCAACATGTGTGCCAGTCGGCCAGGCACGTCTTTCCACACTCCATCTCAGAGGAACCACAGCAGCGAGGCACGGACACACTACAGGACCAAGGGATGACCCAGTCGACTGGCATACATGTTAAAAAAAAATTGTTCTGTGCCAGTCTACTCGACCAGCCCACCCTACTCCCTCAGCAGAGGCCAGAACAATTTTGTCCACATGTGTGCCAGTGTACTAGGCCCATCCCTCCACCCTCCATCAATGTGGAACCGCAGGAATGAAGCATGAACAAACCACAGGGACAAGGGACGGACCCAGTCGATTAGCATACAAGTTAAAAAACAAATTTGTTCTGTGCCAGTCAGTTCTGCCCATGGGTCCATGATCCACCCACCACTAACCAGAGGCCAAAACAATTTTTTTAAACATATGTGCTAGTTGGCTCGGCCTGCCCTGACTACATCCTCCAACTACAAACCACAGGAGTGAGGGACGGACCCAGTAAACTTGCATACATGTTGAAGACAATTGTTCTGTGCCAGCCTGCTTGACCGTCCCACCCTCCTCCATCACCAGAGACCAGAACAATTTTGTCCACATGTGTGTCAGTTTGCCAGGCCCACCCCTCCATCATAGAGGAACCACAGGAATGAAACATGAGCAAACCACAGGAGCAAGGGATGGACCCAGTCGACTGGCATACTTGTTGAAGACAACTGTTCTGTGCCAGCCTGCTCAACCGCACCACCCTCCTCCATCAGAAGCCAGAACAATTTTGTCCAACATGTGTGCAAGTGTGCCAGATCCACCCTTCCAAACAGGAACCACAGGAATGAAGCATGAGCAAACCACAAGGGCGATGGATGGACTCCATTGGCTGGCATACATGTTAAATAAAAATTATTCTGTGCCAGTCAGTTCTGCCCATGGCCCACGATCCACCCACCATTAACCAGCGGTCAGAACAATTTTTTTAAACATGTGTGCCAGTTGGTTCTGCCCATGGCCCATGATCTGCCCACCATTAACCAGAGGTCAGAACAATTGTTTTAAACAAGTGTGCTAGTCGGCTTAGCCTGCCCTGACTACATCCTCCATCAACAACAAACCACAGGAGCGAGGGACGGACTCACTCAGCTGGTATACATGTTAAACAAATTGTTCTGTGCCAGTCAGTTCTGCTCATAACCCACAATCCACCCACCATTAACCAGAGGCCAGAACAATTTTTTTTAAACGTGTGTGCCATTTGGCTCAGCCTGCCCTGACTACATCCGCCATCAACAACAAACCATAGGAAAAAGGGATGGACTCAGTCGACTGGCATACATGTTAAAAAAGAAAATTGTTCAGTGCTAGTCGGTACCACCCACGATCCACTCAAACATATGCCCACCATTAACCAGAAGCCAGTCAGCTTGGACTGTATCACCATTCTCGGACTCATGCATGTGCCAGTTCGCTCGGACATTCCCACCCCGTTGTCAACTTTCAACAGACATTAATGAGCATTTTGTTTTTACTTAAATACAACATTCCAGTTCTCCACCCATTTTCCCAGACATGCATGTCTTTTCTTACTGCCACCTTCACCCCACATTTTGACCCTGACTTCAGCCTCCTACCAAGCTCTTAGCAAGATCATAAACTGCTTTCCTTGCTGCACCCCTCCTCCTCCTCCTTCTCCTCCATCATTATATTTCCACTGTTATATTCCCAGCCTCTATATCAGATTTGCTTTTTAGTTTAATGAGTACACAGCATACACTCCTTGCCTTCCTAGAGACCCATGAAATCCAAAAGAGCAACATACCTGCTGGGGAGAAGGAAGGCACAACTGGGCTTGCAGGGCAGTAGTCAGTCCTCCAGATGATGAGACAGAATGTGGTCAGCAGGTCCTGGCTCCAGATGATCGGGGTGCAGCAGCAGACACAGCAGGCAGCACACACAGCAGTGTAAATATAGTACTGCCCACAGCAACCTGTGGTTACAGCTCTTTTCAGTAGTGGTTTGCTGTGTTGTGTTGTGCTATGCAGCAAGTTTGGAGACCCACTGTGGTCAAGTAGCTTGATCTGGGCTGGTAGTCAAGTCCGCAGTGCTGGGCTAGTGGCAGTGCAGATTGTCTCCCGGTCTCCTCTCTACTGGTAGTGCTTTTGGCTGGTCTCCTCACTGGTGATCCAATCGCTGTTCTCCTCCTCTTTGCTCTCCTTGCTCTTAAGTTCTCCATACTTTGGGACTTGTCCCCCCCAACCACTGGTACTTATCTGGCTTAAGTGAACCTGGGGGGAACTGAACATTAGAAAATAGGCCAAATTTTAAACAAAGGCTTCTGACTGCCTGCATTTGCATTGATCCTGTATGTCGTGTGAGCGTCATCCCGGATGTCACCAATGCATCACACACTGCACAGGAAGTAAGTGAGGAAACAAACAATGTAGTGGAGGGGAAAATTAAGCACAATTGTGTGGGCACTGAAAGGGAAGGGACAAAATGTGTTTTCTTTGCCCAAAGTGAGCAATTTTTGCGGGAACTGCATTTTTTCACGGAGCAGGCTTACAATCATGGTTTCTGCAAAAGAATCATGACCATGATTTTCAAGTGCCCCTGGTCATAGGGAGAGTGTAAATGCATGGCACAGAAAGGAAATGTGCAATATACTGTAGTTGTTTCTTGCACTACTATAAAGGAATGCTGGACTATGTCAGTCCATGGTAGAAAAGCAAGGCTAAAACATAGTGGCGTGTGTGTGTGTGTTTGTGAGAATTTTAAAACCTAGGAGGAAACAACAAGGCAGTGATTGATTGAGCACAGTACTGTTAACTGTTACTGTCTACAGTCAGAACTGGGATGTTATGGAAAGGAATTCTGGACAAATGACTGGTATGTGACTCTGGCAAAGTACAGTAGGAGAGATGCTGCAGCTGCAAAGGAAACACACTTTGTTTTTTCTTGTTTTTTTGGGAAGGGACTTTGTTATATTGCATAGTTATCTGGTGTAGGAGACTGTGCTGCAAGTCTAATACGTTCTTCGGTGGGAAATAATGCTTTGAAGTAATGCTGAGTCCTTTTTTGAAGCAAGATGTTTGCAGGGCTCTGCCCGCTGCAGTGGTGGCATGAGTGATTTACAGCTGAGCTTGCATTCCAGTAAAAAAGTGTTGCCAGGCACAAAGAGAAAAAAGTAGTAGATGTTTCAATGCTTTACCTTCATAGTGGGAGCTCACAGAGGTCAGAGGGGTAGTGGTATGCTCATGTGTTTTAGAAAAACAAATTCTCATTTGACAGAATTATCATCCTGGAATTTAAGCAACCCCAGTTACACTATACAGTTATATCTGTACCAATATTCACCAAATGAGATATTTACAAAAGCAGCGCAGGAAACAACTATATCACACATTTCCATTCCATTCCATGCTATGCATGTACACTCACCCCATGACAGAATGTTCTATAATTCTTTTAAAAATATTTTCTAAATCCATTTCGGTGAACTTCATTAATGGAAAACGTGATTGCACAGCTACGGTAAACTAATAAGAGTGCAAAAGTTCTCTTTTAAGAACATCACTAACAGCGTGCACAGAAAAAAAAATAAAAAAAGGGGGGATAATGCACCAAGGACATGGAGTCAAAATATCAATATATTGGGTACTGTGATTTTGTAAAAATAGTTTAAAAAAGAAGGTATTAACAAGTGTGGACAGTGACCCTGTTAGTGCAGTTCTTAAAAAAATGTGTTGCGCTCTTTATACTGCACGTTTATGGTTGCCAGTGCTGTCACTATGCCCCTTAGTGTTCATTGAAATGGATTTAGAAAACAGTTTTTAAACAATTATAGAACATTTTGTCATGGGGAGAGTGAAAATGCATGGCACAGAAAGGAAATGTGCAATATACTGTAATTGTTTCTTGTGCTACTGTAAAGGAATGCTGGACTATGTCAGTCCATGGTAGCAAAGCAAGGCTAAAACACTGGTGTGTGGGTGTGAATTTTAAACCTAGGAGGAAACAACATGGCAGTGATTGATTGAGCACAGCACTGCTAACCCTTACTGCCTACAGACAGAACTAGGATGTTATGTAAAGGAATTCTGGACTAATGACTGATATGAGACTCTGGCAAAGTACAGTAGGAGAGATGTTGCAACTGCAAAGGAAACACACTTTGTTTTTTCTTGTTTTGGGGAAGGGACTTTGTTATCTGGCATAAGAGACTATGCTACAAGTCCAACATGTTCTTCAGGGGGTCCCTTTTTGAAGCAAGATGTCTGCAGGGCTCTGCCCGCTGTAGCCATAAAAAGAAGGCTATGGGGCAACAACTTTCAAGATTCTGGAATTAACAAAGCACATGCTCTATAAAGAAGGCTCAACCTATAGTGAACTAATTTTATTAACTGAAACAATGAGACTCAAAGGGGGAGAATGCTAACTAAAGTGACTAATTAATTGCACTTTTACTTTCATTCATTTATATGGTCAAGGTGGTATGAAGATGGCTGCATCGGTCACCATTTCTTAAATAATATCCTTTTTAGGAGGTGTCAGTGAACCCAATGGGGGAAGAGGAGCAAGGTGGAAGTTGGGGTTCTCAGTGGGTTGAGAGAAGGGATTGTTTTCATATTACTGGGGCCATGGGAATGAAGAGGCTGGTTGATTGTGGCTGTGCACTACAATGGTGAAGGAAGGGGGTTCATTCTAAATACTTTTACTGGAAATGAGGGGGGAAGGTGGTGGGGGCTACGTTGGTTGGGGAAGGGGATATATTTTTCATACTATTTGAACTGTGGCAAAGGAACAGGGCAGCTGATGGGTGCTACAAGGGTGGGGAGACGAGTTCACTTTTCTTTTGTTATTGTTTAAGCAGGTATTTTCCTATAGGGTCCACCAAGTTTAACATGGGACCCTGCAGGTGATTTAAAGTAACACCTTACCAAACATTTAAAAAGGTTACAGCAAAGTGCCCAGTTTGCTGGGACTTCATCAGAACTTCAGGAATGGCAAAGGTTACCATGACATCACTTCTTTGCTGACAAATTACTGTAAGTAATTTCTCTTTAAGTGTGAGGTGAAATGAGTAGAAGCATTAGTGAATTATAAAAGTCCTGCCCACTCACAAGTAAAATATATAACAATATATTCACATAGCAAGGTGAGAGGGCCACCTTTTCAGCAAGTCACTCCCCCCCAAAAAAAGGATAGACTGCTGCTTTAAAAAATTAAGCAACTTTCCATGCAAACTGCCTTCAGACTCCTGAATTTCTTATGATTTACATTAGTCCAAATCTGTTACTACCGCTTATCAGGAAGTAATTCATTCAGTTCCATTTGCCTTTCAGTTGGATATCTATCCCTTTTGGGTTTGGCTAGCAGCATTTGCTTTAAGAGCACATAGCCACTTTGAACACAGCTCCAAAACCACAATGGCTTTGTATAAAACTGTGATCCTGACTCCCAATGACAGGCTGGAGGGGCCGCACTGCTGAGAAAGCATTCATGGGCTCAGGAAGGGAGACCACACACTGTTAAAGAAAAAAGTGCAATGGCTTGTCCAAGTGAAATAAACAAGGAAATGCAGGCAGTTAAAAAAAGTAGCTGGTAGGCACTTTGAAGCAAGGTACATTACCCTTTCTTTTTGTCACAAGGCAGAGTAATTGGTGTGCAGCTGGGAGTAGATCAAGGGAATGACTCACAGGTGGCAGACGCAGTTAGGATGTCCGGGAATCAACTGATGCCCAGAGAGTCACTCACTTCATTAGCAAACATGGCTGAGCAGCTGGAGGTGGCCGCAATAAGGGTAGAACAGCCTGAAGCACTTGGGAAGCAGCAGCGTTCAGATACTTATTCTTCTATTCTGTTAACTGACACAGATGAGCAGCAAACAGAGGCAATACAATCTTGTTCTCTCCTTACAGACTCTCATTTCTCTGTCTGGAGAAACTATTTTTTCAAATTCAATTTCTGAAAATGTTTGTACATTGGCAGAATTCACTATAGTGCTTCCCCCAGTGGTTATGGCAGCTATGGGGAAAACGAGGGGTGGCAAAGCACTAGACAAAATAGGTAAAATGGAAAAAACTAAAAAAACTCTGGATAAACAAAAAACAAATAACAAGGAACAAAACAGAAGCCAACAGGAGGAGAGTGAAAATGTTTTAAAGGATAACCCTCGTGTGCTGGTAATTATGCAATCTGGCCCACACAGATTTGAAGAATCGCAACAAATACTAAAAGAGATGAAAGCAGGTTTTGGGAACCTAAATACTGCTATCTCATCTTCAAGTCAAACATTCTCTGAAGTGGTGAATAAATCAGATGCTTCAACAATCCGGTCAGGGGAGTCTAAACAAGATTAAGCAAAGTAGAAGATGATTTGCCTAAATTAGTTAACACTGTGCAAAACAATAGTAAGGAATTGGAAGCTCTTAATCTTAAATTAGAAGACTTAGAGTCAAGGTGACTCAGAAATAGCTTAAAAATTGGTAACCTTCCAGAAGATATTGAAGGTCCAAACTCTGTTCAGTTCTGTGAAGAAATGCTTACTAAGATTCTGGGACTGAAATATCCAGAACAAAAATGGAATTAGATAGAGCTCACAGAGCCTTTGGCCCACAATTTAACAAGGACAGGCCACAATTTATGTATGTTTGCCCCTTCAGCTATCAAGAGAGAGAAAAATTATTCAAGGCCTGAGTGGAAAAAGGTCTGTATTTAAAGGACTTAAAACTCCAGGTCTTCCCAGATATATCCACTTCAGTCTTGTTAAAATGCAAAGCATTATTTCAACAAGAGACAGACTTAGGCTTGAAAGTATACCCTTCTCATTATTACACCCAGCAAGATTCAGGGTGAACATGGATGGCAAAATGATGTTCTTCCACACACCACAGGAGGTGGAAGAGGCACTGAACAAAAGAACCCGCTATAATGTTAAAGAATCTACTGTACATCTTGGCTGTGGCAGTCTCAAATGCTAACTCCCATGAAAGTATGTCTTTAGAGAATACAACACCAAATGTTAATAAAGCAGAAACTGGGCAAAATATTTAAATAGTTGTGTAGATGAAAGTTGGTGAATAATGAAGGAATGATCTAATAGGAGGGAAAAGGACACAGGATTTATTTTCCTTTTTTGGTGTCACATAGAGCTAAGTAAAACTATGATTTAGGTTAGCAAGCATTAGGAAATGAAGGAAAGGGATTGCAAGATACAGTAACTTTTCTTCCAACACCAACTGGATAAAGGAAACATTCTGCTGGAGGAGAGGGCTCATTATCCATCTACCACACAGCAAACAGCAAGGCGTCTTCTGTATATTTATTTATTTATTTTTATTTATTTATTTATTTCTAAGAATCAGTTTACAACCTTTGAGCCAGGGGCTCGTTTCCAAAGGTACTTCGTCACATAAAGACATACATTGTGTTTTTGGTTACATAGCATAGATTTGCAAAACAATAGGCGTTCAACAGAGGCACCACGCACACTGTGGTCAGACAAATACAATTAGGTTACAGGGTACATGTAATTGATAACAGGTGTTACACAAGTTGGTATCAAGTGAGCAATCTAGTTGGTAAACACCTAAACAGCTCGCACTGGCCAGGTTAAACATAGGCACGGTGTACAGGGAAGTGGTGGTGGGGATGGCTAGGTGGAGAGCTGCCCGGGGGGTGTTGTCAAGAGAAGCAGAGGTGGAGGCTATGTTCAGAGACAGGAGCAGTTACGAGTGCTGATGATGTGGTTCGAAGGGTGGTTTGAACTTGGAGATGGTGGTGGCATTGGTGATGGGGGCAGGGAGAGAGTTAAACCAGGTTGGGCTCTATGCAGAAGGACCTCTGAGCAGCTGGTTCTTGATCTAGGGACCTTTAGAGTGGTCTTGTAGGAAGACCGTGTTGCAATAGTGGGAGGGCTCTGGTGGATGGATGCCATTACCCCAGGGGGGAGAGCCCGAGTAGGGATTTTTGTGAGGAGACAGGTTTGGTATCGGAGCCGTTCATCCAGGGTAAGCAGGTTAGCCTCGACATACAGCTCACAGGTGTGCGTGAGCCTGGGGGCACCAGTAATCAATCTGCAGGCTTTATTCAGGGTTAAGTGAATTTTGTTGAGTGCAGTGATGTCGGCAGCACCATATACTAGTGAGACCATAGTCTACAAGGGACAAACGGATGATGTAACAGCGAGCCGGAGAGCATTTGGGGAAGGCAGGTTCTATGGCGGAAGAGGATGCCAAGCCGTGTGTTAGTGGCGGATGTTAGGGCTGCCGATGTGGTTGTGAAATGTGAGGGCTGAGTAGAAGGTAACCCCAAGGTATTTGTAGGGAGCAGACTTGTTCCAGTGGCTGATTGGTACTTGGAAGGATATAGAGTGGGTGGTTGCTAGCTTTGTTTTGGGGTGGGGAAAAGAGCATAGCTTTGGTTTTATTAAGATTGATGACGAGTCTACGCCCTAAACCAAGCCTCGCACTGTTGAAAGACTGCTGTAGGGAGTCCTGTAGGGAGATGAGATTGCGGTGGGTGACAAAAAGGACAGCGTCATCTGCATACAGTAGAATTTTTCCAGGGCATGCACTGGGCAGGGTGTTCAGATAGAGCGAGAAGAGAAGGGGGCCCAGGATGGAGCCTTGGGGGACCCCAGAGAGAATGGGATGGGTATCGGAGAGTGTGCTATTAATTTTTACACACTGAGATCGAGTGTCAAGATAGCTAGCGCACCATGCTAGGGGGCCAGCTGAGAGACCAGTGTGGCAGAGTGCATTCAGCAGAAGTGGATGGGAGATGGTGTCGAAAGCCTTTGAGAGGTCGATGAACACTGCACCAGCTAGGGAGCTGGTATCCAAGGAGGAGTGTAGAAAGTTGGAGAATTCAATAAGGGCAGTGCTGGTACTGTGACCAGCACGGAAGCCATGTTGCTCTGGGCATAAAATGTTATGCTTAGCCAGATAATCAGTGATTTGAATGGCCACCACTTTCTCCAGGGCTTTGGGGGGGGGAGGATGGAGATTGGCCGGTAGTTGTTGGCCAATGACCTGTCGCCCCATTTATGAATAGGTGTGATAATGGCTGTTTTCCAAGCTGTGGGAAATTGTCCCAGGCAGAGTGACTGGTTAATCAGGCTGGTGAGTGGGGCAAGGACTTCATCTAGCACCAGCCTGAGGATGCTGGGGTCCAGTGAGTCACTGCCGGGATTGTTGCCATTGAGAGCTTTGATTAGGATGGGTCTGGCTTCCTGGGTGGAAATCTTTTGCAGGTGGAAGCTGGGGTGCTGGAGGACAGGGGAGGTTGGTTGGGGAGGGTCAAATAAATTACTAGGAGGACTGAGCTAAGGTCAGTGAAAGTGGTGTTGAACCAGTTAGCTATGGTGGCAGGCTCGGTGGAGGTAGTGCCATTTCTAGTGAGCTGGGATGGGCAGGGAGCAAGCTTTTACCATTAAGTTGCTTAATATTATCCCAGAAAGTCCGGCGCTGAGCCCCAGGAGGAGGTAAGGGAGGCCTGGTAATGGTCTGCCTTGGCTTTCCTGATGGCCCATGAGCACTTATTCTGGGCTGCATTGTAGGCTTGCCTATCAGACAGACGACCTGTTTCAGTGGCAAGGTGCCAGAGGTTATTCCGGTTTCTAAGTAATTGTAGGAGGGCTGGGCTAACCCAGGGTGCATTCTGTTTTTTGGACCGGATTTTGGTGAAGGGTGCAAAGAGATCACAGGCCATGTTGAAGGTGTGAGTGAAGAAGGCGAGGGCAGTGTCAATGTTGGTTGCATGCTGAATGGGGACCAGTTTATCTGGGTGAGAGTGCTAAGTTTTTCAGCCCACCAGGTTGGAGGCGCCTGCAGGAGGAGTGGTCTGGGCTTTGGGTTTGGGATTGGGGACTACCCAATGAAATAGGATAGGGAGTGGTCACTTAGGAGTCTGGGAGGACCTGGATGTTTTGGATATTATGAGGTCGGTTAGTTATAATAACATCCAGAAGGGTGCTGGTACCACTCTTAGGGTTAAGTCTTGTGGGCTGGGTGATGAGTTGCGCCAGATCTTGGGTGGCAAATGAGTCTCTGATTGCGGATGAGGAGGTGCTGAGCCAATTTACATTAAGGTCCCCACTAGGATTTGTTCTGCCTTATGGTGGAGGGTGGCCAGGTAGTCCGTTAAAGATACCAGGGCCGGTGCTGGTTCTTTGGGGAATGTAGGCTGTGGTGAGATAGAGGGCTCCTGAGGGTCTGGGGTGAGTTTGAGGGTAAGAGCCTGGGCCCCATTTATAAGGGCAGGGTGGGGAGTGCGTGTCCAGGTATTGTGTCCCTGGTGTAGATTGCACAGCCTCCCCTCGTTTGCCTACTCGGTCCTCCGGTATAAAGGTATAGCCTGGGAGGAGACAAATGAGTCAGGGTGGATTTGGACAGCCAGGTTTCAACCAGGGCTATGATGTCTGGTTGATGAGCCAAGGCCCAGCACTGTAGGGCATCAAATTTCTTCAGCAGGCTGCATATGTTCATGGAGGCTACTTGAAGACCAGTGGGCTGGGTGAGTGGGTGGGAGGGCAGGGCCTGGGTTGGGATGTATGTTCCCTGTTAGGAGTAGAAGGAGGAGAGTGCTCTGGTCAGAGGGAGGCAGATGAAGAGTTCGCCGGGAGCAGTAGAATGAGGAAGGGGTTTAGTTGCACAAGGGTGGGTAGGGCAGCACAGGCAGAGAAGGCCCTGAGTGATCAGAAGTGCAAGGGAGCTGGGGGAGGAAAGGTAATGTCTGGAAGGGGGGTGAGGTGGAGAGGAGCATATGGGATGTGTGGAGGAGGAGGGAGGGGGAGGAGCAGTGGTAAAGGAAGAGGGGAGGACAGGAGGGTAGGTAGGAATACTGGAGTAGTGAGGCTGAGGGTTAATAGGGGCACTAGGGTTGGTGGAAGGCAAAGGAAGGAGGAGGAGAAGAGATAGGCTGGTGAGCAGGGGATGCATATGCATAGTTGGAAAGGGTGGGAGAGCTGAAGTGAGGAAAGAATGGGGGTACTAGGATGATAGAGGGGAGACAGTAGCGAGAGGTCACCTCTGAGCCTAGTTGCTGCTATGGTGTAGTGGCAGTGCACGTGCCTGAGGTGCACAGAGTACCAGGAAAGAGCTTGCTCAGTGGCTATAGCAGCAGGGAGTTGGGTATAGTAAAGGGGAGGTCATCCCCAAAACCTTAACGGGGTACGACCAGGGGTGTTGAGGTACAAGATATTCAAGGGAGGATAATAAAGTGAAAATATAGGGGTTGGGGAAAGTTAGGGTATGATCATCCTGGCTGGATGCAAAGGCATGGGTGTTCCAAACAACAGTATAAAAATATTTCTGGTCTTCTCATTTTTATTTCAGGATGCAAAAGGTTAGGGGCATTTTTTTCTGTTTCTCTACCTTCTGTTTGTTTGGAAGCCAAAAACGGGTCAATTCTGAGGTCATGTATTTCCATCAATACTGGGGTATAAATACTGTTTATTATGTCTAGGTTTAATATAATGACTTGAAACTTGAATGGTTGTAAAGACACGATAACAATGCGGAAAGTAATAAATTATGTCAATAATAAAAATATCAATTGTCTCTTTCTACAAGAAACCCATTTTGAACAAAAAGATGTGACTCACTGCATTAATTTATTTAAGGCTATAGGTATTTATATATAACACATTCAAACAATGCAAGAGGTGTGGCCATTTTTATGAAAAAAAAATACTTAAAACCTCAAATAAAGCATTCTTACATGAACCAAGAAGGCCGCTTTGTGCTAATAAAATTTTCATTAAGGAATGCAGACTATACTTTGGTGAGTTTATTTGCTCCCGAATGAGGAGGATCTACAATTTTTTACAGATTTATTTAAGGATGGCTATATATGACATGCCATACGTGATGGGGGAGGGGGGATTTTAACTTGACTCTAACCTCTCTGGATAGGATCTACTCTGCTTTAGAATGGAAACCTAGAACTGTTAATTTAATTCGGAGCTATATGCAAGATTTAAACCTTGAAGTCCCCTTTAGATTTTCCTATCCCAAATTAAGTAAATTCTTTTTTTTATTTCCAAAATTCATAATGCTCACTCGAAGATTGATTTTTTTCTTATTTTACAATCTTTGTTACACAGGATTGCTTGAGTGGAATATGAATCTATAACCATTTTAGATCACACCCCCTCTTATCTAGAATTGCTGTCAGAAAATACTAACAGTTCAAAAACACTGTCATGGTCATTGGACAATATGCTGTGGCATGACTCTAGTTTTGTTACAACTTTGAAGGATGAAACTGGTTATTTTCTTGAATGGAATAAACCAGGTGAATTATCTTACCAAACTATTTGGTAATCTCTTAAGGTGTATATAAGGGGTTGAGTGAGTGTACAATAGCAATCGGAAAAAGAAATATAGACAAGAACTACATCACCTAGAACAAGAATTAGCAGTGGCAGAGCTAAAACAGGTTCATACAGGCTCAGAAGAGGACAAGACTAAAACAATGTGTATAAGGGAGAAGATAGAAAAATTCTGAATGTGCAAGCAGAAAGAGCAATGTACAGATCTAGAGCTAGATATCACTTTTTTTCAGACCTGGCGAGATAAATGATTGGCCTACCAGTTGAAATGCAAACAAAACCAAAACAGAACAGACATCATTAAGTCAGAAAGTGAAACTATAATCATGAACCGAAGGATATTAATGTCTTTAAAGATTATTATAATAAATTATACACTCCAGAAAGCAATCCAGATGCACAAAAGATTCAAACTGTCTTAGGAAATGTAATTTTTCTTCAGATTTGAAGATTAGATGCTGACATTTTACATAAAGATATAATCATTGTGGAAGTTCAACAAGTTATAAAAAACCTGCCAAATGGAAACTCTCCTGGACCAGACGAGTTTCCTTCTGAATTTTGCAAGAATTTATAGGAAACATTTTCACCTCTTTCGTTGAGGCTTTTTCATGGAATACAAATAGTAAATGCAGTTCCTTCTTCCTTCAATGAAGCCAACATATCTTTGTTGCTTAAAGGGACACTGTCAACCTGTTTTTCATCATATTATTTCTATATGAAACCCCACATTTTATGATTGCTTACCCTCTCTAAAATTCACTGATGTTGCTGTTTGTTTTGTCTGTCTCCTTGTTTAGAAGTGAAATGCATGGCAATGTATATTTGTAAACAACCTTGTTTTGTTTACAATCCTGGATCTGTTCTTACTTCATGCTTCCTGAGCATTAAAACATACCCACAAAGTGCAGACACTCATAAGGCAGTAGCTTCTTAAACTCCCACTGCATCATGAGGGGCTAGACTATGTTGCGGGTGTTCCCAAGTCCAGGAAATATGCATTTGGAGCTGATCAAGGAATGTAAACAAACCTGTTTTGGTGTGGTAACACCAGTATGTTGGGCAGTCTGTTTTTCACTTTTTTAAAGAAAAAAGAGTCAGAATCAAACTACCAGCAAAGCAACAATCTTTACAGATTGTTGGCAATCATAAAATGTATTTTTTAAACTAGGGACACTTTGAGCTCTAAGGGGGTTGACAGTGTCCCTTTAAAAAGGAGAAGCCTCCTGATTGATGTAAATCATACTGTCCTATATCATTATTAAATAGTGTTTACAAGATATTTGCTAAAATATTGACAAATAAGCTAGCTAAAATTTCTCCCAATTAACCCTGTATCCAGAAATATTTCCATATTCAATAAGCATTTTTGATAGATATATTAATGAGGAGTTTGGGTCAGAAAGAAACAAGAAACTATCATCTGCATATAAAGATAGTTTGTGTATCTGGTCTCCAATTGTAATACCCTTAACATTTTCACATGAACAAATTTGTATTGCCAGTGACTTTGCATTTAGATCAGACTGACTTCACTGAGGGAAGAAGAATACATCATAATATAAGAAGGACTTTCAACATTATTGAATCTGTACTGGGGGAGAATATGATGATCTTTTCTTCAGATGAAGAAACGACCTTTGATAGGATCTCTTGGCCCTATGTATTCAAGGTACTCAAGGCCTTTGGATTTGATGACAGGTTTTTAGATTGGATTAGGTTGATATATTCTATACCCAGAGCTAGAGTAAAGACAAACTTTGATATTTCTGATGTTTTGTTGGGTCTTCATATAGGCATTAGACAACAGTGCCCTCTCTCCCCTCTCCTATTTGCAATTTGTTTGGGGCCACTGGCAATACAGATTTGTTCACGTGATCACTTTAAGGGTATTACAGTTGGAGACCAGATACACAAACTATCTTTATATGCAGATGATATTTTCTTGTTTCTTTCTGACCCAAACTCCTCATTAATACATCTATCAAAAATGCATATTGAATATGGAAACTTTTCTGGATGCAGGGTAAAATTGGGAGAAGAGTGAATTGCTATTTCTGGGGGATGATCAATAGTTTTTACAAGATCAAACAATAATATCACTTACTAAACCATTAATTAAATGTCTGGGTGTACAAATAACAAAAGACCTGGTATTGATATATGGGCTAAATTTGTTGCCAGTTATAGAAAAAAATCAAAGAGGATCTAGAAAAGTGGTATTTAATTCCTTCTGTCTTACTAGGAAGATAAACATCCTAAAAATGAACATTCTCCCCTTAGTGCTCTTTCTTTTTGAGTCTATACCAATTACTCTGGGGAAGCAATTTTTTGATGATATGGAAAACACATTAGGAAATTCATTTGGAGAAACCAGCATCCTAGAACTGCTTTAAAGAAATTGTACCTTCCACAGAAGGGGATTGGATTGCCCCACCTTCTATTGGTACTATTTGGCTGCACAGTTGGAATGCGTATATTATTGGTTTAGATACACAGTACCTGAAATTTCTTGTTTTCATATTAAAGCAGCCAAAATCCCCTTTGTTGAATTCAGAAATTCCTTGGCAGTGAACTTGAATAAATCCTTTTGTTATAAGGGCATCCTAAATGCCACTAAAATCACAAACAAAGCATGACATGTGGCACAAAAATTGCAAGGTAACCCAAATAATATTTCTAAATCTACTCCAATAATTAACAATATTCATTTTAAACCTTCAATGACTGATAAAGTGTTCAAATATGGATTTCAAGACAAAGGTATATATCATACAGAGCACTTTTTTGATGAAAGACCTTCTGTTCTTTTGAGACTCTGCAATCCATATATGTAATCTCCCAGATAAGATTAGATATCAATATTTTCAAATTAAAAACTATCTGTTTAAAAAGAATAGAATGTTAGACATCCCTGCATTATTTACTTTAGAAGAAATTGTGGCTAGCTTGGACTCAGCGAAACATGTAATGGTTGTTTTTTATAAAGCCCTCAGGGATATTCACAAGACAGATTCAATAGAGCTGAAACAGTCTGGGGAGAAAGAAAGTACACAAAAAATCTCAGAAGAAAATTGGGACCAAGCTAATAGTCTCTCAGCTGTAGAAATTAAAAGCAATATATTAAAATAAATGTATATAAATACAGTACATAGGACATACCTGGACCCAGCCAGACTCAACAAATATGTCACTATAATGGACAAATGTCAGAGATGCCAAGAAGAAAAAAGCACCCTATGGCATATGTTAGTCTCATGCAGGATTATCAGAAGCTTATGGAAAAGAGTCTTATTTTTTTTAAAAAAAGTTTTAGGATAGGACTTTCTCTTAGACCCAGGAATTGCACTGTCTGGATATGGGCAAGATAGGAATACTGGCCCCCATATTCAGAGCTAGCCTGATGAGCAGCACAAAGAGATGTGCCATGCAAAAAAATGGGCCGGCCAACCCTGATGGAATATCCAAACAAAATGCCAGATTGCTACAGATTGTGCATCATGTTTGAATATCAGACCCTGGATGCATGGCACAAAGTGGGCAGCCACCATATTTGGTGCAGTGCATTCAGGATTCGGGGCTGAACACCACCAATGGGGGACTGAGCGATGCATTTGTAGATGTGCCAGTCCCCCCCAAGTGTGATGGTCATCTGAAATATGCTAATGAGCTTATTCGGCATGCATGGTGCCACCAGGCCCCATGCAAGCTAACTAAGACCTCATTAGCATAGCTGTGTTGGGCCAGCCCCCTTCCAGCCCCGAGTAAAAGGAAACATAAACAAACCCCTGGCAGCTCCTGTAGACCTGTGGCACCCTCCTCCCATCCCTGATCCATGATCGGATGTAAATATCACCCCAATCATTTGCCATAGTGTAGTTGTACCCCCTGCCCCATCCCTGATCCACAATCAAACTGGAAACCAACACCAATCCTTTTCCATAGTGTAGTGGACCCCTCCCTCCCATGCATAATCCCCAATCAAAATACAATCCCACCCTGAACCCTTTACCATAGTGTAGGGTCCTCCCTCCCATGCTCAGTCCCTGATCGAATTAGAAGTATGGCCCATCCCTTTGCCATAGTGCAGATCCTCCCCATGCCCAACCCCTAACTGAGATACAAGTATGCCCCCAACCCTTTACATAGTGTAGTGGTATCCCCCACCTATCCCCGATCCCTGATCAAAAGAAAAATGTCCACTGAACACTTTTCCATAGTGCAGTGGCCCTCCATCCCATCAGGACTGGACCTCCAACACCACTCCCCCCAACCTAACCAGAGCCAGGCTCAGCCCTCCACACACCACCATGGCCAGCCGCCAACTGAACTATCAGTTAACGTGTACTGTACAGGGTATGCACTCATTGGTTCAGCCAATGAGTGTGTACTCTATTCAGTACCCCTTTCACTGATAGTTCAGTCGGTGACTGGCTGTGGTGGTTTGCAGAGGGCTGAGCCTGTCACCGGCTCCAGTTGGGTTGGAGTGGAGAGGGATTTGGGGGTCTATTCCTGATGGAGTGGGGCCACTACACTGTGGAAAAGTGTTCGGTGGACATTTTTATTTCAATTGGGGATTGGGATGGGTGGGGGGTACCATCACACTATGGAAAATGGATTGGGGCATAATTCTAAGTCAATCAAGGATCGGGCATGGGGGGCACTGCATTATGGAAACAGGGTAGGGGTGGATGATTATTTTTCACACGGGGATCGGGCATGGGGGGACCTACATTATGGAAATGGGGTTGGGGATGATTTTTATTGCAATCAGGACTCGGGGACAAGAGGGGGATACCACTACATTATGGCACAGGGTTCAGGGATGACTTTTATTGCAATCAGGACTCTGGTATGGACAGGGGGGTACCACTAAACTACCATGGCTGGCAGGCTGCTGTACACCCAACTGCAATTCCACAGCCTGACTGTGGGTAGCTGACCAATTTAGGCATGCCTTGACCATGCCTAGCTTTGAGCGGCTCATTTCTGGGTTGCGGCAGCAGATGTGCCACACGGTTTGGCTGAATACTGCAGTGCGCAGCATATTCATGGAACTTCCCATTGTATTTGTGCCACATACATTAATTCTGCATGATGGCGCATTCGAAAATGCATGATGCATCTCTCCCATTCGAATATCGTGCATCGGCACATTTTCTGGGATGCACCATGCATCTTCGATTTGGGCCGAGATGCGCTAAGCATCTCCTTTGAAAATATGGGCCACTGATTCTAACCAAGTAATTTTGATAAATATGGGATTTTTGGTAGTAAAGGAGATAATTATTCAGCACTGGAAGGATGCACGTACACCAGAATAATCTAGTTAAAGTTAATGTTAGACTTGAGCAAAGTAGAAAGAGCTTTTTACAAATTACACAATGAACCTCTGACATTTGAAGAGGTCTGGCTTCCATTTATTTCAGCTATGGAAATAGATAGATAAAGATTAAATAAAATAGTTTTGAATAGACCAGAATAAGAGTTAGGGATGGAGGAACTTTTGGCAGTGATGAGAGCAGGATATCACAAGTTTACGCAATGACTGATTTACCCAGGGGAGTAACTATCCTTAAAAAAGGTGTATGCAAAAAAATGTAAACTATAGGCTGGGGGTCTGGGGGCCGCTGAGGTCCCCAGAAAATGTTTTGAGTTTTGCTGCATTTTGGGAGCCATCTGAAACAGAATTTACTACCCTGTTACTCCCCCCCATATCCAGTAAGTTGCATTCTAGCCCCCTCCCCAGAGTCCCTACAGTCCAGTATGTTGCCCAAACCACCCTCCCCATAACCTAGCCCTTGCTCCGGTGCATGGCCCATAGCCCTCCCCAAGCCCAGCAAGTTTCATCCTAGCTCCCCTCCTTAGAAACCTTAACCCTTCCCCAGCACTGCTGTCTCAGTCTCAACTCTCCATCTTGAGTTGTTCTGCTGTTGCTCTATCGGTACTAGCAGGTCTCTGCTCAGTGGTGGGTGCGGGTGGTGTGGCACCTGATCGATGGCTACTGGCTCAGTATGCTCAATGGGCATGCAGCAGTGGCTTGGTGGGCAGTGGCTTAATAAAGGAGGGGCAGGAGCAACATCCAGGGCATGCAGGCAGGCAGCACCTCTAATTTTTCCCACCACATCAAGCAGCTCTTGAGTCAATCTCCAGTCTTCTCCTCTTCGATGGTCCTCCTACTACCTGCACAGTAATGTGTCAGCACTCGGTGGAGTGTTGCAGGAAAATCATATCAGAGCAACTGGTTGGAGAAGCCTGGAAATGTGGATAGTAACTGTCCAATCTGCAGTGAGCTGCTTTGAGGTGGCTGCATGTCTGTGAGTTGGAGGAGAAGCTTTTCTGAGAAAGTAAGTATGAAAGAGAACCACCCCCATTATTTTGTAGTCCCAGCCAGCCAAACTGACACTGACTTTTTTTAAACTACTCAAAATAAAACAGATATCGTATAGAAAAATATCACCCACAGTGACATTTTTCTGTATGCATGCACGTTCTGGAAGTATGCATGGTTATGCCACTGCTCAGCACCCACCACCCTACTCCCCACCCCTTACTTACCTCTCCAAGACCTAATGATGTAATCCACTCATGATTGCCAAAGTCCAGTATCTCTCTCTCTCTCTGCCTTGCTCTCTCTCTATAGCACCTGACCACGAACTGACTGAACACAAGGCAATTCTGGTTGATGGCTTTTTAACACGGTTTGAACTTTTACTCATAACTTTGCCATTTTTTTAATCATTTTGTGCCCCAGATTTTCAACTCAGCCCTTGTTTTACCCCACCTCATGAACAATGCAGGTGTAATTTTTCAAATCCGCTCTGAAATACATTTTTGCAGTCGCTCTTCAAAATCACCTTTCAGACAGGATTTTAAAAAGTCCACCTGTCTTGACATTTTTCATTTCTTTATAACATTGCTATTTATACAGATTTTGACCCCAAATTTTCAACGTAGCCCTTTTGTTTCCCAACCTCATGAACATGACAGGTGCCATTTTCAAATCTCGCCCAAAATGTCTTTTTACACTTGTGCTTCAAAAATATGTTTGGGCCAGAATTTCATAGATGACACCTGTTATGATTTATTGGGTAAGCTCTTGTACTATACTTATTTTGTTGTACTACACGTAAGCTGTTTTTATACATGCCTTCTTTGTACTATGCCTGCTTTTGTATAATCCTGCTGTACCTACCAGACTGTGCCTCAAAATAGATAATTCTTGTCTGGAGCACTTACTGGGTAAAAAAAATGAAACAATAATATTCATAACATGGGGTCATTAAAAACAATGTTCAAAATTTGGGTTCAAATTCTCAAAAAAAAAATTGTGAAGAAACATTAATATTTTTCAGCATTTACTCATGACGTTGCAATTTTTTTAAATGTTGAATCCACATTTAAAAAAAGTCATTTTTGTACCCCACCTCATGAACATGGCAGGTTTAATTTTCAAATCCCCCTCCCAAACCTGTTTTTTGCAGTTTTTCTGCAAAATCTCATTTTGGGTGGCATTTCATAAATGACACCTGACATGTTTATATCCTGGGATAATAAAATACACTCTTGAAAACTTGGGTGTCACAATTTAAGAAAAAAAAACAACATTATGTGTGAAATTTATTTCCCAATCATGACAATTTCTTTATTATCTCATGTTATTAATTTGTTAATGTTAAGGCAAGGCATTTATTTTTATACAGTGCTCCATCCAAATGGCTCGCAGTACTTCACAAATCATCATACACAAGAATAATAAAAATCCTAAAACATACTGTGCTATAGAAATGTTATATAAAATCCAGCTGATATAGCACAGCAAAGGATGTGTCACATTAAAACTCCAGATTGTAAGCTTAGACAAATACAGTAGATAGATTTTTAGACCCCTTTCAAACCCCTTCATGGATGAGACATTCCTCAGTTGAGAAGAGAGTGAGTCCCACAAGTGTGGAGCAGCTACCAAGAAAGCAGATTCCCCATAAAGTTTCAAACATGCCCTAGGAATAATTTGGTACCTACACTCAGTGGAACAGAGTGGGCACGCAGAAGAACACCTGATTTTATTGCACTATCTACACCTAATAAGTACGCAGCAAACAGAAGCAAGGGAACATGGTTGTTGTTAGCCAATGCTTGTCTTTCATTTATTCCTGCTGCTTGTCTATACATGATGCCATAATCTACTGCCTGTGACTGCATAATCTTTCCACAGCAGCCAACTATGATTCATAAACAGAAGATTAGGATACAACGTCTAGACAAACAGCAAAAACAGATTAAGACTGGTTAACAAGGATCCTATTTTCTAGCAACTTTTCTTAGTAATAATAAAGAAAGATGAGATAATAAATGCAGAAAATATGAACTATAAGCAGAATTATGTACACATACTGTTCTTTTTTTTCCAAAGATGTACCAGCTCTTTCAAGGGGAACAGAAACACTGCAAAATTCCCAATTTATATTTTCTTATTTCCTGTTTTCTTTCTGTGCATAATGTAGCTCCTTTTTATGTTGGGCGTCGTCATAAGCATCTTCTGAGATAATCAAGATTTGGAGGCACGGTCTCTGTTGGGCGAATGCAGGGCATGCACCAGTAGGTGCGTCCCTCATTCCCCAATCAGCCAGCAGCAGGGGCCGACACCCTGTCTAGCTAATCAGGTGAAGACATCACAGAAAAGGTCCACTGTAATGAGAGCAAAGCTCTCATATAGCGTGACCACAACACACCTCTCCCTACGTGCAGACAACATGGCGGCAGTGACTGCTGCTGTTGCCTGTCAACCCCCTTCCTTTATTGTGTGCTGACAGGGGTGCCCAATCCCCGTCAGCATCATGTAAACCCCCCCTTTCTTTGATTGCCGAGGGGGTGCCCAATCACCCTCGGCATCACGCGCCCCCCCAACATTTTTTCTTTGCTGAAAGGGGCCCAATCCCTGTCAGCATGTATCCTCCCTGAATTTTGCCAACAGGGGAGCCCACTCCCCATCGGCATAATATGTCCCCTCCCTTTTTTTGCTTGCCGAAGGAGTGCACAATCCCCCTCGGTTCCTGCACCCCCCCTTTACTTGTTTGATGATGGGGTGCCCAATCTTCCATTGGCTAAAGCACCCACTCACCCACACACACACAGGTGGCATGCTGGGAGCCCACCCCCGCATGCCAAAGCACCTATTAAAGCAAAAATGATCCCCCGATGTCTTTTATTTTCATTTTTTTACCTATAAAGCAAAAATGATCCCTCGTAGTCTCCAACCCCCTCCCATTACCCACACCCACCCACTGCACACCCTGCCTCCCCACACCCCCACACCCCATTGTTACCTCCGGAGTCCGGCGCGATGATCTTCGGTGGACCAGGAACACGTCTACACTCTTCAAAGCCGATCGCGAACTGAGGAAATGCGGGTAAGCTGTATAATGGAATAAATAGGGGGTTTTCGACTTTAATGCATATCTCAGGCATGTTTTGGAATTTTTATACCAAATTTTCAAGATGGGGTTTTTGGGACCCCTCCTCATGAATTCTGCCACTGTCATATTGTTTACAGTATTTGGTCCCGAAAGGTGATTTTGCAGTCACTGCATGGAATCACCTTTGGGACCCATTAATGAGATGACAGTGCCACTGTTCATGAGGTAGGCTCTGAAAAAGCCTATGTTGCAAATTTGGTGGAAAAAATCCAAAAAATGGCTGTTCACAACTTTCGTCGTTACGTAGCTGCTCATGAGCTCAGCGCTTCCTGAATTTGCAATATTTTCATGCCAGATTTTCACATTGTCACTTTTGTGCCACCTCCTTAGAACAGCAGCTGTCGTTTTTCACATCCTGGCAAATGTGTTCCTGCATTTCGCGCACAGCACAGTCATTGTGGGAAATCAGTGTTTGGGCCAGATTATGAAAATGACAGTGACACTGTTCATGAGCAGAGGTCCTAAAATGTCTATGTTGAACATTTGGTGACGATACTCCATAAAATGACTGTGTTACGAGTTGGCAGATTGCACACACGCTCTTAACGTCATGCATTTGTAATATTTTCACTCTGGATTTTCACCATTGGCATTTTTCCACACCTCTTGATGAACAGTACAGCTGTCATTTCACATATCCTGCCCAAAATGTGTTTTCGCATGTCCGGCGCAAAATAACGCAGTCGCTGTTCAAAATCACTTTTTGGGACAGTTTGAGGAAATAAAAGTGACACTGTACAGGAGCAGAGGTGCTAAAATGCCTATGTTGAAAATTTGGTGCCGAACATCCCCAAAATGACTGTGTTACAATGCTTGCATTGCGCATTTCCCATGCACCCTTATAACTTCACAAATTTGCAATATTTACATGCCACATTTTCAACACTGCCATTTTGTTACACCTCCTTATGAACTGTACAGCTGTCATTTTTGACATCCTGCCCAAAATGTTTTTCCGTGCTGCACTACCAAAGCCAATGCCAGCACGACAACATTCGGCATTGACAAATGCTTGTTGTGTTTTATTTCTCCCTCATCTTTAAAAGCAGCTGTATATGTAGCACTGCACCATAACAAATACTTCAACCAATTGCATTATTTGTTAGACCCAGTGGCTTCTGACACTAATACCGCTACTGATGTGGGCTGCTACATTAATGAGGAGTGCTCAGAGCCTCAGCGTATTCAGTTTGCAGTAAAGCAGCAGCATATACAAACAGTAGCATCAGCATAAGAACCACTACTGATTGTAATGGATGATGTCATTTACTAGAGCATTTAAAATGGGGCTATGGGGGGGGCTACACACAGTTGGGGTTTTACAGACGAGGAAGACAGAAAACAGAGAGCGAGAGAGACATACAGACAGAGCAGGGAGTAAGTTACATGAGTTTCAAAGAGCACAGGGATAGATTAGAAAGAAATTAGAGGTTAAGTGAACTTGCTCAGAGTTTGACAGTGGGTAAATAGTGGTTGTGAGATTCAAACCTAGGTCTCTAAGTCCAATGCTCTGAGCTCTAATTACTAGGTCAAACTGACTCCTGAGATCATTTGCACATTGGAGTGTGTGTGGGTCTCTATGAGGCTAGTTACCATGTCACAGTGCTAACTAAAGCTTATCAAGTCTTGAAGGTTCTAGCTAGGAGCCTGTCATATTCAGACTGGCAGGTGGTGGTGAGAACAGATTAAACTATAGTTTATTTTGAAGGAAACTACATGCATTCTAAACACACTGAAAGAAACAAGTAAATGTTTTCGGTCAAAAACATTAAAAATAACATTGGATTGATAAAATAACACCAATTGATCTTACTGATTTCCAGTATGGAAAGAAACTATGTATTTCACACTCACAGTATACTTACTGCATGGGAGAAGAAGTCTTGGGGGAGCAAAAGGCTGGAAATGCTTCTTAAAGGATCAGAACCATTAGTTCCATTGAAAGCAGTATCGATGGTTACGTTATATTGGGTACACTGTTTCGATCTATGTGCACTTGCTACAATTTGTCCTTGAATTGCTGCTCCAATCAGAGTTCCTAGCACCTCCGCTGTCATTCCTGTAGAAAAATAAAGAATCATGTATTACAAAATTATTATCTGATGGTATCCAGTGTAGGAGCTGCCTGGCTTAGCTGCACCAGAGTAAGAGTCATGATCTATAAAATTAATTGTTTCCATTTCTGTTCAAACAATTTACTGGAAATAAAGGAACCACTTTAAATTAAACCAAACAGCTTTAAATGTATTTGTTGAAAAGCTTCAGTTACTTTAATTTTGAAGCAGTCAATAATTTTGAAAGTTGGAGCAGACTGACTTTGGCAAAGGGCAGGGCATGGCGACTTTGTGTCTGGGCACATACATGGAATGTCAATCCAGACTGGTGTGCAGTATGTTATGTGGAAGCTATTTGTCAAAGCTGGGGCACTGCTTGAGCACAGCAGAATTTTACCAGGGCATGTGCCCCATCAGTATGCACATGGTACCAGACTCCAAACAGTACATAATAAATAAAACAAAAAGGAGACTGTGCTAAGGCTACTGCAAAGACTGAAAACCACAATATTGGTTGTCTGATTCAAATATCTTTATTAAAAGAAAACATTAAAACAGCTGCTAACCTCCCAGCAAGGCTTTCTTTTAATAAAGATGTTTGAATCAGACAACCAAAATTGTGTTTTTTCAGTCTTTGTGGTAGCCTCAGCACAGTGCCTTTTTTGTTTTACTTTAAAGTGTTATGTCCAGTGCTCAGCTATTTTTACTGGCGACCGCCTGTTACTTTTACGGTTAGTACATAATGAATGTCCGCTAGCAGGGATTACTGCAAAAATACAGTGACTTTATTTCAGGACATCCAAACAGTTTTCAGAAATCTAACAGTCAAATAGCAACTGGGTGATGAAGACAGTGCTAACAGTGTTGATAATACTGACTAAATGTGTAAAACCGGTTGCACCAGACCTCCCCAGCAAACACCCCAGCACTTCAGCTTCTCAGTGAGGCTTTGTCAGGGGGCCAGGATTTGCTTGCCAATGTGATCTTTAAATAGCTCACCTTATACAGTACCTAATTAATTATTTAAATGTTCAGTATTTGAATGTAGCATGTAAAGGGCTAAGGAAAATGGGCAGGTTCACAGTACATAAAGTCAACACCAGCAAGGTGGATTGCCAACTGGCTTGGGGACATGAAGCATAGAAACACAGGAACAGAATCTGTCAGCAGAAAAACCCCACTTGGCCCACCCAGTTTGTACAAGTGTTCCCTGCCTAGTATTCCTCTGGCTGTAAGGTTGCTAGCTATGGCGTGGGTGCTCTCAGGTCCATGGACAGATGAGCTGTTGAAAAGGACTCACACTTCATTTACGGCAGAAAACACGAAGCCGTTGTTCTGTGTTCAAAATATATATTTTTATTGCATAGTGATAAACTGTGGAACAAAGCACCTGAGCTGGCAGAGCCCAGGAAGTACCCTGCTAGACCAACGTTTCATGCCCCCTTCTCAGGTGCTTTGTCAAGGCAAACAGCACCCTCTATCCACCATTCTTAAATACATAAAAAAGTGCTAAAACACATGAAAAATATAGTGCAAAACAACCAGCTCATTACACCATAGTGCACTCTATTATTTACACCATGTGTCCACAATGAAAAACACTAAGAATAACTATAGCGTGATTCCTCATTTGGAACTAATTTACATCCAGGACACACTGTTAATCTATTGTTAGCACAAGGACTGTTATATTATTTTGCACAGTCTAAGCTGTCAGTGATGGTGTTACTCTAAAAGCAAGATCAAATACTTACTATTATAAATTACAAAAATGTTATCAATTTAATTGCTTAAAGCATTGTTTAAAGCTTATATTGTAACGCCCCCGTCACTTAAAAGTTCATCTACTAAACATTGTTAACAGACAGTGTTCAGCAATGCGACTAACCACATTTAATAAAGTTACATCCAGCATAAAATAATGTTACTGCTGATAACAGTGTGTTGGGGGGGGTTGGAAAATTTTGTTACCACCTTTTCGGCGGATGCAAAGGCTGTTCAACAGATTATTTTTAGGAATTGGGAACTACTGAGCGTGGAGCCCAGATTGAGAGACATAGTAGTGGAGTTACCAAGAATTACTTACTGTAGAGCACATAACGTAAGAGACATGGCTGCCCATAGTGTACAACCAACGGAGAAAAGGGATAGTATTCCACCACCACCCAAAAATTGGGCTGCAAATATTGTGTCCAATGTAAATACTGTCCAGTGGTGGTCAACACAGATTGATTTTTGGGACCCGTTGTGGGGGGGAGTGTTATAAAATCCTGAGCCTTATTACGTGTGATATTGTAAATGTAATCTTTTTGATTCTCTGTAAATGTGGTGTTTTCTATGTGGGACGGATGAAAAGGAAACTGAAAGATCATGCAGGAGAGCATATGAGGGCTATAAATCAGGGCAGTGATAAATAAGCCATGTCAAGGCATATAAATGAGTCCGGTGGGGAGGGGGGGTGCACACTGTCCTTTGTTTATAGGGATTGAGAAAGTCTGTTTGGGACTTAGGGGTGGGGACATAGAGAGACTGCAAGTCAAAAGGGAGGCATATAGGATCTATGAGGTGGGGGCAGTAACTTGGCTAGGATTAAACAGATAGAACTGGCAAAATTATTGTGATATTTTAACAGTCTGTATAAAATTGTTGGTTAATAAAAAATAAACATTAATCCCATCCCCCCTCACCTACCCTTTTTGTATAGTACATTCCCTTTTCCAACCCCCCCAGATAAACTGTCATCTGCAGTAAAGCACAGCTGCGTAAGAACTTTCCGTAACAGTAGATCTTCGAGAGTATCTCTTGCAGCAGGCCCTAACACATGGGATTACAGCCGCAGTCATCATTTCCTCTGGATGACTTCTCAGCAGTCGACCCTGGGACCTCCCTCCAGTGCTACCACGTGGTGTCTACCTGGCAGGTATAAAAGGGGGAGGTCCCAGTTACTCCTCAGTTCCTTTCCATCCTGACAATCGAATGTGAAAACATATCCTAGGACTCCGATAGGAACTGAGAAGGGAAATCAAGGCAGCAACTCATGGAATGGTAAAAGACAGGAGTAAGGAACCCTTCTGAAGTAACAGCAAGGGGGAAGGAGGGTGGGGCTGCATGACCTGCTGCAAGAGATACTCTCAAAGATCTACTGTTATGGTAAGTTCTTATGCAACCATGCTACCTTTTTTGAGGCAATCTCTTGCAGCAGGTCATAACACATGGGAAGATTCCCAAGCAGTTATTATACCCAGCGGGAGGAAGAAGCGAATCATTAGGGCTTAGGACAGGAGACCTTGTAGGACGGCCCAATCAAAAACAGTCCACTTCTTAGAAGCGATGTCTAGACTGTAATGCTTGCTGAAGGTATGTACAGTAGACCACGTGGCAGCTCCGCAAAAATCCAGGGCAGAAACGCCATGGAAACACACCATAGAGGCAGCCACGTCTCTGGTAGAATGGGATTTTATAACCCCTATGAGAGGTTTTTCATATTTTGCATAGATAAACGTAATGCAGTCGGCCAACCATGTGGACAAGAACTGCTTTGAAACACTAACGCCCTGGTCTCCAGGAGCGAAAGAAATAAAAAGTTGCTCAGTTTTTTGCAACCGTGAAGTGTGGAGAAGGTAAATGCTCAACGTTCTATACACATCGAGAGTATGAAGCAGGGCTTCCCCTGGATTCGTAGGCTCCGCAAAGTACACTGGTAATAGAATGGTCTGATTTAAAGTAAATTCAGAAACAACTTTTGGTAAAAATGACCAAGTGGTGCGTAAAGACAGCCGGTCATTATGAAATTGCAGGTATGGAGGTTTGCATATTAGTGTGTGTAACTCAGACACGTCTGCCTGACGTAATGGCAACTAGCAACATAGTTTTCCAAGAAAGATAACAGAGGTTGCTGTATTCAGCGGGCTCAAATGGACTCGTAGTCAATTTTTCAAGCACAAAATTCAAATCCCACACAGGGACTGGATCCTGGATAGGGGGATGCAGTGCAGAATACCTTTTAAAAAGGTTCGAATCAAAGGTAACTGGGACAAAGGGATGTTGCCCACAGGTAAATGAAATACGGCAATAACTGAAAGGTGGACTTTCACAGAGGAATATTTCAGCCCACCCTCCGACAAGGAGAGCAAATAATGTAGGATGTGCTGAGGGGAACACTCATAAGGATCTAAGTCCAGTGTAGATGCCCAAATAGAGAAGCGTTTCCACTTCATGGAATAGGAAGACCAAGTAGATGGCTTTCTAGCAGCCCGGAGAACTTCCGCCACCTTTGGGGACATCTAGAAGCATGAGAGGACTACGTCCTCAGAAGCCAGGTGTGCAGAATGAGGGAGCGAAGGTCTGGGTATGGCAGGAAGCCTTGTACCTGGGACAGTAAAGCCTGGCAAATTGGCAGAGGTATGGGATCTGGTTCTGAGAGCTGTAGAAGTAGAGGGAACCAAATCTGTCTTGGCCAGAATGGTGCTATGAGAATCATAGACGCTCCGTCTTAGACTAGTTTGAGTAGTACTCTCTGAATGAGTGGAAAGGGTGGGAAGGCATAAAGAAATCTTCCTGTCCAGGAAAGAGATAATGCATCCTGCCACACAATTCCAGGACCTCACACAAGAGAGCAGTAAAGCGGCAGCTTTGCGTTTTGCGGAGAGGCAAATAGGTCCAACTATGGTCAGCCCCACAGGTGGAAGACATTGTATAGAACATTGGATAAGATTTCCCACCCATGGGCCTGGGCAGTGGATCTGCTCAGGGCACCCACCAGGGTGCTGGACACTCCAGGGATGTGTACTGCCAGAAGATGAATATTTCTATGGATTACCCAATACTAAACCCTCATCGCTTCTCTGCAGAGAGGGTAGGAATGGGTGCCTCCTTGCTTGTTTAAGTAGTGAACCACTGTACAACTGTCTGATTGCACTTGAATGCAGCCAGGAGGGAGGTGAGTCTTGAATGCCTGTAAGGCGTAGAGAACTGCCCTTAGCTCCAAGACATTGATGTAGAGGCAGGCCTCCACTGGCGTCCAAGATCCTTGGGCCCTGATGTGCAGGAGATGAGTACCCCACCCCCTCAAGGAGGCATCTGTAGTCAGAATGAGACTCAGGACAGGAGAATGGAATGGCATGCCTCGCACTGAGTTGTCTCTGGACTTCCACCATTGTGGTGCTTGAGGAGCCGGGGTAGACATCAGGACCGGGGCATCAAAATCATCCTCCTTCTGGTCCCATTGGACTCTGAGGGACAACTGAAGGACCCTCATATTTAACCTGCCATTGGGGACTGTTGGTATTGTGGCCTTCAGATGTCCCAGGAGGCAGAGGTAGTCTCATGCCAAGGCTAATCTGCTGGATTCTAATCTGCATACCAGTGCAATCAGGGCATCTGCTCAAGCTATGGGCAGATATGCCTTTCCCACGGAGGTGTCTAAAGCAGCTCTGATATATTTGAGGCATTGTGTAGGATCCATTTTGTACTTTGGATAGTTTACCACTATCCCCACCTGGACGAATAACTGCAGGGTTCGAGAAAGCATGCGTAACAGCTGTTGGCTGGAGGATGCTTTCAGGAGCCAGTCATCCAGGCAGAGTAAGACATATCAGCCATCCCTGCAGAGGGCCACTGTGACCACCACTAGGCATTTTGTAAATACACTTGCGGCTGAGGAAAGGCCGAAAGGGAGGACTCTGAACTGGAAATGATGACCCTGAAACATGAAACAGAGAAACCATCTGTGAGTGGGTGCATCAGGATATGGAGGAATACATCCTTCATATTCAGGGAGCACAGTCAATCTCCCACATTCAGCAAAGGGAGAAGTGTTGGAAGAGACACCATTTAGAACTTTTGGTATGTGACGTAGAGGTTGCAGCACCTCAGATCCAAAATGGGATGTAAATCCCCCATCCATTTGGGAACCAGGAAAAAGTGGGAGTAAAATCCTGCACCCATCTGAGGAAGGGGAACTGATTCGATGGCCTTTTTTGAGAGCAAAACATTGATTTCGGTCCGTAAGACCAATGCTTGGTCTGCGGGGTAGTGACAGACCCTGTGTGGTAAAGGAAGAGGCATCTCCGTGAAGTTCAGTGTGTGCCCTGTCGTGATCAACTGCAGGAGCCACTGGCCAGAGGAGATAGCTTGCCACCCTTGCAGGAGCAGGGAAAACCTGCCCCCAATGGCCATGGATAGGATCTCTAGTCCCATGACCAGAAGAAGACCTTCAGGCTGAAGGCTGGTCCTGCTGGGGTGCAGCAGGGATGTAATGGGGCTTCTGAGCATTTCTAGGACCTGGCAATTGTAATTGAGGTTTTCTCTTATTGGCAGGTTTTCTTTGAGATGTGGGATGGCCGCTGTAGGGGCGGCCCCTCGAGGAGCCCCTGAAGACCATTTTGGCTTTAGGACGATACAGGGTCCATACTGATTGAAGGGAATGACCTGAGTCTTGTAAGTCTTTCAATATGTCTTGGGTATGTGGACTGAACAGCTGAACCTCTTTAAAAGGAGCATTCAGAATGGATTGCTGTACATCCTGTGAAAATCCTGACACCCTGAACCTTCTGAGGCACACTCCTGCAGAGGATGTGTGAGCCATAGTGTCAATGGCATCATAAGTGGCCCTTAGCAGCTGGTGGCATACAGTTGCCTCAGTAGACATTTTGACCATCAGCTCCTCCTGGACAGAACCCGCTGGGAGGGACTGGACTGTCACCTGGGAGGCCTTTAGGATTTCTTCCTGACATTTCAGGAGGTGTCCCATGTAATTAAGTATATGTAGAGAGAAGGTAGCTGAGGCAAAAACCCTTGTTTCTGTAACATCCAGTTTCTTGGACTCCTTATCTGGTGGCTGAGCATTCATGTGCTGAGGCCTAGAGGACCTATCATGTGAGGCATTGATCATCACTGAGTCCACCTGAGGTGGAGACATGAAATAGGGGTGAGCCACTGGAGCCTGATGAATCCTACCAGCCTTATGAGGATTGGAGGGAATCTTGAAAGGTTGCTTCCATGCAGCCAAGATAGTCTCTTCAAAGGCGTCCACTAAAGGGTGGATGACCAGAGTGGGGCATTCTGGCACACCTAAGTACTGAGCCAATTTCTTTCTAAGAAGCATCCTACTCAGTGCCTTGGAATCCAAACATTTTCTGAAAGTGGATCATAATGTCTGAAAACGTTGGGTCATCTGGCAGAGAACAAGGGAGCTCAGGAGTAGGTGCCCCTTGAACAGAGGAGGTGGCAGAGAAGGACTGAGGGGACTCCTCATGGTCTATGCCATCCTCATCCTCCAGGTCAGCCAGATCCCAGTCCTGCAGGAAAGGGTCCTCCATGTCTACATCCTGAGTGTACACACCTGGGGAGACAGGGGAAGAGCTGTTCATCCGCTGGGCCGAAGGAGGCCGAGAGTAAGCAGAAACTAGAGCCAGACCCTCTCTAGGGGGGCACGGGGTCTGTGTTAGGTCCAGGATAGTATTCACTAGAGCCTGGACATCAACCATGGCCATCTGCCCAGTGGAAGTAGCCAAGGCAGACTGAACAGAGTGAACTGGGACCACTGACGGAATAGAGGCAAGCAGTGGAACCAAATGAGGAGCCATCGATGAGGGGTGTGTGTATGACCCCAGGATCGTCGACAAGGGCACCAGCATTAAGCCCTGTGAGGCAAGGCCAGTTGTTGATGATGGTATCATCGACGGGTCAGAAGCTCCTGCCATCAATGATAGAAACACCGATGGACTGCAAGCTATCGTCAATGACGACAGGATCGCCGACAGGCTATAAGCCAATGTCGACGACGATAGTATCATCGACAGGCCTGAAGCCATCGTCGATGGATGATGGCTAGACAGCACTGAAAGGGGAGGCAGCTTCCAAAGCTGCAGTATGACCCCCGAACCCACCGTTGACAGAGGAGCCATCGACGAGGGAAGAAAGGAGCCTACAATCATCGACAGTGTAGAGGACAATGTAAGATGGGCAACCTTCTCTATACTTACCACGAGGGAAGCAGCCTTCATTGACGAGGGAGTGGTAGAAACATGCTTTGTCTTGGATGCATGTTTCTTACCAGGACCCTGTGCCGTCAATGTGGTGGGATCACTCGTAGAGCGGTGAGACCCCGATGAGGACGCTGAAGATTCTCTAGTTGTAGAGAATTGCTGCTGCTCCCGGAGGGCAACCTTTTGCTCCATGAGAAACTCATGGAGCTGCTGAAGCCTTCAATGATTTGTGGCCCTGTTGAATCTATTACAGAAGACATACTCCCTGGAGCCGTGATCAGGACCAAGGTAACGAACACAGACTTCGTGGAGGTCTTCCTTAGCGATGCTGTGACCACAGGAACACCTTCGGAATAAGGTATTCAAAGACATTAGTATAGAAACTTAGTAGTAGTAAATTTTGGTTGGTAGAACTCTTCGCTGATAGATAAGCAGAGCTCCAAAGGAGAACTTGTTGCATACGGGTCACGCTTGAAAAGAACTGAAGAGTAGCTGGGACCTCCCCCTTTTATACCCATCAGGTAGACACCGCGTGGTAGTGCTGAGTGGAGGTCCCAGGGTCGACTGCAGAGAAGTCATCCAGAGGAAATTACACCTGCGGCTGTAATCCCATGTGTTATGATCTGCTGCAAGAGATTACCTCGAAGTAGATCATTGTTTTATGCTGGATGTAACTTTATTAAATGTGGCTATTCGCATCGCTGAACATCGTCTGTTCACAATGTTTAGTAACTGAACTTTTAAGTGATGGGGGCGTTACAAAATAAGCTTTAAACAACGCTTTAAACAATTAAATTGATAACATTTTTGAGATTTATAATTGTATGTATTTGATCTTGCTTTAAGAGTAACACCATCACTCACAGCTTAGACTGTGTATAGTAATATAACAGTCACTGTACTAACAATATATTTACAGCACGTCTCGGATGTAAATTAGTTCCAAGAACGAAATCACATTATTTAGTCATTCTTGGTTAGTGTTTTTCATCGTGGACAGATGGTGCAAATAATAGAGTGCAATATGGTATAATGAACTGGATAAAAAGTATACAGGAAGGACCATAAGGAAGGGAGAGGCTATGGGGCGGCAGTCTATGTGAGGGACGGGATCAAATGTACAAGGGACGAGGGGGAAGAAAGGAAAACAGAGGCAATCTGGCTGCAGCTCCTAGACTCAAGGGGTAAGAAACTGAGGTTTGGGTGGTATACAGGCCACTGTCCCAGTCTGAGGAGCCTGATAGGGAATTGGTAGGACATATCAGAAAGGTATGTAGAAAAGGGAAGGTGGTCGTCATGGGGGATTTCAACTTGCTGGGGGTTGACTGGAGCATTCCAGTCACCTCTAGTGCTAGGGAGCAAGTGCTCCTGAACGCAATCCAGGAGGGTCTCCTGACACAGTTGGTTAGTGTACCTACTAGGCTAAAGAACACTTTAGATCTGTTGTTGTCGAATGGGGAGGCAGTAAGGGAAATTAAGGTGGAGGACCCACTAGCTGACAGCGATCACCAAACGGTGTGATTTAATATCACGATGTGCGGGGAGCCAGACAAAGTTACTCAGGTAGTAAACTTCAGGGGGGCAGACTTTGGGAGGATGCAGGAAGTACTCAAAGGGAAACTAGAGGGCATAAGGCAGGAGATGGATGCAGAGCAGAAATGGGATATTATTAAAAGGGGGATTACAGAGGCAACAGAAGCCTGCACCAAGACACAGAGTAAGAGGAGCAGAGCAAGAAAACCATGCTGCCTGAACAGCGAGGTAGTGGAGGTGGTGAGAGCAAAATGAGAGGTGCACCAGAGGTATAGAAGGACAGGGAAGGAAGTGGACAGGGAGGAGTATGCAAGATGGTCCAGGGAGGTGACCAGAAAAGTGAGAGTAGCCAAGGCCCAGAGGGAGATGAGATTAGCACAGGGAATTAACGGAGAGGAGAAAGACTTTTTCAGATACATCAGGGAGAAAAGGAAGTGCAAGGAGACAATAGTGAGGATAAAAAGGGGTGGGAAGTGGATGGAAATGGGCGAGGAGCAGGCAGAAGCACTGAATAAATACTTTTGCTCAGTGCACATGGAAGAAAAGGGGGACCGCTACCACCATGGGCTGGGAGGATGGGGACAGGGGGAGAGGAGGCAACAAATGGAAGAATTGAGGCAAGTAGAGTCCTAGAGGGACTGAGGGTACTGAAGGTAGACAAGGCACCAGGGCAGGATGGTATCCACCCCAGGGTGCTGAGGGAGATGGCGGAGGTGTTGGGCGGAGCCACTGGCAGATCGTACAGCACCTCACTGGAGTCGGGATATGTGCCACTGGACTGGAGGATGGCACATGTAGTACCATTACACAAGAGCGGACCAAGGGATGAACCGGGTAATTATCACCTGGTAAGTCTCACCTCCATAGTGTGCAAACTCATGGAGACAATACTTAAGGAAAGACTGGTGTCATACCTGGAGGACAATGGCCTCAGGATGTAAGGCAGCATGGGTTTATTTCAGGGAAGTCTTGTCAAACCAACCTGATACAGCAGTAGGGGAACCTTCCCCCAGGCCACACTGGGCAGTAGTAAGGGAACCTCCCCCATCCAGGGAGCACCAGAGCCACCACCACTACCTCAGAGGTTGCAAAGAAAGCACAGCAGTTGGACCAGAGTGGGCTCAGGGAGGGTGAGGGTGGTGGAAGAGAGGCACACCCAGTCAGTTGTTCCACTCCACAATCCATACACCATTCTGGGGGAGCATAGATCCCCTATGGATGCACCTGCAGAGGAGACTAAGGAGGTTGAGGACAACTGTCACAAGGGAGGCCCACAGGAAGGAGGCAGAGGACACCACAGGGAAAGGAATCAGCTCCTGGTGGGGGACTCAGTTATTAGGGGGACAGAACTGGGGGGAGCAGGGAAAACTGAAGTAAGGTGCCTGCCTGGTGCCATGGCTTGGAGGGACAGGAAGTGCATCCTCAGGATCACGAGAACAGCTGCACAGAAGTCTGAGCTGAACGTCATTGTCCACATAGGGACAAATGACTTGGCTCATCATGAGATTAGAGCAGTGCAGGAGGACTCTGTAGAGTTGGGGAGGGGCCTAAGACAATTAGCACACATAGTATCCTTCTCAGAGGTGCTGCCTCTCAATGGCATGGGTGAGGCGAGGGTACTTTGCACCATGCAGTTTAATGAATGGTTGAAAAAATGATGTGGAGCACAGGGGTTTGGCTTCATTGGCCAGCCTATACTGGCAGGATGGTCTGCATCTGTCCAGGAAGGGAACAAGTCTTTTGGGCAATTGGTTTAAATGCTTCATTGGCAAGCTTTTAAACTAGTCAAGGGGGGGAGGCACTGATAAGCAGCAGGAAAATCCTAGCCTCCCCCTACAAAACAGGGTACTAAATGAGAAAAAGACCAAGGTAGAAAGGTCAGTGGGGGATGCTGCTACAGAAGGTAAAGCCATCAAAAAATGGAGAGCAATGAGTACCCCATAGTCTGGGTAACAAGCTTCCTGAATTAGTGGCCTTGATGGAGGAGAAACATCTGGATATCATGGCAGTCACAGAAACATGGTACACACAGAACCATGACTGGGACATAAACATACAGGATACACTATCTACAGGAGGGACAGGGAGGGTAAAAGAGGAAGAGGATTAGCTCTTTACATAAGGGAAGGAATCAAAGCAACAGAACAAAAGGGTAAACAGGGAGGAGAAGAAGCACTGTGGGTCAATTTGGAGACAGGCAATGGCACCACAATCCACACAGGGGTTGTATACAGACCCCCTCCAGAGGGAGGAAATGGACAAGGAAATGATAGAAAGTATACTTAGAATGGCAGAAAAAGGGGAGATATTGCTGATGGGTGATCTGAATATGCCAGATGTTAACTGGAGTGCAGTTGCAGCATCCACGTCTAAGAGTGGGGTTATTCTAGATGCCCTACATGGGGCATGCCTTAGACAACTAGTATTGGAACCCACTCGAGAGGGAGCAATCTTAGACCTGGTTCTCTCAAATGGAGGTGGAGAGAGGATCACAGATGCAGAAGTGGTAGCCATCTGGGAACTAGCGACTATCGAACAGTATGGTTCACAATAAACACAGCAATAGAGTCAAGCCATACAAAGGCAAAGTACTGGACTTTAGGAGGGCTGACTTGCTAAAATGGGTGAGTGCCTAAGGAATGCACTAGCAAATGGGCAGGAAAGAGGGTGGAAGAACAATGGGAAATAATAAAACTGCCATCACAGAGGTAACAAGCCTTTGTGAAGCAAATAAACAAAACAAAACGATGTAAGAAGCCACTATGGTTCTCAAAGGAGGTGGCAGTGAAGGTTCAAGAGAAAAGAAAGCATTCAGGAAGTACAAGGAATCACAGAAGAGCAGGACAGAGAATTGTATCAGTTAAAGCAAAGGAAGCTGGGAAGGCAGTCAGAACAGAAAAGGCCCGAACCGAGGAAAAGACAGCCAACTCAGTTAAGAAGGGGGATAAAACCTTTTATAGGTACATCAGGGAGTGAAGGAAGACCAAGGGAGGGATAGTGAGGCTTAATAAAGGGGACTGTGAAAAGGCAGAGATTAACAAATATTTTTGCTCAGTATTTACAAATGAAGAGGGGGAGGTACCTAAAACAAACAATAGAAACACTCTGGATACAGAAGTTGATACCAGCCCATTTACAGAAGAAAGGGTTCTGAAAGAACTCTTAAAACTGAAGGTGGACAAAGCAATGGGGCCTGATAGGATTCATCACAGAATTCTAAAAGAACTAAGTGTAGCACTAGTGACACAACTGAGTACCTTCTTTAGCAAATCATGGGAGGATGGGGTGGTACCTGAGGACTGGAGGAGGGCAAATGTGTTTCCCCTTCACTAAAGTGGGAGCAGGGCAGAAGCAGGAAACTACAGAACTATTAGTTTAACCTCAGTGATAGGGAAAATGATGGAATCACTTCTGAAGGAAAGAATTATCGAGTACCTAGAGGCCAGAGGGGCCCAGGACCCAAGGCAGCATGGATTCACAGCGGGAAGGTCATGCCAGAGACAGATCTAATAGATTTCTTTGACTGCGTGACCAAAGTAGTAGATCAGGGAGGGGCTGTGGACATGGCTTACCTAGACTTTAGCAAGGCATTTGACACAGTCCCACACAAAAGATTAATATACAAGTTAGCCAGCCTGGGAGTGGGTCCCAAGATGATAGCCTGGGTAAAGAATTGGCTGGAGAATAGGACACAGAGGGTAATAGTAAATGGAGTCCACTCTGAAGAAAGGGGGGTTACTAGTGGGGTACCGCAGGGTTCAGTATTAGGACCGGTCCTCTTCAATGTCTTTATAAGCGACATTGCAGAGGGACTGGAAGGAAAAGTATGACTCTTTGCAGATGACACAAAGATCTGCAACAGAGTTGATGCACAAGGTGGGGTGGAAAGGATGAGAAGGGACTTGGCAAGGTTAGAGGAATGGTCAAATGTATGGCAGCTTAGATTCAGTGCTAAGAAGTGCAAGGTAATGCACCTGTGAAACAAAAACCCAGGGGAAGAGTACACAGTGGGGGGTGAGATACTAACAACAACAAAAATGGAAAGGGAACTGGGGGTAATCATATCAGATGACCTAAAGGTGGGCAAGCAATGTGAGAGGGCAGTAAGGAGGGCTGGGGGGATACTGGATGCATAGGGAGAGGCATCACCACTAGAAAACAGGAAGTTGTTATCCCTCTGTACAGACAGCTGGTGAGACCCCATCTGGAGTACTGCGTGCAGTTCTGGAGACCCAATCTCCGTAAAGACATAGACAGGATGGAAGCTGTCCAGAGGAGGGCAACTAAAATGGTGCAGGGTCTGCACAGAAGACATATGAAGAGAGACTTAAGGAGCTTAATATGTATAGCCTCAAGGAAAGGAGGGAGAGGGGGACATGATAGAAACTTTCAAGTACCTCAAGGAATCAACAAAGTCCAAGAGGGTAGCATCTTTCAAAAAAATGAGGTGTGCAAGAACAAGGGGCACAATTTGAAGATAGAGGGGGAGCTCAGAAGTAATGTAGGAAGTATTTTTTCACAGAGAGGTTGTGGATGCATGGAACGGCCTTCAGAGGAGGTTGTGGAGTCAAAAACAGTGGGGGAATTCAAACATGCATGGGACAGACACAAGGCAATTGTAGTGGGGGGTGGCAGGAAGTAGGCTGTTGGTTAACTAGAATCTGCAGGTTATCCATTAGGTAGGGAAATGGGCAGACTGGGTGGGCCAAGCAGTCCTTATCTGCCGTCAAATTCTATGTTTCTATGTTTCTATACAATATTATGACTGGGTGACAGATGAGCTGGATAAGGGACATGCGGTGGATGTTCTTTACTTGGACTTCAGCAAGGCCTTCGATTCTGTGCCTCATGGGCAGCTTGGGGAGAAGCTAACTGGTGTCAAGGTAGGGGCAAAAATGATGAACTGGATTACAAGCTGGCTGAGTGAGAGGCTGCAACGGGTAGTGGTGAGAGGGGACATCTCAATTCCAAGGCCAGTGACGAGTGGGGTGCCACAGGGCTCTGTGTTGGGGCCAGTATTGTTTAGCCTCTTCATATCAGGCATTGCAAATGAGGTGGTGAGCAAGATAAGTCTGTTCACTGACAACACCAAAATCAGAGCAGTGGTGAATGGAGAGAAGGGATGGAAGCAGCTGCAGGGGGACCTAAACAAGCTAGAGGAGTGGTCAGAGAGGTGGCAGATGGGGTTCAATGCAAAGAAGTGTAAGGTTATGCACTTTGGGGTCAAAAACCCAAGGAGAGAATACTGGCTAGGAGGGGTTAAGCTGGGGATCACTGAGGAGGAGGAGGACCTAGGGGTTATGATAACAGGACCATGGACAACACTGCCCAGTGCAGGACAGCGGCTGCAAAAGCAAACAAAATGCTGGGGTGCATAGCGAGGGTTTTTTTGTCCAGGTGAAGAGAGGTGATCTTGCCCCTCTACAGGTCGCTGGTAAGGCCACACTTAGAGTATTGTGTGCAGTTTTGGAGGCCATATCTAAAGCATGATATCAGGCTACTGGAGGGGGTGCAGAAGAGGGCAACAAAGATGATATGTGGAATGGAAGGGACTGACTATGATAGCAGGCTGAGAGACCTGAATATGCACACCCTGGAGGATAGAAGGGACAGTGGGGACATGTTAGAGACATTCAAGTATCTGAGGGGAATCAATAAGGATGGGGCAGATGGGGTCTTTAAGTTAAGGAAGGGGAGGGTCACCAGGGGGCATGCACTAAGAATAGAGGGGGGGAGATTTAGGAAGGAAATGAGGAGACACTATTTCACAGAGAGGATGGTAGCAAAATGGAACACCCTACCAGAATGGGTGGTATCATGTAAATCTGTGAACAGTTTCAAAAGGGCATGGGACAGAGAACAGGGGAGAGTGAGGGTGGGGAGGTGGGGGGTGGTAGTAGGATGACAAATGGGAAAGAGGGGTTGGGAAGCTGCAAACTAGGGGTGCTAGCTGCACACTTGAGCAGACTTAGATAGACCGGGTGGTCTGTTTCTGCTGGCACATTCGTATGTTCGTATGTTTTGCACAAGATTTTTCACATTTTAGCACTTTTTTATGTATTTAAGAATGGTGGATGGAGAGTGCCGTTTACCTTGACAAAGCGCCCGTGAAGGGGGTATGAAACATTGGTCTAGTGGGATACCTCCTGGGCTCTGCTGGCTCAGGTGCTTTGTTCCACAGTTTATCACTATGCAATAAAAAATATAAGTTTTAAACATAGAACAGCTTTGTGTTTTCTGCCATAAGTGAAGTGTGAGTGCTGAGTCCTTTCCACAGCCCCTATTCTGCCTCTACAGACCATATCTGATCTCTAGCATCCTTCCCTCCCAGTCTCTGTTCTAATATCCCCCTATGTTTATCCCACATATGCTTGAAGCCCTCCACCATTCTATCCTCCACATGAGCTGGCAATGGGTTCCATGCATCTATCACCCTTTCAGTGAAGAAATCGTTCCTCATATCCTTTTTTTTTTTTTCACTTAGCCTTTTTGCTCCCTTGTTACCCCTCCTGCCTTACTGGCACTGGAGCAAACATGGTATTTCTGTTTCCTCCCCTTGTTCCCGGAACCCCAAATCACGGTCATGCATGCACGTGGAGATGCGCATGTGCACTGCAGCTCGAGTGATGGCCCCTTCCTCCCTCCCGGCCTAGTGCCAGGTTCCGTTCTTGGCTTGGCACTGCCACCAAGCCTCCATGATGTAGAAGCCAAGAGCCAGGGAAACCTCATGTCCCTCCCCAGAGAAGAGAGCTGCCTGGCAGCTGCTCAATCTGGCTTCTTGCCCTCCCCCCACCCCGGCTGACCCCTGGCATCCTGAGCTTGCTCCCAAACTCGGGTCGCTGGCATGGTGCGAGGTGTGGCATCCAGCACCTCAACCCTCAGCACCACCAGGCCAGCTAGTTCCTCATATCCTCGATGAACTTCCCCCCTTCCAGTTTCATTGCATGTCCCCAGTCCTGCAGCTTATCATGTTGCCTCTTGCTACCCTCTAGAGGGTGTACATGTTGAGATCCTCCTGTCTCTCCTTATAGGACTTCCTTTGCCATCCCTGCATCATTGTAATTGCCCTCCTTTGGACTGCCTGCACACTGTCTATGTTCTTTCTGGGTTATGGTCTCCAGAACGGGACACAGTCCTCCAGGTGGAGGCTTACCAGAAAGCGATACAGTGGCAGCTCCGCCTTCCTCCTCCTGCATTTGTTACCACTCCCTATGCAGCACAGCATCCTACTAGCCCTTCCTACAGCCCTTTCACACTGCATGCCACCCTGACGTTCTCTGATATAATAACTCCAAGGTCCCTTTCCTGTCTAGTGCCTGTCAATGTCTCCTCCACATCCTATACTCAGCACTGGGGTTCTTATGCCAGAGGTGTATGATGTTGCACTTTTTGGCACTGAACTCCAACTGCCGTTTCCTCAGATCCCTGTACATGTTTTCTACTCCCTCAACGTGTCTACCACATTGCAGATTTTGGTGTAATCTGCAAAAATTCATACCTTTCCTTCCACTTCTTCTGCAATGTCCCCAGTGAAAATACTGAAAAAGACTGGTCCCAGGATCAGTCTCTGTGGTATGTACCCCACTGTGTGCCATTAACCACCACCCTCTGTCTCCTATTCATTAACCAGTTTTGAACCCAAACTACCAACATGGACCCCACTCCCTAAGCTGATCAATTTCCTAACCAGCTTTCTGCACGGCACAGTGTCGAAGGCCTTTCTGAAGTCCAGATAGGCTATGTCCACTGCACTCCCCTGATCTGTTTCCCTGGTCACACAGTCTAAGAAATCAATCAGATTTGCTTGGCATGATCTTCCACCAGTGAACCCAAGCTGCCTGTGGTCCTGCAGCCCATTGGATTCTAGATGCTCAACCAGCCTCTCTTTCAGTAGGGTTTCCATTAGTTTCTCCACCACTGAAGCTAGGGTTACTAGTCTATAACTGCTAGCTTCCTCCTTGCTACCACTCTTATGTAGAGGGACCATGTCAGCCCTTTCTAAGCCCTCTGGAATCACTCCTGTCTCCACTGAGTTGTTGAAAAAGGCTATCAGCTGGGCAGCTAGCACTTTCTTGAGCTCTTTCAGTATCCTGGGGTGTATCCCTTCTGATCCCATAGCCTTATCCACCTTCAGGGCTGCGAGAATTTCAGGATTCTTTCAGAAGTAGATGTTTGAGGTTAGTAGTAGTAAAGGCCTTTATTTTTACACAGGATATAACTGTTAGGGCTAGATGCCCTGTTTACAAAATTGTCCTGTTACAGTGGCATTGCTACATGCTTCTTACGTAAGTGTAGAAGTTGATGGGCACTACTTCAAGTCAAGAGAGGAACTCAGTGGTATCCCTTAGAGACTGGTGCTGGGGCTACTGCTGTTCAACATTTTCATCAATGATATGGAAGCTGGAGTCTCCACCAGGCTGCTTAAGTTCAGCGATAGTGTTGCAGCGAAATTTAATTTCACCGGAATCAGGAATTGGGCGACGTGAAACGATCTGCAAAATTCACGCATTTTGCCAGTCTGAAATTCCACCAGCAAATTTGCAAATTTCACCAGCAAGCAGTGGAATTTCACCAAACAGTGGTGAAATTCCACCGGTCATGGGTTAAATTCTGCATTTCACGGGTGAAATGTGCAATTATGCTGGTGAAATTTGCGATTTCATCGGCGGAATTTCACATTTTGCACCCACAAAATAGTTTGCAAAATGCATGAATTTCACAAAATATTTTGTGGAATAAAATTCACACATTTCACACATCAGTGTTCAATGATGACACTACCCTGGCCAAGGTAGCGGGCTCCCTTGAGAATGGGGACAAACTTCAGGAGGGCCTGAATAAACGTGGCATCTGGTCAGACTCTTGGTATCGTAAATTCAGTGTAGACAAATGCAAGGTGCTACACTTACGAAGAAAAAACAGCAATAAAACCTACACACTTTGTGGGGCGCTTCTTGCTGAAATGGAGGAGGAAAAGGACCCAGGGACATAACAGACAAGGGGATGAAACATGGTAAGTAGTGCACCGCTGCCAAGGGCTGAAGCATGACAAGCCATATGCAGCTGCTGTCAAGCAATGTGAGAAGTCAGTAAGGAGAGCCAGGGGGATACTGGGATGCACAGGAAGGGGCACCACAAGTAGAAAAAGGGAAGTGGTTATCCTTCTGTACAGACAGTTGGTGAGACCCCATCTGGAGTACTGTGTGCAGTTTTGGAGGCCTCATCTACGCAAGGACAAAGACAGGATGGAAGCAGTCCAGAGGAGGGCAACTAAAATGGTGCAGGGTCTACATCAGAAACCATATGAAGAGAGACAGAGAGAGCTTAATATGTATACCCTTGATGAAAGGAGGGATAGGGGACATGATAGAAACATTCAAGTACCTCAAGGGACTCAACAAAGTCCAGGAGGGTAGCATCTTTCAGAAAAAGAGATGTGTAAGAACAAGGGGGCACAATTTAAAGATAGAGGGACGGCTCAGGGGGTAATGTGAAATTTTTCACGGAGAGAGAGTGGTGGATGCATGGAACCACCTTCCTGGGGAGGTTGTTGGGTCTAAAACAGTGGGGGAATTCAAACATGCATGGGACAGACATAAGGCAATTGTAGTGGGGGGTGGCAGGAAGTAGGCTGTTGGTTAACTAGAATCTGCAGCTTATCCAGGAAGTAGGGAAATGGGAAGACTGGGTGGGCCAAGTGGTTCTTATCTGCCATCAAAGTCTATGTTTCTATGTAAGAGGATTAGCAGAATACTGGGGTGCATCAGAAATGGGGAGGGTGACCAGCAAAAATAAATCCAGACACTTTACAAGGCCCTGATCAGTCCCAATATAGAGTACTGTGTGCAGTTTGCAGCTCCTCAATACAGAGAGGACATTAAGGCAGTCAAATGGGTACAAAGCAGGGCCACCAAAATAACCAGGTGTATAGAGGGCAAAAGCAATGAGGAGAAACTGGAAGGCCTTAACATGTTCACACTGGGCAAAAGTAGGCTAAAGAGAGACATGATCTCAGTCTTCTGCATAGTCCAAGGTACCTAGAAGGTACAACGAACAATGATATAACCTGTGGAACAGCCAACCACTGGAGACAGTGACCATAAAAACAGTACAGGCCTTCTCAGTAAGCCTGGACTAATTTCTGCTTACCTAGGGAACCACAGGATACCCTGGGTAGTAGAAGGGTGGGCAATCCCTATAAAACAGTACAAGCTTGCACGGTACACAGTACTTGTTCCCTGCTTATGGTAAAAGATAGGTAAACTCTTTATTGTTTATACCGGATAAGATCATTAGGTTTACGACATTCTATTTTCATAATCACTCTGAAACATGTCCTTTCATGAGACAACAAAGTGAACCAGTAGGATCTAGAGTCCCTTCCAACTTTAAATTACTATGCTACTATGTTACTGTGTTATATATCAATACCCAAAGGTTACCCCAGAAGGGATGAACTCCAAGTCTGGGTCCACTTCCACAACCAGGATGTTATTGCTATAACTAAGGCATGATTCCATATGAGCACCCTAGATGCCAAGCTTTCAGTTCTATGTTACATCACTATAGGGTTAACAGATCTCTGGGAGGAAATGGGACAAAGAGCTGTAGATCAAGCAGGGTCTCCAGTGAAATGTAGGTAAGAAAAAATGGGCAGACTGGGTGGGCCAAGTGGTCGTTATCTGCCGTCAGATTCTCTGTTTCTGTATTACTGTGACAGGGTGGAATAGGACCCTGTCCCAGTGGTTAGAGAAAGTGTTTAAAATACAAGATCTGTCCTTTCCTGTCTATTTGTCTACCCAGTTGCGCAACCATATTTTCCTGTGAGACTTCGGACTTGATCACCCCGAACAGTCTCGCAGTTCTTTGCCTCTCGCTGTCTCTCAGTTTTCTCTTGCTGTCTGTTTTTCTCCCTTGCATATCTAGAGCTCCTGACATAAAAATATGTGCAAATCATTGTATGGAAATGTAACTGATATTGGGATCCCTTGCGTTTGGAAAATATATAGCATTACTGCTGAAATGTATATAATTATAATTTGAGATGACTGCAAAAAGCTGTTGGAAGCTAGAGATTACCGAGTTCAATTTTTAAGCCTTTTGCAAAAGCTGTGCAAAAGGGGGCCTCAACTGAAGAAGCACACTGTGTTTTAGCAGCTCCTGCTTGATATTTACAAAAACAGGATGCTTGCTAAGAATGGGGGTGGAAAGGACTTATAAAAGAGCTGAGCTGCAACTGCTAAGAAGAAGAAAAAGGGACACAGAGACTGCAGGAAAACTCTGTTTTATTTTGCCTTTGTAAATAGTTATACTGAACAAGTTTATTTTTTTGTTACTGCTACTGTAAATAAATATTTTTGGTGAATTCTACAACTGCTGCTGGTTTTCCTATGTTTCCTGACCTGTGCCTTGATGACAGATGGTGTTAGAAGTGGGATTTACACCGTGCTTACCCTAAGACAGGAGTTTTTCTGCGTGGGTACTGGACCTGGTACCAGGGAAGCATAGAGAAAGATATGGATTATGCAGCAGCAAGTCCAGGAGTGGTTACCAGGAGAATGGCAGCCAAATTAGCAGAGACAGAAGTCCAGTCTGAGACTGTACAGTCAGCACAAGTTATGGAAAAAGAACAGGCAGTGACAGAACCTGAAAGCCTGGTGGACTTTTTCAAATGGTGGGCTATACAACAAAAAGAGATGAAGAAGCAGAGAGACAAAGAGATTCAACGTTTAGAAGTGCAGTGGAGAGAAGAGATGCAGTGACAGGAGCAGCAGATGAGAGAAGAGATGCAGTGACAGGAGCAACAGATGAGAGAAGAGATGCAGCGATAGGAGCAGTGATGGCAGGATGCCTTGCAAGCCATCAAAGGCAGAGGATCCGGCACAGATCCAGATGAACAACAAAATGCATTTTGGCATACCTGATAACTTTTGAAAGAGTTGTTACAGCCTGCCGATGGCTAAAGCAGCAATGGACAATCAGACTGGTACCCTACCTGACAGGGAAAGGCCAACTTGCCCATAGCAATATGGACACTGCACAGTCAGAAAACTATAATCTGGTGAAAAGCGAAATCCTGAAAAGGTATGACATCTCCAGATAGAGAGGTACAACTCAGTTGACAATCCTCGAGAAGCCTTCACCTGACTCAGAGAACTCTTGATAAAATGGATCCAATCAGAGAGCAAAACAGTACCACAGATCATCGACACATTTGCCATGGAGCAATTCGTCAACACTTGCCTACAGATATGCAGCTCTGGGAAAAGGAACACCAACCAGAGAGTGGGGAAAAGGCTGTTTCTGTGGCCAAGGAATACCAAATAGCCAGGCAGATGCCACAGCAGCATAGTAATAGCCAAGTACCAGTAAGACACTCTTTTTCCCATTTAAACTCCAAGCCTGATAAGAACTCTGGTGGAGGGAACAAATCTGTGCCCAAAGACATTATCTGCTATAACTGTAATAAGCCAGGCCATTTTGCAAGAAACTGCCATAGTAAGGAGAGTGGCACTGGAGCAGATTTGTCCTTGGCAAATTGGGGCATGTACTTAACAGATGTGAAGGTGGGGGATAAGACTGTGAAGGGGCTCATTGATTCGGGAAGCAGACAGACCCTAGTGCATGTTGAAGTGCTGGGAAAACACTGTGCAAAGGGACCAGGTACTGGTGTCATCTGTATCCACGGGGACACTCGATACTATCCCACCGCTCAAGCGACTCTAACCATTAAGGGTGTGCCGCATAAAATGAAAATGGGGGTAGTACCTAAGTTACCTGTACCTGTGATTATTGGAAATGACTTTCCAGGATTTACTGAGTTGATCAAAGAAGGAGTAAATCCTGATGTTTCAGCAGCTGTGGCAACAAGAGCTCAGGCAAAGAAAATTTCAGATGGTGGAGACACTTTTCCTTTCAAAAATTTTGATTCGGACTTGTTTAAGCACAGCTCCAAGATCCGGAAATCCAGGAAAGAAAGATGATGCCTGTGGAAACTATGGCAACAAATGACTATGGACACGAAGGGTTCAAATATGAAAATGCTGAAACTAAATTGATAACTAATTGTGATTTTATTTCAGAACAAGCTAACAATGTTTCTCTCCAGGATTATTTTGAGCAGCTGGGAGAGTGAAACTAAAAAAGGGTGGACCAATGTTTAAAAAATATAATGGGTTACTGTACAGAGTTTGGGTTAAACCTCAGACACGGGAACAGACAGAATACAGGTTACTCCCCTGTAACAGGAGTTCAAGGAGTGGTATATGTTGTTCATCCACACTGCCTGGCAAGTTCCTTGCCGCTTTAAGATGGGGTGGAAGGTCTTCAAGCTGGATCCTCCCATCCACCCGGTGGGTCATGTGGATGAACAACATATACCACTCCTATAACTCCTGTTACAGGTGAGTAACCTGTATTTCTAGGTACGTGGATATGTTGTTCAATCCACACTATCTGGCAGACTCCTAGCAGTTCTCTGGGAGGAGGGAGGCAAGGCGCGCAACCCCGATACTTACTTGGGGAATAAGGACTGGAGAACCGAGGTCCCAAAACCAGCATCCCGGCATGACTCTAGGTCAATGTGGTAATGGGAAATAAAGATGTGTGCTGACTTCCAGGTAGCAGCCCTGCAGATTTCCTGGATAGGGATGTCCCTAGAAGCAGTCACCGAAGCAGCGGTATGGCAGGTTAAATGAGCTCTTATCCCTTTGGGTGGCTCTATGCCCACCAACCTATAGCAGAGATCTATGCAGGAGGTGACCCATCTGCTAATCATCCGCTTGGCTGCAGGTCTACCAGGTGTGGCTTCAGTGTAGGTGACAAACAGCTGGTAACCCTCTCCCCGAACTTCATCCGTCTGCTCCTTGTAATAAGTGAGTGCTCTTCTAGGGTCCAAAGTATGGAGTCTATATTCGGCCTCTGAGGTGTGAGTTGGGTAGAACACCGGCAGAGTCAACACCTGATTCAGGTGAAACTCCAACACCATCTTCGGAAGAAATTTCGGGTGGGGGTGCAGGACAACCTTGTCCCTGTGGAAGACCAGATAAGGAGACTTGATGGAAAGTGCCTGGAGCTCTCCCATCCTTCTGGCTAACATGATAGCCACCAAGAAGGCGGTCTTCCACAACAGGTGGGAGATATCGCACCTGTGCATCAGTTCGAATGGCTTGCCCATGAGCTTAGCCAATACCAGCAGTAGATCCCACAGAGGTGGAGGTTCTCACACTGGAGGGGATATGTGATCTAAGCCTTTGAAAAAGCGCCCAACCACCTTCTCCTGTGCCACTGACTGCTTGCCGGCCCACGCCCAGTAAGAAGAGATGGCTGCCAAGTGCACCTTAAGGGTCGTCGACCGAAGGCCTAGCTGAAACAAGGACCACAGGTAGTCCAAAATGCTAGCCAATGGACAGGCAGAGGGGTCCAACCCCTTGTCCTGACACCAAATGGAGAATCTTTTCCATTTGAAGGCACAGCACTTTCTGGTCAACTACTTATAGGATGCCTCAACAACACTGAGGACCTTGTCGGAAAGACCCAAGGACTGGAACTCTAGCCGCTCAGGAACCAGGCAGTCAGGTGCAGGGATTGAAGGTCTGGATGGAGAACCTTCCCCTTGTTGACTGAGATCAGGTCCGGGTGGGCTGGGAGCTGCCACAGGAGTCTGGAGTTGAGGCTGAGGAGATCTGGGTGCCAGAACTGGCAAGGCCAATCTGGGGCTACCAGAATTGCCTGTGTCTTGTCTCTCTTCACCTTGAGAAGCACCTTGAGGATCAAGGGAAATGGAGGGAAGGCACGGGTTCCATGGCCTCGAGAAGGCATTCCCCTGCAGCAAGCGCTGCTGAGGGGGGCAGGCATGAAACAGCCTCAGCTTTGCGTTCTCTCTGAGGGGTGCCCCAATAGGAGAACAGGTCTTGAACTTTCTCCGGCAGGAGAAACCACTCGTGAGATGCAGCACCTATCCGGCTGAGGGCACTGGCCAGACTGTTCAAGGCTTCTGCCACATGGATGGCTAGGAGATCAGCCTCCAGGCTGATCACGAGAGACCAAATGTGGACAGCTTCCTTGCACAGAGGCAAGGAGTGCGTTCCACCCTGATGGTTGAGATAGTACATGGTCGTGGTGTCGTCCATCTGGACCTGAACCACCTGACCCCGTGCAAACGGAGCAAAGACAGTGAGGGCTAGTCAAACCGCTTGAAGCTCCAGCAAGTTGATGTGGCATTGAGATTCCTAAGGGGACCAGAGGCTGTCGGCCCAGAGCTCCCCCAGATGGGCACCCCAACCCATCAAAGAGGCGTCAGTCATAAGAATGACTGTCGGCTTGGGGTGGACAAATGGGATATCCTCCTGCAGATGAGCTGGGATGAGCCACCACTGCAGGCTATCCCACATCTGGGTCACGGTTACTGGCTGGTACAAAGGACCGGAGCTCTGTGACCACTGGTGAGCCAGGCCCCATTGCAGGGGACGCATATGCCAGCAGGCCCAATGGACCACGCTGGTGCAAGCTGCCATGAGACCCAGAAGGCACAGGGAGTCCCAGGCAGGGCGCAATTGCCCAACCAGAAATGATTGGGCAAAGGAGGAAAGGACCTCAGCCCTGTCTGCCAGGAACCGGGCTCTGGCTTGAAGAGAGTCGAGCTCTGCCGCGATGAACTGAATCACCTGTGATGGTACGAGTTCCGATTTGGCCTCGTTGATCAGGAGACCAATTTGAGAGCAGATCTGGAGGTCCAGATCTCTAGACTGCTCTACCTCCAACCTGGAGAGGGCTGCTATCAGCCAGTTGTCCAGGTAAGGGTACACCCAGACCCCTCGGTACCACAGGAGTGCTGTCACCACTGTCATGCATTTGGTGAAGACCCTGGGAGTTGGAGAAAGGCTGAAGGGCATGGTCTGGAACTCATAAAGGGATCCCTCTGCTCTGAAGTGGAGGAATTGTCAATGTGACAGACGGATTGGGACGTGAAAGAATGCATCCTGGAGATCCAGAGAACAAAACCACATGCCTAGTTCCAAGAATGGTATGATCTGAGCCAGAGTGACCATCTATGATGGTGCGCAGCCTTAGGAACTTGTTCAGGTCGTGCAGATCGAGAATGGGGCGCCAGTCCCCATCCGTTTTGGGACCAGGAAGTACTTGGACACAAACCCTGGTTTGGAGGAGGATCCGCTACCTTGCTGATCACCTCCTTTTGGAGGAGCAGAACTATGTCAGCTCAATGTGCCGAGAGAGAGGCTGTGGAACCGGTAGCCCCCCGAGGGGCGATGGCTCGATAGGGAGGGGTCCGCTCAAATTCCAGAGGCAGACCCCTGACGACCACTTCCAGCACCCAACGGTCCATGGTGATAGTGGACCAGGCAGAAAGGAAGTGGCGGAGCCTTCCCCCCATGGGGGGACCCAGGAGAGGAGTGACGAGGTTGGTGGCGGCACCCCTCAACCTGTCATTGGGCAGGCTTGGAGGAAGGGCCAGCTGAGGGGCCGCCTGGACCTTTCCATCCAGGCTTCCTGTTGGAGGAAGCAGCAGGCTTGGCCTTGGGATGCTAAGCGTGAGCCTGCTGGCCCTGTTGCTGGTGCTGCTGGGCCGGACATGCCGTAGGGGCGGAAGGGTGAAAGGGCTTATGCTGTTGCTGGCAGCCTTTGTCCTTCCGGGCAGATGTGACCGAGTCCAAAGTGGCACTGGACTTCTCGATCCTCTGGAGATGGCTCTCCACCCCAGGCCTGAACAAGTTGGTGCCCAAGAAGGGAACATCTGCCAGCTTGTGCTGGGTATCCACCGTGAAGGTGGAGATCCACAGCCAAGCTCTGCGGTGCATGGCTACTATGGCCGTTACTGACTGGGCACAAGAGTCTCCAATGTTGAAGGCAGTTTGGAGCTGTTGCTTGGCCACCGCCCTTCCCTGATCCCGCACCTGCTTGACCGTCATTTGAAGGTCAGCCAGGAGATGAGGAAGCACCTCATCCAGGGAACCCATAAGGGCATGTGAAAAGTGAGCAATCAGTAAAGCTGAGCTAGCCTGTCGAAGGCCTAGGGAGGAGACAGTGTAAACTTTGTGTCTGAAGTAGTCCAGTTTTTTGGACTCCTTGTCCAGGGGCTTTTCTACGTCCCTAGCGTTTCTGGAGTGCCGGAAGATGCTATCGGTTACCAGCCCTTCAGCTGAGGGATGCTCCAAAAAACCACAGAGGGAACCGGTGGGGACTGCATACTTGCAAGCCATCCTGGCCAAAGGCACAGGACAGGATGCAGGCTGCTGCCACAACTCCAGGGCTGGACCAACAATGGCCTCGGCCACCAGAAAGGCCTCCATGGGGGAATCCCCTCTGTCCAAAATCTCCATGAGGAGATATCTGGCCCGTTTCTGCATGGGTTTGAGCTGCATCCCAGTGGACTCTGAGATGAGTCAAAGAATTCCCAGGAACAAGGATGGGCTCTCGTCCACCAACAGATCCCCAGAGGATTCCAGGTCAAGGGGCCTGGAATACAGGGAAGCGTCATTGGACTCTGAGGAGTCTGTGAACAGCTGCCGAGTACCTAAGCCACCCTCCACTCGCCGAGGCCTATTGGGGGTAAGGGTGACTGACAACCTGTGGGGCAAGCCCTGACCTGACCGACAATCCTTGGTCAGGGCTCCAGTCTTCAGTTGTGGGGGCGGTGGTTCCACCACAATGGGTGGAGCAGCCGGTTTCGGCCGAGCAATTGGTGCCAGAGTCAGCTCCTCGACTAAGGAGCTGGTGGCGAGATGTAGCTTCAGCCATTCAGGCGACAGCCACTTAATAGCTGGTGAAGGCGATGGAGTCAGCTTGCTACCGGCTAATAAAAGTTGCTGCCACATCGTGTCCTCATAGCGCCGATGCAACTTGCGCCGGAGCCTATCCTCCGAAGAGGATGATGAGGACGTGCAGCAACGCCGCTCTCCATGATGCCGGGACCAAGACTGCTGATGTCGGCGGGACCTACCCGACACGAAGGAGGACTGAGACCGAGACCATCGGGGTCACCGATGGTGGGTCGAAGAGGGGGAGGAGGAAATCCGCTCATCCCCCAGTTCAGGGTCCTTGACCGGGGACTTTGGCACGGGAGGCCGAGGCAAGTCCTCAGTAACCACTGGGGGTACCGGTGAAGAAGGGTTATCGGCTTCTCCAGTTGACAACCCGTCTAACGGGTCGAGAAAAATCTTGACCGCATCGACGGGAGTCTTGGCCGGCTGACCTGACGGAAACACCATGAAGCCAGCGGCCTTAGCCGCAACCTCGACCCAAGTCGAATGCAGACGCTCCAGGGAACAAGATCTCTCCCGCTCCCACGAACGTCGATGGTGGGACTTACCTTTCGGTTCCTTTTTCTTTGACCTACTCATGTGAGTCCCTGAGGGCCATTCTCCCTTGGTGGAGAGGAGCTGACAAAGCTCCTTAAAAGAAGCAGTGTAGGAGGAGCCCAAGGAGAGTGGGATAAACGCCGATGCAAGGAAGTAGAGTAGGGGCCATTTCTACCTCTCGGTGATTAACTGCTCCAGCTGCTCCGCGGAGCCTACAGCCGTGGACACCGCCCAACAGACCTCCTTCGACTTCACCGGCGGAAATCTTTCTTGGGGTGTCCCAGTTGTAGTTGGGCAGTGCGGTCTTCCAGAACCGAAGCCGTAAAAGTCTTGCAGAGATTGCAGGCCTGCAGATCATGGGCAAGCCTCAGACAGTAAACGCACTTGGCGTGCGGGTCAATCTGAGACATCTTCTGTCCGCAAGGGCACCGACAGAAGCCGGGAGTAGATTTTGAATCCATCACAGCCGTGAGGGAAGTAGAAGACTTAAGTCTTGTAAATTTTAAAACAATTTTTGGAAAAAATCGAAGGATTAGGATCCAGGCCTAAAGACGCAAGAGTGCTAAGGAGGGAACCTAAGCTTCCAAGTGATAAAGAAGATCTGACATCATGGGGCGAGCAGGCAGGAAGCCGAGTGAGTGGACCATGTGAGAAGACAGCTGGGGGGGGGCTGAGAGAAAAGACACTTGCGGTTGCGAGTTCTTTCACACCCACCTCATTGCTCGACAAGAGACAGGAATAAAAGTATATTTTCTTATGTTTTAATAAGTCGGAATGAGGAGTGAGTAGTTTACTACAATGCTGAATGAAGAGTGTTACACATTTGGAGACGAAATGTGATGAGCAGCTGTTTGAGATCAGAGCAGAGTACGACTGACAAATGGCTGCTTTGAAAAAGGCATATTGACATTGTGAAGGAACAGTTTAAGTAGTGCATATCTTCGGAGGCGGGCTGTTATTTAATTACTAGATTTGTGCTTGTAAGTGTACTTCGTAGGACACTGAAAGTGAGATTTGAATTTCTTTTTTCCTTTTGCAGTTCCCGAAAAACAAGTTATCCAAGTAAGCAAGAGCCAGTTTTGGTGCCACAGGTAAGCAGTTGTCATCGAGATTACAATCAAACTTTTATGTCAAGCACTTTATGTTTTATATTAAGTCTGTAGGAGACTGATTACCATGTGCTGGATTTATTTAAATGGGCTTGTGGGGTGACAAGTATACTTTGCTGGGTATGTGATGCTAGATAAAAAATAATGGTGGTCATTAAAATTCCATCTAAAATGAAAATTCTATTGTGCACATTGATTTCTCTTTTAAGTGCTGAATCCTGGTTGCCAGCACTTGTTTTTAGCCATGCATTAGACACTTCTAATGCATGGTTAATGACCAGTCAAGACTCAGGATTATACGTGCCCATTTTATAACGTGTGATAACTGCACTTCCAGGTGCTGAAGCCTTCAACGTAAACATCTCATGCCTCACAATGCACCTTGGCATGCATTTATCATATAACCCCCACCCTGTTGTGTCTTGCTTGCTTCTAACAGGGACATCTTGCAGAATACTGCAGGAACACAATGTGATACAATGGCTAGTACTCCAATTTGCCGTAGAGAAAGTCTGACATTATCACCAAGTGCGTCATCCTGGTGGGTGACACAATACTGGCTGCGAAAATCCGGCACAGGATGCTCTACCCAGTGCGGTTAGAAGTTTCGTTGCAGTCGGGAGTCAAGCACTATGACACAGTCGAGCAAGCAGCCACTGACTTGACCACTCAGCTCCTGGATCTGTTTGGGAAAGGTGGATGAGTTATTCCAGGACATCTAAGCCACTCATCCAGGATTTAGGTCACTGCAAGTATTTGGGGACCTTTCACTAGCTAATATAGGGAAAGTTTCCAATTGTGGAAAGGGCTATGACATGCCTTTCTACTGCCATAGGGGATGATAATTAACAAGCAAGGTTTCAAGGGGCATGATTGTTGGGGTGACTTTACCTTTTATTTATTGAAAGCCCTGCATTATCTAGGTTTTTCTTCGGGTTCTGGATATAAGGAACTGATATCCGATATGCGCTGGCAGGGGCGCCCTCTACTGACTCATGAACGAATGTCAGTGCCATTTCAAGTGTGGTATCAAGAGACTGAGCATTATTTATTTATTTATTTATTTATTTTTTATTTAAGTGAGAGCTTGAAGAATAATTGTGAGTGTTCTGCATAACAATTGCTCTCTACTTGGGTTATAGTGAACCCCCATTGCCTCATTTTAATTGTTTACTATTTTGTTCATTCCACTGGTAGCCTGACAAATACTAACTTTCGGTTAGCCTGTTGGAAATACAACGTTGAAAGTTCTTGGTTTGTTATATTTAGGGAATATCGGAGGATAAATCCTCCCATCTGGGACTTCCGGTTCCGTCACGGCTCAGGGCAGAAGCTAGAGAGAGAGCTCCGACAACGACCTGCTATAAAACCCTCAGATTATAATGAATTGAGCATTAAAAGTGAACAAAATGTCAGGAGGGGGTATACAAAAGGACAAAAATTCCAGATCTCAGTCGCATCAACCTAAAGGAGATAAGGAGTTTGCAGGAAATCGCAGTGTCTCCCCCGCCCGCATGGCAACACAGAGCCGAGAGGCTGAGACCAATACAGCATACAGTATGACACAGATGAAGAAATGGATAGACTCTCCAGGCGCCGATTTGATCTGATCCTCAAAGAGTTGAAAGAAATGACAGCCGAGAACAACGCTGAATTCGGTAACCTAACTCAAAAATTAATCCAGGTAGAGCGCCGGGTACAGGAGACCGAAGACCAAGTTTCACAAGTGGAGGATGGCCTGCTGCATCTGGGAAGAATGGTGCAGACTCTCTATTAACTCACAATGGATCTAGAAGAAAAATGTGTCGACTTAGAAAGCCGAGCCCGTCGTGATAACTTGAGGGTATATAGCTTAAAGGAGAGAGCCGAAATCAGAGCAATGATAGATTTTATGGTGGATTTGCTTAAAGATGTGCTGGACCTTCCTCCCATGTATGAAATGTGGATTGAGATAGCACACAGGGCCTTAATGCTAAAACCAAAGGAAGCAACAGCCACCCACGTTCCATCACTATAAAATTTAGCAGCTACCACACTAAAGAAGACATCATAAGGCAGGCCTGGCAGAAAAAAGAAATTAAATTTTTGGACTCTCGGATGTTTTTCTACCAAGATTATCCTACAGTGATCCAATGCTAGAGGTTTATGTATGGACCCCTGATAAAAGCTCTAAAAGAACAACACATCAAGATCCAGACGCTGTATCCCGCTCACCTCAGGATCTACTGGGCTGAAGGCCCAGAAATATATGACTCACCTCAAGATGCCAGAGTAGCTATGTTGAAGCGGCGCCTATCCACACCAGAACTTCGCCCACAAGCACAGCAGAGATGGAGAGAGCCAAGCAACAGATGGCAGTTAAGCACACCAAGGAAGGCCAGAAGATCCCCTTACCAAGGTACATCTCGCTCTGCGTCCCTGCTACATGATCTTATAAAGAAGTTACCAGGAGTAGAGGAAAGCAACCTTACGGATTTGCGAGAGGACTGAGCAGCCCGTAAGTAATGGCCTTGCGGTTATAATTTACAACGATCCCCGGTGTCCCTGCGTGTCTTCTGATGTTGGATGTGCCATATGGCCCTCTATTTAAGGAGAAACACCCCCCGAGACATTGGAACTTTCTTTGGTGGGGCGGGGGGATGCGGCATAGTCACCCCCACAAGCTTCATTACCCCATTGTTGCATCCTGCAGCTATTTGACAGTTCTCCCTCATGCTGTCCACGGGACATGCAGTTTTCTTCTTATTACAGAAAGAAGGACTAGAACACTGCATAAAAATGGAATATGGTAATTATGGAATGGGTTGAACCTATGGATTGAAGGCATTTGATATAAGGGGATAAATGTCAGTTTATGTTGGGGGGTGACTGAACCTTGTCCTTTACAAAAGGTGAGAGTAATATTAGAGGGGGAGAGAATGGGTATTGAGAGGATCGATGGGACACGCTCTGCTGGGCACAGAAACACTGAGTTTCTCTCTGCATTGATTCGGAATGCATTGATTAAGAATGCAGAGCACGACAGGGGTACTGTACTACTGAAGCGGGGACCGATTGGGGGAGGAGAGATACACATTAAGACAATTGAGGCTGCAAAAAGCAAGGGCTTCCAGGAATAATGGTGACTGGGGGAGGCAATGTCCTCTCCTCTGTGGAACTATCTTCCACATGGGAGTCCAGATATACAAGTACAGCAGGTCGGAGGAGTGATATAGGGTGAAAATTAATTCCGATAGTTTTACAGTGAGTTCTCAGGATTGCCCCGGTCCGTTGATATTTTTGTATTGAGCTCTACAGTACTCGTGTGAACTCGAGAAGGGGGTCCCTCTAGAGAGGGAATTGTTCCCCCCCTTATGCCCGATCCCGTATAAGGAAGGGAAAAGAGGCCTATAGTGTCTAGGTCTCCTACCTTGGAAGCCAAAGTGGGAAGGTGGTGATGTTCCCACCTGCCTTCAAAACTATGTTTGGTTATAGATTATTTATTGTTAATGCAAATACAGTTCAACAGTTTATAGTTATACTACAAATTGCTGCTGCCTGCCTTATTGCCATCGCTACCTCTATTAAAGGGCCACTCTCTTTAAAATGTGGGATAGGAGATGGAGGGAAAAAGAAAAAGAAGGCCAATACATTAAACAAAAATGGCTAACATAAGTACCAATTTTCTTTCCTTTAATGTTAATGGGCTAACGAACCCTGTTAAAAGAAGTAAAATCATCTCCTATATTAAAAAAAGAAAGGCAAACTTCTGTATGCTTCAGAAGATGCACCTTTCACCACAAGAGCATGAGAAATTAAATAAATTTGGATTTGCGAAGGTGGTTTCATCCTCCTATAGAGGGGGCCGCCATAGGGGTGTGGTGGTCCTGGTGATGGGGAAGGTTGCTTTTGAAGTTAGGAATACCCTGGTAGATGCAGAAGGTTGTCTTGCAGCCTTGAAGGGTATCTATAATGGAGAATTTATCACAATCACCTCGTTTTATGCTCCCCCTAGTTCAGACTATAGTTTTCACAGGAGAATGTATATGAGACTTATAGAGTGGGCGGAGGGGTCATTGATCATGTAAGGGGATTTGAACCTCACATTGAATGACCATCTTGACTCCACTTCTAGAGTTAAGAGGTCAGATAGGAGAGTGGCCCTAAAGGTTAGTAAGTTAATATCTGAGGTAGGCTACATAGATGAGTGGAGAGCTCACCATGACCAAAAAAGGGACTATACTTTTTTCTCCTCGGCACACAAGGTACACTCTAGAATAGATTACTTCTTCGTCCCCAAGAAAACTGTTTTTCAAATACAAAATATAGAAATAGGGGAAATTTACCTTTCTGATCATGCCCTTCTGTGGATGCAGTTGCATCTGGGACAAAGTAAGAAAAAGACCTTGTGGCATCTTAACTTATCCCTTATTCAGGGAAAGGAAGACCAGGAACAAGTCCGAGAAATTATTAAAGAAGCACTTGACACAAATGACACCTCAGAGGTCTCCCCATCCATTCTTTGGGACACAATAAAAGCAGTGGTACGGGGAAAATTGATAGCAAAGGCCACCAGACATAAAAGGGACAGAAAGACTCAAAGGGCAAATCTAGAAACGCGGATAAGGGAACTGGAGCAGTCCTTAAAAGATAAATATGATGCAACTAAAGAGAAAGATGTTCAGGTACAACGGTGTGCTCTAAACGCCTTACTAGACTACAAGATAGAACAAAATATGTTATATATAAAGCAGAAATATTATGAGGGGGGCCCCAGGGCCTCAAGGCTACTAGCCAGTAAATTAAGGCAACGAAAGGCCAATGCTACTATCAGTAGGATTATGCACCCACTTACTAGGCAACAGCAGGTAAATACAGTAGATATGGCGAATGCCTTCACAGACTACTATAGGGAGCTCTATACAACGGGCCCTGCACTGGAGACAGATAAACTAGAACAATTTTTAGAGAAGCTCCATCTGCATCAAATGAGGAAAGATGAGGCTAGCTCTCTAACTGCACCGATAAGGGATTCTGAAATCATAGCTGAGATAGCTAGAATTAAAACAGGAAAGTGTCCCGGAAAGGATGGGTACCGAGCCAAATTTTATAAGCTCTTTAGGAATCAGGTCACTCCTGTCTTAAACAGAGTTTATAATTCACTAATGACTGAGGGTGGCATAGACCCCCCCGTCATGGAATTATGGAGTGATCGCGATGTTTCCTAAGCCCGCCAGGGACCCACTACTATGTGCCTCGTATAGGCCAATCTCCATCTTAAATACTGACTATAAGATCATGGCTGGGATCTTGACCAGGTGACTTCAAGATATCATCCCCCCGGCTTATCCATGCTGACCAAACGGGCTTTGTCCCGGGCAGACAGGCGCAGGACGGCATCCGCCGAGCTGTAAATATCCTTGAGCATGTGAAGGTGATGGGGGAGGCAGCACTGGTCATGAGCTTAGATGCAGAAAAAGCTTCTGACAAAGTGTTATGGCCTTTCCTACAGGCGTCCCTGGTGGGCTTTGGCTTCCCGCAAGGTTTCTGCAACCTAATAGCTAGACTTTATGCTGCACCTCAGGGTTGTGTAAGGTTGAATGGTCATATGGGGGGTCATTTAAGTTAGAGAGGGGAACGAGACAGGGTTGCCCCCTGTCTCCCCTCCTCTTCACCATTTTCATGGAACCGTTAGCACAGGCAATCCGCCTGAACCCAGCCATACGGGGAATGGAGATGGGGGGCATGAACATAAATTGGGCCTTTACGTCGATGATGTCTTATCGTTTCTGGGGGACCCCGACATCTCGCTTCCAGAGGTTTTCAAACAGACTCAACAATTTACTGAAATATCTGGATACTCCCTAAATACAGAGGTTTTGACTTGTTCTTATCAAGCACTTCCAGATATTCAGAGGAGATTTCTGATGAAGTGGGGGTTAGATAAAATAAAATATTTAGTGTATTTTTGGGAATGAACCCATCAACCCTTTTTCAGGACAATTACCCCAGCTTAATACATGAGATAACACAAGATTATAGGAGATGGGCTCTTTTACCCTTGCCTATGCACTCATGAGTTCAATCGACCAAAATGAATATACTCCCCCGCCTCCTGTATTTATTCCAGAGCGTACCTTGTATCGTCCCACAAAAAACCCTCTTATGTTGGCAAAGGCAAATGATGGCATTTGTATGGGGTGCAGATAGACCACGGGTTGCTAGGACTGTACTACACTTGTCAAAAGGAACAGGTGGTTTAGCAGTCCCATACCTTCCAGGATATTGGACGGCTGCGCAGATGAAAATTGCGTTGATGTGGCAGCACCCCCACTATGCCTCACACTGGAAGTCGATGGAACTACAACAAATACATGAGCCTCGGTTTGCTGGCCAAGGCACCTAGCTTCACCTGAGCTCTTTCCTTCTAAGACTGCTTGAAAGGCAGAGTAGAGAAACTTACCAGAGCAAGGGAGAAGGATTAAGACTTAGTTTGGCTAAGCAGATTTACTGTGTGGTGGTGTTTTTATTTTTTACTCACAGGGATTGCTACTGTTTGTTGCTAACATTTCATTGCTTTATTTTTTCTCTGATTCAAATTGTTGTTGCTGGTATACCTTCTTCTGCATTATTACAAGGTGTGCCTACAGGTGTGTGCTAACAGATTACTGCTGTAATCTTCTGATTCAAATTGTCTTTTGCAAGGTATATCTTCTGTTACTGCTTTATTTTCTCTGAGCAAAGTGTTTCTTACAGGGTATATCTTCTTGAAATTACTGTATTACAGGTGGAGCTTACATTTTTGTGACTTTTTATCATTGGGCTAAGCAAAATTACTGTTTGACACTGTGTTTTATTTTATTCTTGTTTGTTGAAAAGGTTTGTTGTCTCAGAGGTGTTTCAGTCTCCTTCTCACATTGAAGGAGCTAATTGCTTTTCCTCCCACAGCTCTTCCAAAGGATTAGGTGTGTATGTGGGGTGGAGCTGGCAAACTGTCAGTAATTTCCAACAGAAAGAAGGGTTAAAAAGTCAGGTTAGTTGATATCTTGGAGGTAGAAGACTTGGTTTGCTGGCTAAGGCACCTAGCTTCACCTGAGCTCTTTCCTTCTAAGACTGCTTGAAAGGCAGAGTAGAGAAACTTACCAGAGCAAGGGAGAAGGATTAAGACTTAGTTTGGCTAAGCAGATTTACTGTGTGGTGGTGTTTTTTTTTTACTCACAGGGATTGCTACTGTTTGTTGCTAACATTTCATTGCTTTATTTTTTCTCTGATTCAAATTGTTGTTGCTGGTATACCTTCTTCTGCATTATTACAAGGTGTGCCTACAGGTGTTGCTAACAGATTACTGCTGTAATCTTCTGATTCAAATTGTCTTTGCAAGGTATATCTTCTGTTACTGCTTTATTTTCTCTGGAGCAAAGTGTTTTACAGGGTATATCTTCTCTGAAATTATTACAGGTGGTGCTTTACAGGTTTTACAGTTTTATCTAACATTAGGATAAGCTTTCAGGGTTACTGCATTTGTTGTTGACTGATTGTTTCTGCTCTTACCTCCTTGTTCTTTCGTCCGTGGTTCTTCTTTTAGGCAGGGAAGGCCCAGCCACCCACCCCATCCCCAACCACCCCACGCCACACTCCTTTTATAGGGTACCACAGTTGTGACATTTCCTGTGGCAGAGCAGGAAGGGGCGGATCAGTGGGGCCTCCACAAGGTGATCTCATTTACAGGGCATCTAGTAATTTAACTTGTTATAACAAGTTAAACAAAGCACAATTAAACCATTACTTGCATTTTTTTCCTTCTAATTACTCTGACTAGGTTACAAACCCAGCAACTTATTTGGAATGGATTTCATTAACTGCAGGTACTGTGGAACAATTTTCAGAAGGACAGTCTTACAGGATTTAGGACACTGTCCTACATGCTGGGCCTTTGGAGATCTTAGGTCTCAGCTCCAGGCAGCATGGGCAGAGATTGCACGCCTCAAATTTCATATTGAAGAGGAAATACATAATCAGAACCACCCGTCATTTCCCCAGCATCCAACAGAAAAACCTCGACCGCAGAGGGTAGTTGGTCCAGGAGGTTGGCAGGTGGTTAGGAGGAGCAAATCAGGTGCCCCATCACTCTCTGCTCTCCAACACATTACCTCCAAAACCATATAAACACTACAAACAGGTATCTGCCTCTATCTCTGAAATCAAATAAAGAGGCAGAAGACACTGCAGAGCAGGACACTGCAGCACAGAAGCTAGCACAACAATACTCACCCAAATCAGGAACCAAAACTAAAAAGCACAAAGGAAATCCAAAAACTTCTGATCATAGGAGACTCCATGATTCGGGGAGTTGATACCCATCTCCAGCTAGGGTGATGGTCAGATGTCTCCCAGGTACATCAGCATGGAGAGACACTGACCGCGATTGCTAAAATTGTTCACAAAGCAGGAGAAAACATTGATGTCCTAGTACACATAGGACTATCGATCTCGCCAGCCGTCAGTTGTGGAGACCAAGGAACACCTGACTAGGCTGGGTGACAAACTATCATCTATTTCTGTCTGGCATCTCCTCTCTGAGATCCTGCCAGTCTGGGAGAAGGAAGCAGATGGACGGAAGGTCAGAGAAGGGAGATAGGGGAGCTAAACACGTGGCTCAAGGACTGGTGCCAGGAAAAGGACACAGATTTGTAGGAACTGGCAACAGTTCTGGGAGCGAAAGTTCTTTAAATTTGATGGACTGCATCTGACTAAAGAGGGAGTCAGTGCATTGGGGCAGAAGTTTGACGCCTTTGCAGAATATTTAAACTAGCAATGGGGAGAGGGTGCAGCACCTATACGCCGAATGGAAGAACACCCTCCCTCAGCTAGTGGTCAAACAGGAATTCAGTGTGTTTGCTGCTCATTTGCATCACCAGGTAAGAAAAAGGTTTGTCTCCCCATACGATGCACAGGGGTAATGCCAAACTTCACCCAACAACTAACACACCAAAATCTGGCCAATGGAAAATCATGTACACAAATGCTCACAGCCTGGGGAATAAGATCCCAGACCTGCAGGCAATAATGTCAGAGGCTAAACTGGACATAGTAGCAATTAGTGAGACGTGGTTTACCAGTAACCACACTTGGGAGACTTCAGTACCTGGCTATGTATTGTTCAGAAGAGACCGAGGTGCAAAAAGGGGGGGAGGGGTGGCCCTGTATGTTAATGAAAATATCAAAGCTACAGAAATTCAGAATACACATAAGGAGCCAGAAGAACTGTGGGTCACCCTGGAAACAGAAAATGGGACAGCTATAAGAACTGGGGTTGTCTACAGGCCCCCAGACCAGAGGGAGGACATAGACACATTACTGTTAGAAGATATACAAAACATGACAGCTAAAGGGGAGGTTCTGATAATGGGAGACTTCAACATGCCAGATACAGATTGGTCAATACCAGCAGGAACATCTGCCAGAACTAGACTCATAGTGGATTCCCTGCAGGGGGAGGGCCTCAAACAACTGGTACAGCAACCCACAAGAGACAGGGCTATCCTAGATCTAGTACTGACTAACAAAGAAGGATCACAGATCTCCAGGTAGAAGGTCACCTGGGGCCAGTGACCATCACATGGTATGGTTCAATCTTCTACTACATCTAAATCATCCCATTCCAAAGCAAAAATATGGGACTTCAGAGGAGCTGACTTTGATAAGATGGCCAACAGAGTTAAGCTAGCCCTGGCAAAAGAAACACAGGTGAGGAGGTACAGCAAAGTGGGCAAGCATTATGATACAATACTTGAAGCAACATCCCATTGTGTTAGACAGAAAAGGAAGTGCAAAGAAGAAGGAAACCACTTGGTTCTCAAATACAGTAGCAGAAAAGGTCAGGAGCCAAAAGGCTGGCCTTCAGAAAATATATAAGGAACACAGTGGATGAAGATAGAGGCATACCAAACTGCCCTAAGGGAAGCAGGTAAGGCAGTAAGGCAGGCAAAGTCCCAAACTGAGGAAACACTAGCATGAACAGTAAAAGAAGGTGACAAGACTTTCTATAGATACATTAGTGAAAGGAGAAAGTCCAGAGGGGTATTGCTAAGCTTAATGGAGAAAAGGGAGCATGTGAGGAGGAGGACCTGTAAAGGCATCTATCCTAAATAGATACTTTTGCTCAGTATTTACTGAAGAGAAGGTAGGGCAGGGCCAACAGCTCAGCATCATGGACACAGGGGGAGAGGTGAGCACTACTCCCTTCACAAAAGAAAGGGTCCTACAAGAGCTTGCTAAGCTCAGGGTGGATAAGGCAATGGGACCTGATGGCATACATCCCAGGGTACTTAAGGAGCTAAAGGAGGAACTAGCAGAGCCGTTAGCAGAATTGTTTAGTGAGTCTCTGAGCACAGGAGAGGTCCCAGAAGACTGGAGAAGGGCTCATGTGATCCCACTCCACAAGAGTGGTAGCAGGGAGGAGAGGCGGGAACTAGACCGTCAGTCTCAGTAGTGGGCAAGATTATGGAGGCACTCCTTAAGAAAAGGATAGTGCAACACCTGGAATCCATAGGGCACAGGATCCAAGACAGCATGGGTTTACAAAGGAAGGTCCTGTCAAACTAATCTCATAGATTTCTTTGACTGGGTAACCAGAGTGGTGGACCAAGGGGAGCAGTTGATGTCGCCTACCTTGACTTCAGCAAAGCTTTTGACACTGTTCCACATAGAAGATTGATAAATAAGCTAGGTAGGCTCGGTGGCTGTGGTTGGTCAACTGGGTGGCAAACTGGTTGACTGGCAGAAAACAGAGAGTGGTGGTAAATGGTATACAGTCAGAAGAGATGCAAGTCACAAGTGGGGCACTCAGGATCAGTCCTGGGCCAGTCCTATTCAACATCTTCATTAGTGACCCCGAGATGGACTAGAGGGTAAGGCTTGTCTGTTTGCAGATGACACCAAGATCTGCAACAGAGTAGATGATCCAGATGGGGTGGGCAGAATGAGAAGAGATCTGGATAAACTAGCAGAATGGTCAGAAGATGGCAACTGGGATTTAATGCAAAGAAGTGCAAAATCATGCAATATAGGGAAGAGAAACCCTGAAGCCACTTATAGGCTGGGAGGGAGTTGCTAGCAGTCACAAAGGAAGAAAGAGACTTGGGCATCATCATCACTGATGACCTAAAATCATCCAAGCAGACCTCTAAAGCAGTAGGTAAGGCTAGGGGGTGTTAGGTAATAGTAGAGTATCAAGTCGTGAAGAGGGAGGAATAATCCTCTGTACAAGACATTGGTTAGGCCCCCATCTGGAGTACTGCGCAGTATTGGAGGCCACACCTTCACAAGGACATTAACCAAATTGAGGCAGTCCAGAAGGGCAACCAAAATGGTGCAGGGACTGCATCAGAAGACATATGAGGACAGATTAACGGAGCTCAATATGTATACCCTTGAGCAAAGGAGGAGAGAGGTGATATGATCGAGACATTTAAACACCTTAAGGGCATAAACAAGGTGAAAGAGTCTAACATGTTTAAATATAAGAAAAATAGCAGGACAAGAGGACACAGCATGAGATTAGAGGGAGGCCGATTAAGGGGAATGAGGAAATTCTTTTTCACAGAAAGGGTGGTAGATGCATGGAATGGCTTACCACAAGAAGTGGTGGCTATGAATACAGTGCAGGGCTTCAAACAGGCATGGGATAGGCATAAGGGAGCAATACAAATGACTATGAATAGATAGGTCACTGACAGAGCAAAGGCCAATGGCACATTTATAAGGTAGAAAAAGAAATGGGCAGACTGGATGGGCCTTGCGGTCCTTATCTGCCGTCAACTTCTATGTTTCTATGTTTCTATGTTTCTATGTTTCCTCTGCAAGCAATACTTTTTAACCATTGCCTGTAGCAGTTAACTATGGGAAACTCTCAATAGGGGTCTTGGCGACTCTGGAGGGATGGAAAAGTGGTACTAACAATGGGGGAACAGCACAACACATGTGGTAATACAGGTGGTGGGCCCGGGAAGAACAATTCACTCCAGCATCCCAGGACCAATGGTTTAGAAATCAAGCATATAAAGGATTCCACTCACCATGGCAGGTACTACAGGGAGGGGCTCCTGTTTCCTTTGAGGCAGTTGTAGACCAGTTTGATTTGAAACCAAAGGATAGATTTAAATATTACCAGATTAGTAACCGGATTCATGCCAATTTAAATAACCTAAAGGTGCTGAGGAATCAACATCTGCCCCCCCCTTCCCCGCCATTTGAAAAAATATGGTCCTCCCCTCTGGTAAAGGAGCGATTACCATGCTATATAACAATTTAATAGCGGATCAGAGCCACAACACACTCAACATTAAAGCAGCAGCTCTACGAAAAAAAAATTGCGCTTTTTTGACAGTTTATTCCCTGTGCCCTGCTAATCATATACCTGGTACTCTTTCTTGATGGCAATGTACTATCGCCGAGTAATTTGATCAGTTATTCTCTGCTTTTGTTTACATTTCTGCCACTAAGCATGTTGCACTGGAACCCCCTCTGCTGCCAACTGCACATGTTTATGACTTGCAGGGACATCGGGAATGATCAGCAGAGGGTTCCTCTGCTGTTGTCAAAAGATGTGATGCGACCTGAAGAAAAAGCGCAGCTGAAATTAGTCAGCCGCCATATTTGTTGTAGCGCTACAACGCTTCAAATAAATTGCAAATATCTAAAAAACTAAAGGCGAGTGGAAAAAATATTTACAGGTATGGAAACTGGAACTTTGGCCGCATGCTTACAGCCGAAAAACAGAATTTTGATAGGTCACTTCCTGATTTCGTAGTACTGTTGCTTTAAAACAAGGTGGGAGGAAGAGATTGGAGAAAAAACAGAGGAAGCTTTATGGGAAAAAAGCTGGGGGCTATTATGGAATACTACCTCATCCCCAACATGGAGGGAGTTTGTATGGAAAGCTAGGAGTCGGTACTTCTTGGTCCCTAAAACCCCGGCTAAATTCAAGAGGAATAGTAGTTCTAGCTGTTGGAGCGGATGTGGGGAGACTCCAGCAGGACATCTCCACATATTATGGCAATGCCCCGAAATACATGTTTACTGGGAAGAAATTATCAGGCATTTAAAAGCTATCTTAGGAGGGGTGGACGAACTGGGTCCAGTACATATGATATTGGGAATTGAAATGGAGCTTTTAAAAGGTAAAGAGGTTAAATACCTCTGGCGTACACTCCGTGCAGCTGCATTAAAGGTGATTACAAAACACTGGTTACAGACAACTACACCAACAGTAAAAGAATGGATTAAAATAGTTACGGCAATTCAGGAGATGGAGAGACTAATTTATGCAATCCAACACCGACAGGCTCAGTTTATTAACAGGTGGACCAGATGGGAGATATATGCTACAAGCATAGAAGTAGAATAAAATTAACAGGCTTTTCATTATGAGAGGAGGAACACAACATAGGGAATGGGACAAAGATGAACAACAGGGGATAAAAATCAGACTTAAGTCAGATTGAACCCATTACTATCAACGGAAGATGAAATGGATGAGAGATAAAGCAAGGAATTAACTAATAAAATATAAGGTTAGAATCAGAGATATCCTAGAAATTAAGAAGTCTGAGTGTATTAACTAGCTAGGAATGGAATGGAACGAGTGGTAGAAAAGGGAATGTTATCAACAGGAATAAGTAATGCATAGTACGGAGGCTTTGGCAAAGGATGGTAGCTATAGAGTTTAAAAGGTAAGGTTTTAAGTGTTTAATTTTTAAGATTTAGTGGTTATCTTTTTCTTAAGTCAAAGAAACTGATGTTTTGAGGTGATACAACTTGAAATTGTCATAATGTAAAGTAGACTAAAAGTTTTATTTATACCTTTTTAAAGCTGGATGTTCATACAATGAGATGTAAAATATGCTATACTCTAAGTATGTTGGAAAATAAAATAAAGTTTAAAAAAAAAATCCTCCCATCTGATTTTTAGGGGGAAGTGTGACTCCACAATCATCAAGGGGGAGCAATAGGAATTTACCCCTCAGTCCAGCAGAGTGTACCTCTTGGTGATTGGGGGAAGCCCAGACTCAGTCTATCTCTCTATTTACAGTGTTGTGTACCCCAGTGAACCAGTCATCTAGAAGTTCATTTGACATTGTGGGTAGAATGTCCAAGTGCCTTTCAGCGTGCATTATTGACTATAGCGGGGGCTGCTCCTAATAGGACATGACGGCCAGAGCATTTAGGGGTTGGCAATCAGCCCGTGTTTCAGTTAAGTTGGATTGTTTGGGGGGGTTCAGGGTACAGGGAAATAGTAATAGGAGGGGTTATGGGATGGGAGGTTAGATATGAGGGGGGAGTTTGGGAGGAGGGGCGATATTGAAGGTATCTGCTATTTCTCCAGGACATATAGGCAGAACAGTCTTTTTTTTCTGATATAACAGGGTTAAAATAATGGGGAACTGGAATGTAATTTCCTGGAATATTAAAGGTGGGAAATACAACTCCAAGAAGTACACTACTCTAAGGGATCTCAACAGATACCATCCACATATTGTTATGATACAGAAGACTCACATCAGTGCTGACCAACTGGTGAGACTTCGTAAGCTTTGGGTTGGTCAGGTATATGGGGCAGGCAATAGTACATGTCGGGGAGGGGGCTATTCTAATTCATAGAAGTGTTCCTTTCAAGGAAATTAAAATCTGGTGTGATCCTGAAGGGTGATATGTGTTGGTGCATGGGAACCTGGCAAGGGTGGAGGTACTCTTAGGCTCCATATATGGACCAAATGTTGATACTCCAACATTTTTCCCACCTCTCTCAATTATTATTGCCTCAGTTCCCAACGTACCTTGCCTCTTAGGTGGGGGCTGGACTCTAGTCTATGCGAATGACATAGACAGATCATATCATAGACGAGTAGGCCTTTCCCCTGCACAAAGAGCCCTCCAGAAATTGATGAAGGACTCTGGGCTTAACAATTCATGGAGGCTTCGCTACCCACAGGTGAAAGATTTCACCTTTTAGTCCCCACCTCAAGGGGTGTACTCACAGATTGACTATTTTCTCCTCAGCTCGACCACATTAAAGGGAGTGGATTATGCTGGGATTTATCCCGGAGTGCTTTCAGATCATTCCCCAGTATGGCTTTGAGTATGGTTCACACCCTACTAGCGGGTGTCCTGCTTGTGGTCCCTTAACACCCAATTGTTGTCTGAGAAGAAAATAGTGGACTATATAAGAGCCTTTATGAAGAATCATGGGATACTAATCACCTTTCTATTCAGGCAATAGATGTGCTATGGGTTCTCTTAAGGCTACATGGAGGGGGGAATTGATAAGACTTGCCACCACTAGGAAACATAAATTGACTAAAGAGGTAGAAGAGTGGCTAGATCATATTAGGTTCTTAGAGACTCATCTCAATAAATCTTCAGATGACAAGGCTTGGGCGGAACTTCAGTCTCTGAAGGCCAAGTATGCTGCACACAGCATGAATCTTACTCTTTGTGCATCTTCCAGGTGGTAAGCAACATATATTGGGCAGGGAGAAAAAGCGGGTAAAATCCTAGCAAACAGACTTAAACAACAAAGGGAGGCCAGATGGGTATCTGCGCTAAGGGATAAGGCAACTGGGAAGCTGACCTCCGACCCCATTGACACTGCCAAGATTTTTAGTGACTATTACCAAAGTTTATATTCTGCTCCCAATATTGACCCTGATTATAATAAAAATTTGAGGAATTCCTGCTAGATGTAGAGCTACTGAGGCTTAGTGCATCCCAACAGAACTTACTAATAGGAGGAATTACACTCCAAGAGGTATCGGAGGCAATTGACCATTTGCCCACTGACAAGGCCCCAGGCCCCAATGGTCTCCCCCACCCCCCATTCTATAAATGCTTCAGGGATGATCTGACTCCACATTTAGGGACCTTATTTAATTATATGTATTCGGCCCCTATTAAGGAGTCTGCATTGTTTGAAGCCAGGATTGTGGTGTTACCCAAGCACAGGAGAGATCCTACAAGCCCTGACAATTATAGACCAATTTCCCTACTGAATATAGAGATTAAGTTGCTAGGTAGTATACTGGCATCTTGACTAAGGAAGGTCTGGGACAATCTAATAGGGCTGAAGCAGGTGGGATTTGTCATGGGGAGACATTCTAGCAACTAATTCAGAAAGATTTTCCATCTGATGTCTCTGTCTGGGGGGGGCCAGCTCTGACAAGGTGCTGGTCTCCCTAGATGTGGAAAAGGCATTGGACAGGGTTAGCTGGACCTTCCTGTTTGACCTGTTGCCTAGATACAGTTTGCCTCCAGAATACATTCAGTGGATTGCATGTTTTGTACTCCATTCCATCTGCAAGGGTAATATGCAATGAGGTTATTTCCAACAACTTTGGGTTGACCAGAGGCACCACATAGGGTTGTCCCCTATCCCCCATGTTATTTAATTTATATATTGAGCCTTTGGCTAGGAAAATTAAAACAGCCGAGGTGGTCAAAGGGATAAATTTGGGCTCAGTCAGCTACAAACTATCTATGTTTGCTGATGATATTCTACTGCACCTTTCCTCCTGGCAAAGTTCTTTACAGGGGGTCCTGAGAATAATTGGGGAGTTCAGTGTCTTTTCCAGCTACAAATTAAACCATCATAAAACTACAGTTCTAGCTCTGACCCCCTCTTGTACGAAGGCAGATATAGAGGACCTAGAATTACGGTGGGCTTCTAACTCAATTACTTTCCTAGGAATTGAACTCACACAGGATGTAGGCAAATTGAGATTCTTTAATCTGGATTCTGTGGTTGTACAGATGCAACAAGATTTAAAGAGGTGGCAATGCTTGCCATTATCTCTTTGGGGGAGAGTCAATATTCTGAAGATGGTCATTTTTCCGAGGCTGATGTACCCCCTATCCATGTTGAATCTGGCTCTCCCCTTGGCATGGTTCAAAAAGTTTTATTCTATCTGGTCGGCATCTTTATGGCAAGATAAAAGGCCCAGAAGGGCTATAACTAAGCTGGCCAGAAGAAAGGAGCAAGGGGAGCTTAACATCCCTCACCTTTTCCTTTATTATTTGGCCTTTCATGGGAGTAAATATCTGTGGTGGTTGGCCCCCTGGGAAAATGACCCACCAAACTTAATTTGGCTCAGGGTGGAAAGACAGTTGGCCAACACACAAAATCTATCCTTAGCCTCCTTACTTTATACCTCTCTTAGTAAGAGACCCCAAAGTTGGAAACACACTCTGCTGGCATGGGTGATGCATGCTTATACTCAACTATGTACCTGTTTCAGTCTAGACAATAAACATGACCCAAGCCAGCCTCTATTTAACAATTTGAATCTGTTGCTCGGCAATAAGGTCATCACTCAAGCTTCCTGGAAAGACCTAAAAGCTGCTGCTCTAGCCGATTTAGTCAAAGAAAACTAATTTCTTTCTAACAAGGAGTTTAGGCATTTTCTTCATCTCCCAGATCCCCCTTTTTTCAAATATTGGCAGATTAAACAATGTGTCTGCGCAGCTTTGGGTCCAACCCCATGGTCCTCAAACGCTTCTTTAGTATTTATGGATCTGTTTAAAGCGGCTACCCAAGATAGACCCATAGCCCAACTATATAACAGATGACTGCTCAGGCTGGTGCAAGCCACTCGCCAATTGCTTATTAGTGGCAACATGCAGCTGACCTGTCACATGATTCTTCAACTTGGGAATCTATCTGGAACAACATTTATAGATACATCAAACAAGATAGATTACAATTGATCAGGTTCAGTGTTTTACATAATCTATATTACACACCACTTAAATTACATTATATGGGAAAGAAGCAAGACTCAGTCTGTCTGAGATGCCAACGGAAGCCAGGCTCTTTGAGTCATTTGGTTTGGACTTGCCCCATAATTCAGGGTTTTTGGCAACAAATAAAGAATTTTTTAAATCCATTATTTGGAGGGACCAATGACTTTACTCTTGAAGTATGTGTACATGGCAACCTCTCAGCAATTACCTCACTATCGCACAAATACTATATGGCCATTACTTCTGCTGTTGCACTACTCCTTATTATGAGATATTGGATTAAAGATATTGTACCTCCACTCAGAGAGTGGATACAGGAACTTCATGTAGCTCTCAATGCAGAAAGGGCCATTGCTATTCAGTTTCACACGCTACAAACTTTCAACAGGAGATGGGAGCAGTTCATACAGTTTTTAGCTGGGAGGTGAAGGGATAATCACATAGGCCATTATTCCAACTCTCTTACTTTTGGAAGTCTGACTACTGGAGGATATTCAAGCAAGGCTATATCGATTATTCTGCAAGAGGGGACTTAATTTGAGGTGCATGTTGCCCTGCTGTTCTGCTGAGTTAGGTAAGAGGAATGGGGGGAGGTGGACAGTTGGGGAAGGAATATATTAACCACCTGACATCGCATGGAAAAATGTACAGTGGGAGGAGGGATTGAGGGAGGGGGGGAAGGAGGTCGATCTTATGTTTGGAAACTTGGACCTGTTGTTCCTTTTGTTATAATGTGGTGTATATTGTATGTACCCTGTATTTGAAAATCTTAATAAAGCTTAATAAATTGCAAAGAAAATAAAAAAATAATGGGGAAGGGGGGACAAGAACACTCCTCCCTGGAATGTTTTTCATTGGCTTTTACATAGATACATAGATACTGACAACAGATAAGGGTCTTTGGCCCACCTAGTCTGCCCAATTGTGCATGTAATTTTTTCTCTTCAGACTTCTCTTGAACTGGGTTGTCCCCTTCCCTCAACTGCTAGGATCCCCCGATGCCTATCCCATGTATTCTTGAATCCTGTAATCATTTTAGTCCTCACCACCTCCTCTGGCAAGGCGGTCCATTTGCCCACCACCCTTTCTATGAAGAAATACTTCCTCACATTACCTCTGAACTTTTCTCCCTCCACTTTCCTCCCATGACCCCTAATCCTGGAACATCTCTTCCTCTGAAAAATAGTGTTTTCATGCACCTTGTTTCTCACTGTGAGGTACTTGTACCGTATGTCTCTATCATATCCTCCTTCTAGCTCCTCTCCTCCAGGGAGTACATATTCATGCCATTCAGCCTGTCCTTGAAGGACTTGTAATGCAAACCCTGTACCATCTTGGTTGCCCTCCTCTGAACTGACTCCACCCTGTCTATATCCCTATGTAGGAAAGGCCTCCAGAACTGGACACGGTACTCCAGGTGCGGCCTCACTAATGTCTTGTACAGTGGAATTATGATCTCCCTTCTCCTGCTGGAGATGCCCCTGCCTATGCATCCCAGCATCCAATTTGCTTTACTCACCGCCTTGTCGCACTGACTCCCAACTTTTAGATCACCAGAGATGATAGCCCCTTGGTCTCTTTCCTGCTTGGAGCATGCTATATCCCCCCCCCCCAGCTGATATGTTGTTCCAGGGTTTTTGTGCCCCATGTGCATTATTCTGCACTTTCTTGCGTTAAATCTCAATTGCCACATCCTTGACCACTCCTCAAACTTCTGGAGGTCTTTCCTCATTTTATCCACTCCCTCTGGCATGTCCACTCTGTTAAATAGTTTTGTGTCATCAGCAAACAGGGGAAATTCTCCCTTCTATGTTATCTGTAATGTCACTGATAAAGATGTTGAACAGGACTGGACTCAGTACTGATCCCTGTGGCACTCCACTGGTCACCCTTCCCTCTGTGGAGTGACAGCCATTTACCACCACCCTCTGTGTCCTGCCATCCAGCCAATTCCCCACCTACTGCACTACTGTCCTACCCACACCCATATTGCCTAGCTTGTTTAACATCCTCCCATGGGGCATAGTGTCAAAGGCCTTACTGAAGTCCAGATAGGCCACATTCACTGCCCCTCCGATCCACCTCCCTTGTCACCCAGGCAAAAAATTCAGTGAGGTTACTCTGGCATGACCTCCCCTCAGTAAAACCATGCTGCCTTGGGTCCTGTAGACCATTGACCACACGGTGTTCCACTAATCTCTCTTTCAGTAGTGCTTTCATAATCTTCCCCACTACTGAGGTGAGGCTGACCAGTCTGTAGTTACCCTGCCTCCTCTTTGTTCCCGCTCTTGTATAAGGGGACTACATCAGCTGTTCTCCAGTCTTTGGGCACCTCACCTGTTTCCAGTGATTGGCTAAGCAGGGTCACCAAAGGTTCAGCCACCACTTCTCTGAGCTCGTTCAGCACCCTGAGGTGCACCCTATCCAGGCCCATAGCTTTACTGATTCTTATTCCTTCCAGTTCCTTTAGGACCCTTTCCTATGGAAAGGGACTTGAATCCATTTCTGTGCCCTTCCCCCCTTTGTACTCCCTTCTGGCCCGCTACCCACCCCTTCTACTGTAAAGACTAAGCTGAAATATCTGTTCAGTATGTCTGCAATACTACTGTCGTCCTCAACACTACTCTCGCCCTCACCCTTTAACCTCACTATCCCTCCCTTTGCCTTCCTTTTTTCACTTACGAACCTGTAAAAGGTTTTGTCCCCTCTAACCACTGTTTTTGCAATATGCGCCTCTGTCTAAGCTTTGGCTTCCCTTACTGCCCTCCCTGCTTCCCTTTGCTTCTCCTGGTACCTCTCCCTATCCCCCTTCTGCCTGTGCCTTTTTGTATTGCTTGAACGCAATCCTTTTGGCTTTTACTTTCTCTGCTACCTCCTTGGAATACCATAAGGGTTTCCTTTTCCTTTTCCCCTTGCTAACCTGCTTAATGCATAATTGTGTTGCCTTTGCTATCCCCATTTTAAATACTGCCCACTGTTCCTCTACCCCTAATTCCTTCCTCATTCCAGATTGTGCTTCTTCCTAGCATTTCCCCATTCTCCCAAAATCTACCCTCCTAAAGTTTAGGATACATGTTTTAGTGTGGCGGGGATCTGCCCATTTAGTTATTTCAAACCACAGTGTCCAGTGGTCACTGTTTCCCAGGTGCTCCCCCACTGTGACCCCGTCACACTGTTCCCGTTTGTGAGCACCAGGTCCAGTATTGCCTCCTGCCGAGTTGGTTCCATGACCAATTGTTTAAGGAAGGCTCCCTGAAGGGAGTCCAGGGTAAATCTGCTCCTGGCTGATGCTGCTGTCTGACATGATGCTGTATGGCCCATACCATGGCTCAAGCACTAAGAGGTTTGTCACATCCTCATGGTAGCTTTTCTCAGGAGTAGTGTCTCCAAACTGTGTGCATGGTGGGGGGGGGGGTCTGATAACATGGCAAACAAAAAGTCATGCTTGAGCCAGGGCATGTGCATAGCCAGGAAATTCGTACTGTCTTAGTCTGTAATATTTGTGAGAGAACTCTTCTTAATACTCACAAAGTTCCTTGAATAGCTTTCTTGTTTTAGTTTGTAAGATGCCAGTTGTAGCATTGTTGGATGTGCCTGAAAATTATTTTTAATTAGTCATAAGGCTCCAAAGATTTCTGTCTCTGTTTCATGTCTTTACTTTATAATATGTTGCTTTCCATGCATAGACAGTTTGATTGTTAGGGATGGACAGTTCTTTGATCAGTGCTGCCTTTGTTCATTTTTATGGCTCTGGGCGGAGCCTACAGCCTTCTTGCTGTCTATAGCTGGAAAAATGGAGGAACGTGGAACACTTTTTTTTTGACATTTCAATGTATCCTTCTACATCTATAAATCATTATGCCAAAGAAATAAAATACTCCCTTCTTTCTGGTTAGAATGTTGAAGACAGCACTAAAGCTGCTTATTAGGTGGCCATTAGGAAACTGAAACAGCTTGTTAAATATTGGTTACCTATTAAACTGGAGATTTTTTTACACCCTTCGAAATGCAACAACTTGCACATTTAAATATTTAGCATTTAAACATGTTCTTGCTACAAACTTCAGCTGGGCAAGTATTGTTTTTCAAGAAAGAGTCATACCTCATAAAGGTCACCTTTTCTCAGGAACAAATGTACAAAGATTTACATTGTTTTTTTAACCTCCTAAGACGCTATCTGATAAGCACTGGCTCAGACATATGCCGGGTCTTGTGTGAACTATCTGAGCTACAGTAATTATATAGCAATCAGTAGGCATTTTTTACTATGCTTTCTGGGGAAGAATATATATATTTTGAGCTACAGCAAACACACACACACACACATATGCACACACACACACATATACACACTCTCCTCATGGCCACAACATTCAAAATAAATACTGCAATCTAATATATTATAAAACAATAAAGAAACTGGTTGTATCAGTGAACACAGTGAAGTAAGGAGCTACTGTGCTGCCTACAACTAATATTAGATTTTAAAAGCAGCCAACCATTACCTGTTATATCTGAGGCATTTTTCTTTTCCCTTTGTTTAATTAGAAGATTGTTTACCTGATGTTAGTAGGTGTGATGTGTGGAACAACTCATAGCCTGACAGCTGGCATATCTCACTGTACTGCCTCACACTATATCATCAGCATTGTGACCTCAATGACTGTGACATCACTGCTACTTAGAAACAGCAAGTGAGTCACTGCCAGGTCGTTTACCAGTGATGTCACTGTCAGTGAGATCACAATGCTGATGATGCAGTGTGGGGCAGTAGAAAAAGCTATATCAGCTGCCAGGCTAAGAGCTGTTCCACACATCCAGCAAATTATTATCACATAGAATACTTTCTGATGAACAAAAGGAAAAAGAAAAATACTTCAAAAATAAAAAATTACAACTGACTACTACTTAAAATTTGTATTATTTTCCTGTCTGCCTGTTTTGGCTCTACTAGCTCTTTAAATATTTCTCATCCTATATTTTGTATCCTGGATAGCATTGGGGAGATGCTACATCTCATTGTCATTGTGATCTTCATTTTACACATTTTTGCACTGTATTTACTCAGGATGTTCTAGATTAGATGCAATATCTTGTTTTCAGTTGGGTCATGAGTTTACCATTTTTGTAATGTATTTATTCAGGGTAGCCTAGTCCAGATGTAAAATATTATTTTCAGTGTGTGCTGATTTTACGTAATGCAGCATAATATTGCATATAAGCAGAGCCCCACTGAAAATAAGATGCCATGTCTTCTGTGAACTGCCCATGCTAAACATATAGCAATCAGCAGGCATATTCTAGGAAAACACATTGTAAAAATGTGTAAAAGGAAGACCACATTGAAACTGCCTCTCAGAAGATCTGCATTGTGCAAATTCATTAGAAATAATGGGTACACGCATCCCAAAAGCTCTCCACAGCCATATCGACTCTGACCAGAGTTTGTTCTTTGATTACAATGGCTGGTGTTCTGGCCTCCATTTGACTGACAGTTGGTACTAGGATTACCCAGGGGATTACCACTTTAGCATTCTCTATAATCCTACTGAATTCATAATTCTGGTGTGTTTCTGCTAAAAGGATGTTATAACGTTTGCATATTTTGCAGTGGATTCATCTAGCCATATTACTGTCTTGCTGTATACAGACCTCCTGACACAAGTACATCACAGCTTGCTACTCTAGTCACTAGAACAGAAACTGTCTAACTCATTAACACAGTACCTATACATGTTCATTTTTTTCAATTTATTCTATGCAGTTTGTGAATCATCTGGTGTGCAGTCACTGCACTCTGGGAAACCATTATTAATCCCTCACCTCAGCTCCTGAATTCTCCTCATTTTAGTAGGAGGTGTGATGTGGACAGCTAGTTCTGAGTGCTGTATGATAGTTTTTTGTAATATATAAAAATTTGTATGGACTGTCTCCCATGAGAAAGGCTGAAACAGCATGTGAGATCACACACACACACACACACACACACACACACAGGTTTTAGAGACGAGGTGTTACCTGGAAGGTCTGAAGCTAATTATAGAGTAGAACAGGCCTTGATCAAGGATCTCCTGTTTTATCTAAGTTCATTATAGCTTTAACTGCTAAGAGGAAAATCATAAAAAAAGTTTATGACATTAGAGGGGAAAACCAGGTTTAGCAAACTGGTGCAAAGTTGTAAATGTTCATTTGATGCCTGTGTGAGAGATGATATTGATTAAGATCAAAGAAATGTCATTTGAAGAATATGAGTTATGCTGAGGTTGCAGAATTTAATACTTGGAAAAGACATCCTGTGTTTATATATATATATATATATATTTATATATTCTGACAGGGAGGAGCTAGGTGACCTCATGCAAAATAGGTGGGGAAAACCAGCTTTTAAACATTATTCCGTTTTTTTATTCAGAGACACTTTTATCTAGACTCTGACAAAGAAACATATGTGAGCACTTTAAACAGGTATTTAGAAAGACAGACAAATCTAATTACTGTAGTAGGAATTGCACTGTTTAAAACCTTGTTTTTTTTTAAAGATTTGTATGTCTTGTGATATAATAGTTCTGTATTGTATGTTTTACATATTATTATCTATTTTAGTAAAACTCTTTTTAGAGCTTACTTGGTCTGTCTTTGATTTCTTTCCTTTACAAGTAGAGTATATATGGTTACAGCAGGCACTGGGCATAAGCCTGAATGGTGATACCAAACCGGAAAATGGTAAGAATAATCTGAGGTCTTTATTAAAGTTTAAGGGTTAATTTTTGTACACCTGTTTAGGTGCCCGTAAGCAAAGATATCTGGCCCCCCGAAGACAGATACTGTATATCTGAGCCTGTGCATTGGGTATGCTAGCAAGAGGTTCACAGTTTGAATCCCTCCAAGACTTGAGACCAAAGGTTGATTCAAACCCACAAAAACACACAGGGTTACCTTGTTCTGTTAAACTGTTCACAAGACTGCGCTCAGAGGTTTTCACTTTGGGAGTAGAGGGCTGACTTGCTGAGTGGGTTTGTGACAGACTGGTTGGTAGTGGTGGTACAAATTTTGGTATTACAAGCTTGTACTGTTCAGCATGTCAGCTTGAGACCATTAGCTCACTTGCAAAAACAGAAAGAAAAAGGCAGTTTTATTTTAAAAAAGAAACAGAACTATATCACTTGGCGTACGTTCAAGTTCCTACCCATTTTATTTTTTTTCCCTAAAGTGCAAGTCAGAGTAGCAGTAGTCAGGGAAGAAGATGGTTTCTGACTACAGCAGGCACACTGTAGATTACTTAAAGCAGTTGTGTGGGGACAGAGGAGTCCCGTTCGAGGTGACAGCCAAAAAGCAGAACCTCATAGATGCCCTGATGGTAGCAGATACCTAGAGCAGCGAGTCATAAACCGTGACTGGAAAGGACCAAACCTCGAGTGTGGCAGGGCTAGTGGCCAGTGCAGTGTCCAGATCCAATAAGGAGGGCAACAGGGTCACTGTCAGTGAAGGACCACAGCAGAAGGGGAAGGTCACCAGTATCCTGAATCCGGAGGTACTCAGGCTGCAAACTGAGTTGTGCAGGATGGAGCTGGAGTTCCAGGAGAAGAGCCAGTGAGAACAGAGAGATACAGACCATGAGGAGCATGAGTGCCAGCGAGCTGCAGAGGAGAAGAGGGAGCGAGAATGCCAAGATGCAGAATGTGAGGAGCAGGAGCACCAGAGACAACACAAACTGGAGAAGATATGACTCCAACCAGCAGCACCAAAGCAGGCTTGGGTTTAACTGGGACTGCAGGACTGGGTTACAAACTGAATTCCAAATTAACAGCCAAATTTAAAGAGGGGGAGGATATGGATGCCTTTTTAAATTCTTTTGAAAAAGTTTGTATTCAGGCTAAAATTCCTAGGGTGTCCTGGAACTTCCAGCTATCCCCGCTACTTACCAGGAAAGCTCGGGATGCATTGGGTCAAATGGACCATGAGGACAATAATAATTACAGCAAACTAAAAGCTGCACTATTAAAAAAGCTTGACTTAACTGCTGAATCATACAGAGCTAAATTCTATAAGCTCAGTAGAAACCCTGAGAAGAGCTATGAGGAGCTAGCCACGAAACGACTTCAGTTTTTAAAATGGTGGTGGGAAGGAATTGAGGCAAACTCTGTTGATAAAATTTAAAATGTGATTTTATTAGAACTGTTTTATTGGGCATGCCTAGCAGAGCTAAAAACCTGGTTAGAGGACCAAGATCCCAAAACAGTGCAAGAGGATGCTGAACTCTTGGACCACTATGCCAAGAGCAGACCTGCTCTGAGAGTGAATAGGGTAGGCGTGGCAGCGCAGAAAGGGAAAAGCGCGCCTTTAGGGCAGCTAAAATCCTCACTGCCTCTACCAAACCAGTTAGCCCCAGGTTTCAGAGAAAAGATTTCTCTGAGAAAAGAAATGAATGTTGGTTGTGTAAAGAAACTGGGCATATTGCCAGACAGTGTCCAAAAAAACTGAGCAATAATACACAACCGGGTGCTAGAAAAGAAGTGGGTTGTTTGTGTGTCCCTGGAAGCATGCCAGTGAACATGAGGGAACACATGCACCCAGTCATGGTGAATGGTGTACAGACACAAAGGTTAAGGGACACAGGGGCATCCCTGACCTAGGTAAAGGAGGATCTAGTACAGCCTGGTCAGCTTATACCCAATAAATATGTCACTGTACAGGACTTTGTGGGTGGGGAGAAAACATTGCCCCTTGCTAGTGTTCTCCTGGACTGGGGTGAAACAGAGGGAACTGTGCAACAGGTGGCTGTAGCCAAAATGTTAGCCATGGATGTGATCCTGGGCAACAATCTAAAACAGAGGATGGTGTGTGCAGTTACCCGTAGCCAAGTGACAAGGGAAAATTGTAGTTCCCTGAACCCCACAGAAGCCATTGTGGAAACCACTGAGAGGCTGGTTCCCCAGCCTGTGTCTCCTGATATGGAGATTAATGAAGTGGGGCAGAAATTTCCCCAGTAGCCAGTAACCACACAGCTACAGAGGGTTATTCTTAAAAGGGAGGGGTGACCCATTGTCTGAGGGCTGGGATTGACAGTGATCCTGAGTGCCCTGACGCTAGTGCTAGGGACCCTAGTTTAGCGACTGAAGGGGACCTGTCCTATGCCTTGGGAATGTGTAAGGGGTTTGCAGCTGCTCAGAGAAGTGACCCTAGTTTAGAGAAGCTGAGGGCTTGGGCAGACTCGGACGGCACACAGGGAGGTGACGGCAGACATAAAGTTTATTGAGAAAATGGACTTATGTATACTCAGGCAGTACAGACAGAGGGAGGGATGCTAGGCAGGCAGCTTGTCATTCCCCAGGGGTATCGTGAGCAGTTTCTCAAGACTGAACATGATATTCCCTTGTCTGGTCATCTGGGAATTGTGCGCACAACACAGCGGTTGGCCCAGAATTTCTACTGGCCTAACTTCACCCAGCAGGTGAAGGAGTATTGCAGGTCTTGTCACTGGTGCCAAGAAATAGAGAAGGCGGGCAAGAAAACCCAAGCCGCCCTGATTCCATTGCCCATAGTAGAGGAGCCATTCCAGAGGGTGGGAATGGATATTGTGGGGCCTTTAAATACCCCCAGCTCCTCAGGGAAGAGATTCATCCTAACTGTGGTGGATTATGCCACCCAGTACTGAGAGGCAGTCGCCCTATCCTCACTGAGGATGGACAAAGTGGCAGATGCCTTACTTGGGATTTTCTCCCGTGTTGGGTTTCCACAGGAGGTAATCACCGATTGAGGGGGTTCCTTCATGTCAGACCTGATGAAATGTTTATGGGGGAAGTGTTGGGTGGTGCAGAGAGGCACGACACTGTATCACCCACAAGCCAATGGACTTGTGGAACGATTCAATGGTACCCTAAAGTCAATGCTCTGGGTGTTTGATGAACAGCATGGAAGGGACTGGGAGAAACACCTTCCCCACCTGTTGTTTGCATACAGGAAGCTGCCCCAAGAGTCAACAGGATTTTCCCCCTTCAAACTCTTATATGGACGCCGGGTATGTAGACCCCTAGACTTGATCCAGGAGGACTGGGAAGACAAGCACGCCACCCAGGGGAACTCCCATAGTGGATTACGTCCTTAGGTTTAGGGAAAGGCTGAAGGAGCTCATGGGGACAGTCCAGAGTGACCTGACAGCTGCCCAACAGAAACAAAAAGTGTGGTACAACCGCAGAGCCAGAACTCGCTCGTACATGGTGGGTCAGGAAGTCATCGTCCTTATTCCAGTCCGGAAAGACAAGCTGCAGGCTGAGTGGTCAGGACCATACAAAGTGGTTAGGAAGGTAAATGACATGAACTACATTGTGGAATTACCTAACAGAAGACAGACAGAAAGGATGTACCATGTCAACATGATGAAGCCATATGCAAATAGGGTTGACATGGTGTTTGCAGTGTGTAGTCTTGGGAAGGGGACGGACAAAGGAGACCCCCTTCTGGATTTGCTGGAGGAAAGTAAGTGGGTGTCCTCTGTGGAGGTAGTAAAACTGTCTCCCCAGCTGGCCCTGGACCAGATCCAGAAAGTAAGGGAGGTTTTAGCAGACTTTGCCCCCTTGTTTAGTGCCAAGCCTGGACTAACCCCCCTTAGTGACTCACGATGTGGAGACAGGGACACAGACGCCCATACGGCAGACAGCATATCAGGTGTCAGAGGCTGTCCAAAAGGACATCAGGAGGGAAGTGGAGGAGATGCTGGATTTAGGGGTAATCGAGAGATCTCACAGCCCCTGGGCCTCACCCATAGTCCTTGTGCCTAAGCCAGATGGCTCTACTCATTTCTGTGTGGACTATCGTGGACTGAATGCAGTCACAAAGTCAGACGCCCACCCGATGCCCCAGACAGACAAACTCCTGGACAAGTTGGGGGGGTGGCCTACCTTATGACCATTGACCTGACCAAGGGGTATTGGCAGGTACAGTGGACAGACAGAGCTAGGGAGAGGTTGACCTTCATCACTCTGATAGGCTTATCTGAGTTTAAAGTAATGCCTTTCCGAATGAAGAACGCCCCGGCCACTTTCCAAAGGTTGGTGAACCAGGTGTTAAATGGTGCTGAGGAGTACGCCGTGGCGTACCTGGATGACACTGCCATCTTTAGTACCAGCTGGGAGGAACACCTATCCCACCTTAGGGAAGTGCTGGCCAGGATAGAGAGGGCTGGGCTCACTGTCAAAGCCGGGAAGTGCCAGGTGGCCATGGGAGAAGTGGCATACCTCGGGCATGTGGTAGGCCGGGGACAGTTCCGTCCTAACCAAATAAAGACAGAGGTGATCCAGGCATGGCCCAGACCAGAAACACAGAAGCAGGTCAGGAGTTTCTAGGGACAGCAGGGTACTACAGAAAATTTGTATCCAATTACAGTGCCCTGGCTGCTCCCCTATCTGACCTGACAAAGAAAAGGATGCCAAAGAAAATTACCTGGGGCTCAGCCTGTGAGGAATCTTTTACCAGATTAAAGGAGGCACTGTGCAGTGCTCCTGTTTTGACAAGTCCTGACTATAGCAAAACCTTTATAGTTCAGATTGACGCCTCAGACGTGGGTATTGGGGCAGTACAGAGTCAGACATCCAGCCAAGGGACAGATCATCCAGTAGTGTACCTGAGTAAGAAGTTACTTCTCAGGGAGCAAGCATACTCCATGGTGGAAAAGGAGTGTCTTGCCATAGTGTGGGCCCTAAAGAAGCTACAGCCATACTTATATGGGCAGCATTTTGTAGTGCAGACTGACCATAACCCCCTGGTTTGGCTGACTCAGATGGAAAAGAACAATGGTAGATTGCTAAGATGGAGTCTTGCTTTGCAAGGGTATGATATGACAATCGTACATAGAACTGGAGCCAAAAACCAGAACTCAGATGGGCTGTCTAGGGTCTATGAGGAGTGAACTGATTTGGGAAGCCCATCCCATGCAGGGGATAGAGCCCCCAAATTCAGTCTAGGTGGGGAGGATTGTGACGGGGACAGCCAGTTCTGAGTGCTATATGATCATTTTTTGTAATATATAAAAATGTGTATGGACTGTCTCCCATGAGAAAGGCTGAAACAGCATGTGAGATCACCCCCCAAACACACACACAGGTTTTAGAGACAAGGTGTTACCTGGAAGGCCTGAAGCTAATTACAGTATAGAACAGGCCTTGATCAAGGATCTCCTGTTTTATCTAAGTTAATTATAGCTTTAACTGCTAAGAGGAAAATCATAAAAAAAGTTTGACGTTAGAGGGGGAAACCAGGTTTAGCTAACTGGTACAAAGTTGTAAATGTTCCTTTGATGCCTGTGAGAGAGGATACTGATTAAGATCAAAGAAATGTTATTTGAAGTACATGAGTTATGCTGAGGTTACAGAATTTAATACTTGGAAAAGACATCCTGTGTTTATATAGATATATATATTTTTATATATTCTGACAGGGAGGAGCTAGGTGACCTTATGCAAAATAGGTGGGGAAAACCAGCTTTTAAACATTATTCTGTTTTCCTTCAGAGACATTTTTATCTAGACTCTGACAAAGAAACATCTGTGAGCACTTTAAACAGGTATTTAGAAAGATAGACAAATCCAATTACTGTAGTAGGAAATGCACTGTTTAAAACCTTGTTCTTTTAAAAGATTTGTATGTCTTGTGATATAATAGTTCTGTATTGTATGTTTTACATATTTATTATCTATTTTAGTAAAACTCTTTTTAGAGCTCACTTGGTCTGTCTTTGATTTCTTTCCTTTACAAGTAGAGTATATATGGTTACAGCAGACACTGGGCATATGCTTGAATGGTGATACCAAACTGGAAAAAGGTAAGAATAATCTGAGGTCTTTATTAAAGTTTAAGGGTTCATTTTTGTACACCTGTTTAGGTGCCCATAGACAAAGATATCTGGCCCTCCCGAAGACAGATATAGCTAAGCATGTGCATTGGGTACACTAGCAAGAGGTTCACAGTTGAATCCCTCCAAGACTTAAGACCAAAGGTTGATTCGAACCCACAAAAATAGACAAGAGGGTTACCTTATTCTGTTAAATTGTTCACAAGACTGCGCTCGGAGGTTGGCACTTTGGGAGTAGAGGGCTGATCTGCTGAGTTGGTTTGTGACAGGAGGTCTCATGGGGGTCAGTTCTTGGTAAGCATGGGTCTGCTGTAGATCCCTATTATATATTTCCACTATAGTTTTGCATCCTCTAGTTTTGTTTTCTTTGCTGTTCATATTTATCCATCTTATTCTGTCTTGCAGACTCTGCTGCTGGGTTTGTTTATGTTTGCTGGTGGATATGTATTCACATTTATACTACTTTCCTGAAGGCTTGCAACAGTTTGGTGATGGAAGTATTGGTTTGTTATTCTTATGGTGTGGGACAGTAAAGGAGAACTGCACTGAACCTGCTACCCTACATTTTTGTAGAAGCTGTTTTTCAAATACTGGTTCACATTCTATTCTTGTTCATTCTTTCTGGCCTTCTAGTAAATTCAGTGGGTATTTCCAATTTACACACTGGTGGTAAGGATGTTTTTAGAACTCTATGACGTAGTTTATGTCCCTTGTCAAGCTCTCAGATTGTTGTCACAATGCATCTGTGTTCAAGTATGGATTTTGTGGCTGTAAATGACATAAAGTACATCATACCATTCTAAAACGGCACTTACCACCATTGTGGAACTACAAAAAACACCCACTGAGTTGACTAAAAGACTGGGTAAGATGCAACAATACAAGAATTAGGACCCATATTTGGAAAAACAACATCTACAGGAAAAATTACCTATGGGTCCAGCATAGTTCTTCTTTAAGCATATTTGCATCCTGTGATGTTGGTAAGTAAATCTGTATGCCCCAAATCATAGACCTGTATGCTTTGATAATCTCAGTGTGATACAGTCAATCTCAATGAGACCCGTGCCTCCTTTAGACCACGGCAGATGTAATCTTGGATTCTTGGATGCACTGCTTTTTTTTTTTTTGTCAATTAATTCAAAGGCGTGGAGGTATTTTGGTGTTCTATCACTCTGCTCCAGATATTTCTGAGGCCAGTCAATTACTCCAGAACTGTGGAAGATCACAGGAAGGGCAATCTGGATTACAGCTTGCACTAAATTGTGTGTTGCAAAGCAGTTTTCAATACAAACTTCAAGTGGCTGATATTCCATTTTTATCTTCTTTCTCATTCTGTCATGTTGCACTGTTGCTCCCTCATCTCTCCCCATATATTTATATACTCCATACCCCATCATTCACAAGTTCTTCAATGCTGCAGTCATCTTCCAAGTTGATGTCCCTGACTACTCTGTCTCTGTAGACCCTGACCAGTCTTCTGCAGTCCTCTCTTCTACCTGGCTGTTTGCTAATACACCCCTATGTCTATTTCATGAATGCTAGAAGCCCACCTCCCCCATTGTTTTTGCCTCCACCACTTCAGCTGGCAGTCTGTTCCGGGCATCTACCATCCTTTCAGTGAACAAATATTTCCTCACATCTCCTTTCAGCTTCATGACATACCCTCTGGTTCTGGTGCACCATCACACCCTGGTGAGGTACTTGTAGGTCTCTATCATGTCACCTGCTGCTCTCTTCTCTTTCAAGGGTGTACATGTTGAGATCTTTCCGCCTCTCCTCATAGGGCTTTTTGTGCAACCCCTGCACCATTTTAATTACCCTCCTCTGGACTGCCCTCACCCTGTCTATGTCCTTTCTGAGGTGTGGCCTCCAAAACTTGACACAGTACTTCATGTGGGGTCTTGCCAGTGCATGATACAGTGGCAACACCACCTCCTCAGGCAATACCTTATGTGGAATTGGACCAAACATTACTACTGCTAACACAGTTCTATTTCTTAAGTGTTATTCTTGCAGTGTTTTTGTACAGCTCTAGTCATTCTAACATAACACACTAAAAACATTTTCAGTGTTGTGCTACTTTCACAAAAAAAAAAAAAAACAGCCACAAAGTGGAAAAACATTGTTTTTGTTCTCATTCTGTGCTCTCACACTGTGAGTTAGAGAAGGGGACAGCTGAACTAGCTCGGATTTGGACTAACAATTACCCCCAAATCAGGAACCATGGATCAGGCTCGGTTCCACTGTTGAGATATGGCCCTTTGGAGTGTGGAGTCAGGTTGTGGGAATCTTTTAAAATATGCTGTCAACTCCTGGCACAATGCTAAGCACCTGGCAGTTTTTCAGATCTCTGCAATGGAGGACGGGGAGGGGCGGAGAGTGGGAAATGACTGAAACATAGAAACATAGAAATCTGCCAGCAGAAAGGAACCCATTGGCCAATCCAATCTGCCCAAATACCCCCCTTCCATTCATCTTACCCCCTCACTTCCATGCCATATTTGCTCTTATTTAGCTCCATGTAGTCGTCCCAAGCCCTCTTGAATTTGTTCACCGAATCTACACCCACCACCCATTCTGGCAACCTATTCCAAGGACCCACCACTCTCTCAGTGAAGAACTTCCCCCTCACATTTCCTCCAAACCTGCCTCCCTCCAGCTTGAATGCATGTCCCCTTGTTGATTTTTCACTCATCCTGAATATGGTACCCTCTCACACTTTGTTTATTCCCTTCAGATATTTGAAGGTTTCTACCATATCACCCTTTCCCTCCTCATCTCCAGTATGTGTATAAGTTTAGTTCCTCTAACCTCTCCACGTATGACTTCCTGTGCAGCCCTTGAACCATCTTGGTTGCCCCTCTCTGGACCCTTTCCAGCCTGTCTCTGTCCCCCTGCAAGTGTAGCCTCCAGAACAGGACCCCATATTCCAGATGTGGTCTGACCATAGTTTTGTATAATGGCATGATCACCTCCTTCCTTCTGCTTATAAAGCCCCTCCCTATACATGCCAACATTCTGCTAGTTCCCCATTGCCTTACTGCATTGGTTCCCCATTTTCAGGTTATCTGAAACGATGATCCCCAGGTCCCTTTCCTGCTCTGTTACCTCTAATTCCTCCCCCAGCCAGTATTTTGCCCTTGGGTTCTGACTCCCTATGTCCATCATTTTGCATTTTTTTGCACTGAATTGTAATTGCCACTTTCCTGAACACTCCTCTAGCCTGACCAGGTCCTCCCTCATTTTTTCCATCCCTCCCATTGCGTCCACCCTGTTAGATATCTTCATGTCGTCTGTGAATAGACACACCTTCCCATTTAGGCCTTCTGAAATGTCTCCTATGTAAATGTTGAATAGTATGGGACCCAACATTGACCCCTGAGGTACCCCACTTGTCACTCCTCCCTCCATGAAGTGCACCCCATTTACCACCACCATCTGTGTTCTACCCTCCAGCCGATTTTCCACCCAGTTTACTAGTTTGCTCCCCACCCCTAAACCTTCCAACTTGCTTATTAGTCTCCTGTGAGGGATGGTGTTGAAGGCCTTTCTGAAGTCTAGATAGGCCACGTCCACCGCCCCTCCTTAATCACATGTCTCTATTACAACAACAAAGAATTCAATCAAGTTGGTCTGACATGACCTACCCCTTGTGAACCCAACCTGCTTTTCATCTATGAGCCTCTCCACCCCCAGGTATTTTGCCAGCCTTTCCTTTAAAAGTGCCTCCATCAGCTTACCTACCACAGAGGTAAGGCTAACCAGACAGTAGTTACTTGGCTCTTCCTTCCCTTCCCCTTTGTGCAACGGCACTACATCAGCCCTTTTCCAAGCCCTCGGGACTCTCCCTTTGTCTAGAGACTGATTAAATAACTGTGAGAGGTGCTGCTAGCTCCTTCCTGAACTTATTGACTCCACAGGAGCTCTCTGAAGTTGCACCACTTGTCTCCTGTATACTCTTAATAGTAAATCCTGAGCCTTTCTAAGCAAAATCAAGCTATAGTCAGCATGCCACAAACAAATCCTAATAGTTCAAGAACAGTAAGTGCTAGACACAAAGTATGAGTGGCAAAGTTATTCAGTACAAAATTACCTTTCCAGTGGTGGTATGCAAAGAATGATATGTAATTTCGTTTTTTTTCTATGCTGGTTAAAATAGCAAAAACATTTTTTTTCACTAAAACAGGAACATAAGCCATACACACCATACCAAAAACAAATATGAATAACTCCTAAAGTATACATGATATACATAGAATATCAGTGGCAAAGTTATTCAGCACAAAATTACCTTTCCAAAGGTGCTATGCAGTCAAATATATATTATATTCTGTTACATTATATATTAAAATGTATAAGTGACTTCTCCAGACATTGCCAGGGCACACAGGAAGTCAGTAGCTGACTTCTGTAGGCGTTCTCAGGACACACCAGTGTATTTTACTGACGCCTACAAGCGTCGGCTAGGAGACAATGAGTTAACTCCTTGAGTACCCTGGGGTGGATTTCATCGGGACCCATTGCCTTGTCTGTCTGCAGTTGCCCTAACTCCTCCAACACCCTACCCTCTGAAAAGGGGCTAGTATCCATCTCCCTGACCACCCTTCCCCTGTTGCTTAGTTCTGGCCCCTTCCCTTCTTCCTCAGTCGCGAAGACTGAGGTAAAGTATTTGTTCAGCAGATTAGCTTTTTTCTCATCTCCCTCTATCCGAGCTTCCCCTTCCCTCTTAGCCTCATTATCCCCAGTTTGCTTTTCCTTCATTCACTTACATACCAGAAAAATTTCTAGTCTCCCCTTTTGGCCTTCCTCACTATTTTCTCCTCCATATTTGCTTTAGCTCTCCTGACTATTTTCCCTGCTTCCTTTAACTTCTCCTTGTAAACTTCCTTATCCTCCATCCACGTGAAGCTTTGTAGGTCCTGAACACCTTCTTTTTTCCCTGACTGCTGTCTTTACCTCTGTTGTAAATGACAGTGGTTTCCTCCCTCTCTTGCATTTACTCACTCTCTTGATGCCTTGTTCTGTCACCCACATAATTCCTCAACTCCCTCTAGGTTCTCTTTCCCTTCTAATTCCTCTTTGAGAATTTCTTTCATTTTTACTAAAATCTGCTTTCCTGAAGTCCAGTACCCTAGTAGAGGACCTATTCTTATCCAACCCAGTCTGAAGACTAAACCTTACCATCCTGTGGTCACTATCTCCCAGGTTTTCTCTGACCTCCACATCTTCAATACTATCCCCATTAGTCATTACCAGGTTGAGTATGGCCTCTCTCCTGGTTGGTTCCCTGACCAGCTGTTAAATAAATGTCTCCTGTACTGACTCCATCCCTGCTCCTTTCAGATACTGCTGCTGGGATCCCCCAGTTCACATCTGGAAGACTTAGATCCCCTATCACTAGAATTTCTCCTTTACCGGCCATCCTTTGTATTTCCCTAGCTAACTACCTATCTACCTCCTCTCCCTGATTTGGTGGCCTGTATACCACCCCTATCCTTACAACTCCCCTGTCCTCTTAGTTATTGTGACTGAATATGGAGAAGGGATGATCACTGGACTAACACTGGTCACCTGGAGAAGGCTAGAAGGGTTTTTAAAATCTGTTTATACTTTTTTGAAATTTATCTAAATACTGAGTCCTAAATAAGGATTAGTTGAGAACTGAGTAAGGTAAGGCAAGGCAAGGCAAAGTTCATTTTTCAAAGCACCCAATCCCAGAGGCTCTGGGCACCGTACAAACAAATAATGACTAATCGAAAAACCACAAACATATACATATCTAAAATACTGATAATTAAACCATATAATATAAAGTAGTTAAAATACAGTGTAAGAGGCAGTCCCAGAAATAAATACTACCATACTGTGTCTGGGAAGGCTTGGGTAAACAGGAGGATCTTGAGGCAGGACTTAAATACCTCAACTGAGGGGGCCTCCCTTACAGATGGTGGAAGTGAATTCCACAAGACAGGGCCGACAACACTAAAAGTTCTGTCACCAGTGGTCTTAAGCTTCATCCTGGGAATCTGAACGAGGCCCCTAGAGGAGGAATGGAGAGAGTGGGCCAAGAGAGCGGGTGTTACAAGGTCAGACAAGTACCCAGGGCCCAGCCCATTTAGAGCCTTAAAGGTGAGCAAGCCCGCCTTGAAGAAGATCCTCCACCTGACTGACAGCCAGTGCAATTCACGCAGCACCGGGGTGATGTGGCAGTATCTAGACTGCCCCATCAACAACCTGGTGGCTGCATTCTGCACTAGCTGCAGCCTGTGGAGGGTACCTCCCAAGACCCTGAAGTACAGCGCATTACAGTAATCCAGCCTTGATGTTACAAAGGCATGCACCAAAGTGGGGAGGTCCATAGGCAAAACTAGAGGCTTGATCCTGGTGATATTCCTAAAATGGTAAAAGCTGGTCCAGACAACAGACGACACCTGAGCTTCAAATGTCAACCCATTGTCAAAGGTTATGTCAAGATCACGCACCCTAGAGGAGGCCTTCAATGACACAGACCCCAGGAATAATCCAGTATCTGTGGCAGAGGCCATCCTATCATGCCTTCTGTTCGACTCCACCACTAGTAACTCCATCTTATCTGGGTTCAGTCACAACCAGCTGGAGACCATCCAGTCATTGATCTCAGCTAGGCATCTTTTAGGCACTTCAACCACATTGGCTGTCCCAGGGGCAAGGGAAAGATACAGTTGGGTGTCATTGGCATAGCAATGAAAATCCAAACTGTATTTCCTAATGAGCTCTCCCAGGGGCAGCAAGTACATGGCAAACAACATCAGTAACAAGATCAAACCCTGAGGTACTCCACTCGTCAGGAGGCTAGGGGAGGAGGAGAAATTCCCCATCACTATCCGTTGCCTCCTGTTCATGAGATAGGACTCAAACCAGCAGATGACAGTGCCAGCAAGTCCACAGAATTCCCTCAGGTGATCAAGCAACACACAATGGTCTACTGTGTCAAATGCTGAAGACAGATCGAGGAGAATTGTCCCCCTCCTCGATCTCGTGCCCTAAGGAGGTGATTATGCACCCGAACTAATGTAGTTTCCATGCTATGCCTCACCCAAAATCCTGACTGGAGGGGTTTGTACAGGTCAAAGGCCATGAGGTGCTCCTCCAGCTGCTGTGCCACAATTTTCTCAACAACCTTCCCCAAAAATGGGAGGTTGGAGATTGGGCGGTAATTTGCCAAGACGTCAGGGTCTAAGGATGGTTTCTTCAGAAGGGGCCTGACCAAAGCCTCCTTCAAGGCATCCGGGAAGACCCCTTCTGAAACAGAACACCGGGCAATCAAGGTGAACACCGGGCCAATGGAGTCAACACACTTCATCAAGAAATGTGTCGGCACCGGGTCCAGTTCACAATATGTATGCTTCAGCCCGAAGGCAACTTCCATGACCTTAGCCACCTCCAATGGTTTAAACTCCCCCCCAACCAGGAGGAGTACTTTCCAAACACCACAGGCGATCACTGTCAGTCACTGTGTGGCACACTGGCAGAATGCCCTGCCAGATAGTGGACACCCTGTCCAAGAAGAATTGAGCAAACTCTTTGTATAAAGCGTCAGAAAAAGCTGTTTTTGGCTGCAGACAGGCTAGATTTAGCAGCCTGTCCACAGTCCGAAGGAGCACAGTTGGTCGGTTCTTGCCAGCAGCAATCTCCCTGAACAGGAATTCTGCCTTCTTACAAGTGATTACCCCGATACTCTGCATAATGAGAGCACAGGGCCAGTCTGTCAGCTTCTAGCCTGGACCTCCACCAGCAGCGCTCTAACCTCTGACCCATTATCTTCATCAACTTGAGCTCCCAATCAAACCACAGGGACCTCAAGTGACAAGATTTGGGTCATACACGGACTGGTGCAAGAGAGTGAAGCACAGCCAACATCACCCTATTATAGGCAGTAACAGCCTCGCCCATACCCCCTATCCATTCACTACTCACACTGGATAGATCCACCACCACCAGAAATCCCTCCGGGGTCAAACCCCTCAAAGGGCAGTAGCTTACTATCCCAGCAGGGAAGGGCTCTCGGGGAGGCCCCAAATGAGAACTCCACTGTGCAATGATCAGACCAGGTGACCCAATCAGTCTTGAGGTTACTAACATCAAGCACAAGTGAGAAGAAATACAAATAATCACAGAGCATTCAAAAAAAAAGGTACTTGCATATGCCTGCTATGTGTTGCTCTTTATAAGTCTGAGGAAAGACAGCTAGAGTAGTCTGTGTAGAAAGACGTTTATAGCAGAACCTATGCTCATATAAGCAAGATGAAAGGATAGAGTAAGACTTGGATTATGGGTAGTCACCATTGTCTGGTTTATTCAGATGAACTATGATAACTAAGAACTTCCTTTAGTACCATGGTAAGAAAAAAACAATGCAAATAAGAAAATATTTTAAAAAATTTGACTTTCATGCCATTTTGGGCACTATTTATCTAAGGGTGTATGACAGGGTTGGGTGAGACCTTGTTCCGTTTGTTATACTGAGAGAGTTAAAAGCAAGGATCTATTCTATCCTCCCCTGTTCTGCCACTTGTTTGTCTCTTGCCCGTCTGAATATGCAGTCAAATTTTCTTGTGGCACTTAGGAACTGGCCACTCCGATGGTCCCACAATTTCCCTTCCTTCACTTGCTGATTCTATTCTTTCCTTCTCCCCATGCTTCTCTGTGGTTAAAAATATATCTGAATCTTTTTTTATTTATGGACAGCCTGAGAGTGGCTCCAAAAGTGGTAAACTGGGTAAGAAATTGGTTGGGGATAGGTGTCAGAGGGTGGTGGTAAACAGAGTTCACTCCGAGTAAGGAAGGGTGACAAGCAGGGTGCCACAAGGATCAGTACTGGGACTAGTCCTCTTTAATGTCTTTATAAGTGACATTGCAGAGGGACTAGAAGGGAAGGTATGCCCTTTGCAGATGACACTAAAATTTGTAGTAGGGTAGACACTCCGGGGGGATGTGTGTGGAAAAAGTGAATAGAGATCTAAGAAAGCTAGGGGTAATCATTTCTGATGACTTGAAGGTAGCTAAGCAGTGTGATAAGGCAGTGGGGAAGGCTAGCAGGATGCTTGGGTGGACAGGGAGGGGCATCACAAGCAGAAGGTGGCAGGGAGGTAGTATTATCCCTGTATAGATCACTGGTGAGACCCCACCTCAAGTACTGTGTCCAGTTCTGGAAGCCCCACAACTGGAAGGACATAAACAGGGTGGAGGCGGCACAAAAGAGGGCTACCATAATGGTGCAGGGCCTGCATCAAAAATCCTACGAGGCAAGACTCAAGGAACTAAATATGTACTCTCTAGAGAAAAAGAGGGAAAGGGGGGATATGATAGAAATGTTGAAATACCTCACAGGTACTGATAAGGTACAGGAAGGTAGCATTTTCCATAAAAAAGATGCTTCAGGACAAGGGGTAATGCTATGAAGCTGGAGGGGAGGCTCAGAGGAGATGTGAGGAAATACTTCTCCACAGAGAGGGTGATGGACACCTGGAATAGCCTCCCAGCAGAGATGGTGGGTACTAAAATGGTAACAGGACTCAAGCATGGATAAGACAAACACAGGGGAACCCTAGACGTACAGCAAGTGGGGGGGAGAGAAGACCAGAGATCGAGTAGAGTCTGCGGTGGCACAGTAGGTAGGAATATAGAGCAGACTAGGTGGGCCAGGAGCTCCTTATCTGCCGACAGCTTCTATGTTTCTATGTTTATGAAGAATGGTCAAGAGTGTGACAACTAAGTTTCAATGTGAGGAAGTGCAGAATCATGCACTTGGGGAGCTGAAACCCACGGGCAGAATTAAAGATGGGGGAATGGTACTGATGACCACCAAATAGAAAAGGGACCTGCAGGTAATCATATCCGATGACCTAAAGGTGGCCAAACAATGTGACAAGGCAGTGGGAAGAGCCAGTGGGATGCTGAGATGCATAGGGATGAGTATCACCAGTAGAAAGAGGCAGGTGTTGATACCACTGTATAAATCATTGGTGAGACTTCATCTAGAGTACTGTCTCCAGTTCTGGAGATGATATCTCTGGTAGGACACAAACAGGGTAGAGGAGGTCCAGAGAAGGGCAACCAAAATGGTGCAGGGTGTGTACAAGAGAGCCTATGAGGAGAGACTAAAGGACCTTAATATGTACACCCTGGAAGAAAGGAGGGATAGAAGAAACATGATAGAGACTTTCAAATACCTTAATGGTATAAATAAGGTACTGGAGGAAAGCATTTTTCAGAAAAAACGATGCTCAAGAACAAGTGGGCATGCTATGAAGCTGGAGGGGGTAGACAGGGGAAATGTGAGGAAGTACTTCTTCACAGTGGTGGATGCTTGGAATAGCCTCCCAGCAGACATGGTGGGGGCAAAAATGGTAATGAGATTCAAGGACACATGGGATAGGCAAAAGGAAATCTTAGTGGTTAGGGAAGGGAGGGATATGCTGGGGTAGTATTTTGGTTTGCTGAAACTCAGAATCCCAACAATTAGGTTCCCGAGTCAGAACACCGACACGGTGATGTGTCCAACAGATGTTATCACGAGTGTTGTGCCTGACAGTGGTAGTGTCAGGATTGATTGGAATTGCTTCACATATGGGATGGGATGGGATATTTGTGTACATTTATTGGGATTACAGTGATTTACAGGGAGTGTTTTTATTACTGGAATTACAGTGGGTTATGTGGGTTTTGTGGGTATGTAGTGCTTTAGTACACTTGTCATAGGGTAGCATTGTGGGCTATGGCATGGAGGTATTCCAGCAGCGTTTCATGCTCTTTGGTGGTGATTATCTTCTCTGCATGGTGAGTAGTAATATGCCTGTGTTTGGTGCTGTGGGGACCTCTGTCAGCTGTGACTACAGCTAATTGTTATCAACCTGCCAGATCCAACCTGAGCAGTTAAGGGTGTTTCTCCTCATCCCCGAGTCATATCAGACTTGGAGAATGTATGTTTAATTTCCAAGAGGTGCTGGGGGTGAAGCCCCCCACATTACATAGGAAAACATGAATTGTGGCAGGTCACATCCCGGGGAAGGCCCATGTCCAGAGAATCAGAGGCATCTCCACGGAGTTGGAGCTCGCACATGCTCATTGCACATGCATGGCTGGCCAGGGGAGAAAACTGAGGAAAAAGTGGAGGATGGGTTTCATGAAACCCTGTCCATCCAGCCGCAAACCCGCACCACTGCTCTGGGTCCAGAGTACTTCTGGATATGTGACCGGGGAGGGGGAGGAGGATGGACCTCCTCCCTTGGTCCTGCCATGGGGTGGTTAACCCACAGGGGATAAAGACCCCAACTTAGGAGGCAGCAGAGAAGACTGTGGCAGATGGGAACAGAGGCTAATGCAGCACCTATCCTGCCACAGGAAGGAAATAACATACACTGTATATGGAATAAAGAAAAAAAAATAAAGAACCCCAAAGTCACCAAGTGACAGTGTGTACTAGTCCTTTAAGGCCAACTGCCCCTGTGGACCACTGTCACCCTGCATGTCCAGACACTGAATCGCCACTTGGCCTTTTATTCTAGGACAGGGCCACATAGGTGTCGTAAAGGGTGCTGGGACATGTATTTATATGGAACTGAAAAAGGTCAAAATGTTTAGCAGTTGTTTTCCCCTTCCCCTTGAGTTTGGCCCGAAGGAGTTAAAACTAACAGACAAACCGACAGACTCTATGGGTGTGCTGTTCAGTTGATTTGCAGCTGCTTGGGAAATTAATGGAGCTGTATTTTTTTTTAATAAGAGAAGATGCTGGAACTGCACTTTGGATATGCTGGCCATTTGAATGCCAAAGCTAAGTAAGATAAGTGAGCTATATTTTAAAGAAAAGCAATCTGAAAGACAAAGAACCTCAACAAAGCAGTACTGAGGCAAGGGTTACCTGGGAATGGCAATGGCAAAAAAGCCATGTTTCAAGGAAATACAGAATCACATATACCCCAATAATGAAAAGCATCATGGGAAATATATGCAAATCACCATGAACGAATTTAGACAGGTTCTGCTCAAAGTAGGAGTGTATGGTGCCAAGGCAAAACAATGACGCCAGCCCACCTGAGAGGCTGAGGTAGAAGTGGACATCTGTGGGACGTGTGTGGGAGTGAGTACATCCCGTGCTGATGTCACTGCATGTCTGCACCTCCAGGAGAAACCAGGAAGCAGAAAAACCCTTGGGTCAGTTGCAAGATGATGCCCCTGGACCCCCACCTGAATGATGCCCCAAGTGTAAGGCTCAGCTACAGTTTCAAGTGGCTTTCAGTCTCTCCCATTTGGGAGCCCCAGCACAGGGCACAAGCTTCAGGCCTTCTAGTCTGGGCAACCTGGAGAGATGCTAGGTGGGTGGGTGGGGCAGGCACTGAATGAGAGAGTGCAGTCCCACCTGCCACCCAAGTGATAAACAGAGTTGGAAAAAAAAGGCAAAGCAATGCTTAAAGCAGAACCAGTCTAATTTGTTCATGGTGATTTACATACACTTCCCATGATGCTTGGTATTATTAGAGTATGCGTGATTCTGTATTTTAAAGGGCCAGCTAGTATAGGCTAGCTAAAGGTATCAAGTTTATTACACTTGACTAAAAAATACAAGTGGTACTCAGAAAATCAAATTACAAAACAACAAAGTTATACCACAAAATAGTGAACTCAGAAGCAGAAGCTGAGAAGCCTCCAGGCTCCTTTTTTTAGGGCTGTGGGTGGAGCCTACAGCCATTTTGGGATCACTCAGTAGCTCTAAAAATGGCCAATCATGGAACCTTCCATTGAAATTTTGGAAGTATCCTTCCGAAAGCCCAACAGAGCTTGAAACCCTCCACCATGATCGATCGCTATGGAATAACAGCCGCACTATTTCAGCTGTTACTTCTGCATTCTGGAGCATGAACTGTGCATGCATGCGCAGTTCTGCTGGCGCCATCATGTTGTGAATGGCAACATGCCATTCACCACAACTGCGCATGCACAAGTGCCGCGCATGCACAGTTGCATCACTGCCAGCACTGGCAACAAAGAAAATCATTTCGCACCCCCCCCACTGCTGCTGTCTTCCCCGCTCCATCAGTTCCCATTTACGTTCCAACATTGGGGTCCCCAATCCCTGTGTCAGCATTATGTAGCCCCCCATACTTGTGGCACACGGTGAGCCCACTCCAGTGTGCCAAAATGTATTTTTCCCCACCCACTGCCAATATCAGGGTTCCCAATCCCCATGTGGCATCATGAACTCACCCCCCAACACTCAAGTGGCACACTGCGAGCCCACCCCAGTGTGCCTAAATGTCTTTTTTCTCCCGTGTCCTGTAAATAAAGAAAATGGTCACCGACATCCTCCTGCCCATGTGGCACACTGGGAGCCCACCCCAGTGTGCCTAAATGTCTGTTTTGTTTTTTTTTCGGTCCCCGATGTGTTCCCCCCCTCTCATGTGGCACACTGGGAGCCCACCTCAGTTTGCCTAAATGTCTGGGTTTTTTTTCATTCCCTGTAAATAAAGAAAACGGTCCCCTGATGTTTTGTTTTTCTGTTAAAAAGAAAACAGTCCCTCATTGTCACCCCATCCCTACCCTCCTACTGAGCACCCACCTCCCTGCTCTACATCCCTTACCCCATACTTACCTCTGGAGTTTGGCGCTATCATCTTCTCTGGACCGGGACACATCTGCACTCTTCAAAGCTGAACCACTAACTAAAGAATCAAAGGTAAGCAAGCTATAATGCCATTCAATGGGGTTTTCAACTTATGTTGATAAATCAGCCATTTTTGGGGGAATTTTGGCCCCAGATTTTCAACATGGGGTTCCTGGGACCCCACCTCATGAAAACATTCACTATCATTTCGTTACTCGGTCCTGAAAGGTGATTTTGCAGTCGCTGTGCAGAATCACCTTTCGGGACTGATTCATAAAATGACAGTGGCACTGTGCATGAGGTGGGGTCCCAAACAGCTCATGTTGCAAATTTGGTGAAACAGTTCCACAAAATGACTGCGTTACAAGCGTGCATTGTGTAATTTCTATGCACGCTCCTAACTGCCAATTTTTTAGTATTTTCACTCCACATTTTCAGCATTGCCATTTTTGCACACGTCCTTTTTAACAGTACAGATGTCATTTATCACATCCTACCCGAAACATGTTTTCGCACCTGTGGCACAAAATAGTACAGTCACACTGCAAAATCACCTTTCGGAACAAGTGAACAAAATGACACTGGCACTCTTCATGAGGAGGGGTCCCAAAAAGGCCATGTTGAAAATTAGATGCAGCACCTCAAAAAATGGGCAAGTTACACACGGGCATTCAATAATTTCTACGCACACGTGTAACTTTGGTCACTTGGCAACTTGTCACAGCCCTATTGGCTTTGGCTAGAACTTGTTTGGTCAGTCAGCACCATCTGGCAGTATTATAACCTGCCCAGCTAGCACAATAAGACCTATGGGACGGGATATTCAAACTGCGCCAGGCTGTGGCGCAAGCTTGGGTGCAGCGCAACTGGGATGTGCATGGGTGTTGACAGGATGATATTCAACAGAGCTGCACCATGGCACAGCATCATTGAATATCGCACCTTGGCCACCTGCAGCGCGCATGGCGTGGTGGCACTGCACCAGCGTAAGTGGCCAGAGTGGAGCAGGGGGATGCACTAGCACAAGTTCCATTGCACTAGGCACAACAACCATGATATTCAAAACTGCACATGCAAATGGAGCCATAATGTAAGCAAGGCGCAAATGGGGCCATTTGCATGTCATTATGGCCCCATTTGCATGCAGGTGCACCGATCCCCAGTGACTTGCACCTGGAGCCCTGCTAGGCTGCAGCCGTCGGGGACCAACGCCCCCTGCACAAGCGGCAAAGTGCCCCACTGTCCGATCGCAGGCATATGTTGAATTATAATAGTCCCATATCCCTGGTGGTTCAGTGGATTACTCGCAGCCTGATCGCGGGCATATGTTGAAGAATTAATAGTCCTATATCCCTGGTGGTCCAGTGGACCGCTCACAGCCTGACTGCGGACGTGTTTATTAAATAATGACACTCCAATCCAAACCTCATGGTTCAATGGTTCCCCACTCCCCACCCATCCACTGAGCCACACCGTCCCACTCTCCCCTGGTCAGCGGCGGGCGGCAGCTCCCCACCTGCTTGCCGCTCCACTGCCCGCCGACTGACTTCATACGGTAGGGTTGTATGATAATTGGTCCACAGCGTGAGCCAATAGGTGTGCAGCCCATACCATACTACACAGTCCAGATATGTGAATGGATTACCATTCACATATCTGGACTGCGTAGTATGGTATGGGTTGCACACCTGCTGGTTCACGCCAGGACTAATTGGTGTATAGTCTCACCGTATACAGTCAGTCAGCGGGCGGTGGGCGCAGCGGTGGGGAGCTGCCGACGCTGATCAGGGGAGTGGCAGTGTGGCTCAGTGGGCAGGTGGGGAGGGGGGTACCGCTGGACCACCAGGGTTGGATTGGAGTGTCATTATTTATTACAGACACCTGCGATCGGGCTGTGAGTGGTCCACTGGACCACCAGGGATAAAGGACTATTAATTTCTTCAACATATGCCCACAATCGGGCTGCAAGCGGTCCACTGGACCACCAGGGATATAGGACTATTAATTCTTCAACATATGCCCACGATCGGGCTGCAAGCGGTCCACTGGACCACCAGGGATATAGGACTATTTTTATAGCAAATGCCAGCAATCAGGCTGTGAGTGGTCCACTGGACCACCAGGGCTATGGGACTATTTTTATAACAAATGCCCGCGATCGGGCTGCGATCGATCCACTGGACCACTAGGGATATGGGACTATTATTTTCTACATATGCCCGCGATTGGGCATGGGGGGTGCCACCACGAAGGTGCCGCCGGAGCTCGGGTGGCTACCCACAGGTGGCAGCTGCCATGTTGTGCCCTGCAATACGGCAGCTCACCTGTGGGTGGCCAGCTGTTGCTCCTTTTATTTTTGGCTCACCTGTGTGCAGCGCAGATTGGGGTTGCGCATGCATAGGCTCGGCACATCCCGGGCTGAATATCGGGATGTGCGGAGTATACATGGACATGCCCCCCCTAACTGCGCCGTATACATTACTGATGCACTCCGGCACATCGGGATTTGTGCCAGGCTCAATCCCCTTTTGAATATCTCACCGGGGCGCATCAGTGGGTTGTGCATAGCGCAACTGTGTTGTGCCATGCGCAACCCTTCTGAATATCCCGCCCATGGTCTACACAGAACTAAGTTAGTGAAATCAACATCAAAATAAAAGGCAGAGAAATAAAATGGAAAATTGATTGGTGTATAGGAGGGGTATTAATGGGATTTAAGGGACAGTCTGGAAATGAGTCACTTATCTTTTATAGTAATTTACTGAGAAACTCCCAGGTGGGATGTGTTTAATTTTTGGTGGGGTCCTGCATTCATCAGTTTTACCTCTGAGTGGACGGAAGTACTGAGCAGTTAAGTGAGTTGCTCGAAGTCACACAAGGAGTAAGTGTCTCTGATGGAATTTTAACCAAGCCTCCTGGTTCCCAAGCCTTTGCTAGGCCACACCTCCTTCAAACTTAACTCAAAACAACCAAGGGGTGATCCAAAGTCAATTGTAATGAAATGCCCCAATTGTACATGGTGGTAGGTATTGTTATACTGTAGGTACAATGGAAGGGAACTTAACCACAGGGAGAGGGTGATAGGATAAGCGAGATCATGACAGGTGCTATGACCTGTAACCACCAACAGATGTTAGTATCGGTACAAATAATGGGGAGCTTGTAACAGGGAAATTAATCCTACACAATTTAGAAACCTAAAAGACATTTTCACCACCCATGCCCTTCTAGAACTACCATCATAATAGCAGAATAATCCATACATATCCTTATGAGGGATTTGTAGGAAAATTAGGCTAAGATACAAAATAGTTAATATTATTATATTTAGTTTAATCAGAGCTAACACTGAATTTATTATTTTATTTTCATTAGCACTTATCATGTCATAGTGAGAGTATTCTGATTAAGAAAATCCTGGGAAAACATGCCAAGGGACGTAGACAAATAGCTTCAGGCTGACTATAGTGCATTGAGGCTTGGAAAACAGAAAAGGTTTAAGATGCAGAAGCATGCCAGTGTGAGGAAGGATGGGGTTAGTATAAAAAAGGAAAATATCCCCATAAAAACATGGATTGCATGGAAAGTTTTACCTCAAAAGTTAGATGACCACCATAGCTTAAAGGGTTCCACATTGACATCCTGGAATGTTTTTGTGACTGAAAGTCACTATACAGCATATAGGAGACAACAAAGGGAGCAACAATACAATTGAACCGGTGAATGCGAAAATAATAAGGGGATTCAAGACTGCATGGGATAGACATAAGGGTACCCTGGGGATGTGCAGAGCAGGAGAGCCACAGATCAAATAGGATCTGGGGCTGCAGCAGTGAGTAAGGAAATGGGCAGACTAGGTGGGCCATATGATCCTCATCTGCCGACAGATTCTATGTTTCTATGAAATATGGCAATCAAAAGAACAAGCAATAGGGAAACATTGACAAGAATGAATAATTACACAGGTGAGGGCAAAACATTATACAATGTACCAGACAATATATGACTAGCAAGCAGAAAAGTAAAGCAAGGCACATGTGCAAGACTGGAGGGAGAAGAGAGAAGAGGAGAGGTGTCAGTAATTAAGGTAGTCAGGGCTGAAGTGTAGGGGGTAAGAGAGTGGCAGAAATCGGGGGGTAGCAAGGGAATAGAATAGGGACAACGATATTCATGCATGAGTGCTGAACTCACTAGGGACAGGCACATATGGAATGGTCCATCAAGAGGGAATGCAGCTGTCTTTTGAAAGTGCTAGGTTCTTGGTAGGAGCACACAGCAGCTGGACAATTTTTCCACTGTGTAGGAGTAGCAGAAGAGAAGACCATGAAACCATATTTGGAATAAGGTCTAGGGACTGCTAGTTGCTCAGCATCAGAGGATCTGAGAGCATAGCAATGTGACCAAGGTACCAAGAGGGAGGCCAGGGAGATCAATTTCTGTGTGGAAATAATGTTGTGTATCAACTTACCTAGAGAGAAGTAAAGTGGGGCAATAGAGGAGGGCCATCCTAATTTGCTGTAGAGTAGGCAGTGATGAGTGACATGATTGCAGGATGTGGTGAATCTACAGATGTTGTTGTAACATAGTTGTCCATTTGCGACGCAGGGATATTGGAGGAGTGAGCAAACACGGTTAGCCCAAAAGACAGCTTAAGAAGAAGGAGGAGGCAGTGAGCAATTGTAATGCATGGAGAAGGAGAGAGATTGTTTCTGGCCTGGAATGCAGTGTCTAGGCTGGAGTTGATGCCTTTACATACAGAGAGAAACTGAGAGGAGAAATCAAGGGAGTGGTCAAGTGTGATTCCAAGATACTAGAACACGGTAACAGTATCAAGGGTGGAGTCATTCTCTGTTGTCATGGTTGAGGGGGGTAAATGTTTTAGTTTATGAGGGGTTCCAAAAAAGTATGGCTTGGGACTTGGAATAGTTCATGAGGAGTTTATTGTCCTTGAGCCAGGACTAAACAGAGATTAAGTCAGACACAAAGTCACAGTTGATGTCAGTTATGCCAGAGGCATGACAGAAGAACACCAGGTCATCTGCATAAAGGAGGGGAGTAGTATTTTTAAAACAATGAGCGGTGGAATAATGTGTAGTGAGAACAGTAAGGGGCTAAGGATAGATCCCTGGGGGACACCCAGTGAGGTGGGAAGATAGTCAGAGTTTGGTGGAGCTGACTCTGATTTGCTGATACCTCCTCTTCTTTACCTCTCTAACCTGCCACCCCATACACAGCCTCTTTCCCCTATATGTGTAGTTGCCGGCTGCCTCACTCAAAATATCTCTGCTTATAACCTCTGTATGCCTATGGTTGATTGTACATCTGCTGACTTCTTCAATTGTAAAATAATGCTGTTTTTTTTTTATTTATTTCAACCTTGTACTGTACTGTATACACTGTATATACTTTTTCTTCCTTGTATATTATTGCTTTTTGTATATCTGCTTCTGTACTGTACTTAGATGTATTCATGACCAGGTCCACCTTGCAAATGAGCCTTGCTCAATGGTGCCAGCCTGGATAAATAAAGATTTTGATTGATTGATTGATTGATTGATTGATACCTATTGGAGAGATAGCTGGAAAACCAGGGGACGGCATGATCTGAGACTCCAATGGACCTAAGGTTGTTTAGTAGTATAGAGTGGTTTACTGTATTAAAGGCCTTTGTTAGGTCTACAAAGACAGCACCAGAAAGGTTGCCATGATCAATCGCTGAATAAATCGCATTCGATAAGGTAAGTAGCGCTGTGGTGGTGCTGTGGTTCTTATGAAAGCCATGTTGGGCCAGACATAGGAGATTGTACTTTTCCAGGCATGGTGTTAATTGCGTAGTTACAATTTTTTCTAATTGTTTACTAAGTACTGGGAGTATTGTGATTGGCCAGTAGTTTGATAATAATTTGGCGTTTCGTTTTTTAAGGATGGGCAAGACACTGGCATTCTTCCAGGTTAATGGTACAACACTGGTGGTGAGAGAAAGACTGAAGATTCAGGTTGGGGGGGAGAGCTCCCAAGCTGCCAGTTTTAGAAGTTTGGGTTTGAGGATGTTAGGGCCTGCGAACTTGGATTCAGGTATTGAGAGGAGGAGTTTGCGGACCTCAGCTTTGGTGACTGTTCTAAAGTGGAAGGGGGGGTGAGAGGTGGGAGATGGAGCAGAAGGATGGTATTAGGGCCAGAGTGAGAGTTTAGGGCATCTGTAACTGCAGAGAGATCAGAGAATTGTTGATTAACTGCACTGGATATTGTAACTGGGTTGTTGCAATTAATCCCATTTATTTAAAAGTCAGGAGTTTTGTTTTTTCTGGATTGTCGATCTTCTGTGGCATGTACTACTAAGATTCATACTAAGATACTGTATGAGGCAACAAAGGCTAAAGTGCCCATAATGGCCTCAGGCCTACAGTTAACAATTTGGAGACTTATTCGAATTCCTAATAGCATCAAGTCTATTTTTAAAAGTTAATTTATTATCACTAATTGCAACAGTAGTTGGTAACTTATTCCATGGTGCAACAACTCGTTGGGAGAAGAAGTGAGCTCTTTTTTTTAGTATTATATTTGTTTCTGGATAATTGAAGTGGATGACCTCTCATATTAATCTTAATCTGTTTAAGGTCAAGACCACTTTGAACAAATAAGTGTTCATCATTATGTAGATCCCATAAAAGCAAGAGATCACCTCTTGTTCTTCTCTCTTCCAATGACATTAAATTGAAATTTAATAATCTGTCCAGATAGGAAATTGTTTTTGAGGATACTAAATGTTTAGTTATCCTTCCCTGTACTTTCTCAAGTCTGGTTACATCCTTTTTTTAATATGGACTCCACAACTGTGAGCCAAAATCTAAATGCGGTCTAACATAAGCTCTATACAAAGGAAGTAGCACATCTGGATTATTTTATGTCATATTGTGATGTATAGCCCACCATATCCTATTTGCTTTACTTATAGTATTAGTGATATGTGTGTCAAATGTCAACCCTACATCAACAGTAATACCTAAATCTTTTTCGTTGTCCTTACTGATTAACATCTCATCATAAAGAAAATAATGATGTTTAGAGTTCTTTTTTCCAAAGTGCAGGACACAGCGTTTTGAAGTGTTGAAATAAAGATTCCATTTTTGAGACCAAGTTTCAAGCATCTTTAGGTCTTCCTGAATTACCCTAACATCATAATCACTACTACAAATATTACAGATTTTACAATTATCTGCGTATTTGATGGAAATACTTTTAATATTTGTAGATAGGTCAGTTACAAAGACCTGAAAGATAAGAGGAGCCAAGATGGATCCTTGCGGAACACCACTTTTTACATCTTTCCAACTACTGATATGGCTGTCAATTATGACCCTCTGCATTCTATTAGAGAGCCAATTTATAATCCATCTAACAAAGATTTGTTCGATGTTATAAAGCTGTCGTTTTTTTTATCAGGGCCCATTGAGGAACAGAATGGAATGCTTTTTTAAAATCCAAAAAAATAACGTCACAGAGAATACCCCTGTCCAGGTTTTGACTGACACAGTTGTAGAAACATATCAAATTTTTTATATACGATCGTCCCTTAAGAAATCCATGTTGGGTTTGATCTAGTTCTGAAATGACAGAAGATAGGTCATCCTTAATGATTCGTTCTAAAATTTTACAACAGATTGGGGTCAAACTAATGGGCCGATAATTATCTGAATTGCTGTTAGAACCTTTTTTGTATAATGGAATTACATTGGCAAGTTTCCATCCAGCTGGAACCAGTCCAGTATTTAAACTTGTGTCAAAAAGGATTTTTAAAGGGACGTAAAGATGATCTTTCATTAAATGAATTAAGTCCCCATGTAGCTTAGTTAATAAATACAGTATATCATATTTATATCAAAATCTTGTTTTAATATGCTCTGGGTGACAAATGCATGATGTTATACATATCAAAGAACCTCTTGAAACTTTGGCTGTGGATATATATATATACATATATATATATAATACGAACCATCACAATAATTTACTTTCAGTCAAAAAATATTTTGATTGAAGGTTCCAGTCTAGAGTTCTGACAGATTTCAGCAAGGCCTGCAATTAAACTCACCACAGTGTCCTTCTAGAAAAATGGAAGCCACATGTGTACACCCAACCTGTTTGAGATGGGCACAGTCCTTCCTGCTAGACAGACTACCGTGTATGCAAAATAAGAACTGCAAGTCAAACTGGACTGCACTGAAGGGTAACCCAAGAAAACTGGATAGAACCATTACTATACATGACCAAGGATACATACGAAACCATACCAAAGCCATGATCTACAGCACTGTAGACATCACTGTCTGGTCCAGTTGTAAGGAATCCTCAACCTCTTCACTGCAACGAGACCTAGACAACCTGGTAATGCGGATGCAAAGCTCCAATATATTTCTCATCACGTCAAAAACAAAATGCAGTAAGTGATCTTTAGCTGCCCCACTGCAACCATTTTTATTCCACTGTTGATGGAAATGAAGCTACCAAGAGAGTAAAAAACTAAACACTGAATCCTAGGAATCATATCCAAAAGTGACTTTGAATCAGGCAGAAATGTTGAAATCATGGTCTCTAAAGCCTGTGTGAGACTGCACTACCTCAAGACCCCAAAAATGTATGAGACATGATGGAAAAACTCTCATCAATATGTGCAAATTCCAGTTTAGACTTCTACTGAAGTATGTCAAACCCATACGGCAGCATTAGGACCTGACCATCCTGGTGCATGCCTTTGTCACGTCTAGGCTGGACTACTGAAATCTCTATACCTGGGGCTTTCTGGAGGCAATCCCTGCCCATCTGCAGCTGGTGCAGAACACAGCAGCTAGTGTGTTGACGGGTGGTTTGAGATTTGACCATGTTGTGCCTGTCCTTTGCGAACTGCACTGGCTGCCAGTAAGGTGAAGGATTTTGCTTCAAGGTCAAATTACTGACCTGTAAAGCCCTGCAAGAGGGGGGCACCAGGCTACATGCAAGACCTCCTGGTTCCTCATCGCCTGTCATGGACTCTCCGTTCCTCCAAGGGTTGCCTCCTTGTGGTTCCCAGGCCAGGTTGCAGCATTCAGGGGACCGTGCATTCTCAGTTGCCACACCAACCCTGTGGAACGCTTTGCCGAGACATCTAAGAGAGGCACCCTCAGTGGCTACCTTTAAAAAAGGATTAAAAATGCTCCTATTTAATCAGGCATTTGCCCTAAGCTGAAGATTGAAAACTGAATTGACTGCTGTTTTATGATTATTATTTTTAATGAATGACAGAATTTATTTGGATCTCTGTATTATGTTCTGAAGTTTATGAGTCATGTATGGATTGTTTTTAAATATTGTTAAGCAACCTGAGCCTCAGGGAAGGGGCGCTATATAAATAAAGTTCCTATCTATCTATCTATCTATCTATCTATCTATCTATCTATCTAGCTATCTATCTATCTAACTATCTATCTACTGTATCTATCTATCTACTGTATCTATCTACTGTATCTATCGATCTATCTACTGTATCTATCTATCTATCTATCTATCTATCCATCTTTCTAGCTATCTATCCATCCATCTATCATGTACAATCTGAAATTTGAGACAGCATCCAAGAAGTTATCCTGAATGGGGATACTATTAATGTTCTATGGCTACTGTTTAAAAACCTACACTCTGATCCTTCCTTCCTTCCTGAGGGCTCCTGCTGTGAAGAATAATGTTATTCCATTCTTGGTTCCAAAGAACTCGAAAACAGGCAGCTAGTGCACTTATTCAGTACAACAAAACTTTTTTCCATTAAAGTGCATTTACATCAACTGAGTCTGTTGGTTTAAGGAATTAAAATAGAAAATGGAAATCTTGTATCTGCCTACCGTGGAAATGGAAGCTTACTGTAGCGACATTTTCCCTGAGACCGCTGGTTCTTAGTAATTGCCACTAACAGTTATGGGTAAGTAAGATAGCTAAGGTCCAACCAAGCAAATGTTTAAGAACGACAATGATTTTATGTAGCGTATCATATCTGAACAGGGAATCAAAGGTAAACTCACGATATGCTATGGCAGAGTCTCTCTCCTTCCGGTTTGGACTGAGAAACATGGTAAGAGCTGAATACGGCACATTGAAACACTGCAAAATAAACAGATCATTAATGACTGGGTTTGAATCAAGTTTGCAATGTTACACCAAAGACTTGCTTGATTACTCTGTGAAGTTCAAAGATGCACTGTCACATTTCAGGCATATGTAGTCAGTTGTAATGTACATTGTAATCCTGGATCACAAGATTTATGATTTGCATACCTGTTCATTTTTTTTGTACAAGACACCCATTTATTTGTATGTCTTCTTAAACATTGTGCATAACAGGTATAAATATTTACTGAAAAAAAACTGCCCAAGCTTCAGTGGGAAGTTAAGGAAACTACTGATGCTGTTATTCAATACTGTGCGGCCATGCCTGGAAGACAGGAGAGAGAGAGAGATAGGGGACATGATTGGGACTGCCAAGTACTTTAAAGGGGTAAATAAGGTTGATAAGGAGAGTCTCTTTAAGCTGAGTGGCAACCATATCACGAGGGAGCACAGTCTTAAGCTGGAGGGTGGGAGGTTTAGGAGGTAGGTCAGGAAGCACTTCTTCACAGAGAGGGTGGTGGACACTTGGAATGCGCTGCCAGAAGAGGCAATCTCATTGAAGACAGTGGGTAGCTTTAAGAAAGACTAGGACAGGTACAGGGGGAGGGTAAGGGTCATGGGTAGTGTTGTGCAAAATTGGAATATTTCGCCTAGCAAAATATTTTGCATAATTAACGCATTTTGCCAAATATTTCACTGGGCAAAATGCAAAATTTCACCCCCAAGCTGTCAAAAGTTCGCCACCATGTGCGAAATTCCACCACTTCTGGTGAAATTTCGCCACCCACAGGCGAAATTTCACCTCCCGCTGGCAAAATTTCTCTACTGGCGGTGGACTGGTGAGCTGGGGAAATTGCGGCCCAAACTGCAAAATTTCATCGCATTTTTGCGAAACATTTCATGTAGCGAAATTGCCGATTTTGCCACAATTTCGCCGGCAAAATTTAATTTTGCTGCATCCCTAGTCATGAGTAGGGAGGATGGGAGGAGTGGGGAGAGGGGGCAGGGACAGTAGCTCATGCTGTGGACCCTACAACATGAACAGATTTGATAGACCAAATGGCCTTCCTCTACTGGCTTCTTCGTATGTTCGTATGTTAAGACAGACTTAGGCCCTGTCCATACTGGAGTTCTTGTAATGTTAGCGACAGTCGGTAATGTTACAAGAACAGCAAAAATACCCAAATCCTACTGCTTGACACTGTAAAAAAGCAGACATGCAATGGACCAGCTACAACTCCATTTAGGCCCTGTCCACTCTGCTGTCTTGAAATCTATAATGTTTTCAAACTGGTAACGTTACAGTGTGTCCACTTTATCAGGGAACAGTTTTTCAAAATGTTATAGCCTGTCCAGACAATGATGATACAGGGAGCAGTGCATACCTCTCAACCTCTTGCATCATGAATCAGAGACAAGGCTTAACAAAATCAGGGAGAAAGACCCCAAATCAGGGACACATCTTAAAAATTAGTAATATTCACTCAGAAATCTGATAGAATAAGGGGATTTGTGTTAAGATGCATTTTCTGAAAAAGAGCAAGTCTGTAACTTTAATGTTTGGCATTATTTTGTGATTTTAATCCCTACTGTTCTGTCAGAAAAACACAAATTTTATGAAGGACATAAGAAAATTTTGAGATAAAATCAGGGACATCCCTGAAAATTAGGGACAGTTGGGAGGTATGGAGTAGTGTGAGCCTTGTGGAATGCTTCTGAGTACAGTAAACATCCCACAATGCAGTCATGGTGCTGGGAGCTATCCCATAAGCCCATGGGCAGTTTCCACGCTATAGCACACAAGAGTCAGAACATGGCTGCGTTTTCAAAGTTAGTGTGCTCTCTGTGCTTTCAATATTATGGATTGATGCAGCAGAATACCAGGTACATAGCATGAAGGAGGGCTGCACTGCAATATGCTTCACGTAGGCATGCTGTCATTCACCAAGGTGTGCTTGCAGCAGTGTCTCTGCTACATGATGTCCTTGTATGTGCCCTTGAAAGTGTCACTGTTTCTAGATCTGTGTGGACACACAGAAAAAGCTGTGTATGGTGGGGGTGACATTGTGCTGCATTCCTGGATGGATGAGCAGTGGCTATCCAGTTTTAGCATGGCCAGGCAAACATTCAATGCACTGTGCAGTGAGCTTTCCTCTTACATCTCCTGGATGGACTCTCAACTACGGCTAGCAATTTCGGTGGATAAAACACTTGTCATAACAGTATGGCGCTTGGCAACCAATGTGGAGTGTAGGACCCTGGCACATCTCTTTGGAGTTGGTAGATTCACCATCGGGGAAATTGTTATTGAGGTCTGCAGGGTCATAGTGCATGTACTGCTGCCCAGGGTGGTAAGAGTACAGAATGTGCTGGAAGTGGTACTGAATCATGTCGCAACAGCGACAGAAATACAGCGAAGACCATCACAGCGACATTTTCGGCAGTTTACTGTGATGGTCTGCTGGGTTCCCGACACTGTTGCCTCTGGGGTGTTCACCCTCTCCCTGAACCAACTCTGACTCAGAGCTGGTTATTTAAAGTCCGGGGGGAAGAACCCCCAGCAGGGGTGTGTGGGGGGCTTTAAGCACCAGTTCCCCCCCAGTGATGGCACAACACCAATTGATGGTGTTGTGCTGTCGCTGTGCTGACAGTTGGCAAATTCTGTGTTACCATGGCATGGTGGAACCATGTGGTACAAGGCTTTGAGAAGGATTGGGGCTTCACAAGTTGTGGAGGTAACGTGGATGGTACCCATTTCCCCACTATATGCCCTCCTGGAAATGCCACCAAATACTTTAATTGGAAGTCATATATTCCATAGTGATTCAGGCCCTTTTTGACTACAAGTATTGCTTTATGGACATAAATGTCGGGTGACCTGGCAAAGTCCATGACGCAAGAGTGTTAAGAAACAGCGGACTGTTCACACTTGGGCAAAGTGGAAAGCTGTTTCTGGATGTCTCTCGGGAAATTGGTGGAGTTAATGTTCCGGTTGTTGTCTTGGGCAACCCAGACCACCCCCTTCTGCCCTGGCTTATGAAGCCCTACAATGACTATGGAAACCAGAGGAAACATAACTTTAATTACAGACTGAGTCATGCCCACATGGTGGTGGAATGCGCCTTTGGACGCCTCATAGGCCGATGGTGGTGCCTCTTGAAGCGTAGTGACTTCCGAATGGCATGTCATGTGAGTACTGTCATTTTCATGCCTGAAAAAATTTCATATTCCTCAACATCCTATTCCACCCTCCCACCCCACCCCCAACAAATACATAGTGCCTCCTGTACTAACTATTGCCCTGGAGGAGGCCCTATCATGGCAGTACTCTTTACAATTTTGAACTCTGGGCCCCCACCCATAAATCACATAAACATCGCCAAGTCACTGTCTTGCATGTGTCATAAACAAAAGTAGTCTTTTTGAAGTTTTCTCATGGCTCTCTTTATTCCTGCACTCCCACTAGCTGTGCACTACTCGTGCAAGTCTTCCAGAAAAAGAATGCATTTCTATGCACAAACATTACTCGTACATGCATGTAATTCACAGTTACACTACATACTAGCATGTCCATTGCCATATGACATCTCCCCGTAGTTCCTGTGGTATCAACACATGTGGTAGTAGGCAGACATGAGCCAATAAAAAGATAATGCTATGACAAACATCCATACACAAAACAAAATAGCAGAAGCCGTGAGTCTAGCATAACCATTGAATCTGTTTAGCATTGCTAAAATAGACACTGTCTTACTAGTACAGGGCTATATAAATTATACATAGTTACTAGTATAGGGCTATATAAATTATACATAAGTTGTAGATGACATGAGTGTCACTTATCAGTGCTTAAAGGCTAAAATGTTGCCATACTGTAATATGACATGAGGAAATAAAGCCTTTCCTTTTAGTAAATTTTTTGTTGTTTTGTCCTGCAGGTTGGCATCAGACAGATGTCCATTTGCAGAAGCTGGATGGCACAAAGCCACTAAAGTGGCATCACCAGCCTCTTATGTGGTGGCAACCCCATAATCAACCTTTTAATGTGCACACTATTTTTTTGTCTGATCCTGTGGGGGTGTGGGGGTGAAGGGGAAATATTAGAAATACCAGAAATTGTTATCTAGTTAATTTACAAGGAACATTTCCTATTCAGTGTGTTTATTATATGGAAAAATAAAGACTAATTATTTTGAACACACAGAAAGGGTAGCCCTGTGTCCATTTTTTTCATTTGGGTAAGGCACATGTACTTTGATGGCAAAGTACTGCCTGAGTAAACATCAACTGTGATGACATATTTTAAAAATATAACGTGGGACATTGTTAAACAGACCTTAGCAACCCTTACATCATTCAGCTTAATTTCAGCTTAATTTTTTCTCCCTTCATAAACATTGCAATCAAATTATAGTGTGGTCCACCGAAAATAATCCCTGAGAAGCACGTGCACTTTGATGGCAAACGACTGCCCGAGTAAACATCAGCACAGTCAGAAAAGACTACATTTTAAAATGTTTCTCTCACTCAGGATAATGATAAGGAAAGAAAGTGCAGAGAAAGTGAAGATGAGGAGGACAGAGCTCAGTCAAGAGGAGAAGATTATCAGACTCGGTGGGGATGGTGATTTGGACCCCCCTTATGGGAACCTGATAACAAAAAGGTATGGGTGATGCTGCAGAACCTGCGGTGCTTTGCACACCACGATAATGTCACAGAACTGCCAACTAGAGCCTGAAATCAAATACTAACATTGTAGCCAGATGAATATTTGTTATGTTGGTGTCTTTATGTGTATATGTTATGCATCCCTTCTTCTCAGGGTCCCCAGGTTAGGTTTTATGCTCCCATGTCCAAACAGGTATTTCAACTCAATGCCCGACCGACTAGTTAGACCCCAAGACACAGCATGTCCTAACCTGTGGCTATGGGGTGCACAGCCACTTGCCCCCCCTTAGATAGTCACCAAATCCAGGCTCAGTATATCAATGGAAGGACAGTTACATCATCCTTGTGTACCACTGGAATGATTTTGCTTGCCAGGGGGGCTATAAAGTTTACAGATGGCAGCTTTATGCTAATGTATGGAATGCAATTGTATGTATATGTGTGGGTTTTGCACAAAAATTAATAAACTTTGAGTGATTAAAAAAAAAATCCCAAATCACTCCTTTCTTTTGAGCAGCATCCATGAATTCCCCCAGCTCAAATGCTACCTGACTGGTAATGCTGCCACACAGAGTCCAGTTATTTGGTAGCCTACCACCCACAAAGGTCTAGCCTGTGTTTTGAGTCTCATGTCAAATACCCACCCACTCATTCAACTGCAAGGGAACTGAATGCAGCAACCACTGAAATGCTGGTAACTGATCTACTGCTGTTCTTTTTTGTGGAGAACATGAGATTAAGAAAGTTGATGGTGCATGCCTGTCCCAACTAGCAGATTCCCTCACAAACGTACTTCTCCACTCATGCCATTCCTAAACTTTATGGGACTGTGTCACGCACAGTAATCCATGCCGTGCTGCATTCCACATCCCTGTACATACCTCTCAGTATGGATATTTGGACCTGTGACCAAACAAATGATAGCTTCTATCTGTGCATTACAGCACAGTGGGAACAGGCACCTGGGGTAGTATTCGATTCTAGCTGGGGGGAACAATTGCACTAAGCCCAACTGTTGTGTAGCAACACTCTGGGTATTTGCCAGCATGCCATGATGGCAATGAAGAATGTAACTGGATTACACATAGGTCAGAAAATGTTACTCTTGACTTGAGATTGATGAGTGGATGCATCACGTGGTGGTGGTGGTGCCACGGAGGGTGGCACAGGGACTTCAGCCTGCTGCAGAGTGAGGGGTGCAGGGGACTGCTAACCTTGAGACATCTGTTTATCAGTAGCCTCATTCTACCCCAACTTCACTTTGATATACCCCAAGGTTGAAGTTACAGGCAAAGTTGTCAAAGTGAATTTCTTATTAAATAGAAAAATCTGCAAATTTATTCGAGAAGGCAACTTTGGCAAATGTGCATTAACTTCGATGGCTAATTAACATTTCCCAACATCTCTAGACATAATATGTAACGTGGAATGTAATGTATAGGATACCAAACTAACCGATATTACTGCATTCAAACAACTAAATGAGGAGGCCGAACACTTGACATTTAAGATTAACAGTATCACAGAAAATACACACTTAGGGTGTTGTTCTCAAAACTCTTCACTAAAATGCATATTTTACAAGAAATGGAAATTACATACTTACTGTAATTCTTGATCTTCTTGGATGAAGTCTTCACCACTCATTCACACTAATGGGAGTACACCGGAGGCGCTAAGACCCCGCAGGAGCCAAAAATCTTCAGGAGAGCCTGTGCCAGGATAGGACAACACCTGCGCGGCACCATGAGACTAACTCGTGCCTGTATAGGCTATCTTGGCGTCGACCCTCCAACTACCTCAGTACATTTTCGACCGAGGAGGTGCAGCATAAACTAACAAAAGAAAACCTAACCCTAACTTCCGATCATGGGAAGGCCCAGATGACCCATATAAGAAGGGTCAATTCAACAATGTCTTCATAGCCTGAACAACAAGGAAGTGAAGACCAAAACAGAATGAGTGAACGAGCGGTGGAGACTTCATTCAAGGAGATTAAGAATTATGGTAAGTACGTGATTTCCAAATCTTCCTGGACTAAAAGTCTCCACCACTCATTCACCCTATGGGAGAGTATCAAGCTAAAAATCAAACCCCCACCGAGTAGGGTGGTAGAAGACAGAGCTCACTCAGGACAGAAGTCCACAAGGACTGTCCTGCCGAATAAAATTAGCTGTCAGGCATGGACACCCAGAACATAGTGCTTTACAAAGGTATGCACTGAGCTACAACTGCCACCATGCAAAGGTCTGTAACAGGCATATTACGAATCTCCACCAGGAAAGCCGCAACTGCTCCGGTAGAATGGTGAGAGCCTGGCCTTCTGACTTGAGCTGTATCATGGATTAATAGTGTCAAAGGCATGCTACTAACCAAGCAGAAATACATATAATGGCAACAAGCTGACCCAGCCAAGGCATTCAGAAAGATACAGTAGTTGTTTGAATGTGTATCTCTTCATTCTGTCGATGTAGAATCACAGAACCCTCTTAACATTTAGAGAGATAAAGGGAATGCTCTCCTTCATACTGGAATTAACGAAGTGAGTAAGGAGAAGCAAAACTTGAGTAAAGGTAACTAAGCCAGTAACATGTTGACTATTGGCTCAAGATAGTCCAAAAATGAAGAGAGGTGAACATTCTCTCTGAGAAATGCAGATCTGCGTGCAACAGGTTCACGAGGCACCCCAAAGTTTTACTTGGGGGCAACTAAAAGGATCTAGACAAAACTTGGCACACCAGCAGGTGAAGTGAAACCACTTAGCTGCCCAAGTCCTCCTGGTGGATGGTCTATGCGCAGCTAAGCAAATCTCTACATTTGTTTGGAAACCTCAAACTTGCACACTTTCATCTCCTCAGGAGCCCAGCATGGAGATGAAGGGAGTGCAGGAAGAATGGACCAAGTCCCTGTGTCACAGGATTCGCTTGTAGAGGGAGTTACCTCGGGGGAACTTCTGACCGACCGTTTACGCAAATTATATTTGCTGAGGCCAGTCTGGGATGATGAGAATCATCCTGCCTCCATTTGCCTACAACTTGAGTAGCACCCTCTGAACCAAGAGCAAATACATCCTGACAGAAATACCAGGGTCTAAGATTTCTGAAGCAGGATAGAGGCAGAATTGCGTTGAGAGGAGACGAAGAAAGGACCAGGTCCAGACTGTCCCACTCATCAAATAGCGACTGCAGAATGACTGAACTGATGCAACTTGCTCAAGGCGCCACTCTCACCTCCTCATGGCCTTCCTTCACAAAGGGTAGGAGAGTGCTCCACCCCAGTTGTTAATGAAAAGATCACAATTTTGTCATCTGTCCAAAGTGGAATCACTTCGTGGCAGAGGGCCTTCTCCAGGACTTGTAACGCGCATAAGACAGCCCTCATCTCATTTTATGAGAAGATGATGCTCCTACTCCTGGCTTCACACCTGAATGTGAAGGTCTTGACAGTGAGCTCACCAACTGATCAGGAGAACAACCGTGGAGATGGTGATCTGGGATTTAGAGGGTAAGGGTAGACTGAGCAGAAGCTAGGCCAACTGCGTCTACCATATAAGTAATTTTGTCCGAGGTCCTGTTATTTATGTGGATATGTGGTTGGAGACCACTATCTGTTGCGGATGAAGGCATAAGTCCCAGCATCCACTGCATCAAAAGGGCTTAGACAGTGTCGCTTTCCATAAAGTAATAAGACATCTGAAATTTAGTTTCCTCTGTTCTCAGAAGGAATAACCCTCGCCCTGGAGGCATCCAGGAGGGCTGCTATGAAAAGGAGCTGCTGGGAAGGTGAATCTGGCACCTTCCCTGATTCAGAAAACCCCTCCTGGTAGAAAGCAAGTGAGAAGCTGTGGCAACTGCTTCCTGAGACTCTAACCCGGATCGGAGCCAGACATCCAGGAAGTGAAGGCTTAAATACTGAGATTGTAGTGAACTCCTCACTGAACAGGTACTTGTTTAACCTTTTAAGGTTGAGAAAAGGAAATATGCTGCCTGTTATCTTAGAAACAAGCAAAAGAAGTAAAGTAAGAACCTGTGTTCTGACTTGACGAGGAACAATTTCTACTGCGTCGAGAGGTGTCCACCTCAGTTCTGCTGAGGTGGGACTTGGGCTGGATCCAGGAGGATGGTGTCAGGCCCTTTGCCTTCTGCTGCCAGATTTTTTTTTTTTTTATGTAACCCCCGTTACCCAGGGTTACTAGAATCCCAGTAAGACCTAGTGGTAGGCAGGGAAGGCAGCTTGTGAAATTCCAGTTAAATGGATTTCACACTGTCTCACTCTGTTCTCAGTCTCAGCTGAGACTGAGGGATGACATCATTTTAGAACTGTTGCAGCTGCATAAGCCACACTGGAATGTTGCAGTTGGAGGTTAGAGTAGAACGTTGGGGAATTTGAAGCCTGTTCTGGTTCAGTCTGAGAGAGAGAGAGAGAGTCTGTAGTGCAACAGAGGTGCTCTGCTGAGGGCAGGTCCTCAGAGCTTTAAGCTCTGCTTCAGAGCTACTTTTGTTTTAGGTGTGTGTTTTCACCTGAAGAGGAACACAGGAACTGATAATTGAAGTAGTGGAGACCGCTCTCAATGGTTCAGAGCCCCATCCTGGAAGGTGTCAGCCTGTTTTCCAGGGGCAAACCCCCTGGGTCCGGCTAGGGAAAAGAAGCTGCCTGTTTGAGTTGTGCTGAGGCACCAGAAGCTCTGAAAGGAAGATTCCTTGAGGAGGAAACGCCTGTGGGGCACCTGCAACTAAAGGGTGAGTTCACTCTGCAAAAGGGCCAAGTGTTTTCACCTGAACGGAATGAAACTAAAGGGACTGTTACTGTGGGGTCAGGAGGAAAAGATAGCCAAGTACAGTTGGAAGATGTACGGTTTCATCACGAGTGTGGTGTGCTGGAGGAGAAACGAACCAACTGGTTACTATACTGCAGTCCCTACCAGCTCTTTTCAGTGTTTTGGAGTAGAATATCAGCTGGAATCTGTGGCAGTGTGTTGGTGGAGTGGCGATCTATCAGCTACTGCCTGCAGTTGCGTTTAGAAATTACAGCTCTTCTGAAAATGGTTATCTGCTGAACTGCCTGACGCTGTGAGGAAACGCTTGCAAGTACTGTTTATTGATTAGACTTTCATTGCACTTTAATGACTGAATCAGTTGATGTATCTTTCGTAGGGCTGCTGCTAGATTAAAAACACTGTGCCCGAGGCATTTGAAAATACCGCTGTGGAGAGGGCTCGTTGGCGAGAGCCAATCAACTCGCAGGGGATTTATAAAGTAAAGGGATAATTCCCTCTTTAAATTTCCAGCTTCGCAGGCACAGCGCGAGCTTGGGATGCGAGGTGAGTGGCTGCGCCCACTCAGAAGAGAAAATTGATTAAAGATTCGGTTATAAAAGTTGATTCAAAGATATAGTTTTACTAGCTGTTGTAGTTTAGTAAGTTGGGTTTAGAAAAAGTTTTCTTTTTATACATGAGCTTTGGTGGTTAGACTTTTTAACTGGCTGAAAAATGTATATTAGTAGGAAGCAAATATTGATTATTTGTTTACAGGCAGTTTGTATGGTGGGTTTATTTGGGATTTTACATTTGACATATTTGGGAATGGAGATGGGGGGGTTTAAATGATCTAAGTATGATTTCTCCTGTAGTTAATTATTATCATGATACTTGGCCTTATCCAAGAGATTATGGTTACAAAAAAGTTTTTCTTGTTAAGAGATTGGAAACTGTTTATGTTTTGTTTCTAAAATTTCTTATTGATTTGGTTAGAAAATGGATTGCATTTTGTATAAAGAAACTTAGTAATTTTGATTTATTTGTTTTAAGGTTTTTTGATTTTGGAAAGACAGGGCTAAAAGGGAGAGTGGTTAAGTCACTCTTTCTGTGTTTATGTTTGTTACAATGTGGGGATATTAACCCCAATCCGGGCCCTGATATTAGATTAAATGTAGGAAGAGGTATTGTGTTCACACACTCTAACTTTAGGAGTCTTGTACCCAAGATTGATTTGGTTAAGGACTTTGTCAACGAGGTTCATCCTGATTTTATGGTATATATTGAAACTTGGTTGAGTGATAAGGTGGCTGATGGGGATATTTCGGTTGTGGGGTATAATATATACAGGGCCGATAGGAATAAAAGGGGAGGTGGGGGTTTAATTTATGCTTTGGATGAATATTCTCTAAAACAAATATTTTTGGGAGTCAGTGTTGATGTTTGTGAGCACTTAGCCCTGGAAATTGAATTTCCAGTGGGAAAACCAATTTTACTAATAGGAGTGTATCACCCCCCAAAAAAGATAAAGAGTAAAATGCAACACTTGACTGATGTGCTGTTTAATTATATTGATACCCATGAAATTTTACTTATGGGAGATTTAAATGATAATTGGTTTAGCTCAGCTGATGTAAGAGTGTTAAAAAATATGGCTCTGTCATTGGGCCTAGAACAATTAATTCAAGAGCCTACTCATGTTAATATTAAAAATCCAGCTGATTCTACTTTGTTAGATTTGATTTTGACAAATGCTTCATTTCAATATGTTAAAGCAGGGGTCTTAGAAGATCTAAATAGTGACCATAATGTGATATTTTGTGTTAGAGGTAAAGCTCCTTTGTTAAAGCATCCAAAGGTTATTTTATACCGAGCTACTAGAAAGTTTGATTATTTCGCATTTATAGAGGATCTAGATAGGATTAACTGGGATAGAATGTGGATAATTCCTGAAATTGACTTGGCTTGGAAATATTTTCTTACAGAGTTAATGCAGGTGATAGACTATCACATGCCAATGAAAGAGAGGAAGGTTAAACAATCTTCTGCTCCGTGGTACTCAGTTACTCTGAGAAGGCTAAAAAGAAAAAAGGGTCAAGCTTGGATAAAGGCGCGTAGTACAAATTCTCAGAAGGATTGGCAATATTATAGAAGTCTTAGAAACTCGTATGTAACTGCTGTTAGAAATAGTAAAAGATTATATTATCAATCCAAGTTAGAAAATTCTGTAGGGAATAGCACCACTTTTTGGGATTTAATCAAAGAGATAAATGGTCACCATAAACGGGGTGCGAAAAGTAAAATTGAGATCTCAGGTTTTCAGGGGGGTAAATCTTTGGCAGATGAGTTTAATAATTATTTTGTTAATTCAGGAAATTTCTTTGGTACCTCTGATTTATGTTCTAGTAATGATGACCTATCGGTGCACATAGATCTATCTAAGTTGTTTTCAATGAAAAAATTGGAGGAGTTTGAAGTAATTGAAGCCTTGCTGGGTTTGAAGACATCAAAGAGTGGTGGCCCTGAGGGACTGACCCCTTATTTACCAAAAATGTCAGCTTTGAAGATAGCAGCTCCCCTCACCTATTTGTATAATTCGTCTATTGAGGAGGGAATAATGCCATCTGATTGGAAAATAGCTAGGTTAGTCCCAATATACAGTATAAAGGTGGGAGGTGGGATCAGTTTAATAACTATCGACCAATATCACTATTATCGCAAGTGTCAAAGATATTAGAGGGCTTTGTGGCTCGACAACTGATTGCATATATGAATCAGAATGATTTGTTTGACAAATATCAGTCAGGTTTCCGTAAATCGCATAATACAATCTTGGCCGTGTCGAGGGTCTTGGATGATGTCAACAAAGCTATGGAAAAGGGCCTTGTGATGGGCGCCATCTTTGTTGACCTCTCCAAGGCCTTCGACATGGTGGATCATCAGATTCTCTTATTAAGTTTGAAGGATATTGGAATCTCAGGTGGTGCTCTAAAGTGGTTTTCTTCTTATTTAGAGGGTAGGACACAGTCAACGGGTTGTTAATAAGATTGTATCAACACCTTTACCAGTGGTACGGGGGGTCCCTCAGGGATCAGTGCTTGGCTCCTTGCTCTTTTTGATTTATCTTAGAGACTTGGGATGTCATGTAAATAATATGGCTTACCAATTATATGCAAATGATACAATAATATATACTTCTGCTCCCTCAGTCGAAGAGAGCCAATTAAATTTACAGTTAAGCTTTGATAAATTACATGAGTATTTGTCACAACGGAAACTTAAAATTAATGTAAGTAAGACAAAATGTATGTTATTCGGATCTAATACGAAATTTAGATCTTGCACAAAATTGACAGTGCTAGATCCAGAGGGATAAAATTAGACCAAGTGATGACTTATAAGTACTTGGGTTTCTGGATGGATCCCTTGGCTACTGGTAATATACATATAGATGAATTGGTATGGGTGTAAGGGTGGATTATTGTATCGAAATAAAAATTGTTTAGGTGGAACTGTGATAAAGAAAATTGTTGAGTCCCAGATATTTCCTCTTTTTAATTATGGTGATACACTGTATGATAATTTTCAGTTAGGTAGACTGTGCAGACTAGATGTACTGTATAATCGCCTCGAGAGATTGATCTTACAGTGTCCTAAAGACACCCATCATTGTTTACTGTACCAGAGATTGGGATGGACTTCGTTGACAGAGAGGAGACAGTTGCATAAATATATTTTGGCCTTTAAAAGTATTACTACAGTAATTCCAGAATATCTGGCTGAAAGGTTAGAAGTTAGGGAAATTAAATCTTCATTAAGAAACGCAGGATATAGGGAGTTGGTTATACCTAGACTGAAAACTAAACGTTCTGATTTTTTTAGTCAGTTTGTTCCTAGATTTTGGAATATGATTCCTGTAAGATTTCGATTGTGTGGACATAAAACACCTTCATGCAATGCTGTTAAAACCTGGTATTTGGAAACACTTTCAGGGCAAAGGAAGAATTGTTGTGGATAAATAAGTTGTATTGTTTCTTTTAGTTTGTATGTATGTTCTGTTTTTCTTTTGTTTTTATATATTTGTTGTAACCAAACTTTGTACGACCAAGGGTCACCATTTTAAATGAGTTTTACTCAATGGTCTAACCCATTTAATAAAAATGAAAATGAAATGAAGATGTGGGGATTGGACTGCTTAACTCTGGGGGGGGTCTAGAGAAATGGACAAAGCCACTTATAAGTATGTTCAAGTCCAGCACAAATGGGAAGCAAGACAAGTAGATTGAGTGTGAAAGACATTTAAAAGGAATCTGCACAGCAAAGAGTGTTAAAGGATGAGGTGTTACAGTCCAGAGAAATGGCCTGATATGAATTGTGGGAGTGAGAGGTGGGAGACCCCACATTGGTAGTAACCAAATTCACCTCTACGGATTTGCTCTGAGACACCTGTTGCTTTCTCTCAGGTACTTGGCCAGTGCCTGAGGAAAGTACCCAGACGTGGGATTAAAGAGGAAGATTCCCTGATGGAGCCGAGGTGCTCTTAGGTGGTTTAGGGAGCTACCAGTAAATGTTTCCATGATATATGGAAGGTGTCCAAGTGGCTGGCAAGGGTGCCGAGCCAGGGAAAACCCAGAACAGTGAGCCCAATGTGTTTCAGAGCCTGACAGCTAAAGTGATGAGGATGTGTTCTGGTCTCTTTTAATCTGCATTACCAGGAGTGTAGCCCCGTGGGGGTCCATCTATGCTTTGTTTATTCTGTTTGGATGTGAATAAAAGCCACACTTTAGAACCCCAGTTCTGGTACTGGACATTACAGTTATTGCTTCCTTTGTCCGGAGTTACTTGGGTGCCCCTGTGCAGAGTAGCCAAACCTAGCCTACATGCTGGGTGTCATATACCTCCCCGAACCCAGCCCACCTGATACAGCTGTCAAATACAAACAGCATACCAGGTAGGGGTTACATTTGCAGATGAGGAGTTGCTTCCTGACAAAGGCTTTCAGGCCCCTACCTTGCAAGGACTGGTTGTTAGAAAAATGACAATGGTGTTGTCCTTTGGGGGGGCAGCAGGAGTCTGAGCACCCTCCAGAGCTCAATCTGAGGGCCGAACCAATAATCACTGCCAACAGAAGCCACCCTAGGGGCAGTGTCATAGGGGTATGTAAAAGCTTTAGCTGATTATTGGGCTGTAAGCCCCTATCAATGGAGTGGTAGAGTTCAGAAGGCTCTCAACCACTAAACTTAATGTGTTCCACAGGGTGTACTTGTACTGAAGACTGAAGGAACTCCAGACAGAAAAGACTGCTTCCGTCCACAGAAGAAGTCTGAAATGTTATGGTGGACCCCATATACCTGAGGTAAAACTCCATCACAGGCTCTGCTGATACAGAAGACTCACCTTCTAGCCTCTAGATGAGTCATCCACTGCGTCTCTGATGAAGTAGGACAGGAAGAGACTCATCCAGATCCACTTCTACCCCATAAAGACCTTCAAAAGGCAGGTCCAGGCCAGAATCACAAAAGACTCCGCCACCCAGAACGGCATTGAGGAGTTCAGCGCCATTCATGGAGCCGACATTAGTGCTGTGCAGAATGTGGAAATCCGCCAATGGAATCAGCATGGAATAAGAACAGGTTACTTACCTGTAACAGTAGTTCTAGGAGTGGTATATGTTGTTCATCCACACTGTTTGGCATCGTCCCTTTCCCCTTTAAATCTGCCGGAAGTCTTCAAGCTAGCTCCTCCCACCTACCCATGTGGTATATACCTCGGCTCCGCCCCATGACGCCATATCTTAGCCCGCTGGAAGCCAGGTGTTGTGCGTCCGCAGCCAGGGAGGTTGGGTGGGTCCGTGTAGATGAACAACATATACCACTCCTAGAACTACTGTTACAGGTGTGTAACCTGTTCTTCTAGGAGCATGGATATGTTGTTCATCCACACTGTTTGGCAGACTCCTAGCAGTTCTCCAGGAGGAGGGAGGCAAGGCACACACCCTCTACTTAGGAAACAGAGATTGGAGAACTGAGGTTCCAAAACCAGCATCCTGGAGTGACTCAAGGTCGATGTGGTAGTGGGTGATGAAGGTGTTTGCTGACTTCCAAGTAGCAGCCGACAGAGTTCCTGGATTGGGACGTCCCTGGAAGCAGCCACCGATGCAGCAGTATGGCAGGTAGAATGAGCTCTTATCCCTCTGAGAGGCTCCTTGCCCGCCAACTCATAGCACAGACCTATGCATGATGTAATCCACCTTGCAATGGTCTGTTTGACTGCAGGTCTGCCAGAAGTGGCTTCAGTGTAGGTGACAAACAGCTGATGAACCTCTCCCCGAATCTTCTTATAATAGGAGAGAGCACATCTCAGGTCCAAAGTATGGAGCCTGTACTCAGACTCTGAGGTGTAGTTAAGGTAGTATACTGGCAGAGTTAACATCTGGTTAAGGTGAAACTCTAACACCACCTTTGGAAGGAATTTCAGGTGAGGGCGCAGGACAACTTTGTCCCTGTGAAAGACCAGATAAGGGGAGTCCACCAAAAGCGCCTGGAGCTCCCCTGTCCTTCTGGCAGACGTGATAGCCACCAGGAAGGCCATCTTCCATGACAAGTGTGACAGCTCACACTTGTGCATGGGTTCGAATGGCTTGCCCATGAGTTTTGCCAAAACCAGTAGTAGATCCCACGGAGGTGGAGGTTCATGCACTGGAGGGGATATGTGATCCAGGCCTTTAAAGAAGCGCCCAACCACTGTCTCCTGCACCAATGTCGGCTGACCGGCCCACGTCCAGTAAGCAGAAATGGCTGCCAGGTGCACCCTAAGGGTCAATGACCATAGATCCCCTTTGGAGAGAGACCAAAGGTAGTCGAGAATGTTAGCCACAGAACAGGATAAGGGGTCCAGACCCTTACCCTGACACCAAATGGAGAACCTTTTCCATTTGAAGGCATAACATTTCCTGGTCGATTCCTTTTGAGATGCCTCCACCACGGTGTAGACATCCTCGGAAAGACCCAAAGCCTGGAACTCTAGCCACTCAGGTACCAGGCTGTGAGGTGCAGGGACTGAAGTTCTGGATGGAAGACCTTCCCCTGGTTCAGAGATATCAGGTCCGGGCATGTACAAAGCTGCTCCGGGGGCCTGCAGCTGAGGCTGAGGCTGAGGAGATCTGGATACCAGAACTGGCGCGGCCAGTCTGGGGCTACCAGAATCACCTTCGCCTTGTCCCTCCTCACCTTCAGTAACACCTTGTGGATCAAGGGAAATGGAAGGAAGGTGCAGAGGAGGCCTGGGGTCCATGGCCTCGAGAAGGCATCCCCCTGCAACGAGCCCTGCTGAGGGGGTTGGGCACGGTACAGCCTCAACTTGGTGTTTTCCCTGGAGGCAAACAGGTCCACCATCGGTTTGCCCCAATGGGAGAACAGGCTATAAGCTACCACTGGATGGAGAGACCACTTGTGGGATGTCTGGCCTATGCAGTTGAGAGCATCCACCAGTTGGTTCGAGGCTCCTGCCACATGGATGGCTAGGAGATCCACTTCCAACCAGCTTACGATGGTCCAGATGCGGAGCTCCTCCTTGTACAGCAGATGAAAGTGCATGCCACCCTGTTTGTTGAGGTAGTACATGGTCGTGGTATTGTCCATCTGGACTTGAACCACTTGACCCCGGAGCTGAGCAGCGAAATCTGACAACGCCAGTCTGCCTGCTCTGAGCTCCAACAGGTTCGATAATCCATGGGCCCTGTTGTCCCCCATGTGGGCTCCCCAGCCCATGAGAGAGGCATCGGTCGTGAGGATGACCGTCAGCTCAGGGCAGACAAATGGGATCCGTTCCTGCAACTGGTTTGGGGTGGTCCACCATTGGACAGCATCCCGCATCTTCTGGGTTACAGTGATTAGCTGGTCGAAGTGACCGTAGCGCTGGGTCAACTAGGCGGCCAGCTCCCATTGGAGGGGACGCATATGCAACCGGGCCCAGCAGACCACTGAGGTGCACACCGCCATGTAACTCAGAAGGTGCAGAAAGTCCCGGGCAGGGCGTAAGTGCCCAACCAGAAATGATTGGGCAAAGGAGGAGAGAACCTCCGCCCTGTCCACCGGGAGCTGAGCTCTGGCTTGACAAGAGTCGAGCTCTGCCCCAATGAAGCCCATCATCTGAGAAGGCATGAGTTCCGACTTGGCCTCGTTGATCAAGGGGCTGAGTTGAGAGCAGGTCTGGAGGGCCAGATCCCTAGACCTCTCCACCTCCTGTTAGGTGGAACCTGCCAGGAGCCAATCGTCGAGGTGGGCCGCCACCACTGCTATGCATTTGATGAAGACCTGAGGGGCCGATGACAGGCCGAACAGCATGGCTTGGAACTCGTACAGGGTCCCTTCGACCCTGAAGCGGAGGAACCACTGATGGGACAGATGGATTGGGACATGAAAGAATGCGTCCTGCAGATCCAGTGAACAGAACCACATGTTTCACTCCAAGGACGGGCTTGATCTGGGACAGAGTGACCATCCGAAAGATGCGTGACCTGATTCAGGTCGTGGAGATCTAGAATGGGGTGCCAGCCCTCCGTCCGCTTAGGCACCAGGAAGTACCTGGAAACAAAGCCTGGGTCTGCAGATGGATCCGTCATGACAGCTAATGCCTCCTTGAGGAGGAGATGAGCAACATTGCCTCGGAGAGCCGACTGGGTGCATAAGGAAATCTGTTCTTCCAGAGGGGCACGGGCTCAGCTGGGAGGGTACTGCTCGAATTCTAGAGGCAGCCCCTGACCAACCACTTCGGAAACCCACCTGTTCGTAGTGATAGCGGACCAGGCAGAAAGGAACTGGCAGAGCCGGCCCCCACAGGAGGACCCAAAGCTGGCGTGATGGAGATAGGGGCGGCAACCCCCACCTCATCACTGGACAGGCTTAAAGGAGAAGGAGGCTCCAGGACCTGAGCCTTGGCCTCCTTCGTGGGCCTGTTGGGGTCCAGGCTTGGGCCGAGGATGCCAAGCTTGAGCCTACTGCTGCTGATGTTGCTGTTCTCCTTGGTAGAAGAGCTGCTGAACCGCAGGGGAAGAGTGCCAAAAGGGCTTCTTCTTCTTCTGCTGGTTCTTGCCCGAAGAACCTTTGGCAGAAGTAGCATCCAAGGTGGCAATGGACTGCTCTATACACTGAAGGTGACCGGCCACACCTGGACCAAACAAGTCGGTCACCAGGAAGGGCATGTCAGCAAGCTTATGCTGAGTATCCACCAGAAAGGAGGAAAGCCTCAGCCAAACCCTGCAGCAAGAGGCCACTGCAGCGGCCATCAAGCGGGCACAAGAATCCCTGATGTCCAAGGCCGTCTGGAGCTGCTGTCTTGTGACAGCATGGCCTTGGTCATGGACCTGCTTGACCGTGGTCTGCAAGTCCGCAGGGAGATGAGGGAGAACTTCATCCAATGACCTGAGGAGGGCATGAGAGAAGTGTGCTATAATGACAGCCGAGCTGGCCTGACAAAGGCCCAAGGAAGAGGCTGCATAGACCTTTCGGGCAGTGTGGTCCATATTTTTGGACTCCTTGTCCGGAGGTCAGTCAGTCAGCTGAATTTCCAGTACACCTAAATACAGAGGCAGTCACCAGGCTCTCGGGTGAAGGGTGCTCTGTGAACCCCGCGAGGGACCCCATGGGCACCGCGTACTTGTAGGCCATGCGGGCAGACGGTGTTGGGCATGAGGCAGGGCACTGCCAGAGTTCAAGGGCTGGGCCAGCAATGGCTTTGGCCACTGGAAAGGCCTCCATTGGGGTATCCCCTCTCTTTAGAATATCTTTGAGAGGGTATTCTGCCTTTTTCTGGATGGGCTCCGGGGGCTTTCCCGTAGAGTCAGAAATGAGATGGAGAATCCCTTGGAAGGAGGAAGGCCTTCCTCCATCCCTGTGCCAATGGATGACTCATCATCCCCAGAATGAGAGTGCAGCCCAGTGACATCCAAATCCGAGGAATCAGGATACAGTGGTCTACCGCCAAAATCACCCTCGATCCGCTGAGGGCGGTCAGGGGTGACAGTAACCGACAGATGTCAGGGAAGCCCGGTGTCCAGTTGGTTCTCTTTCAAGGCAGCCCCTCCCACAAGCTGCTTAGGTGGCGGTTCCACCCGAAACAAACAAACAAACAAACAAAGTCTTCCTATCATCACCGCTACCATCTAAGGTCGACTCCGTTGATGGCAGGTGAGAATTTCTTCTTCATCATTATCTTTTTTTTCTTCTTTTTAAAACAAGAAAATAACACTAAAAATGGTAACTTACATGAACACTGAACAGCTAAGCTGCTGTTGTATAGATGAAGACTTGACTCAGGCAGGCAAGTGACATCGACGTCGAAGCGCACTCGACGGTGGGAGAAAGGGAACTGAGGTGGTTGGAGGGTCGACACCGAGGTAGCCTATACAGGCGCGAGCTAGTCTCGTGGAGCCGCACATGCATGGTCCTATCCTGGCTCTGGCTCTCCTGAAAATCTTTGGCTCCTGCGGGGTCCTAGCACCTCTGGAGTACTCCCATTAGTGTGAATGAGTGGTGGAGACTTTTAATCCAGGAAGATCAGAGCTTTCTGTGGTTATGTGTGGATCATCCAAAATGATTTTTGAGCAGTGAAGGAGTTCTATGTTTTTTGAAAAGGGTGTAGACCCCTCATACATTTTCTGAAGTTCATTTTCAGTGTAACATTTTTTAATCCAAAATCACTATGCAAATTGGCACTTGCAAGTAACTGCAGTTCTCACTGTGCAAAGTAGGTAAATTTGAGATATCATCAAATCTCCACCTTTGCACCCCAGCTCCGCAAAGTATGGCTGACTGACTAGGTTTCTGGGCAATGTTCCCTCAACAGAAGCAGTTCCAGACATGACAAATAACAGGGGCACAGTATGTCACATATGTTTTTTGTCTGGATTTAGTGCTGCATGAATAAAGCACCCTATAGTAAGAATGCAGGGGCACTCACTGGATGGAACATATTTTTATCGGAACACAAATGATTTGAGACTAGGCCCTAGGGACAGCTCCTAAGGGGATATGGACTTAAGACCCCTACAATGTTACTTTGTAATTAAACTTTACTATATCAGCTCTCTTTCTGGATGCAGAATTACTCTTTTTGTCTACATCGATGGGAAAAATCATAGAATCCTCAACAAGACAGTCTAAAAAGATTTTAACAACCAGCAAGATTGGTCTCCTTCCCAAAAACATGGTCATGAACATAAAGTAAGACAAAGTCATGATCTTAGGGAGCAACAGTAAATCTACTGACACTGAGTTTATAATAGAGGGTACAGGGGGTAATGATTAAAGTCATTTCATTTCATTTTATTTTATACTGAAGAATCTGTGAGCACAAAGTGCCCGTTTTCACAGACATCCAAAGACACTGACATAACATTACAAATAGCAAATACAAATAAAACAATTATACAAACAAATACATACAAAAATACAACATCGTACAAGAAACAAAGTAGTGCTCTAATTCAAATATATGGGTGATGTGCAAGACAGGCTCTTTCATTTTACCAGGAAACTGACTGCTTGGTAAAAACTGTTCACCAAAAACTAGTATCTTTAAATACGATTTGACAGTTTCTTCTTCCAGAGTCAAGAAGGCTGTAGAGTACCAGTCTAATATCACCATTACTAGAATTCCTTGCTACTGTGTTGCTGATTCTGGGGTGCTGCCCAGAATAAAAGTACTTTACAACACCATTGGTAGGTTCACTACTGGTTTACCTGTTTGGACGCACTCTTGTACTCTCTATAGGTCTGTGGATTTATTATCTTTTGAGTACAGAATTAAATTTGAAATGGTACTGTCTTTCACAAAAGGTGGACATAGGCCTTATCTTTTTGTTTTTCTACAGTTTATTTATTCAGGATAGCCCAGTTGAAATGCAACATCTTGTTTCCAGTGGGGTCCTGTTTCTACCCATTTCCACAACTTCGTGGACTGGAGTACTGAGAGGTTAAATGACTTGCCCAAGGTCGCACAGTGAGTATTGGCTCTAGCAGGGATTGAACCTGTGATGTTCTGCTTCCCATGCCTTTGTTCTAAAGCATGGATTTAAGAAATCATGGGGGACCATTTAATCACTAGTTGTGTCTTGGTTAGTATGGTAAATAAAAAATTTTGATTTATAACATGACTATTTGCTAGAACTGGAGGGAACTGTCATTAGCCATTTCTCTCATTCATGCAGAAAAATGGACACTGGCTTTGGATCAGCATGAGGGGCAGGCCTTAATGTGCTACCAAAGTTTCTCACCTCACAAATGCTTTCTATGTTCCTGTAAAGATACAACACAGTATGTTTAGATGAAAGTCTATTCATCTAACTTGGCTCTTTTTCTCCTTTAGACATCATATTTCTGCACAGATGATCTTTTTGTTAACTCAGCTGTTTTGCATACATTATGGCTTTTTATCAGATATCCATTCTTTTTTAGTTTTGAAAATGTTGCAAAAATTTAAATTCTGCTACGCAAATTAGTTAATTGTTAAGCTGGTGTGCTCATTTGTTTTGAATTACATCAGACTGAACTGCAAAATATCCATATTAAAATGTATATATTTTATTTATTTATGTACAGAGCAATCCCATTTACCCAAACCCCAAACTATTTATTTACTTGAATTTTGGTAACCAGGTAAGTCCTCTGAGACAATTACAGTTCCTTTTCTGGGGATGACCCGGGAGAGAACAGCAATAAAAAGAACAATACAGATACACCTTATGAGATACAGAAGACAATCGCATGCACTTGGGAATTGACAGCAACTAGGAGTCTACTTAGAGCATGACAATTCGCCAGAGGATACAGTAATAGCCAATGCTCGAAAAGCCTTTCTGTATGAACAATATTGTAAAACAGATGAGTACATAGGGCTGAAACACATGTAGACTACAGTGCAAAATGTAAAAAAGATTTCAAAAAAATATATATACAATACGAGATGAATAAAAACAATAGAGTACATTGATTATATACATAATTATACAGAGAGTACTATGCCTTCTGGTGGGAAGCAATGTTTGTATACATAGACATCAAATAAAATAAGTAAAATGGGTAAATGCAATCAGGTTAATTCATAAGGTACCGTGGTATCAGGGTCAAAACCCAGAAACGATTCAGGGAGAAGGAGTGGGGGAACACAAGTGTGGATTGATGTCTGTAGAGACAGAGTGAACGTAGGGAGTGGACATGAGGGAGGAGAGAGGGAGGGAGGAGTAGAACCATAAAAGACAATGGACAGAGAAGAGATGGGGGTACAGACCAAGGAAGGGAGATAGACAGGAGGGTAGAGGGGAAGAGAACTAGGGGATAGAGTAAAGATGAGGGGAACGAGGAGCGAGAAAATCACCGGAAACAGGTACAGTTAGCAGAGGAGGAAAGGAAGGCAAGTAAAGTGGTTTGGAACTTGGACAGAGATGTGCAGGAAAGGACGGGAGGAGGCAGGGAGTTCCAATCAGTTATTGATGAGAAGGAGAAGGATTTATGGGTGACTGCAAGCCTCAGATTAGGCCGTTCGAGGAGAGGTAGAGCAGAGGAACGGAGGGCACGTGCTGGTATCCTAAGGTGAATAATCTCTCTGAGGTAGGGAGGTGTAAATCTGTGAACAAGCTTATACACAAAGCTCAAGGTTGAGTACCTTAGTTTCAATTCATAAGGAACCAGCCAAGGAGAGAGAGGACATCACAGTGGTGGTGGCAGCTATTGACCCCAAGTGCAAACTTACCCACCCTATGGAAAGCCAGGGCAAGCAGTGACATGTTAGATACGCTGGATGACAGCAATAATGGTGCACCGTAAATAAGTAAAGGAAGAAGAGACGCAGAGGCAATCTTGATGCAAGAGGCAGAGATGAGGAAGGGGCAGATGCGGTAAAGGAGTCCCAACTTCTGATTCAGTGTTTTGACCAGGGTAGAAACATGGGCAGAGAGGGATAAAGAGGTGTCAATGGTGACACCCAAATACTTAAATGTGGGGACAGACTCAAGAATGTCACCATTATGGGAGAAGATACTTAGAGGTGAGAGAGGCAAAGAGGTGGGAGGACGGTGAGAAAAGAGCATACATTTAGTTTTTTTAGTACTGAGGACAAGTTGGCTACACTGGAACCAGTCTTCAAGGTCCTTGAAGTCAGAGGCAAATTCCTTGTTAATCAAGGAGACATCAAGAGAGAAATGATAAATAATGGCATTGTCCACATAGAGATGCACAGAGGCCTCTCCACAGTGCCTAGGAAGATCATTTATAAATAGAGAGAACAACAGCAGGCCCAAAATAGAGCCTTGTGGGACACCATGTGTAATATGTTTGAAATCGGACACCTTGAGAATGGCAGGAGAGATAGCTGTGGACCCACAGTAGGGCAGTGGGATCCAAACCAGTTGACTGTAGCTGTAGTAGCAGTAGATCATGATTCACAAGGTCGAATGCTTTTGTCAGGTCAACAAAGATGCCACCAGTAGCAGACCCTTGATCCATGGTATGACAGCTATCCAAAGTTACTTTCAACAGGGCTATAAGGGTGATGTGTCTTTTCCTAAATCCATGTTGATATGTAGACAGCAGGTTATAATTCTCTAGGTACTCCTGTAGGTGATGGTAGATGATATGCTCCTGGATCTTGGCAAGAGGACAGAGAATCGAGATTGGTTGGAAGTTCTCAACAACAGTATTAGGCCCGCCTTTATGCACTGGTACAACTACCACAACTTTCCACTTGTCTGACACAGTGCGCGACAGAAAAGAATGACTGAATAAGTCACGCATGGGGCGAGCAAGTGCAGGAGCACCAATTTTTAGGAATTTGGGTTCCAGAGAGTCGTGACCATCGGGAACTCTCAGCCTTGAGGTTAGCGAGGAGTCTCTGGACCTCTTTGCAAGTGGCCAATTTCAGAAGGAAGGCAGGGTGAGATCCCATGAAGACTTTAGAAGCTGGAACTACTGGCACTCTCTATTTAGTGATCTTGTATTCCCTACTAAACAGCAGAACTTGTAACATTCATGGGTCAACTTTTTTCTATTCTATCAGTGTCTGACAGCTGCTCTGTCCTAACCCATGGCCTGGAAACAACAGCAGCAACATAACAGACACTTACCTGAACACCAGTAGCCAGCACTGTGAGCAGTACCCCCTATTTAGTAAATCAGTACTCAATGGTTCAGCCTGATTCACTACTCTGAAGCTAATGTGTAACTCTTCATTTGTCAACCAGCTAATGTATACATAGATTCAAATGAAAAGAAAAATCTTGGGAGGAAGGACTATTTTATATAAAAACATTTACAATGACAGAAACTTTATTAAAATACATGGTAATGATCAAGAATGTGTGTATGAAATTATAACAGCAGCATCAAGGTACTCCAGTGGTTGTATTAGTGTCCATTTAATCACCCCTTATGGGCATGTGGCACTTGGTTGTACCTTGTGCCACATCACACACAAAGGGGATGATTAACAGGACATTAGCATAACTCATGTTGTACCATTTTGCTTACTAGTCATGAACTACTAAAATGTGCAAATTAGTTTTCTGAGCCTGGCTGACAAGAAACTTAACTCTCTACAGAAAGTAACACAAATTTTTCTTGTCAAGAACATTTCCTGAAAGGAAGCTCAGAAGTAAGCTTGGGTTCTATAAAATTCAGCATTCCAACTCCAAGCCACCATGAGTTACTACTAAAATGAAATTTTAACAAATAATTTTGAAAAGTTTTTTAAAGTTACTTTTAAAATTCAGACCCTTGTCTTGTACTTTGAATATAAAAATATTTGGTGTCTGCTAAGATTTGAGTAAGGGTCTTCTGATTGGTAAGGTGAGTGACAGATCTGCTGTGCCACAGAGCTGTACTTGAGCAAGCAGCTTACATTATTGAGTACAAGTTAAGTTAGGGCATATGACGAAGGCGACTAGGATTTTAACTCCGCCAGCAGTAGCTCATATAGTACAAGATACATAAAACACAGAAGGGTCTGGACATGGTACTGAACGTTTCTGCATACTGTACTCAGGTTCTGTTCAGAAAAAAACCTCCAGGAGGCACCTAGAGAGTAGGCCTTGCTAGACAAGCCCTCCCAATTGATTCAGATTACCTGGGCCCTGCATTTCTTGGTCAGCAGGTAGCTAATAGACCAGCAAACTCAATTCCTGTCCTTAGGACAGTTCTTTGTAACACCATATCTCAATGGAATTACATGGTCATGACGGAGGCTTTCATTGTGGATTCCTTTGCATATTTGGTATGTAACATAGAAACATAGAAACATAGATTTTGACAGCAGATAAGGACTGTTTGGCCCACCCAGTCTGCCCATTTCCCTACCTAATGGATAAGCTGCAGATCCTAGTTAACCAGCAGCCTACTTCTTCCTACCCCCACCCCCTGGAATTGCCTTATGACTGTCCCATGCATACTTGAATTCCACCACTGTTTTTGACTCGACAACCTCCTCCGGAAGGCCGTTCCATGCATCCACAAACCTCTCTGTGAAAAAATACTTCCTTAAATTACCTCTGAGCCACCCCTTCTATCTTCAAATTGTGCCCCCTTGTTCTTGCACACCTCTTTTTTTGAAAGATGCTACCCTCTTGGACTTTGTTGATTCCCTTGAGATACTGAAAGTTTGTATCATGTCCCCCCTCCCTCCTTTCCTAGAGGCTATACATATTCAGCTCCTGAAGTCTCTCTTCATATGTCTTCGGTGCAGACCCTGCACCATTTTAAGTGCCCTCCTGCGACAGCCTCCATCCTGTCTATGTCCTTGGGAGAGTGGGTCTCCAGAACTGCACGCAGTACTCCAGATGGGGTCTCACCAACTGTCTGTACAGAGGGATAATAACTTCCTGTTTTCTACTGGTGATGCCTCTCCTATGCATCCCAGTATCCCCAACCCTCCTTGCTGCCCTCTCACATTGCTTGCCCACCTTTAGGTCATCTGATATGACTACCCCAGGTCCCTTTCCATTTTGTTGTTGTTAGTATCTCACCCCATTGTGTACTCTTCCCTGGTTTTTGTTTCCCAGGTGCATTACCTTGCACTTCTTAGCATTGAATCTAAGCTGCCATACATTTGACCATTCCTCTAACCTTGCCAGTCCCTTCTCATCCTTTTCCGCCCCCACCCTGTGCATCAACACTGTTGCAGATCTTTGTGTCATCTGCAAAGAGACATACTTTTCTCTTCCAGTCCCTCTGCAATGTTGCTTATAAAGACATTGAAGGGGACCGTCCTAATACTGAACCTCCTGTGGTACCCTCACTAGTAACCCCTTTCTTCAAAGTGGACCCATTTACTATTACTCTCTGTGTCCTATTGTCCAGCTCAATTCTTTACCCAGCTGTCATCTTGGGACCCACTCCCAGGCTGGCTAACTTGTATATTAATCTTTTGTGTGGGACTGTGTCAAATGCCTTGCTAAAGTCTAGTTAGGCCATGTCCACAGCCCCTCCCTGATCTACTACTTTGGTCACCCAGTCAAAGAAATCTATCAGATTTGTCTGGCATGACCTTCCCACTGTGAATCCATGCTGCCTATGGAGACCTGGTTGGGGGATGACTCAGGCCCTGTGCTTGAGGTGTCCATTCCACCGGGTTATTTCATGGTGCACTAGGCGGGAGTGCAGGAGAGGCAGGGTAACCATCGACTTTAGATCCACATTGGGACTGATAGACTACACCATTGAAGAAACCAGGTTGTTTGAATGCATGGCGGTGAAAGGTGGGCCAAGTACAAGTTGCAAGATTGTGCTCATATACCACCCTCTGAGATATGGGTGCAAATTCTTGCAGGAACTTGAGAGTTTCATGGCTGGTCCAGTGGTGGAATAGCCCAGACTTCTGGTCTTGGGTGACTTTAACGCTTAGGTTGACAATAAAATGGGAGGGCTTTAAGCCCAAGGTTCAATGGGCAGAGCAACAACGTCACTCCCCCATCAAGATTAAATATGTCACTTTTCCTGGACAGCCTCAGGATTCGTTTTTGTTGCAGCCGGAGGCTCTGCTGCCATCTCAATGGTCTCCTACGTGAATTTGCTTTTCCTGTGTCAGTGGCTGCCTCCAGCTGCTCCCTTGTTTCTCTATACGTTCACTCGCTCATTTTATAATGCTCCCCCATGCTGCTTTTCTCCCATCTGTTGTTTCTCACCTCCGTTTGTTCTCCTCCTCGTACCCCCCCCTCCGTTTCCTCGATGCTAGTGTGGCTGCCCAGTCCTGTCTACCCCTCCCATTCATTTTTTCCCTGGTCCTCCTCCATTTTGCCTCCTTTGCTGCCACTCTCCTGAACTCTCCATTCACCCCCTCATCTTCCATCTCGGCCGCTTTGGCGGCTCTCTCTTCCCATTTCGTTGGTTGCCTTTCCCCCTTCCCAGTACCTTCCGTTTGGGGCTGCAGCTGCTGCTGCTTGTATGTGGTGCCGCTCCTGCACGACTGCTTGCTCTAGGCTGCTTCTCAGCCTCCTCTGTGCTCCTTGTCTGGGGCTTCTCATCAGGCCACTTCTGTCTATCTCTCTCTCTCTCTCTCTCCGTGTCCACTCCTATTCATGGTTGGCTCATCCTGGAGACCTTCCTGTTTTTTCTCATCGATGTCCGTATGGCACAATTTATATCACACTACTGTTTTCATCCCTGGATTCTGCGTGGGTACCAAAGCCATGACCTTTCTGTTTCGTTTTCTATATTAGGAGGGATGCGGTTGTGCATCGGAGTTTGAATCCGAATGGTGCTTCGTAACGTTGGTGCTGTGCTGGAGCCAGCCAACCTGTTTTTTTCTCGTAGTTGCATTTGGTGTGTTTGGCTGCCATATTCTGTGTCTCTGTAGGAGGTCTTTTTGCTGTCTCTGCTCCTGCTCAGTGGCCACGATCAGCACAATTATTTGAGATGCATGACATTCTAATACCTCATTCATAACCGGATTCTCCTCTGCCGGCTGCCTCTTTCGGGTTTCTTCTGCCCTGCTGCCTCCTTTCCTATTTTGCTTCATAGTCCTACATTCGGGTTTGCCCCTCTTTGGTCTGCAATGCCTCGGCTCAACCTGCTTATCTATTTTTATTGCTTTATCGGCATACTTCTCATCCCCTCCCACATTGTTCATCCCAGTCGTCAAGGATTCTCTCCAGTGAAGCCTGCGCCATCCTGACTTTACCTGAACTCTCTATCATTCTTTGTCCTTTTATCAGCACCAATTCCCTTTCCTTTCCTTTTCCCTCTCCTCATCCTCAGTGCTATGCTGACCTCGTTGTTTTCCCATTTCCTTAACTCGCTCAGTGTCCTTCTCCCCTGCTCTGACCTGTGCATTCCTTTTGAGCATACTTATCCTAGACTCCTCTGCCTTTTACTCCTGTATCATACATCGTTCCAGTCCATACCTCACCTTTACCTATATCAGCCCTCTTGGCTTTCCTTCCTTTGTCATATCTCATTCATTTTGTATCATCCTCCATTTAGTACCACACTTTCACTGTTCCAGCCTTCCCGGCTTTCCCTCCGTTCTCCTATATCTCCAGGTTCCTGATTCTGTTTTCAATCACTCATCTGTACCTCATGGTTCATCTGTTTGCATCGCATCCTCGAGCATTCCTGTCATTGACTCCTGTGCTACCTCACTGAACCTGCTGCATGCCTGCAGCAATCATCATCAGTCTTCCTCATTCTCAGCCTGCATCTGGATACCTAAGTCTCCCTGGATCTGTCCTCCTGCGGTGATCGTCATCTTTCGCTTTATCGCTGCCTCATGTTCCTTCAATCGATGCCTTCTTTTGGGGTTTATTCCATCATCAGCTGTTAAGGATTTATCCCAGTCATGGTTTCGCTCCTTATCATCCGATTTGCTCGCATTCCACCATATCTCGCCTCACCCCGCTCATCTCTTTCAATCACTCTGTCGATATGCCTTGGCCGCCTCCCTTTAGCCTGCAATGTCAGTCACCTTGATTCAACTCAGTCTCCATTCCTGGCCATGCCTTCCCGTCCATCGCCCCTTGCTACGGGCTGGCTGGAGGCTATCCACCATCATTCCAGTTTCCTTCACATTTATTTCTGAATCTATCTCATTTCAAGGAGCCCACTTCATCGCATCACTCTATTCATTTCCAACTCTGCCTCATTTCGAGAAGTCTATGTGGTCACATCGCTGTATCAGGCGTCTTTCCCCTATAGTTCGCATACCTTCTGGTCCCGGACATGCCTTCTTGGCCTTGACATATATCTCCTTTCGAGGAGTCTCATTACTTGCATCACTATGTTGAATCCTCTGTTCTCTCCTCACCCCCACATCCAGATCTACTCATTCATATCGCCCGTTCATGCCTTATCAGCCTCACTGTCTACTTCCTCATCTTGCTCAACCTTTTGATCTCTCTTCTGATCCCTGCTTCAGGTTTCATGTCGCCCCAACTGGCGGCTGCATTCCTGGCTCCTCTGACCTCTGCGCAGCTCTGCAACCTCCCAGTGCACCAGCACGCCTACTCTCAGACCGAACAGTTCCACATCCTTGAGGTCTTCCACAATGGCCACCCCTCAAACCTTTCCGACCGCACAGCTTGCCAGTTTTTTGGATGCTGCCCCTATTTCCTCCACCTTTAGCTACCTCATCTTCCTGCAACGCTAGAACCCGAAAGCTACTGGCTGCATCCTTCCGTGTCATCCTTGGTACTAGTCTCCCATGGGAGTCTGTCTCATTCTACACCACAGGTCTAACCCTTCTTAGTTTCCAGTCTCTCCCCTTGTAGACCGCTTTACATGTCGATTATTGCCTTCTGCGCATCTTGGTGCTTCCTGATGTTTCCCCTTATCTCCCCCCCCAGCTCTGAGGATATGCCCTGTAGTTCTGCTGCTTTCACCAGCTTCAACAGGCATGTATGCTGCCCCTGTCTCTTCCTTGTAGTATTCAGACCTTTTTGACCATGTTTCTCCTCACCAGTCTCTTTACTAGGTTCGATTGCTTGTATATCTCCAGTGTTTCATATGGCTCTCGTTCCCTCTGCTGCCAATCATCCTGGTTGCCCCGTGCTCATCTATTTCCATCGCCTCTGAGCTTCATGTTTCCTACCTCACTTTCCCCATCAAATACTTCTGCTTCGGTGTCCCTCGTTCTGCTCCCTCTCCTAGGCTCTTTCTGCAAACTCATCCGTCCTGGTTTCAATCCAGTCATGGCTCCTACCTCATCATGCCACGACATATATATTCATTTCCTTTGCCATTCGTATCCTTTGGCCTTCCCTGGCTGACTCCATCCAACCTTCGGTCAACCCAGGCATACGTGCCACCTTATCCAACTCACCCTCCTGCCTCCTTGCAGTGCCTTCCTCCTTCTGGAGTCTATTTGCTCCACATCATCCATAGTTGATCCCTTCATCAGGTGATCCTTCTTCTCCTTAACCCCTCACTTCCATGATGCCTGGCCTCAACCTGCTCTTCTCATTCAGTCCCTCTCTCGGCATGCCTTGACTTCATTTGCTGCCAAGTCCACGCTATTCCCTAGCTCCATATGGCTATGCCTATCCTGAATTGTGTATGGCCTAATCTGACTCGTCCCGTGCAGTTCTCCTCCCATTCCAGCTGGGTCCTGTGCTACCCTATTACCCTCCCTATCGTTCTTCGTCCTTTCATACATCGCTCTCCAGTATCTGCCTTCATGGCGTCCATCACTCATCATACCTCATCCATTCCTGTTCCCTTCCTCAGCCTAGCACTTCTTCTCATCCTGACCGTCATGGATTCTTTCCACTCTTAGCTTCCCTTCTCCTTGCATTTCATCCGATTTGCCTCCCCATGGATTGCCATCCTGCGCTTGCCCTCTAGTTCGCAGATCATTTGATTCCTGATGTGCTTTCTTGGCCTCGGCGTCAGTCTCTTTTGAGGAGCATCATCATTCATCTCACTCCCTAGTGCCTGATAGCTTCGTTCAAGTTCTATTCCCGTTCATTCTCCTCTCCTCTTCTTCTGGTTCCGTAACTACTCTCCAGAATTCTGCCCTCCTAAGCTTCCCTCCGCTCTTCTCTTCACTCATTATCATATTTTGTTAGATTTCCTCACACCTCTTCCTACCTCGTCCAGTTTTGTTTCTCAGTCGCTTCCCCTGGGTTGCCTCCGATTCCTGATCTCCCTTCTTGGCCTCAGAATCTATCTCTTTAAGGTGCCTCATTGGTGTACTTCTTTTGTGCCAGTTTCATTTCGGTTCTTTCCCATCTCCCCCTCTTCCAGTTCACTTCCAGCCGTCCAGGCTTCCCTCCACTCTTGGCCTGCTCTCGACATTCTTTTTGGGCATACCTATCCTAATTCCTATGGCACCTATCAGCTGCAGCCATCCTGATGAATGCATCGAGTTCATAACTCCAGTCATATCGAGTTCATGAATCCAGTCATCTTCCACTCAGCATTACTTCACAGCTCATCCATTTACATTGCCTACTCTAACATTTCTATCACTCAATACCGTTCTACTTCATCGATTACAACCTCAGGATTCAATCATTCAGGGTCTAATCGTTTACATTGCATAACCAAGTATGCCTCTTCAACCTCAGTGCCTGCTCACTTGCATAACTCTATCAAACGAATCGTTCCATCAAGCTAGTCTACAATATTATTGGTCTTCTCATTGACTCATTTAGAATATCCTTGCGAGCACATCCAGAAATCCCTTGCTGTTCTGACTCATAAATGGACTTACTCCTTCCTATCCTTGCTTCTAGATCTAATATCTTACATCGACTACTCGAGCATACCCTCTTTAGTTCCAACAAGGCGTATCTAGTTTATCTTTCTGTCAAGCATTCCATCATTTACTCTGATACTCACTGACCACAACAACAGGATCTAATCATTCATGCCTCATTATCCTCAATTTCTATTTCCTCACCTCACTCAATCAATCATAGATCTTACGCTACCTCATCGACCCGCCGACCTCTTGCAGTGATCATCACTATCAGTATTAATCGTGCCTCATGTTTACATTCGATCTGTGCACAGCCTCATATTCCATCCTCGATCTGTGCCTTCTTTTATGGATCTTCCATATTCCATCATCATCATCCGCATCACTCATATCCCTCTAGTCACCGAACCCTTTCTTTCTAAAAATATACATCCTCAATTCAAACGTCGTCAGCCTGGAGGGAAGGCGACCTAGGCCTTGGATTCCCAGAGGTTTCCTCCTCAAAGGGGGTTTTCCTCTCCTCTGTGCCAATGGTCATAATATTAGTTAGAATTAGTGATGTTCTTCTTAGCTAGTTAGGTTCCGCTGTTGGAGGAGGCAGATGGTGGCCCGGCTCCCCCCCCCCTTAGGAAGTTAGCCCTTCTCACAGAATTCATTAATCACTTCTCTCTTCGACTCTTGACAATTCAGGTATTCTTTTTGGGCTTCTTCCTAACCTACCTTTAGTTGACTCATTCATTTCCAGCACCTGTGGGGAGGGAACCCTCACTAGGGTTCCTCGCATCGTACCCCTACAGGAGGTATATCCCACGGATAGAGAGGTGGAAAGCCACATAAAATTCATGTTACTCAAGTTACACAAGCATTATCATATCATATCATATCATATCATATCATATCATATCATATCATATCCAGTTGTGTAAGCACAGTGAATGGGAGGGCTTTAAACCCGAGGTTCAATGGGTGGAGCAACAATGTCATTCCCCCCATCGAGATTAAATACATCACTTGTCCTGGACGCCCTCAGGATTCATTTTCATTGCCCATCATCCACCCCTCCTCCTCCAGCGGCTAGTCTCTCTTATCCGTGGACTTCTTCCTAACCTACCTTTAGCCGACTCATTCATTTCCGGAACCTGTAGGGGCGAACCCTCACTAGGGTTCCTCACATCGTACCCCTACAGGAGGTATATCCCATGGATAGAGAGGCAGAAAGCCACATAAAATTCAAGTTACTCGAGTTACACAAGCATTATCATATCATATTATATCCAGTTGTGTAAGCACATTGAATGTCTCTTTTTTGGAATTCAGTTCCTCCAGATGATGCCTTCTCTGGGCTTCATACAGGCAGTTGCCACCAGTACTCACCAGCATGGCCATGCTTTTGACCCGATTTCTGCATTGGGTCTTGACATTAGTGATGTCAAGGTTGACCTGATTATTTGGTTGAATCATCGTGACATGCAGTTTTTTTTATGTGGCTCCCTGTTTAACCTCCCTGGTGGAGACGGTCAGTTACCACTCTAAGAAATCTGGAGCCTAAAAGTCTCCTGGCAGTACATGGCATGGAAACAGCTTGTGTGGTGGGAGTCAAGGTGGATGTGGAAGGCTACATTGTGGCTCTTTATGGATGCTGTTAACTCCCAAGCTCCTCTCTGTGTCTGCCCTTTGATTTCCCATGATAGGTCATCATGGTTTGATGGTGATCTGAGAAGGTTGAAGACTATGGGGTGGAGGTTGGAGCACTTTTGGTGGAGGGTCTGCTCAGAGGAGGATAAATCTGCACTGAGGGCTCATTATCATACCTCTCAAGTGTTCCTCATTACGATGGACATCCATCGTTTTGCCCCTTAAAATTGCTCTGTCCCTCATCGTCCCTCATGGAAAAGGTGCTGCCCACACAGAGAATGTGCTGTAAATTCAGATTTTAAAGCAGAAACTCTTAATATTCTAAAATACTAAATCCCAAATAAACTTTGTACAAGTATACACTATGGTTTTCACAGTGTTCTGAGCTTGTATCTCCATGTCTGAGGATGTATCCCTCATTCTGAGTGTCTGTGTCCCCCACTGTCCCTCATTTTGAGTGTCCAAAATGTCCATGTCCCTCATTTCAGTGACAAAAGGTTGAGAGGTATGCTCATTATGATGTGTACCAGTGGACAATCACTCTAAAAAAGTCAGTATTCCTATCATGGGTGATTGCTGCTGGAAAGAACCAGCCAGTTCAGCTCTTCAGTATTGTGGACAGACTATTAAATCCAGCCTGTCAGCAGTCCTGCAAAGCCTTTTCCACAGATAAATGTGAGGAGTTTAACTGGTTCTTTCTGAACAAGGTGTCCTCTGTTGTGCTGGGATATCCTCAAATGGTCTGTTGTTGACTGACAGTATCCAGTCTTTGACAGACAGAGGCACTCCGTCCTTGTGGGTGGAGTTTAAGCCAGTGTTGCCAGGTGATGTTCTCCAAGTGGTTTCCAGACTGCATCTGACCTACTGTATGTGGGACCCTGGGCCATCCTGGCTTCTTCTAGAGTGCTGAAGTTCGCTTGGTCCAATTTTTGTGGAGATCATTGGGTATTTACTTAGGGAGGGGATTTTCCCATCCACCCTGAAAAAGGCAGTAGTCAAAACCCTTCTAAAAAAAAAAACATCCTTGGACCTTGTAACTTCCACGTGACCAAGCAACAGAGATGGGCAGAGGGGGCAGTCAATTTTTTTTATCCAAAGGATAGCACTATTGACTACAGCCCCCCCACCCTGATACTACAGTGCACACCCTGGTATACCAACGCTTCCTCGCAACTTTACCGCAACCGACACTACAGCAACAACAGCACCAGGTCACTGTAGTGTCAACATGGGACGCCGACACTGCTTTCTGGGGGTATTGCACCCCCTCCCTGAAACAACTCCGACTCACAGTTGATTATTTAAGTAGCAGGGGTGCAGGGGGCCTTGCTCCCACATGGGGGGATTTGCGGGCAAAGCCCCCTGAAGAAAACACAGTTTGATGTGACTCCCTTTATGCCAACTGCAAATGCAGTCAACATAAAGGAGTCGCTGTAACATCGGTCTACACCGACATTTTTGACTGACTGTCATACATCCCACCCAACACTTCAGTGCAATGTCAACATGAGACAAAAAGCCAGGTCCTATAAAAAGACGTTTCTTCCACTATTGAGCAATATCAGCAATAGCAATCAGCTTTCATTTTCTGAACAAGAACCCATCCATAGTTTCATTAGTTTTCTGTGTACTGAATGGACAGCTGTTAAGACTTTGAGATGACAGTTCAGCATAACTAACATTCTGTCAAATAAAATGCAATATACTGTAGTTGAACAGTGCTACAGTAAATGACAGATGTAAAGGCCCATTTGCATGACTGAGTTCTCACTTTTATTTAACAAAAACCTCCAGCACCAGTGTGCCAGTGTGGCTTGCTGAACATTGATTTAATGGCTTGGCATGGAAAACAGTAACTGTAGACTCCAGAGAAACCAATGTTTTTAAGCCCCCACAACAGCAACCACAAAGGCTATTCCAGCAAGCATTCTGTCTCCCTGCTTAAAGAGATTTTCCATTTTCTGGAAAAAAAAAGTTGGCATCAGAAGAACTCAGTTACACAAGATTTGCCAAAATGACAGACTCAGGACCTTTCAGATTTTATTGCTGAACACATTTTCATTATAACATGATAATTTTCCCATTAGACTTCATCTGTTCACATTGCTTATCCCTGCCAGTATAATCATAATCCTCTGAATATGACATCATATCTTGTTGCCACAGAAATTATTCTGATGTCACAATTGAGAATTATAATTGCATGGCAAGAAAAGCAACATGAACAGATGACATCTAAGGGGTAAGGTGTTTGATTTCATACAAATGTCCTTAGTACTGTAATAAAGAATGCCCTGCAATTTATTTTTTGGGAGACTATAATGAGATTTTAAATTCAGTGGATGCTGTAAGTAATGTTGTGCAAAACGCTTTAAAATCACTGTAATTAACTATGGCAATGTTGGAACTTATCTGAATTTGAAACAGAGGCAGTTCAAGTTCATGCTGCTGCTGCTGCATTAAGTAGTTATACTACGTTCTGCAAATCTGCACCCAAAGGAACTGACCAGCTACCTCCAGTCATGAAAACCTACACTGCCAAAGTGAGGCAGCTTGTAGAGTGTAGCAGTCTGAGAAGTGCAGTACCTCAAATCCCATAGTGGGAAGTGTTTGTACTGGAATGCTTTATGGAGGGTGTGGAACTTAGTGTCTAAATAAAGACTGAGAGTAAAAATAGTAGCATCAGCTATTAGCTAGCTCCTCTCCACCCTGCCATTAACTGGTTGATGTGAACAGCAGTTCAGGCTTGCATTTGAGGTCATGAAGTATCCTGTCATATAGCTTCACTTTCTTTCCCTAACCAGTATGGTTACGAGAGGTCAAGCTGAGGCAAGCAAAAAATGCAGTACTGTCGACATTATTATTTATGAATGAAAACATTTTATAAACTGTTTATTCAAAACATCTGTTAATAGTACAGTAGAGTAGAGTAGAACAGAACAGAACAGGAAATAACAGAATACACAGCCAGGGTCTTCCACCATATGAGGGGCCAGACAGGATTCTATTAGATCCAGGTGGGACCATGGAGAGCAAATATGCCACAAGCATCTGCAAAACAGTATAACTTCCTGTAAACAAATTCACTGTCCACACAGATGGCTCTGGTCATGCAGTAGGGGTTTAGTTGATCTATACACACAAGTCGTCGGTGAGCAGCTGAGAATTTAAAAGGCTGCCACACTCTCTCAGCGTGCTACATCGGAAAGGATTGGGGAGGGAGGGCGACTTGCTCAACCGGGTTCCCCCCCCCACTGAGCCCAAAATCCATGACCGAATCCCGGGGTCGAGGCGCCGGCAGCTCCACTAGCCGGGCGGACCTCCCCCGGACCATCTGCCTGCTGTTTTACCTGAAATACCGCTCCTGCAAGCAGAGAGCTGCAAGGGTCTGCATTCGCTTCCTTTGTTTCAATTTCCCGCCCACCCGCCCCTGGAGGCAGTGCGGACTTAAGTAGGCTGAAGCCCTGCCCATTGTGTGCTATCCTCCAATCATGGTCCGGAGGCTATCTATCCCAGGAGGAGCTCCCCGGCGACATCCGGAGCCTGCTACTCCCTGCAAGAAGTAGGAACTTTGTTGTAGAGCTGCCTGTCTCTCTCTCCTCCTGCAGCTGCCTGACATACCACAGGGTGTCTCTTTCTCCCTTGAGGCAGTTCTATCAACTACATAACGGATTGCCTCACCGCGAAGTAGCATACCACTCCAGACAATACTGCCCTGACTTTGTAACAAATGACTCCTGTAGCTACCCAGCTAGACTCTGAATCTTCTGACTCCTGCTGCTACTTAGCTACAGTGACCTAACACTGTTAGCCTACTGATTCGCTGCGTAAAAAAGGAACAGTGATTGTATAGTTTTAAATCTTACTAACTCCTGCTGATAGACAAGTTCTGGATAGAGGGTTCCCTGCACAACTGTTTATAATTAGCCTTCAATTCCTGAGTTAGTCAGGGAACCTTGAATCTTTAATGCATCACTGGGAAATGCTAATTCTACCCCTGCTTGTTGGTCTGACTTTGATGTTTCCCCACTAGAGCTAATTGTGATTACTAATAGCAGATCAGACAGGGAACCTTGAACTTAAAGGTAGTGTGCTGCGTTTGTCTAATGTAACCGGGTTGGTGGCCTGAACCTGCTCTTGTATCCACTAGAGACGTGCTGCATGCGAGTGTAACCACCGGTATCAGTTTCCAGAACCAGGTTCCACTACCTACTAGGCCAGGCACCTGAGATCCAAGCGAGGAACCCAGAAAAGTCGCAAGATGGAACCCAGGAACATGAACAAGGGCATCTTCCTGGCATCAATATATATCCTGGCTCTACTAGGGACGGACTGGCTCGCTAGTAGTATCTGCCGCCCCCCGTCTGCCCGTGAGGGGTCAGAAAGCACACGTAAGACACTACAGCTGTCCTTCTCCTAGGTGCAACATCTTACTCCTTATGGCGCATCAATTCTCTAGGAAAGGGATCCTCTACAGATCCCTTCTCCTCACTAGGAGCTTAACCCCTGTCCGACTTTACTGGCTTTACCACCCCTAACCCTCACTCTCCGGCGCTTGTTAGCAGTGGTGCTGCTGCTGCTGGCGGGGGACATCCAACCAAACCCAGGCCCAGGGATGCCTAATATATCAATTTCCTCCCCCCTGGCCTGGGATGGAACTAAGGGTCTGAGGTTGGTGCACATGAACATTTGCAGCCTGAGGCCTAAGATCCATGAAGTCCAAACATGGTTGGCAATATACAAACCAGACATACTAGCAGTCTCTGAGACTTGGTTAAAGCCCCATATTCTGGATCACGAGGTAGCTGCCTCTGGATACGCCTTCTACAGAAAGGATAGACCCTCGAAAAGGTGGGGTGGGGTTCTTATATATGTAAAGGACACACTTACATCCTCCCTTGTTAGCATGTCCTACGGCATGACCCATGACATAGAAGCAATATTCTTACGACTCACGCTAGGTGGCGCTAAGCACCTCACAGTAGGCTGTGTATATAGCCCCCCCTACCAATGCGCTCTGCTCTCTGGAGACGCTCCTGAAGGACCCAGCTGTAGATACTGCATCTGAACTTATCTTATTGGGCGACTTCAATCTAAACTGGGCCCAAGAGGCGAAGTCTGCCATAAGCAGCATATTACATGACTCCCATCTTGCCCAAGTCATTTCTCTACCGACCAGAATGAACCATAAATCGGGAAGGTACTCCACAATTGACTGGGTCCTGGCTTCAACCCCTAGTAATGTAAAAACGGCTGGCACCATGGCCGATGCCTTGAGTGACCACACACCAATATTTGCTATCTGGAAGAATAGTGCGAATAAAGTCCTGCCCAGAGTGATTACCACCAGGGACTACTCTAATTTCCATCCTGACCAATTCATTGGCTACGTAGATGGCATCGACTGGAGCCCAATAAGACTCCTACTTAACCTGGAGGAGGCCGTTAAATTTTTCCAGACAACCCTCACCAGAATCGCTGACCTTTTAGCTCCAATGAAAACCCACAGAGTAAAGGGAAGCTGCTACAAGTGGATCTTGCCCTCTCTAAAAGCTTTGATGTCCACCCGTGACAAGGCCTGGAAAAAGTTCAGGAAATCGATGCTACCCGCGGACTTTGCCAGCTATAGGGCCCTTAGAAACCAATGCAAGCATGCCATAAAGATAGCTAAAAAAGACTATATCACCAACCTTCAAAAAACTAACCTAGGCAATCCTAGGTTCTTCTGGTCGCATATTAATGAATCCCTCAAAGGGAACAAAAAAACTTCCCCCGGCCCAATCATGGCTAATGGGCAATTAATTGAAGAGGGATCACTCATCGCAGAGGCCCTATACAGCTACTTCACGAACCTGGATGCATATAAGATTGGACCCCCTGACAACAGGAGTGAGCCTAATGCACAGCGGCCCCCAGACCTAGACCGCCCTTTGTTTCACTTGAGGCTGGTCAGGGTAAAGGAGGTCTTGAGCATCCTTAAATCCCTGCACTCGAGAGGATCAGGGGGCTCCGACGGGATCCAGACTAGAATCCTCAAGGATAGAGCCCCAGCACTAGCTAAGCCCCTTACCTGGCTGTTAAACCGGTCTATTATGGAGGGGTCCATACCTGAGCTTTGGAAGCAGGCCCTCATGATTCCCATACACAAGAGAGGGTCAACAGAGCCCATAGGGAACTACAGGCCTAGCTCCTTTTTGTGTGCTATTGCGAAAGTACAGGAGAAGCTGGTTTACTCCCAACTCCGAGAATACCTCGAAAACCACCAGGTAATCTCTCCATCACAGCACGGCTTCAGAGCCAAGCATGGGACAGATACTGCACTAACCAAATTCTCGGCTGAAGTACTGAGCAACAGCGACTCAGGGGCCAGTACAGGTGCGGTCTTTATAGACCTCTCCAAAGCGTTCGACTTGGTAAACCACAAACTTCTACTACAAAAAATGTGCTCACTTGGCCTTGACACCCATGCACTGGGATGGTTCGAGAGCTATCTCTCTGGACGTACCCAGAGGGTCAAGTGGAAGGATAATGTCTCCAACCTAGCATCACTCAAAGAAGGGGTACCACAAGGGTCAATACTCTGCCCCCTTCTTTTCACACTTTTCATAAATGAGCTGCACGCACACTGTGGGAGCAGCAGCGTTATCCAGTATGCGGATGATGCGGTCATTTACAGAGCCTCCCATAACCTAACAGAGCTGGAGACAGCCCTCCAAGAGGACATCCTTCAGATGGAGGACTGGCTCACTCTGAACAAAATGGTTCTAAACACCAACAAAACAAAGGTGATGCTGTTTGGGCCCAGATTCCTGGGTCCTGAGAGGTCACAGCTCCTACACCTTCAGTCCAGGGGAGATAAAAAACTTGAGGTGGTAACCTCCACCAAATACCTTGGACTTACCTTGGACCAAGGTTTCACACTAAAAAATCACGTGAACCAAATCACCAAAGCCATCCATGGGAAACTTGGAATCCTCTACAGACTAAAGGACCAGCTTATCCCCAAAGCTAGCAGCCATTGCGTGCTAGCGTATTTCTCCCAAAGCTCACCTACGCGGCCCCGGTACTCCAGGGCGTGGCCAAGATGGAGCTAGGCAAGCTGCAGACCTTGTACAACAAGATAGTCCGCTTTGCCACACTGTCACACCCGAGGATTCACCACTGTGAGGCCCAAACAAGGCTCAGGTGGCCGTCCTTGGAAGCTCGCCTCATCTACCCAACCCTCTGCCTTACTTTTAAGTTAATGGGTCCCTCACCTCCCCCTAGCCTTAATGGTCTTGTTAGCATTAAACTTAGCCCACGGAATCTACGTACCTCAGGCCAAACCCTCCTTGTGGTTCCCAAGACAAGGACTAAAGCCAGGTCCATGTCTTTCGCGTATACCGCCCTTTCCAACTGGAACAACCTCCCCCTTGAGGTACGGGAGGCAGAGTCTATCACCTGCTTCCGGTCAAAGCTAAAGGCACACTTGCTCGATAGAAGCATATGCCTATGTTACAGGACCTGACCATTTAAAGCCATCCCGGTAGGTCAACACTCCTGCCACAAGGATGGGGAGCACTTATGTGTCTACTTATCCCCCTTCCTTTATGTCCATAAGGAAGGTACCATATGACCTCAGCAACTTCTTTGCCTTTACCACGAGCACACTCAATCTTAACATGTACTTGATATGTAAAATGTTTCTTTATGTGTAACTTCTATGTCCTAACTGCCTGTATGTCTTCCACAACTTACCGTTTGTAAACCTATGAAGTCTTATTTGACAAATAACATTATAATTATCTAAGTGTACTGATCTGTTACCTGTAAGTAATTGTTACTCCCGGGTCGCCCTGAAAAAGGGACCTCCGGGGCTCAGCGGGCCTACCCGGTCATCAAAATTCAATACATAAATAAATTTTCCTTGCTCTACTTTACTTTGGATCCAAGCTGTCCCTTCCCCCCATCCTGGGGAGGTTGCTAAGATTGGTTTGGGGGGTTTACATCTCACTCCTAACTGTATGTTGTACAGAGGAAGATTGCATTTATCTTGCAGACACAATCTTTTCCCTGTCATCGACCCTAAGTCGCTGGCTCCCCAGGCAGACAAGCTTATGAGGACTTCCATGGGCAACAAGAGCAATCCCACTGTACAGAGCCCAGCACACATGTGTAACCCCCACTGGAACAAAGGCATCAACAGTATAATGGAGCACTTCTCCTTGACTCTGCCTTTGGATTGTTGGACTGTCCCCATAGAACATCACCTCCTTCCACCATGGATCAAATCTGGCTTTTATCCTCTGGGCATATTTCTTAATCCCAGTTTATGAGGCGCTCAAAGGGGGTTGCCAAAAAAAAATCTCTCTTTTCCCATTTGAACTAATTTTATCTTTCTTTATCTAGTACCCCTTAGGAAGCCATAGGAAAGACACCCACTCTCACAATTGGTACCTTATTCATTTGGGAGTCTCAGGGCTATTCCCTCCATAGCTTCTCTGGATGCTGGTAGTTGATTTATGTCATTTTATTTAAAAGAATGAATCCTCAACAGGAGTGACTTTTTTGAGGGAAGGCAGATACTGTGTGTGTGTGTGTGTGTGTGTGTATTTGCGCGTGCACACAATAAAAATTAAAGAGGAAGATGCAGAGTATAAAGCTAACTTGTATTTTTATTGGATGAGTAGTCAACTACTACAGTTCCTTTTGTAAAAGATTAGCAAATCTATCAGTCATTTCAGGTCTGGTTCCAATAATTTGACCATCCAAAATGCAGTATATTGCGTGTTTGTTTGTTCATGTGTGTATGTATTTATTTATGCATGCCCAGGAGGGCCCTTGAGAAGAATGTGCCCATTTCCATGGGCAACCCGAGTCAATTCATGTACAGACAATTATCATTTGGCACAGCCCAACAACACATCACAAGATTACATAAACTACAGTAGATACTGTGCATAAACAGCAGGCTGATACAGCACCAGTTGTGAGGAAGTAGTAGTGATGGAAGTCTAGTTTTCTATTCCTACACATCCAGGCAAGAGCAGGCAGCATGCTCTTAGGTAGTTTTTTAATTGTTTTATAGACCTTTGATCAAACTATTTTCTAGGGGAGAACCCCCAGACCCCCCTCCTACAAAAACAGCCCACCCCTTGCAAAACCCTGGTCATGAGCCTGCAGGTGGTATCAGCAGAACTCAGGTACACAAAATTGTCCCAAAATGCGACTTTCAGGACCTCCCATTTTTTTTTGTTATGTAAAACGTTTTCATTAAATTAGGATCTTTCTCCTTAGACTTCATCTGTTCAGATTGCTTATTCCTGTTGTGAAGTCCTAATTATCTGTGTATGACATCACAGCTGGTTGACATGGAAATGATTCTGAGATCACATGTATAGGATTATAATTATACAACAGGAAGAGCAGTAGTAACATCTGAAGTTTAAGGGACAATGAGCCTGTTTTCATACAAATATCTTTAGTACTAAAGAACAGAATATCCTGAGTATCAAATGTTTGGAAATAGGCAAATTTACTTGTTAGGTGCCCATCTGAAAAACTCTGGGTGCCATACAATTCCCATGTAACATACAAAATCAGAGTAGCAAAGCAATTCACATAGATAATAATGTCTAATAAGTAAGTTTTTAAAACTCTAATCTCTAGGCTCTAGTAGGACCAAAAAGATTGATCAAATAAGTCTTTAGTAATGTTTTAAAAATATTTACAGACAGGGCTCCGTGCATCTCAATAGGAAGGACATTCCACAACAGTGGGGTAGCTACCCCAAATGCACTATCCCCAGAGGATTTTCAATCAGATCAAAGAACTGCAAGGAGGCCCACATCAGAAGAACGGTGGGGCGGATGGGAGTATATTCAAACAGAAGGTCTTTTATGCAGCCTGGGCCCAAATTGCTTAAGGCTTTGTATGTCAACAAATATATGTTGAAGTTGATGCACCATCTCACTGGCAGCCAATTTAGTTTACGCAGCACCGGAGTGATATGCTCAGACCACGAGATCCCAGAAATCAATGGGGATGCAGCATTCTGCACAAGATGCAAGCAATGCACCAACCACACATATAACCCTAGGTATAAAGCATTACAGTAATCCAACTTGAAGTAACAACTGCATGAACCAGAGTAACCAGGTCAGTTGGCACAAAACAGAATTTAATACATGCAATAGTACACAGATGGTAGAAGCCACTGTGGACAACAGACAACACCTGGGGCCCAATATTCAAAGGTTTAAGTGGGTGCTAACGGGTTTTTGCCCATGCAAACCGGGGTTTGCTGAGTCCCCATATTCAAAAAGGCTGTTGCGCTGGCAAAGACAGTTAGTACCCATGCAAAATATAATGTATGCATGCGGGCAAGGGGAAGGGTGTAGTCATGAATATGCACGTTACCCCATATTCAGTGACTTTGCACTACGCAAAGGGGTTTAGCGCTGTCCTTTTGCACAGCAAAAATACTACTGAACAAACTCTGACTTAACTCCAGGTAACACTAGTGACTGCTGGAGGTAATGCAACCACCCAGCCAGTTGGCCACTAATAATACATCCTTGGTGCTAGTGGTCCCCCCCTCTCACCAATCGCCACCCCTGGCAGAAATAATATGATCCATGGCGGTAGTGGTGCCCTCCCTCCCTCCAATACCAGACCCTCTTCAACTGAGTGGGGAAACACCCTCCAGCAGGGAGTACCTATCAATTTCAGCAGTGATTGGGACCGGTGCCACCCAACCCCCCGTCAGAGTGCTGCTAGGTCCCAGGTCCAACAAACAGTAGGAAATCTGCAACCTCATAATCACCTGTAAGATATCATATGCCCAAACTGGTTTTAACTCAACCGAAGGTGACAGAGTACATGGGTTCCTCACTGAATGAATACTACTATACCAGCCTATGACAGGCCACATGAGGAGGTGCCAGCTCTGATTGTGGATACCTTGTAATGGAAGAATCGTTTGAACTCACATCTGTCTGCTGAAAAACTCTTCCCAACTGGAGACATGGAGGATTTAACAATCTGTCTACAGTGTTGAAGAGCTGAACTGGTTGATTCTGCCCTTCAGGAATTGCCCATGATAGGAACACTGTCTTTATCAGGGTAATTGTCCACTGTTACTCATCATAGTGAGTTTTCAGCACCAATCTATCCTCCATCAGACCTGACCTTCACCATGAATGCTCCAAACAAAGTCCCTCTGTCTTCAAACTCCTACAGTCATCATCAAATCATGGTGACCTATAGTGGGAAATCAAGGGACACGATAGGGTACCAGGGAGTCAAAGGCCATCCATCATCAGAGCATATTGTAAAACAATTGGTGAGTTCACAAATTCATGGGATAGACAGAAGGCAACCCTAGTGGTAGAAAAGAGAGGGTAAGCTGCCGATCATATAGGATCAAGGGTTAAGAAGCAAGGGAAATGGGCATACTAGGAGGACCAGGTGGGCCTTATCTGCCATCAAAATCTATGTTTCTATATTATAGCCCTCCACAGCTTTCTCCACAGTTACAGCACAAGCTCTCTCTCTCTCTCTCTCTCTCTCTATGCCCAAGATGTCCAGTACTGCCTAGAGATTATTAGGTTCCAAGTCTCTAGCAGGGTGGCCATTTTTGCAGGGAGATTTATTGACTGGGGTGCCTCACAGAGGAACTGAATGGGCTGATGATGCGACCAAATGACAGGATCAACTTGACCTCTCCAATGTCAAGACCCAAAGTGACAACCCGATCCAAGTTGTGGCCCATTTTGTGTGTCTCAAAGGTAAACACCTGTACTATGCCCAGAGAATTAATAAACCAGAGGAACTGATTTCCAAATAAAGAAGTTTCATTGTCGACCCAGGTGTTGAAACTGCCCAATACAAGATGGCTGGATGAGTCCACTACCAGGTTGGCCATGAACCTCTGTAGTTCCTGCAGGAATTCCCTCCTATGGTTCAGGGGCTGGAACATGAGAATAATCCTGGAATCTGCACCCAAGCCAACCTTAATCACCATGTATTCAGTTTACACTGTGCGAAGAAAGGAAAAACTTACCCCATCCCCTTCAAAGTCTTCTCTCACCAGGCACAGGAAAACAGCTGAGGGAGGCCCACATGACTGCATTCACGTTGTCACTGTGAACATACCTAGCCACAATTCAGAGGTTAAGGGCCAGGACCAGTGTGCTGCCTCCAGGGAAGGATAATCATAGTGTGGTAGCACGAATGTCAGCAGAGGTCCCAGGCTCAAGTCAAGCACCTGATGGCTACAAACCATCAACATTGCTCAGCATCGCAAAGGCCACCCACCAGCAAACATCTGCCCACCCCGGGAACCCTGATCACACCAGATATCACAGGCCCTCAATATCTCAGCAGTCAGGAAAAACAATGACCAGTTCCCTCCAAGCAGCAGCACAACAATCCAGTCCAATAATCCAATCCAATCCAACAATGACATTTTTGTGGAAGAAATTAAGCCGCTATAGCATGACCAGCAGCTGTACACAGTACCTTGTACTTATGAGATCTCCACCCAGTGGAACATGCTGATAGAAGAGCCAGCAAGTAAGGAGAGCACAGTTTCAAAAACCAAAGTCAAGAGTTCCAAACAAAGTATGCTTAGAGTCTAGTGGCATTTGATCACAGCAACAACGTTCGCTATGATGACCAATGAAAAATGTTTTTTGCTGTTGACAGTGCTGTCTTTCAGATTCTTGGCCATAGCAATTGTCTTTAGTTGAGCACCAGGCTGTAACAGGCAGTCAGACCAGCCATGCAGTCACAGTTTGAGTCAGGGACACTAAAACAAAATAACAAACCTTGCTAATCTAAGCTAAGAGGCAGGTAAACATGGAAAGCCAGCACAAAACAAACCAGAATCTTGGATTTCTTTATTGATTTGAATTTTATCATATTATAGAATATAGTCAGCATCTGTTGTGCACAGAATTCAGTTAGTGTTAAAGCCCCAGTCATCCAGAAGCTCCTCATTATGGCCCCCCAACCCCCACTGCACAAGAGACAGTACCATACAATCTGTTATTGTCCCCTTCTTTCACATCTCGCAGGCGCAAAGAACATTTGCATACTGTGCCCCTTTATGGCTTAATTAACTACCCCGGACATAACCAATCAGCCCAAGCTGAGGTCATTTAAAAGAAAACTCCACCAACACCTCACCAATCAGAGCAGCTGTGATTGCTGGGCAACCTGAGCAGCTGTGACTGCTTACCCTGTTTCCTTTTTTCCTTACCCTCCTCCCACACTCTTCTCCCTCTCCCCTCCTACTTGATTTTAGATTGCCCTTCACTCATGTTGTCCTTTGTGCCCACACAATTTTTGCGCCCTCCAGGGTATGCCTGGCCTGAAGGAAGTTATATTTGGGTTTGGGGGGTGTGGGGAGCAAAGCCCCCCGCATTGGGGAGTGTGGGGGCAAAGCCCCCTGCAAAACAGGACTGTTTCCCATGACAGCGTTTTGGCACTACACGTCCCGGGAGCCACAATGCCTGGTGCCTTAATGCAGGGCGTCATATTGCCTTCACCCATATCAGCATTGACAAAATGGCTGTCGCACTGATATGGCTGAACCACAGATTTGTGTGCAATTCTCTCAAATTGGGAACAAGCCTGTGCTATCTTGATCGGCCCTGTTGCTCTAGGTAAACTTTCTGAGTTTAACAACTCCAAAAAGCTGGGTCTATCTTGTGGATTGCTTTGCAATGTGAGAGCACCATAACGAAAGGGGCTCTGCCATATTTAGCTTGTCCTGAGCGTTTTGGTCCTGATTGCCCATATGGGGTCCTTACAAACACTATGCAAGAAAACGGAGCTAGTGCAAGTACAGTTTAGAAGTTCAGTCTTCTTGTTTTTCTGCTTGTAACCTGTGCTGGATTTCAAAATCAGATGGTACAGGCTTGGGAGAAGAAATGGCACCTGGGAGCATTGTGCCATGTCTTGAAATACTAAGAAACAGGTAAACAAGGAAAGCCAGCACCTAACAACCCAAAAAATGTTCTGTACGATAAGGCTCTCCAACAGAATGAAGACACTCAATACCTTAAAAATACTTTTGATGCTCCTGTATTGGAAAGTGCTCTGGTGCAAGTGCAAATCAGCAAAAAGGTACTTGTTCCAAGCTACACAATCAGAAATGGCAATTGCAGCTATGGTGCAGCAGATTCCCCTCCACCACAATGAACACGTATGACCAGCCTTTGAAAAAGCATGATTCATGTAAAATGCATGAGGCAAGATTGTGGTAGAGGGAGATCTTCTGTGCTATAGTTGCAACTGCTGTTTCTGTGTATGAAGTATGAAAGAAGTACATTTTTGCTGATTTTCACTTGCACCAATGGATTTTCCAGTAGAGGAGCATCAGAAGCAGTTCTGAGGTACTGTGTGTCTTCATTCTGTTTGACAGCCTTGTTGTACAGAACAGTTTCCAATTTGTTTGCTGCTGGATTTTCTTGTTTACCTGCATCGTAGTATTTCAAGCCATGGTACAATGGTCCCAGGTGCTGTTTCCTCTCCCAAGCCTGTACTAATGTAACCTATTTCACAACTTCTTAATAGCCTTACCTACTCTAACCACAGACCTAAAAGCAATTTAATGTTAAAAATAAATTAAAAAACAAATTCAATCATTGAAAGGGGGGGCTGAGCATCCATAGAGCTCCGAACAACAAACCTCACAGTGGCCAACTACCCCCCCCCCCCATGAGGCACAGTGGTTTTGGGGGGATGTTATGAGAACTGAGTCCAGACAATACCAACAGTAGTTTTTTTAGAAAACTGAAAACTCACTTTAAGCATTCATGTCTTGTTGGACTAGGGCTCCACTTCCACTTACTCATGCATAAATAATAGTCAAACTTTTCTTATGTACTTTATTTCACTGTGCACATTATTATATTCCTTCTCTCTGCTGATTTGTACTTTGCCATGTGTACTTTCCCTTTATTTTTAATGTTTTCATTGCCCTTAAATTTACTTTGAAAAGTTTTCTTTTTTTACTCTTACCTATTTTACCTTATATGCTAGAACTGTTCTTCACAACTGCATTGAAATATAGTAGTCCCTCGTTAGAATGAACCCATTATAACAAATCCTGGATATAATGAACAACAACACTGGCTCCCAGTTGGCATCATTGACACCTATTAGGCTGCTTTAAAATAAGCTATTTTACCTGCCTCTGAATCTCTGCTTGATCCCTGCCTGATCAACCTATTTCTGAGTCTCCTGCATTCCATTGTATTCTTCTCCTATGTGGTCTCCTGCTGTGCTGCAATGTCCAAAACACCAAGAAAAGGAAAACCCTCAATGCAGAAGTTTGGATGCAAAAAAACTAAAGCTGGCAAGCAGTACCGAAGTGAACAGTGCAGTGAAGTTATGGCTTGAGAGCCAGCATGTTCCGGTGTCATCTTTCAAAAGAAAATTTGTTGTTTTTTAAGGGTACACCATTAAGGACATGCTCAATGTCAAGTCAGAGGCTCAGAACAGGTGACAGCAGAGAAAATAAAAAAACTGCTGGCAGGGTGAACTTGGCATAATTTTTGAAGTAAAGGACACCCAAGAGACAACACAGCAGGATGGTGATGAGGCCAACATTGTCAAACCTAAAAATAAGCCAGGCGAGCCAGAAGACACACTTTGTCTGACACCGAACTTGGGACCTGTGAAGGTCAGTCAGGATGCAAAGCCACTGATCATGCAGTGGTTGCACATCGATGACAATTACCCTGTTAATGTGAACCTACCAGATGAAGATATTGTGGCAGAAGGGATGCAGGACAGGTGAGTTAGAGAAGGGGATGACAGTGAAGAGACAACCCTAGCAGTGTCTACAAATGAGAGGACTGCATCACTGCAGTGCAGACCGAACTTGAATTCCTGGAGAAACAACCCTAAATCTCTTTATTATAGCTTCTGCAACTGAAACAAATGGTGTCACTAGTGGAAGCAGAACGCATAAAGAATAAAGTGTTTCAGACAGCTTCCTAAAGTAAAGGACTTGGCAGCTATAATGCAATGTGCTGTAAGCTTCATTTTAATAACTTTAAAATAAATGTTTTAAAGTTTTCATAAAAATTAAATGTTCTAAACATTTCCTAACAATAAAAAGGAACAAATCAGCCATTTACTGTGTAATATGTTTACTGTGTCTACATGAATTAATAGCGAAGTACTACCTTTGCACCTCTGTCACTAGCTTCTCAAAGCCCATTGACAGTAATGACAAATGTGCTATAACAAATCCTCACTATAACAAATGAAATGCTTGGCTCCAAGAGCACTCTTTATATTGCGGGGACTACTGTATTATTACTCCCTGCTCCCCTTTCCTTCAGGACATATCTGGAGATGAGCTGGTGTCAGCTCAGTATGACTTTTCTGATAAAACAGGAAGGAAGGAAGGAAGGAAGGAAGGAAGGGAGGGAAGGGGAGAGGGAGAGGGAGGAGAGAGAGAGAGAGAGAGAGAGAGAGAGAGAGAGAGAGAATGGCATTTTAAATATTTTAAGCAAAAAGTACCATAGCCTCATTATTCTTTGTTTTTCACTACAATTGGTCCCTTATTTTTATTGGTTTGTCTAATAGATCTAATATGGTATATTTGTAAAATGTTTTAGTGTTATCTTTTTCTCAGGACATTCTTTTCCTATGAATTACCTTTCCAGTCTAATCACTTTTTTTCAATATGGGGGCAGAGAAGGAGCCTAGTGTTTATGGAATGTTTTGCAGACTTGGGACTAAAGCAACATGTGGATTCCCCAACTAGAAGCAGCACTGGTATAAATACTGGGACCATACCAGACCTTTGTTCACCTCAGTGGGCTTAACATCAACTAATGTGACTATTTTAATGCCCAACTTAGAAGATCATAACACATAGAGGATAGTGTATGAGTGCTCATACACAACAAAGATATTTTTCACTTAAGAGGTTTCCATGGTAACTGGAGACCTAGAGAGCGCAGCACGAGAGGAAACCTCAAGAGTTAAAAATATTGGTGTGTATGAGTGCTCATACACTATCTTTTATAGTGTATGGTCATTCATAAATTATGTCTGGTGTCCTTACTTTTTTGTTTTTTCATTGCCACTTGCTTTCTGGGCCAGCTTTCACTGCCACTGCTGTTTCTCGAAGATCATAGGTTACCGGAACAGGTGCAGCACTAACGCATTCCATGTTGTTGTGCTGTAGTAGCTACATAGCTAGTGCAGCACAACAAAAACAGTGACGTAGCTACTGCAGCACAACAACACTGTTCTAGACATGGATTTCCCTGCAGAACAGCATTCTATCATACACTGTAATAGAGCAAAGGGTGAGAATAGCTGTTAGTGGTTATAACAAAGCTCAGGTGACCTTTAGAAGAAATCTTAAATATTCTAAAGAACCAGGCTTTAGAAACAGTATGAGAAATTTTGGATGGAATAAATGCTAATACCTGACCTTGAAATTGCAGTTGAATATTTTATATAATCTTTCAACAAGATTTGTGATCAGCATGCCCCCTGGAAAACGGTTAGCCTAAAAGCAGGTAATTTAGTGAAAAAGTGTGGAAAAGAGTGAAGAAAGTAGGTTGCAGGAAGTGCTGACACTAATTTAAATAGTGGAGCAAACAATGCAATCAAACTATGGCTTCTGCCAAAGCCAGTTATTTCAGATCTAGACTTTCCACGACCAGCAATCCCAACGCACTACTGGAAGGTCATTAAAGAAATGAAAAATCCAACAAAACAACAACCACAAATTGGTCTTATTGACAGAGGAATGGTCATAGACAAGCCATCTTGTATGGCAGACAGTTTTAATAACTACTTTGTGACAGACAGTTTTAATAATTACTTTGTGTACAGTAACTCCCAGATATTAAACTTATGTCAGAAGACAAAATGGAGAGTCTCTTAAAGGAATTGGTAGGCAGGGGATAAATCAACGGAAGGGTTCAGATGGGGATTTGGGGTAGATGGTGATGAGCAGGAATAGGAGATGGGCAGGAATACAGGTTTCAGATTAAAAATTCTGACAGTTAAAGGGGACAGGAAATCTGCACTAATTGGCAGCTGTTTATAAAGTTCTTATTCTCAGAAATGATATGCATTCTCCTAAAGTATCCATATTTAACTATACCTGAATAAAAAGTGATAGGTAAAAGTGTAATTTGCATTGTTGTGTTTTTATGGGCAGCATTTTGTTACAGTTCACTTCATGGAATCCCTTATGTGGAGTTTTTACTATGTCACGATTTGCGTACAGAATGTTAATTATGAGATGCTGACCTATCAGAATCCTGTTTAGAGTTCTATGCACAAACCAAGACATAGTTAAAACTCCAAATTATTGGTTCCATGAAGAGAAATGGAAATTACGTACTTACCATAATTGTTGATCTTCTTGGGACAGTCTCCATCACTCATTCACACTAGTGGGAATAGTGCCAGAGGCACAAGGACCAAGCGCTAGCCAAAAATTTTCAGAAGAGTCAGCACTGAGACAGGACCACACATGCGTGGCACCACGAAACTAGCTCGTGCCTGTGTAGGCTATCTCAGCGTCGACCCTCCAACTGCCTCAGTACCTTTTCGACTGAGGAGGTGCAGCATAACTAATGAAATGACTTATCCTGTCTTTCTGGGTCTGAGAGGGCCCAGATGGCTTTTGCTAGAAAGGTCAAAGAACAATGTCTTCATAGCCTAAACCATAGGACCATGAAGACCAGGAAAGAAAATGAGTGAACCCAGGGGGTGGTGGGTGGGCATGTGAATGGGTGATGGAGACTGTCCAAGAAGATCAACAATTACAGTAAGTACGTAATTTCCATATTTTTCTGGACTAAGTCTCGATCACTCATTCACACTAGTGGGAGAGTACCGAGCTAAAACAACTACCCTGAGTACGGTGGTAGGGGATAGGGTTCACTCAGAAAGAACAGCCAGGGGCTGTCCTGCTAATAAAAAGAGCTGTCTTGGAAAGAGCATCTAGACTGTAGTGCTTACAAGATAAGCGGTTGACTTGTGACTCACCACTTCACAGACGACTGCAATGGATGCAAAATGAAACTTTGCCAGAAAGCCGCAACCACTCTAGGAAAGCAGCGAGAACCAGGCCACACAATTTGGTCTAGGACCAAAAATAATAGTGTCAAAGACATATATTAATCTAATGTAAAAAGGCCTCAGGTACTGAAAAAGCCAGGGGTCAAGTCTACTGGTTCATGGTAGACCAAAAAGAGCAGATGGAAACCCCCCACTACCAAGTATGGCTGGCCTGTGAACAACAGGTCCAGGAGCACTCGAACACCTTACTTGGTGAACAAAAGAAGATCCCAGTGGGGTTAGCCTATCAAGGAGAATGGCTTTCACTTAGTCACTGAAACCTTCCTAATGGAAGGCCAAAACACGATTTAGAAGCCTGTTATGGTGGTCTAGTAGAACCAGATCCTACCCACTTTGTGTTACAAAAGAAATCATCCTGCCCCTGTTTGTACAACTGTAACAGCAGTCTCTGATCTCAGGGAAGAGAGGAAAAGTGTCTAGAGGATGTGTCCACTGCAGAAAAACATTCCAACAGAAAAGAAATGGCTGGATTTGTAAGGCAAATAGAGGCAGATATACATCGAGGAGGGACACAGCAGGACCAAGTTAGGGTTAACCATTCGTTGCAAGTGACTGAATAGCAGCAGAAGTGACTCAGTGCAGTGAGGCACTACTCACTCCGGCCTCCCTGAAGGGAGTAGGAAAGGACTCTAGTTTGTTTGCTGAAAAACAAACCTCACTGCTCCATCATGCACCCGGAGAAGATAGTTTCATGAGTGACTGGCACGGAACCAGTACGCAGGAACCGAAGGTGTGAATATTTGAGAAGCCATCTCAGAAAAAAGACCTACTTGACCAGTGGTCAAGAAAGGAATATGTTGTCTGTTTAAGTGGAAGCAAACAAGAAAGCAGGAACCTGAGTTCCAACTCACTGGAGAGTCACTTATGTTGCTGCAAGGCTCTGCTCAAGAGAAGAAGCCTGATTTAAAAAAAAAAAAAAGGGGATTAACAGACTGGGCAGTCACCTAGGTCTAGGAAATGTCTCTGAATAAAAGAAATCTCTCTAGGAAAAGAGATGACCCATACTGCCGCTGGATCAGACTCCCCTTATGGGTAGAAGAAGTCAGGTACTCTTTACCATATTAAAGAGATAAGTGCCTCAGGGGGCTGAAGCAGAACCTGACGTGATCCAAAAGGGTAGTATCAGGTAATTTCGGCTAGGCCCTGTTCTGTGATAAATTGTATTTTCTTTTTTTTTTTTACCATTAATCCAAGTCTAACAAGGCTTTCAGGCTGCTATTCTGCAAGGACTGCCTGATACAAAAATGACCAGCTGTGCTGAAAAAGCCACCAAAGGGGCAATATCACAAGGGGGCTCTATACCCTTATCAAAGAAGCAGAAGATACAGAGTGGCTCCCGACCATTAAATTAGAATGTTCCACAGAGCGTAATTGTCTTGACGACTGAAAAAGTTTAGAAGCAGAAGTGTATGGTCCACGAATGATGTCTGAAACACTATAGTGGACCCCATCACTGAGGAACTACTGAAAAGATCTTCCATCACAGACTCTGAGGATAGAGACGATGTACATAAAATGAGTCATCCGCTGTATTACTGACCAGAAGGACAGAGAAAGACTCATCTAGATGCACTTCTGCCCCAGAAGGACCCCTAAGGGAGGTCTAGGTCAGAGCAACTAGAGACTCGCCACCAGGAAGGATGTCGAGGAGCTTGGTACCACATAGGGAACCGAGAAAGTGCTGAGTGGAATGAGAGAGTCTGCTGGCAGAATAGTACAGCAGAGTTCCATCAGCAGAAAACTGCTGAATGTCATAAGATCCCACGTAGACCGCCACTCACTAAGATGTGTGGAAAAAAATAATCCGCAGAACATGACTTCATTCTGTGGGAAACATCCTGCCACAAGATCTGCAGAGAAGAAGTCTGTAGAAGGAAAATGTGTCACTAGTTCTGCCAGACAGCACCCACTAGCACCCCTGCAGTACCAGTATCACTCGTGGCACAGGAGGGCACCAAGCAGTGCCTATGCCAACCTGGGTGATACCCGAAGGCACCCATGGCAGAACCTGCAGGCACCCCCAGCACCCATGCAGCAATGGCACCTGAGGGCACCCCGACACACATGGTACCATAGCACCAAGACACCCATGGAACCCATGGCAAGAATGGCACCCGAGGACACCAGTGGCACCCATGGCACCCATGGATGCCACCTGTGTCACCCAAGGCACCCGCAGGTGCCTGCAACACCACCTACGGCACCCACGGTTGCTCAGCACCACCTGTGGGTACCACCCGCGGGTGCTAGGCACCACCTGCGGCATCACGGGTGCTCAGTGCAGCCTGCTGGTGCTCGGCACCACCCACAGGTACTCAGCACCACCCACGGCCCCACAAGACACCCACGGGACCACCATCAGCGCCGAGGCACAGCACCGACCAAGGCACCGAGGCACAGTGCCAACCAAGGCACCGAGGCACAGCGCCGACCAAGGCACCGAGGCACGGCACCGACCAAGGCCTCGAGCCATGGCACCAAAGGAAAATGCCAATGGAAATCCTGAGAAGAGGGGGAGAAGGAAAAAGGTGGTGCCCGTGCCGGCCCCTGCATGGAAAAGGGAGAGGGGGCTAGGCACAAGGGGTCGACACGATGGCATTGGCACCAAGAGGGCACAGCGTCATCCTGATCCAATTGACCTGGCTCCAGTCCAATGGCTCCAAGGCCCAGAGGCCCCAAAATCAGGAACACAGCCAGGAAAATTGGAAGAAGTCAAGCCCCCTGCTCCACAGGAGTGGCCCAGAGGTGAAACTGCTCACTGGAGCTCCGAGGACAGAGATGGAGTTCAAAGTTGAGAAAGCGGCCATTGGGAGTGGGGCAAAGGGGAATCCACCAAAGTTGGTTCAGGCCTATCGCTCCTGCCAATGAACAATCCACATGCAGACGTACCAAAGAGCAACCTCGAGTGGCACTGATTCTTCATCTCCAAATGAGGAATAAGAGCTTGAGGTTAAGTGAAGCCGGATCCCCGGAACCACTAGATTCGTGCTTCAGTGGACTGTCCTTCCCCCAGAGCACAGGACTGTCCGTAGTCAGACCCCCCCCATTTATCAAGGGGGAGGCAGACCAGACACAGCCCCTCTGCCATAACAGCTTTCAAACGAAGTCTTCCTACCATCACCACTACCATCCAAGGACAACTCCATTGATGGCAGGAAAGAATTTCTTTTTCTTTTTCTTCATAATCTTCTTTTCTTGTTCGTAAAATAAGAAATTACTACTAAAATGTTAAATTAAATGCTAAAAGCTGCTGTCGTATAGATGAAAACTTTGACTTTGGCAGACGGGCAGCATCAACATCCAGCGTGCTCAGACAGCGGGAGAAAAGGAACTGAGGTGGTTGAGGCTCATCAGTATATTTGACAGGCGCTGTAGCTTGTCTCACAGTGCCACGCATGTTGGTCCTGTCTCAAGCGCCAACCCTTCTGAAGATTTTTTGCCCTGCTTGGTCCTAGCACCTCCGGCGCTATTCCCACTAGTGTGAATGAGTGATGGAGACTTAGTCCATGAAGATCTGTAACAGAATGCTGCCCATAAAAACAAGACAATGCAAAATACAGCTTTTTATATCACTTTTTATTCAGGTACAGTTAAATATGGATAGTTTAGGTGAATACATATAATTTCTGAGAATAAGAACTTTATAAACAGCTGCTAGTTAGAAATGATTTCCTGCCCTCTTTAAGGAGGTGCACAAAGCTCTAAAAGTATTGAAAGGAGGGAAAGCATGTGGGTTGAACAGTCTGGACCCAAGATTTTTGAGAGTTGGGGCATAGAAGATAGTGCAGATCGTAACATATCTGTTTAACTGGAGTCTGAAACAAGGAACACTCCCACAAAATTGGAAAACCCGCAAAGGGATACCTATCTTCAAAGGAGGAAATAGTCATACCCCACTGATTTACTGGACTATCTCCCTTCTTTCTACCTCTGAATGTCTTGGAAAAACTAGTTCACTTTCAGTTATGAGTATTTAGAAAAAAATTACATTATCACTCCATTTCAACATGTTTTTTGCCAGAACTATTCCACAGACACTGCCCTGCCAGACTTCAAAAACCTAATGGCAGACAGTCTAGACTGTAGGTTGAGTGGGGCAGTGTATGTGGACCTCACAAAGGCCTTTAACCTAGGGACCACTCAATTTTATTGAACAGGCCATGTGTAGTTTCTGTGTATCCTGATGCCATGGGGTGGTTCAGTGCCTATTTAATGGTGAGGAAGCAATGGTTCCAGGTGTCAGACTGGTTGTCTGACTCTAGAGACCTCACAAGAGAAGTTCCCCAGATTCTGTCACGTAACCCATTTTGCTTTTGTTCTATACTAACGACCTCTCCAAAGTCCTGACCCACTACTGGACCAGAATGTACATCTACAATACAGTCCTAGTAACCTCTGGGAAGACAAAGAAGGAGTTGCTGAAGAAGTTGGAGGAGGACTTTGTTGTGGGTCAGGAGTGGTTCACAAGATTGAGGATACTAATGAGTGTCAAGAAGACCCAATTAATTAGTTTGAGCCAATTGAGTAATGATTTAGGTGGCGTGCAAATCAAATATTTGGAAGGACAACAGTTGACCCAAGTGAGGAAATATAAGTATCTTGGAGTAGTTTTTGACAGCAGTTCAAATTTTTCAAGCTGTATACTTGAAAGTTATCAAAAAACTGTCAAAAAAACTAACTTCTATGAGAAGGATTTCTCATTGCCTCATGAAGGAAGCTAAACCAAAAATTGTCTCCCCACTGATCCTTTCTACACCTGAACATGGGAGTTGGGCATACATACAAGCAAAAAAACTAGACATAGAAAGAGTGGATAAGCATTATAATACGTTAGCTCATTTCATATTGCATGTCAGACTCTCCACTCATCCTTGTGACTTGAATACCCAACTAGACTGATTGCCTCTTGACGCCTGATGTGAATATAAATGTTTAACAATTATGTACAAAATGCTGAACCCCAAAGAAAAGCATCCATTGTCCCATTACTTATCAACTGCATAAAAAGAAGGTGCCACATATGAAACAAGGAACTCAAGGGTCAGATGAATCAAAGTTCCTGAAACACTTACCAGAGAAGGTCCTTTGAGTGTATCGTGGGTGCGGGTATGAGGTGCAGGATTCTGCTCATCTACCGTCCACCCAGTGATGGGAAAGAATTCCTGCAGGAGATCGCAGACTTCATTGTCGATGTGGTATTGGGATCTCCCAGATGGTTAATTCTGGGGGATTTCAATGCCTGGGTTGACGATGAACTCTCGCATTTTGGTCAAGCTCCCCTCCAGCTTATGTCTTTGCTGGGTTTCACACAGGTTATTTCCTCCACAACTCACGTTGATGGTCACTCATTGGATCTGGTGTTCACCCTGGGGATGGAGATCACTGATTTGATGGTGGAACCTGTCAGTTTGTCTGACCATCACACCATACAGTTCAGTTTCACAGGTTCCCCTAATGGGCCTGCTCCTACAGAGATGGACCGGTACCACCCTTTGAGGGGAGTGACCCCAGAGGGCCTAACAGCGGTGCTAGACCTATTGGACCTGTCGAGTGAAAGTATGGGTCATGGGGATCTTGTACTTGCCTATTGTAAGGTGGTGTTGGATGCCCTGGATTCCATTGCTCCTGTTCGTGTTTGACCATTTACTCTTCGCCCAAGGTTCCCATGGTTCGATGGGACCTTGAAGAACCTGAAGAGAGTGAGTCAAAGGTTAGAAAAGGCTTGGCAGAAGTCCAGCCTGGAGGTTGACAGATTTATATTGATGGGCCATTATACTGTCTATCAATCGACAATCACCCATAAGAAGTCAGAATTCCTGTCCAGGGAGATTACTGCTGCACAGAATTGACCAACTCAGCTCTTCCAGACTGTTGACAGATTGTGTAATCCAATCTGTCTGCAGTCTGGCAGAGCCTTGTCAAAAGAAAGATGTGATGAGTTTGCTCGATTCTTTGTAGATAAAGTTGTCACCATCAGGTTCGGTATTCACCCAGCCCCCTCCATGGGGAATTGTGGAAGTTGGCAGGAGGTTGCACGCACCCAGTTTGTCTGGTCCAACTTTGGCCAGCCAGACATCATGGACATCGTGAGGATCATCCAGACCTTGCGGTCAACCAGCTGTAGTTTGGACCCGGGACCAACGCATCTCCTTGTGGGGTGCATTGAGGAAATTGGCCCAGTCCTGGCTGAGATAGTCTAGAGGTCACTGGAGAGGGGGCTCTTTCCAAACCCCCTGAAGGAGGCGGTTGTACGACCGCTCCTGAAAAAACCTCCCTTGATCCAGACTGTCTTGCCAACTACAGACCTGCCTCTAACCTGACCTTTGTTGGTAAGGTTATTGAGAAGGTGGTTGTGCTGCAGCTGGATGATCATTTATCTATCCATGATGTCTATGAATCTCTCCAGTCGGGATTTAGGAAGAGGCACAGCATTAAGACAGCCCTTGTTTGGGTGCTTAATGATCTCCGAATAGCGAGGGATTGGAGGACTTATTCCATCTTGGTCCTTCTTGATCTCTCAGCAGCATTTCACACTGTGGGCCATGGTGTGCTATTGGAGCACCTGTGGTTTATCTGTGGACTCTCTGGTATTGACCTCAGATGATTTTGATCGTTCCTCACGGGTAGGATGCAGAGAGTGGTCTCAGAAATGTATTCCTCCAACCCTCTCCCCCTATCCTGTGGGGTACCACAGGGCTCCATTATGGCACCCATGTTGTTCGCTGTGTATATGCTGCTGTTAGGAGTCATTATTAGGTGGCACAGTTTGAGTTTTCATTGCTATGCAAATGATATTCAACTGCACATGTCCTTTGTACCCGAACAGGAAGCTATTCTCTCGGTGTCTAACAACTGCCTATCCAAGATCCAGGAATGGATGAGTGCAAGTTGGCTGAGGTTGAACCGGGATAAAACCGAGGTGTTGGTGGTGAACCCAGATCATCAGGGCAGGATTTGTCAGTGGGACAACCCTTGGGTCTTTGGCTCAGGGGTGTCCAGCTTACCACCTCAGATCAGGTGCAGAACCTGGGTTTTATTTTTGACAGCGGTCTAACCCTGAACGTTGTCAAGACCTCTTTTTTCCATCTGAGGAATATCACCTGGGTGAAACATCTGGTCCCTCCTGAGGATCTTCTGACACTGGTCCATGCCTTCATGACCACTTGCCTTGACTACTGCAATGCCCTGTACCTAGGGTTACTGGGGGTTGACATCCACCACCTGCAGCTGCTGCAGAATGCGGCAGCCAGGCTTCTGACTGGTACATCTGGGACCATTCATAGTATGCCCATGCTCCGTGGACTGCACTGGCTGCCAGTGCAGTGGTGTATAACCTTCAAGGTCAGTTTGCTGACCTACAAAGCCCTACACGACCAGGGACCCCGCTACCTGCAAGATCTCCTTTTTCCCTACTGCCCCTCCTGGCCACTCCAATCCACCAATGAGGGATTGCTAGAGATTCCCTGGGTGTGCTTACAAACATCTGAGGCCCGTTCATTTGCATTTGGGCCCTACCCTGTGGCATGCCTAACCATCCACAGTTTTAAAACTGAATTGAAGACAAACAGTACCTCTTTGGCCTGGCTTTTTCCAATGAAGAATAATGCTGGCTGTCACTCTTTTTAGTAACCTGTTGGTTGTACTGTTTTATATTTATGGTTTTATATATTGTTATAACTGTATGGAAGTTATTGATTGATGTGATATTTATTGCATGCACAGGCACCTTGAACTATGGAAAGGTGCCTTTTTAAAAATAAACTTGACTGACTGATTGATAAAAAGAGATTTGCATCTTCTGTAATGCTGCAAGATTCTGGAATAGACTGAGTGACCCCACACATAATATGCTGACCCTCAGCATGTTCCAGAAGAGTATGATAAATGAAATTGACTTTGCATACAATTATTTTTAAAAATGTTGTACACATAACTTCATGGTAGTATATTGTCTAGTACTGTATTGTATTGCATTGTGTTTATTGTATTGTATCGTGTCACATTGTATTGCACAGAATAGTGTGAATGTTACAGGTAACATCTGAGAATAGGCTTCGGCCACAGTATGCTAATCCTGTACAAAAATACATTTCATTACTACTACTGCTACATATTTTTGCTTAAATATGAATTATTTGCTACTTCCAGAGAATATTTTTTTTTGGCTTTTAATTTCTGAAGGCTCATCACTTTTCCTTGATAGTTTTTTGACTCTTTGTTAGCAAAATGGGTTTATGTCCCTTTTTACTCTATTAATTGCAAGTTGGTATTCTTATTTTCCATACATTGGATCTTACATTTTAATCTTCGTTATTTTTACTTGTTGTCAATTCAGCCTCCCAGTTCCAAGGTGGCTTGTGTAAGTCTCATGTCTCTAAAGTTGACTTTCTGAAGTTGGGACATGCGGTTTCCTCTTCTCAATAATCCTGCTAACATAGTTTATTTTAAAATGTTCCCCGTTTCTGGGAAATATAAGACACACAGATACATAGACATGGTCGGCAGATAAGAGCCTATGGCCCACCAAATCTGCCCATTTGTGCTTGTAAGTTTACTTTCTGCTTTTCTAAAAGTCTGGTGCCCTTTAACCCTCACCTCCAGAATTCCCTTATGTCTACCCCATGCATTCTTAAATCCTGTGATTGTTTCAGTCCCCACCACTTCCTCTGGCAGGGTGTTCCACTTGTCCACCACCCTTTCTGTGAAGAAATTTTTACTCACGTTTCCTCTGAATCACACTCTCTCCAATTTCATCCCATGCCCTCTAGTCCTGGAACATCTTTTTCACTAGAAAATAGTGTATTCCTGCACCCTGTTCCTCCCTGTAAGGTATTTGTATGTCTCTGTCATATCCCCTCTCTCCCTCCTCTCCTCCAGGGAGTACATATTCAAGACCTTCAGCCTGTCCTCATATGACTTGTGATGCAATCCCTGTACCATCTTTGCTGCCCTCCTCTGAACTTTCTCTATCCTGTCTATGTCCTTACGTAGGTAAGGTCTCCAGAACTGTACACTGTACTCCAGGTGGGGCCTCACTAGTGTATTGTATGGTGGAATTATGACCTCTCTTTTCCTGCTGGTAAGGCCCCTGCCTATGTATCCCAGCATCCTATTAAGCAATAATGACCGAAGAGCCGGTCATTTCCTAGAGATTAACAACGGTTGGGGGGGAGGTGTCCAGGGTGCAGCCGAGGGACTACACACAATGTCGCCAATCTCAAATGGCTGCTCTGAGGACATTATTGTGATTTATAAGTCTAATTGCAATAATGACTTGATTTTGTATGTTTGCCACTTACTTTCTGCTGCTGCTGTTAAGTATTTCAGTGGGCAAGCATAGGCAGGTCAGAGTTTGTTCCATGTGATGCATTCTGAGCCAAATGGGTGATTAATATTCATGAGGTAGCGGTTCCTATGGCAACCTAGGATGGGCGGGATGGGTAGTCATTTCTATGGCCGTTTCCATGATAACAGCAACTGCTTTATGAAAATTCACTAAGTTGGACCAGTTGTTGCAGCATACATCTGTGAGCGTGCTGCTACATTGGAGCAGTTTCTATGGTAGCAGTGATTTTCGTGAGCGTGCTGTGGTTTTATGGCAGCATGCTGTGCGCAGTAGAAATACTATGGGCATATTGGTATCGACAATTTATTTTCATTTTTTGGAGGGGGTACGCAATTACCTTAGGGTTTTCTTTTTTATACCATCGGAGCTTAGATACTGTATTTGCTTTTGGGGTGCTTTATAAAAGTAAGCTAAGTGCTGTGAACAGTAAGAGACTTACTTTGTTTCTTGTACCTTGCAAATGGAAAATACAGTGAGACGTTTATGAAAACACTGCTTGTATTTCAGAACATTGCTTCTTTTTAAGAAAATTTCAAGTGGTCATGTTTTTATACAAGTGTACATAGTTTATTACAACTGCACAAGATTGCAGAACATTACAACTGTTTGAAGAAGAAAGACAAACTGTTAGCTATGATAATTGCACAGCATTTGTGTACACAGGAGCTAATCTATTAGTTTACCTGCACAACTTGTCACAGAACAGTTCAATAGTTTGAAATACTACAACTGTGTTCATTACCATTGCAAATAACTTTTTAACTATTTGGTATAGCTGTGGCACATTTTTTTAAGGAAAGATTGTTGTGTACTATTTAAACATATGCAGAACGTATTTTGATGCAAGATGACAATTTCTACAAGCCATCTCAAAGAAACTGCAAATAATAACTTGTACACAAAGGGGAACTCAGACTGTCGCTATATAATATTTAACTTAAATGGCTGCACATTGCTGTTTCTAATGGTTGATGAAGTTGAAGGAGACATTCCCACCAAAATAGCATTGGCAATTAGTGAATACTGTGTCCACTGTTGCTGTTATTTTTTGTTGCTGATAGGATGGTCTGTTTTCTTTGCCGGTTTTGCTTTCGTTTGATTCTGCATCCCACTGCTCTGCCGTGACTGAGCTGGTTGAGGGTTGTGCTGTGTTGCTGACTGAGCTACTTGAGGCCTGTGGTATGCTTTGCTTCACATTTCTACTACGGAAGCTTTCCCATTCTATGGTGTCTGCACTGCCTTGAGCAAGTATTCGGCTCCAAGACTGTTTTTCGGTTACTGTACCAGCCTCCAAGGGTGTTTTTGCCTACAGGTACATTTTCATACCAGCATTCTGCTGTTTCAAGTGTATGTGCTGGGATGTTTTTGGAACGTAAGTAAAAACTTTTGGCTTCTGCAGGCATTTTCGATATATATTTCTTTAATGATGCAATGGGACATTGAGGTGTCTCTGGAGTTGCATACATTGCACCCCTGTATCTGTGTCTGGAAGTCTCTAAGGGATCAGCACGTTTTTTTGTTTTTTCATTGTAAGTTAATGTGGCATTCTCTTGTCCATGCTCATCTTTTTGTATTACAAAACCGTCTGCTGGCATTTCTCTTTGGCCTTTTCTACCTCTATGTCCAAAGAATAATTGGATATCAAACCAGACTTTATTAAATAGCCCTTGAGGGTTATCGGTGTCCATTACAGCTGAATTTCTAAGTTTCTTTAAGTCTGTTGGATTTATGGCAGGGTGTGCTACTGTTTTATCTCAGCCTGCTTTCTTTAGCTGTTTCAGCACTGTGAGGAATACATTATTGGATGACATAAAATCCTGATTTTGTGGAATATTTAAATTACGACTGTGTGGTGGCTCATTTAAATGTCTGTTGATCCCTGCTCTGATTGACACAAATGTTTGAATAGAATATGGCTGGCCAGTACTGTTTTTGACAGTGGCATAACATTTACTTAATGTTTGGTTGACTTCTGACATTGGTAAACTTTCAAAATCAGTATTTTGGCCTTTTTCTGGCAACCAACTTTCGAACAGCTTAACAACCCACTTATTGGTAGTTTGGGTTGTTTTTTCATTCCTCTCATTTTCCAGGCTGTCTATGCTTTCTAGTGGTAGGTGCCTGCTGGTACCTTGTGTGAAGCTGAACATTGCTTGGTTTTCTGGGGTGGACATGGAAGGATCGGTCTGTGGAGCTGGTGAGCTTATATTGCAGTTTTCATTGGCTGACGTTACATTCCCATGGATTACTGGGTCTGGCATTACATTATATGTCTGTGCAGCTAGTGTGTCAGAATTGACAGTTTCTGAGGTTAAACCTGATGTGTTTACATTGATGTTTTCTGTGGTGATAGGGGGCTGATCTGTGCTTGTACATACTGACAGATTTATATCTAGCAGTTCAGCATCACTTACTTCTGTGATCATTGCTGATACTGCTTGCTACTGAACATTGCTGCCTTCTATCTCCACAAGTGCTGTTCTGTTGTCATCTTGAGAGTCGATTTTGACAGGAGTTGCCACTGAGGTGAATAGCATTTCTCTTAACCAGTCTTCAACTCCCGATGCGAGAAAAATGTCAAAATTTGATTCAGGTACTGACATTTTCTTACAACGGTACTTGTTAATACATTATGTCACTGATTAATGTTTCCTGTGACACTTCACGATCGCTTCCATGTACCAGTACAAAAACAGCTGCTGTAGTGGGAAGCTGTCAGCGGGTGCTGTGCCGGTCACTTAGAGATTTCAGACCAGCATGGCAACCAATCATAGACGGCGATGCCGTCATGAATAATTAATTAGACTTATAATTTGCTGTACCTGCTGCCTTGTCGCACGGTTTGCCTACCTTGAGGTCATCAGATGATAACCCCAAGGACCCTTTCCTGCTTGGTGCATGCTATATCCTCATCCCCAAACAGATATGTTGTTCCAGGGTTTCTGTGCTCCATATGCATTATCTTGCACTTCTTCGCATTGAATTTCAACTGCCAAACCCTTGACCATTCTTCAAGCTTCTGCAGGTCCCTCCTCATTCTGTCTACATCCCCTGGCATGTCCACTCTGTTACAGAGATTCCTGTTGTCTGCGAACAGGAAAATTCTGCCTTCTAGGTCCTGCAAAATGTCACTGATGAAGACGTTGAATAGGACCGGTCCCAGCACTGACCCCTGTGGTACCCCACTGGTCACTCTTCCTTCTGTGGAGTGACAGCCATTTACCACCACCCTCTGTGTCCTGCCGCCTAGCCAATTACCTATCCACGGCACTACTGTCCTGCCCACTCCCATATTCCCCAGTTTGTTTAATAGCCTTCTGTGTGGCACAGTGTCAAAGGCCTTACTAAAGTCCGGATAAGCCACATCCACTGCCCTCCCCTGATCCACCACCTTGTTACCCAGTCGAAAAATTCAATGACGTTGGTCTGGCATACCTCCCAGCAGTGAAACCATGCTGCCTTGGGTCCTGTAGTCCATTGGCAATCAGATGTTCCACCAATCTCTCCTTCAGTAGTACTTCCATGATCTTCCCCACTACCAAGGTCAGGCTGACTGGTCTGTAGTTCTCTGCTTCCTCTTCGGTCATGCTTTTGTATAAGGGGACTACATCTGCTGTCCTCCAGTCTTTGGGCACCTCCCCTGTTTCCAGTGCTTGGCTAAACAGGATTGCCAGAGGTTCAGCCACCACCTCTCTTAGTTCCTTTAGGACCCTGGGGTGCACCCCATCTGGCCCCATTGCTGTTTCAACTCTTATTCCTTCCAGTTCCCTTAGGACCCTTTCCCTTGTAAAGGGACTTGTGTCCATTTCTGTGCCATTGCCACCCCTTGTACTACCTTCAGGCCCATTACCCTCCTCTTCCTCATTAAAGACTGAGCAGAAATACCTGGTCAATATGTCAGCTTTACTGTTGTCATCCTCCAAATGGCCCCCATCCTCCCCCTTCAGTCTCACTATCCCTGCCTTTGCCCTTCTTTTTTCACTTATGTACCTGTAAAAGGTTTTGTCCCCTCTACCCACTGATTTTGCAATGCGCTCTTCTGTCTGAGCTTCCGCTTCCCTTACTGACCTCCCTGACTCCCTTTGCTTCTCCTGGTACCTCTCCCTATTCCCTTCTACCTGTGTCTTTTTGTATTTTTTTTACAGACCCCCATGTCAGGGGGAAGAAATGGACAAGGATATGATGGAAGGCATTCTTACAATGGCAGGGAAAGGGGAGATACTGTTGATGGGAGACCTGAATATGCCAGATGTTAACTGGAGCACATTTGCTGCAGCCACATCCAAGAGCAGGGCCATTCTTGATGCCCTACAGGTGGCAGGCATTAGACAGCTAGTTTCGGAACCCACTCGTGAGGGAGCAATCTTAGACCTCGTACTCTCAAGCGGGGCAGTGAGAGGATCTCAGATCTAGAAGTAGGTTGCCATCTGGGGACAAGTGACCATCAAACAGTGTGGTTCACGTTAAACTCAGCTACAGAGTCAGCCATACAAAAGTGAGGGTACTGGACTTTAGGAGGGCTGACTTTGGCAAGATGGGAGAGTGCCTCAGAAAGCACTAGCAAACAGGCTAGAAGGAGGTGTGGAGCAACAATGGGGAATTATCAAAACTGCCATCACAGACGCAACAAGCCTTTGTGTGAAGCAAATAAACAAATCAAAACGAAAGAAAAGCCACTATGGTTCTCAAGAGAGGTGGCTGTGAAAGTCGGAAGAAAAGATAGCATTCCGGAAGTATAAGGAAACACAGAAGGAGCAGGACAGAGAGCTGTACCAGTTAAGGCAGAAAGAAGCAGGAGGGAAGTCAGAATAGCAAAGGCCCAAACTGAGGAAAGATAGCCAACTCAGTTAAGAAAGGGATAAAACCTTTTATAGGTACATCATGAGTGAGAAAGACAAAGGAGGGATAGTGAGGCTGAATAGAATGAACGGTGGGTGGGCAGAGGGGACAGTGAAAGCAGGAATACTGAACGTAATATTTCTGCTCAGTATTCACAAAGAGGAGGGAAGTGCCTAATCCAATTAACAGAAGCACTCTTGATAGGGGGTCGATCCCAGTCCTTTCACAGAAGAAAGGGTTCTGCAAGAACTCCTAAAACTGAAGGTGGACAAAGCAATGGGTCCTGATGGAATTCACCCCAGAATTCTAAAAGAATTAGGAAGGAACTAGTGAAACCACTGGCTACTCTTTTAATAAATCATGGGAGGATGGTGTGGTACCCGAGGACTGGAGGAAGGATGTGATTCCCTTCACAAAAGTGGGACCAAGACAGAGGCAGGAAACTACAGACCTGTCAGTCTGACCTCTGTGGTAGGGAAAGTGATGGAGTCACTCTGAAGGAAAGAATAGTTGAGTACCTAGAGGTCAGTGGGCACAAGATCCAAGGCAGCATGGGTTCACAGCGGGAAGGTCATGTCAGACTAATCTAATAGATTTCTTTGACTGGGTGACCAAAGTAGTAGACCAGGGAGGGGCTGTGGACATGGCCTACCTAGACTTTAGCAAGGCATTTGACATAGTCCCACACAAAGATTGATAGTCAAATAACCAGCCTGGGAGTGGGTCCCAGGGTGGTAGCCTAGGTAAAACATTGGCTGGACAACAGGACACAGAAGGTAATTGTAAATGGAGTCCACTCTGAAGAAAGGGCGGTTACTAGTGGGGTACCGTAGGGTTCAGTATTGGGTCCAGTCCTTTTAATGTCTTCATCAGTGACATTATGGAGGGACTGGAAGGAAAAGTATGCCTTTTTGCAGATGACACAAAGATCTGCAACAGGGTTGATACACAAGGAGGCGTGGAAAGGATGAAAAGGGACTTAGCAAGGTTGGAGGAATGGTCAGACGTATGGCAGCTAGGGTTCAATGCAAAAAAGTGCAAAATAATGCACCTGGGAAACAAGAACCCAGGGGAAGAATACACAATGGGTGGGGAGCTAGTAACAACAACAAAACAGGAAAGGGACCTGGGGGTAATCATATCAGATTACCTTAAGGTTAGCAAACAATGTGAGAAGGCAGTAGGGGCCGGGGGTATACTGGGATGTATAGGAGAGGCATCAGCAGCAGAAACAGGAAGTTGTTATCCCTCCGTACAGACAGTTGGTGAGACCCCATCTGGAATACTGTGTCCAGTTCTGGAGACCCCATCTCCGCAAGGACATAGACAGGATAGAGGCAGTCCAGAGGAGGGCAACTAAAATGGTGCAGGGTCTGCAAGAGAAGCCGTATGAGGAGAGACTAAAGGAGCTTAATATGTATACCCTTGAGGAAAGAAGGGAGAGGGGACATGATAGAAACTTTCAAGTACCTCAAGGGAATCAACAAAGTCCAAGAGGGTAGCATCTTTCAGAAAAAGAGACTTGCAAGAACAAGGGACACAATTTAAAGATAGAAGGAGGGCGGATCAGGGGCAATGTGAGGAAGTATTATTTCACAGAGAGGGTAGTGGATGCATAGAACAGCCTTCCTGAGGAAGTTGTGGGTCTAAAACTGTGGGAGAATTCAAGAATGCATGGGACAGACATAAGGCAATTCTTGTGGGGGGCAGGAAGAAAAAGGCTGTTGGTTAACTAGGATCTGCGGCCTATCCTGTAGGTAGGGAAATGGGCAGACTAGATGGGCCTAGCGGTCCTTATCTGCCGTCAAAGTCTATGTTTCTATGTTTCTATGTTTCTATTGTCTGAATGCGATCTTTTTGGCTTTCACTTTCTCTGCTACCTCCTTAGAAAACCATAATGGCCTCCTCTTCCTTTTCCCCTTGCTAACCTGCTTAATGCATAATTCTGTTGTTCTTATAATCCCTGTTTTAAATACTGCCCAATTTTCTTCAACCCCTGATTCTCTCCCTATTCCCATTAATGCCTCTTTCAAGCATCTCCCTATTTTCCCAAAGTCTGCCCCCCTAAAATACAGGATACGTGTTTTTGTATGGTTTGGTTCTGCTCCTTGTCCTTCTGTGATTTCAAACCACAGTGACTAGTAGTCACTGTTTCCCAGGTGCTCCTCACTGTTACCCCATCACACTGTCTCCGTTTGGGCGGAGATCCAGGGGCGTCACTGTGCTGGGTCCAGAGGGATTTTTCCCTTAATTGTCCTCCAGATGAGTGGATGTGCAATGATGTCAGTGTGGGACAGGTAGGCTCCCGCATATGTCTGCTGTCACCTCACAACTGCAGAGTTGCCCTGGCTGTTACACACCCAGCCTCCAGTGGGTGTCACTAGTTGCTGAGTAAACCACTCCCCCCCCCGGCCAACTCTTTGACATCCTGTGCTTGCTTCTGAACACAGGTCGTCAGCGTCACAAGCAGTAGCGCTATTGCTGCACCGGCAGGCCAGCAAGAGGACGTACTTCTTCACAGAAAGGGTGGTAGATTCCTGTAACAGCCTTCCAGTGGAGGTAGTGGGGGTGAAAACAGTGGTGGGGTACAAAAATGTCTAGTCTAGACATAAGAGAATCACTTTTAGTAAGAAAAAAGGGGGTGAGATAGCACTGTAAATCAAATAGGGTCTGCAGCAAAAATGAAAAAAACAATGGGCAGCGGCCCTTATCTGCCATCAGTTTCTAAGTTTCTATGAAATGTTCGTATGGTACATTTATCGTGTCCTCCTTGTGTCATATAGTGGAAAATCCAGTTCATGAAACTGCAAGAGAACACTGGATTATGTGACTTGTTAATATATGGCTACATCATACTAATAAGATTGCTCTCCTTAAAAAAGCAATGCATAATATTTGTTCTTGCATCTTTTGCATTCTGGGCTGAAAAAAAATACAGATCGAACACATTTACTTAATACACCTTGCAGCAAAGCACTTTAAAAAATCTCTGGAGTTACTGTTTTATTTTATGTTTATAATGTGTCTTATATTGTTATGTTTGTGTATTTCTTCTTCTGTTTTTATTGCGGCATAAGTCTTGTGCAATGTGTAATAAAATTGAACTGAACTGATATTCTTTGTGACTGCACACCCAGAAGTGCTGTATCCTGCTCAAGAAGTAGATGCTAATGTTGTTTTCTATGTAACTTACCCAACATATATTTGATTTCTCACTGGGGTTCATTAAGTAATACTAAACGTATGTATACTTTGGGCCCAGATATTCAAACTGCGCCAGGTTGTGGCGCAAGCCTGGGCGCAGCACAACTTAGCTGTGCAGGGGCATTGACTGGGCGATATTCAATGGAGCTGCGCCATGGCACAGCATCGTTGAATATCGCACCCTGGCTACCCGCAGTGTGTGTGGCTCAGTTGCACTGCACCAGCGCAAGTGGCCAAAGTGGAGCAGGGGGATGCGCTAGCGCAAGTTCTGTTGCGCCATGGGCAGCAACCGCGATATTCAAAAGCGCACATGCAAATGGGGCCATAATGTATGCAAGGCATAAATGGGGCCATTTGCATGTCATTATGGCCCCATTTGCATGCAGGTGTGCCGATCCCTGGCGACTTGCACCTGGCGCACTGCCAGGCAGTAGCCGTCGGGGACCGACACCCCCTGCACAGCACGGCAATGTGCCCCTCTGCCTGATTGCGGGCATTTGTAATAAAAATAATGAAGCCCAATAGCCCTGGTGGTCCAGTGAACCGCTGTCAGCCCAATCACGGGCATTTGTAGAAATAAAAATAAGTCCTAGATCCCGGTGGTCCAGTGGACCGCTCTCAGCCCGATTCGGGCATTTGTATGAAAAAGATAATCCAATATCCCTGGTGGACCAGTGGACGCTCTCAGCCCGATCGCGGGCATTTGTATAAAAATCGCCACTATCCGTGTAGTTCAGGAGTTTTCGCTCCTGGCCCCTCACTGCCTTGCCCGGTCCGGCGGGCGGTGGTGGCCCACCACTGCCGCTTCATGCTGATGGATCGAGGTAGTTGTACGCTTAGTTGTTAGCGTGACACGGGTTTGCAGCTCGATATGTTTTAGATTATTCCAGATGTGCATGGATCCATTCACATTCTCTGGGCTGGCACGGCACAGGCTGCGCTCACCGACTCATGCTGTGGACCAATGGGTATACAGTCCTACCACTGTGTCAGTCGGCGGGCGGCGGGTGGCGGGCAGATGGGGTGTTGCCACTGCTGCTGACCGGGGGACGACTGGGGCGGTGGGATCAGTGGGCAGGTGGGAGGGGGTCCACTGGACCACCAGGGATAGTGGACCTACTCTTTTTATACAAATGCCCACGATCGGGCTGAGAGCGGTCCACTGGACCACCAGGGATATTGGATTATCTTTTTTTTTTTATACATGCCCGTGATCGGGCTGACAGCGGTCCATTGAACCACCAGGGATATTGGACATTATTATTTTTGACAGATGCCCGCGATCGGGCATGGGGGGGCACCGCCACGGAGGTGCAGCCGGAGCTTGGGTGGCCACCCACAGGTGGCTGCTGCTGTGTTGCACCCTGCAATACGGCAGCTCACCTGTGGGTGGCCAGCTGTTGTTCCTTTTTTTGGATCAACTTGCGCGGCGCAAGTAGGGGTTGTGCATGCATGGACTCAGCACATCCCGGGCTGAATGTCGGGATGTACAGAGTATGCATGGGCACACCCCCTTACCTGCACTGCATACATTACTGATGCGCTCCAGCACATCGGGATTTTTGCCAGGCACAATTCCCATTTGAATATCGCGCCGTGGCGCATCAGTGGGTTACACATGGCACAACACTGTTGCGCCATGCACAACCCTTTTGAATATCTGGGCCTGTGAGTTTTTTAGTGTTTATTCAGGTTATTTTTGGGGCACCAAAAACTGTTCTTTTTTCAAACAATAAGGCATGACCAGGGGTTAGATTAACAGCATGTTAATCACCCCCTAGGGGCATAATGTGGCATGAGGCACAGCCTGCCTGCATGAAAGTATAACAGAGATTAATGTAAGGCTGTTAGAATGCTGATAGCCAATCAGAATGGAGCATTTCTGAAACTATTTTTATAATTACATTTATTGGTGGGTGTTAACTGAGAATTTAATGTCCATATATGTTTGAATTAAAAATGATGTACAATGAAAATTTAAAATAAAATTACAACTCAGTCAAGCTCTGACACCGAGAAGAGCTGCAACTATTTAGGACCCCCACCCCAGTGTCAATTTTCTTCAAACAGCAACATTTTAAGCACAAAACCTGAAGATTGCACAGAATAATTATACTAACTACAGTATGTCTTATTCAACAAACAAACTAACTAGACATTCAAAAGTTATTTGTTGTCCACTCCAGTTCTCTTTCAGACTTGTAGGCTCATACTTAAAATGCAATACACAGGGGTTATTGCTTAGTATCAGCACCTCTCTCTCTCTCAAGAAAGTTCATAGATGTGGAGCTACTAGAGTGTGTCACATTAAGAGTTGTAACACTCATCCACGTAAAGACTCCTTTGACCCCCTTCTAGCTATTTAGGCCAGACAAACACTATGGATAGCTTCCCCTTGAGCTTTTGCCATCAGAGGCATGTTCCCATTACCAAGGAAAGCCTGGAGGCTTGCAGCATAACAATGAGGTGATAATGACTCACACGGAGTCTTTGGTGGGGCCCTCATCTTATGCTGCCCCAAAACTATTGCTCTTAATGAGCTACTAATCACACCAGGCCATCTGTAACACAGATGGAAATTATAGCATAAAGACTAGACTGCAGCCTGCAAAAAGTAAAGAACAGATTTTTTGATACTTTTTTACTATATTTCTGTGGCCACAGGGTGCACTGCTGCTTGGCAGCACGGCTCAGAAGGACAAGCTCGTCACTACGGGATTTCTCCTCTGCCTCCAGCCTGACCTTAGGACCCGCCACCCCACAGAGCACAACGTTGCTTGGCGGCACAGCTCAGAAGGATGAGCCGGTCACTACGGGATTTCTCCACTGCCTCCAGCCTGACCTTATGACCCGCCACCCCGCAGGGCGCACCGCTGCTTGGCGGCATGGCTCAGAAGGACGAGCCGGTCGCTACGGGATTTCTCTGCTGCCTCCAGGTATGGCCGTTTTGAGCTAATCTTCTGTACCACAGAGGCTGGTTCTGCTGGACTCATAGGTCGCCAATGTGATTGGTGGCTGCATCGGACACTGTGCTCTGCATTGGTCGGTCAGCACCCTCCAAGGCCCCTCAACCAATTGAAGTTCACCACTCCAACTCTTGTCCTCTTGGTGCCAAAGCAAGATCTGTTTTGAAACATCAGCATTGCAATCTGACTTCTCTGCATCAAGTTTTGGCCAATTTGGAAATGTTTTATTAGCTAATTGTACACAGTTAAACACCATCTGAATAACCTGCATTATTTATTGGCTGACGCTGCAATTTGTGTAACTGTGCTGGTAGCCTTTTCACTATTTGTTCTGCTACTTGAATACAGCCTAATGAGACTGTCGTGGAAATATTCCTTAATTCTGCTGCTGTTAATGCAAACTCCTGGGAATAACTGTTGAAATAATCTTTAAAATAATTTTTTAAATGATCTTAAAACTGTCATTATCACTGTAAGCTGTTACTTTTAATGTAAGATGCTGTTGTTTCACCCTGCTCGCTCCCATATTCCCTGGTCCCTTGTATTTTTAGCCACAGCCTCTTTGAGACTGAAGTGTTTGCCCTGACGCGGCTTTACCTCTGAGTCTTACAATTGCCCTGTTTCTCTCCCCTGACTAGCGCCCCCTCCACACTGCGTGTCCACTTAAACCATCTCTGTGTTTCTGTCGCTGACTTCTCAGCCCGTACAGCTTGTTTTTCCAAGCCCTGACCCCTCCTACCCCCCTTTCCTCTCAGTAAACTGCTCTTTCTCCTTTCCCCTAGTTTGCTAATTTACATTTTCTTTGTGTGGCTAGACTGTCTGAAATAAATCGGCACCACTTCCCTGTACTGCAATTAAGCCCTTTCTCCTAGACCAGGCCATCTTCACATTCCCTCCTCTGCCTTTTGTATTGCTGCACTGACCTGCCCCCTCTCTGCTCTGCTAGCCTGACTTATACCGGCTCCTCTCCTAATTCTCTCTGTCTTTTCCCCTACAGCCTGACCTTAGGACCTGCTGCCCCACAGGGCGCACCGCTGCTTGGCAGCACGGCTCAGATGGACAATCCGGTTGCCACGGGAATTCTCCGCTGCCTCCAGGTATGGCCGTTTTGAACTAAACTTCTGTACCACAGAGGCTGGGTCTGCTGGACTTGTAGGTCGCCAATGTGATTGGTGGCTGCATCAGACACTGTGCTCTGCATTGGTTGGTCAGCACCCTCCAAGGCCCCTTAGCCAATTAGAGTTCACCACTCCAAATCTTGTCCTCTTGGCACCAAAGCAGGATCTGTTTTGAAACATTAGCATTGCACTCTGATTTCTCAGCATCAAGTTTTGGCCAATTTGGAAATGTTTTATTAGCTAATTCTACACGGTTAAACACCATCTGAATAACTTGGATTATTTATTGGCTGACGCTGCAATCTGTGTAACTGTGCTGGTAGCCTTTTCACTATTTGTTCTGCTACTTGAATACAGCCTAATGAGGCTGTCGTTGAAATAATCCTTAATTCTGCTACTGTTAATGCAAACTCCTGGGAATAACTGTTGAAATAATCTTTAAAATAATTTTGGAAATGATCTTAGATTTTAGTGTCCACATTTAGCAAGGAGATAGGCCTATAAGAGGCACACTTCTGAGGGTTCTTCCCAGGCTTCGGGATAACACATATCGTTGCTACCTCTATAGTGGGCGGAAGTGGGTTCCCTTCCTTAACTTCCTGGAATATTTCCCACAACGGGTCCACCATCCCCTGACCTATTCCTTTATAAAATTCAGCTAGGAGACCAACTGGGCCAGCTGTCTTTTCTGGCTTCATGCACTGCACTGTATGGCCACTCTAATTTCCTCCTTGGAAATTTCCCTGTTTAACTCCTCCCGCTGCATCTCCGTAATTCGTGGTATTTTGATCCTATCCAAAAATTCCTTTTTCCTTGTCTATTGTGCCTGCACATTCTGCCTTATAAACAGCCTGATAAAACTGCTTAAACCAATCCAGAATAGCTTGGGGTTCTTTGACCAGGGCCCCCCTTTCCCTCCATATTTCCTGAATTCTCGCACTCCCCCTTCTCCCCCTTATCAGAGTCACCAGCATTGGACCTGGTTTGTTAGCCCATTCATAAAATTTATGTTTTAACAGGAATAATTGGGTTCTTGCCTGCCCGGCCAGCAGGTGGGAGGGGGATGGGATATCTACAAAGCAAGGCACGATGGGGATAGAAGCGGTAGTGAGTGGGATCAGGGGAGCAACAGAAATGGAGCAAGAGGGAGGGAGGGAGAGGTACCCCAGGGGTGTCACATCAGGATAAGGATAAAAAGGCCAGTAAGGTGGAGGGGATGGATGATGCCATCTCCACCGAAAGGGTGTGGTTAGCTCTCAAGGCCCTAAAGAAAGATAAATCTCCTGGACCGGATGGCATTCATCCGAGAGTACTATGAGAATTGGCGGACATACTGGCTGCACCCCTGACGGAGCTCTTCAACAGGCCGCTTGAGACAGGAAGAGTACCTAGGATTGGTGAGAGGCACATGTGGTGCCAATCCATAAAGGGGGGGTCGAGAGAAGTACCAGGTAACTATAGACTCATCAGTTTGACCTCGGTAGTGGGAAAATTAACAGAGAGTAAACTAAAGGAATGATTCGGGGTGTACTTGGAGGAGGTGGGAGGTCTGGATAGTTGGCAACATGGGTTTGTGCCAGGTAGATCATGTCAAACCATTCTTGTGGAGTTCTACAAATGGGTAACATCAGAACTGGACAGGGGAAAGCCTGTGGATGTATTATTCTTGGACTTCAGCAAGGCATTTGACTCTGTCCCCCACAATGGTCTGGTGGAGAAACTGACGGGGTTGGGAGTAGGCCCTTTGATGGTCAGATGGATTGAAAACTGGCTAGCTGGACGCACCCAGACAGTAGTGGTCGGTGGGGAGCTCTCGAACCCTAGAGAGAAGTAGTGGGCACCGCAGGGCTCGGTCCTGGGTCTGATCCTGTTTAATGCATACATATCGGACATCAGGAGGGTATAGGGTGTGAAATGAGTCTCTTCGCTGATGACTCCAAGATGGGAGCAGAAGTTGAGGGGAAGAGGGAGGTTGGCCCTGCAAGGGACCGGACACCCTGGAAAGCTGGGCTCCACATGGAAATTAAATTTCAATATCACCAAGTGCAAGGTGTTACATCTTGGGTGGGAAACCCTAAACATAGGTACACCCTGAGAGGAGGCGCTGGAGGCTCAACAGGGGAAAAGACCTAGGGGTCATGGTGGATGCATGTATGAATAACTCTGAGCAGTGCAAGAGAGCAGCTAGCAAGGCAAACAGGATGTTGGGATGCATCGTAAGGGGGATCACCTCTAGGAGCAGGGAAGTGATTCTGCCGCTGTACAATGGACTGGTTAGACCACACCTTGAGTACTGTGTACAGTACTGGAGACCACACTTGAAGAGGGACATACAGCTCCTGGAGAGGGTACAGAGGAGGGCAACTAAGATGATACGAGGACTAGGGAATTTGACGTATGAGGAGAGACTTGAGGAGCTCTGCCTGTTTTCATTGGAGGAGAGGACAGATGGGGGGACATGATTGAGGTCTTCAAGTACCTCAAGGGAATAAATAGGGTAAACATGGAGGGGATCTTTAGACTAAAGCAGGAAGGTATCACCAGAGGACATGGTTTGAAGTTGGAAGGTGGAAGGGTGAGGGGGGAAAGAGGAGGAGGTTTTTCACTGAGAGGGTGGTGGACCCTTGGAATGCACTGCCTGGCGAGCTGGTTCAGAGGTCCACAGTGGAGGGCTTCAAGAGAGGGTGGGACAGACACAGAAAGCAGATGTACCAGATGATGGCCTGGCCCAGGGGGGTGTGGATGGATGATAGGGGTTTCTGGAACACAAGGTGGGGGAGGGCCTCGGCACCCAACTAAGGATCTGAGGTTCGAGCAGACTCGATAGACCGTAAGGCCTAATCTGCTGGCAATTAGTATGTTAGTATGTTATTCAGGGTCCCCCTTGCCATTGCCAACATGTGTAACACTTCCTCTCCCCCTTCCCTAGCTGCCCTACACTCCAGTTCCTGAAACTTCAAGTGAAGCTCCTCCTGTCTCCTTAACCGCTCTTTTTTGTATCTCGCCACATACCCTATGATGGCTCCTCTTAAGTTCGCCTTCCCCGCATGCCAAAATACCTGCTTAGTTGGTGCTGTGTCTTTATTAAGCTCCAAATATCTCACTAGCTGTTCCTTTAAGAAGGTATTAAACTCCTTTGACCCCATCAGATACAATGGGAATCTCCAAGAAGCAGGTCTCAGCCCCTGTACTTCGAATTCTATTGCCATTATTACCATGGCATGGTCTGATATGTGTATGGGACCGTGCTTAATCTCCGCCAGCTTGTGATATCATCCCCCCTTTATATAAATATGGTCCAATCTGGACCACGTCTTATGAGGATTCGAGAAAAAAGTGTACTCCCTAAGTGTGGGGTTGGCCGTTCTCCAGGCATCCAAGATATCCAGGTCCACTAAGCCTTCTCTCCACTTTTTCATGCAACTTCCTCCCTTTCCCCTGCCCTCTGAGTGGTCCACCCTCGGATCCAGGGTACAACTGAAGTCTCCTCCCATTATCAGCCCTTGGAATTGTTCCCTTACAAGCAAGTCCATAATGGAGCTATAAAATGTGGGTTCAAAGACAGCAGGTGCATATACACTCCCAAATGTAACCCGTGACTCATGCAGCATTCCTTCCACGAACACATATCTCCCCTCACTTTTATCTTGCACCACTCTCACTAACTTGAAGGGAAGATGCCTATGTATAAACACCGCCACCCCCTCTTACGCGAGAGAAGGCAGCATAACACGATCCTACCAATTCCATTACCAGTTTTGATGCTCCATGAGTTGTCAAATGTGTTTCCTGTAGTAAGGCAACATGGGTAGGCACCCATTTTAGAGCTGTTAAAAGGCTGGTACGTTTAATTGGAGAGGAAATTCCCCTCATGTTCCACAAAACAATATTTACCTTCTCCTTAAGAGCCATATTGAAATATATATATTCACTTTCCCATTCCATTTTACACCATAATCTCGAGCTACTTCAACCAAGATATGCATCATTTTACCTCCTGCCTTATAGCACAATGTGGACCTACCAGACAGATTAAAACAGTAACACAAAACATATAACAGAAAAAATTATTTTTTCCCCCATATCTATTTACATTGCAGTCCCCCCACCCCCTCCAAAACATACAACATTCTCGTATCAGGTATGTTCTCTCCCATAAAGGTGTAGTGAAGGGTTTGATTCTAAAATGATCAACCTTTGCCCCCTCCCCCGGACTAATACATTCCCTTTTTTCCCCCACCAATCTCTCTCTCCTTCCTCTCGTTTGAATGCAGCCTCTCGATAGGACCCACTGAGTTCCCTTATCCCTTCATCCATAACCAGTCTACTATTGTTTGATTGTTATTCTCACATCCCTGCAGACCCACCTCCTTCCTCCCGTTGCATTTGCCCTTCTTTTTCTCTGTTGCTCCGACCCCTGCATGTACCAGATTCAAACATTCACCCAAATATCCTCCCAGAGGAACAGAATCTCAGCGTGCCTGATCTCTGATGAGGCTAGGCCTCACAAATCATATACTACGCGCAGGCCCTCCTCGTGAGTCCGGACACCGCATCTGTACCCTGGAGTATCGCCTGTACTTCTCGTGGCTTTGGTGTAGTGGCTGAAGGGGTGCGATCCAAATTTGACAACCTTCCTCGTTTAGGCCTCGCTTCCATCGGGGTCCTCACCATCCACCTCCCACTTGATGCTCCAGCCAGGGCACGCTCTCCCCAATCTTTGCTCAGATCAACATTCCTCTGATACAGTACTGGGGGGGATCGCACAGTCCAGGTCCGAGTTCTTTCACAGGGAAGTAAATCAGTTCCTGTCACTCTTCAGGGATATGGTGTGAAGATCAGGGTAAGCACCCATCAAGAGTCCCATCCAAACGCTGCATCAAGTTTCCAGTACCAAATCACAAATAATAGGAACAAACAAACAAAGCTGGGCCTCTCCTCCTCTCTCCTGAATTCAACTCTCCCCTCTCTCTGGAACAATCAGCCCAACTTTTTCTTCAGCTCTGACACAAACTTCGCAGCTTTGTCAACTTCCCAAAAGCTATAAGTGGCACCTTCATGGTGGATTTTCATTGTAGTCGGGAAAATCATGTACCATTCTATTTTAAGACGCTGACACTCAGAGATTACTTCATTAAACTCACGCCTCTTTTTCCCCGATTCTCAACAAATGATCTTGCGATATGAACAAGCGCACTCCCTCATACTTTAGCTCAGCAGCATTTCTATAGGCTTTCCATATCTCTTGCCTGTCTTGAAAATTGTGAAATCTAAAAATTATCTGTCTCGGCGGTTGTCCTGCTTGTGGCCTCAGCTGCACCGCCCGATGCCCTCGTTCCGTCTTGTAGCATCCCAATTTCGGGCTTAGTCCCAATAAAGCTGGCAACTTCCTTCCACAAAACTCGAGCATGTCAGAGCCCTCCTTGCCTTCAGGGTGGCCCCGGAGGTGCAGATTAGACCTGCGGTGGTAGTTCTCCTGGTAGTCCAGGGCCTCCCTGAGATCCTGCACTTCTTTCTCTAACTCTGCCATGTGCTTCGGTATCGGGCCCAAGGAGTCCTCCACTGCCGAGATGCCGCCCTCCGCCTCCTCCATCCATTCCTGCTGCTGTTCTATTTGTCAGTCTATCACAGCCAGCCTGTGATCGATTTTCCCTTCCAACCTTTCAAGTTGAGGGGATAGGACATCCATCAGCTGCTCCTTCAACTCGCAGCCATTTCTGTTGCCGAGATGAAGATGGGGCCCATCGCACCTGTCTGTCCTGCCGCTGGTGGTTTCTTACTATTTTTCGCTCCCCCCCACTGTGGCTTACATCCCAATTGCACTACATATTCATCCATAATGAGCCAACTTAAGTTTGGGGCCCTTTATTTCTGCCTCAATCGAGAGATGCCGGTGGATTATCTATTTTTCTCAATCCGGGGAGCAGGGCTCTGCAAAGACACGTCCTCACACCATTAAGCGGTCATGTGACCCCCCGGAAATGATTTTAAAACCATCATTATCACTGCAAGCTGTTATTTTTAATGTAAGATGCTGTTGTTTCACCCTGCTTGCTCACATTTTCCCTGGCCCCTTGTTTTTTTAGCCACAACCTCTTTGAGACTGAAGTGTTTGCCCTGACGCGGCTTTACCTCTGAGTCTTGCAATTGCCCTGTTTCTCTCTCCTGACTAGCGCCCCCTCCACACTATGTGTCCACTTAAACCATCTCTGTGTTTTTGTCGCTGACTTCCCAGCCCCATGCAGCTTGTTTTTCCAAGCCCTGACCCCTCCTCCCCCCTTCCTCTCAGTAAACTGCTCTTTCTCCTATCCCCCAGTTTGCTAATCTACATTTTCTTTGTGTGGCCAGACTGCTTGAAATAAATCGGCACCATTTCCCTGTACTGCAATTAAACCTTTTCTCCTAGACCAGCCCATCTTCACACTCCCTCCTCTGCCCTTTATATTGCTGCACTGACCTGCCCCCTCTCTGCTCTGCTAGCCTGATTTATACCGGCTCCTCTCCTAATTTCTCTCTCTCTCTCTCTTTTTCCCTACAGCCTGACCTTAGGAACGGCCGCCCCACAGAGCGCACCGCTGCTTGGTGGCATGGCTCAGAAGGATGAACCGGTAGCTACGGGATTTCTCCGCTGCCTCCAGATATGGCCATTTTGAGCTAATCTTCTGTACCACAGAGGCTGGTTTTGCTGGACTCGTAGGTCACCAATGTGATTGGTGGCTGCAGCGGACACTGTGCTCTGCATTGGTCGGTCGGCACCCTCCAAGGACCCTCAGCCAATCGAAGTTCACCACTCCAAATCTTGGCCTCTTGGCACCAAAGCAGAATCTGTTTTGAAACAATAGCATTGCAATCTGACTTCTCTGCATGAAGTGTTTCAGCCCACCAGCCCTACCCCACCTCACACCTTAATTAAGTACACTTTGGCTCCACCCCCAGGACATCTCCCTCCCCTTCTGCATTTTGAAAATTCCCTCTTAAAGAAGCAGATGCTGCTGTAGGTTTTCAAATGATACTGCTGCTTACCAATAATCAGACTTGGGTCTTTGTTTAACCTAGCTAATATTAGCGTTCTCCTCTGCAGCTGATATCTCTTTGGTCTCCTGGGAAATAGATATTTTTTGCCACCTGTCAGTACACACAAAGATGTTCTCCCCTGTCCTGTATTGTTTATGCTCCCTAACAGGCCTGTTACTTGTCACTGATTTCTGTGCCATCATCCTCGCCTCAGACCAGGCTGATATACAATTCTTCAGTGAAGCACCATCATTCAATGACCCCCCACCCAAACCTAAAGCACACCAGCTCTCTCCCATGGGCCCTGAAATTTTGGCTCTCCTGACTAAGTATAATCAGCATTTCCTTGCTCTCTTTCTGCACTCCCGCACTATACTGCCCTCTTGCTGGCATCCCTCTACCTGCCACTTCCTGTTACTTATCCTGCTAGCAGGGGATGTGGAAACCAATCCTGGTCCCTCAAACGTCCATATTGACCATGCCAATGTGGTCTGGACAGGGTGCTGTAGCCTAAGGGTTGCACACCTGAACGTTTGCAGCCTTCAAGCAAAGTTCTCTTAGCTCAAAGCATGGGTATGCCTATACAAGCCACATGTCCTGGGACTATCAGAAACGTGGCTCAAGCCATACCACAGTGATGCCTCCTACCAACTCTCTGGCTACTCCCTTCTGCAACTTGATAGACCAGGCAGAAAGAGGGGTGGTGGTATTGCACTATACGTGCAGGACCATATTAATGCCACCACTATTGCCCACTCTACCCCCTCTCAGGTTAGTGAGTGGCTCATTGCTGAAATTGTCCTGGGAGCATCTAAAAAATGGTATATAGGCTGCTGCTATAACCCCCCCTCAGGAGGAATACTGGGACTATCTAGTTTCCTGAACGGCCTAGCTTCTACCCCTTCCACCAGCGACACCATTTTAGTTGGTCATTTTAACCTCCACTGGACTGAATCCCCTGCCACTGAATATGCACACCTCCTAAAGTCGCATCACCTTGAGCAAGTCATCTCCTCTCCAACCAGATACAATCCTCGCTCACCCAACCATTCCACCATTGATTGGATTGCCACCAACTGCCCAAACCAAGTCCTCCAAGCAGGCACTATGGCAGAGATTATCAGTGACCACACCTCCATGTATATTGCATTAACCACCAAATTGATATGGCCACCACACAAATTAATATATTTTAGGAAATTTAAAACCTCCAACTTGAACCTAGTACTAAGGGATGCCTGGGACATAAATTGGTCCTCACTCTACCAACTTAAAGATGTCTCGGTGGCAGTGGCAGCATTCTCAGAGGTTCTTTGCACACTGCAGAACAGATATTTCCCAATCGCCACCAGGAGAATTAAAGAAGGTAACACCCGCCGGCTATCACACGAACTGCTGGCCCAAATGAAAGCAAACGACAAAGCATGGAGAGCCTTCAAGGCACCCCCTTCCCCTCCTTTTTGGAACGTCTACAGGTCACTTTGTAACTCCTGTAAGCAGGTGGTAAAAACACTAAAACGTAAATACTTTACCAATCTGCAAAATTAGTCTCTTAGTAACCCCCATGAATTCTGGGCCTCCATAAACACCCTCCTGAACCCGAAGCCAAATAAACCAATAACTGAACTCACTTCTCCTGCTGGTCCCACAAACGATCTAGGTTTCATTGCTGATACCTTCAACAAAATGTTCACTGACTTGACATCCTACACCACCAAAATCCCATCTCAGTCCACCTCTGTCCAAAATAACCACCAAAGACATCCTTATCCACCTTGCCCTGCTTTCAACCTAAGGGCCATTGATCACAGGGTCACTGGCAAACTCCTAAGAGGGCTACCTGCTAAGGGCAGCCCAGGCAGTGATGGCCTGTATCCCTCCTTTTCGAAAGTCCTCTCCCCAGCCCTCATCAGGCCACTTACCCACATTTTCAATCTCGCTCTCTCATCCTCCATGATGCCTGACTCATGGAAACATGTGCATGTGGTACCTATTTTCAAAGTTGGTGAGCCAACTGCACCGGAAAACTACCGTCCCAACTCCCTCCTCCCACACCTAAGCAAACTACAGTATTAGAAAAAATCATACACCACCAACTTTCTGAATATCTGGAGAACTACAATCTTCTGACCCCACTCCAACATGGTTTCCGCAAACACCACAGCACCTCATCAGCCCTGGCCCTTTTTTCCAACCATGTCCTTAGAAACATGGAGATCAGCTTGGCCACAGGTGCAGTGTTTGTGGACCTTTCAAAAGCTGTCCACCTTGTGGACCACCACCTACTACATGCCACCCTACTTAACCTAGGCTGCTCCACGGATGTGGCTGCTTGGTTCAGCAGCTACCTAGCAAACAGAACCCGGTCTGTCATGATAGGCAAGGTTACTTCTGCCACTCTACCAGTCCACACTGGGGTACCCCAGGGCTCCATACTGGGGCCTCTCTTGTTCTCTCTTTTCATAAATAATCTTCCTGCAGAGAGCATAAACTGCAACGCCCTCCTCTATGCTGATGACCTCGTCATCTACCATCCTGCCAGATCCCTCGAAACCTTATCCTCCACTCTCACCAATAACTATGGAGCAACACAAAACTGGTTCCTTTCAAAAAACTCCTGGTAAATGAGAAAAAAACAAAGGCCATGCTCTTTGGCTCAAAGCCATTCCTAGCAAAGGCTGGCAAAACAAATGACACACTTCTGATAGAAACCCCTGCTGGATCTCCTCTTGATGTAGTATCCTCCTTCAAATACCTAGGAGTGACTCTCAATCCTACCCTTACTTTTAATGCCCACATTGATAATACTGTAAAAAGGGTCCATCAGAAGTTGGGGGCAGCCTACCAGGTCAAACACCTCCTGACCCCTGAAGCTCGCCTTGCTATCGCCCAAGGAAATCTCCTGCCTTTTCTTGACTATTGTTCTCCAGTTTTCTCCGCCACCTCTGCCTCACTTCTCTCTCGGCTAAGTACCACATATAACTCCATTTGTCACTTCGTCCTCCAGGTTCCTTACTCCACTCATCACTGCTCTCTTTACCAGTCACTAGGCTGTCTATCCCTTCACGGCTGCTATGAATATGCCATCAGCAAGCTAGTTGACACCTCTCTCAGACACTCTCCAAAGTCGCCTTTATCACCAATTCTCACTGCCCGTGTGGTTACTCGTTCTTTCAGAGACTCCTCCATTCCCCCCGGTAGTCCCCCATGTATCTACTGTCATGGGGAGTAAGTCCCTCTCTATTTCTGCACCCTCTCTCTGGAACAAACTTCCACCTGTCATCAGAACTGCACCCTCTGCCTCACTTCTCTCTCGGCTAAGTACCACATATAACCCCATTTGTCACTTCATCCTCCAGGTTCCTTACTCCACTAATCACTGCTCTCTTTACCAGTCACTAGGCTGTCTATCCCTTCATGGCCGCTATGAATATGCCATCAGCAAGCTGGTCGACACCTCTCTCAGAAACTCTCTGAAGTTGTCTTTATCACCGATTCTCACTGCCTGTGTGCTTACTCGTTCTCTCAGAGACTCCTCCATTCCCCCCGGTAGTCCCCCGTGTACCTACTATCATGGGGAGTAAGTCCCTCTCTATTTCTGCACCCTCTCTCTGGAACAAACTTCTACCTGTCATCAGAACTGCACCCTCTAATCAGTCCTTCAAATTGCAACTGAGAGAGTGGCTAAAGGCCCAGGCCATCTGTGCGTGCTCCCTAGACAATCCTCTCAATAAACAGTCTCCGTAGAAACCATACTGTATCTCTTAACTTACCACCTGGATGCTGACCACTACTTTGTACCTCTTAGTGCTGCTTGCCCCTTTATGGGTTTACATGGATCCCCATAAGGCATTTCCACATTGCACTGTTGCATGTACTGACTGATCAAGTGATGTGTGGATCTATGATTTGACCGCTTCCCCATAAGGCATTTCCACATTGCACTGTTGCATATCCTGACTGATCAAGTGATGTGTGGATCTATGATTTGACCGCTCCATGAGTGATCAACCATATATCTGAGACCCAGGCATGCACTCTTATATTTGTTATGAAACTTGTGTGTTGGATTTGATGGGTAATGTTTCACTGCTGTTGATTTCATACTACTCAGTATATATTGCTCTCTCTGTAATGTAACCTGTGCCTATTACTTCAGCCTTGTATTGTCTACCACTGTATGGCTCGAGTCGCAACTGAAAATGATCCTTTGGATCAGTTTGCCTACCCAGTCACCAAAAACATAAATAAATAAAATAATTACATTTCTGTGGACATTTATTAGGCTTTTAAGGACCCTTGTTACTCACTGCTGAAACCACCTATGTGCAAACACACTGAACAGATCAGAGGGCAATTAGCTTCTCCAGCACACCTCAGAATGTGTCAGACAAAGGTATTGCTTAGGGCTGGGATGATCAGGAATGAAGGAAGGCTCACATAGTAATGTTTTCCTTTACTATGGCATGAACATGATGATTGACATTGCCACCAACCAATCAGTATGGATAGGAAGAGGTTATGGATGGTGACGGAGCTCATTCTGCAATGCAATAAACTATAGCTGTCTAAAACAGATAACAGCAATACATTAAAATGAATCCACACATTCACATCACAATTGTCTAGGAATGGGTAAAGGCAAATTTCCACATTCCTCGCTGGCTACCACCCTAACACACCTACAGAACACCCCTACCATCCCAACATGTTTGCAAGCAAACATAAAAAGGATTAATTGTTTCTGGGCTGTCTAAATGGAAATGCTGACTGTCATATTTGTTCTGTTGTAAAATAAACTGTTTAGAATACTCACAGTTACCAAAGCCTGGAACAGACAGTAGAACCCCAGATACCATATGACCTTTTTCTCTGCCATGAATGTTGGAACAAACCACAGGAAAAAGTAGGAGGCAACCACAAAAGGAGTACAACCCACCATCCTGCAAAGAAAAATACATGGTATTATTCTACAATGGAAATGCACATATTTTTATGATTTGTTTGGAAGCTCAGAAGAACTTCAGAACTAAAGCAAGTTAAATGACTGCTGTACAGTATTCATATCAATCCATTTTAGATAGAAATTAAATAATATGGATATGACATCATGATGAAGCTCACCATTATTTGTGCTCCGCAGCCAATGCTATGATTGGGTGATTACCTTTCAGAGATTTGAGCAGGGGATTTAGAAGGGTGAAACCTGGAGGTTCTGGCTGAAATCACTGCAAAATTAATTTTCCAGAATGCATACTATATATTTATTTATTTGCTTTTGGTAACCAGGTGGGCGAACTAGACATATAGATGCCTATTTTCAGGCACGACCCGGGGGCATACAAGTGAAAAATACATGAGCAGTACAATGTGACGCAGCACAAGGGAGAGGTAGACAATGAGATAATCTGTGATACAAGCAAATTGGCAACTGGGTGACATACAGAGATTAGACAATGTCAAACAATATAAACAGCACAGTTAGGAAAAAGTAAAACTAAACAAAACAAGTCTGTACTGGAGCTGGCAGGAAAGTGCAGAAAAACAGTAAGTGCTATCAGAGGCGCAATATAGAGAAAAAAGAGGGGGAGGAGGGAGGGGAGACGGGGTGAAAGGGGTGAGAGAGAAGAAGGCGAGTGAAGGAAAGAACAAGGTGGAGAGTGGAAGGATTGAATGGGCTAAGGTGGATAGAAGCATGTGCAGGGATTTGAGGCCAGTAGATGTTCACGGTGGAGTTTCTTGAAACCGGCATGGGTGGGAGCTAGGCAAATAGTTTGAGGGATAGAATTAAAGTACTTAGGGGCAGAGTAAGAAAAAGCATGTGCACCCATAATGGTTTTATGTCTAGGGATGGAGAGAGGAGTATGGTCATTAGATCGGAGACCATAGATGGGGATTTGGGAGTGTAGCGAGGAGGTGAGGGATTTGTGGAGACCTGATCTAGTTATACCATCAAGCAGGGAGCCAAGGGCTAGTAGCCCGTGGGCAGATGGGCCGGGCCATTTTAGATCAGCATAAAGTTGACAGTGATGTTTGAAGCACGGCGATCCGGAGGCATAGCGTCAAATGCTATTATAGGTGGTGTCCCATCTATGAAGGGAGGTCTTAGAGGCTCCCAGGTACATGACTGAGCCATAAGCCAGGGCCAGAAGCAGTAAGCCTTGAGACACAGCGAGCCTGGCAGATGGCGTGAGGGCATAGCTAGTACGTAGGTACCTCCAATTTTTGCATTGACCGAGTTGCAGATGGCGGTAATATGGAAGTCAAAATTCAGGGATTCACCTAGGAGGATACCCAGGTATTTGAAGGAGCTGGTGCTAACTACCGGGGAACCGTCGGCACACAAAATTTGAAAGGAGCTGCGATTCGATTTGAGTCTAGCTGGGGAGCCGTAAAACATGGAGTGTGTTTTGCTTGCATTAAGAACAAGATTGTTTTCAGTTAGGCAGGACTGAATACTTAGGAAGCCACTGATTAGGGCGCGGTTAATATCCATGATATTATTTCCACTACAGTAAATGACAAGGTCATCCGCATATAGCAAGGAAGAGCAGTCTGGTGCAAATGATGGGGCGGATTTATAAAAACAGAGAAAAGTAGAGGGCCAAGTATGGAGCCTTGGGGGACTCCCATAAGTATGGGAGAAAGATTGGACATAGCTGAGTTAAAAGCTACAGCCTGCATCTGGTTGGATAGGTAGCTATTGAACCAGGCAACTGTTTCGGCAGAGAAACTGAATGAGTGGAGTTTAGTAAGGAGAAGGGTGTGGTTAACCAGTTCAAATGCCTTAGTTAAGTCAATGAAGATAGTACCTGTCAAGAAGCCAGATTCCATTGCACCATAGATGTCGTTTGTAAGTTTTAGGATGGCAGTGGTAGTACTGTGGCCTTTGCGGAAGCCATGCTGGGAACCTGCGAGGAGGTTATGCTTCTGTAGGTATGCTGTGGTTTGGGTTGTCACTAATTTTTCCAGAATTTTGCTGAGCATGGGAGAGAATGGCAATAGGTTGATAGTTAGACATGTCTTTAGGATCACCTTTCTTAAGGATGGAAGTGATTCTGGCTATCTTCCAGATGTTGGGAACCATGCCATGTGATCAACTCACTCAGTTTAGTAAAACTCTGCACAGAGGGTAATTATTTATTATTCATAATTATGAGCAGTAAAGGCACACAGAGCTGCGACTGCTCATTTCCAGGTGCATCCGGGGGGGGGAGGTGCAATACATGGACCTGTTTTATTGATGTGGGAATACTGGCATGGATACCAAAGAAAAGCCGCTACTCTTCCTGCAGTGGCCATTATATGCTTCCTGCGAGAACAGTATGGTGGGTCCTGGATGGAGTAAAAGTGGAGGAGAACCTAGGGCAGCGAAGCTGATCTCCCTCTCTACCCTAGACTATCAGGAGGTTGAAATGGATACCTGTGAAAATGGGGAAAGCTTTTGGAAGAAACTGTACCAACACCAGTACCTAATTCTGCAATGGATGTTGATTGTGACTGGGGCCAGGCAGAAGAATGGCTGTCCACATAGCTGGAGAAGAAGAAATGGTTTATAATGTCCTTTATGAAAGAGGAAGAGGTCTGATACCAGCAAGAGTGGGACCAACTCCAAGCAGAAAAAAAAGCAGTTTAAATGCTGACAGCCTGAATCAGACTTCATTTTCAGGTTCCAAAGAGGATACTAAAGAGAAGTTTTTCCTGAATGCTCCAGCAACCTCATTGACTCAACCCAGAGCCCTGAGTAACCAGCCCACTGTCTCAGTTGTAGGGTATAAAGCCTTTATGGAGTATGGGGGGAAAGTTAAGCATGATGTGAACTCTCTTGATGCCTCTATTTTTTATAGGTATAAGCTGAGGAAACTGAAACACAGACGTCAAAAAGTCCCCTTAGAAATTAATATCTATAGTAGAATGCAAAGATGTTTCTACTTACCAAAAATATGGAATGAGATAGATCCAGAAATTAGGACTACTGATAGTTTAGATAAATTTAAGCACTCTCTAGATTCCATCTGGAGAAATAGATGTTGTTGCTATGGTGTTACTTAGGACACTATCATCTGTTCTTTTGCCCGGACTTTAGATTGTCCCTAAATTTTCTCTTTGCTGTTTATGTGTGTGCTGTGTTTGGGGTATTAGGTAGCATTAACGGATGAAATTATTTTTTCCTCTCCCCCCCCCCCCTTTTTTCCCTTTTACGTTTACTTTCTTAGACCGGAAATCTTAAAAATGCCTTGTATTAACTGTGTATTTATATACATATTCGCCTTGTCCATCTTTCAAATACTTATATTTATTCTTTAGTATAAAAATCTTTTAGACTTTTGGTATATTGTGTACTTCTGCTTTTGTATGTATGCTGTGAAATTATGTGATGTGATGTCCTTAAGATCATTCCTGTCATATATTTTATTACATGATGTTTCGTATTTGTTGAAACTGTATTTCAAAACAGGACAACTTTGATAAACAGGGCCTCTTTTGGTCCTAAAAGTTATTTTCCTGTCAAAAAATAAAAGTTTTTATCTATCCATCTATCTATCTATATCTATCTATCTATGTAACCCCCAGCACCTGAAGATGCCGGCATATCTGATCAGATCCCCACAGACATGGGGGGAAACCCGTTCTCCATTATGGCTGCTCATCACTTGAACCACAAGAAAGGCCACAGACAAACAGCACAGAAACCCCAGAGAAAAGATTCCTAGACTCTGGAGTGTGCCATGATTGCAGCAGGCTAGATCAAAGATGCCACCACAAAACATTGGCAGATGGCAGTGCAATAAACACTGTCAGCAGCACCTGGTGGCTTATCAAAATGAACAGCTGAACGTTAAACTCTGGAGACTGATGCCACCTCAGCTGTACCTAAAATATCTGACCCAAAGTGTACCGCCTAGCTCTCGGCTTCCTAGCAGCAACACGTTCTCTCTGTGTTGATGGACACTAAATCAAGGTACCATTTTTGTCTCAATAAATGATTAACAGCTTAAAAAAGATGTGATCATACAAACTACTACAAAAACTCCACAAACTAATGTAGAGGACTGCTGAGAGGGGCAGGAAGTGGTAATCAATCTAATGGGATGTTTCAGTATCAGAGGCTGAGACTCACTCAGAAGAAGGAATAAGCTAATAAACATGTCACAACAACCAAGAACCCAACAAGCTTCCACACTGACATCTGGGACAGACTCTTGGGTGGGAGGGCTCCGCCTTCATTTAGAATGGCAGATTTATTTAAGGCTCATGGCACAGTGTGCCTCTCCTGGTTCCAATTTGTAAATACATAAATCATGGTGAACCTGCACAAGCATTCAGGAAGTACAAGGAATCACAGAAGGAGCAGGGCAGAGAATTGTATCAGTTAAAGCAAAAGGAAGCTGGTAAGGCAGTCAGAACAGCAAAGGCCCAAACCCAGGAAAAGATAGCCAACTCAGTTAAGAAGGGGGATAAAACCTTTTATAGGTACATCAGGGAGTGAAGAAAGGCCAAGGGAAGGATAGTGAGGCTTAATAAAGGGGAGGGGGTGGGCAGAGGGTGACGGTGAAAAGGCAGAGATACTAAACAAATATTTTTGCTCAGTATTCACAAATGAAGAGGGGCAGGTACCTAAACCAAACAATATAAACACTCTGGATACAGGAGTTGATACCAGCCCATTTACAGAAGAAAGGGTTCTGAAAGAACTCTTAAAACTGAAGATGGACAAAACAATGGGGCCTGATGGGATTCATCCCAGAATTCTAAAAGAACTAAGGGTAGAACTAGTGACACCGCTGACTACCCTCTTCAACAAATCATGGGAGGATGGGGTGGTACCTGAGGACTGGAGGAGGGCAGATGTGATTCCACTTCACAAACGTGGGAACAGGGCAGAAGCAGGAAACTACAGACCTGTTAGTTTAACCTCAGTGATAGGGAAAATGATGGAATCACTTCTGAAGGAAAGAACTGTCGAGTACCTAGAGGCCAGAGGGGCACAGGACCCAAGGCAGCATGGATTCACAGCGGAAGGTCATGTCAGATGAATCTAATAGATTTCTTTGACTGGGTGACCAAAGTAGTAGATCAGAGAGGGGCTGTGTACATGGCCTACTTAGACTTTAGCAAGGCATTTGACACAGTCCCACACAAAAGATTAATATACAAGTTAGCCAGCCTGGGTGTGGGTCCCAAGATGGTAGCCTGGGTAAAGAATTGGCTGGAGAACAAGACACAGAGGGTAACAGTAAACGGAGTCCACTCTGAAGAAAGGGGGGTTACTAGTGGGGTACCGCAGGGTTCAGTACTAGGACCGGTCTTCTTCAATGTCTTTATAAGTGACATTGCAGAGGGACTGGAAGGAAGTGTACGTCTCTTTGCAGATGACACAAAGATCTGCAACAGAGTTGATACACAAGGTGGAGTGGAAAGGATGAGAAGGGACTTGGCAAGGTTGGAAGAATGGTCAAATGTATGGCAGCTTAGATTCAATGCTAAGAAGTGCAAAGTAATGTACCAGGGAAACAAAAACCCAGGGGAAGAGTACACAATGGGCGGGTGAGATACTAACAACAACAAAAATGGAAAGGGACCTGGGGGTAGTCATATCAAATGACCTAAAGGTGGGCAAGCAATGTGAGAGGGCAGTAAGGAGGACTGGGGGGATACTGGGATGCATAGGGAGAGGCATCACCAGTAGAAAACATTAAGTTGTTATCCCTCTGTACAGACAGCTGGTGAGACCCCATCTGGAGTACTGCATGCAGTTCTGGAGACCCAATTCTGCAAAGACATAAACAGGATGGAGGCAGTCCAGAGGAGGGAGACCAAATGGTGCAGGGTCTGCACCAGAAGACATATGAAGAGAGACTTAAGGAGCTTAATATGTATAGCCTCGAGAAAGGAGGAGAGGGGGGACATGATAGAAACTTTCAGTACCTCAAGGAATCAACAAAGTCCAAGAAGGTAGCATCTTTCAGAAAAAGAGGCGTGCAAGAACAAGGGGCACAATCTGAAGATGGGGGCAGCTCAGAGGTAATGTAAGGGAAGCATTTTTCACAGAGAGGGTTGTGGATGCATGGAACGGCCTCCGGAGGAGGTTGTGGAGTCAAAAAACAGTGGTGAATCAAGAATGCATGGGACAGTCATAAGCAATTCTAGGGGTGGGGGTAGGAAGACGTAGGCTGTTGGTTAACTAGGATCTGCAGCATATCCATTAGGTAGGAAAATGGGCAGACTGGGTGGGCCAAGCGGTCCTTATCTGCCATCAAATTCTATGTTTCTATGAGGCAACATTGTGCATCTTGGAAAGGTAGCTTGCCTACTACTTCCAACTGTATATACATTACAAGGCAATTATTGAAAAATTCCATGAAATTCTTTGTAATGGAACTGAACACCCTTATCTACACTCCTGGTGACTCAAAATACGACGTCAGCTTCAAGACACCAGCATCACTAGAACCCTTTTGGTCTCAATATTACATCTTAAAAGACTCAGTGTTATGGGCTTCATTTGTGGCCATCCCGATGCCCGAACCACCCATCAAAATATTGACAATCCTACCAAAAATTAAGGAGTGAATGCCTCAGAAGTGATATACTGGTTGAAGCAGAAATGTGGTGTTTTGTAATGTTCCATATCTGACAATGGATACTGAAAACATTTGGACTTGGGAATGGAAAGTAAAGGTGAAACTGTGTCACTCAGGCACTGTATTGAACTATCTTTCAGGGTGTTTTGTCTAGGTCCGAGATAGAAGGTTGTGCTTCTATTGCACAGTGTGGTTCAATATAAGTACAGTGCCAGAACCGAACCACACAAATCCGAGGGTCCTGGACTTCAGGATGGCCAACTTTACAAAGATGGGGGAATGCCTCAGCGATACCCTGGCAGGAGGAGGGCAAGGGTGGAGTGGAGGTAGAGTAGGTGAAACTAAAAGGGGCCATAGGGAAGGCAATGAACCTCTGCATCAGGCAACTAAGAAAAAGCAAGAGGAAAAAGAGGCTGCTATGGTTCTCAAAAGAGCTGGCTGGGAAGGTGACGGCAAAAAAGTTAGTATTCAGGAGGTATAAGGAGACACAGAAGGAGGAGAATAGAGAGGTGTATCTTGAGAAGTAGAGGGAGGCAGGGAAAGCAGTCAGGAGCGTAAAGGCACAAACAGAGGAAAAAATAGCCCAAGCTATAAAGAAACGGGATAAGACATTTTTCATGTATGTAAGCGAAAGGAGAAAAACCAGGTGGGATTGTAAGGCTATGGAGGGAAGGGGATGAGTGTGTTGAGAGGGGCAGGAAAAAGCAGACATCCTGAACAAATATTTTTGTTCAGTGTTCACAGAGGGAGGAACCACAGATAATAGATAGGAACATCGAAGGAAGGGAGGTGGACACTAGTCCATTCACAGAGGAGGGAGTCATGAAGGAACTTGCAAATCTGAAAGGGGACAAGGCAATGGGGCCAGATGGGATATATTCAAAGATACTGAAGGAGCCAAGAGAAGTATTGGCTGCACCTCTGGCAGTCCTGTTCAACCACTCACTGGAGACAGGAGTGGTTCCAGAGGACTGGAGAAGAGCAGATGTAGTCCCACTTCACAAAAGTGGTAGCAGAGAAGAAGCTGGCAATTACAGTCCAGTCAGCTTGACTTCACTGGTAAGGAAATGAATGGAATCACTGCTGAAGGAAAATACTTTGGAATATTTTGAAACCAGCGGCTTACATGATCCAAGTCAGCATGGATTCACTGGGGGAAGGTCATATCAAACAAATCTGATAGATTTCTTTGACTGGGTGACCAGGGAAGTAGATCAGGGTAGAGCAGTGGATGTGGCCTACCTAGATTTCAAAAAGGCCTTCAACACAGTTCCACATAGGAGACTGGTAAACACACTGGGCAGCCTGGGAGTGGATCCAAAAGTGGTAACTGGGTAAGGAATTGGTTGGGGGGGCAAGTATCAGAGGGTGGTGGTAAACAGAGTTCACTCCGAGGAAGGGAGGGCGACAGCGGGGTATCACAAGGATCAGTACTGGAACCGGTCCTCTTTAATGTCTTTATCAGTGACATTACGGAGGGGCTAGAAGGGAAGATATGCCTTTTTGCAGATGATACTAAAATTTGCAATAGGGTACACACTCTGGGGGTGTGTGGAAAAACTAAATAGGGATTTAAGGAAGCTTGAGGAGTTGTCAAGAGTGTGGCAACTAAGTTTCAAAGCAAAGAAGTGCAAAATGATGCACATAGGGCATAGAACCCCTAGGGCAGAGTACAAGATGGGGGAGTGGTACTGATGATCACCAAACAAAGAGACCAGGGATAATCATATCTAATGACCTAAAGGTGACCCAACAGTGTGACAAAGCTGTAGGGAGAGCCAGTGGGATGCTAGGGTGCATAGGGAGGGATAACACCAGCAGAAAAAGGGAGGTGGTGATATCGCTGTATAAATCATTGGTCAGCCCTCACCTAGAGTACTGTGTCCAGTTCTGGATACCACATCTCCGGAAGGACACAGACAGAGCAGAGGCAGTCCAGAGGAGGGCAACTAAAATGGTGCAGGGTCTCCACCAGAGACCCTATGATCAGAGACTAAAGGACCTTAATATGTACACCCCGGAGGAAGGGAGGGAAAGGAGAGATATGATAGAGACTTTCAAACACCTCTCGGATTTAAACAAGGTACAAGAGGGAAGTATTTTTCAGAAAAAAAAGATGCTCAAGAACAAGGGGGCATGCTATGAAGCTGGAGGGAGGTAGATGCGGGGGAAATATTAAGGAAGTACTTCTTCACAGAAAGAGTGGTGGATGGGGGGGTCACGTGGTGCAGGTTTCATGGTGGCTGCCTGATTGTGTTTGCTCCAGCCTTCCGCTCCATTACGAGCCTATTATACCCAGTTAAGAAGGACCTATACCAACTGCGATCACCAAGCTGTGTGCCTGAGTACTGTTAGAGCACCTTGTGAGGTTTTCCAGAGCCGATGGATGCAGAGATGAGAAAACCCCTGCCGAAACATACCCCGACGGCGTCCCCGGCTAAGGCCTTGCCAAAAAAAGCCAGAACCTCTCCGCAGACAGGAAGCCCAGAAACTGAAAGCGGCAGCCCAGATAAGGAGCCCCTGATGCTGGCGCAATTTTTAGCAGAGTTCAAACCTTTCCGTTCTGAGCTGTGCTCAGTGACTGAAGAACTGAAGGCAGTGACACAGGTGCTGGAGGATCTATCTCGCTGAACGGGAGACACGGAAGTCAGGGTCGCCTCACTAGAAAAACAGATGGAGAAACAAGAACCTGAGCTAATTCAACTAAAACAAAAAATTAATAAAATGGAGATGAAGATAGAGGACCTGGAGGGAAGAAGCAGGCGTAATAACATGATAATTGTTGGTCTCCCTGAAAAGGAAGAGGGCCCCGACGCAATCACGTTTATCCAGAAGTTCCTCCATCGGATTGCAGGCCCCACACCTTTTGGTGACAACTATACGATAGAGAGGGCTCATCGTGCATTAAGGGCCATGCCTCCTGCCGGCTCTCCGCCTCGCATATTGATTTTCCGCTTCCTAAACTATCAAGAGAGACAGTATGTCCTAACAAAAATTAAAGACCTTAAGGAAGTTAGGTGGGAGGGGTCTTTGCTAAGAATTGCCCAGGATCTCCACTAACTGTGCACCAAAGAGAGCGGGAATATCATCAAGTAGTCAGTCACAAATTGATAGCTGCAAGCATCCGGCTCCGTATGGGGTACCCAGCGCGTCTGCAGGTGGTCCTGTCTGGCCAGTGGTCCAGCTTCGAAAATGCTCAGGCTGCGGTAAAAAGGTTGCAGGAGGCCCTTCCGGATCTGTTCAAAAAAAAGTAAAAACTGTATCTATGTAGTATAACAGACTCGTCTTGAAGGGTAAAGAAACATATTACAGTAGCACAAAGTGGAGAGGATGATGCACCTACGGGGCAGTATGTAGAAAATTGCTGAGAGATGTTATTGATGTTTGACCCCAAAATAGACAGTTTTACTAGAGAGAGGCGGATCGTTCAAGAGTACCTCAAGTGGTGTCCCTCTATGTTTTTTTCTTTTTGCCTTGGATTCTTTGGACCAGAAAATGAAACCCGGGATCTGGTTGGTTTTTATTTAAGGTCTCTGGGAATCGAGATCCAACTGAAAGGTAGCAGTCAATAATTATCACACCCCGGGAAGCTCTACTTAAGCATCGGCGCGTCTTGCAGAGACTTGCTCTAAGTATCATGTACTTACTGGAGTCCTTCCTCATATCGTCTCAAATGACCCCTCATCCCATAATAAAATCTAGCATTCTTCAACACGCACCTTGCTTTTTTCCAGGGTGACGTCTTTCAGCTTGGCAAGTCTCCTCGGGGGTTGTTGAAAGAGTATTTGGGAGATTGTGTTCCTGTTTTCGCCAATAGTAATGCCCGATGGACTGGAACCGGGTTAGAGGGGCTCCGTTTACGGAAATTCGCAGCCCGAAACCTTTCTGTGTGGTTTCAATGGAAGTTGGTAAGGTTGACCTGACCGTTAGCCACTAGAGGGAGCTCCAGTATTATGCTTTCTACCGAGAAGCCTCTGCCAGGGGGTTTTGACAGTCTAATCAATCCTGCATCCCCTGGTTTCTACAAGCTGCAATCTTAGCGCTTCCCTCTCCCTCGGTCACACTTTTTTTCCCCTTTGTATTGCTGTTGCTCGATTATTCCCATTATAGGGATCCGGAGACGAGTTGTGTTGCTGTTTCTTTCTTGGAAAAGCCAGACTCATTGGGGAGTGTCCAAATTATGCCATGCGTGTGTCTCCCCACCAGTTGTTCGTTCTCGGGCTAAACGGACACGATTTTCTGGACACTTTCCGCACAGAATTTTATTATTTAAGTAGTTAGTGCGTTGTGTAATTCATGGGGTTGTTTAACTGTCTGTTAAATGGGCTGATAGACTCGAAGCACAGTATTATGGAATTGTTGGGTGCATGCAGTGTAGTTGGGGCAGTATTTTCTTTCCCAGTCTGCAAGGAGGAACTATCCCTTTTTACTTTATTATTAATATTTTAACAGGTCTGGGAAGCTTCGGTTGTTAAGTGTCCTACTTTGAAGAGCAGCAGACCTTATACAAAATTGCCCAGGAAGAGTCTACTCTGGGATGTTGGGTAGTTCTTTCTTGAGAACAGTCCACGCCTACTTGGCTTGGGGAGGTATAGTTAAAGGGTTTGTAATAGGGTAGACTTTTTCTGATAAGTAATTGTTCTTGCTGACAGTGGGAGGGAGGCTGGAGGGAGTCGGAAGCTTTGAACTTGGAACTCATGGGCTGGGAGGTGGTTTTGTGGGTGGGAGGGAGGGTGGGTTTTTTATCAACCTAAGTTAAGGTTTAAGACACTTGATGTAGGAGGGAGTAGGGGGACAAAGGGTGGTTACTTAGAGGTTAGAGAAGGGGAAAGGGAAAACAAGGGGGACTGGGTAGCATTAAGGCTTGAAGGTAACGGTTCGGAGGGATCTGCTCGTGAGGGAAGGCCAGGGGTAGAAGGAGGATTTGGAATGCAGTCAAATATAGGTAGACTCCAAATGGAACACAGGGACATTGGGTAGCACCCAGGAGTTTATCACATGGAATATTAAAGGGGCTAGGAAGGAATTAAAGCGCTACAAGGTTCTGCGACACTTGCAGTTGCAGAAGGCCCAGATAATATGTTTGCAGGAAACGCACTTATTAGAGAGGGAAGCTAAGGTTTTGAGACGTCAATTTGTGGGCCAGGTATACACTGCAGGCGATAGTACCGCCAGTAAGGGAGTAGCCATTTTAATAACCAGGAATATTCCCTTTGTACGTGAGGAAAAACTGGCAGATCCTGAGGGTCAGTATATAATAGTAGTAGGGTGTATTAGTCAAACAAGGATGGTGATAGGGAGTATATATGGTCCAAATGGAGACTCACCCTGGTTTTTCGCTGATCTACTAAATGTTTTGTCCCCCTTTCTTCATCTCCCAATGTTGTTGGGAGGTGATTGGAATCTGGTATTTAATGCAGAATTGGATAGAGAAGGTAGGTGAGACAGGGGCCTCTCTCTGGCTCAAAGAGCCATTAGGGAGCTCGCAGACAATTTGGGCCTGTGCGACCCGTGGAGGGTCTTGTGCCCCTCTAGGAGGGAATACACATTCCTGTCTGAAGTCCACAAAACCAGGTCTCGAATCAATTATTTTTTAATGAGTCAGAGCATGCTCCCTGGTCTGATAGATTGTACAATTGTGCCGGGGGTCATCTCGGACCACTCCATGGTACGATGTTCCCTAAATCTTGTATTTAATACCCCAAGCAAACCATTTGGAAATTAAACAATCAGCCTCAGCGCACAGAGATTAGAAATAGTATAAGCCAGAGTATAGTACAATATGAGCAGGAGAACTGCAACACGACGGTAGAAGGATATAGAATGGAGTGCGCTAAAATGTGTATTAAGGGGGAGCTTATCAAGTTGCTGCTAGGAAGAAAGAGAGAGAGTTTGGCCAAACAATTGCTCACCCAGATCAGAGATATAGAGAATATTCTTCAAAGACTACTCCAACGGCAATTAGGGAAAAGTTGGTCAGGCTCCGGCACCAATATGATGACATTCTGAGAGAAAAGGCAGAGTATGCCATTAATAAAATGAAAGCCCTATATTTAGATCAAGGGGAGAAAACGGGTCATCTCCTTGCCATGTGACTTAAAGCAGCTGAAACATCCAGAATCATTCAAAAAGTATATCATCCCTCACTGATGGGTCCATCAAAACCACCCCCCACGAAATTGTTAAAGAATTTGAGGATTACTACAGGGAATTATATAGCCCTATGCCCAATAGACCTAGTGACGAGGAAGTCAGGGCGTATCTGTCCACGGGTAACTTACCTCAGATAATGGAAGATCAGAAGGAAATGCTTACCTCCCCGGTATCAGAATCTGAAATCCTAAATGCGATTCAGACGCTCCCAGCTGACAAAGCTCCCGGACCGGATGGTTTCTCTCTGAATTTTTATAAATGTTTCAGGAGACAGTTAAGCCCAGGATTAAAAAGGTTATTCCACAGTATATTTACTTCCAAAATCATTGATAGTCACCTTTTTGAATCCTTGATAGTGCTTATCCCCAAAGAAGGGAAAGATCGAGAGAAGGTCCCAAACTATAGGCCCATAGCCTTAATTAACTATGATATAAAAATTCTAGCGAAGGTTCTAGCAGCTCGCCTAGCTAAGGTCCTCCCCAGGTTAATCCACCTGGACCAGGTGGGATTCATGACCGTAGACTGGCATCAGACCATCTCAAGAACTATCCCACATCTTCTCAGCATCCAAGGACAGTAAAATCCATGTGGTTTGATGTCTGTCGATGCTGAGAAACATTGACAGGGTAGTTGGAGGTTTCTGTCTTTGACCATGGAGAGCATTTGGTTTTCCGGCCCACTTTATCGACATGGTGTTTGCGTTATATAGATCGCCGTCTGCAAAAATATACTGTAATGGGGTATTTTCGGCAAGCCTGCCCTTGCTATCAGGTACTAAGCAGGGTTGTCCTTTGTCCCCTCTCTTGTTCAACCTATATTTAGAGCCATTGCTATGTAGTATCAGGCAGGAACCTAAGATTAAAGGGATAAAAATTGGGTCGCTGGAGTTTAAGGTCTCTGCATTTGCGGATGACATCCTACGTCATATTAGCCATCCCCGAACCTCCATTCCAGTGGTGCTCGATGTTATCGCGTCCTATGGCAAACTATCCAATTATAAAGTCAACATAGGGAAAACTCAGTTTTTCCCTCTTAATGTGAAAGTTTATAAGTCAGATATCTCGAAGCTGGGGATACATTGGACCCCTCTCACCTTGAAATATCTTGGCATCACTTTGGCCACTTCAGAGGCCAAAATGGTGAAACTTAATTTGGATGCCATTAAGGTAACTATAAAGCAAGATCTGGAAAGATGGGGCAAACTTCCTCTCTCTCTGGGGAAGGGTCAACATAATAAAGATGAATGTGTTGCCGAGGATTTTTTACCCTTTAAATATGCTTAATGTATGGTTACCCTTAAAGTGGCACAAGGCACTGCACTCAATTATCTCAGACTTTATCTGGGGAAAGAAAACACCCCGAGAGCCTATTACAAACTTGCACGCCCCTAAGGAGAGAAGGCTGTTTAAGGCTGCCGCACTTTGGGTTATATCACTGGGCAAACAATCTCTGTAAATACATGCATTGGCTCACCCTTTGAGGGATTTGGAACTTTATCGATATGTTCCTTCCTGGGTTAAATTGGAAACAGAGTTAATAAGGAGGCTGGCGTGGACCCAAAGGCTCTCCTTTTCATCCCACTAAAATCTCTCCCCTCTAGTCTAGCAGCTACCCCAATTAAACTTTCCTTACATAGCACATCCAACTGTGTGCCTCTCTTCGCTACTCCCCGTGTGCAGATAGATACCAGCCATTATGTCATAACCCTAATCTGCGGATTGGGGGGAACATGATAAAGGAATCCTGGCTTCATTTTTTGAAAGGGTTAAAGGTGGCAGATATCATGCAAAGGGATAGGTGCCTAACAGTTTGGAAGTCTTAACAAAGTATAACATAGGGCCTAACCAATCTTTTAAAATATACCAACTCACACACCTGTTGGGGAATTTTAAGTCTAAATTAAAAGAGAGAAAGATTAATGGGACATGGTTTGAACCCCTGATCCACTGGGTTTGGGAACCGTATGCAGTTTCTAAGGTCTACAAAGCACTATTTGAGCAAGTTTATATAGACACTGTTAACAAGCTGAGGTTTTGGGTGGACCGCTTGGGGGATCAGGACCGGAACTGGGATTTTGTTTGGCGGCACATGTACCAGTATATTACTCAGGACAGATTACGTATCATGCAATACCATTTTTTAAACAATTTGTTCTGGACACCTTCCAAACTATACAAGATTGGGCGTAGCCCGGAAGTGTTATGTATCCGGTGTCATCAAATGGTGGGAGACCTAAAGCATATTTTTTGGGATTGTCCACCGGTAAAAGAGTTGTGGGACCAAATTAAGCATGAGGCGGACTCGGTACTGGGCATTGAACATTGCTTTACCCCCGAAATCTGTCTAATAGGGGATTATACTGGTATCGCTGTTAAGTCCCGAAGATACTATATGGCCTTGATCTCATCCTCGGTCAAGAAAATAGTGTTAAGGCACTGGTTGGATAACACCTCACTCAGTTATGTGGAATGGTTACAAGAATTGCTTTTTAACTTAAGCATGGAAAAATTTGGGGCTATGAGGAGAGGTAATTTTTCGAAATTCGACCAGGTGTGGGGCCCCTTCCAGGCCCTTTACTTGCTCCATTCATAATTAGCCATTGCAGGATAAGTTGACCCTGGTTCGTTCCCTCATGAGCAGATCTACTTCAGCCTTCGCAATCCTGGGGAGGGGGGTAAGGGAGGTTAGGTGGGGTAATTAGGCCGAGGGGTTAATACTATAAAATTGTTGTGGTCATTTACTAATGGTACATTGTAAGTGGCACTGTGCTGTCATGGATTATCTTCTGTAAGGTTTGGCCTCTTACCTGTGTGCCGACTGTAAGTCAATAAACTTGAATTTTAATAAAAAGAAAGAGTGGTGGATGCCTGGGACAGCCTTCTAGCAGAGGTGGTTGGGGCAAAAACTGTAGTAGGATTCAAGAACGGATGAGACAGACATAAGGGAACCTTAGTCATTAGGGAAGGGAGGGCTAAGCTGGAGATCAAGTAGGGCCTACAGTGTTACAGTAGGTAGGGAAAATGGGCAGACTAGGTGGGCTAAGTGTTCCTTATCTACCATCACATTCTCTGTTTCTGTCCTGGCCAGCCGAAGACATGTTACAAGTGCGGGGACAGAAGACATCTTAGTAGTGCCTGTGATAAGTTACAATGCAATCTGTGTTTAGCTTATGGCCACATAAATCGGTACTGCACCCACCCCCTATTAAGCAACCTTTGTGAGGAACAAGGACATGCATATCGACAGTGTTCATGGGCAGCACAGAACTGGCAAGCTCTTTTAAATCAAGGAAACATAGTAAAACATTCCCAACAACAAGCCCCCAATACCTCATCAGGACATGCTAATCTTGCTCTAAGCAAACAGTCCCTTGATTAGCGAAAAAAGGTCCTGAAGATACCCTGGCAGGTGCATCTGGTGATCTCCCTTCCACCTGACCCTCCACAGCCCTCAACTTTTGAACCTCTGAGAGAACCAAATGTGCAGGATAATATGCAAGATGGACACTTCTCACCAACCCCAATATACTGTGCACGGCAGTGACCAGGGTGCAAGATACGCAGTCACAATGCCCCTCCTTTGCACAGACGGTATACATACAATGGTGGCAAGGCAAAGGAGGTTAACAGCATACCCACCAAGAAAAAAATGCTGCATAAAGATGTCCTGGTTCTGGAAAATCATTTTAATCTCTTACAAGGTGATAACAACTGGGGGGACACTGAGGAAGAGGATGAGGATTTTGAGGCCTCATCAATTACCTCATTATAATGGGACATATGTTTGGACACAGACTGTTCCACTTCAGAACCCCCCTCCCCCCAAAAAAACATAAAACGGAGGGGCCAGAATGAAAGAAAAGGAGGGAACACAAAGAGGTGAAGATATTGCCACCTTTTTTTTACCTCTTTAGAGATAAATGGTCAATGAACACCTCAGAATTGCTTCTTTAAACCTGAATAGTACTTCGAATATGAAGTGGGGGCTAATAGCTTTTTCATTATTACAGTTAGGGCTGCGTGAACCTCACAAAGTTCAACTGTGCAAACTCTGACTGTTGAACCGCATAACGTTCGCCAAAGTTCTCTTAACGGCAGACTAGTTTGCACTGGTTCAACCATTAAAAAGCATTAGGAAATAGGATAACATGAAATAACATAATATAATGTATAGGAGGGCATTGTTAAGGATGGAATTCAATGAATTCCTATCCTTGTTATGGTAGCAATGTGACATCAAGAGGTTGTTGTACCCTCACATTGATACCATAACAATGCAAATGGCACTGTGGAAGAGTGTCTCTTGAACATGAAGCTTCGGACGAATGGCTGTGGCGGTGAGAGCTGGCCCAGATGGAGAGTGGTGCTACAAAAAAAAAAAAAAAGAAAAGTAAGAGCATCTTTGTTTTAACTGGTGCCCATACACTATGAAAGGCAATGGATGGGCACCAGTTAACAACATATGTTCTCATCTCGAGGTCATCATGCCAACTGTAAACCTCTCGAGCTCATCATGCCAACTGTAAACCTCTCAAGCTTCACTCTCAAGGTTTACTAAGTTGTCATGATGACCTCTCGATGGGGACACAGCATTGTTATTAACTGATTTGCATCTATTATCCTCTATGTACTGGGTTGATGAAGCACCCAGAACAGCAGGATGATGCAGTGGGCCACATTATGGGGTACTGGTCCCAAAAACTATGTCCGTTCAGTCAGTACCAAACATGGACAATGCTAGTAGTAAATAAGAGTTTGTGGCTAACAATGCTCAAATAAAATGGTTGTAATTGCAAGGACTATGTGTGCCCACAAACTATCAGTACAGACTCCCCCATTGTAGGTTACTGGTTCCAAAAATGGTGTGCTCATTGGGTCAGTGCCACACATGAACAAAGCTTCCTGTTATGCCATGGATAAGTGTTGTACACACCGGTTTCATAGGCAACGTTGCCAAAAAATTGTGTATTCAGCCCACTGTATGTAGACCTGGCAAAAATTCACAAAACATTAATCTGAAGAAGACTGAGTGAAGACAACAGTGCAGCATCCCACACTGTGGGCTATTGGCTCCAAAAATTGTGTACCCATTGGGGCAGTGCCACACATAGACAACATTTCTCATTATGCCATGGATAAATTTTGTATTTTCATGGGCAATGTTGCTCCCAAAACTACTTATTTAGCCCATGTAGACCTGCAAAAAAGTCACAAAACATTAATCTGAAGTAAACTGAGTGAAGACAACAGTGTGGCATCCCACTGTGTGGACTACTGGTTCCAAAAACTCTGTGCCCATTCGGACAGTGACACATATGGACATAGTTTCCCATTATGCCATAGATAAGTGTTGTACATACTGGTTCATGGGCAACATTGTCACAAAAATTATTTATTCAGCCAGTGTAGACCTGGCAAAGATTCACCAAAAATTAATCTGAAGAAGACTCAGTGACGACAACAATGAAGCATCCCACAGTGTGTGTGTGTGTGTGTGTAGGCTACTGGTTCCAAAAGTAGCTAAAGGACACAGAAGCCCTTCCCATTCACCTCCTCCTCCTCTACTATCTTTAGCCTAGCTGGACATATAGGAGAGTCATCATCCATAAACGATGGAGAAAAAAAATGGCCTTGAAAAAAGGGACAGGTTAATTTTTTAAAAAGTGATCACCTCTAAATTTTGAGTCAAAAGGCACGTTCTCGTGTTGATGACAATATTAACTGCAGCACTGAACATTCTTTCTGAGTATGTACTTGCAGGTGGGCAACTGAGATGTTCAACAGCTACTTGTATCAAAGAGGGCCAAATGGTATCTTTTTGGTACCAGTACAACAGATCCAGGTAGTGGTACGCACATAAGGACATCAAGTGGTGCAAATAAAATAACTACTAAAATAAAATTACTACCAGCTTTACTGCCTGGTGGTGCTGTTGTTGACACCATGTGTTGTCATGCCTTTTTTATAATGAGATCTGTGGGACTTCAGCAAATGCCTTTTCATGGTAGATGTTCCCAGCCATGTTCCCTCCTTACCCCGACTCAGCCTGTCTTTACATACAGTGAAGCCCACCAGGATGAAGCCCAACTCTACAGAATACTGCAGTAGAGTTACTGCAGCAAACAATGCAATTTCAATGGGAGTTAATCCCTTTTCTAATGCAGGAAACCTGTGACACTGCGCTTCATCCTGGCCGACTTCACTGTAAAAGATGCACTTCATGTGTTAGTGATTTTTTTGAGCACTTGAAAAAAATCCCATAACATCTATATCATCAGTTTAGTTTTTCCTCCTGGCACTATTAGCTGTTACCTAATGGGCAGGCTACTGTGGGCTGCTGCCACATCATCACCCTCCTCCTCTTCCTCCACCAGTTCTTCAGGGTCGGGGAATGGTTCTTCTTTCTCTACCATGTACTACTTCTACTTCTTTAGTGTCAGTGGCTCAGCAGGTAGCACACTCACCTCTGAGGCCGGGAGATCAGAAGGCTGTGTGTTCTATCCCCACACAGGGCACTTGGGTTAAATCCCAATACTGACACTGTAATGTAGCATGAGGGGGGTGCTGCACTCCTAAGGTGCTGTCTTTCGGATGAGACATTAAACTGAGGTCCCATCTGCCTGTTCTGGTGGGTTTCACCATGCCGCAGCAACACGGAGGACAGCAACTGTCAGAACAGCAATAGCACAACATCGCCAACTGGTGTTGTGCCGTCGCTGGAGAAGACTATGTTTTCTGTGGGGGCTTTGCTCCCCACACCCCACACACCTGGACTTTAAATAACCAACTCCGACCTGGAGTTGGTTCGGAGAGGAGGCAGACACCCCAGAGACAGCAGCACCGGGAATACAGCAGACCATCACAGCAAACTGTCGGTAATGTCATTGTGATGGTCTTTGCTGTATTCCCATCGCTGTTGCAACGTGACACCATTCTGGTGGTAGTTCAGGTTGATGTTAAAGATCCCATGGCACTTCTCGAAAAGAGTAGGGGAATTTTCTATTCAAGAAAAACAAAACAAGAGAACAATTACAGAAATACATACATAGAAACAGAATTTGATGGCAGATAAGGACCGCTTGGCCCCCCTAGTCTGCCCATTTGCCTACCTACTGGATAAGCTGCAGATCCTAGTTAACCAACAGCCTACTTCCTCCTACCCCCCATTAGAATTGCCTTATTTCTGTCCCATGCATTCTTGAATTCCCCCACTGTTTTTGACTCTACGACCTCCTCAGGAAGGCCGTTCCATGCATCTACAACTCTCTCTGTGAAGAAATACTTCCTCATATTACCTCTGAGCCATACCCCCCTCTATCTTCAAATTGTGCCTCCTTGTTCTTGCACATCTCTTTTTATGAAAGATGCTACCCTCTTGGACATTGTTGATTCCTTTGAGGTATTTGAAAGTTTCTATCATGTCCCCCCTCTCCCTCCTTTCCTCAAGGCTATACATCTTAAGCTCCTTTAGTCTTTCTTCATATGTCTTCTGGTGCAGACCCTGCACCATTTTGGTTGCCCTCCTCTGGACAGCCTCCACCCTGTCTATGTCTTTGTGGAGATGGGGTCTCCAGAACTGCACACAGTACTCCAGATGTGTTCTTACCAACTGTCTGTACAGAGGGCCAACAACTTCTTGATTTCTACTGGTGATGCCTCTCCCTATGCATCCCAGTATCCCCCCCAGCCCTCCTTACTGCCTTCTCACATTGCTTGCCCACCTTTAGGTCGTCTGACATGACTACCCCCAGGTCTCTTTCCATTTTTGTTGTTGTCAGTATCTCACCCCCCACTGTGTACTCTTCCCCTGGGTTTTTGTTTCCCAAGTGCATTACTTTGCACTTCTTTGCATTGACTCTAAGCTGCCATACATTTGACCATTCCTCCAACCTTGCAAAGTCCCTTTTCATCCTTTCTACCCCACCTTGTGTATCAACCCTGTTGCAGATCTTTGTGTCATCTGCAAAGAGATATACTTTCCCTTCCAATCCCTCTGCAATGTCACTTATAAAGACATTAAAAAAGGACCGGACCCAGTACTGAACCATGTGGTACTCCACTAGTAACCCCGCTTTCTTCACTGTGGACTCCACTTACTATTACCCGCTGTGTCCTGTTGTCCAGCCAGTGTTTTACCCAGGCTACCACCCTGGGACCCACTCCCAGGCTGGCTAATTTGTTTATTAATCATTTGTGCGGGACTGTGTCAAATGCCTTGCTAACATCTAGGTAGACCATGTCCACAGCCCCTCCCTGATCTACTACTTTGGTCATCCAGTCAAAGAAATCAATTAGATTTGTCTGACATGACCTTCCCACTGTGAATTCATGCTGCCTTGGGTCCTGTGCCCCACTGGCCTCTAGGTACTCAACAATTCTTTCCTTCAGAAGTGATTCCATCATTTTACCCTACCACTGAGGTCAAACTGACAGGTCTGTAGTTTCCTGCCTCTGTCTTGCTCCCACTTTTGTGAAGGGGAATCACATCTGCCCTCCTCCAGTCCTCAGGTACCACACCATCCTCCCATGAATTATTAAAAAGGGTAGTCAGTGGTGTTACTAGTTCTTCCCTTAGTTCTTTTAGAATTCTGGTGTGAATCCCATCAGGCCCCATTGCTTTATCCACCTTCAGTTTTAAGAGTTCTTTCAGAACCCTTTCTTCTGTGAAAGAACTAATATCAACCCTCCCCCCCCATCCAGAGTGCTTCTATTGACTGGATTAGGTATCTCCCCCTCCTTTGCCATTGTGAATACTGAGCAGAAGTATTCGTTCAGTATCCCTGCTTTTTCACGGTCGCTGTCTGCCCAATCACCTTCCTCTTTATTCAGCCTCAGTATCCCTGCCTTAGTCTTTCTTTGCTCCCTAATATACCTATAAAAGATTTTATCCTCCTTCTTAACCGAGTTGGCTATCTTTTCCTTGGTTTGGGCCTTTGCTATTCTGACTGCCTTCCCCACTTCCTTCTGCTTTAACTGGTACAGTTCTCTGTCCTGCTCCTTCTGTGTTTCCTTATACTTCCTAAATGCTATCTTTTCCTCCCTTACCTTCCCCGCCACTTTTTTTGAGAACCATAGTGTTTTTTTCTTTCATTTTGATTTGTTTATTTGCTTCATACAAAGGCTTGTTGCCTCTGTGATGGCAGTTTTGATGTTTCCCCTTTTTTGCTCCACCCCAACTTCTTGCCTGTTAGTACATCAAAACAGACCATACAGCAATACTGTAATATTTCACATTAGGTGGACAGGCCAAAGGAATGAAACAAATCACAGAGGTTTAACCAATCTTATCTTTCAGGAATGGAAGAACATTCCATCTCTTTACCGATACAGGTCTAGAAGTTCTGTTCTGTTCAAATAGACATTGTGCATGTAACTCATTTTCTAAAACCTTAATAACCTGAGAGGGTGTAAATTCCCTCTGTTGAAATAGCAATTTACATCCTGTCTGCCAAAGAATAAATTTAATATAAGTAAAAATGAACTTTATAGTACTAGAATCAATTTCTAGAAAATGCAGCAAAAAACTCCTATCACTTCCACATAAGCAGTAAGCTGCCATCTAGCATCCTGCCAGGTCTGTGATAATAATCACCAAAAGGACTGAACAAAAGGACAAGTTAAATAAAAATGTTCCATTGATTCTTCAATGTTTACACAGGATGTTCTTGGACAAGTACGTTCAGTTAAGCTTTTATGTTTAGCATTACCCTTCACATTAAGTCTCCCATGACAACTTAGCCATAAGATGTCCCACATTCTGGGGGGGGGGGGTGTTCTAGCATCCTGTAAGGAGCGTAATAATTTCGGGTAGCGTAGGACCGGTATACCTTTAAATTCTGGAGTTATGTCAAAAGCCAGGTTGTGGAAAGTATTGTATAGCACAATTCTGGGTTTATGCACAACCTGACTAGGTGCTAACTTCCATTTTCTAATTTTAGATACCACAGGCTTAAAGAATAACGGGACTTGACGAAATGTAGTAGTAGTAAGGTCAGGATGTATTGTCCAAAATATAAACAAAGGTCTGCACCAAGAAGTGACAAATGCTGGCCAAACAGCTGGGGAAACGATAGTAGGATCTATCATATTATTAAACAGAAACATGCTTTAAAAAAATACAACTGGGTTCAACAAATTCAGAACCCCCTTCTTTACAAGCAAATACACAATTTCCCATTTTATAGAATTTAAACGACTTCCCCAGATAGTTTGAAACACCAAACTTAATAATACCACTTCCAGAGTCTCTGGAATGGGGTAAATTATACTTAGGTAGGTAAAAATAGGGGAAAAAATGTTTTCAACAATACCACCTTCTTTTTCTTTGTTTGCTAACACGTTTTCCAGACAGCAACTTTCTGTTTTCCAATTTCCAATTTCTCTTCCCAATTCAACAGCGAGTTGTTCCCTCTTCCAAATGTAATACCTACAATTGTCACCAGGTCAGTGGATATAGGGATACCCTGTAACTCTTCTAAGGGGGCTGTGGAGTCACTAAGAAAGTAACCCCTACTTTTAGCTGTATTAATGGATGCCCCAGCCACCTCCGAATATTGTTGTATGAGGGATAAAGCCTGAGTACCTGAGGAGGGGTCAGCCAGGAAAAGACAGATATCAGCATAAGCTGCTGTTCTAACTTCTAAGGAGCCTGTAGAGGGACAGATCCCTCTGATAAGGTTTGTCTGTTGTACCTTTCTCAATAAGGGATCCAAACAAAATACATAAAGTAGGGGTCTCATCGGACAACCTTGTCGAACTCCTCTATTAATGGTAACATAAGAACCTAAGTGTCCATTTATTAAGGACAGTGTTGTGGCTATACTATACAAAGTGGAAATCCAGGAACAAAATATTGGTGGCACTCCATAAAATAATAAAACTTGTATCAAAAAAGTGTGGGAGACTTTATTGAACACTTTCTCCTGGTCTAAGGACAAAATATAGCCATGTAGTAAATATTCTTTACCCTATTCCACTAATTCCCTAATTAACAACAGATTATCCAAAATTGATCTGCCAGACATGGAACAGGTCTGCATGGTTGAAATTAAATATGGAGCTACCTTAGCTAGTCGTAACGTCAAGATTTTCATCAAAACTTTCAAATCAGAATTCAGAAGGCTCAGAGGCCTCCAATTATTTAAATCAGATTTATCATTTTTTTATGAAGAAAAATCTGTACTGCAATACAAAAATGAAAATCTACTTGGGAAGAGGAAAAAAATCCAGTTAAAAACTACATAAAGTCTTTCCACCAGCTTAGCCCTAAATTTCTTATAAAATTCATTTGTAAGGCGATCTAATCCAGGCACAGTGTTATTTTTCAAAGTCTTAATGGCTGTTTTAATTTCTACTTTAGAAACAGGAAGCAATAATCCATCCAGAATATCTACGAGGGGGCATACATATTTTTCAGATGTGACTGAACTTCTTTAAAATATCTTAGGTGGAAGATACTGTCTTACCCTCCTGGGTAGTTAATTTAGACATAGTTCTACTTTCAGTCCTTGCCCTACAACTAGAAAAGACATCACCAAGACTAGTTTTCCCAGGAGTGTGTATTCTGAGTTCCATTAATAAAGAGGATGCCCCAGAGTATTGCAAAGTTCCATTTCTGACTTCACTGCAGAGATCTGAGAAGAAACTTCAGTATGGCCTCCATTAATATGGGAATATAACAACGCTAAATGGTGTCGCAATGTTAAATATTTTTTATATTGTGAAGTGTGAATGCTGGAGGCATGCTTCATGAACATATTTGTCAACTCCACTGTTCTCTGTACCCACCATTGACTGAGGTCATCCATGAGACATACTATGGACTGTCGTATTTTAAGCAATTCCTGTAATTGGGTACATATGTAATGGAAGTCCAGTAACATGTTGTTAAGTTTCCAGTACCCCTTCCCTATAGGAACATGTTCCTCTAACCCCACTTTTACTGCCACAATAACATGATCCGACAGTTCTAACGGATACATTTTAGCATCTTGTACATGACTGTATTTAGAAGAAAGTATAAAATAGATTGCCGTTATGAAACGTACGTCCACCCTGTTGGTGTAGTATCCTATACCTGTCTATTAACCCAGAGGTGCGTATAATAGTGTTGAGGCAATTAGTATCATAGAAATCCTTCTGAGTTGTAGTACCCCTATCCTGTTTAGAGAGTACACAATTAAATTCCCCAGGCCACAAAATATGTTTAGTGGTATGCAGATAAGGCTTAATAGCAGTAAAAGGCTCAACCCTTTCTTTTTTCTTCTGAGGAGCATATAGGCAAATAGCTCTCCACGTAGTTCTGTGGACAGTAAAATCAAGTAACAATGCACAACAAGGACAAATATCCTGGACCCTGGAAACTAAAAAAATTGTCACCTCTGAATAGGAGCCCAACCCCATCACACACATCAGAACCAAAGAAGAAGAATGAGGAGGGGCCCCAGCACCATAATTTTTTTCGCTGCTGTTAGTAAAGAAGTAGTATTCAACCTAGTATCTTGTAAAAAAACAAAGATCCAACTGTAGATCTTTAAGGGCAGCCAGGGCTATAAGTCTGCATCTTGCATTCCTTATACTATTGACATTAATAGTAGCTACCGTAAGTGCAGTGAAAGTAGTCATTTAAAGAAAAAAGAAAACATCAGGGAACTTTCCCTAGTCTTGTACTTCTATGAGGGGTTGTTCCTAAAGTATGTCATTTCCTAATCTTTGGGGCTTGTAGAGGGGGGTCCTCCTCAGAGTCAGAAGAGACCATTTGTTGAGAAGAAGTGGTGGAAGAGGATTCAGACTCTGCACCTTGGTCAGATTCTGGCAGTACTGTGGTGAGAATTCCATATTTATTGGACCAGAGTATCCCCTGCGGGGAAGCAGTAGAATTGGCAATTTTAGTTTTGGGCCTATTTTGTCGTAAAGCCCTCTCTTTAGTAATTACCATCAAGTCTGGTGGCGGCATGTCCACTGAGTCTTTCTCGGGGTGGGGGGAGATGGTGTAAAAGCCACCTCTTATGTGGCTGGGGTGGAAACAGTCACAAGAGTACCATTATTAACATTCAAAATGACCTGTGGAGCAACACTCACAGGTGGCAGAGCCGAGTCTATGGTATCCGTGAGCACAGTAGAATCTGGAGAAGGGGGAACATCAGAAACACAGGTCTGAGGGTCAGGCACCAGAGGCAGAAATTCATTAGCTGCTGCTAATGCAGGGTGGTCCTGAGGTGTTCTGTGTGCAGCAATATCCTTTTTTTGGGTCTCAGTAAGCAGAAAATCCTAATTGGGCTGATCCGTTCTGTTATGGGTAGCCCACCGGATATGAACGGAAAGAATGACCCATTTCATCACATAAGTTACAGGTCATGTAATTGGGACAGTCAGAACTGGTATTCCCATAGGTTAAACACAGGTTACATTTAATACAGTCACATGCAGAACTGAGGTGTAAAAATGACCTACATTTAAAACAGGTCTTGTGCTGACCAGGGTAAAAACAGTGACCATGGTCTCAGCCGAGAAACAAACTGCTGGGAAGGTGTAATGGGTCTATGTTAGAACTACAAAGTTTAACTTTGTATTTCCATCCCCTGTCCAAATGTGCTCCTCATCAAAAATGGGTTGTGGTGCACCAAGCAAATCACATTGTTGTTGCTACCAGTGTGTAATGTCATGCACAGCCACACTTTCATTATGGAACAATATTGTGACCATCTTCACAGTCGGCATAGTAAGGGGGGGTGTGGCCCTAAAGGGTAACCAAAGAGCAGAATACCTTAATTTCTCGTATTTGACCCAGAATCTATCTACGCCCTGAGGAGTTTTAAAACTGACGTCATATAAGGAATCACCAGAGGCAAGTATTAAGGCATATATTTCGTTAGTAAAAAAAAACAGAGACTCTTTTATTAAGCGTTTTCAAATACATAGTCTATCTGGGACATTATCCAGACCCCCAATGTACTGTAGCCGAACAGCTTTTCTTCTTTGAACGGGGGGGAAGGGAATTGTTGAAAGAACTGGTCTTTCCATCTAAAGGAGGCCCAAGTTGTTTTAGCCTGTTCTCTGTTCTGCAGCAGTAGTGGGGAGGGGTGCTTTTCAGTGTCCATTCTGTCTCCCCAAGTCTTAGAACGAATGCTCGGCCCTTCATCCCCAGAGTCTGAAGCTGAATTTATGGCAACAGTCTCAGAAAGTATGTGTTCCCTATTTTCATGCTGAACATCTTCAGCATGTAAATCCAAGTCAGAGTCTGTAACAAAAGTAGATGGGGTAGTCTCAACCACTGGAGTAGCAGTAGCATCAGGCTGTTGAGTGTCTCTCACAGGGGACCCCGGTATAGGACTGTGGACTGGGTCCGGAAGCCACTGTCCCACAGACATTTTTTTCCACCCAGCATTCTTTAACGAATTCTCCAAAGACCACAGTAATCTCTTTTTCACAAAGCCTGACTCTTTCTGTATTTGGGAGCTTGCTCTCCCGTGGCGAAGTCCCAGCTTCTTCCCTGCATGTAATTTATTAGGCAAGGAGGTACTCACAGTTTGTGTAAGGTCTGTATGGCCGGTATCAGCAGAGGAGATTTCTCCAGTGAAAGAAAACGTAGGCAGCAAAGGAGAGACAGAAGCAGAAGTCGATGAGTCAGTTGGTTCCTTTGATGCGACTGCGTCATACACCACTGGTGCAGATTTGACAGAGGCACTTAGGTAGTCAGGCTGCTGCAGATGTTCGTGAGATACACCTTCTAGTGGGGATGTCAAGCAAACCACAGGCTGTTCAATAAGAGCTGTTTCTTTAGGTACAGGACTAGCTGCAGTAGGTACTGGTACAGTTACTGAAAGCGTAGCGTCAGTCGTCTGCTCAGCAGTGAGCAAGGATAAAATAAACTGTCTCTTCTCCGTGCACATTTTTCTCAGCCAGTCTTCCTCACTCTGCCTGCTCTCGTCAGGCACCGACACTATAGTTTCCATTGCTACAGGTAAAGCATTTTGTTGAACAGTAGCCAGGATCTCTGAAGCTGGACTTGCAGGGAGGGAGATCTGCTCCCTGAGGGTACACCAGCAACTGACTATTCTCTGGAACGGCAGCCATGGGAACAACAGCTCCCCCTACTGACAACAGTAGGGGACTTTTATTGAAAAAAATGGACTTCAATACAGAAAGAAAACAGAAAACATCAAAACAAGAACCATAATTAGCAAATACAGAAACAAAGTAGAGAATATATCAATCAGTCCATGTGATGCAGTTAATCCAGAAACGTGTAGATTGTTCATATGAAACACAGTCAAAATCACATTGCATCAGTCTCTTAACAGCCTTACATACATTAGCAAGCAATTCAACATGTGAAACAAATTTCTGCTGTAAAATCCATAGACACCTAGATTGCCAAATTTGAAAACATATGATACATAAAATAACATAAATGGTGTCACTGTTGTACCTGACAAACGTATTCTGTAATGGACCAAACATTATAATGGGGTAATCAATATACCTGAATCCAGGCTCATTCCAATGGTCTGCCAGTAAGGACCAAAATGGTCTTACATAGGAACAATCTGAAAATAAGTGACATCGGGTTTCCAGAAGCTGGACACAAGTAGGTCGAGGACAATACCTCTCTGATAATTGCTTACGTTTACTATTCCCCTTAACCCCCAATCTCCCATAATTACATAACCATAAACAATCCCAGGCATACTATGGGATCCTTTTATTCATAAGGTGACGTAAAACAACTAACTTTCTATCTGCCAGACAGTCAGGAAAAACAACTTCCGTAGTACGTTCGACAGACAGAATACGTTTATACACCTTCTTTCTATCAAAGGTCTGAAGATGATTTGAAGTAATATCCCACTTAATAACCTGTTTCATACATTCCAGCATGTAAGAAGGTAAATAAGGAAGTCTAGATAATAGCCTAGGCTTCTTTTCCTGCCAACTGGCCTACATAAATGTAGCCAGTGATCCACCAAAGGCCTCCATAAAACATTCCCAGGTTTCAAAACCAACCCCAGATTATAAACTAAAAAAATACTAAAAAAGAAAGCAACAGGGTGGATCATAGAAACCCCACCCTCAGCAATCGGGAGATAGGTCAATTCTCTCTTAAGAGGGTTTAAACGAGACCCCCCAGAATGCTTGAAAAAAATACTAAATAACTGAGTCCAAATGCGAAATGGTGGTGGGAAACTATAACTGATATACAAAAATATATGTATGGTCTTAATTAACATAACCTTTTTTTTCTTAGAAAGTTGCTGTCCTTTCCAGTCCCCAACTAAACGATTCCCCCTAGCCAGGGCTACTTCCCATTTACGTCCTACCATATCTCCAGGACCAAACTGTACCCCTAGAATCTTAATGGGTTCCTGGGAAACAGGGATCCCTGCTATGACCCCAGAAGATGGCAAAGGAGTAGACCCAATGACCACCCCTGTACTCTTGCTGTAATTAATCCTAGAACCAGAAATACTCAAAAAAAAAGATTAATAGAGTCTTGTAAAGCAGGAACAGAAAATTGGGGGGCTAAAATCAACACCAGGTCATCTGCATAGGCCAGTACCTTTTGCTGCGGCAGGGTGGGAGAGACATCAATACCTGTCAGAGCAGTGTTGGATTGTAATATTCTAATAAAAATATCTATTGTGAATGCATAAAGAGTAGTACTCAGAGGGCATCCCTGATGTACTACCTTACCAATACAAAGTTTCCGTCCAAACCAGCCATTCACATTAGGGATAATGACCGCCCCCGATACATGGCATATATCCAGGAAACAAACTTATCCAGAATCCCAAAGGCTTTTAACACCAAAAATTAAAATTTGTGTGCAACCCGATCAAAGGCCTTTTCTTGGTCTAATCCAAAAACAAACCCCTGTAAGGGTTCGAAGTCTTCCCTATAAAAAATCTCCCTTAGCCAAATAAGATTATCCTGCTGTTTCCTACCTTGAACAGCACAAGTTTGTGCAGGATGAAGGAACTGTGGGGTGACCTTAGAAAGCCTGGCCAATAGAATTTTGCTTAAGATTTTTAAATCAGAATTCAAAAGACTGAGGGGGCGCCAATTACCTGAGTCTGCTTTGTCACCCTTTTTATACAATAAAATCAAAATAGCCTCAGTCATAGAAGGGGCATAACTACCAGAGTGCAAAATATAGTTCAATAAGACAACTAAAACCGGACCGAGAACATGTAGGAAAGTTATATAAAATCCTGCTCCAAGTCCATCAGTACCCGGAGCAGACTGAAAGGCTAAACCTTTAACAGCAGCAGTAACTTCATCTAGAGTTATGTCAGCTTCTAGAGCAAGCCTGTCTTCAGCAGATAAGCTAGGCAAATGTAGGTCCATCAAAAGTTGGTTGATGGTGCTATCTTCCAAAATAGGGTCAGCAGTCTGCCCTGAAGTCATATAAGTCTCCACTACTCGTAGAAGCTGATGTGGGTCACTTACAGTGTGTCCATTTACATCTGTCAGAGTGGAAATGAGCCGAGTGCCAGCTCTTCTTATTTTCCTTAAAAGGGTCCAAAGACTGTTTCGACACATGTGTTCCAAATCTTAATTCTTGATTTAAAGATCTTCCCCATTATACTGTAAATCCATCGTTTTTTTCTTTATCATGACAATTAAATGGCTATAATCATGATTAGTTGTTTCAGTAAGTGAAATTAGGTGCTGTAGTTGATGTCTAAGTTTTAAATACCCCATGTATTCCCTATTGGATTTGATATGGGCCTGTTGTTGAAAAAAATTTTTCCATCCTAATTTTGTATCATCCCACCAGTCCAAAATGGAGTCATAACAGTCTAAAACCGAAAATCGCGCAGCCCAGTCCCTCAACCATAAACGTTTAATAATGGGATCATCCAACAACGACTCATTTAACCTCCATTTATTTTTCTTACATCTGGGGGCCCCAGCCCAAGAAATAGAGGCTGTAAGGACTCCGTGATCAGAAAATTCTATCAGTCTAGTAAAAACTTGCATTACATGTAAAACAGTAGACAAAAAAATGAAATCAATTCTTGTCCTAAGGACACCCCTGAAATAGGTATAGCCCCCTGAAGGATGTAATACCCTGTAGGCGTCTAACAAGTGAGCCATTGAAATAATGTGTTTCAAAGCAACAGAGTCAAAAAGCATTGGTCTGGGCCTCTGTCAGTGTGGTCGATAAAGGCCACAATTAAAGTCTCCCAGCCAAACCACCATACGAGAGGTATGCAAGAAGGGTTGTACTTCCTTAAATAAAGCTATACGTGCTTTGGCTTGGGGAGCATAAATAGTAATGATCCGAAACCTTTCAGAACAAAAGAAAATGTCCAAGCACATAGCCCTCCCAGGGTGAATATCAACCAACCTTGAAACCTTAAATGCTGAATTAGAAAAAAGAATATCTATCCCGTCACAGAGGTCTTCCCCAATAGACCAAAAGGAAGGTCCCAAAGGTCAACATTGAGAAGCATGCTGAAATTCCTGATGTGTCTTCAAACAGGTGTCTTGTAAACAAATAATGTCTGATTTGAAAGTTTTAAGAAGAGAAAAAAGACCTATATGCCTCTTCTCACCCTTAATCCCATTAACATTTAAGGTAGAAATCTTTAAGGAATGCATAACAGGGAGAGAGAAGTAAGGAAACTACAAAGGACAAAAAGGGGAGAAAAAAACAACCTCAGGGGGGTTTACCCACTTGTCTAGGTCTAGTCCATTTAGCAATAGAATCTTCTGGCTTCCATTCAGTGTCAGTGGGGGAAATAACAGAGGAGGCATTGTAGTGTCATCCCTGAGTCCCCCCCGTATCGTCCTCTAATGGGGCAAACACATTCTCTACCTTAACAGGATTCCTCTGAGGCACAGTTTTAGGGATAGGCTTAGTCCCAGTCATTGCCTTTCCATGACTATTGCGTTTTCTAGGTTGTACAACCTTAAAGGGGGCTTCAGGTGGGGGGGGGCATGTGCTCCTCAATGCCAACTACAGTATCACCATCCGTATGATCTAATATGGATGTATCTAAGCCCATCTCAGGGTCTGTAGGTTGCACAACAACAGCTGTGGTCACAAGGGGGTCAGCTGCAAGTGGTGTTACAGGAGCCGTAACGTGTTCAGATTCTGGGAGCGTAGGCAAAGTAGCAGCCACCTTCTTTGCCAAGGCATGCTGAGCTTGATTAATAAGTCCCTCATGGGAAGGGCAATCGTCACGATTGTGAGAAGCCCAAGGACATCGTCCATAGGCATGTCCTGTTTGCTCACAAAGGTTGCATTTAAACAGGTTAAGGCAGGCCAAAGCCAAATGCCCATATTCCAAACAATGACTGCATCTAGTGGTATCACAGGCCGAGCTAAGGTGTAAACGAGACCCACACTTAAAGCAGGATCTGGGTTGTCCTATATAAAAAATAGACCCCCTATCTCGTCCCAAAAAAAACACACTATGTAAATGTACAGGGCCCGAATTCATAGAAAAAAGTTTCACCTTCACCTTCCAACCCCCGTCCCAGATCTGCTCGCTGTCCATGGTGGGTGTAAGCCTCCCTAAAATCTCACAACGCTGACGTAACCAAAAAAGAATGTCCTCAACATTGACACCCTCATTTTGAAATAAAACACTAGTAGTTTTAATCAAGGGTTTGGTGAGAGTATTGCCTGAAAAGGTATCCACAATGGATCATTTTTAAGTGAGTTATATTGGGCCCAAAACCTATCAAGATTGGACACATTTTTTAAAAACTTACATCAAAATTACCATTACTAAAAGAAATTAGAGCAAATATTTCTGAGGAAAAAAATTTCATAGATTTTTTTATGAGGGTTTTAGCCATGAACAACCTGTCAGGAGTATGTTCCAAGCCCCCCTTGTATAACAACCTGACTGCATTCCTCCTAGGAGCAGGTTCTCCGCTGGAGTGGAAAAGATCAGCCATCCTGAACAAGGGGGCCAGAGAAGACTTCTCCTGGTGTTACACCAAAGCCTCAGGACTAGGGCCCATCCTGAAGTCCGCAGACAAAGGAGGGTCAGCAGTAAACTCAGGTGTGGTACCTACACTAGTTACAGGACCAGAAGGAACAGAAACAGTACATAATAAAGTAGAATCATTACCCTGGGTTTTGATGGAGCTCTCCGGTAGTCCAGCATTGGTGGCCATGACATTTTAAGATGAACACATCCTCTGATATGAGGGGTCTTTGGGGTCAGGAGTCCAATGACCTGAAGTTTCAGAAATCCAGCCCGCCGCTATCAGGGCTCTTTCAGGGGACCATGAAGACTCCTGTAGTGGTGGAGCAGCAGCAGGAGGCTCAGGGGAAAACTCATTCCAATCCCTGGTCTTCCGTCTGTCAGCAAAGGAAAAAGTCAGTTCTGATTCTGCCTGAGGTGCCGCCGAGCGAACAAGCCCGTCCGGAGCCTGCTGCCCATGCCTAGTCTAGTTTTCCCCATTTTAAGAGGTTCCACAGTGGCTTGTACATGGGAATCAGTGGTCAGCTTTTGGCACATGGTAGAAACACCGTTCTGACTGCCAGCCGTACGAACATCCAGGTGTACTGCAATACGAGGAGGAACAACAATGGGAACCGCACCATCGTCCGTTCACTTTTCACGCTCTATCCGATCTGGAGATACACTAGCCAAAGGAGTCCCAGCCAGCAAGGAAAGAAGCTCTGAGTCAATTTCCTCCGCTTTCTTTAGCCATTCCTGTTTCTGTAAGAGGAGCATCTGACGGCGGCTGACAACTGCATATAAAGGCTGTGCAGGAGAGGCAACACCAGCTGAAGCTACAGCCAAATTCAAATCAGGTAGGTCCGTAGAAACGGACGTAATCTCCATATCTTCCAAAACACTCATATCTTGAGCAAATTCAGCCATGGCCATACCCATGTCCATAGCCTCCTGTGTTGAAAGGACAGGAGCAGAGGCCAGAGCTCCCATCCTGGCAACATTCTCTGTCTCCACACATCCCGGTGAAGTGGCCATCTCAGAAAGATGGCCAGCAAATCCCCCAGTGGAGAGTAGAGGAGTTTCCCCGGTGCCCTGGCCAATTTCCCCCCATTCACTAAAAATACCACCAACAGCTTAATCTGGTTCAAGGTCACTTGGCATTCATCTGTGTCCCCCTCTCACAGGTCGTGCCTGAAAATAGGCAAAATTTGACTAGTGCACTTGCCCAGTAAACAAAAACTAAATAAATAAAATAAATAAATAAATAAATAATATGTCCTGGACCACCAGTTTTGCTTGTGTCTTCTTTATCTGCTGTCATTTCAGATGTCTGTTTTTTCATGTGTGTTTTACCACCACTTTTGGTCTTTTTTGATCTCTTATGCGCACCTGCCCCAAGTCAAACTTCCACCTGTTCCACCTCCTCCCTAGAACCACTGCTGCTGCAATCACTTTTATCGGTATATGATCGCAATCTGCATCTCTGTTCCCAAGTTCCACAAAATCACTTTGCTCCTCTTCTTCCTCTGCCTGTGCCACTACCTGACGCATCATGCACTCCTTTCTTCACTGACTGCTTGTGTTGCAACCCTTGCAGTGTTACTGCAAGTGGTTTCTACAATGTGTGGTACTTTAGGGACTGTTTGACCACTACAGTCATCTTCCTCTATGCTTGTAGCTGGCACTGAGGCAAAGGGCCATTGACCAAGTCCACTCTGCTTTGTTTTTTGTTTAATGTGACTGGATGGTCCCATGCCACCATCTCCTTGGCCTCCCTGTTTCTCTGTTTCCTGATGCTTGCTGCAGGATTCAGTCACTTTGTTGATGATTTTTATTTATTTTTTTGTGTTAGTTTTTTTATTATTTAATTTTTGTTTTAGTTTTTTTAATTTTTATTTTAGTTATTTTTATTTTTTTTTATCAATGGGATGCCACCAGACTACCAGAGACCATGCACTGACTTGCTACCAGTGGACATACTTGTTGCCCAAAGTCCAGATCACACTGCAACAGCACAACTCAGGATGTCACATGCACAGGCTGCTTCAGGACTCAAGTGGAGGATGAAGAAACTTCAGCAGCTTGAGGAAATATGGAGAATTTTTATTTTTTTTTTGTTAATCGGAAATAATTCTCTTACAGGACACTAGACTTCGTTCTTCAAATGATATCCTGCAAGCCCAAAAATCCTGGTATCAGGGACCATCCTTTTAGTGGATATGGGAGGATTCTTGCTCTGGGATGGGGATTTTATTTAATAGAATGGATGCTACAGTACACAGATTGGTCAATATATATCTAGGAAGAGCACCACTGCTGGATGTGTCTAGTAATTCTAAACATTATAAACTAATTTTTGTTATTCCCCTCAGACAAAAGTGGTGAGAAAGTACAGCTATGTAAGAACTTACCGTAACAGTAGATCTTCGAGAGAAGCTCTTGCAGCAGGTAACACAATTAGGACTATAGCTGGCAGGTGACAGGACCCCACAGCAAACTTCTAGCCAGCAGTCTATGGCAGGGACCGCCCTCAAACGTCGGCCCGACCTCAATGTCACGTATAGTATAAAGGGTGGGCGGTCCCCGATGTGACCCAGTTCTTCAACCGGAGACTCCGGCATCAGGATGGAATGTGATCTGACCCAGGGAACTGAGGTCAATACCTCACAGAGCAAACATGAGATAGCCAACGTAAGTCGGATGCAGTAGAAAACCTCTAGGGGGAAGGAGGACTGGAAATATACCTGCTGCAAGAGCTTCTCTCAAAGACCTACTGTTACAGTAAGTTCTTACATAAAAGTACTATCTTTCTTCAAGAGTCAGTTCCTGCAGCAGGTAACACAATTAGGACTGATTCCCAAGCAGTACAGAAAACCACACTAGTCTTGGGGGGGGGTAGATAAGAGTGAAAGGAGGAGTTCCCTTAAGAGAGGAGACCCTGCAAAACTGAGAGGCCGAAGCCTGCTCCATGTCGAGAGGCGATGTTCAGACTGTAGTGCCTTATGAAGGTGTGGACTGTGTGACATGTAATGGCTGCACAAATGTCAAACGCAGACATGTTTCTGAGTGCTGTGAAGAAGGCCACTACACCCCTCATGGAGTGACCCCTCACCGAGCCCAGCAGGGGCTTGTTGTGCTTCTGACAGAAAAAGGAGATACAATGAACTAACCATTTTGGCAGGGTCTGCTTGGCTACAGGAGCCCCTTGGGTCCTGGTGGCAAAGGAAAGAAACAACTGATCAGAACGTCTACAGTCCTTTATTCTGGACAAGTAAAACCGCAGAATGCGGTGAACATCTAAAGTATGGAGAAGAGCCTCTCCCCTGTTTGAATGATTAGGGTAGTATACAGGAAGCTGGATGTCCTGATTCAAAGTCAACTCAGACACCACCTTAGGTAGGAACTTAGGATTGGTTCTCAAGGCCACCCAGTCCTTGTGAAACACCAAATAAGGCTCCTTGCACATCAGGGCCTGAAGCTCGGAAATCCTTCAAGCAGAAGTCACAGCAACTAAAAATAATGAATTTCAAGAGAGAAAGTGAAGCTTGCAATCCATGGCTGGTTCAAATGGGGGTAAGGTCAACTTCTCCAAAACAAATAACAAGTCCCAAGGAGGGATGGGGTCCCTTATGGGAGCCTTTATGTGTAGGATACCTCTAAGAAAAATATGGGTTACCTCCATCTGTGCCACAGTTCTGCCCTGGACAGGAATATGGTAGACAGAAATGGCTGCTAAATGCACTTTGATGAAGGAATAGCCCAAGTCTGAGTCTGAAAGAGACAACAGGTACTCGAGGAGAGTGTTCACCAGACAGGCCAAAGGGTCTAGGTGATGAGCCATAGCCCAGAGACAAAAGCGTTTCCACTTCATGGCATAGGTTGCTCAGGTGGAGGGTTTCCTGGCAGCCAACAGAATGTCAGTAACTAAGTCCTCAGGAGCCATGCATGTAGGTGTAGGGACCGAAGGTTCAGGTGGACCAAGGTCCCATTGTCCTGGGAGAGCAGGTAAGTGCTCAATGGCAAGAGAATCGGAGGTTCCACAGCCAGCTGCTGCAGCAGTGGGAACCAGATCTGTCGAGGCCATAGTGGTACCATCAGGATCATTGTTGCACCCTCTGCTTGTAACCTGAGAAGAACCTTCTGAAGGAGCAGAAACAGAGGGAAGACGTAGAGGAATCTCCTCTTCCAGGAAAGGGACAACGCGTGTCACCAGAAAACAACAGGCTCTGGATCTAGCAAGCAAAAACTGGGCAGTTTTGCATTGGTAGGGGAGGTGAAGAGATACAATTCAGGTTTTCCCCCATCTGCCAAAGCACTCGTCGACTACAGACTGGAGAAGAGTCCATTCATGTGCTCTTGACTGAGTTCGGCTGACAGCATCGGCCAGAGTATTCTGCACCCCAGGGACGTGGACAGCCGAGATCTCTAGATGATGGGATATGGCCCAATTCCATACCCTCATTGCTTCTCTGCAGAGAGGGTAGAAGTGTGTACCTCCTTGTTTGTTGAGATAGAACTCCGCTGACATATTGTCTGTTTGCACAAGGAGGTGTCTGGAGCACGGTGCTCAAGGCCTGCAGAGCATAAAGAACAGCTCTCATCTCTAAGATATTTATGTGAAGAGAGTCCTCATTCATGAACCAGGAGCCCTGAGTCCTACAAATGTCTAGATGACTCCCCATCCCGTGCCTGAGGTGTTGGATGTTAAGACCTGGTCTGGCACTTCTCTTTGAAAGGGCTTCCTTTCGTGCAGCGAAGGCGATGTCATCCACCATGGGAGTTCCTGATGGATCAGCTTTGTGATGGAGACTGGTTGATCCAAGTTGTCTCATCTTTGGTCCCATTGGACATGTAGGGTCCACTGGATCATCCTCATGTGGAGTCTCACAAAGGGGATTATAATGATGGAAGATGCCATGTGACCTAACAGCCTTAATAGAGTTCTGGCTGGTATGACCAAGGCAGACAAGATGTGGTGAGCTATGGCTTGAAGCTGGACAGCTCTGTCTTGGGGCAGATAGGCTCTCCCTCGAGTAGTATCAAGGTGCGCGCCCCAATGAAGTTCAGGTTTTGGGACTGAATTAGGAAGGATTTCGGGATGTTGACCATGATACCTAGTTCCTCGAAGACAGAACAGGTGTCCCTAATGGATCACTGCAGTTGTTCTTTGTACAGCGCTGTCAGTAGCCAATTGTCCAAGTATGGGAAGACATAATGACCCATCCTTTGAAGGGCTGCTGCTACCACCGTGAGGCACTTTGTGAAGACTCTCAGTGCCAATGAAAGGCCGAAGGGTAGCATCCTGAATTGAAAGTGCCTGCCCTGGAAGGTGAATCTGAGGAACCTCCTGTGGGGCTTTGCCACGAGGATGTGGAAGTAAGCATCCTGCATGTCCAGTGATGTCAGCCAGTCCCCATGATGTATCATGGGGAGCAGGTCCTGAAGGGTGACTATTTGAAACCTCTTGTACTCTAAGAATTGGTTGAGTTCACGGAGGTCCAAAATGGTGAAACTGGTAGTATGCTACTTTAGCATTTTTCTTTATAGTAATATCCATCCAGCTATATGTAATTGTAAGAAACTTTGGACCCTGTGGGTAAAAATCTTGTTAGCACCATATCTAGAACCTTGGGGTCAGGGACATTTCTGCATCTCAAGTACATGACAGTCAACTGGTTTGCTGCTATTTTTATACTGTAGTTTGCTAATATTAAAACAATGAAAACTGGACCTTAGTATTTTAAGCAGTTCCTTACGGAAACATCTGTACTTCCATATTTTAAATACAGTTTTTCCACAGACTTCAAATGGCTACTTTACAATGCACAGAACCTTGGACCACAGTCAGGACGTGGCATAAAGTCTTGCTACATGTCCATGGCAGACTGGGGGTTTGTGCTTCCCATAAGCATAAATATGAAGATTAATGTCATTATCCCAGGGGCATACAGTATGTATTGGACAGTCAGAAACATGACAGCATCTCTTGTTGCAATGTCCATATATCATTACATTTGGGAATTTGTTAGCACAGGAATGAAGGGAACCTCTGTTTGCATTCCTGTCATATGTTCAGGTAGTTTTAGGCACATTTATAAAGATGTGGTTGAAACATGATGCTAGTATACTTCATTTAATTAGTGTGGCATTGAAATACCCATCCAGTATGGCAAGACAGATGTCAGCTGGTTTTGCAGTACCAATACATAACTTGAGCAAATTTAGTACAGATGTTTCATAGGTTTGTACTGAGCAGAACAGATGAATGTCCATTGTTGCTCGCTAATAATCAATGACCATACCCATTGATGTTATTAGTAACACCATAGTCATCCAATTTTTTCTTACATTCTTCCATGTCCCTACTACCAACCACCTCCTCAGAGAGTGAGCTCCAATGTGCCACTACCCTCTGGTTATACCAAAATGATCTTTTTGTGTGACACATGTAGAACAGTTGCCATAAATCTATATTTGAGGGTAGATAACATAGAGTGAATGAAAACTCTAACAGCCAAGCTCAGACTAAGAGCTGACAAATATAACAACAGTGGATTCTGCTTAAGTGCGCACCCAATTTGTCAGGCCAAAATGTGCACTTAAGCAAATTTTGCACTTATCCGAAATTACAATATAAATATAGGGCCAACATCGAAAAAGATGCAAACACTAGTTTAAGTCATTATAGTCTTTAATATGGTATTATATCATTTAAAATAATCAGCTCATTTAAAATGCATTTCAGTATTTTTCCAGTGGTGAAATAAGTACAGATTACATTTTAATTTTTGCATTAATGTTTTTAAAAATTTAGATACAGCAGCATCTCAGAGCTAGCATCATGCCTCCCACCCTTTTTCTTCACTGACAGCTGATCTGTATTCCTTCCCATCTGATTGTTCATATCAGGCAGATGTAAACTCTGTACTATGCCTTACAGGGGCTGATTGGGACCACAGGAGGTCAGGAGGTTAGGTCCGTATGCTCTGTATACTGAAACACGAAACAGCCAGGAGCCATGGTGGACATTCCACACTGGTGGTTTCTGCCTTTGTTCTCTCACTCGTTAACCAGTTTCTCACACTCTGTTGTTTCTACATGACTTCCTCCTGATGAGACTTGAGACAGGCTAGTAAATACAGGTACCAGTTACAACTGTTAGCGCCTCATTGCATCTGTTAGCACCTCATTGTGCACGTGCCAGAAACAGTTATTACTGGACTGATGGTATGCTGCTAGTGTGAAAGTGTGCTCTTAAACAAAATTTGCACTTAACCAGTGTGCATTAAACCAAAATTATTAAAATGGCTCTATATGTAAAAAAATCGGGAAATGGAAAAAGTATGCACTTATCAAGAATGTGCACTTATCAGGATTGCATTGAAGTGGAATCCACTGGACTTGTGGGCTAGATGGAATACCAGACATGATCAGAGGGGGCTGATAATGGGAGATGGAGACCGAGCAGAAGAGGGCTGCTGACTCCAGTTGAAGCATCTAGGTGGGTTAACCGTGATATATCAGAGGCCTCTGAAATTTATTTTATTTATTTATTTGAAAAGGTTTCACCAAGAAAGACAATATGAGCTGCAAACAGCTTGTTTCCAGAAGCCTCCTGGGGGCAGGGGTTACATAATGGGGGGTAGGCAAAAACATAGTTGAATAAAATAAATACAGTGCAAATACGAATACATACAGTGGGGTACTAATACAGAGCAAATCAAACGTAGGCAAACAGACAGTATTATATTATAAAACAAAGCAGAAAGTCAGAGACATATGGTGAGGCCTACTGGGGTGGCTAGACAGTATCAGATATAACATATATAGTGGCAATCCACGAATAGGAAGCCAGTAATGTATAGGCTAGAAGGAGATCGAAAATGTGTCAGACTGAGCATGGGGATTAGTAAATGCTAATTTGACCTTGAAAGGACTATCAAGTGCTGTGAGGATATAGAAAAATAGACGTTGGGAACACAAGTGGTGGTGGGGGTGGGGAGGGAGGACAGATGGGCTATGCCCTTCTCTCCCTCTTACAGGGTGGAGGAAAGAAAAGGAGGGGGGGCAAGCTAAGAACTAGTCCCCATTCATGGTGCAGGGAACCTAGCAAGTGGACAGGACCCGGCGGCGAGAGAGAGAGAGAGGAGGGAGGAGGGAAGCGGGAGGGGAGCAGAGAACTACTCCCTTCAAGATGCTGAGAACCCCACAAGGGACAGGACCTGGCAGGAGAAGGATGGGGTGGGAGGGAGGGGCAAGACGAGAACTATTCCCTTTCAGGATGCTGGAAACCCAGCAAGGGGATCACACCCGGCAGAGAAGGAGGAAGAAATAGGGGGAGGGGAGGCAGTACCCCAGAACTATTCCCTATCAAGATGCTGAGAATCCTGCAAGGAGACAGGATCCAGCAGGAGAGGAGAGAAGGAGAGAGACGGGGAAGGGAGGGGAAGGGGCAGGCCAAAACTTTTCTCCTTCAGGATGCTGGGAACCCTGCAAGGGGACAGGGCCTGGAAGAAAAGGAGAGAAGAGGAACAGAAAGGGGGAAGGGAAATGATTAACTTATGGGGTGGATGGGCTACTACCTTGATCTGTATTTGAAATTGAATATTTTAAATATTAGAAAAACAAAGTGTAAATTGAAGATTTGCAGTACATCAGTGAACTACCTGTCTGAACGAACGCCAATGGTCCAAATAAGGGAAACCTTATCTAAACCTCTTCAAGTACACACAGGCGTCTTTTCTGGGTCCTCTGCTATACTCACTATTCATCAACCTTTTGCTTGCCATACCCCCCCAGAAAGTCACAGGATAATATATGCAGATGATCTGATCCTGTTCTATAATGACAACAATCTCTCAAATCTTTCCCAAGTCCTTAACATAGACTTCTCTGCAGCTGCTCACTGGCTCGAGAAACACAGACTGGTTGTGAATGCAAAAAAAAAAAAAAAAATCCATGCTGCTCAGCTCTAAGCAGAGAATCTCCAGGGCAGTGTCAAACCAACTATCCTCCCTCAATATACAGTTCCCTGATGGTACAACCCTGGAGCAAGCAGACACCTTCAAGACACCTTCAAGTACCTTGGGGAGATTCTTGATACTTCACTTACCTTCTTTGACCACATTGGACAGGTAATCAAGAAGGTTAACCAGATGCTTGGTATCTGCTATAGGCTTAAACACCTTTTCACCCCTGAAGTGAGATTGGAAATAGGGAGGAGTACCCTTCTACCCATCCCTGAATACTGCTCCCCCATTATCTCCCTGGCCACCCCCAGCTTCTTAATCATCTGAACACAGCATTCAATAATACCTGCAGGTTTATCAAACAAGCTTCGTTCAGCACCCATCACTGCTTATTATATCAGACAATAGGTTGGCTCCCTTCCCAGGCTCGCAGAAGCCTAATGCTAGTGACGTTCATCTGCAAGGCACTCCATGAGTGTTCAAAGTTGCCACTGACAGGTCTGTTAATAATCAAACAGAATGCTCATACTTTTTTTTTAACTCAAATATACTTTTATTGATTCAGAGAATAACAGTTCCACTTGTAGATATCACAGCATTACAGAGCATGGAGGAGCAACTATTACTAAGTAGTACCTTCATGTCTCTTAGGTCACTGATTTAGACATAACAGTACATGAGTGTCAGAGGAAAAGAACTATAGGAAATGTGTTTGAACCAGCTCATTCTATATAGTAGGTGACAATTAGTACCATATTAAGTGAAAAATGGAATGCTAGTTTTATGTAGTCCATACTATGACTGAAATCCTCCTATGGCTACTCAATCAGCCATGGTCACAGAATCATGGAAGTGGAGCCAGCAGAAACCAAAGCCTGGTAAAGAAAAAACACAATGACTTCAGTGCTGCTGTAAATCTGGAAAAAGAACACATATAAAACAAAGAGCATAACACACAGAATCAAAAGTAGTGCATTTCTCCCTCCTCCCTAGTTATCCTTGATCTTTATGACCTAAGAGGTCACAACAACCCCCACAGGGGTTCTTAAGCCACCCCAGCTACATGTCCACCGTGGCTTCACCCATGAGCCAAGGCCGCCAAACATCCCCAAATTTCTCCAAATTCAAGTGGCGGCTGCTAGTGATGTATACTATTCTTTCTATTTCTGTTACTTTTGCCTGCCATTGTGTCAATGAGGGGGTGTAGGGTTAGCCAGTTGGAGCTAATGCACTTGAGTGCCGCCTTTTATAAAATTTGGCCCAGTTTTCAAATGGTGCTACTACAGGACAACAATGCTGGGAAGCCCAGGACCAAATCCTGAAAGTAGAAAGGAACAGAGATGTGTGTTAATCTCTGGATCTCAGAATGAATAGATTACCAAAATTTCAGGAGAAACGGACACTCCCAAAAGATATGATAGTGGGTACCCCAGGCTCCTCCACAGTTACGCAAACAAGCATCTGTGTAGCTGGAGTGGAAGTGTTTAGTAAGAACTGGTTGAAAGAATCCTACCAATGCCTTCCAATTAAACTCCTGCCATGTCGGGGATGCAGTTACCTGCCAACCCAGACAGAGGCGATGAGACCACTTATCTGGGGGAATCTGAGCTCCACTTTCCTGCTCTCATTTAAGCCTTATATTGTCTAATGGGGGCAATTGGTTGCATCAGAGTCTTATAGAGTTCAGCCAGACAGTGAACTTTAGCCTTTAATACAATAATGTGGTAAAAAAGCCTTCCAAGCTAGTGCGTTCTCTCTGCAGTGAATGCTCTTGTGAGGGACTACACTCCCAGATGTCAGTGGGTTGTCATACTCAGTTTATTTTTAAGCCCAAGCAGTGTAGAAGCTACTTTGCTTCATTAGACAGGGAGCAAGGCTGTTGATTTATTAAATTCTTGCATAAATTCCTGCATTTTGAGAGTGAACTGGCAGTCACATGACCGGTTCACTTCCTGGTCTGTCGGCATTAAAGTCTCACCACAGAGCAAGCGGGGCTTCATTACAACACCTCCTTGCATGACAGGAGTGTGTTGGGGACCTCTGACTGCATTATTTTAAAGTAAAAGCACTTTTTAGCATTATTCAGCCCTGTCAGTATTTTTAGTAAGGAGATTAAGTACAGCAAAGGATACTGGGAAGTGTAGTCTATGCTCTTGTGAGGGACTATGCTCCCAGATGCCAGTGGGCTGTCATAATCAGTTTATTTTTAAGCCCAAGCAGTGTAGAAGCCATTTTGTTTCATTAGACATGGAGCAAGCTGTTGATTTATTAAATTCTTGCTTAAATTCCTGCATTTTGGGCAAGTGAACCGGCGGTCACATGACCGGTTCACTTCCTGGTCTGCCAGCATTTAAGTCTTGCCACAGTGTGAGCAGGGTGAGCTTGAGTGGGGCGAGTGTGCAGTTCTGCATGCAAAGACACGTGTGTCTGTGTGTGTCTGGCATGTCAGGTGTGACCAGCGTAGAGGTGTACAAGAGACTGTCAGTTTGTAACTGCTTATAACTTTATTCTCCTTCTCTTAACAATGTACCATTGATTAATATGGAGTCTATTAATTATGTAATAAACCTCCTGTATTATGTAAGGATGGGAAATTGGCAAAGTGTTTTAAATGTAAAATGTTCTATATCATGGATGTCCAGCAATCATCTGACTCTGATTGTCAAAAATGATCACAACTTGAAGTGGTACAGTACAAATTGAACAACATCATCACAGAACTAAATAATCTAAAAGATATCATGAAGCTGGAACAGCAGTGTGAGATCCTAATGAATTGAGTTATATGACCACAATCAGATTATGATTCTAGTTGCCCAAGTACCTCTACAAATGGTGGCCATGACTCAAGTGTTCATAATCAACAAAGAATAGTGCATAATTTTAACCAAAATATGAACCAAGGAATGGTAGATGATCCTAGCAATTCACGTAGTAAAACCCCTTCATCAAGGAAAAGAAACAGAGAGGAGAATATATCTGATGCTTTTATGGGCAGCTCTCCAGATTCTGTAATAAATGTAAACAAAAAATCCAAACAAAGTGCACCTGACCAGAATGATTGGTGTTTAGTACAGAATGGCTATAAAAATGTAAAAAAGGGTAGAAGGGCACTTACTTTGAAGAAAATTACCATCCAAAACAGGTTTAGTTGTTTATCAACAGAAAATACACCATCTACCATAGATCAGGGTACAATTGAAATGACAGTTATTGGGGATTCAATAATTAGAAAATGTGACTCCACCATCTGTGATGCTGACAAAGAACACAGAATGGTATTATGTTATCCAGGAGCTAAAATTTCAAACATTATGGGAGAAATACCTAAAATAATAAAACAAAGTAGAAACAATAAAGACATTGTAACATTACATGCAGGAATCAATGACGTTGGTAAAAATCATGAGATGGATATTTGCACTGAGTTACTGGAAAAAGCATTAAATGTCAGACAACTGGGGGCGTATCCAATTATATCAGGTTTACTTCCAGTACCAAGAGCAATAAAAGAAAAAAAATAAGACAATTGCTAGAATAGAATCAATACTAGGTTCAACAAGTGGTGTACCAGGGAATCAATTGGTTTTATAGATTCGTGAGATGAATTCTATGGGAAAAGAACACTGTACAGTAATGATGGTCTTCATTTATATAATAGTGGAGCACAGTTGTTCGGTTCCCTCATTCTAAATGCAATGGAATCCATCTCTTCAAACTAAGCACTCAGGGGAAGGGGACTAGTCCTTCAAGTATAACACTACACCCAACAAATATGGATCCAAAAATAATACTTCAACAAGGTTTCTTTTGACTAATGTTAGAAGTTTGCCTACAAAATTTGATGAACTCCAAACCTTACTATATGCTGAAAAAATTGATGTGGTTATATTAACAGAAACATGGATGGTTGATAAAGATGACTAGGGTTTTAACATCCGGGGTAGAATGTTATTCACTATGATAGAAAACAAAGAAAGGGTGGGGGGATAGCTATTTATCTCTCCACAGATATTAACTTCATAGACATAACAGACAAATAAAATCCTCCAATGATACTGAAATGGCATGGCTTAAAATACTGGACAACAAAAACACTTACATTTTAGGGGTATGCTACAGACCACCCGATATCACTCCTGCAACACGTGAAAAATTAATTGATAAGATAAACAAAGCATTGGAAATTGGTAATGGTATGCTAACAGGTGACTTCAACCTCCCAGACATTAACTAGAAAAGCAAAAAAGCCACTACCAAACAAGGGAGAGAATTTCTACACTTCTGCTCAGATTATAATTTTATTCAACATGTAAAATCCCCAACTAGGTTGAATAATGTATTGGATTTAGTAATAACAACAGAAGAAATTAACATCAGTGGATGTTTCATCAAGTCACCATTAGGCAATAGTGAGCACTACACCACACTCTTTACAATAGACTCATATAATTATCCAAACAATGGTTGCAATGAGTTCTAGCTATGTAAAACAGCTAATCACAATGGTACTCAAACTGAACTTGACAATATAGACTGGACTAAAATCTTGAAAGAGAAAACCATCAATGAGTCTTGGGACTTTATAAAAAACACAATTTATAATATAATGAACAAACATGTCAAACTTGTCAAGAAATATAGACAGCATGGTATACAATCTAAATGGACAAACAAAGGCATCAAAAACTAATTATTTAAAAAAAAGTTATCGTAAATACATGGAAAACAATACAGACATAAATTGGACTAGATTCAAGAAAGTGCAAAGAAAATGCAAAAATAAAATAAATAAGCCAAAAAAAAATACTACAAACTTCACCTTGCCAAAACAGCTAGTAAATCAAATAGTAATCAATTATTTAGCTATATTAATTCATTAAAAATTGTAATAGTGAACTCTCATCTATCAAAGAAAATAATGAGTGTATCATGGACCCCACTAAAATGGCAAATATCTTTAATGATTATTTTTGTTCAGTCTTCATGGACCAGTCACAAACAGCTAATGACATTTCCAAGAATAGTATCACAGGAACTCACATCTTTACTAAAGAAGAAATTTTATTCCAGATTGACGAACTGAAGGATAATAGTGCCCCGGGTATTAAAAACATCACACCACAAATGTTAAAACTGATGAAAGACCATATTTGGATAACCCAAAAAATGTTATAGGAAAAATCTATAAATTATAACTTAATTCCAAATGACTGGAAGAACTCAAGGATGACCCCAATATTCAAGAAAGGTAGTAAATCTGTTGTATCAAATTATATACTGATAAGCCTAATCTCTATTCCATGCAAGATTCTTGAGTCTTTAATTAAAAACAGAATCAAAGATAGCCTTAAAACCATTCCATTGTTTGATATTAACCAGCATGGTTATAAACAAGGGTGGTCCTGTATGACCAATCTACTATGTTTCTACAATATAATCAATGAGAAGCTCAACCAAGGAACACCAATGGATGTTGTCCTTTTTGATTTTAGTAAGGCATTTGATCTAGTTCCGCATTGGGCAATCAATAAAAAACTATCAAAATATGGAATTGTTGTAAATAAACTGGATAGAAAATTGGTTGCATGATAGAATTCAAGTTGTCTCCATACAAGAGCATTTGTCATCTGAAGGTAGAGTCACAAGTGGGGTTCCCCAAGGCTCAGTTCTAGGATCACTAATATTTCAAATATTTATTGTGGATCTAGATGATAAAGTCAACAATAAAATCATAAAGTTCTCAGACGATACCAAGCTTGGTGGCCCTTGTAGAACAGAAGAGCAGATTGAATCTTTACGAAATGATATAGACATAATTTATAACTGGACTTGCACTTGGGGTATGCAACTAAACACCAACAAGTGCTGTGTCATACATATGGGTAAGCACAATCCCCTCCACACCTACACCCTTAATAATGTGGCCCTACCACAAAAAAAATCAGAAATGGACTTGGGGATAATAATTGATAAAAATTTGGATTTCAAGGAACAATGCCATTTGGTTATTTCCAAAGTTAACATAATAATAATTGCGATAAAAAGGAATATAAGAAGTAGAAAGGTTGAAATATTCCTGCCCCAGTACCGCTCATACTTAAGGCCAGTAATGGATTGTGGAAGTAAATTTTGGAGCCTCTACACTGCAATAGAAATAAACAGATTAGAAATAATCCAAAGACGTTTCACTAAATCCATCACTACCTTAAAGAATCTAAATTACAATAATAGATTAACAAAATTAAGATTACACAGATTAGAGTTAAGGAGACATAGAGGGGATTTACTATTATATTATGCTACTTTAAATGATCTGTCCCTTATGATGGAATTAAACATCGACTATAAAAATGATGACCATGGAATAAGAGACCACCCACTACAAATTAAAATGGGTAGATTTCACTCACAAAAATTGAAATATTTTTATACAGTAAGAGTTAAAAATTTATGGAATAGACTACCATTGGATTTAATATCTAGTCCAAGTAAAGAAAGTTTTAAGACTAACTTAGACAAATATATTTCAGTAGGGGGGAATCTAGATTATTATATTTTATTCTAAGGAGCTATTCATGGGCCTCGGATGTTTCTGCTCCTCTACTACTTAGTGAACTTAGTGAAATGTCCTGAAGACATTATAAAATGCAGAACTTGTAAGAAAATAAAATGATCTTCCCTGTGGAGCAAATATGTGTCCTGTAGCCTAGAGAATGAGAGAAAACTGTCTTCTTCTGTGCATTGTTTAAATGTAGTGAGGGCTTGCCCCTCCCAGAAAGCAAAATCTGGGTGCAGTCTGGGGGGGAGAAACAGGTCCTCATGTCATTCATGGGATAGGGAGAAAAGCAGTGGGGACAAGGAGCAGCCTTGCCTGATACCCCTCCTCAAAGTGATTCAATTTGAAAAAAAAGCCATTTACTTTTATTCAAGCCTCCAGTGATTTGTAAAGCAAGTGACTGCAGTTATACATTTCGGGCATAATTTGAACTTCTGCAGGGTGGTGGTCATAAAAGCCCAATCTACCCTGTCAAAGGCCTTTTCAACATCCATGTTGATCACTAGCCTGAAGAATGATTTAGTACGCTGAGCTGTAATAATATTGAGCAGTCTGCAAATATTATATTAAAGAAAATGGCCAGATATGAAACCTGTCTGGTCATTGTGTATTAAAAAAGAAATACAGGTCTACATACAATCAGCAAGGATTTCAGTGAAAGTCTTTAAGTCTACTGGGAGCAAAGAAATTGGGTGGTATGAGCCACATTCCTCTGAATCTTTGCCATGTTTTAATATTGCTGAAATTTGTGCAAGGTTCCACGTGGGGGGGGGCATCCTTCTCTCCTTCAATAACTTTGTTGTACACTGCTGTTAGGAGTTCTAGGAGTATAGGGCCAAAGAACTTATAGAATTCAGACACAAACCCGTCTGTTTCAGGGGGTTTTCCATTTTTTAAATGCTCAATTGTGGCTAAAGCTTCAGCACCAGAGATGGGGGCGTCGAGGTAGGATCTCTTTTCCAGGGAAAGTGTGGGGAGTGGTAAATGGTCTAAATAGTTGCCTATTTTTTCTGTGTAGTCGGAACATCTTTCAGAGCTATAAAGGGAGGAATAATAACTGGCAAAGATCTGGGAGATAGCTGCTGGACAAGTGGTGGAAGAGCAGGTAGTTGGATCTTAGATGGGCTACTACACTGCTTGCTGCTTCTTTTCGAAGTTGCTATGCTAATAATTTAACAGCACTTCTGCCTTGCTCATAGAACTTCTGTTTAGGGTAATGAAGCTGTCCTTCAATTTGGGTGTCTAATAAATGGAAATTACTTACCTACCCGTAATTCTTGATCTTCTTGGATGAGTCTCCACCACTCATTCACTCTAATGGGAACTGCACCGGAGGCACTAGGACCCAGCGGGAGCAAACTTTTTGCTAGAGGGTCGGCGCCAGAGATGGAGCCGCGAGGAGCAGCACCGCGAGCCTCAGCTCAAGTGGTAACGACTATCTCGGCGTTGACCCTCAAACCACCTCAGTACCTTTTTTTCCAAGGAGGTGCAGCGTAACTAACCTAGAAGGATAGCCTAACCAAAAAACTGGACATAAGATAGTCCGGACGACCCACATAAGAAGGGTCAACAAAGAAGTCTTCACAGCCTAAAGATTGAGGGAGTGAAGACCAACAACAGAGGTGAGCTTGGGGGATGGAGGGTGGGCATGTGAATGAGTGGTGGAGACTCATCCAAGAAGCAAGAAGATCAAGAATTATGGTAGGTACGTAATTTCCATATCTTCCTGGACATAAAGCCTCCACCACTCATTCACACTAATGGGAGAATACCGAGCTAATAATCCCCCCAAGAGGCCAGCAGGAGAGACCAAGAGCTCACAGTTTTAGGACAGGAGTCCATTAAGGATGGTTCTACCAAAAGAAAGATGTCATCTGGCATGGACATCCAAGGCATAGTGTTTGAAGAAAGTATACACTGAGCTCCAGGTAGCCGCATTGTAAATATCTGCAATGGGCATATTGTGGATTTCTGCTAAGGATGCCGCAACCGCTCTAGTAGAGTGAGCGTACACTCTGCCCTCCAGCTTAACCTGCACCATGGAATAACAGTGGCAAAGGCATGCCAGCAGCCATGCAGAAATACATCTGATAGCGACAGGTTGACTCAGCCGGGTCTCGCTGAAGGAAACAAACAGTTGTTGAGCTTTGCGGAAGTCTTTTGTTCTATCTAGATAGAACCGCAAAGCTCTTTTGATGTACAAGGAATGAAGAGAACACTCTCCTTCATTTTTGGAAGTTCGCAAAGTAAGTAGGAAGGACCAAAGGTTGGTTTAGATGGAATTCTGAAACAACCTTAGGGAGAAAATTAGCATGGGTCCTAAGAACTACTTTGTCTTTATGAAACACAATATACCGGGGGTCTGTGACCAAGGCATGTATCTCAGAGACCCTGCAGGCTGAGGTAATGGCCACTAGGAAGGCCGTTTTCCAAGAGAGAAATTTTAACTCACAGGTAGCTAGAGGCGCAAAAGGTTTTCCAGTGAGCATGTCTAGCACAAGATTAATGTCCCAGGCTGCAACTGGATATCTTATAGGAGGTCTGGTGTGCAGAATTCCCCTAAGAAACCTCTTAACCACAGGTAACTGAGCCAGCGACAAGGAAAGTACCGGCTCATGATAAGCTGAAATGGCACAAAGGTGAACCTTAACTGTAGAGTATTGCAGACCTGAATTTGAGAGGTCTAAGAGGTACTCTAAAACTTTATCTGGTGGGCAGGAAAAAGGATTCAAAGAGGATTTTGCACACTAGGTGGAAAGCTTCCATTTGGCTGTGTAAGTTTTCTAGAGGTGGCTATGCCGCGCAGCCAGAAGAATATCTGAAACCTTGTGAGAGACATTGAACCTGTTCACTTCTATCTCTTCAGGAGCCAAGCGTGAGGTGAAGCGACCTCAGGTTGGGATGGACCACAGGCCCCTGAGTCAGAAGGTTCATCTGAAGGGGAAGCGGTTTCGGAGGAGCTTCCAACATACTGTTGAGTAGTGGAAACCATATCTGTTGAGGCCAGAAGGGAGCAATGAGGATCATTTTGTCCCCCGGGACTTGAATTTAAGAAGTACTCTCTGAGTTAGAGGAAGAGGCGGAAAGGCGTATAGAAAGAGTTTTGTCCACTGCAGCCTGAACGCATCCTGACAGAAAATGCCAGGCCCTGGATTTCTGGAGCAGAAGAGAGGCAGTTTTGTGTTGAGTGGGGATGCAAAAAGGTCCAGGTCTAGAGTTCCCCACTCTGCAAATAGTGACTGAGCTATGGCTGAGTCAAGAGACCATTCATGAGGATCTGTCTCTGTTCTGCTGAGACAGTCTGCCAGTTCGTTCTGCACCCCCAGCAGACAGACCACATGAATTAGAGCCTTGTGCTCCAAGCACCATTCCCACACCCTCATCGCTTCCCTGCACAAAGGGTAAGAGTGAGCACCGCCCTGCTTGGTGATGTAATACATCACTGCTTTGCTGTCCGTTTGAAGGAGAATGTTCCTGTGACAGAGAATGTCCTTCAAAGCCCGGACTGCATAAAGGACGGCTCTCATTTCCAAGACATTTATGTGAAGCTGGAACTCGTCCTGAGTCCATGTACCTTGAGTGTGGAGAGTCTGACAATGAGCTCCCCACCCCATTAGGGACACGTCTCTGTGGTAATGGAAATCTGATGATCCAGAGGAGCAAAGGGATACTCTTCCAGAAGATTGTCCTCTTGCAACCACCAGGTGAATGATCTCTTCAGAGGTTCTGTCACCTTGATGAGAAAGGACTGAGGGTGAGTGGTCGGGGACCACTGAGTACTGAGCATCCATTGAGAGGTTCTCATGTGAAGGCGTGCTAGGGGTACAGTGAACATCAAGGATGCCATGAGATCTAGCATCCATTGCATCAAGAGAACTGAAACTGAGCTGCTATCTCCGATGTATTGGGCCATCTGAAGGATATCGCTCCTCCCGTCCTCTGGAAGAAATGCTTTCACACAGGAGGTGTTCAGAAGAGTTCCTATGAAAAGGAGCCTCTGGGAGGGCTGCAGCTGTGATTTTTTGAGGTTTAGCAGGACTCCCATGGACGTGAGAAAGTGTGAAGCCGCGTCTAGAGTTCCCTGTCTGGAAGGATTTTCTAGAAGCCAATCATCCAGATATGGGAACACCTGTATTCCAATTTTTCTGAGTTGCGCTGCGAGAATTGCACAACACTTTTTAAAAACTCGCGGCGCCAAGGATAGCCCAAAGGGCAGGACTCTGAACTGATAATGTTGTCCCAAAGCCACGAACCTTAGGTATTTGTGATGCTTCGGGTGAATGGGAATGTGCTGGTAAGCATCCTGCATGTCCAAGGAGACTAACCAGTCATGTTGATGAAGCAAAGGTAACAGGGTTCCTAGTGATATCATTTTGAATTTCTCTTTGGGAAGGAATTTGTTTAGTTTTCTGAGGTCCAAAATGGGGCACATGCCCCCAGTTTTCTTTGGCACCAGAAAGTAATGGGAGTAGAACCCTGTGTTCCATTGATCCAGTGGAACTACTTCCACTACTCTGTTGTTCAGAAGGCCCTGTATCCCGCCCTGTATCTCAGAGGCAAGAAGATCTGACTGAAGAGCTGACAGCCTAGGCTGTCATCTGGGGGGACGATCCGGAGGGGTCTCCAAAAGATTGAGGGAATACCCTTCGAAGATTATCCAGAGGACCCATTTGTCTGAGGTTATGGACTTCCATTAATTGTAGAAGTGAGCCAGATGACCTCCCACTGCTGAGGAAGAGTCCACCTTGGGCAGCTGAGGTGGGACTTGGGCCAACAACTCAAAAGGCAAAACTGGGCGCTTTGGGTCCTTATGCCTTCTGCTGCATTTTCTTTTGAGGCTGGGGGGCTTGGTTTTTATTAAAACTTCCCCTGCCTTTGCCTCAAAAGGACTGACGGTTATGAAACTGGTGTTTATTAACACCCCCTTGAGAGGGGACAGGAGGAGGTCGAGCCAATTTAATGGCTGACCTAGTCTTTTGTGCAGCCTCTAGAGCCTGTTCTACTTGAGGGCTGAAGAGATGCACACCATCAAAAGGCAACACCATTACCTGTTGTTGTGCATCATTCGTAAAACCTGAAGTGCACAGCCAGGAATGACGGTGGGTACAAATCACCGCCGCCACTTGCAAAGCAGTATCGAAGACATCCATAGCTGCTTTAACCTGCTGGTTGTTGGACTTGATACCCCTGGTTATGGTTTGAAGAAGCTCTGAATTAGTGTCCGACTCCAGTAGAGCTTCAACCATTTGTTTGAGAGAATGCCAAATGATATACTCATATTGAGAGAAATAGCCTTGGTAGCTGGCAATACGCACACTTAGAGTGGAAGCAGCAAAGACTCTCTTACCTAAAGTGTCTATCTTACGAGATTCTTTGTTAATAGGTTGAGCTGTAGTAGTCTGGGGAAGGACAACCTTATCATTCTCTGCCAAGACTACAGTAGGATCCACAAAGGCTTGGGATGCCAAAATGGGTCGATCCTTGAGAGCAGCATATTTTCTATCTATGGACTTAGCCACCAAAGGAATGAGAGCAGGATTATTCCATACCATTTGAGACAGCGTCTCAAAGGAGGACTGTACCGGAGGAGTCAAATCCACAGGGATCTCCGGAATATGGAGGTACTGGAGTCTTAACAGTTTCCCAGGATCGATATCTGTAGTTTGGAGAGAAAGAGTGGATTTCAAGTTTTTCAGCAGAGACATAAAAGACAGGTCCTCGACCACAGGCTCTGCAGCAGGAATAGATCCTGTTCCTTCCACAGCATCACCCAGCCTAAGGTCTGGGTCAGGCTCAATGTCATCTCCTGACAGTCCAGGAGGGACTGTATGAACAGGAAAGGAGTGAAAATCAGAAGGAAATGAGGAAGGATTAAAAGAGGAGGAGCCTTGAAGACAGGATGACGTCCTAACGGGTCTCAGCACTGAGGAAGAGCACGGCACCAAAAACACGCACGGTGCTGAGGAGCTGCACAGCACTGAAGACGGCACCGAGAAGCTGGACGGCGCTGAAGATGGCATCGTGAGGCTGTACGGTGCCGAGAAGCCACACAGCACCGAAGATGGTGCTAAAGACGGCACTGAGAAGCCACACGGCACCGAGGATGGCACTGATGAAGTGCACAGCACCGAGGATGGCACTGATGAAGTGCACGGAGCTGAGAAACTCAACGGTGCCAGGGACGGCGCCGACAGACGCATTGGCGCCGAAGATGGTGCCGAGCGTGCCATTGATGCCAAGGGTGTTGAAAACATCCCAAGATTCAGAAAAACAGGATTTGAGGAGAGAGAAGGATGAATACCTGGAGATAAAGGCATTGACGTGGCCCCCTGCACCGCAGCCATGTGAGGGGGGGAACACCTAAGCGCAGAGTCGACGGCACCGAAGATGGCGCCGCGCAACTAGGGAGGCCAAATCACCCTACCTGATCTCCCAAAAAGCCTGAAGGCCCCTGAGTGACCTGGCAAGGCAGCTGGACCAACCTCTGAGCCCATTGCTCCATAAGAGCAGCCCACTGATGAAACTGCTCATCTGAAGACCTCCCAGAGGGTGGGGTAGGGCTCCGATGTCAAAGACATCGGCTATCACAAACAGAAACTGGCGACTCTGAAGGAGGAGACCGGCAACTAGCCCCAATAACTGACCATCTACGCACAGACATATCAGAGGGTGACCTCGAGTGATGCCTTCTCTTTTTTGACCTATGGGCCAAAGAAGAACTCGAGGCCGAACAGTGCCGAGAGTATGACTGTTTGATTTTATGCTTTCAAAGGGACCGTCCCCCCCCGGACATTGGACTGTCCGTTGTCAGACACCCCTTCTGGAGAAGGCAGCGAACCAGACCCAGCCCGGCTGACTGAACAGCTTTCATTCGAAGTCTCCCTAACGCCACCTGACCTGCTCATGGTCGACTCCATCAATGTAGGCTGAGACTTCTTCTTTAAATAAGAATAAATAAACTAAGCTGTACTTATTTGAGATATTACTACAAAACAATAAAACTGAAAAACTATGCTGCTAGTTTGAAGTTTGACTCCCAGTGGGCGAGTGACATCATCACTGAAGTGCACTCGAGGGCAGGAAGAAAAAATTACTCACCTTAGTAATGTTGTTTCTTCTAATGGAGTCTTGCTGTATTCTGACTATTGCAGTGATATCCAACCTTTGAACTGCTCCGGAGAGGAAAGAGTTAACTTTCCATGCAAGGCATGGAACGCTGAGCTCGAGCTCGGTTGAGACTCTGTCTGTTGTTGTTTGAACCCAAACCGCCAGATCTTTATGAGCTATACTCACTGGGCATCCTGTGTGGAAACTGTAAACTCACACTAGCCAACTGGCAACTAAATTTAATAAAAAGATTTTTTGGTTCCAAGGCAAAGACTCAAGTCAGGAAACCCAAAAAACAAAACACAACACACACCCAAAAATAAGGGGGTGAGAAAAGGGGGGCACCTCTAGGGTGCCAACACTCTTCCTGCCCACCCACATCCCAAAACCCAGGTTCTGAGAGGGGAGGCGGGGGGGGGGAGGTCAGAATACAGCAAGACTCCATTAGAAGAAACAGCATTACTAAGGTGAGCAATTTTTTCTTCAAATAACATGAAGTCTTGCTGTATTCTGATTATTGCAGACTACCAAGCAGTACCTCCATGGAGAAGGGACAGAACCTACTTTGGGAACAGGCTCTGAAGCACTGCTGTGCCAAACCGAGCATCACTCCTAGCCTGGATATCCAGAGAGTAATGCTTGATGAAAGTATGTATTGTTTTCCAGGTGGCTGCTTGACAAATCTCTAAGACAGGGATATCCCTGGCAGCAGCCAGGAAAGCAGCTGTACCTCTAGTAGAGTGAGCCCTCAGGCCTGAGGGTGGGATTCTACCTAATTTTTCATAGCAGAATTGTATACAAGAGACAATCCACCTGGCAATAGATCTCTTAGTGGCAGGTTTTCCCTTAATTACCTCACCATAAGTGAGGAACAATTGGAGGGAGTCAAACCTGTGACCCTTGGTGCGCTCTATGTAGTAGCTAAGGGCCCTTTTCACATCCAGACTGTGTAGCCTCCTCTCCCCAGAGGAGGGATGGTCAGTGAAGAAAACAGGAAGAGACATAGACTGATTAAGGTGGAAATCTGAAACCACCTTAGGCAAAAACTACCTATTAGTCCTGAGGACCACCTTATCTCTAGTCCTGATGACCACCTTATCTCTATGGAAAGAGATAAAATCAGGCTGCACTGACAGGGCCTGTAACTCACTTATGCGTCTGGCAGAAGTAATGGCTACCAAGAACACAGTTTTCCAAGTCAAGTACTCAAGCTCTACTGAGGACAAAGGCTCAAAAGGGGGTTGCATAAGCTGAGCAATGCAAACATTAAGGTCCCAAGCAGGGGCAGGGACCCTGAAGGGAGGATTGGTATGCAGCAATCCCTTGAAGAATTTACAGAAATCAGGATGAGCTGAAAGGAAAGAGGGCTTGCCTGCTGACAAGAAGGCAGAGACAGCTGCCAGATGCCCTCTAAGTGTAGCTGGTCTGAGTCCCAAGCTATTGAGATATAGTCCAGGACTGTAGGCAACCCAGCAGACTCTCGAGAAATATGATTACCAGAGCATCAAATAGTAAACCTTTTCCATTTGGAGTTGTAAGTCTTTCTGGTGGAAGGCTTTCGAGAAGCCTTTAGAATATCCAGAACACCTTGAGAGAGATGCAAATCAGCAAACTCTAACTCTTCAAGAGCCAGGCCTTGAGATTGAGAGATTTGAGATTCAGATACCAAACCCTCCCCTGAGAACATGTTAACAGGTTGTAATTCCTGAGAAGAGACGGGGAAGGTGGACTGCTAAGGACAGCAAGAGGAGGTACCAGGGCTGTCTGGCCCAGTCTGGAGCAATCAGAATCACTTTGCAGGGTTGAGACCTGATTTTGACTAGTACCTTGAACAGGAGAGGAAGGGGAAAGCATACAGGAATTTCCCTTCCCAATTGAGGACTAGAGCATCCAGGGGGACTGAGCCCAACACTGGGGGTCTGCAGCAAAAAAAGGAAGTTGGTGATTGTCTGGGGCTGCAAAAGATCTATCTGTGGAGTGCCCATCTGGAGAAGATCACCTTCAAAATTAGGGATCTAGGGACCATTCAGTGATGGCCCTGAGATATCCTGCTGAGAGCATCTGCCAGGACATTGTCCTTCCCTGGGAGGTGCACTACTATCAGAGAGGTATTCAGGGAATAGGCCAGAGACCACAACTTCACTGCTTCTGTGCACAAGGCCGTAGACCGAGTGCCCCCTTGCTTGTTGATTTGTTCTGAACAGACTTGGAAAAAACTTGAAGTGCTAGAAACACTACTCTGAGTTCTAAGAGATTGATGTGAAGCAGAGATTCTTGAGGTGACCACAACCCTTGGGTGGTCAGATCCCCCAAGTGGGCTCCCCAGCCCAAGAGGGAGGCATCTGTGGTAAGGATTAGAGAATGAGATTGAGTGACAAAGGGAACTCCTTGACTTAGGTTGTCCTGATCCTGCCACCATTGCAAAGCCTGGATCAGGGTTCGAGTCACTGGGATTAGCTTGGTCAGAGAATCCTTTCTCTGGGACCAGAAGGCTCTTAAGTGGAACTGAATGTCCCTCATCTGAAATCTTGCTCCTTGCACCACTGCCGTAGAGGCAGCCATGTGGCCCAGGAGCTGCAAAAAATGCCTTGCTGGTCGAGACACCTGAAGGGTGAATGAAGAGGTCAGAGTCACAAGGGTCCTTGCCCTGTCCAGGGGAAGAAAGGCTCTTGCCCTTATTTTACCCAGCTCCGCCCCTATGAAGGTGAGGAGCTGCACTGGCTCTAGAACTGACTTTGAAAGATTTATGAGGAATCCTAGAGACGTGAGCAGTTGCTGAGTTATCTGTAGGTGTGACTTGACTTGGTCTGGAGACTGACCCACTATGAGCCAGTCATCCAGGTATGGAAAGATGGAGATCTTTTTTCTCCTTAGGAAAGCAACCACTACTGCCAGACATTTTGTGAACACCCTTGGAGCTGATGTTAGGCCAAAGGGCATTGCTCTGAATTGATAGTGGCCTGAGGGCAACTCGAACCTGAGGTACTTTCTGTGGGTGCATCTGATGAGAATGTGGAAATAGGCATCCTTGAGGTCCAGGGAGACTAGCCAGTCCCTGGCCTTAGAAGATAAGAATATTCCCAGAGTCACCATTTTGAACTTTGGCTTTAAAAGGTGCTTGTTTAAATATCTGAGATCCAGGATGGGCTGCCATTCTCCTGTCTTTTTGGGGGTTAGAAAGTACCTGGAGTACAATCCTTTTCCCCTGTGTAGGGGTGGAACCCTTCATATGGCTCTGAAAGCCAAAAGGGAAGAGACCTCTGCCTCTAGGGCAAGGGCCTCTGAAGGATTTGCAGGTGGAAAGGATCTGGTTCTCATCTTGGGAAATTGTTTGAAGCTGAGAACCAGTCCCTGGCTTACTACTTCCAGGACCCATTTGTCTGATGTTAAAGACATCCAGTCCTGGACAAAGTAAGCCAGCCTGCCCTCAGGGTAGTGGAGAATCGGCCCGGGCAAACCCATCAGGGTGCCTGTTTGGCAGGGCTTTAGGCTGAGGGTGGTAGCAGGCCTGCTTATACCCCATCTGCCTCTCCCTCTGAAGAACACCCTCTGAGCAAAGGTGGAAGAGGAGGCCTGGGCTTGGTAGAAAGGCCTATAAAAAGGCCTGCCTCTGCCCCTGGAATGCTGCCTCTGGGGAGTGGCTTACCTTTCCTTGGCCTGAGCACTCCTATAAGTGGTCCTGTACTCATTCATTTTCTTCATGTAGTTCTCTGTCTGCTCCCCAAACAGAGACTTACCAATAAAATCCATGGCCTTAGTCTGGGTATCCTGTGACAGGCTAGTACATCTGAGCCAAGCCATCCTACGAAGGGCCACAGATGTAGCCATGACTCTAGATGAAACATCATTGGAGTCCACTGCAGCATGAAATTGCACCTTGGATGCCTCAATACCATCTGCAGCCACCTGCTCCAGCTCCTTGGCAAGCTGGTCAGGGACCTGTTTAGCTAGAGCCATCACAGTGTCCCATCTAGACTTCTTGTATCTAGCTGTGTAGGATATATAATTAGCCTGCCTGAGTCCCAAAGATGCTGCCATGTACTGTTTCTTTGCCATGGCATCAATCCTCCTGGAGTCCTTATCTGGGGGGGTGAAGCCAAGGGTATATTTGCCTTATCACAGGCAGCAGCCTGCACTACCCCAATATGGCTGCATTGCTGGGAAAGGAACTCCGTATCTGAGCCTGAAAGAGTATACCTCTTGTCCATTCTTCTGTCCACAGGAGGTATGGAATTAGGAGTCTTTAAAATTTTAAATGTCTGTTTCCCAAAAGACTTATGGAGGGGAATAGACAGTCTCCTGGACTCTGGGATGTCCATCATCTCAACATAATCAGGCTCTTCCTGATCCTCTACTGCTTCCTCCATAGGAAGCTGGAGAGTTTCAGCCACTTTTTTTGTAAAACATAAAGTGGGAAGGGGACTCAGAAAGCCTAGGAGGAGAAACACCTGAAGGTCTGTCTGGGAAGATGTCTGGGTCATTGGGCACATCCAGACTTTCATAATCACCATCACTATCCTCATACTCTCCCTCCTCCTCCGGTTCATAAAAATCCTCTAAATTATAATCTGGAACCGGGTGAACCAAACGAACCGAGCCCCGAAACCGATGGTGCCAGTTCGGTCGGAACCGAAGTTAGCGACTGAACAATCCTTATCGCTTTGGCTATTTCACCAGCGGTCGGAGAAAGAACTTGTGGATCCGAACCGGCTGACTTATCCCTTCTTTTTCTTTTAACCGGAACCGACTCCTCAGAATCAGTTCCCCTTTTGCCCGAAGAAGTTTCGTCCTGGTCAGAGGGCACTCCTTATGGTTCAGTTGGAACCGAACCGGGCTGGCCATCCGGGTCAGCGGACTTCTTGGCCTCCCTTTCCCTCAGCCTACCTACTCTCTTTTCCAGGGTAGCTGTGAAAACTTTTGCAAATCTGGCAGTCTGAATCGAGGTGGTCAAACCCCAGACAATAAACACGGGCGGTGTGGGGGTCATCCTTAGCAAAGGCTTCCCCACACATGCTACAGTGTTGAAACCCAGTGGGCCGGTTTTTCTCTTGGGTTTCTCAGACATGGCCAGTCCTAACCAAGCGTACCTTTTTTAGGCAATCCATGAGCAAGACACCCCTATCTGTTCCTAACAGGTATTCTGGTGCAAAGTGAGAAAAAAAGCGTAATGAAATCCGTTTTTTTTAGAACCGATAAGGACCGGTTACCACACTCTAAAAAGCAGAACAAACTTTTTTTTACAAATCTGATCGGTTCAAACTGAACCGATCCGATGTTTACAAGTTCCACACAGAAACTAATAGTAATAAACATACTAACATACTAAAATGGTCAGCCACCACCCTGGGTGCTGACGTTGCTTCCCCCCTTGCCTTCTCTGGCTTCTCCCTTCCCAGTTCCGGATATTCTTGCTGCTTTGGATTTTGCTTCAAGAACCCTTCCCCTGTACCTGTCCCAGCCCGTCCTGAACCCCTCCACTGTCTCTGCCTCCACCAGCCCCCTAGGCAGTGCATTCCATGGCTCCACCACCCTCTTAGTGAAGTAGTACCTCCTCCTTTCTCCCCTGAATCTTCCCCCTCAGCTTCCACCTATGCCCTCTAGTGGCCCCTCCTCTTTCCTTGAAGTACCCGACTGTTCCTCCCTATTTACCCTCTTCATGTACTTGAAGACCTCTATCATGTCCCCCCGGTCCCTTCTCTCTTCCAATGTGTACATATTTAGCTCTTCGAGCCTCTTCTCATAGGTCCTGTCCCCCAAGCCCCAAATGATTTTGGTTGCCCTCCTCTGGACTCTCTCCAGGAGTTTAATGTCCCTCTTTAAGTGTGGCCTCCAAAACTGCACGCAGTACTCAAGGTGTGGCCTCACCAAGCAGTTATACAGAGTGAGCATCACTTCCCTCCTTCTGGAGGTGATCCCCCTAACGATGCATCCCAGCATCCTGTTGGACTTGGCTGCTGCCCTCCTACAAGTCTCCGAGTTGTTCATTTTGACATCCACCACCACCCCCAGGTCCCTCTCAGCCATTGAGACTTATAGCATTTCCCCCCCTAGGGTGTACACTTGGCCCGGGTTTCTGGCCCCCAGGTGGAGTACCTTGCATTTCCCTGCATTGAACCTCAGCTTCCACTTTCTAGACCATCTTTCCAGAGCCTCCAGGTCCCCTGTGAGGCCACCCTCCCTCCTCCCCATCCACCACGCCCCAGTTTTGAGTCATCTGCAAGAGACTCATCTCCTCCTGATTCCTGTCCTTATGTCAGAGACGTAGGCATTGAACAGGAGGGGCCCAAGGACTGATCCCTGTGGGACCCCACTAATGACCCTCTTTGGGGATGAGACTATCCCGCCAACTATGACCCTCTGGGTCTGGTCCTGGAGCCAATTGCCTATCCATCTGATCATCTGGTTCCCCACCCCCATTTCTCCCAACTTATCCAACAGGCCCACGTGAGGAACAGAGTCAAACCTATCTAGTACTCACGGTACCACAGACAGAGACTGAACCAACAGGTTAGATAGAAGAAATTCGGTTGAACCGAAGGAAAAAAAATGACACTTTAACCGACTAAATTGAATCGAGCGAAGGAGAAATCTCCGGAGCGACTGTTCAGTGAGGCGGTGTAAAGAATCTGGTGGTTTGGGTTCAAACAACGAAAGACAGAGTCTCAACCGAGCTCGAGCTCAGCGTTCCATGTCTTGCATGGAAAGTTAACTCTTTCCTATCTGGGGCAGTTCAAAGGTTGGATATCACTGCAATAGTCAGAATACAGCAAGACTTCATGTTGTTTGAAAAAAGGAACTGAGGAAGTTGGAGGGTCGACGCCGAGATAGTCATTACTGCTCAAGCTGAGGCTCGCGGTGCCACTCCTCGCGGCTCCATCTCTGGCGCCAACCCTCTAGCAAAATGTTTGTTCCTGCTGGGTCCTAGTGCCTACGGCGCAGTTCCCATTAGTGTGAATGAGTGGTGGAGACTTTATGTCCAGGAAGATCTTGTTTAAATGGTTTTGTTCTTTATCTAACTGTTGCATCTGAAGACACCTGGTGCCAGAACTCCAGATCAGCAACTGTCCACTCCAGATCTCGCCTAGCCTGAATATGTTCTTTTTTGATCCATGAAGAATATTTAATAATTTCTCCCTAAAGGTATCTCATTAGAGCATCCCATCGAATGCCCGCAAGAACTGTCCTACTTTGAGGTGCTCATCAAACAGGTGCTTGGAGTGCGACGGAGCACCCACTAACATGGGACAAAGAGCCTTGTCATGGGCAGCACCTACATTTTGGAATGCTCTGCCAGATAAGATTCAAAATCTTGAATTCCCCAAGACTTTCAAAAAGCACTTTAGGAACTCACTCATAGCTACATCGACCTGCAACTGCTAGCATAACCATTTGTCAAGTTAGTCTTGAGATACTATCTCGCTGTTTTTTACCATGCACTTATTGGGTGTGACAAATATTGGACATTCCATCTGAACTGAACATACTATGCCTTCTATGAAATAATTGTAACTGTATTATCTGTTTGACCCTTCCTCCAGGTGAACCTACTGTATACCATGTATCACTGCCACTGCTGTAATTGTTCTGCTTTGTCTCTGTATAAAGATCTGTCTCTGTATAATGTTGCAGTTGTATGTATGTGCCATCTATATGGCCCAGATTGTGCCTGTAAATGGTCCCTGGGACCAGTGCACATACCCGGTTATCAAATACATAAATAAAATAAATAAGTAAATAAATAAATGAATGGATAAATAAATAAATGGTGCAACTCCAAAATACCAGTGCAATGTTGTGTTCTTTTTTTTTGTTACTTCTTTGAATACTGCAGCCACAGTTGGCCAGTTTGTACTTGTTATTAACTGTTACTTGAGGGAAGGTGGATATAAACAAATGACAATTAAGCTTTTAGACAGTATAGGGATGTATTAACATAATTTTACTTGCAAGACTCTTAATACCAGTATAGCAAAGCACATACTGTAATATCATCTACTGTCATTTCCTTGCACAGTGTGCATCTAATGTAATTCACTGCTGAAGATACTTTAATCTGTAACTGATACTGTTTTCTCTAATAAAATTGAGTTTGAAAAAACAAAACTATATTTGAAATGGAATATTTTAAATATTAGAAAAACAAAGTGTAAATCCAAGATTTGCAATGCATTGGTGAACTACTTGTCCTTCAGTGTCAAAGTAATCACAGCTGAAATGTCACTGTGCTAGATAAAAACTCTCCCATTCTTGCTCCAGTTGTAAGACAAGTGGGTTGGCAGCCCCAGGCTAAACAGCAGCAGCCGAAAACGATGAGCAGCAAGAGCAAGTCCTTTTTATAGTCCCGGGAATTAGGAGCCTCGCTGGTCCTCATGTCTCCATGGCTACCATGTCCTGAGCCTGAGCAGGTCTGCATGCATAGTGCTCTGCAAAACTGGAGACCCTGATTGGTCAGACTCACAGAATTTTCCCGCAGACACTGAAGCCAGGTTGCAGAATTGAGACTCGTGGCAGAAGGAAGAAACAACATTGGGCCCTCACCAGTATCTGCTGGTCAGAAGACAATAACTGGTCCAAGAAAACACTCAGGCTGTGCTCAACCATAGCTGTACCTAAATACTAACCACTTGTCATTAGACATGAGAAGCAAAGGAACACATTAAAATGGGTGCCAGCGTGGAACCCTGTGGCACTCCATAGGCAACACCAGACAGTGAAGATGAGAACAACCCCATCTCCACAGACTGCTCTCTCCCATGAAGGTAAGGCTGCACCATGATGACATGGTTCCCAAGATACTTGTATACATGAGCAGGTAGTCCAATAGCACATCATGATCTAGACTTATTTTCAGATAAATGACTGCATACTGTAGGTAAAAAATCTTATTATAGAATTAGGGGAATAAAAGCCGAATATAAAACTAGTGAAAATGATGGAAAAAAAGATCCAATGATACCAGAAAAACAGATGCCCCAGGTTTTACTGGTTAAATGATACTTTGTTGTTTCAGTCACTTAGTGAAAATGGAAAGAAACGATATAAAATTAGAGATTATTAAGATGATGATGATAAAACCACAGCCTTCTGTGACCTTCCATGTTGGGAAATGATGCTGTGTGAGCCAAAATACTGGGCAGTGATTTGTGTTTGACTGAATATGTTTTGGTCATGCAAGCAGCCCACAGCCCATTCTGGCAGTCTCTGGTTCTCCTCTTCAGTCAGGAGTGAGTCACACACACATATCTGTTTGCAAAGTGCAATTGTTTTCTGGACAATTAAATACGTCACCTTTCATTCTGACACTCTGGTCAGTAGGTCATGTACAAATGATTTCAATTCATCAGTTTAGAGTGAAGGAACATTCTGCCAAACACTTTTAGTACTAGTCCCAACAATGTAGTATAGTATCCATAAAACACACACACACGAAACACAAGCATCAGAAACAGAATTCAATGTTTGAAAGAGTTCTGCAGCTGTTCTACTGTACTCGGGGAAAACAAGGTGAAGCAGGTCATTAACACAGCAGGCCAGCCTGTGCACATGAACACACCTTACAATTCAGGCTCCAACTTAGACTGGTGCTTTCTTCGGTATAATCATTTCTTAATAATTTTTTCATGTTACATAGTGTTGTTTTCTTTTAATGATGTAAGCATGAGATGCTTTTGGTAGAATAGTGCCCACAGGTCTGCCTCCCTTCCCCTCCTCATAGAGCCAAACTTTCATCTAGCCATTGTCTGCAAGTCCTTCTCCTTTGCAGCAGTATCTGAGTGGAACTCCCTGCCTCCCTCCGTCCTGTCCTGCTCCTCTCTCCTTAAGTTCCAGCTGAACTTACATGCTTTTCTCTCTCTGACTCTGTTTCTTGCTCTTGCTACCGCAAATGCATTACCCAGCCTCTTCCTGCCCTTCACCTCTCTCCTCCTGCGTTCTACCCTAGAACCCTCTCCTTCTTCTCGCTCCTCCTTCTGCCCTCCCTTGTCCTCTCCCTTTAACTCTCCTCCCTCCTTTAAGCATTCTCCCTGCTCCTCTTATTACTTTGCCACTCACTTACTTCCATGTGCCTGTTATTAATTTCCCCTGCTCCAGGACTGGATCCTGGGACCACAAATGTAGTTGCCAGTGCATCTTTTTGTACACTAGGCTGATTGTTATTTCTGCCTTTTTCTTATGCCTGAATATTTAGTGTATATTCTTTGGGTTTTTTTGCTCCTATTATTTATTACTAGTCTTATATTATTACTGTATTTACTATACATATCTGCTTTTTCAGTATGTTCTGTATTTTGCCTGTCTCAGTGAACAATTCTGTAATTTCTTGTTTTCCCCCCTGGGTTGACCCTGAAAAGGGACTGTAATTGTCTCAGTGGACTTACCTGATTACCAAAATTCAAGTAAATAAATAAAAATCTAAAGTTTGTCAATTCCAAGCCAAACCAGAATCATTAAGTCAAAATTCGCTGGTACCTTTTTACTCTGAAAGTAAATAAGTAATTTTTTATTTATATGGTACCCAATCCTGGAGGCTCAGTGCACCTTACAGATAATAAAAGCAGGGTTAGACAGACAACATACGAACATATAAATTTCACAATAAATTACTAAACAAATAAGTCATTAACAAAATCAGCATAAATATTCAGGGTAGGCTTTCTTAAAAAGATGGGTCTTTAGGCCCCCCTTGAATGCCTCCACCGATAGGGCCTCCCTCAGAGATTTTTGAAGCGAGTTCCAGAGGACTGGGCCAGTCACCTCGAATGAACAATCACCCAAGGTTTTCAGCCTGGTCCTCAGAACAGCTAGGAGGCCCTTGGTTGTGGAGTGGAGGGAGCGCACCAGGATGGCAAGTGTAAGGAGGTCTGACAGGTAGCCAGGGCCCGAGCCATATAGAGCCTTATAGGTGAGTAAACCCACTTTGAAGAGGGTCCTCCACCTAACAGGCAGCCAATACAGATCTCACAGGACTGAGGTCACATGGCAAGACCTTGGCAGGCCCGCCAGCAATCTGGCTGCCGTGTTCTGCACCAGCTGCAGTTGGCAGAGGTTCCCTCCGCGACCCCAAAGTAAAGAGCATTACAGTAGTCAAGTCTGGATGTCACAAAATCATGCACCCGTGAGAGCAGGTCCTCGGACAGAATCAAGGGTTTGATCCCGGCAACGTTCCTTAAGTGGTAGAAACTACTTTGGATGACAGACGACACCTGAGCATCAAGTGTCAGTTTGGAGTCAAGGCTGATGCCCATATTTTTCACCCTGGAGGATGTCATCAACGGGATAGATCCCAGGATAAGTCCTGTTACCACCCCGGAAGCACCTTCATCATGCCGGCAACCAGGCTCAGTCACCAAGACCTCCATCGTGTCGGGGTTCGGCCTCAGCCAGTTAGAGGACATCCAATCCTGGATTTCAGCAAGGTATTTATTAAACACTTCAATGGCACCATGTGTTCGTGGGGCAAACGACATACATAGCTGGGTATCATCTGCACAGCAGTGAAAACCCAGACTGTAATGTCTAATGAGCCTCCCCAGGGGCAGTATGTACACCATGAACAGCACTGGTGATAGGATTGAACCTTGAGGAACTCCACATGACAGAGGCTTCAAGAAGGAGGAGAAATTCCCCATCACAGCCCGTTGCCTCCTGCCCTAGAGATAGGACTCAAACCAGTGGATGACAGTTCCATTGAGTCCACAATACTCTCTAAGGTAATCCAAAAGCACAATGAGGTCCACAGTGTCAAATGCTGATGAGAGATTGAGGAGAATGAGAATTGACTGTTCCCCTCTATCTCTAGCCCTGAGGTCATTTTGTACCCGAACTAGTGCCATCTCCATGCTATATATTGCCCTATATCCAGACTGGAATGGCTCATAGATGTCAAAGGTCATGAGGGGTGCCTCGAGCTGCAGAGCCACCACTTTCTCTACAACTTTCCCTAAGAATGGGAGGTTGGAGATAGGTCTATAATTCTCCAGGACGTCAGGGTCGAGAGAAGGTTTCTTCAGAAGGGGCCTCACCAACTCCTCATTCAAGATGTTGGGGAAGGACCCCTCTGAGAGTGAACACCGGACTGTCTCAGTGAACACTGTACCAATGTCCATGGCACATCCCACTAGGAGATGAATCGGGCCAGGGTCCAGCTTGCAACAGGTGGGCTGCAGCTTTGAAATAATCTCAATGACCTCAGCCACCTCCACCAGCCAAAACTCCCCCAAACAATAGGAGCACCCTCGTTCCAACCAGGATCCCCACCACTGGGCTGATCTTGGCCCACTGGCGAGATCCTGGCCCAAACAGACAACACCCTGTCAGAGAAGAGCAGAGCAAACTCTTTGCAAAGTGTGTCTGAAAAAGCCCTTTTCAGCTATAGGAAGACTGGATGAAGTAGTCTGTCCACAGTCCAAAAGAGCTGAGCTGGTCTGTTCTTCCCTGCAGCAATGTCCGTGGAGAGGAACTCTGCCTTCTTATGGTTGATTGCCCTTTGATAGTCATTATAACGATTTTTCAAAGCCAGTCTATCCTCCATGGACTGGGTCCTTCACCAGCAACACTCCAACTTCCGACCCTTGATCTTCATCTCTTTGAGAGCCCCATCGAACCATGGGGATCTCAAGCGAGAAGACCTAGGTCATATACGAACCAGTGTGATGGCTTCAAGAGCCAAACAGACCAAAAAAAGAAATATAAAGATGATTTGATGCTACACTTTTTTCACCTAAATGCTTAGGTAAACAAAACATAAACCGTACATATAAATGTATAACTTAAGATGGTCAGGTGCTCCACTTGAAGCTGTATCACACTTTCTAAGCATCCTGGAGTGTGGCTGGACCAGCAGGTCAGCTTTTCCATCGACATCGCCACCATGTATAAAATACTCCACCAAAAGCTAGGTACACTGTGCCATAACAAATTCACTTCCACTTCTGGTTCACCACGGGATTATTCTCAAGATGATCCTGCCAGTTTCTAACTACACACTTGTGGTACTCAGTGCTGCCCCCAAATCCACCCAAGCCAGAACAGACCCCCTTTTCACTCCCTCTATTGCTTTACTCTAAATGCCCCACCCCAACCAATCACGTCTCCATTTATCCAGACCTATTTCTCTTCCCTTCCTTGAGGTCTGTCATCTTTCCCACTGCTCCTCTTTCCTAAGTTTTGTTTAGTTTTTTATTTATTTAGCAATTGGTGACCAGGAGAGGCACACTGAGCCAAGGGCAGTTCCAGGTGCAACATGGAGGGGTACAAAGTGTGAATGGGTACAATCACAACATTGTGCCAAACAACAACAGTCAGGCTGTTTTACATTTGAGGAAGTGCCATTAACCAGTAAGCAGTAAATTTACACAGTGACAGAAAACCAAAAGAAACTGCAGCTGTAAAGAACCAAGGATTGAAACAAAGCAGGCTCAGAAGACAGTAGCTTAGTTTAACTTGAGGAATTCTGGATTCTAAAAAACTCAGGGATGCTTGTGCATGTTAGCTGTAGGCAAGGGTTTGAGATGGTGCAGGCTAAAGGCCATAGCAGACTGGGTGTAGAGAGCTCTGAGGAGCTGTTTGAGAGAGGGGTATGAGGAGAAAGACTGATGGCAGGAGGAAGAAAGTTCAATAGGGAGGTCAGTTTCATAGAAAACACAGACCGGCCAGCAGATTTGTTGCAGAGAGGAATCCTAAAAGAGTGTCAGTCCAAGAAGCAGAGTGAGCAGGAAGAGAGGTTATAGCGTAAGAGTAGGTCAGAGAAGTACTGCAGGAAAAGAATGAGGCAAGTTAGTATTTTGAAGGGAAAGTGAAACAGAGACAGAGGCACTGAGACTCGAGAAAGGGACTAATAAGTTTCTGATAGAGAGAACAGTGGTGAGTGCATGGGGGGGGGGGTCAGTAGCAAAGTGACAGAATGAACTGAGAAATGTATTCAGCCTGGCCAGGGTAGGCTTGGTAGCTACACTGTAAAGCACATCCATGTAGTGAAACATTAATAAGATCATCTTAGGAACATCTCTTGATGGAGCACATGGAGATGCAGTTGTGGGGCTTCTATAAAAGGTGCCAAGCTTTGAACATAGTTTTTGTATATGGCATCAGCATGGGTGGGGTAATGCAGGTTACTATCCAACCACGTGCCAGGGTGCTTTAAGTGGGTGAACTACAGTCTTTTGGGACTTCAAGGTGAGAGGGTTTAAGTGGAACCAGCGATGGATGCAATGTAAGTCAAGCTGTAGCAACATTTCCAGCTCAGGGACAGAGGCATCAGAGGCCAAGAGGATCATGTTGTCAGTATACACGTGTATGTTAGATGAGATGGTGTGGAGGTCACTGAGGAACAAGGAGAAAATGATGGACCCCAAGATGAAACTTTGGTGCATGCCAGAGATGATGGGGAAGGGAAGGAATCAAGGGTTACCAACCTGGATTGACTGACGTCAGCCAGTGAGGTAGGAGTGGAACCACTCTTCCGTGGGATAATACAATCCTACAAAACTCAGCTTATCCAGGATTGTGAGGTGAGCCACTGTATGAAAGGCCTTAGTTACATCAATGAAAATGGTGGTGTAAGTTGGCCCCAATACAGCCCCTTCAGGATGTCATCAGTAGTACAAGGAGGGAGTAAACAGTGGAGTCAGTCTTCTGAAAACCAAACTGAAAAGATGAAGAAGGGAGAGGGGGTGCTGAGGAAAGGACAGAGCTGAGAAGGAAAGTACAGTTACATAAGAACTTATCGTAACAGTAGAGCTTCAAGACAGGCTCTTGCAGTAGGTAATTACATATAGCACTGAAGCCAGCAGGCATCAGGACCCCACGGAAAAATTTCTAGCTAGCAGTCTCTGGTGGGGGACCGCCCCCATGTCAGGTGACTGACATCAGGCAACGTCAGTATAAAGGGGCAGTCCCCCACGCCCGCCTTCCAGTTCTTTCCCACCAAAGGCCAAAAAGGCAAGACGAGAGAGAGAATGGATGTTTCCCTTCTTGGAAAAGGAGTTGAAAAAGCTAAGGGGGATGGAGGGTGGGAAGGTATTACCTACTGCAAGAGCCTCTCTTGAAGATCTACTGTTACGGTAAGTTCTTACGTAACTGTACTATCTTACTTCGAGAGGGCTCTTGCAGTAGGTAATTACATATAGGACTGAATCCCAAGCAGTCTGGAACAACAGTCTGGAACAAGGAAAAGCACTCAGGAGGAGGAAAACTACACACCAATAGAACCTCCAGCTATAAGGATCTTAAGAAAGAAGACCTTGCAAAACAGCCAACCCAAAGCCTGCTCTATGGCGAGAGGCAGTGTCCAAACTGTAGTGTTTCGTAAAGGTATGGACAGATGTCCAAGTAGCGGCAGCGCAGATGTCTGCCGCTGACATTCTTGAAACAAGCCACAGAGGCAGCTACTCCTCTAGTGGAGTGGCCCCTGACTTGACCTGGCAGGGTTTTGTTGTATTTGTCATAACAGAAAGTGATACAATGAGCCAACCATTTGGATAGGCATTGCTTGAAAACGGCATTGCCCTCTCTTCTATGAGCAAGAGACAAAAAGTTTATCAGATTTTATAAGATCCTTAGTCCTAGTGGTGTACTATCTCAGGATTCTATGAACATTCAAAGTATGCAAGATTGGATTGATTGGAGTGTTGCGTAAAGAAAGCAGGTAGCTCAATGGATTGATTCAGCATAGATTCTGCCACCAACTTAGGGAGAAACTTACGGTCCGTGCGCAGAGCCACATGTTCCTTGTGAAAAATCAAATACGGGATTTTACACATCAAGTCCAGAAGCTCGGAAATGCATCTAGCTGAAGTAATGGCCACTAGGAAGAGAGTCTTCCATGAGAGGAACTTCAAGTCTGCTGAGGCTGCCGGTTCAAAAGGAGGCAGAGTAAGCTTCTCAAAAACAAAGTTCAGATCCCAAGGAGGGGCAGGAATGCAGACAGGGGGTCTCAAATGGAGAACCCCTCTAAGGAAGGTCTTAGAGACTTCCAGTTGCGCGAAAGTTCTGTCCCCAAAAGGGACATGGTAGGCAGAGATCGCCGCCATGTGAACTTTCAAAGAGGAATGACTGAGACCCAGGTCAAAGAGATGACGCATGTAGTCCAGGATTCTCCTGACCGGGCAAGCGAATGAATCGATGTCCTTGGAAGAGGCCCAAATCGAGAACCGTTTCCATTTCATGGCATAGGTGGACCTAGTGGAAGGCTTCCTGGCATCCACCAGAATTTCTGCCACGAGCTGAGAAACTCCAAATTGGGCTTGAGCTACATCTGCAGAAGCCAGGCATGCAACTGAAGGGATTTGAGACCTGGATGAATCAGGGTCCCCTGATCCTGGGTCAGCAAATGTTGAACAGAGGAAGAGGAAGCGGAGGTTCCTCTGAAAATTATTGCAGAAGAGAGAACCAAACTTGCCTGGGCCAGAATGGAGTGATGAGGATCATACAAGCTCCTTCTGAGCTGAGTTTGTGTAAGACCCTTAAAATCAAGGGAATCGGGGGCATAGACAAATCTGTCCTTCCAGTCTAGAGACAGAGCATCCCGACAAAAAATGCCTCGCCCTGGAGCTAGTGAGCAGAAGGTGGGAAGTTTTGCATTTTGAGGGGACGTGAACAGGTCTACCTGAGGTGTTCCCCAGCACAGGAAGATATTGACTACTACCCCTTGATCCAGTTCCCATTCATGAGCCATTGCTGATGACTGACTGAGGTGGTCCGCCAGCGTGTTTTGGACTCCTGGAACATGAACTGCCATCAGATGAAGGCTGTGCTGAACAGCCCAACTCCAAAATCTCATTGCCTCCCTGCACAGAGGGTATGAACAAGTTCCTCCCTGCTTGTTGATATACCAGACAGTGCACATGTTGTCCGTCTGAACAGTCAGATGACCGGGAAGCATGTACAAGGTCAGAGCTTGGAGAGCATACAGAACAGCCCTGAGCTCGAGCACATTTATATGATGAGTCTGCTGGAGTCTGGACCACAAGCCCTGAGTCCTGTGAGACCCTAGATGGGCTCCCCAGCCCTCTCCCAAGGCGTCTGTTGTCAATGTTTGGGAGGGGGGTTCAAGGCAAAAGGAAACACCCCGGCAAAGGTTCTCTTGCACCATCCACCATTGCAAGTCTCGGACCATGGGGTTGGAGACCAGAACTTCCTGGTCTAGGTCATCCAATGTCTGGTCCTACTGAGACCGAAATGTCCACTGAGAGATCCTCATATGGAGCCGGGCGCAAGGGACTGTCGGAATAGCAACCACCATGAGCCCGAGAAGGCGAAGGACTGATCTGGCGCTCACCCATCTGCAACTGGACAGCAGACTTGCATGAGCCTGAAGGGTATCCACCCTGTCCAGAGGCAGAAAAGCCATGCCGATGGTCATGTCCATGATCACCCCTATGAAGTGGAGCCTTTGGCAGGGGACCAGATGGGACTTGGCCTGGTTGATGGTAATACCTAGACTGTAAAAATCCTGTAGGGTAAGGGAAAGGAAGCACAGAAGATCCTCTCTGGATGGGGCTACCAGGAGCCAATCATCCAGGTACAGGAATACCTATGCCCCCTGGGTATGCAGGTGAGCCGCTACCACAGAAAGGCATTTGGTGAACACTCTGGGGGACCTTAAACTGGTAGTGGTCCTCCTGGAATGAAAACCAAAGGAATTTGCAGTGGGAAGGGCAAATAGGGGATATGCAGGTAAGCATCCTGCATATCTAAAGCACACAGCCACTGTCCCTGCTGAAGTAATGGCAGAAGACTCTGCAGAGAGAGCATTCTGAACCATTTGTACTCCACAAACATGTTCAGGGAGCTGAGGTCTAAAATAGGCCTCACGTCTCCCGATTTCTTTGGAACCAGGAAGAAATGGGAGTAGTAGCCTGTCCCCCAAAGGTCAGTCAGGACAGGCTCTATCACCACCTTCAAGAGAAGGGAGGAAAAGGGAAGAAATTTCTTCCCGAACCAGAGGAAGATGTTCCGGGAAGTAAGTCGACTTGGGGGGGTGGTTTTCTGGGTTGTTTCTGAAGAAACTCGATTGAGTGTCCAGCTGCTATCAGTTGAAGCACCCAAGCATCTGATGTGATCCTCTCCAAACCCTGTAGATGTAAGGAGAACCTCCCTCCTACTGGTTCCTCTGGGGGCTCCAGAGGCTGTAGGAGAGGAAAGGAGTCAGGAGGTGTGGGGCAACATCGCGGCTGAAGCTCCCGCCGCTTTTTTGGGCAGGGGGGCTTAGCAGCTGGAGGGGCCTGATGTTTGTTGGACCGCTTGTCCTGAGGTTTCGCTTTAAGCCGAGAATGTCTGGGAAAAGCGTGACACTGTCCCTGAGGGGGCCTGTACAAAGAGTCAACAGACTTAAGTGCAGTGCCCTTCTCTTGCAGGTCAGTGATGATGTCCTTTATATCCCCACCGAACAGCACCGAACCCCTGAAGGCTCATCCTGAATAGCGGATTGCACTTCAGGGACCAAACCTGACACCTGGAGCCAGGCATGATGCCAAACAACTACGGTGAAAGCCGAGCTCCAACCTGCTGCATCTACTGCATCATATGTGGCACAGAGCATGTGCCGACTGGCCGAACGAGTAGACCGGATGAGGTCAGCCACTTCCTGTTTGGTCTGAGACTCAGGAAGGGAGTCCAACTTGGAGTCCACCTGACTCAGGATAGTCTTATGGTAGTCCCCCATATGTGCAACATAGTTCAGGGCCCTGATCCCCAGAGTGGAGGAAGCATACACCTTCCTCCCATACTGGTCCAGAAGACAGGATTCCTTGTCTGGTGGAGATGAGCTGAGATGTTTTGGATTTGCCGACCGGCAATGAGCGGCGCTAATCATGACTGAGTCGGCCTTTGGGTGTGTGCTCAAGGAATCCACACCTTCAGGAGCCTGGTGTAGCCTATCCACTTTCCTCAGAAAGGGAGCTAATGTGGACGGTTGTTTCTAAATAGTGGAAACAAGGTCAGTGTGAGGCTCGATCCAGGGTGGAATCAAAGTCGGAGCAGTTTTGGGCAGCTCCAAATGGGCAGCGAGTTTCTTCTCCTGTGGATCTGGCTCCAGAGATTGCCACTGGTGAACTTCCTGGATCTTTCACAGCAGATCCAGAAAGGAAGGAACTTCCGGAGGAGACATCGGAGGAGTCCTTGGCCTGGGATGGTCTGGAGTGCATGGCTCGTCTTCAGGATTGGAGCACCCCTCAGAATCTGATTCAGAGGTCTCCAAAGAAGAGGATGAAGACCCCTCCTGGTGCGGAGGAGGAACGGACCCCTTGGGCAACCCTCGGGGAAGCATATCCTCCTCTGCCCTGGCACCCAAGGACTCACCTCTGGTGTCGGGTAAGGGGGAAAGAGTCTCTCATCTCTGGAAATGGGGATCCGGTACTGGGTCCAGCGTCGGCAGATGGTTCTCCACCTCCCTGGTGAGCTGAGCCTTGGCCTCAGCCCACCAGGCACCCAGAGTCTCCTTCAAATCCACCGGCAGCTGGGGGGGCAGTGGAGGAAGAGGAAGAGGGGGATACAGATACTGAGGGTATCTGTAGGGTGAGTATCCATAGCCCAACGGCAGGAAGCCCAGCATCAGGTATTGAGGTGTCGGAAACTGCGGCGTCAGGTAGGCCGGTGTTGGGTATTGCAGCGCAATCCTGCGGTTAAGGGTAGGACGGCGTCAGATAGGATGGAGTCGGATACTCAGGAACCAGGGATTCGAGAGGGAGGAAGAAGGGATGGGGGTGTCGAGGAAAGGACAGAGCAGAGAAGGAAAGTACAGTTATGTAACAACTTATCATAACAGTAGATCTTCGAGACAGGCCTCCATTTACGGGTGGCGGCGTTGAATTGCTGGCAGTGCTAGAACTTCTCCATGGGTGATCTGGGCCTAGACAGAAGAGGCACAGGGAATGACCGTCCTTATGTCCAGGCAGACGTTGGTGGCACCAACGCCGACTTACTGGACCCACTCGACCTGGAGGGCCGCACGGTGGCGGCCTTCCCGGGACCGGTCGCCTCCTTTGCCCTCTCGAAGTAAGATCATGTTTTTCTTGGAGTTTCACCAGAGTAGGGAGGAAGGAGCTACAATGGTTGTTTCCAGAACAGGAGTCGCCCCTCCCAAAGGGGAGGACTTTTATACATAGATACATACATAGATACATAGACAGTGTCGGCAGATAAGGGCCTATGGCCCACCCAGTCTGCCCATTTGAGCTTGTAAGTTCAGTTTGTTTTCCTAGAAGTCTGTTGCGCCTTACCCCTGACCTCCAGAATTCCTTTATGTCTATCCCATGCATTCTATCCATTTCCTAAGATGAAAGAAGAAAGAAAGGAGTGCACAGAGGGATAATCAATAGTTGGAGCAGAAAGATAATGGAGTTTAGGGTCGAGGACCCCTGGAGGGGTTAAGCAAGTGCAGAGTGGACCAGGGGAGCAGAAGGCCCTGGGAGAGGCCCAGTAGGTGGGCCAGGAACTCGTGGCCCCACGGGCATCGGGTCCGGCATTGGGATGGCGTCTGGCAAGGGATGTCACCCAGCATCCGAGGTCCAGCATCAGGGATCGGCCTATGGGAGGAGACCTGGCAGGGACACTATCGCGTCTCTGTGTCACCCAGGAAGGAGGACTGAAATCCCCAGGGTCCAGCAGTGGAGACGCTGGAGTCTCAGTTAGCAGCAGCGAGCGCTGTGGTGAGCCGGGGATGGTGGACTTGTCGAAAGGGTCCGGTGTTGGCTCTAATGCCGTGTGTTCATCGGAAGAGCTGACGTCCACCCTAATGCCGTGTGTTCATCGGAGGAGCCGACATCCACCTTACCGGCGGGATCCAGGTTGGCATCGGAGAAGCCAGCATCTGACTTATCGGATCCGACACCTGATGGAGGCCACGTGGAAGGAGCGGCCTTGGTGGGTGTCTTTAGGACCATGCACTCACCCAAAGGGGTTTGCATCTTATCGGCCCTGTCCTGGCAGATGTTGGTGGCACCGACGTCCGACTTACCAGACCCATTCGACCTGGAGGGCCACACGGTGGCGGCCTTCCCGGAAGCAGTCGCCTCCTTTGTCCTGGAGGCACCAGAGGGGCCCGAGCATGAGCCCGATGGGAGGGATGACACTGCATTGAGCACCGCCAAGACGGCCATCAAAGGTCGGTCCCCCGGGGGGAGAAGTTACCTGTAACATGGCGACTCCAGCCAGAGTCACGGTGGCCATGGAAGTGGAGTCCCGGTTTTGGTGTGTCTCCTTCTTCTTATGATGTCCCTCGGGTGAAGTTGAGGCCTGCCTAAGCTTCTTCAGCTTCTTTTCCACGGAAGACATCTTTTTCTTTAAAATGTGGACCTCCAGGGACTGCTGCCTCCGTTTACGGGTGGCAGCGTTGAATTGCTGGCAGTGCTAGAACTTATCCATGGGGTGATCTGGGCCTAGACAGAAGAAGCACAGGGAATGACTGTACTTATGCAGGAGCAGAGCGCTGCACGAGTCGTACTTGTTTTTATGCGAATCGAAGGGAGTAGGGGATGACATACACAGCAATTTTGAAAAAATATTCGAAAATCGTGAAAAAATGCAGCAAATAAAACCAACGACAGACTGACAAAACAGTGGGAACTTAACCGAAAGGTGCTTTCATGAGCTAACGGTGGGAAAGAACTGGAAGGCGGGCGTAAGGGGCCACCCCTTTACACTGATGTCGCCTGATGCTGGTCACCTGACATGGGGATGGTCCCCCACCAGAGACTGCTAGCTAGAAATTTTTCCATGGGGTCCTGATGCCTGCCAGCTTCAGTCCTATATGTAATTACCTACTGCAAAAGCCCTCTCGAAGTAAGATCATATTTTTCTTGGAGTTTCGCCAGAGTAGGGAGGAAGAAGCTACAATGGTTGTTTCCAGGACAGGAGTTGCCCGTCCCAAAGCGGAGGACTTTTATCCATTTCCTAAAATGAAAGAAGAAAGAAAGGAGTGCACAGAGGGGTAATCAGTAGTTGGAACAGAAAGATAATGGAGTTTAGGGTCAAGTGCATCAGGGCTGTGACCCCTGGAGGGGTTAAGTAAGTGCAGAGTGGACATTGCAACTGCAAGAGTGATAGGAAAGAAGGAGAAGTAGCAGAAGGAAAGGCAAGGGGAGAAGGGGGAGGGATCAGTATCAAGAACAGAGTTAACAGCACGGGTAGTAAAACAAGTTTGAATGAAATTGTTACTGTAGAGTAGAGATGGATATGGGAGACTTTATGTTTGAGGACCAGAGACTGTCTAGATGGAGGCCAAAACAAAAGTAAACATCTTGCCAAAATGCTGTAGGTGACTTGAGGGTGTTGTGTAGGTTAGTGGCAAAGTAAGTGTACTCCACCACTCTGACAGCCTTCATGCATGAGTTTCACAGTGCCTTGTATCTTGATAAGCCCTCAGGGGAGCGTGATGCCTGGTGGAGTGACCATGCTGAATCACATGCCCTGAAAGAGATGAGGTTAATGACGGCCAAGGGGAGGTGGTTGCTGTAGACTCTGATGATCTTGAGGGAGGCATGCTTGCCCAAGACTAAGGTGAAATTAGGACAGGACTTCATTCGTATCTGAGAATATGGTGAGGGGGTCCAATCAGAAGTCTAGAGTTCATCTAGGAGGGCGGCCAGATTGAGGGACCTGGATGACCTGGCCCAGATATACTTTAGGAGAATTTTGAGGCAGTGGATTTTCCATACACAGTAAACCATATGGTGGTCACTCAGGGGGTCTGGAAGGATACCAGTAGCATGGGTACAGTTCTTATGAGAGATGAGAACATTGTGGATGAGGGAGTGATTTGAAGAGTGTGTGTGTAGATGGGTTGGCTCAGTGATGAGTCAAGTAAGAATGGGTGTCTTAACTGTCTGAGTGAGAGACTGTGGTAAGGGGAGAGCAAATTAGTATTAAGGTCACCAAGCACAAGGAATCCCCCCCTGAGAGGAGCAGGTAAGGAATGAAAATAGGAGGTCAGGGATGCTGACTGATTCAGACAGATGCTTATAACATTCTTATACATGGTTGGGGGGAAGAGAAGGAGAATGAGAATTTGCAAAGGAGAAGCTGAAGGGAGGAGGTAGAGGCAGCCTGATGAACAGGGTCTACATCAGAAACCATATGAAGAGAGACTGAGAGAGCTTAATATGTATACCCTTGATGAAAGAAGGGACAGGGGGGACTTGATAGAAACTTTTAAGTACCTCAAGGGAAGCAGCAAAGTCCAGGAGGGTAGCATCTTTCAGAAAAAGAGATGTGTAAGAACAAGGGGGCACAACTTAAAGTTAGAGGGGGGACGGCTCAGGGGTAATGTGAGGAAATTCTTTTTCATGGAGAGAGTGGTAGATGCATGGAACTGCCTTCCTGGAGAGGTTGTGGGGTCTAAAACAGTGGGGGAATTCAAACATGCATGGGACAGACATAAGGCAATTATAGTGGGGGGTTGCAGGAAGTAGGCTGTTGGTTAACTAGGATCTGCAGCTTATCCAATAGGTAGGGAAATGGGCAGACTGGGTGGGCCAAGTGGTCCTTATCTGCTGTCAAAGTCTATGTTTCTATGTTTCTAACAACCTCACAAGAGAGACTGTGAAGGATGTACATCAGTACACTACCTTCTCTCTTGCCATGATCCTGTCTAAGGACAGAGTATCCCAGGATCTCAATATCCCCATCACTGACCCTTGATGAGCACCAGGATTTAGTAATAATTAAGATATCAGAGCAGAGGTGCAAGAATCATAGTCTCAGTTGATCCAACTTGGGTACTAAATGCCTTGCACTGAGGGGAAACATGTTGAGTTCCTTAGGGAGAGGGGAAAGGGTGAGGGGCCAGGATTAAGCTAAACATTACCCCATAGCAGAAGTAGAAAGGCAATGGTGAGTTTTTGGGACTAGGGCTTACAATGATGGGGAGGCTTAGGATAGGAGGAACCTAGGGAGGGGGATGCAGTTAAGAGTAAGCACCAGGTGGCTTCAAAGTTGAGGGGGGAAGGCTAAGAGAGATAATATTAGTGGTAGGCAAAGAAGAGGAGAGGGTGGACCAGATGTGGAGATAGAGGAGAGGGGGTAAACAGTAGATTATATAGGGGGAAGGTAAAGGAGAAATAAGAGTGGAGGTAGCAGCTGGGAAAATGTTGAGAGACAGGGAAGCATATCAGGTGCCCAATGTAGAAACAATGTAGGCACACATAAAAAAGGGAGAGCAAGCTCCTAAGATAAAGCAGTAGTTAACCTCTAACCAGCAACTAATAGTAACCCAGATACAACTTTTTTTAAAAAGCAAAAGGGGTACATATGAAAATTAATATATATGCAACTTAGTATAGACTAGGGCACTAATGGCAGAAACAGCACTCACAAAGTAGAATTTAAGAATCACTTAAAAAGAAAAAGTTACAACCCAGAACAGGCAAAGTTCTGGCCATAGAAAAGTAGAATTCATAAGTAAGAAGTAGATCCAACACAGACAAGGCTGAGCTCAGGTGACAGAAATTAGTTCACAGTATACAAATATGGATGCAACCTAGAAGAGGCTGACCGGGGGGGGATATAGGCATAGCCAAAAATGAGAAGCAGCTAATTGAACTACCACAAAGCAAATAAAATTAAAGGTATGAGACTAAATATACAATAATGGTTGGGGAGGTGGTTATGATGAGAACGTTAGACATCCCCAAGGAGTGGGATGCCACATAAACCCCGAGAGCAAAGCTCGAGGGGTTTGTACAGGCATCCCACACCAAGGGGGTGTCTAACATTCGAGTTTCACACACCTCCCCAGCTTTTATTTTATTTTATATAATTGATGGGGAATGCTTTTTCGCCTCAGCAGTTGTATAAAATACATTTAAATTAACTTACTGCAGATTCCAACTGGCGTCGAACTGTGGCGTGCTGTGTAGTGAAGAGGACCGGAACAGCGTTTTTTGCGCATGTTCACACACGTTATAACCCGCGGGTTATAATGGTAAATTATAACCCCCTTCCCCATGGGAAAAAGCAGTTGCCAGTTACAGTGGCGGAGGAACAGAAAGGTGGGCCCCAGTGCAGATTTGTATTGTGGGCCCCCTCGCCCTTCCTCAAATTTTCTACTGCCATGAGCAAAATGAGCAGACGGACAAGACACCAGTAACAATACTTCAGTATCAGCCCTCCTCCCACTTAAGAGCATAAATTTGTTAGCCAAAAAAAAACAAAACGTGTAGTTTAAAAGAAAGCTAGACATAAAAAGAGCCTCAGCAAGGTTAGGGTGCTCAGTGACAAATTAACAACAGTCCAGCAAATCAGTCACGATACTCCCCACACAGTAAAAGGACAAAGGAAGTCTCAGGTATTTTTAACCAAACCTTTCAAAGTTTATCTCACTGTAAGAGTTAAAGCTAAAGATCTGATGAAACTTTAGGAGCTACCTCTTGCTGGTTTCTGTGCTTGTACCTGGAAAGGCTGTACACTCTTATGGAGAGATCATAAACTTTGGAAAGTTTGGGTAAATATACCTGAGACTTCTTTTGCTGTTTTACTGTGTGGGGAGTGTTGTGACTGATTTGCTGGACTGTTTAAAAAGAGCTCCAAGACAAAGGATGTGAGTAGTTAAGGGGGGCAGGGACAGTAGCTCAAGCTGTGGACCCTGCAATACAGGCAGATTAGATAGACCAAATGGACTTCTTCTACAGGCTTCTTGGTATGTTATTATGTACTGTATGTTCGTAATATAAGTCCTGTGTGGTCATAGTAGATACAGGTCCAAGCAATCTCTCTCAGTAAGTGAAAATAGAGTATGCAAATGAATAACTTTTCTCTTGCGCAGTGCTTCTCATGTCAGGCAATGACTGTATGTGTTGTTGCCTTCAAGTGTCAATAAACTGCCACGGGACAAATAACTAGCATCAGCCTTTACTTTCTGAAAGCTACTACACTGTACAGCCAGCTGTTACTGTAGTGATGCCTGTTGAGGGATGTAAACCAAACTACAATATACCCGACTGTCCTTCCTGGTTAGTGCTGCCTCCCGGGCAAAGTTCTACAAAGTGTACTACAGCTCATCAGCTTCTTCCTCATTCTCCACCACAAAGCTTTCCAACAACAGAAATTTTACAAAATCAAAAGGGGAACCAGCAGGCAGTTGATGGGAATAAAACAGGAATAGCAGGCATAGCTAAGGAAAAGCAGGTTCATGACTGGGCAGGGGTGAGAGCAGTCCTTCTTGGATTACCCTTGTGTAGGGAGAAGCTCCTTGTAAAGACCTGAATGGATTGGAGGGTCACGCCCAGGGGTCACAAATGCAGCCCTACCCAGAAAGATTAAACAGAAAGGAATTTTGACTGGTCTCGAAAATCAGAACACCTAACAGAAATTCAGAACTAACCATAACATATGAATATGATGTGTAGAGAGAGAGAGAGAGATGCAATGTAGTAAATGGTAAGATGCGAAGAATTAATGTAACCATATGATGATTAATAATATATAAATCTGTACTGAACTGGCTCAATAAAAAGATAAAATACAAAAAAAATGCAATATTAGGCTGCCATATGTTTCAGTTGTCTTCAAGCTCTCCTCCTCTTTCCCTCTGCTAACCAATAACTACCCACAAGCCAAGGAACCTAGTCATTGAAAACTGTTACCTCTCCCACCAGGTATCAGCAGAGACTGATTCATATATAACACCTTACAGAAATCTCATATTCTGAAAAAGGGGATCTGCTGCACTAACTGTGGGAGATTTTAATCTCCTGACCTGGAAATAGATTGGGCAAAACATAAAACTGTGGGAGTATTAGTAATGGGTTATATTTTTCAAGATATCATTAAAAGATGCAGCCTGAAACACACCTAATTAAAAATCAAGGGAAAAGTAGAGGTTTAAATATACTTGATTTGGTACTAACTGGTGGTGTTGTCCTGTTGTCCATCCTCTCCAGACCAGACCTCCAGTAGTCCCACTCATCAGAGCCTGAGTGCAGTCTCAGTGGGCCACCACCCGCCACCATCGACAGGCGTTCCGTGATCGTGAAGCATGGAATTTCTTTACCTGTCACTGCCTGCTGCTCTAATGCTCTCTGCCTAACCAGAGGCTGAAACATAATGGAATTTGTAATATTTTTGAAAATATTCATCAGTTGGTCTTCTTGCTGACAGCCTGGCTGATGCTCCTCAAGAACCTTTCTTGCCAACTCTTGACTACTTGTATCTTGCTACCGCCAAAACTGCCAACCGTTACCGCACTTACACAATACGCAGCGGCGTACGCTGTCACTCACTCTGCACTCTGATTGGACTCAATAACAGAATGAAGTCCATGGGGCGCTTGCCACTCGGGAGTGTGGAGGGGTACACAGTTTGTGTTTTCCGTGTGGCACCACCCGCTATCAATGGGAGCCGAGCCACTCACCGGGGTCTGCACTGACACTCCACCACTGAGAGAGGGCTGAGCCACGGACAGCCCTGCAAATGAACTGAACACATTCATTTATTTAATGACTCGAGCGACCCTGTGGGTCGGGTGCTCTCTCTCTGGTTCTGCTACTCTGCATGCAGGTGGGCGCAGCACAATCCATCACAGTGCTGGGTAGGCAGCAGCTTTAGTCCCTCTCGGCATTCTATGTTGCAAGACTCTCTGCTGCCATCTGCAGTATGTCGTCAGGTGCAGCTGGGTTGACTGTCACAGACACGTCTCAGACAGTCAAAAAATGTGGAATATTTGACGAAAAAAAAAGGCGAAACACTGATTAACTTATTGAGCTTATAGAGGCCAGAGGGGCACAGGACCCAAGGCAGCATGGATTCACAGCGGGAAGGTCATGCCAGACGAATCTGATAGATTTCTTTGACTGGGTGACCAAAGTAGTAGATCAGGGAGGGGCTGTGGACATGGCCTACCTAGACTTTAGCAATGCATTTGACACAGTCCCACACAAAAGATTAATATACAACTTAGCCAGCCTGGGAGTGGGTCCCAAGATGACAGCCTGGGTAAAGAATTGGCTGGGGAATAGGACACAGAGAGTAATAGTAAATGGAGTCCACTCTGAAAAAGGGGGTTAGTAGTGGGGTACACATGAGGGTTCAGTAATAGGACCAGTCCTCTTCAATGTCTTTATAAGTGACATTGCAGAGGGACTGGAAGAAAATATGTCTCTTTGCAGATGACACAAAGATCTGCAACAGAGTTGATGCACAGGGTGGGGTGGAAAGGATGAGAAGGGACTTGGCAAGGTTAGAGGAATGGTCAAATGTATGGCAGCTTAGATTCAATGCTAAAGTGCAAGGTAATGCACCTGGGAAACAAAACCCAGGGAAGAGTACACATTGGGGGTGAGATACTAACAACAACAAAATGGAAAGGGACCTGGGGTAGTCATATCAGATGACCTAAAGGTGGGCAAGCAATGTGAGAGGGCAGCAAGGAGGGCTGGGGGATACTGGGATGCATGGGAGGAGGCATCACCAGTAGAAAACAGGAAGTTATTATCCTCTGTACAGACAGCTAGTGAGACCCCATCTGGAGTACTGCATGCAGTTCTGGAGACCAGTCTCCATGAAGACATAGCCAGGATGGAGAGCTGTCAGAGGAGGCAACTAAAATGGTGCAGGGTCTGCGGAAGACATATGAAGAGAGACTTAAGTAGCTAATATGTATAGCCTCGAGGAAAGGAGGGAGAGGGGGGACATGATAGAAACTTTCAAGTACCTCAAGGGAATCAACAAAGTCCAAGAGGGTAGCATCTTTCAAAAAAAGAGGTGTGCAAGAACAAGGGGGCACAATTTGAAGATAGAAGATGGGCGGCTCAGAGGTAATTTAAGGAAGTATTTTTTCACAGAGAGGGTGGTGGATATATGGAACGGCCTTCCAGAGGAGGTTGTGGAGTCACAAACAGTGGTGGAATTCAAGCATGCATGGGACAGTCATAAGGCAATTCTAGGGGGTGGGGGTAGGAAGAAGTAGGCTGCTGGTTAACTAGGATCTGCAGCTTATCCATCAGGTAGGGAAATGGGCAGACTGGGTGGGCCAAGCAGTCCTTATCTGCCGTCAAATTCTATGTTTCTATGTTTCTATGGGCTCCTAAGTGTGTCAGGCCCCTGTGCCACTGCACCGGCTGCACTGGCTATTCCTCCACCACTGGCCAGTTATTATGGCACAATCAAGCATGATTGAACTATAGACCAACCATAGCAGTTTCAGTCAAAACGATGTTACTAAATTATTTACTACAGTTAAAATACATGGTAAACAAAATTAAGCAACAAGTATGAAATACCCCATCTGTATTTTAACTAAACTGAAAAATGGAATAAGGATATAGGGTTACTAGCACAAAAGCAGTAAATACACAAAAGTAAACAGTTCAAAAGGCAAGCTAAGCTAAATTTCACAGTAAGCTGGTGAAGTGAATTGGTGTCTCCAAACAAATCAAATACTAACAAAACTGTATGTTTCTATGTAAAAGTCTGGTATATTCTGTATTTATGGACCCCAGTGAGGTGGGAAGGGGGCAGAGTCTCTGGAGACAGGGTGTATCCTCTTGGAAACTCACCTTAAGGTTTTCTGTTGGGCCACTCACGCTGAGACCGCTCATGCTGGGAACACCAGGTTATTCATTGATTCTGCGGTGCTGAGTTCTGCCACCATTACTAGTTCATGTCATTTTTATATCTATTTATGTATGGCATTTAACAATCTGTGTTCTAGCTACAAACCACATTTTATGATTGCTTGCCTTCTCTAAAATTCATCAGTGTTGCTGGTCATTTTATTTGCTTCTTTTCTTAATGAAATTGAAATACTTGCTACTGGTGTAATTGCACCCAACCTTGTTTTGTTCCAGATCCTTGAGCTATTCTTACTGCTTACTCCTGAACATTACAAACACCAATAAACAGTAGAGCTACTCATGATGCAATGGTCTCTTCTCCTCCCACTGCATCGTGAGAGGCTAGACTGTGTTGGGGTGTTCCCAACTCCAGGCGAGATGAAGTGGGAGTTGATCAAAGACTGTAAACAAACCTGTTTTTGTGTGTTAACACCAGTGTAGTGGTCAGTCTGTTTGTCACATTAAAAAGAAAAATGGAATCAGAATCAAACTGACCAGCAGCTTCAGTAAATTCTACAGAATGTGAGCAATCATGAAATGTATTTTATAAACTAGGGATATTTTGAGGTCTATGGGGGTGGACAGCATCCCTTTAAAGTCCTGTTGCTGCAACAGTGTCTAGGGAGTCCTCCAGGTTAGGGCTCATGACCACTGACTGACTGGTCCCAAAGATTATGGCCCTTACTGTGTGGTGACTGTACCAGTGGACCTGGAGAAGTCCTGGGGTTAAATAGTGACTGGTCAGTCTGCCTTTTCTGGCTGCCTTCCACTTCTCTGGAACAACCTCCCTCTCCCTAGTCATCTTTCATCCTCATTCTGCTCTCCTAAATCATGGTGCCTGTTTCCGCTTCTTTGACAGTTTATGATACAGGCTGTATATATTTTAGATCTATTGTATACTGCATATGTTTTCTAATTTGTTCACCATGCCTGTCAAATCCAACTAATGCGGGGGTTGACCCAGCTATACAAACTCTATATGCATTTTCTGAATATCATATTTAAGTTTTGATACTTTCTTTTTTGCATTTATACATTTCTGACTTTTGACAATAAAGTTCATCATCATTATCATTAATTATATTTATTGAAAAATCAAGGAATGATGTTACAAACCATTGTGTTGAGCCTCATGTTCAAAGATGTCCTTCAATGTTCTGCCTGCCTTTTTATGCATTCATGTACCTGTATCACCCACACTACTCTCCCTAATATCCCACCCCATGCGTCGCACCTGGATATTAGTCTCAGCTCAGTGTACCTTTTCTGGTCACCAACTTTCAAATAAGTTAATTACTTAAACCACCCCTGTTGGCATATTTCTTACAACCCTGCTCTTATAGTTAGCTGTACACACTAATTATAGCTGGCTTTTGCTTTTCCTTTTTTTTTTATCATGTAACACTTTTGTTCCTCTGTTGTGGAGTGGGCTGAGCACCGCCAACCGCCAGCACCCGAGCCCCGGACCAGGTCTGGCATCGCTGCATGCTCCTGACTCACACAGGCCTGATGAAGTAGTGGGACCTCCCCGGGGGCCCATGACTGGGAACCAGGTGGCCACGCCTCTCGTGTCCAGGGGCTCGGGGCTCAGCCATGAGCCGCCACAGTCGCCCCACAATTTTCTACCATTACTGCCCCAGGAAGCCAGACTTGCAATGACGTCTGATGCACCTACATGCAGATGTCCACCGTGCTCCTTCCCCCTTAGAATGCGCACCACTGACAGTGCGCTCAGCCTCGACTAGGTGCCACTGCAGCATGCCACATACCTCTTACCTACCCCAGAGGAAGGAGAGCAGTTGTGGGACACTCAATCTTTCTCTTCCCTGCCAGCCCCTGGTGCCCTGAGTCCATTCCTGAACCCGGGTCACTGGTGTGGCAAGAGGTGTGGCATCCAGTGCCTCAACCCTCAGCGCCACCGGGCCGGTGGTAGCTGGTTTATTCCTAATACCTGGCTAACTCTGGAGCCCTCACCTTGTTATTACATTTGTATGACTTCAGCATTACCTTTGTAATTTTTTTCCAAAAGTTGTATTTTGCGCCTCTGATATCTTGTTTGTTGCACTGCATTTGTCACTCTGTTGTTGACTTCACTAATTTAGTTAACAAATTTTGTATTTTGCACCTGTCTTATATCTTGTTTGTTACATTCCTATCATCACTTTATTATATACTGTATTTTTTCCCAGACTGTAAACCCACTCCTCCAGGTCGTACACAAACATATACAGTATGTATAGATAGACAGACAAGTACAGGAGAGAGAGAGAGAGAGAGAGAGAGAGAGAGAGAGAGAGAGAGAGAGAGATAGATAGATAGATAGATAGATAGATAGATAGATAGATAGATAGATAAAAAGATAGATAGATACAGGAATTTAGAAAGGGTCCTGCAGCAAAAATGAATGGAGTCTGACTAAAAGGGGTTGGGCTGCCAGCAAGCAGGAAGAAAATATTTCTATCATATTATACTAAATATGTTTGCACCAGTTAGTGGGCCATGATAAAATTAAGTTGTGTCATATTGGAAATATATGATATTCTGCTGGATTGGTTCTGTGCCATGTGAATGTCAAAGAAGGGGCCTGTTGCTGCAGGATCTCTAGTAATGCTGGATCTGCCACTGGATAGATAGATAGATAGATAGATAGATAGATAGACAGACAGACAGACAGACAGACAGACAGATAAACAGATAGATAGACAGACAGACAGATTAGACAGATAGGCAGGCAAACAGACAGAGACAGAGAGAAAGAGTGATAGATAGACAGACAGACAGATAGATGGTGTGTTGCTGATCGGTGGGCAGGGTGTAGTAGCAAGATGGTGCCAGGCTGTTCTGCTCTGTACATTTAGCTCCCTAATTCTTACTTTTCTTTGCTATTGCAATGGCATTTAGTAAACTGAAATAGCCAAAACATATCCTGTTTTTGCCAGCCCCAGAGCTGCTAGAAACTGTTGGCTAAAATGTCAATAGAGACACCAGATAAACTTCACTAGCTGTCTCCTTTGTCTCCCGTGCTTGGGACTTAAATGTTTTGTGCTTTTCAGGTGCATGGGTGCAGTTGCTGGCACATACTAGTGTCTTTTTGAGGACCTGAAATTTGGATATGCGGATGTTTTTTATACATGCAAGAGCCTCTGTATTAGCATTGGACTGAGGTTTAAATCTCAATGCTTATTTTAAACCTCAGCATACCCAAGGAACTAACTGAAGCCAATGAAATTGAACTTGGTTTTGGGAAGCGCCTTGGTCTCACCAATGAGGACCCCCCCACACATAATATCCCACTGAATGGAGTCTGTGGTATGAGGGACAGAGACCGTGTTCTGCACTCTGGTTTGATGGAGGAAAGCTGAACCTAGGAAAGCTAGATGAGAAAATCAAAAGGAGTGCCAGAGAGAGTCATACCATCGTTTGCTTACAGGTAAATAATTTTAAACTCACGGGGTACATGTGGAGGGTTATTACCTGTGAACTTACTAATCTCAAATTGAGCGATTCCTGTTTTGCTTCTAATAGGTCATGTCTGACATGGAGAAAGAACTGGATAGAAACACAGAAACATAGAAGTTGATGGCAGATAAGGACCGCAAGGCCCATCCAGTCTGCCCATGATGGACTTGCACATTCAAACCTTGATAAACAGCTACTGAAAGCCTTTGAAAACCTTTGAAAGAGTTGCAGGTATTAAGTCATATATGCTGTTTCATGCACATGCAATCGATGGCACTTCATCAGATGTGGTGACCTGGCCTTCTGTTCAGAAGACTTCCAGTTTATAAAAAGGAGAGCTAAGGCTTGAGTAACTTATCTCAGGTTTGGTTGCAGTTTACTGTTTGCCTGGGCTCTAGAAGGTGGTATGAAGGAGGGATGAGAGTGAACAATGCAGACCATGAAGGCATAAATTTATTTTCCTTAAATTAGAATTGATAAAAGCAATGCCACCATCAAGGACATTATGTCTTTTATGTCTTATTTTGACTCAGATGGCAACACCAGAACTTTACTGACTCGTGTTTTACAGCTGATTTATCCCTAAAAGGCTTATTGTAACTTGTTGGGAGCATTTTTCTAACATTCTGAAATTTCTTTTATAAGTGCCTTACTAGATGTTAAGCTATGTTTTATTTCTTGTTAGAATTTTATTGATTGAACCTTACTGATTTAATAGTAAGGCTCATTTGGACAATATTGTGAATGGTATGGATGAAAACTAGTTATAGTGATACCAAATACAATTTGATGTCATAACCATTTAGAGAAATAATGAATAATGGGCAGCAGTGGGCAGTTGTAGGTAGTGCCTTTATAGATTTATATGCTTCATCTACATTATTAACTGCACTTTTACTTTGACTAGCCCTTTTAAGTAAACATAAATTGGGGTTCCTGTTTCCCTGGTTGTTGATTGGGGGTAATTTCAATAAGGATGCATATACAAGCTAACAAGCAGCAAGACTGGATAGGTTTTGAGGGATAGCCTAATAAAGCTCTAGCAGCGTGTTTCCCACCACACCTTTGGAAGAAGACATTCATAGGCTCTAATAGTGTTTGAAATAGGAAGCCACCGTTGGTCAAGTTAGTGGTCAATGGGTCTGAAAGTAGAGCAAAATCTTAGGACATATGGGAGCATGCACTGTTTGCAGGAACCCAAATATGGTTTCCAAGTTGTAACTGGCACATAATTCCTGCCATGACTGGTGATAATAAGGGCACAGAGCAGCATGCGATGCATGGTACCCTTTGGAATTTTGTTGAAGATGGCAGGCTTTACTGGCAATATGGGGCAGCCTAATATGGGGCTAGTGACAATGATTTCTGCTATTTGTAACAGGGTCCTGTTATGAAGAGAAATATCAAGAATTTACAAGATGCCCCCATACTTTTCAATTTTCACTCTATCCTGTCTGCTTCTATATTCGTATCTATCCTAATTTTCTTGTCAGGATGGCCAACCTGGCAATCTTTAAACCTTTCTTTACTGTCCCTGATTATCTTTAAAACAATCTGCATCCAAATCTTGATAAGCTGAAAAGCAGTCAGCTGAAATTCTAGCTGTGAGAATTTCATAAAAACAAGCATTATGCAGCACATATAAAGAAAATATGTTAGAGAGACTACTGTGTAAAAAGATTTACTAAATTGTTGTCTTAAATAAATGCATGTTTACTTTCTGGCAATTACATTTAAAAGCAAATAGAATCCTGAAGCCTTGCAGAGGAAGACAGATAGGGCCGCGCCTCTCATCTGTTTTCCTTGCCAAGGCTACGAATTTAATTCAATCTTTAACAAGTGTTTCTTTTCTTTCTGTATTAAAACAAAATGAATGTGTACCTGAATGTCTTGCTTCTCCTGCTGAGGTCCTGCTATAGGGATGGCAGCCTACAAAATGGCTGCTTTTATAGTATTCAGGTAATGTGATGTCACAATAGGGGAGGGGCTCAGTTCAAGACACACCCCTTCTGGAAAGTATATAAACCCTCCACTAGGAGACCTGTGTAGATGGATAGAGAGAGGAGAGTCAGTATTGACTGACCACAGAGCAAGAAGGTTGTGTGTGTGTTTCCACACAAAGTGCTGTACAGACAAAAGGAAAGGAAAAGGCAATTCAGGAGTCTGTGGAAAGAAGTATTTCCTGTTTTTGGGTGTGAAGACTAACACCGATTGTTTTCCTTTCTATGAACTTTAAGTTAAGAATATTTTTTTGTTTTGTTTTTTTTTGTTTTTGGAAATAAATTGACAAACGCATACCTTTGCGTTTTTTATGCATCTTAAACCTTTGGTCTGGACATCTGTTATTTCCCACGCTTCTACACTATTCTTGTCTGCAGCAAAGTACCTTTGTAAGTTGACCCAGGGCCCAATAGAGCCTGGATATAGCGGCTCAATGTCATCCTCTGATGAAGCATTGGGATGGTACACTGCATGAGGTAGTGTAAGGGGCGGGGGGTGGCATTTTACATCAAGGCAGGGATCAAGACCACCATGGACGATATGGGGTAGCATGGGCATGGAGTCAACTTGGATGCAGCTTAAGTCAGAAACAAAAATAAAAATAAGGGAGGGAGTGAAACATAGGCCACCAAATCAAAATGAAACCATGGATTGGGAGCTGGCGGATGTCATCAGGGAGGCAGCAGAGCAAGGGAGGTGATGACTGTGGGTGATTTCAACTTGCCTGACACGGATTGGAGCAACCCACATGAAAGCAGTAGCAGGAACCAAGCGTTCCCAGATGTGGTTTGGGATAGGTTCTTAACCTGGGGTGATGCAGATGACCAGGGACTGTGCCATTTTGGACAAGATGCTGACAAACTGTGACCATGTCAGAAGTATCAGCATGGCTCAGACCCTTGGAAGCAGTGATCACTGGTCATTGTGGTTTCATCCTGATATGGGAAAAGAAGTGTTGAACACAATGGCATGTGTCCTATACATCAAGAGGACCAATTTCACTGAAATGGGGATATGTTTGGGGGAACACAAAGGGCAGCGGGGGGTGGAAGAAAAGTAGTCCTTAATTTGGGACAAAGTCCAGGAAGTCACAAATACCTGCCTTAAGCAGAAGGGGAAAAGAAAATGCTCTAGTTTTCAGGAGAGGTTGCCAGAGCCGTAAAGGAAAGAAGATTTTCTTTTAAGAATATTTAGGAGGACCCCAAGTGGGAGGACAGGGTAGACTACCTGGAAAAGCTAGCAGTGTGGTAAGAAAGGTCACGGCAGAGATGGAGATAATGATAGCAGTGGGATCAAGGAAGGTGACAAGACCTTCTTTTGTTACATCTGCGAAAGACAGTCGACAAAAGAGGGTACTGGTAGGCTAAAAAAATGGCCTGAGTGGGTGGAAGATGACAGAGGAAAAGCAGAAACAGTAAATGAATACTTCTGCTTAGTATTCAAAAAGGAAAAAGATGGACCAGTTCCACAGAGAGAGGGAGGGATGGGGAAATTGGTGCATGAAAATGTGCAAGGAGGGACTTAGAGTGGACATGGTCCACAAGAGGCACAGAATAAAACTTCTTGGCTAGGTGGCATGCATCCTAGGGTACTGAGGGAACTGGTGGTCATTCTGGCAGCCTCTCTGACTGACCTGTTAAACACGTCCCTGGATGTAGGAGTGGTGGCATAAGAATGGTGGACTGCAGATGTAAAAACCCTGCACAAGAGTGGGGAAAGGGAGGAGACGAAGATCTATAGACCAGTCAGCTTGACATTGATAGTTGGCAAGCTGATGAAGACCACTCTCAAGGAAAAGCTGATAGAGTTCTTGAAGTAAAAGGATTCCAGGATGCCAGACAGCACAGATTTAGGACATGCCAAACAAACTTGATTGATTTCCTTGACTGTAATAGATAGATAGATAGATAGATAGATAGATAAAAACATTTATTTTTTTAACAGGAGATAAACTTTTAGGACTACAAGGCTCTGTTTTACAAAGTTGTCCTGTATAAGCAGATGGTTACAAATAGTAGAGAAGTGCAAAACTTAATAGTTGTTTCATAAAAATCAAGGTATTTATAGTAAAAAAAAAACACATTTAAAACACGTTCGACAATAAGCTTACAGAAGAGGGTTAGGAACAGTACAAACTAAGGGTCTCTTAATTTAGTACTGTGTATAAAAGACAAAGATATTAGTGTTACACTATAGAACAATAATTCCCTCTAGACAAGCACACAAATGTAATGTTAATATAAAAATCCACATGGTTAAGACAAATATCACATGGGTCAATTATTCACAGACTTATAAACATGATGTGCAATAAACAATCCTGGTTTTAAACCCATCCATTTCTTTGCAATTTTCCTCCGGCCCTTAGCTATCCTAAACAGTAGCAATTAATTTTCCACATCATATCTAAACTTTTTCTAAACTCTCCTAGATTTCTTGCATTTCTAATCTCTGGGTTTATTTTATTCCATATTTCTGGGAGGTAATACCTTCTGTGCATCTTACTATATACATCTTTAACAATGGGGATCCTTAAACCTCTGTTTTTTATCCCTCAAAGTATATTTATTTATTGGTTTCTGTGCATATTTAGTTCCATTTTTATTTCCTTCACCAAATTCCGCATACACTTTTTAACCCAGTTGTTTTTTCCTTCGCATTTCAAGGGAATCCCAGTTTAACTTTAGGAGAAGACTGCAACGGTGTGTATTGAAATGACATTTTAAGACAAATCTTGCTAGCTTATAAAAGACTTGTCTAACTTATCTAGTAAAGTTTTTGTTGCATGTTGATAAATTGTACTCCCATATTCTAGTACTGGGAACGATAGTTGCTGTACTACTTTATTTCCATCCTCTTTAGGCAAAAATTAGATCTTCCTACGTAGGGCCCCCAGTCTGACATTCACTTTACCCACAGTGCCAGCTATATGCCCTCCAAAAGTTAATCATCCAAAAGTACCCCCAAATATTTGTATTGTTCCACTTCATCCAATTTGAAATTATCTAGGGTAACAATATTCAGTCCTTGATTATGTGTATTTGCTAAACGTCTTGTTTTAAACAACATAACTTGGGTCTTTTTTCTGCTCAGGAACATTTTGGAGACCCGCAGCAAACACTGCAGGATATCAAAGTCAGACTGCGAGGTGTTCTGTAATTCTGTTCTAGCCTTGGCTGTGGCTATCAAGGCCATATCATCCGCATATAGATAAATTTTGCACCTTTCAATTAACTGTGGCAATGGGTTTATGTAAATTAAAAACAGAAGGAGGCCCAGGATCGATCCCTCGGGGACATCCCTAAAGATCCCCCCTTTCTCAGATAGTACGTCACCCACACAGACCTGCTGAGTGCACTTTGTCAGGTAGGTGAGCATCCATGATTTAACTGGATCAGACATGCCAATGAGCATAAGCCTATCCATCAAAATGCTGTAATCAACCAAATCATAGGTTTTTGAGAGGTTAACGAACACCACTCCAACAGACTCCCCCATCTCCAGTCCATTTGAGACTGTATCTATGAAGTCTGCCACAGCAGTGTCTGTCAACCTCCCCACCCTAAAGCCCATCTGGCTTACAAGGTCAGTGGACAGAAGTGGGCTATAAATTGGCTGGGAGAGGGAACCCAAAAGGTGGTGGTCAGGGGATAGTACTCAGGAATAAGGGGGGGTCATCAGTGGGGTCCCACAGTGGTCAGAGATCGGTCTGGTGTTGTTCAATATGTTCATAAATGATATATGAGACACCAGAAAAGGCAAAATCTGCCTTTTCACAGATGACACCACGCTCTGTGGAAGTGTGGACATGGAGGAGGGGCTCAGAGATCTTAGGGAGGATCTCGAAAAGTTAGAAAGATGGTCTGGATTCTGGCAACTGGGATTCAATGCAAAAAAGTACAAGGTCATGCACATTGGTAGCATGAACCCCAGGGCTGAGTACAGACTGGGAAGCATGACAGTCACAGTATCCAAGGAACAGAAAAACTTAGGGATTGCAATTACAGGCAATTTGAAACCATCTGTGAAATGTGTCAAGGCAGCAGAGAATGCAAATACTGTAGGATGCTAGGCTGCATAGGTAGAGGCTTCACCAGTAGGAGGAAAGAAGTCAATGGTGCGACCACACCTGTAGTACTGTGTGCAGTAATGGAGCACATATGAGAAAAGGACATCAACCTGCTAGAGGCAGTCCAAAGAAGAATTACGAAGATGATTCAAATCCAACAAGTGCTCTCGTATGAACAGAGGCTGGAGAACCTAAACATGTATTCACTCAAAGAGACGAGGGAACAAGGGGACATGATTGCGATTTAAATACCTCAAGGGTATTAACAAGGTCGACCTTGGGAATCTTTGCAGATTCAGCTAAGTCAGAAACACAAGGGAAAACAGTTGTAAGTTGGTAGGAAAAAGTTCCAGAAAAGAAGCCGGGGGCAATTCTTTATACAGAGAGTGCTTACAGGATGGAATGGACTACCAGAGGAGGTGGTAAGCCAGAAAATGGTTGGGGGCTTTTAAGTGAGGATGGGATAAGGTAAATGGGAAGGTAAGGGTGTCATGGGATGGGGGGGCTGGAGCATCATGTAGCATATGTTGCAAGGCTCTGCATAACGCACACTTGACAGACCATAACAGCCTTCTTCTGCTGGTGTTTCCATATGTTCTTATGTATGGTTATATGGATGGATGACTAAGGAATGCTTATAGTCCCCTCCACCCCCCCCCACACACACACATATACATTCTTCATCACAGAATGTCCTGCTACTTGAGATAAACCACCAGATGTAGGAAGTTTCATGTGGCATATGCCCTGGTATACCGATTACTCTGATTGCTATGCAAATGAATGTTCCTCTGCATCCTGGAATGAACATAACACCTTTAAGAGATGTCTGAACTCCTCTGCATTTGTCTCCCCCCTTGCCTATTTAGTGGGTTCACTGACATCGCTGTGATAGTACAGTGTTGGAAGGACATAGCAGATATACATCTTTCTCTAGATTTGAAGAGGATTGTGTATCTATGTTGACACACTTTTATGGCTGCATAGCAAGAGTTATGCATGACGTAGTGCAGTTACATTGAAAAGGGGGATTTTAGTACCACATGACTGTGACTACACCACAGCTGTGTCCCTCCACCACAGTAAACTTGAATCAAATCTCACTGCATCCTCTCCGTTCAGTACAGTGCGATTGCTTCCTCCCTCCGCCGCACAATTTTCTTGCTCCCTGCACTATTTTCTTTTTCCCAAAACAAATACTTGAAAATTATTAAGAGAAATATGTGACACAAAATGATAACATTAAAGTCCCGACCTTATCTTGAACCATCCCCTCTTTCCCGCACATTTCGATGGTGCTGTAGTGCTGATCATGCCAAATCCATATATGAACAAGTTCAGTGATGTTGGAGTCAAAGCATCTACTGTAAATATATTGATATATTTCATGAATGAAGCTAATTTCAGCAATATGTTCTTTAAAAAAAAAAAAACACAAAGGTAATTTCTGTTTGAAATCTACATTTGAAAAGTGAAACCGGGACTCTATGCATGCACAGTATGCACGTGTGCAAATGGTGGGTTTCACTTTTCAAACGGAGGTTTCTAACAGAAGTAATTCTTGTGTTTAAAAAAGGAACATATTGCTGAAATTAGCTTCATTCTTGGAATGCATCGACATATTATGTATCAGAAGTTTATCGGTATGCAGCCTTATGGATTGTTTGCATCTTTTCTGGTATATAGTCCTGAGTTGCTTCCTGAAGCTGAAATGGTGAGAAGCTGCTGCTTCTGACACCTTGACAAGATGGACAGCAATAAAGGTATATCTATTTATGTGTGTGTGTGTGTGTGTTTGTTCTTTTTAAAGTTGCAGAATACAATACGTACAAGGTAGACAGCTCCGAGAAATGAGTCTCTCTCTCTCTCTCTCTCTCTCTCTCTCTCTCTGAACTTGCACTTTCCTCACTGTGCTGGTAAAGAAATCATGAGATGGGGGAGGACCTAAGCCGAGGGTGCACATGATGGACATGGAGCTGTGACCTCTGCTTTGCCACTCCTTTGGAAGCCCAGTTTTGGCAATTGAAGTTTATTTTGTTGGCTATCATCTAATGGTCACTTCTGCAATTTATTTATTGACCTTGTTAATTGGGTTTGCACTTTAATTCATGTCTTTATTACTTTATGGCAACAGTAGTTGCAGTCTAGTGATAAGGTGATGCATTTAGTCACAAATTATAGAGCTTACCCGTGCCCCCCACCATACTATTTTCTGGTTTAAAAAAAACCCTGGTGCTGCTCCTCTTGGAAGCTGAATATAACTCAGGTTGCCCCTTCTTATCTTCCCTGTTAAAAGTAAGAATTGCTTAAGCCAGCTTCTCTTGCTGTCATGCAGAACACTGTAGATCTCACACTTTGGTAGGCACAGAAATAACCAACACAGGATGACAGTTCCACTCTTCACAGTGGCCCACACTTAGTATTTATATGGCAAATTTGCTAGTGTGCGACACTAAGCTAGAGATCAGGTCCCAGACCCATGGCATTTGCTCAGCATTGCTGGTGGTCTATTTCAACGTAATCAGAAAAATCCCCCAAATCACTCATTGGGGACAAGATTTCACAAAGTTACATATTTTTTTCGAAGTTGAAGAGGGGGCAGTCCCTTTCCATACCTCTCAAATGTCCCTGATTTTGGTCATTAGTCCTTGATTTTTTAAAGCCTGTTCCCTCATTTTTTGTATCAGAGGTTTATTGGTAAGCTGCTGTCTTAACCAGCTTTACCGACTGTTTACATCTTTTGTGGTATGACTAGTCCTGAGGTGCTTCTTGAGGCTGAAATGGGGAGAAGCTGCTGCCTCTGCTGCCTTGACAAGATGGATAGCAATAACAGTGTATCTATTTATGTGGTGTGTGTTCTTTTTAAAGTTGCAGAATACACATACATAGTCAGACAGATCCCAGAAATTATTCTCATTCTCTCTGTCTCTCTCCCTCTCTCCCTCCCTCTCGCTCTCTCTCTCTCAACTTGGTTTCCTCACTGTGCTGGTATAGAAATTATGGGATGAGTGGGTGTCCTAAACCAAATGTGCAAGTGACGGACACGGAGTTATGACCTCTGCCCCTCCTTTGTAAGCCTGGTTTGGGAAACTGAAGATTATTTTGTTAGCCCTCATCTAATAGTCAATTCTGCGATATACTTGTTTGCCTCATTAATTGGGTTTGCTTCTTAATTCACATCTTTATTACTTTATGGTACCACCAGGCTGCAGCCTAGTGATGTGGCAACGTTTTTAGCCACAAATTAACTACAGAGCTTACCGATTTCTAGCTTTGGACACATAACCATGCATGTTAGTTTGCTGTTGACATTCTTAATGACTGGGTGGATAATTCATTTAAGGTATCAGTCCTGTAATTTCTAATTAAAAGAATTGTTCCAACTAAGTTTTTCCCCTCATCTTTTAGTATGTGGCATGCAAATGGGTTAACATTTTGCATTTTTTGACTCTTGAGACACATACTGTATTATGACGTAAACAAAGGGCACTTTATAAACGATTAGGTAAGGTTCGTTTGAAGACTGTAGGCATACATAGAATATATTCTTTCACATAATGGGCACTGTCATTTTTACAGCTGCATAGCAAGAGCTATGTTGATGTTTTGCTGATGTATACAGAAAAGGGGGCTCTTGGGATGTGGCCATAGCTGGATATTGAATGCACCAAAGCTGGCTCCTTACATCAAGTAGAGCTGAAGCACATTTCTGTGAATCTCTCTGTGCTCCCTCTATTCATTAAAGTGCACTTCCTTTCTCTCCCCCACCATACTATTTTCTTATTTAAAAACAAAACAAAACACTGAATCCACAAAGCCAAACACCAACCATTTACTTTTCTGTAGCTTGCAGTCCATGCCTGGCAAGAAGTAAAAGTCATGACAGAAAAAGCTCTTAGCATCGCCGGTTTCCTAAGAACAGGGATCAGTAGATGGTGTTTCTTGTGGGTGGGGTTATCTCTCTAATTACTTGGGGAAGACCAAGATTTAAAAATGTGCTATTACCTTGTTTATTGAGGACTTAGCACACACTCGTCATCACTGCTGAACATTGTGGGGTATTACAGTAAAGTGAGACCTGACTGTCTTCCAATGAGTGTGGGACTTCTGGCTTGACTAAAGGTCGTCTGTTGTATCCCCATGTTCTTGTTTTCCCATTAATTACATGCCCTTCCTAAAAATGCTTTACAATTCCTATACCTGATATCACTGCTCAGAAGGTACCACCTACTGCCCTTCAAGTAAAAGAATAGCAGAACACGCTGCTCTCATTGAAGAAACCATGGCACAGAGAGCATGCCAACAATGAAACATATGTTATATCAGACAGTGCCTACTTAACATGTTCCACATTAGCAGCAGGTACTGTTTAGTTTTTTCCATCCCTGGCCAGTGTCAACAACTGGTGTGTGACCCTGATGGTTTATTTGTACCTAACCAGTGACTCAACAATGCTGCAAAATAAAATTGGCAGAAACCTGGAAAGAATTCCTCATGATTCCCAGTTCCATTTCCTACCCTGCCACCCTCTGCTGAAAGGCGGTGTGATGCAAAGACACAGAGTGAGCTACTAGTGGTTAAAACCCGGAGCTGTGAATTGGGAGATGCCAGGTGCAAAGCACATTACAGCCAGCAACTCAGGATCTGACCTTGAGCTAGCAAGATGCTTAATTTCCCTGCATTTTAGTTCTCCTAGTTGCAAAACTGGGAAAACAAAAACTCACTTGAAAAAAAACAGAGGTGATATCTCTGGTGGGCTATTATGGAAAAATAATAATATAATAATAATAAATTTTATTTCTAAAGCGCCTTTCCAATTTCAAGGTGCTGTACAAAGATTATAAAACACAAATAAAACACAGATAAAACACAGATAAAAACATCAGTCTCAGAATGATACATCACAATCACTGGTCTAGAAAAGCAGACTGATACAAGTGAGTTTTTAAATCCCTCTTAAACTCCTCCATGGAGGTGCACAACCACAACCGATGGGGTAGAGAATTCCAAAGAGTGGGAGCAGCATAAGAAAAAGCTCTACAACCAGATGAATTTAGGCTCACTCTTGGAATCTCTAGCAACCCCTCATCGGCCGAGCGGAGTACTCAGCCCAGGCAGTAAGAAACCAGGAGATCTTTCAGATAGGCTGGACCCTGATCATGTAGGGCTTTAAAAGTCAGTAAACAGACTTTAAAGGTGATCCGCCACCTAACAGGAAGCCAGTGCAGATTGCGCAGCACCGGGGAGATGTGGCAAGACCTGCTTGTCCCAGTCAAAACCCGTGCTGCTGCATTCTGCATTAGCTGGAGGCGGCTGATTTCAACCCCAGACAACCCAAAATATAGGGCGTTGCAGTAGTCCAAGCGTGAGGACACAAAGCCGTGGACCAACGTTGGTAACGAGTCAGACGGAACAAGGTGTTTCACTCTAGCGATATTCCTAAGGTGGTAAAAGGAAGTTTTGACGACCGCTGACACTGTGACTGCAGTGTCAGCCTGTCATCAAAGATAACCCCTAGGTTACGCACCCATTCAGAGGTTGGGAGTGATACACCCCCAAGAAAAATTCCTGAGGGTGCACCAACAGGCAACCTCTCTGTCTGACAACCCGGATCCACAACCAGAACCTCAGTCTTTTCTGAGTTTAACTTCAGCCAACTAGAGTCCATCCAATCCTGGATTTCTTTCAGGCAGTTGATAAACACCGAGAGAGCTCCATCCTGGTCAGGGGCAAAAGACAGGTATAGCTGGGCATCATCAGCATAGCAATGAAACCTCAGCTTATACCGTCTTATAATGTCTCCGAGGGGCAGCATATACACCGCAAATAACATGGGAGATAGCACAGAACCCTGAGGCACCCCATACAACAAAGAAATTGGGCCAGAGGAAAAAATTCCCGACACAACTCTTTGTGATCTCCCAGCGAGGAATGAGGTGAACCATCTGAGGACGGTTCCCGATCTTCCACAGATCTGCCTCAGGCGTGTTAACAACACCACGTCATCCACGGTGTCAAAAGCTGAAGAGAGATCGAGAAGAACTAGAATAGAACATCTCTTCTGGTCTCTCGCCCTCAAGAGATCATTAAGCACCTGAACCAGCGCAATCTCGGTGCTATGTCTTTTACGAAAACTGGATTGGAAGGGTTTGTATATGTCATGGATGGTTAAATGGTTCTCCAATTGGATTGCCACTACTTTTTCAATCACCTTCCCAATAAAGGGTAGGTTAGAGATGGGTCTGTAGTTTGCAAAACAATCTGGGTCCAAGGTAGCTTTCTTCAAGAGCGGTGTCACCACACCGCTTCTTTCAGGGAGCTAGGAAACTCATCTGAGTCCAGGGAGCACCAGACTATTTGCACAAGGATTGGACTGATGATGTCACAACAACCCAATATTAGGGGGAGTCGGTCCAGGAACCAAACTACAGCTCGTAGGGTGCATACCATGGATAATCCACATGACATCAATGAAATCAGATCTGCTGAAGGAACACCACGAAAACTTGAGGCACTGTGAACCCATGCTGTTCAACCGCATCCGCCTTAGAAGCCGCAGGACGCAGATTCGCCCTGATATCGGCCACCTTATTAGCGAAGAAGCGAGCAAGCTCCTCGCACTCTAATTGCAAAAAAGCTCTCTGAACTTGTAGACAAGCTGGGTTGTACAGCCTGTCCACAGTTCGAAACAGCTGAGCCGGTCGGTTCCTAGCAGCAGCAATCTCCCTGGACAGGAATTCTGCCTTCTTATGGGAGATTGCAGATTGATAGACAGAATAATGGTCCATCAATTTAAGGCGGTCGGCATCACTGGCAGATCTGCGCCAACAGCGTTCTAATCTCCACCCCATCTCCGCATCTGTAAAGTAAAAATTAAAAAGGTAGCATAAAGATGGAGATGGGGTTTTGACATATTGTGGCATACCAGTTTACTGAGTCACCCTGGAGATAAGGAGGCTGAGAGGGAGCAGGATCTCGGTCTTTTGTATATTCAAGGATATTCACAAGCTCATTTACAGATGCTTGATCTGGTGTCCTGCAGCAGGAGGCAAGAACAAACCCTGAATTTCAGTGGTGTTAAATGTAGGAGTAGCATTAGGGGGCCCTTTTTCTCCCAGAAGGTACTGAACCTATGAAACAGCCTGGCAGTGGAGACAATGGACATAAAGACAGTGCAGGTCTTTAAGGTAAGCCTGGACAAATTCTTGCTTACCAAGGGAAATTTTAAGTGTATTAAGGAGTGGGAGTGTGTGTGTGTGTGTGTGTGTGTGTGTGTGTGTGTGTGTGTGTGTGTGTGTGTACCGTGCGTGCACTCGTGCGTGACTACTCACTACAGTCCAATCCACACATTATTTCTATATCTTTTGTCAGAGTAATGCATTAGCAGCCATTTTGGCTCTGACCAGAATTTGCTTCTTTCAACTACCAACATGCTTAATAAGCATACTTCCAATAACCACACCCTGCCAACCACCTCACTCAGTTTACACAGTAACACAGTAATATAGTAATTTAGAGTCAGAAGGGACTATAGGTTCAACATGTTCACCCCTCCAGCTTCGTAAAAGGGAAGATCAAATATGCTGTTGCAAATTGTTTTAATTGATAATAATTTTTTTCCTACCTGCTTGCGCTCCACTACCCAGGGTAGCTTGTAATCCCTTGGTAAGCAAAGATTTGTCCAGGATTACCCTGTAGGTCTTATTGTCTTCATGTTCACTGTCTTTACATGTAAACTGTCCCATGTGTTTACCACCCTCTAGGAGAAGTTCCACATAACCTTACCCCTTCAATTTACCATCTCTATGCTTCAAGGTGTCCCTGCATCCCACTGGAGGGCACCAGATCAAACATCTCCATCTGTTCAATCATGCCTGGAGTATGGGAAAAACTAAGATAATAACTGCTTCACTGAGAGCTCTCCATTTCAGAGGAAGGATCTAAAGGACAGATGTTTCTGGTGTGCATTAGTTGTACTTATCCTGTTCATTCCATCTACTGTTTGGTCAAACATGAAAAGCTGGTGTGTAATGGAAGGGGTAGTGACAGCAGGAAAAAGGAGGCACTACTACCTTTATATAGGTCACTGGTGAGGCTGCACCTGGAATACTGTGCTCAGTTCTGGACCCCTAACCTAAGGAAGGGCAGGGATAGGCTGGAGATGGTGCAATACAGGGTGACCAAAATAATTCAGGGCCAACAGGGCAGATCTTATGAAGATTGTCTCAAGGCACTGAACATGTACTCACTGGAGACCAGGCTAGAAGGGGGGGGGATTCAATAGAGACCTTCAAGTTCCTGAAGAGAATAAACAAGGTGAACTGTGGGGCACTATTTAGCATAAGAATAGGGTCAAGCACCCAAGGCCATGAGTGAAAACTGGGAAGGGGGGATTTAAGAGGGATGTCGGGAAGTTCTAGTTTATGGAAAGGGTGGCGAAGCCATGGAACAGTCTGTTAGAGGAGGTGGTATGGAGAAGACCATACATGGTTTCAAGCATGGCTGGGACAGAGTGTAGTTTTGGTGGTTGCTCAGGACAGTAGCAGTAGTAAGGGGGGCAAGGGGGTGGACTGGGAGGGATATAATTCTGCATGGATAATAGGTTCTGGGGCAGATAGGGAACTCCAGTCAGACAAGTTAGACCTGTGGTTATTGTCTGCCATCATTGTCTATATTTTTATGTTTCTATAAGAGGTTGGCTAAATGCTAGTATTTTGTACAGGAGCATGTTTAACCTACCGAATAAGCATCAGTTTTCTATATTTAATTACTGCTGTCTTCTTTTTTGCTTATCTCAGTTTTACTGCAGCTGCCCTTGGGCTCTGTTTTTCCACATTAATGGTTGCATTTAAACAGTTGTCAAAAATCATGGAAAGCATTGAGATAGGACAGCAGGTAGTACTCCTGAGCACAAAGAAAGGACCGGCAGATATAGTGTGCAAGTGCATGGATGATATGCTTCCAACAAGTACTACTGTATCAAAGTATGCAAAACAAAACAAACACCCTAGCCTGTGTGTTAGTTTGTCCTTGCAACTAAAAGTCATTCCAGTCAAGAACCTGAAACTCTTTAAACCCACTGAAAAGGACAGCAATGCATACTTAATGTAATCAGTGTTGGGACTACAATTTATGGGCCACGGGAGCTACACGTACCCCTGGGGTGATGTCTTTAAAAGTTCTCCCTTCCTATTATGTCAGAGACAGTGATATGAGAGCTACAGTACATGGGCTCACTTCAAAGCTATGGAGGTGAGCCTTAGCAACCGCCCTGTAATTTCAACATTGGTATGATGTACAAACACCACAGAAACATAATGCTCTTCAGCACTGTAGTTCTTCACTTGACAGTGGGCCAAACTTTCAAAGACCCAGATATGCTACAAAATGAAACCAGCCTGGACCAGCAGCACTGGAGATAGTGCATCAGGCTACTGTGCGGGTTGACATTGTAAGCCCTGCTTTCGTACCCTAGGACACTGGACTCTGAGGCATGCTCAGACACTGAGGGGGTATGCTCATCCTGCAGAGGGATATGGAGAGAACTTGATGTCATGGGTTACCATAGGGTGCATGGCAAAGAGGACATGGTCAGGAGCAGAGCACAGGTCTTGTGTCGCAAGGGGAAGTCCCACAGGAGGGGGGTGGACTGAAGGAGGAGGAGTGTAGGCAGGGTAAATTCACAGGGGTTTGAAGAGAAAATTCATAAAAAATATTAAATGGCACCAAAATTCTGGCACAGTTTTATTTTGTGGCATATTTGAGATTTTTAATTTGCAGGAATTTGGGATGATATTTGTTACATCGACCAGCTGTGCTCATTATTGCTTTACCATTTCATTTACATTTATATAGTACCTTTCATGCAAGCATCTCAAAGTGTTTCCCAGTCAACTTAATATCACCGAAGGGCAGCCACCTCTGTGGTGGAATACGGCAACCATTCTGTGTAATCACACTAAACAACAACTCCTGTCTCTCTTGTGGCTGTAAACAAGGCAAATCACTGTCATTACAGCATCTGTAAGTGGGCCAACATCGTTTTCACCATGAATCAGAAGATTGTGGGGACTTTGGACACTTTGAGAGTTTGATCCCTTACAAACTGCACCTTGCTTTAGTGGGAAAACAGGTATGGTGGTCTCAACTCAGCTCCTAGTGGACCTTAGACCATATCATAAAACAACAACTGTGAGTTGTTACAGATGAAAATTCTTATTCAGTAACAAGATCCACACATAAAGTTAACACTAAGCTTGGATACAGAATTACTTCATAATCCTGAGAAGAATGAAAGTCATTACTAGACATGTTTATTTCCTGGTCTTGTTAAAAAACTTAAAAGTAGTGCAGGCGGGCTCGGTGTTACAGAGGGGCGATACCAATGGAACTGGACATAAGGTGCACATCCATGTGCATGCATCACTCAGCTTAAGTCCTGTCATTGTCTCAAAGTGCAGAGAACACAAGAAACAAGTAGAAAAAATCCCCAGATGCAGCAGTATGATACTGTTCCTGCTCCACAGGCCCTGTACTGCCGACCCTGGCAGCCAGCTCCTGACTGATCATGGACCTCCAGCGGGGCATGGCCCACTCCCTCCACCCCACCCTAGGGGGTAAGCCAGGGAGGGAAAAAAGAGACAAGCGTAAGTCTGGGAGAAGGCGGGTGATGGGGCTGGGAGTAGCAGATGGTTGATGAAGGCAGTCAGGGAGTGAAAGGAAAAAAAGTACTTATAAAGCACTCACCCCAACAGATGCAGGTACAGTGCATCCCACTTAAACACATACCTGATAAATGCATAGCCCACATAAATGTACAGAAGTTCCAAGATCCAGTTTCTTTCTATACTTCTGGTATAAACTAGACCTATTAAACTCATACAGGATCCTGTTTAAATGCATACTTTTTCCTCAGTTTGGCTGTCCAAGTGTGGACTGACTGACCTTATTTTACTGACACTAACATACCAACATACCAGATACCAGCAGAGTAGGCCTATTGGCAGGGCCCCGTGCTCACTGCGGCAAAGTGAACCTGCATTCTGCGGCAGGACATCATATTTTCTGCGGCAGGGCAACTGCTGATTCTGCAGCAATCCTGTGGCTGCATTCAAAAAAGGTGTTGATACCAGAGAGAAGTGCAAGCAGCATTTGTAAAAGTAAAAAGTAATCTAATTTATACAAGCTAGGTCCAGAGTTTGCTGGTAGTTACAGGCTGCTCTGCTTCACCAATGTGAGACAGTGCGTGTGTGGGGAGTCTTGCCTGTGGCATGGTAGTCCGAGTTTTTATGCTTGCCATGAATTTATGTAGCCCTTTTCCCCTGTAGGCAGCCCGCCACCAGTTTATTTTTTAATGTCTTGAGTACGACTTTTGGAGTTCTCCCAGTGTTGTAAGCCCACTGCCATTAAATCATAAATTAAATAAATAAATTTAGTTTTTATTATTTTTATTGAATTTTGTTGACCCGGTAGGCCTACTGAGACTAGAAGTCCCTTATTTCAGGGGCACCTGAGGAATACAGATGGTAACCAACTTAAATTGAACCAGATTAAGCTGTTGGAGGTATTTTTGGTAAATAAAAACAAATTCCCAGAATTTATAATCCTATCTAGGACAGCTTGAATGGGGGTGCAGTTTCAGTTCTCTAATTAACTGAAGGTCATGTAGCACCTCGTTCTGCCACCACGAGATACTCTTGAAAGCACAGCCTGCCAAAACAGGTTATTTAAATTTCATTTTTTGTTCCTTGCTCTGCAGCAATCAGTGCTGGTCTTGGAGCGGTGGAGAAGGTATTTATGATTTGGTGGAGCCCTCCCTAAGAATGGATGCCAATACCTGAGGGTGGAACCAGCGCATAGGGCATTGGAACATGGACCTGGGATGCCACTCACAAAAAAGGAAGACCACTGGCATGCAGTAACAGCCCCCTGAGCCAATATTAATTTGTCAGAGCTCCCCCAGAATGGATGCCAAAGTTAATATTAGGTGGGAGCTGCAAAACTTGAACAAGGGATTGTGGCTTCTGTTTCTAGCTCTGCCGCAATCTGTGCTGGTCTTGTAGCAGGTCCAAGGGTCTGTGTTTCACTAATGTGAGATCCCGTGTGTGGGGGGTGAACTTGTCTGCTGCATGGTAGTCTGAGTTTTTTATGTTTGCCATAAATTTATGGAGCACAGTTCCTCCATAGGCAGCCCGCTACCTGTTTAGTTTTTAAATACGCAGAGTTCGAGTTTTGGAGTTCCCCCAATGGTTTACAGTAGGCCCACAGTTGCTGCTTCATAAATAAACTACAATCAGATATTTTGTTGTAAAATAAATAGACAGGTTGTTTCATAGTTTTATTTATAGATCTCTCAGTGGTTTTGAGAGTCTCTCATGATGTATTAAATTGTTTTGTTCGGTATACCAGTGATGTCACAAGAGATAGAGGTAGAAATTCCACCATTAGACATATTAAATATATTTATTTATTTTCAGAATTACCCGTCAACTTTCGCTTCACTTGCTCTTTATCAAGGTCTTGATAAAGAGCAAGTGGGCTTGAAACATTGACGGTGTGTTTTGGTGGGGTGAAAATAAAATATATTAAATGAATGTCCTACTAGTAGTGGGATTTATTTCTACCTCTATGTGCGAGTAGCCATATGCACTTTGGTATGCAATTGTAATTAGTTTAGTACGACACCACGGGGAGCTCTGAGGCCACAATTTTGGAGATCTATAAATAAAATATAGGCAACCTGATATCTGTTTATTTTTTATCTCCATAGGCAGCCCACTATCTGTTTATTTTTTAAATATGCAGTGTGTGATTTTTTGAGTTCCCCCAATGGTTTACAGTATGCCCACAGTTGCTGCTTCATAGATAAAATATAGGCAGCCTAATACCTGTTTATTTTTTAAATATGGAGATCGCGAGTTTTGGAGTTCTCCTGATGGTGTACAGCATGCCCACAGTTGCATGCTGCATCATAAATAAAATATAGACAGACCGCTACCTGTTTATTATGCAGAGTGCAACTTTTGGAGTTCCTCCAATGACATAAGCCCACATGTTGAAATCGGTTCCAAGACTGAATCGGGTTAAGGAATACAACATCACCTTCCCCAGTATGAATGCCAGTTGTGAAACTAAGCAGCAGATTCAGAGGATCACACTCATTCCAATTATGATGGGTGCTATTGATCCTACACCTGAGAGGCAATCCGACACAAAAAGACTGATTAAAGCTGTAGGAATAAAATGGGAAGTAGTATTTTTATGCTTGCAATGAATGAATTTGTTTAGCCCAGTTATTCCACAGGCAGCCCACCACCAGATTATTTTTTAATGTCCCACACGCTGAAACCAGCTCTCAGACTTACAGTTGCGGGTTCATTAGATCCTGCGGGGGACACAAAGATACTGACTGGGGAGGCGTTCACAGGTGATCACAAGTGCATTTTTACTTCATTTCAGCATTTTAACTTTTTAACTTCATTTACATATAGTGGCTAGCATACAATTTCTGCCATTGTGTGGATGTTTTTTGGCAATTTCTGCAGCTTTCCACGGCAGGCACCAATTTCCGCAGTCAGCCCTGGTTTCTGCGGCAATTGTTGCGGCCACGGAATTGCAGTAAACACGGGGGCCTTGCCTATTGGTCTATCAAGTCTGCTCATGCTTCAGTACCCTGATTGGGTACCGCAGCACTCTATCTGTCTCCTTCCACTGTTACTCCATCCCCCAGTCCTGCCCCCAGGCAAACCAACCTCTGCTTTACCCGTTGCCCATACCTGTCCCACCCTCTCCTAAATCCCTCCACTGTAGCTGCCTGTACCAGCTCCCCGGGCAGCGCATTCCATGGTTCCACCACTCTCTCGGTGAAGTACCTCCTCCTCCTTTCCCCCCTAATCCTACCACCCTCAATATTTCAACTGTGTCCTCTGGTGATTCCATCCTCCTTCAGTCAAAAGATCCTATCTCTGCTTACCTTATTTACTCCCTTGAGGTACTTGAAGACCTCAATCATGTCCCCCAGGTCCCTCCTCTCCTCCAGCGAGAACAGGTTGAGCTCCCCTAGTCGTTCCTCATATGTCATATCCCCCAGGCCCCAGATCATTCTGGTTGCTCTCCTCTGAACCCTCTCCTGGAGCTGAATGTCTCTGCTTAGGTGTGGCCTTCAGAATTGCACACAGTACTCGAGATGTGGTCTAACCAGGCTGTTGTACAGTGAAAAAATCACCTCCCTGTTCCTTGAGGTAATCCCCCTAGTGATGCATCCCAGTATCCTATTTGCTCTGACTGCAGCCCTTCTGCACTGCTCTGAATTGTTCATGCTAACATCTATCAAGACTCCTAGGTCTCTTTCCCCTGCTGTGGCCTGCAACTCATCCCCCCCCCCAGGGCGTACACATAGTTGGGGTTTTTCTGCCCTAGGTGTAGAACCTTGCACTTGGAGGAGTTAAATTTCAATTTCCAGGTGCAGGACCACCTATCCAGAGTATCCAGGTCCTCTTGCAGGTCCAATCTCCCTCCTCCCTCCTCCCTCCACCACCGCCCCCAGCTTACAGTCATCCGCAAAGAGACTCATTTCATACCCAATACCTTCCCTGATATCGGAGATGTAGGTGTTAAACAGGAGTGACCCGAGGACTGATCCCTGTGGGACCCCACTTATGATCTCCCTGGGAGACAAGACCTCCCCTCCGACCACTACCCGCTAAGTGTGACCTGAAATCCAATTTCCAATCCACCTAACCATCAATGGGCCTACCCCTACCCCCCTAGCTTCTCCCTTAGGCCAATGTGAGAAACCAAATCAAATGCCTTGCTGAAGTCCAGGAACAGTACATCCATTGGTCTCCCCCTTTCGAGTGATGATGTCACCTACTCATAGAACTCTAAAAGGTTTGTTTGACACGATTTACCTGGCACAAACCCATGCTGCCGGTCATCCAGGTAACCCATCTCCTCCAAGAAATCTCCCAGCCTTTCCGTAAGTATGCTGTCCATTACCTTCCCCACCACCAATGTCATACTGATGGGTCTATAGTTTCCTGGCTCTTCTCTCAATCCTCCTTTATGGATGGGCACAACATGCACCTGCTTCCAATCCCTTGGCACCCTCCCTGTCTGGAGTGACAAGTTAAAGAGATCCGCCAATGGCACAGCCAAAACATCTGCCAACTCCCTCAGTACTCTGGGATGAATAGCATCAGGTCCCAGAGATTTATCCTTTTTCAGGGACTGGAGGGCTTCCCACACCCGACTGATAAGAATATCAGCATCTGTCCCCCCCCCATTCAGCAGAACTAGCCTGATATTTCACCCCTGGCCTACCTCCCCCAGTGGCTTGTTCTTCAACAGGTACCACAATAGTCAGGTCTGCTGCACCTTCTGTGTCCTTCAACCCCTTTTTTGGAAGTTTCCCAGCCTCCTCCCTAGTGAACACTGAGGCAAAGTACTCATTCAGTACCTCTGCCTGTTCTCCAGCCTCTTCCATCTACCCCCCAGCTGTCCTCAACCTACTGAGCTGGCCCTTGACCTTACTCCACTCACCAATATACCTAAAGAACCCCTTTTCCCCACTCCATATCCCCTGTGCCAGCCTCTGCACTTTCCAGGCCTTTGTCCCTCTCACCACTCTGGTGACTTTCCGGTTGCAAGTCAATAGTTCTCTCTCTCTATCCCTCCCTCCCTCTCTCCTCTCATTTTTTCGTACCTACTATAGGCAGCCTTCTTCTCCCTTACCATCTCCTGGACCTCCTTGGTCCACCAGCATGGTTTACGAGACCTACCACCCTTGTGCATCACTCTTGCACAGGTCCGGGTGGCCTCCTGTAGCCCCCACTTTATGATCTCCCATCTACCTTCCATGTCCAAACCTAGTTTTATCTCCCGCAAATGCCCCTTGAGAATTTCCCCCATGTTCTGAAAGTCCGCCCACACAAAATCAACTATCGTTGTGCTTGAATGATCCCCCTCCCCCCCCCAGTTTAAGCCAAAACCAGACTGTGTTGTGGTCACTCCCAGCCAGGGGTTCTTCCACACCAGATCTCGTACAAGATCCCCATCCGCTAAAACCACATCCAGGATACGACCCTCCCTCATTGCGTCCATCACCTGCTGATTGAGGAATGCATCCAGGAAGCCATCCAGCAGCTTCTGCTCCCTGGTTACAGCGGACGTCATAGTACCCCAATCAGTAGCTGGCATATTACGGTCCCCCATCAACACCACTCCTTCTCCTTCCAGTCCACACTGCCCCTTAATGTTAGTCAACAGGCAATCCTCCAGGTCCTCCACTAGTTCTGGGGGCCTATATACCACCCCCAACTTGATCTTCCCTCCCACGGGGGTTTGCAAGATGACCCATAGGGCCTCCACGTTGCCCTGTGCTTCCTCCACTTTCATAATCTTGATCTTATCCCTAGTAAACATTGCTACTCCTCCCCCTCTGCCCACCTTTCTGTCCTTCCTTAGCACAAGGTACCCACTCAGACTAAGGTCCCAGTCATGACCAGGGGTGGCCCAAGTTTCAGTGACCGCTGCTACATCCACCCCACCCTCAACCAGTGTGGCCTGGAACTCAGGCATTTTATTCCCCAGGCTCCTGGCATTTATTAAAGCCACCCACCAACCCTTGACCCTACCCTTCTTTCCATATCCTCCCAGATATTTCATATGTCCATTCTCACCAGCCCCTCTCAATGAATACCCTGATCATGGGTCCCCAGCAGGGAGAACCTTGTGCCCCCTTGATCTTTTTTATGCCCTCCTTTGGACTCCCCACCAGCCCCATCACCTCCCCCAAGACCACTTCCTTTCTCGGACTCTCTCAAGAGAACCCCTACCCCTCTTGTCACACCTTTTATAACCGTGTTCCCCTCCCCAGTTTAGCTTCACCCCACTCCCTACCCCAGTCAAGCCTTTTTCTGACCTCCTCCCCTCTTACAGCTCCCACCCTCCAGTCCTCCAACATAGCATTCCCATCACCATCACCCCTCCTACCTCCTCCCTTTCCTCTTGCCCCCTTCCATGCCCACCTGCAGGTCCCCTTACCTTTGGGCCTTTCTCTGGTATGATCCTCTCCCTCAAAGGATGCCCCTTCCTCGTCTCAATCTCTCCTCCTTTCTCAATGAGTTGGCTCGCAGCCTCCACACCTTCCCTCTGCTGGTTCCCCCCCTCTCCTTCTTTGACACTTGATTTGCTCCATCCCCTGCTAGCATACTTACTTGAATTACCGATGCCCACCCTTGTCCAAGTCACCGTATCCCTCTCTCCTCCACCCTCCTTTTCCTCCTCTGCCCCCCTCACCATGTTCTTTCCAACCAACTTACTCAATGGCTCAAATTTATTATAGCACTCAAAGCCAACCTCCTTTTTTTGTCCTAATTTCCTGCTATCTGCTCCTCTAGTAGGCCCCCTGTCAGTCCCAACCCACCTGTTCCCCCGCTTCCTATGATTTAGCCTGTTTCCTCTACCGGTTACCTCCCAGGTAGCTACCCCTTTTGATACTAGCCCAAACCCCATAAGTTCTCCACTCCTGCCTGATGCAATGGATCCATGTCGCACTCTATCACTGCCTTCCTTCTCCCCACAGGCCCTCCCAGACATGATCATTCCCTCCTGCCCCCAACAATTCCAGTTTCCTCCAAACCCAGTCAAGCTGCCCCCTGATCTGCAATAACTGCCTACAGACTGGGCAAGTTCCCTTCCTCCAGGCCCAATTTAGGATCATGGCTGCCCCGCAGCCAGTGCACCCTACAATCCTGCCAAAGATGCCTGCCCTAGTAGCTGCCTCACTAATTAACACTCAATTGTCTGTTAATGGGTTGCCCTATTTTAACCATCAAACCCAAGTCACAAAAATACCCCCTGATTCAAATCACACCAAAGAACCCAAAGAATGTCACAGAAACACTTCATCAGAATAACAAAAGTACCCTGCCTCACACAGAAATCAAATCAAAAAATCGTCACAGCATGTCACAAATCACATTATCCCAATAAGAGAAGCAGCTAAGTGCTACTGAATTACTTTTCCCAACCCAACCCATTGGCACATACTGCAAGTTGCGCTCACCATTAAAAGAATACAAGACTGGTTAAGTGCATAAAGTGTATTCATTTAAGGGGGCCAAACTGTACCAATCAAATTGTCTAAACTGTTAAGTAGGTACCCAAGAACTGCCCCATTGGCCTACTGTTCATCTTCCATTCAGGGTACCAGTGTTTCATATCCTGCTCCTGCGATCCCAGTTGACAGTGGCAGGAGTCAAAGGAGCTGTCCCACATTTGCTCACTCTACTCTAGGTAGGGTTTCCTATACTCTTTGTGGAACGACATCTCAACAGTTACCCACAGATGGGTGTCATTTTGTTATGAATCGTTCTTAGTCCCACCACTATGCTAGATATCACAGATCGACAGGAGTTCCCTGCTCAGATAGCACAGAGGTGCCAACACCAGGTTCCTCTATATATCCCCATGATTATGGCTTCCAAGGGCATGCACCATTGTGTCAGTGTAACTGTCTCTTAACTGCTTTGACCATGCACCTGTCATGAAGCACCTCCTTCCAAAGCAGGTCCACCCCAACTCGTCCCTGACCCTAGAAATGGCCAATAGGAGGAACTGGCCCATTCAACATGTCAGTAGCTCAAGTGGCCAAGAAGCCAGCACCCATAGCGTAGTCTCAGGTTCACAAACCCTACAAGGGATAGAGGGTCTCATAACCTTGGTAGCATCCTATTGGGGCAGGTATGAACAGCAAGAGTGGGTGATCTACCCAGGAGGAAACCAGAATAGCCAGAAAAGAAAATGATAAAAAAATATGTATTCAAATGTAAAGCTTCTTTGTTCTGTGGCATCCTCAGATTACCCCACCTAAGATGTGCATCAATTGTTATTGTCTGACCAGGAGCTTTTTTTGTACCTGTGCTGGCAAGCATCACTGGCACAGGTTTCTGCAGTCCTACAAAGGAACTTAAGAAATGCCAGACTCAAAAAGACTATTGGTTAATCACAGTTGCCACCTACCATCCAGACAATTGCAGCATTCAATAGCAAGAAATAAGTATAACCTTTAGCCATGGGAAGTCTTGTGTGTAAATTTTATTTTTATTTAAAATTTTGGACATTAGCACTGTGGAGAGTAAAACCTCCAGTGATGGAAACCTCTGATAATCCATGGCTGAGTGATGCAGTGTATAGCACACCTAGTAAAGCAGTTGAAACATAGATATTACCTTTTACATGATAGCATGGGGAAATGGAGGTGAAATAGATAGAAAGTAATGCAAACTCACCAGGGCATCAGTCTGCCAATCTTTGTCCATTTACTTTTGCTGACAAAAAAGCCAACGAGTGGATCAGTAATTGCTCCCCAAGCTTTTCCCATAAATAGAACCAACGAGGCATGAAATGGACTGATCTGAAAGAAAATATACTTCTGTGGACAATGGATACAACTAGTGGACACTGATCTGATTTTACTCTTAGTATACTGTATGCAGTTCTGTGGCCATCTATAGATGGTCATACACAGCTTCCTACAATAACTCCTGCTGTAGAGGCACAAAACTGGCACACTGTCTCAATGGCAGCTCCAGGATTCTTTAACACTCCCAGGGAAGTAACTGAAAGCCCCCCAAATGACTTCTGTCTATAATGTTATTAAGGGTTTGTGTGTGCTGTACTAGAAAACACAGAAAGATTCTAAGTGTATGTACACAGAAAAGTAACTACAGGTGCAATTTTTCAACATGAATTCAAGTTCATGGATCAGGATCCATATCTGTGGTATATTTCACATATCTTACACGTGAATAAGCTTATGATGGTAATACCTGACAGGTAAATCTGATGGAAAAAGTGATGTGTCACAAGTGAGGGGAGGAAGTGACATGCTAATAACTTAGAATAAGTGCTACAGCTACATTAATGCACCTGTCACTTTAACAGTAAACATCTGAGTGGTAATGAGCTGATGATAATCCTCCAGCCTGAGGCCAAAGGACAATCATGGCCTCTTACTGGACATCACTGAGTATCCAGTCTGCCTACTCATGCTTTCTTTTAAAAAGACAGTGCCAGTCCAGTGGCACAACAGGTGTTCCAACCCTTGGGCCCCAGGGAGCTCAGCTGAGTGCCTTTTGGAGGTAAGGAGCTCAATTCCTTGGATGGGATAAGAAAGCAGGTTATCCAGTGCTCAAGGACCTGGTGTCAGTTGGCCACAGAGTGGAATGTGGCAACTTGGTACTGCATACACAGCAAAGAGGCCCCACACAGCAATGCCAGTCACCTGGGCTCTTGGGCTACACCTGCCCAGTCGGGGAGCATTGGGGATACAGTACTCAGCTAACACCCAGCCAAACTAAGTGCAGAAATCCATGAAAGAGGAAAGATGGTGCTGCAGCTGACTGACCTTGGAGGCCACATGAAATGAATGAGATTTGGACAACCTCAGTGTAAACTGAACAAAATAGGTCAAATATTTTACTTTGTTGTTCTGCCAACACAACAGATACCATTTTTTTTCAGAATAGCATCACATTAACAATCATATGCTTATACTTCTAGCATTCACTTAAAGATCATGTGCAATGATTTTCAAAAACTAAAACAGCACAATGCAATAAACTTTGCTATAAAAACGATGTGCGCTCCAGTTTTTGTAACAAAAAATGACAATTTTATATGTTTTGGTGCCTTTTTATTGAGGTCCGTTTCTCCAATGTTGTGGATGCTGAGTCAGCATGCCTCCAGACAGCTGATGTCATTTGTAGTGCTACAATGCCAAGTCTGTTAAGATGTTGTATTGTTACATGTATTATAATGTTAGCTACTACCTTGCTGTTTGCCAAAGGCTACTTTAGAATAGGTATTCATACGGGCCTTACCTGTGTTAATTCCTGCTAGGGATGGATGTGTTGGCCCTGGTAAGGGGATTGTGTTAATGTGGTGTAAAGAATAGTTAAGCCTGACTCTCGATCAAATAAAAGCCATCTGGGGAAAACAATAGGCCCCTTTACATGACCTGATTGGCACCACTGTGAGTGGTGAAGAGTTGCAATGGTGCAGATCAGGTCATGTAAACGACCTGCAGAGTGTTGTATGTCACTACCTTGCAGCAAATAGCCTACATCAGTGCAGCCCTGCAGCACCTCACACCAAGTACCTGTCAGGTGAAGGGCATATACTCAGCATCTCACCTGCATAAGAAAATCCACTAATTTACTAGGGAGCATCTTCTAGAGTTCTGACCTCAATGTTTGACCAGTGAGTCACATGAAGTAGCTGGAAACAATCAGGGCACTACAGAGACAGGTACTACCATGAATTAGCTTTACAATCCTTGTGCACTGAAACTGTAAATACCCATATAAAGGTCTGGTTTATATGGCCTCAGTGCACAGAAAAAAGAGAACAGCTCACTATAAAACATCACTCTGACCACCCTTATGGAGGTTGGACCTGTGTTGATATTCTGCTGTGTGTCAAGAAAAGCAAATTACTGATGCATAGGGTGTTTGCAGATAGCAAGCAGTGGTACACCTCTATCCAGCATGGTGCATTCATGTATACATTCCTACTGCCTGAGCAAGCAGGGGAGGATGCCAGTTGTCAAGAGAGTTGTCGGGGCTGGGGGGAGTACCGCAAAGCATTAATGTATATGTCCATTCCAGCGGAAACACTGAGTGCACCACAGGAAGTGCTGGGTGCAATGCTGCCTGGATCTGCACCGATGCAGATGGGCAGCAGTATAAACACAGGACAGAAGCACAGCAGGAGGAGTGGCGGTGGAGTGGAGGAGACTGCAACACTACTCTTCAAGTGGCGTAAATATGCCTAATGTGCTGGCTAGTGACTGGAAACTCTCTTAGGCTGCAAAACAGCATCACCTCCCCCTCCCCCATTTACAGGCATACTTGGGAATGGGACTGTTGTTTTAGTGCCATCCTGAGCAATCACCTCACTTGAATATCAGGTGTGAATGAACGCAGCAATCTTTAACATGACAACAGGACTCATGCCTTTCACCAGGACAGATAAACACAAGAGTTTGTAGATCTTGCTGCAGTGTGCCACCCTCCGTGACTTCTGCACAGGCTAAATTGATCAATTTAAAACATTTTTTATGCATAACTGGCATTCAACATTATGAAACCCTAATCAAATCAGCTGAGTGGCTTTCAGTTTCTTGGAATAAGGGCAGCCAGAAAAAACACAGAATCTTTAAAGACCTCAGCAATGTGACAAAACCCATGGCTTCTTCACAGATGAAAGAGAATAGCACCAGAAATGACTACACCAGGGTAGAGACACATGCTGGTTACCACAGGGATCAGCAGTTCTCAGCATCTAGGGATCTGGGTACAGGACAGCACACAACAAATGCCCAGAAAGGGTATGAAATGGTGGATTTTTATACAAAACACCAGGCAGACAATATTTTTATGAATATTTATTGAATGGCACTGCCAGTTTAATTGTGAAATTTATATTGCACGTGCTATTTATTCCTTGAAACTCAGAGAACTCCCAGTGCTTCACTGAGTACCACCCAGCCATGGTAATGTTGTAGGCCAAGTGATGTTGTGCATGGTTGGGTAGCAGCAGTTCACTTACAATAAATGGTTAGCAATGCTTTATGAAACAGAATCCTCCAAACCCATACTTTGTCACAAAGGTCTAACTCCCTCTGTACCCTGCAAGGATAATAGGTCTCAGGGCAGACTGGGAACTGTGGGTAGACTAGATGGACCTTTGGTCTTTTTCCATCATCATTGTCTATGTTTCTATACCAGAGACCCATGGCCTCAATACCTCCTGGCCCTCTTTTTAATAACCCTTCTCTGGTGCCGATCTGGTGGGGAATCGGACTGAGGCACCGTGTGCACGCCTTAACTTTTCCCACATCAGCGACCCAAGTTCAGGAACAACCTCAGGTTGCCGGGATTGGCCAGGGCTGGAGACGATCAGGCATCTGATGGACTTCTCTCCTCTCCTGGGGGGGGGGAGGCATGTCAACCCAGCCTATGACTGCCACCAGGTGGAGGCCTGGTTGTAGTGCAGTATGGGCAGCTTGAAGGGAGGGAGCTAAGGAACATTTGGTGTAACCGCTTCCACAGACACACTGGACGTCTTATGGCAATGGCAGGAAGAAAAGTGGAAAAGAAGTCAGGAGCTCAATGAAGCCTTGCCTGCTCTGCCTGGGTCCATGCCATCATGCGGGACTGAGCAACGGTCCGCTCTGGATATGTGTATTAGTGGGGAGCACAGCCCCCTCCCTCTGGCCCTGCCACAAGGGGATATTAATGTAAGAAGTAACTGACTGAGGTAGGTCCGGGGGGATGCAGTGGCCAGCTAAGGAGAACAGGAACATGGCTGGTCAGCCATCCCTTGACTGGGAGAAGAGAAGAGAAGAGAAGAGAAGAGAAGAGAAGAGATGAGATGTGCAAAAACAAGGAGGCACAATTTGAAGACGGGGGGCGGTTCAGAGGTAATGTGAGGAAGTATTTCTTCACAGAGAGGGTTGTAGATGCATGTAACAGCCTTCCTGAGGAGGTCGTGGAGTCAAAAATAGTGGTGGAATTCAAGAATGCATGGGACAGACATAAGACAATTCTAGTGAGGGGTTGGAGGAAGTAGGCTGTTGGTTAACTAGGATCTGCAGTTTATCCATTAGGTAGGGAAATGGGCAGACTAGGTGGGCAAAGTGGTCCTTATCTGCCATCAAATTCTATGTTTCTATGGGAGTATAAAAAGCTGTTATAGCAAGAAAATAACCCTTCCTGAGACCTACAGTATATCAGTACACCATCTTCTAAAATACCTCGCCTTAAGGTTGTGCAGAGGCTGCTCGGAATATAGCCCAACTTTTTTCAGACCACTTACCCCTATTAACCAGATACTGACCCTGATATCTAACCAAAATACCAACCATTCAGTACTGTATACCTTTAATTTATTATATTTCTAGTTTAACATGCATAAACATCTGTATGCATTAGCAATTGCAATAACATTCGCTAAAACCGGACTCTATAAAAAAACATAAAGCAATTTCCCCAGTCCCCAGTCCAAAGCAGATATAGTCCCTTTAAATTATTTGCAATGTCCCTTCAACATAATAGGCAGTTCCTTTAAAGAGCAACTCTCCACTATAAAAAAGATTTAAAATATTAAATCTGCAAGAATTATGTTTAACTGTAGTGTTTTCTAATTGTTTTAACGTTCTTCAGTTATTGGTTTACTAAATATTTCAGGTAATGCAGTACATACTACAGTGAGTCTTTGGAAAAGGCATCTGACAATCCCCACCAACTTCACGAATGCTGTTTATAACATCACAGTCTCTAGCTAGGATAAGCACTATAATGTAATAAACAAAGGCACTATGAGGTCAGTGGAGGACAGGCAATTTTTTTATACAGATTGTTTGGATAGACTACGAAGATGTATTATAAACCCTGGAAAGTAAAACTTGAATAAAAAAAGCATTCTCTAGTAAATTGTAATAGCTGAGACATCACATTTATGAAAGTACATAGTGTTGAAGTGTAGAGTTGCTCTTTAAAGACAAAAGTAGTTCAATGGTACTATTGTCTTTGGTATCTGCAGTTTAACAATAGATCAAGCTTATGGTGAACAGCAGTGAACCTTCAGGAGCTGATTGTTGAAGACATCAGATGGTGCTGATGTTCACTGGCTGGAACTGGAATCAGACTAGATCATGCAGACTGGAATTCATAAAACTTCAGGAACACAGATAACTCTCTGCAGTAGGCATAAGCTGAGCTTTCCTTACACTCACTCTCAGCCCTATTGCCCCTATCACTGGGATTCAAATGGTTCCCCCTTCCCCATCTCCTTACTTTAATGAGTGTTAGTCCCTGCTATTCTACTCAACCTAGGCCTCTATGGCTAGACAGCTTCCTTTCTAATCTAGCCTGGTTCATCACCCTGTTCAAGCTCACTGATCTAGTGCTATACAGCCCCTTTTAAACTCTCCAAAATTTTAAATAAATTAAGTTCTGTGCATGAGCGTACAAAATCCTGCCCCTCCTCACCATCACCAATCAGCTACGACACACTTTGGAATCCTGCAGCAGCATCAGCCACATTGGAATGCTGAGTTTTGAAGCCTCTGGGGAACTGTCATCCAGCTGCCCCCTTTCTCCAGATAAAAATAGCCAAACAATGCACACCTTTCAGATTTACTATTAAAATAGTTTTAAACCACATTTAAACATGAATGGTTGGAAAGCGGACCCTTACGGCTTTTGCCAAAATGGTATTTGTAAATTGTCCTCCTTTGAACCCCAAGTTACTAGCAGGTGAAGTTTCCCAAGTGAGAGTGTCCTCCTTGACACCCTGTCTCTCTGCCATTCTCTGGGACAAGTCTGTCAAGAAAAATCCTCACAACTGCTTTAAATTCACAAATAAGGATGGTTAGCTAAAAGGCAGGCAAGGAATCTAAACAATGAATTATTCAATATTGTCCCAGCCCTTTGCAGACATTTGCAAACTTGTAACAATTTTTCCTAGGAAGACTGACCTCCCTGTATTGTGTACTGCAATATGACTGTAATATGAGCCTCTCTAACACCTACCACAGCTTCCAAATCTTGGCCCCTGGTAAACTACCTTTCATGGCCACCAAATTCTTCCAAACTCCAAACAAATATGAGTAGATATGTGCATAACGTTCCTTGAAAATTTGGTGCATTCTGTTCTGGGTAATATTTAGGCATTTTCCCAAATCAGAAAAAATAAGTTTATATGTCTTCATTTTAAACTGACAGAATGGTTGCCTGACTCACTGGCTTCATTTAACTCTATTTTTTTTTGTTAAGGTCTGGGAAGTGCTGCTACCTGCCTTACCATCTGTCCCAGTATTAATTACTTGCCCCCTTAAGGTCTGTTTATCAATTGTATGTGTGCCAGTGGTGCTTGAATAGTATCTGACTAAGTAGGATACTGAAGGATAGTGGGAAAAAATGTCTGATCTCGGATGTCATAAAATAGCAATGACGTCCTAGAATGGATCCAACAACTTCGAATCTTATTCATGGATTGGATTAGAATATCCAGACTCACTAGATCGATGGTCAAATTCATGCATCCATTGGTCCGATCCATAGATCCTAACTATGCAGCCAACCTTGGATGCATTGATTCAACCTCAGATCCAAAGAATCCAATCTCAGATCCAAAGAATCTGACCTCAGATCCAAAATCTGACCTCAGATCCAAAATTCGAATTTGGCTGGAATAAATTTCAGATCCAGAGATGGATTCCAGTATAATCTGCTGGAGTACAGTCATGTCCTCAAGTGTACTACAGCAGCACACCTAATCTGTGCCTGAGTGTTCCTGTGTGCTTTACTCTGGCTGTGTGACTGGGCTTGTTTGCTTTTTTGCAGCTACTATTGTTTTTGCCCCCTTCATCTCAGGTTGGCCCCCATCTGTTTGGCCACCTCAGCTCCATCACCCTGGCATCTCCCAGGACTTATCTTCACCTCTGTAGTTCCTCCAGACCATGACCCCCTGGCGGGAGCAGTGAATGCTCACCTAGACTCCACTGCAGAATGAATCTGGTGTGTGGCACCTGAGTATCCAGGTGAAGGGCATGTGAGCAGCCAGTGTAATGCCACTGGCCAGGGTATTTTCTGCTTTTTCTATTCCCTTTCCCTGGGACACTGGCAGCAAGAGTACACAAACACACCCACACTCACATGTGCATTGCCAGCCGACATCCTCCCTCTTGTACAAGCCAGTCCCAACTGCACTGCCACCTGTAGTCACCCAGCTGGCAGTACGGCAGCAGAGCAGGTTAGTATCCCTCCCCAGAGGAGGACAGCATCATTCCCTGTGGTGCTCCAGCCCCCTCCCTCCCAGTCAGCCCCTGGTGACCCAAGCTCATGTCAGAACTTGGGTCACTGGCATCACAAATAGTAGTCTTATCACTGCGCCAATGGGTCGACTTTGTTTGAATGCTTTAACCCACGTCCAAACACCCTGAGCCCTCTGGCTCTTTTTTCCTGATGTCTCTCGGTCTACTTATTTGTTAAATAATTGCTGCTGGTCCCTTAAAATATCTTTCTGGTACCTGCACCTGCCAACTAGTTTTTATTTAATACTCTCAGTCCTTCAAAGATGTATGGAAGTGAGGTGCACATGCCTGCCCGCTCCATGTTGGGTCTGTCAGGCCATAGCCTGACTTACAACTGCACTCACAGTTCACCTTACCTGGGGAATTTCCATTCCCAAAAGACATGCTTAGCATCAACCAGCACAGGGGAAACCACTACAGCATGAAAGCCCTCTGTCTCCATTTTCTACGTAGTGCTAGTAGCACTAACAGATGCTGCTGCCACTCTGCACTGCTGTTCACATTTAAACAGGCTATTTATTTATTTCTAACACTAGTGAGCACTATTTTCTCAAATACTGGCTGTCTACTGCAGTAACTGGCTGGCCTTGAACCACTGAACCACCAATTCCATTTTACAATAGACAGCTGGAGTATGAAGAATAAAAATATCTGAACCTTTTTAATTAATATACAGGTGCAGATCCACCTTTGTACATATTCATATATTTAATTTTTCTGGGTTGAATGCAAACATTTCCACCTCCTTTTAGCTTGCATCCTGGGGTGGCAACATATATTTGAGTATGTGTCTTATTTTCAGAGAGGTCCCAGGCTACCTGTACAGTACTATGGGTTTTTGAGCATTATCTCCCCTGCAAACCTCCCTGTGTCCCCTTTTTCTCTCTTCCACAAGTGAAATGTTTTAGTCATCGTTACCATTTTAATGTCTAAAGCAAGGAACTGCAGCTGTTATTGTCCCTCGCTTTTAAAGAGCAACAGTGTAGACCAAATCCTACATTCCAGGAGATGCACTGCTGCAAAGGGTTTGCATAAAGTTAATTTTATTTGGCTAACATATACTTCTAAGCATAAATATTTGTAGTTACGGTACTGTCCTTAAGGAAGTACCTGGCTGCCAGCTTAATTGTAGTCCTGTAGTGGGAACTTTGTAGTCCTTGTAGTTTCCTGTCATACTCAGTGTGAAGCCCTTTAACACTTTGTATCTCTGTAGTGTCCTTTGTCCTCAGTCAAAGATGGCAACCTAATCACATCTCCCTGAGTCTGTGTCAGTCTGTTGTACAGCTCAAGAATACTACAGTGATAATGAGGTAAAAGAAAATTTATGGGTGCAGAGTTCATGCAATCAATCGATCTTTATTTATCCATAAGAAGTACCATTGAGAAAAAGTCATTTACACAGTGGTCCTGGGTGGACAAAGCACACAAAATTGACACTCGAAAAGAACAAACTTAGGAAAAAATTATACAATAAATAGATACAAGGAAGCCAGAATACAAAATATAAAATGTACAATAAACGATATTTAACATGAGATATTCAATAAACAATATGTACAATATATACAGCCTAGAGCGGTGGAAAAACAGGAGGATGAAAAGAAAGTATGGGGGCAACAGTTTAATAGGGGAGGAGAAAGGAGGAGAGGCGAGAAGAGGAGAGGAGAGGAAAATAAAGACACCAAGTGAGTAAGTGGTGCTTGGGAGAGGGGAAGTCAGGAGGGGAAGGGTGAGGTAGGGGGAAGGAGGCAAGGACTAGGTGAGGATCATTGGGGTCTAGACTCCTACTTAGAAAAGTAAGAGAAGAGGGTAAGAGGAGATAAAGCTCATGAAGTACTCCAGTCTAACCTAGAAGGATAGGGAGGCAGATGGGCTTAACCAGTGAGCATGCTAGAGTTCTGTGGTTAACAGAAACAGTTGCTTTCAACAGATGGCGAAGCAACGTTTTGAAGGTAGACATACTAACAATCTGTGGGAGTTTTAGGGATTTTTGGATACTATTCCAGATGGAAGGAAGCAAATAACTTGAAGAAGAGATACTATGCTGAATTCTGACTCTGAGGATGTCAAATGAGAGGCAAGAATATCGTCTAAGGGAGTAGGATCCCTTGGAGCAAACTAGGAGATTAGAAATAGACTGGGGGAGCTTACCCAATATGGCTCTGTAGATCCAGGTTAACACATTTTTTGTTCTCCTCATTTTTAGGGAATGCCAGTCAAGTTGGGCATAGAGGGTGCAATGATGGGTGTTGTATGACGCATTAATGATGAATCTGAGGGCTCTGTGGTACAGGGTGTCCAGTTTGGAAAGAGAAGTGATGGGACAATGACTGTAGAGAAAATCGGCATAGTCCAGGAGTGAAAGGAAAGTTGTTTGAACTAACCTTGTTTTTGCCTCTACAGTGAGATGGTGCTTGATTGTGTAGAAAATTCCTAATCTTTGTCTAAGACTTTTGGCTAATTCTTCAATGTGTGGTGTGAAAGAGAGCCTACTATCGATCCACAACCCAAGGTATTTGAATTTATCTACTGGCTCCAGAAGTTCCCCAAGGAGGGTTGTGATTTGGGGCCTAGCACCTTGAGGATGGGTGAATGTGGAGTTAGCTTGGGGGGAACAAAACATGACTGATTTTTTTGGCATTGAGCAGCAGTTTGAGGTGCAGTAGGTTGTGCTGCAGCATGCAAAAATCTTGCTGTAGGCCTGAACAGGCCAGTTCCAGGGACGGTTTAGCAATGTACAGTACGGTGTCATCTGTGAAGAAGTGTATATTTGCTGAGGAGATGTTAAGGTCGATGTCATTAATGTAGCTCGTGAATAGGATGGGCCCAAGAATAGAACCCTGGGGGACCCTTCTCATAAGAGTTTTTAGCAGGGAGAGTTCACACTAAGCTTTAACCTGTTGCTGTCGGCCAACTAGGTAAGAAGTAAATCATTTGAGGGAGGTGTCGTTTAGGCCAATGTTCCATAGCATGTGCAGGAGGAGATCATGATCTACCTTATTGAATGCTTTACTTAAATCTAGAAATAGAGCACAGATATGTTTCTTGGCATTAAGTCATCAAGCGCTGATTGCCAATCATTGGTTACTTTGGCTAAAGCAGTTATGGTGCTGTGTTTGGGTCTGAAGCTGGACTGAAGGGGATTTAACATGTGTGTTTCAAGGTGTTCTCAGATTTGGGAGTTAACTAATATTCTGAATAATTTGGAGAGGACTGGTAATAGGGATATGGGCCTGTAATTGTTTAGGTCACTTGGGTCTCCTGATTTAAAGAGAGGGACAAAATGTGTTACTTTCCACTCATGGGGAAGGACTTCTTCAGTGAGAAGTTTGTTAAAGAGATGAGTGATAGGGGCGGTCAGCACTTGGAAACTGAGTTTCGAGAAATACAGGTCAGTTTGGTCTGCCCCAGCACTCTTAGTAACGTCAAGGGCTAGCAGGTCTTCCACCCGTTTAAAGGTGATTGGACAAAAACTGAAGGAATTTGCATGGGACGGGGCCTTAACAGGGGGAGGAGAGGTGTTTAAGTTAAGAAGAGAGGAGCATAACGTACCAGCAGGGGATCAGTCAAAGGCAAGACCCACATAGCAAAGTGGTTATTTAGAAGGTTAAGGATGTCCTTTTTGCTAGTGGTTGTAATGTTGTCGGTGGAGATCTTTACGGGGAGGGGAGGGGGAGGGGTGTGGCCATGTATTTGTCCCAGGGTCTTCCAGAATTTGTTCGGGTCATTAGAGGATGAGTCCAGGGCTGTCTCAAAGTATTTTTCTGATTAACTTTGTGCAGAAGTTCCTGGAGGCTCTAAAAACTGCCCAATCAGCTGGTAGTCTAGTTGTATGTGCCTTTTTCCAGAGGGCATCTCTTTTGTGTAGGGCTGACTTAAGAGAATTGTTGAACCAGGGGCAGGATTTTTTCCTAGTTCTGATTTTGACTAGTGGGGCGTGTTTATTGATAACCTGTAGTAACCAGGTTTTGAATATAGTGTAAGCTAAATCCACTGAGGAAGCGAGGCAAAAGTCTTGCCATCCAATGTTACTGAGATCTGACAAGAAGTAAACACAGTTGAAGTTGCAGCGGCCTCTTTTGTAGATATAGGTAGAAGAGGAGATGGAGTTGGGCAAGTTTCTCACACAAGCAATGGCATTATGATCGCTTATATCGTTAAAAAAATAAGCTATACTGGTAAAATTGTGAGGTTTGTTAACCAGGATGAGGTCGAGTAAAGTACCTTTGCGGGGTTTTTGGAATTAATAAGAGTGGCCTCCATGATTAGCTGGGAAAGCCTGAGCATATCACAGAGAGCTTTTAAGGGTGAATGAACAGGGAGAGAACCAATCCAGATTCTAGTCACCCATAATGATTAATTCCAAGGTTTGGGGACCAAGCAAAGATCAGAGATGTTGTAGCAGTTCAAGTCCCCCGGTGGCCTGTAGCAACCAGAAATAATTAACGACTCAGCAGGGAGATACTAACCTTAATAATAAGGCATTCCACATTCTCTGTGTACAGAGGTGGAATTGATGAGTGAGACCAAAATTTATCTTGCCTACTATTACATTTCCAGCTCTAGAGGACCTGTCGGTTTGGAAGCCCTTTCTAGTTTTTAATAAAATAAAATAAACATACAAATTGTGCTGAGCTCATCAGGCCTTATCTAGATAGGGACACACCCAGCCAGCATTGTCTACAGCTGCCTACCCTTTTCTATGGCCTGCTGATATTGCTGGGGAAGGGGATCCACAACAAAAGACACAAGATTTGGCTGGCACAAACAAGTCTTGTCTTATTTGTTTTTTTTACGTTGTTATTTTTGTCTATTTTTATAGCAGGCCTTACTGGTTACTGCTTAACTAGTCTCACTGTTATAACTGTAGTTATGTGAGGACTACATCTAACGTCAGTTTTACCTATTTTTATTTTGTTCAGTGCCCACAGGGAGGGCTTTGATGCAGTGGCACTGCTTTTCATTAATGCTTCCTATACTGTACACAGTGGTTCAAGTCCACCCAATACCAGGTAATTTGTTTCTTCCCCTGAGCATCAAACTCCCTTAGTGCCCCCTCCATACCCCATTTGTTTTTAATTTTCTGAGGTCCAGGCTGAACACTGGACCCATCAGGAAGTTGGTGGGAGAGGGCCACATTTGTTTTTCTTCCCTGATGGGCAAGGTTGGGCGCTGGATCTGTCAGGTAGTTAGGGGTAGAGAGCTGGATGTTTTTTATTCCCTGATGGGCCAGATTGTGCATCAGACCCGTCAGGTAGTTTGGGTGATGGTGACAGATTGTTTTCTATTCCCCGACAGACCATGTTGGGCTTGGGATTCATCAGATTGTTGAGGGGAGGAGGACCGATCTGTTTATATTCCCTGATGTCCTGGGTGTGGTCCTGGACTCATCTGGTAGTTGGCTGGAGGAGGCAGGACAGAGTCTTTCATTCTCCAAAAGATCTTGTTGGGTACTGGACCCATTACGTAGTTGGGGAAGGGGTGCCAGATTTTTTTTTATTCCCTGATAAGCTGGGTGGGCCACTGGACCCATCAGGTAGTTTGCAGGAGAGGGACAGATTTTTATTCCCTGACTGGCCAGGTTGGGTACAGGATGTTCTATTGCACACAATGTTGGGTTGTAGCATGCATGGCAGTGTGATCCCTGTGTGTCAGTGTGTGTGTTGGAAAGACTGCAGAGCTGAGACTGAGCACCGAGAGAAGTAAAGAGCAAAAGAGGGAGAGTCAGGCAGTGGAGCCGGGATAAACAAACACAATCAGCAGTGCTCACAATGGGTTGGGTGCTCAGAAATGAATATGAGCCAAAAACACAAAACTTTAAGCACTCCAACAGTCAGGTCTAGTGGAGCCAGCATCACTGGCACTCAGGGTTATAGCCTGAGAAGTGTCTGTCATCAGCTCCCTTCAGTTTGGTTTCTTATACTAGTGTGTTATAGGCCAAAAGAAGTGGTGTGGCTTGAACAGACTGGTAGCAGCCCCAAGCCTCCCGTGAAATGTTTGAGCCCTTCACTATGACCTGGGTGTACGGGCCTGGGGAAAGCAGCGTTTTACTACCCTGCATTTGCCACCTTCCATTCGCTGCTTTGCTGTTTGAGCCCTTCACTATGACCTGAGTGTACGGGCCTGGGAAAGCAGTGTTTTACTACCCTGCATTTGCCACCTTCCGTTCACTGCTTTGCTGTTTGAGCCCTTCACTATGACCTGAGTGTATGGGCCTGGGAAAGCAGTGTTTTACTACCCTGCATTTGCCACCTTCCGTTCACTGCTTTGCTGTTTGAGCCCTTCACTATGACCTGAGTGTATGCAGGCCTGGGAAAGCAGTGTTTTACTACCCTGCATTTGCCACCTTCCGTTCACTGCTTTGCTGTTTGAGCCCTTCACTATGACCTGAGTGTACGGGCTGGGAAAGCAGTGTTTTACTACCCTGCATTTGCCACCTTCGCTCACTGCTTTGCTGTTTGAGCCCTTCACTATGACCTGAGTGTACGGGCCTGGGGAAAGCAGCGTTTTACTACCCTGCATTTGCCACCTTCCGTTCACTGCTTTGCTGTTTGAGCCCTTCACTATGACCTGAGTGTACGGGCCTGGGAAAGCAGTGTTTTACTACCCTGCATTTGCCACCTTCCGTTCACTGCTTTGCTGTTTGAGCCCTTCACTATGACCTGAGTGTATGGGCCTGGGAAAGCAGTGTTTTACTACCCTGCATTTGCCACCTTCCGTTCACTGCTTTGCTGTTTGAGCCCTTCACTATGACCTGAGTGTACGGGCCTGGGAAAGCAGTGTTTTACTACCCTGCATTTGCCACCTTCCGTTCACTGCTTTGCTGTTTGAGCCCTTCACTATGACCTGAGTGTATGGGCCTGGGGAAAGCAGCGTTTTACTACCCTGCATTTGCCACCTTCTGTTCACTGCTTTGCTGTTTGAGCCCTTCACTATGACCTGAGTGTATGGGCTGGGAAAGCAGTGTTTTACTACCCTGCATTTGCCACCTTCCGTTCACTGCTTTGCTGTTTGAGCCCTTCACTATGACCTGAGTGTACGGGCCTGGGGAAAGCAGCGTTTTACTACCCTGCATTTGCCACCTTCCGTTCACTGCTTTGCTGTTTGAGCCCTTCACTATGACCTGAGGTATCGGGCCTGGGAAAGCAGTGTTTACTACCCTGCATTTGCCACCTTCCGCTCACTGCTTTGCTGTTTGAGCCCTTCACTATGACCTGAGTGTACGGGTCTGGGAAAGCAGCGCTTTACTACCCTGCATTTGCCACCTTCCGTTCACTGCTTTGCTGTTTGAGCCCTTCACTATGACCTGAGTGTATGGGCCTGGGGAAAGCAGCGTTTTACTACCCTGCATTTGCCACCTTCCGTTCACTGCTTTGCTGTTTGAGCCCTTCACTATGACCTGAGTGTATGGGCCTGGGAAAGCAGCGTTTACTACCCTGCATTTGCCACCTTCCGCTCACTGCTTTGCTGTTTGAGCCCTTCACTATGACCTGAGTGTATGGGCCTGGGGAAAGCAGCGTCTTACTACCCTGCATTTGCCACCTTCCGTTCACTGCTTTGCTGTTTGAGCCCTTCACTATGACCTGAGTGTATGGGCCTGGGGAAAGCAGCGTTTTACTACCCTGCATTTGCCACCTTCCGTTCACTGCTTTGCTGTTTGAGCCCTTCACTATGACCTGAGTGTATGGGCTGGGAAAGCAGTGCTTACTACCCTGCATTTGCCACCTTCCGCTCACTGCTTTGCTGTTTGAGCCCTTCACTATGACCTGAGTGTATGGGCTGGGGAAAGCAGCGCTTACTACCCTGCATTTGCCACCTTCCGCTCACTGCTTTGCTGTTTGAGCCCTTCACTATGACCTGAGTGTATGGGCCTGGGGAAAGCAGCGCTTACTACCCTGCATTTGCCACCTTCCGTTCACTGCTTTGCTGTTTGAGCCCTTCACTATGACCTGAGTGTATGGGCCTGGGGAAAGCAGCGTTTTACTACCCTGCATTTGCCACCTTCCGTTCACTGCTTTGCTGTTTGAGCCCTTCACTATGACCTGAGTGTATGGGTCGGGAAAGCAGCGTTTACTCACCCTGCATTTGCCACCTTCCGCTCACTGCTTTGCTGTTTGAGCCCTTCACTATGACCTGAGTGTATGGGCCTGGGGAAAGCAGCGTCTTACTACCCTGCATTTGCCACCTTCCGTTCACTGCTTTGCTGTTTGAGCCCTTCACTATGACCTGAGTGTATGGGCCTGGGGAAAGCAGTGTTTTACTACTCTGCATTTGCCACCTTCCGTTCACTGCTTTGCTGTTTGCTCCTCATTGTCTCCGTTTGGCTTAGTATACGTGCTGGGTATGGCATAGGACCTATCAAGTAGTTGGAGGGAGGGGAACACATTTTTTATTCCCTCATGGGCCAGGTTGGGCACTTGACTGGTAAAATAGTTGGGGGGGCAACCATTTTATTTTTTTTATTCTCTGACATGCAGGGTTTGGCACAGACCTGTTAGGTGATTGGTCAGATTTTTTTATTCCGATTGCCTGGGTTCAATGGCAAACCTGTCAGGCTGTTGGGGAAAGGGACAGTTTCTTTAGTTTGGGAGAGGATGACCCGATTTTTTTTTTTATTCCTTGACAGACCACATTGGTCACTTGATCTGTCAGGTTGCTGGAGGAAGGGGGACATATTTTTTTATTCCCTGCCAGGCTGAGTTGAATACCAGATGCATCAGGTAGTTTGGGAGAGAAGGACATTTTTTTATTCCTTGATGGGTTGTGCTGGATATCATACCAGTCATGTAGTCACAGAGGGGAGAGAGAGGGCCAGATTTTTTTTAATTCCCTGATGGGTCAGGTCGGGCACTAAATCTGTCAGGTTGTTGGAGGAGAGGGACAGATTTGTTTTATTCTCTGATGGGTTGGGCACTGGCCCCATCAGGTCTCTGATAAGCTGGACTAGACACCAGGACATCTATTCTGTTCTGCTCTGTTCCATTCCATTCCGTTTTGTTCCACTCCGTTCTATTCCATTCCATTCCATTCTATTCTATTCCACATTTCCTGTGCTACCAGTATGGAGCACCTGTACTTTGTAAAACACTTTTGGGATACAGTGTGTATATGCCTTTATATAACACCAAATGGTGCCATAAATACAGGTTACTCACCTGTAACAGGAGTTCTAGGAATGATATATGTTGTTCATCCACACTGTCTGGCAGGCTCCTCGCCGCTTTAAATCTTGCCGGAAGGTCTTCAAGCTGGCTCCTCCCACCCACCCGGGTGGTAAAACTCTCGGCTCCACCCTATGACGCCAGATCTAGCCCGCTGGAAGCCAGGTTGTGCGTCGAAGCGGGAGGTCAGGTGGTCATGTGGATGAACAACATATACCATTCCTAGAACTCCTGTTACAGGTGAGTAACCTGTATTTCTGGACATGGATATGTTGTTCATCCACACTGTCTGGCAGACTCCTTGCAGTTCTCTGGGAGGGAGGGAGGCATTACATTTCTACTTAGGAAATAAAGACTGAGAACCGAGGCCCCAAAACCAGCATCCCAGTGTGACTCAAGGTCGATGTGGTAGTGGGTGATGAAGGTGTGTGCTGACTTCCAGGTAGCAGCCCTGCAGATTTCCTGGATAGGGACGTCCCTGGAAGCAGTCACCGATGCAGTGGTATGGCGGGTAGAGTGAGCTCTTATCCCTCTTGGAGGCTCCATGCCGACCAACCTATAGCAGAGATCTATGCAGGAGGTGACCCACCTGCCTATCGTCCACTTGGCTGCAGGTCTGCCAGGTGCGGCTTCAGCATAGCTGACAAACAGCTGGCAAACCTCTCCCAGAACTTCAGCCGTCCGCTCCTTATAATAAGCGAGCGCTCTTCTAGGGTCCAAAGTATGGAGCCTATATTTGGCCTCCGAGGTGTGACTGGGGTAGAACACCGACAGAGTCAACACCTGGTTAAGGTGAAAGTCCGACACCACCTTCAGAAGGAACTTCGGGTTGGGGCGCAGGACAACCTTTTCCCTGTGGAAGACCAGATAAGGAGACTCAATGGAAAGCACCTGGAGTGCTCCCATCCTTCTGGCTGATGTGATAGCCACCAAGAAGGCGGTCTTCCACGACAGGTGAGAGATGTCACACCTGTGCGTTGGTTCGAATGGCTTGCCCATGAGCTTAGCCAATACCAGCAGTAGATCCCACGGAGGTGGAGGTTCTCGCACCGGAGGGGATATGTGATCAAGGCCTTTGAAAAAGCGCACGACCACCTTCTCCTGTGCCACTGACTGCTTCCCGGCCCACGCCCGGTAAGCAGAGATGGCTGCCAGGTGCACCTTAAGGGTTGTCGACCAAAGCCCTTGCTGAGAAAGGGACCACAGGTAGTCCAGAATTCTGGCCAAGGAACAGGAGGAAGGGTTCAGACCCTTTCCCTGACACCAAATGGAGAATCTCTTCCATTTGAAGGTATAGCATTTTCTGGTCGACTCCTTACAGGACGCCTCAATGACGTTGAGAACCTCGTAGGAAAGACCCAAGGTCTGGAACTCTAGCCGCTCAGGAACCAGGCCGTCAGGTGCAGGGATTGAAGGTCCGGATGGAATACCTTCCCCTGATTGACTGAGATCAGGTCCAGGTGGGCTGGAAGCCGCCTCGGGAGCCTGGAGTTGAGACTGAGGAGATCTGGATACCAGAACTGGCGGGCCAGTCTGGGGCTACCAGAATCACCTGCGCCTTGTCCCTCCTCACCTTGAGAAGCACCTTGTGGATCAAGGGAAATGGGGGAAAGGCGTAGAAGAGGCCTGGGGTCCACGGCCTCAAGAAGGCATCCCCCTGCAGTGAGCCCTGCTGAGGGGGCGGGCATGAAACAGTCACAGCTTCGCATTCTCCCTGGAAGCAAACAGGTCTGCCTGAGGCGTGCCCCAGTGGGAGAAGAGATCTTGTACTACCTCCAGCAGGAGAGACCACTCGTGAGACGCAGCCCCTATCCGGCTTAGGGCATCGGCCAGGGTGTTGGAGGCTCCTGCCACATGAATGGCGAGGAGATCCGCCTCCAGGCTGTGCACGAGTGACCAAATGCGGAGAGCTTCCCTGCACAGAGGCATGGAGCGTGTCCCACCCTGGCGGTTTAGGTAGTACATGGTCGTGGTTTTGTCCGTCTGGACCTGAACCACTTGACCCCATAGAAACGGAGCTAAGGCGGTGAGGGCTAGATGAACCACTCGAAGCTCCAGCAGGTTGATATGGCATCGGGACTCCCGAGGAGACCAGAGGCCGTGCGCTCTGTGCTCCCCCAGATGGGCACCCCAACCCATCAGAGAGGCATCGGTCGATAGAGAGACCATCGGCTCAGGGCGGACAAACGGGATGCCCTCCTGCAGATGTGCTGGAACGGTCCACCACTGGAGAGTGTTCCACATCCCCTGGGTCACTGTCACTAGCTGATCCAGCGGATCGAAGTGCTGTGACCATTGGCTGGCCAGTCCCCATTGAAGGGGACGCATGTACCAGCGGGCCCAACCGACCACACTGGTGCAGGCCACCATGAGGCCCAGGAGGTGCAGGAAGTTCTGGGCAGGGTGTGATTGCCCAACCTGCAATGATTGGGCAAAGGAGGAAAGAACCTCGGCCCTGTCCACCGGGAGCCGTGCTCTGGCTCGTAGAGAGTCGAGCTCTGCCCCGATGAATTGTATCACCTGCTTTGGCATGAGTTCCAACTTGGCCTCGTTGATGAGGAGGCCAACCTGAGAGCAAACCTGGAGGGCCAGATCTCTGGACCGCTCCACCTCCGCTCTGGAGGGGGCTGCAATCAGTCAGTCGTCCAGGTAGGGGTACACCTGGACCCTTTGGCAGCGCAGGAATGCTGTCACCACTGCCATGCATTTGGTGAAGGCCCTGGGAGCTAGGAAAAGGCTGAAGGGGATGGCCCGAACTCGTAAAGGGATCTCTCTGCTCTGAAATGGAGGAATCTCTGGTGAGACGGACGGATTGGGACATGAAAGAACGCGTCCTGAAGATCCAGAGAACAGAACCACATGCCTCGTTCCAAGGATGGGATTATCTGAGTCAGAGTGACCATCCTGAAGGTCCAAGACCTTAGGAACCTGTTCAGGTCGTGCAGGTCAAGAATGGGGTGCCCCATCCGTTTTGGGACCAGAAAGTACCTGGACACAAACCCCGGGTCTGGAGGAGGATCCGCCACCTTCCTGATCACCTCTTTTTCGAGGAGCAGGGCAATAACGGCTCGGCGAGCCGACAAAGAGGCTGCGGACCCCGTAGCCCCCAGATGGGTGACAGCTCAGAAGGGCGGGGCCTGCTCGAACTCCAGGGGCAGGCCCTCTCCTACCACCTCCAAAACCCAACAGTCCGTGGTGATAACCGACCAAGCGGAAAGGAAGTGGTGGAGCCGTCCCCCCACGAGGGGAACTCAGGGGGGAGTGACGAGGCTGGGGGCGACACTCCTCAACCCGTCACTGGGCAGGCTTAGAGGAGGGGCCGGTTGAGGGACCTCCTGGGCCTTTACCTCCCTGCTTCCTGTTGGAGGAAGCCGCAGGCTTGGGTTTGGGATGCCAAGCGCGAGCCTGCTGGCCCTGGTGCTGGTACTGTTGGGCCGGACATGCCGCAGGCGCAGAAGGATTAAAGGACTTGTGCTGCTGCTGTCGGCAGCCTTTGTCCTTCTGGGCGGAGGTGACCGAGTCCACAGTGGCATTGGACTTTTCGATCCGCTGGAGGTGACCTTCCACTCCAGGGCCGAAGAGGTCGGTCCCCAAGAAGGGGACATCCACCAGTTTGTGCTGGGTATCCGCCGTGAAGGTGGATATCCTCAGCCATGCTCTGCGGCGCATGGCCACCGCGGCCGCAACCGATCTGGCACAGGAGTCTCCGATGTCCAGAGCCGTTTGGAGCTGCTGCTTAGCCACTGTCCTACCCTGGTCCCATACCTGCCGGACCGTGGTCTGCAGATCTGCCGGGAGATGAGGGATCACCTCATCCAGGGAGCCCATGAGGGCATGGGAGAAGTGTGCCATCAGCACGGCCAAGCTGGCCCGGCGGAGGCCAAGGGAGGATGCAGCGTACACCTTGCGCCTGGCATAGTCTAGCTTCTTGGACTCCTTGTGGGGGGGCTTGTCCACATCCCTAGCATTCCTGGAACGCCGGAAAACGCTGTCGGTGACCAACCCCTCAGCAGAGGGGTGTTCCGAAAACCAAAAGAGCCGGTAGGGACCGTATACTTCCTGGCCATCCTGGCCGAAGGCGCAGGACAGGAAGCAGGCCACTGCCAGAGCTCCAAGGCTGGGCCAACAATGGCTTCAGCCACCGGAATGGCCTCCATGGGTGAATCCCCACAGTCCAGTATCTCCGTCAGGGGATACTTGACCCGCTTGGATACGGGCTCGAGCTGCATCCTGGTGGACTCTGAGATGAGCCGAAACAAACCCATGAAGGACGATGGGCTTTCGTCCATCGACTGGCCCCCTGAGGATTCCAGGTCAATGTGCCTGGAGAACAGGGAGGAGTCGTCGTTGGACTCGGAGGAGTCCGCGAAGAGCTGCCTGGGGCCTGAGCCACCCTCCATCTGCCGAGGACGGTCGGGAGTGAGGGTGACCGACAACCTGTGGGGCAGACCCTGACCCAACCGAGAGTCCTTGGTCGGTGCCCCAGATTTCGGTTGTGGAAGCGGAGGTTCCACCACAATCAGTAGGGCAGCTGGTTTCGGCCGAACAACCGGCCTAGGCTTGGGCACCTTGGCTACAGCAAGGGGTTGTTTTGGCTGCTTGGGTGACAGCCACTTGATGGCCGGGGAAGGCGACGGCATCGGCTTGTTCTCGGACAGAAGTAACTGCTGCCACATCAGGTCCTCGTAGCGTCGATGCAACTTGCGCCGAAGCCTCTCCTCTTCCGAGAAGGAAGACAAGGACGAGCGCGGCGCACTTCCCACTGCAGCCGAGACCGCAAGTCAGCAGGATCGGGTTGACCGAGACGATGTCCAAGACCGAGACCGGATCGAGATCCTCGGCCTAAGGATGGGTCTGGAAGGGCGGGGACACCCACTCTTCCCTTTGGCTCGAAGCCTTAACCGGGGACTGCGGCACCGGAGGCGCAGGCAAGTCCTCTGTCTCCACCAGGGGAACCGGTGAAGAAGGGTTGTCGGCTTCACCAGTCAACAGCCCGTCCAATGGGTCGAGAAAAATCTCGACTGTGTCGACGGGTGTCCCGGCCGGCTGGCCTGATGGGGATGCCGTGAAGCAGCGGCCTTAGCCGCAACCTCGACCAAAGTCGAGTGTCGACTGTCCAGGGAAGGGGACATCTCCAGCTCCCATGAATGCTGACGATGGGACTTACCCTTAGAGTCCTTCTTTTTGGACCAAGAGGAATGTCACGATAGCCCCTCTCCCTTCGTGGAAAGGGATTGGCAAAGCTCCTTGAAAGAAGCTGAATACGAGGTACCCAGAGAGAGCAGGATAAATGCTGCAACCGAGGAAGAGGATGATGTGGCCTGTGCAGCCTCCTCCTCCTCGAGGGCGATCATCTGCTCGAGTTGCTCAGCTGAGCCAGCCGCCGCCGTAACCACCCAATGGGCCTCCTTCGACTTAACTGGCGGGTAGCGCTTCTCAGGGTGCCCAAGCTGTAACCAGGCAGCGCAGTCTTCCAGGACGTTGGCCAAAAATGAACAGCATAACTTGCAGGCCTTCGGGTCGTGTTCTAGGCCGAGGCAGTAGACACACGTGGAGTGCGGGTCTGTCCTGGACATCTTCTGTCCACAAGAGCACCGCCGAAAACCGGGAGTCAATTTGTCCATCGCAGCCATGAGGGAGAAACTTGACCAAAGTCTTGAGAATTTTAAAATAAGTTTCGGGGGAACCGAAGAATTAGGATCCAGTCTACATGCAGAGCGTTAAGGAGGGAACCTGAGCTTCCAAGCGGTACGGAAGATCTGGCGTCATGCGGCGGAGCCGAGAGTTTTACCACCCGGGTGGGTGGGAGGAGCCAGCTTGAAGACCTTCCAGCAAGATTTAAAGCGGCAAGGAACCTGCCAGACAGTGTGGATGAACAACATATCCTTGTCCCTAGAACTTTTCTATTCTTTCTCCTTTTCCATTGCCATAATCTACTAGCACGAAAACTCAGTTTTAAATTGGCAATTTAATTTTTTTTTTCAGAGAAAAAAAAAAGCTCAGCTTTACATTCATGGTACAGGGCTAGGCTAAACAACCTGAGAACTTCAGAGTATCACCTAGGTCATCTGCACAGTCACGCGAGATTCCCCACTTGCTCATCAGGCTCTCTTGCACTGTGCTCCATGCAGCCAGTAGAAAGTTAGCAAAGCGTTACAGACCATTGTATGGAACAACAGCAAGGCACACTACTCACTCACTGATAGCCATAAAAAATCGTGTCTTAGTCCCTCTGATGCAAATTAATTGGACAACTGCCATATCCACCACTGCCTCCAAAGAGAAGGAGAGTCAGTTACAGACTTCATAATCACCCTAAGAAATCTGACAACATTGTGTGAATATGGACAATTCCTCAATGACACCTTAAGGGACCAATTCATCTGTGGCCTTTGTGGGGACCGCTACGTAAAATGCCTTCTTACGGATCCAGATCTGACTTTCAAGTCTGCATGCAACATAACCTTGGCACTTGAACTTGCCTGGAAAGACACCAAGGAGTTTGCAGGTCACACAGATCCACCCAGGGAGACTTTCCACAGTGTTGTTCCCACCCAGCCTCTCAGGAGTCAGCCTCGACCCCAGGGAGACCACACAACATCAAGCTCTCCACACCAAGCTTTTTGTAAAACACCACAATAAGCCATGGCTAAGCAAGCTTGCTATCAATGTAGAAGAGACCACTGGCAAGACACATGCTGATTCTGCCAAGAAATGTGCCGCAACTGCAGAAAATTGGGACCTCTGGCATGGGTCTGCAGAAACTCACCATGCACAGCATGGGCACAGAATGTAACGGATACTCTGCCAGACACAATGAAGGAAGATGACTCCTTTGGCCTATTCACTGTCTACACCATGCAAGGCCATAGAGATGGCATCTGCCTAAGTCTTGGATAAGTGGGCACACCCGTGAGCATGCAGCTTGACACTGGAGAATCAGTGTCACTGATACCCAAACACATCCATGCTGCCTACCTCAACCAGTATCCAATGCGACCATCCCCCATCTGCTAACATCCTACACTGGCGACTGGAGTCTCATGTTGGGGGAGTACAAATTACAGTGACCTATGTGGGAGAAGAGTGGGCCCTGCCTCTCAATGTGGTACAAGGAAAGACATCTGCATTGCTCAGCAGATGCTGATGGCAGAAAATACACTCAGCTGGGAAAATATTTTCCTAAGGCGCACTGTGGCAGAGGTGTCACAACACATGATCAATTAACAGCAAGACATGAATGCTCTGATATTCCAAGATGGAAAGGGCTCCATTCAGGACTCCAAGGCAAGGATCTGAGTGTGAGAAGGCACCCTCACAACACCCACAGCCCAATAGCAGATGAACTTCCTTTTTACACGCCAGAACATCCCATCTACGGTTACAGAGAGGACACCAGCCAAATTGTTTTTAAAACGACACGCATGGCATAGACAGCCTCTTTTCAAACTGGAATTGCCCCACCAAGTGCACAAGTACCAGCTTCAAAAGCAGAATGGATGTGGATGGGAGGCTCATTACATTTACAATATTCCAGATCAGATATAGATATTCCAGTACAAACAGGTCATGCTTCTCTTTTCTGCCAAACTTCTCATGCATAGGTAAAATATTTGGTCCTTCAGCCCTGGGAGACAACAAGCATGGACTACAGATCAAGTCTTTAGTGAAATGGGTTGTGCTTCTACACAATATCTCCAATCTGTGTGCACAAATAAACAAATTGCAGCAAATGCTAGTAAATCTAGCGGCAACTGCCCTTATTGGCAACAAGCCCTACCAAACAATGAACAACCCTACAAATGGGAAGTGATATGGAGTTATCCGTACAAACACATCAGATTTGACACACTCAGTTTAATGCAATTCAGGATACTCAGTAACATATACTACGCCCCAAGGAAACTGCACCAAATAGGAAACCTCAATACAGAGTTATGCTCCAGATGAGGGTCAGAACCAGACTCTTTATTTCATATCCTACGTCTGACCATTACAGGAAGGGATTAAAAACTGCTAAGATCTACTTTGGGCCTAGAAGATGCATTAACCACCCCCACCCCCCACCTGCCATTCTTATCCTGGGCACATGTTAGAGCCACTCTTAGGCTTGCAGAAGTATCATACAGCTCTCATTGCTGCTACAGCAAAGAAAACAAACATTTGTCAATGTGAGTGTTTGCTTGCATCCTGTTGTACTGGGTCCTGCTTGTACACATTTTGACTATATATTTACCCAAGGCAGACCAGGTGAATTTGTAAAATGTCATTTGCAATGGTGTTCCAATTTTACACAGTTTTATATTGCTTTTACCCAGGATAGTAGAGGTGAGATGCAATATCTCATTTTTAGTGTGGCCATGCTTTTATAATGAACTTTTCCTAGGACAGATTATCTTACATGTAACATCTCCTTTTCAGTGGGGTTCTGTTGTAAGGTGCTATTTTTTTCACAGTTTTGCAATATGTTTACCCAAGGTAACGCAGAGATGCAATATCTCATTTTCAGTGGGGTCCTGCATTGACACATTTTTGCACTGAATTTACCCAGAATAGCACAGCTCAAATGCTATCTTGTTTTCAGCGGTATCCTGTTTTCCCAGTTTTTACACTGTATTTACCCAGAATGTGACAGCTGAGAATAGATGCAGTATCTCATTTTTGATAAGAGCCTGCTTTTACCCATTTTTATGTTGCTTGCACGCATGTGCAAGAAACATAGTGCCATCATCCGAGTTTTCGGAGGTGTGGCAGCCCTCTTCCAATTCAGTCAGTGTGTTTGCAGGCGTGGCCGCAGTTCTCCAATCGTTGCTGGAGCTGTCTATGACAGCAGTCTAAAATGCAGTGGAATTCAGTTGAAAGGGGGAGCTACGCTTCAGTGAGCAGCGATAAGATATTGTCTGCTCATGCACGCTCCCCCTACACACACACACACACACACACACACACAATGCACACGCATACTGTGTTGCTTCCCACACACTGTATAGCCCGATGGGGGTGCCCAATCCCCGTCAGCTGTGCAGTGTCCCCAAAAACTGAGTTGCATATGCCACACTGGGTGCCACCCCAGCGTGGCAACATCAGTATGTGACAGAGATGCCCAATCCCGTCGGCTCCACTGTCCCCAGTACATGGTGCCACGCTGGGAGCCCACCCCAGCATGGCAACAGATGCTATCGCCAATGGGGGTGCCCAATCTCCCATCGGCTCCATGGATCCCCCCAAACAGCATCTTTGTGCCATGCTGGGAGCCCACCCCAGCTTGGCAAATGTCCGGCGTCATCCTCCTGTTTTTAAAAAACCTGCAACACACCAGCGCTCCCTCGCTGTCTGGGCCCCCACCCACACCCACCCACTGTACCCCGCCTCCCACACCCTTCACCCCATACTTACCTCCGGACCTCGGCGCGACGATCTTCGGTGGACCAGGAACACGTCTGCACTCTTCAAAGCCGACCGCGAACTGAGGAAATGCCGGTAAGCTGTATAATGTAATAAAGAGGGTTTTTTCAACTTTGCTGCATATCTCAGGCATTTTCTGGAATTTTTGCACCAAATTTTCAACATGGGGCTTTTGGGACCCCTTCTCATGAATGCTCTCATTGTCATGGCATTAATCGGGCCCAAAGGGTGATTTCGCAGTCACTGCGCAAAATCACCTTTCAGCACCAATTAACAAAACGACACTGCCAGTGTTCATAAGGTGGGCTCTCAAAAAGATTATGTTGAAAATTTGGTGGAAAAATTCCTAAAATGACTGTTTCAATTTAACGCGGCAAGCAGTAGTTCCTACGACAGAAGCCTGGCGAATTTTCAATATTTTCACTCCAGATTTTCAACATTGTCATTTTACCACACCTCCTTATGAGCAGTACAGCTATCATTTTTCACATCTCACCCAAAATGTGTTTCCGACCATGTAGCGCACAATGGCGCATTTGTTGTGCGAAATCACTGTATGGGACACATTAAGAAAATCACAGTGACACTGTTCATGAGCAGAGGTCTTAAAATGGCTATGTTGAAAATTTGGTGACAAAATTCCTAAAAATGACTGTTTTACGAGCATGCGTTGCGCACTTCCTACGCACGCTCCTAAGTTCGTGAATTTTCAATATTTTCACTCCAGATTTCCAACATTGCCATTTTACCACACCTTATGAGCAGTACAGTTGTCATTTTTCACATCTCGCCCACAACATGTTTCCGCCCATCTAGCACACAATGGCACAGTCGGTGTGCAAAATCAATGTATGGGACACATTAAGAAAATCACAGTGACACTGTTCCTGAGCAGAGGTATTAAAATGGCTATGTTGAAAATTTGGTCACAAACTTCCTACAAATGACTTTCACGAGCGTGCACTGCACAGTTCCTACGCACGCTCGTAAGTTTGCAAATTTTCAATATTTGTACTCCACTGACTTCCAAATGCCTACACAGCACATACAGGCAAGCAACATTCGGCACTGACAAATGCTTGTTATAATGTATTTAACTAGGACATTTTCCATAGGGTCCAACTTTTACACATTTTAGATTGTATTTACCAAGGTATGGGCCTGCTGAGAGGTAATATCTAATTTTCGGTGGGTCCCCACATTTTGACCCCAAATTTCCAACATAGTCTTTTTATGGCCTGATGTTATGGTCAAGATAGATGGAATTTTTTTAAATCCCATCTGAAAGGTGATTTTGCAGTGCGACTTCAAAAAGATGTTTCAGAGAGATTTGAAAAATGACACCCATCATGTTCATGAGGTGAGGGTAACGCAAGGGATATGATGAACATTAGGGGCCAACATCTGCAAAAATGAAGTTAAGAGTAAATGACAGAACAATTCAATATTTTTTTCATAACTTAGATTTTTTTTCACATTTTGACCACACATTTTCAACAACGCATGACCCCAATGTTATGATCAACACAGATGGGTTATTTTAAATCTTGTCCAAAAAGTGGTTTCACAGAGGGACTATGCAAACGTGTTTCCAAGGGGATTTGAAAAATGACACCTGTCATGTTTATCAGGTGGTGTAACAAAGGGCTATGTGCACATTCAGGGTGAAAATCTGCAATAATCACAAAGTTATGAATAAACATTAAAAAATTCAACATTTCCTTATAACATTGTTGTTGTTTTTTGACATTTTTACCACACATCTGCAACACTGTCTTTTTATGACCCTGCCTTATGATCATGGCAGGTGGAATTTTTTAAATCCTGTTCAAAAGGTGACTTCGCAGAGCAAACGTGAAAACATGTACTATCAGAAATTTGAAAAATGACACCTGTCATGTTTATGAGGTGCAGTAAAAATAGGGCTGTGGTTAAAATTGGGGGCCAAAATCTGCACACATCACAATATCACGAGTAAACATTGAAAAAATTCAATGTTTGTTTATAACATCGTTTTGTGACATTCTGATTCCAAATTTTCAACATAGTCTTTTTAAGAGGCCTCCTTCTGAACAAGACAGGTGTCATCTGTAAAATACCAACCAAAATATAATTTCGTATCACAAGTGTAAAAACACATTTTGGCCAGAAATTGAAAAACATATGTCACATTCATGAGGTGGTGTGAAAAAAATGGTTATGTTGAAAGTTTGGTGTCAAAATACTGAAAATTAACAAAGTTATGAGCAAGCATTAAAAATTTCAATGTACCTTCATTACTTTTTCTTTTTTTTTTATATTTTTCCCACAAATTTTCAACATAGTCTTCTTATGACACCAACTCATGAACACAGTAGCTGAAAATGTTCAAATCCCACCTGAAAGGTAATTTTGCAAAGTGACTGAGAAATCACTTTTGATGGATTTGACAGATTTTAAAAACTTCACCTACCTTGTCTGAGATGGGGTCCCAAAAAGGCCACGTTATACATTTTGGGGGAAAAATATCAAAAAACGGCCAGGTTACAAGTACAAGTTCAAAATGTATTGAAATACATTGATCGCAGCTTATATGACTTCCTCAGTTCCCAGTCCAGCATTGAAGAGTGACAATGTGTCTCCATTCCACACAGGATGACAGTGTTGGACACCGGAAGGTAAATAAGGGGTAGGGGGTGGGTGCTGAGTGGGGGATGGGTGAGTGGAGGGAAGGTAACGGCGCGGGATGCAGTAGCAGCAACAGACACTGATGAACCTTTTTTTTTTTTTACAGGGTTTAAAAAAAATTAAAAAGGCACTGAAGGACAGTTTTCTTTATTTCGGTACCAACACTTGGGATTAGGTCTCAGTGTCGGGTTCATATTTATGGAGCGTGGGAAGTGATGGGAAAGTGGTAGGGATACTTGTCAGAGGGTGGGATCTTTTTGACAGGGACACATTTATGGGAAGCAAACTGGGAGGTGGGAGGGATACATGGCAGAGGGTGGTATTGTTCAAAAAGGGCACAGGGTATGGGAAGTGATGAAGAAGTGGAAGGGATAAATGGCAAAGGGTGGGATTGCTTAAAAGGGGTAAATGGAGGTTGAGCAGGGGTTTTGTGCAGTCAGTTGTATTGCGGGAGGGGGACGAGGTGGAGGCTGATCATGATGTCGATCAGTTGCTCATTGGGCGACATCATGCAGATTGAAGCAAAAAACACCCTGTGATTTGGGCAGCTTTTTTCTTTGAACTTCATTAAGTTTCCACCTAACAAGCCCAGAAGAGTGTCATGATCAGTCAGGCTGATGATTGGTTTGACACTGTCGAGCCTACTGCAGACTGCCCTGCATTGGCCTGAGACTGACATACCTCTCAAATCCACTATCATATCAATAAGTTCACACTTGTGCAAGTGCAGGCATGAACATAATACTCAGACACTAAACAGACCAGGAAACACCATCCTTTAAAGAATGGTACTAGGAAATACTACATGTGTTGAAACCAGAAACAATGATTGCCAGCACAAATGACAGATAAAAGGCATTTAGCAAAAGACTGGAGACACTGTGCTCCCTACTTTTAAGTGTGTGATTTCTACTGAAGTAGTGGACAGAACTAAAACTCAGTTTGTTTACCCTGGAACAGAAAATAATGATACATACGTATTTGATGCTACTGTATCTACAATTTACTATGACCCTGTACTTCTATGACATTTTTAAAACTCAAAATACCACCAACAGCATAACCTAATTCAACATGACAGTTTGCATCTGTATCATCCGCTCAAGGACGGTGCTAAAAATAATCAGATTTGCCTAGCCCTCCTTTCCCAGTCAACAAAAGTAAATAAAACCAGGATGGTGCTGCTCTCTTGTAAATACTGTGCTTCCTTCTTTACTCGATCCTCCCCCCCATATCCACCACTATCACTTATAGTCACTGTGAGTTCTTTTCCCATTTTCCAGAAAACTTATCTCCCCCTTCTCACTTTAACCACCATCCTCTATTATTCACAACCCTCTTTTATCCATCCATATTTAGGATGTCCAGAGGTTGGTGGATAAAAGAGGGAGCACTGTAGTTGGGGATGGACTGTATTTGTGTGTTTATGCTGTGTCAACTGTGTTGTGCGTATTTCTGAAAAGCAAATAAAGTACATTAAATTAAAAAAAAAAGAAATTCTTAGTTCCAAATCAGTCATCAATGCCAGGTGGTGCATCTCTAGCCTCATAATGCAGTGATATCAATATAGCAGCAATGAATGTGCTGAGCAACAAGCTGGTCTGAGCCTGATACAAAAAAAGGTTACCGTCAGCAGCTATGTTAGAGTTAACTCTGTCGTATTGTACCTAACTTAGCTGACAAAAAGATACTCACTTGGGCTACATCCAATAAATAAATCTGTAGATAGAATGAAATGGCACTCCCCGACACCTGGCTGGGAACAGCTCCAATGGCATATGATAGCTTGCTGCACACAGATAGTCGGCTGTCTTGTTCATTCTGAAAAATAGTATTTCAAAAACGTCATTAGATTTGCATGGCAATAAAAACGTCATTATGTATTGTTTCTTACTGCAGCACTCACGACTGAGACACATTATACAAAATGATTAAAGTGAGGAGGGGGTGGGTGTATCGGAGACTGAATAAAAATACCACCAACAGCTTAATCTGGTTCAATTTCAGTTGCTTACCATCTGTATCCCCGGTCGCCCCTGAAAAAGGGACTTCTAGGCCCAGTGGGCTTACCGGGTCAACAAAATTCAGCAAACAAACAACAAACAAATAAACAAGTCTGCGGGTCATTATAGGTAGGGAAATCAGGGACGACTAGGTGGGCCAGGAGGTTCTTATCTGCTGATAACTTCTATTTTTCTGTGACTGCAGATAAACTATTTAATGCAAAAACATACCATACTTAGTAAAATGCATCAATGTCAATTTGCTTTTATTTCAAACAGCTCACAACAGACTTCAGAATGTGCTCCATCCAACCTCCTCCTGCTAACTTTTCCACACCTCCTCTGCTGTGCAAGGGTTACACCAGCCTTAACTTTTTGGATCCTCTTTCCCTAACACCTCTGTTGCCAAAGACTGAGACTGCTACAGCCCTATAGGCAGCTGATACCCCATAAGCCTTGGTGGTCAGATCTTCTTGCCCCTCTAGCCTACTGCATAACTCCCTTCCCACTCTCTTCTATGCTCTTGTCATAGTCTCTTCTTTGTCATTCTGTACATTTTGACATCATTTTCCAAGTTTCCTGGTCCCTTCACCATATTGATTTCCTCTTTCTCTTTTACCAGTTCCTGTACTGAAATCTGTATGTCTCTTCTTCAGACAAGCACCTGCCCATCTATGACACTTTATTTTCAAATTAGTCCTTCTCCCTTTGTTCCTTTGTGTTTCTCAAGTTTGCATCATATTCCCTGGGATGGCTATATATCTGGTAAGCCCTAAAATGGAAGACAGTTTGGTTTAGTGTTTATGACACAGGCCAATGAGCCCAGAGACCCAGGGAAGGATTTTCAAACGCTGTGGGAACTAAGTTTCATGCTATAGCCCTAGATGCAGAACGAAATCTCCACACCTACGGATATTTCTATGTTTATCTGGTACAGTTGCAGGGGATGTTATGTCTGGCCTCACCAGGCATAACTTTTCCCTGTAGCTGTGCTGAAGAAATGGCTGCAAGCGGCAGTAAATCATGAAGCTGGTCACAATCCGGCTCTGCATTTGAAAATACTGCAGCTGCGGGAAAAACTGCAGCTCTGCAAGTGCAGACCCACTTGTGCCAGTCTTTTCCCACAGCTGCGGGAGTTAGGAGGGTTTTGAAAATCTAGCCCCCAGCTTCAAATCTCACCAGAGCTACTTACTCCTTGTGTGATCTTAGGCAAGTCACTTAACTTCCTGTGTTTTCATGCTCACATATGTAAAACTGGGTAAAAGCATGACCCTACTGAAAATGAGATGCTTCAGCTATTGGGTAAATATGTTGCTGAATTTTGTATCCTGACTAAATGAATTACAAAAGTAAAATCATTTTAGAAACATTCCTCTGCATTTACAACAGGAGTAGCAGCAACACCTGTGCTTTGCGAGTTGCACTGGCTGCCTGTACAGTGGCAGATCACTTTCAAGATCATGTTGATGACCTATAAAGCCCTACACGGGTTGGGACCCCACTACCTGGAAGAACTCTTGACTTCTTACTGCTCCTCCCGCTCCCTCCAATCCTCTGACGTGGGATTGCTAGAGATTCCCAGGGTAACCTTAAAAACATCTGGTGGAAGAATGTTTGCCTTTATGGCGCCTAGCCTGTGGAATTCTCTACCTTGCCAGATAAGAAATAGCCTGACTGTGAAGGGTTTTAAAAAAGCCCTAAAGACCTTCTTTTTTAATCAAGCATTTTCAGTGATGTAAATTATGTTACATTTGCTATGGATAAAATGTTATTTATTATTGTGGTTTTTAATGCTGCTTATGGAATTTTGTAAAGGCGCCCTGAGCTTGGGAAGGGCACCTTATAGAAATAAACTTTACATTACATTACATATAGTGCCCAAATACACATGAATACAGGTATGCAGAGGGATTCACTGAAACTGCTGGGGGGGGGATTTAAGTGGTATGTCTGCAAGCACTTTTTCACCATAAGAGTGGTGGACAAATGGAACAGAGTACCAGAGGAGGTGGTGACAGCCAAAACAATGGGGGGTCAAGGTAGGGTGAGATAGTCACATGGCCACAGTACTAGGGTAGAGGGCAGATCTAGGGGAGAAGGATGGCCACACAGGACTGCAAAGGGCAGTAACGTAGGCTAGGCAGACTAGATGGACCACTGTGCCTTCCTCTGCTGTCATTTTCTATGTTTCTATATGTTTGAACATAATGCAGCAGACACAGAAACATAGAAAGGTGTCAGACAAAAGAGAGTACTAGTCCATCATGTCTGCCCATTTTCCTACCTGAGTCATACTTACCTACCCTTGATCTTGTCTAGGCCATATGCTGATTGGCAGGTCAGCCTCACTGCTCCCACTCTCCATCCCTTCCTTGTTTTCCCCAACCCTTTACAGCTGTACTACACTCTCTTGAAACCTGTCACTGTCTTGACACTTTCACTACCCTTGGCAAACTGTTCCATCTATCCGCCACCATTTCCATGAAGAAGTTCTTGCTCATGTCTTCTTGACTCTACCACCTATCAGTTTATACTCGGGTACCCTAGTTGCCGATAATATACCTCGCTATGCTTAAACAGCTCACGACCCTCTACACTGTTTAACCCTCTCAGATATTTAAATTTTTCTGTCATGTCCCTTCTCTCTCCTCTAGACTCCAGCAAGTACATGTTCAGACTGGCCAGATGGTCCTTATGTGATTTACCCTGCTAACTTAGTTACATATCACACTCACTTCATTTAAATCTAGTTTCCAGTTCATGAGCCCTCATATCAAAGGTGGAATCCTGGCTGCAACTGTGCTTCACACGCATAAATTAGCTTTTAGGGGTGTTGCTGAAGGAGTGGTGGACAACACCTGCTCAGCTAAAGCAGAGTATTTTGGTCACCGGCCTTCCTGTATGGGGAGAAACTGCCCAAAGAGAATGCTAGTGATCAAGTGGTGCCAGAAGACAAAGGACATTTACTGTAAAGCAAAGTTTTTGTTGTACTAGGTTTATGGTTGCTTTCAGTGTTCACTTGCATTCTTGGGGAACATGTTAAAACAACATCAAGAAAGTTCTATTTTACACTTGCCTGTCTTGATTGCTCTCTATTTTCCTATGGAAGCTCTCAGCTCTGTCACTGGCCCTTGCTGTTCGTAGTAGATCACTTCCTGCTATCTGCTTAAAAAATGTGATGTCTCTTTAAATATATTTAAAAAGCACACACTGAATGCATAGGTCAAAGTTCCCATGTTAGAAAGACCACACTTGTTTTCTAAAACTTAATTTGTCAATTTGATTTTGTAACATACTTCATTTTATGTAATTTAATTATCCATATTGTTAACATACTATAAAATATGTACATCATTTCAGACTGACCTGTGCATGTTGCACTCTGTTTTCTATTATCTCACCAAACAAAACTAAACACGTCTTTAAATCCCACCAGATTTAAACAGAGCCATGCCTTCATAAAACTGAACGTTTACTCCTCCTGTCCGTTATTTAAAACACATATAATAAGCTTAAGTAAATCTTTGTTCACCTGGTGCAGTGGAAGACATGTGACGGACTTACAGCTTAATCTTTTAATATTATGCAAAAATATGTCTCAAGTTAATCAGCATGTCCAGGGCCAGATTAAGGCAACCTGGGGTCCTAGGCCCAAGAGAAATTTTGGGCTTCCCTCATGGCAACCATGACCCTTCACTATGACTGTGCCCTTAGCTGTGACTGCATCCCTTGGCCATTGCACATTAGTTACTGAAACCTGAAGGAAAATATAAACATAGTAACATAGAATTTAGCAGAGAAGGACCTCTTAGCCCACCTAGTCTTCCCTATTTTCCCTACCTACTTTGCCACCGCAGATCCTACTCATGCTTTGGTCTTCATACCCCCCTTGCCTTAGTTCTAAGATTCCCTTTGTGTCTATACCATGCATGCTTGAATCCTGTTACCATTTTAGCACCCACCACTTCCACTGAGAGGCAGTTCAAGGCATCCACCACCCTTTCCGTGAAGAAGTATTTCCTCGCATCTCCCTTGAGTCTCCCCACTCCAGTTTCATAGTGTGACCCTTTGTCCTTGAGCATCTTTTTCTATGTAAAATGTTTCCTTCATGTACCTTTTTAATACATAAAAGGTATTTGAATGTTTCTATCATGCCCCCATTTCCCTCCTTTCCTCTAGAGAGTACATATTTAATTCCTTGGATCTTTAATCACAGGGCTTCTGATGCAGGCCCTGCACCATTTTGGCTACCCTCTTCCATACTGCCTCCACTCTATCTATGTCCTTCTGGAGATGGGGTCCTCCCAAACTGAAAACCATACTCGGGTGGGACCTCACCATCAATCTGTACAGGGATAACACTACCTCCATCTTTCTGCTGGTTATGCCCCTCTCTATGTTTTTACTGCCCCTCAAAAGTAGCATAAAAACATAAATAACCTAACTACAATGCTTTAAAATTAATGAAACTGATAATATCAGTGTGGAAAAATAACAATAGGCTGAGTTTTGATCATTTAGATAACATAATTACTAACTGGACTGGTAAAAAAAAAACTGGGATGTGAATTGTCATGATGTGCACTTCTCCAAAGCCCCCCCACAAACACACATGTATGTACGTGCATTCTGAGTGTTATCATTTTGTCTTTTCAGGTAAGGTCCAGAACAGTTTAACACTCTACTGTAACCCTGGACTATAGAACCACAGATTGTGCTGTGAACTTGAATACAAATTAAATGTTTTGAAATTTCATCTGCAGTTGTTTGCATGTTTTCAGCTGTTACTGCAGAGTGCTACACTGTTCTGGATCTTGTTAAGCATTTGGGCTAGCCACTTATGTGTGTGCACTACCTTATCCTGGCAAGTCATAGCAGCTGCTTCTTTGGACTTTGTCCTGTCAGGTATTATGAACCAGGATGTGGTGCTTTTGTGGGGTGGGATAAGACCCATCTTTAAAAGAGACCAGATCCTCAAGTGATATAGGAATTAAGATGGTAGTATACTAGAGGAGTCATGAACTTTAGAGATTATATTTCAAAGTGAGTGGTTGTTGGAAGAAATCATTCACAGGATCAAAAATTGATGTTATTGATAAGTAAGCCAGGATCAATAAATGGCAAGATTTACTGATGGGATCCTAGAAATACGTTCATTTGTATTCACACTGAAAACAGAGTTATATCAAGGTCAGATTTTCATTATCAGTGAGATGAGGGAATTAAAAAAGTACAGTTTTTAATTGTACCACTGAAATGCATTGTAGATTTCTTAATTTTAGGAAACAGATTAAATATAAAGCATACCCATTGAATTATACTGTTAATCGATTATATTTAAGAGTAGGGAATTGATTCTAAGTGGAAATTGTAAATGGAGTTGAGAGACAAAGCAAAGGAAATTAACCTGTTCACACCTTAAAGGTCAGCCTGGCCAGGGCTGCACTTAACACCTAATCAGGGAGGCGAGAGTCATGTCACAGTTCATCCCCTGTCTTGCTCAGATTACTCAGTGGTTGAGTCCTTTACAAAAAAAATGCAGCTCAGTCAAAAATATTATATTTATTTATTTTATTTATTGAATTTTGATGACCGGGTAGGCCCGCTGGGCCCCGAAAGTCCCTTTTTCAGGGGCGACCCGGGAATACTAATACAGACATATATGAAGTTCGTGCAGTAACACAACATAGGTAATCATGGGTATACAGTATTCGGCTGTTTACACATAGCAGTAGTAATTAGGCTATTGTAGGTCATTATGATAAGTTGTAATTAGAGCATTAAACAATTGTCAAGCAGGTATGCGAACAACATTAGGGTACCATAGGTAAGGCCCAAAGCAGGCATTAGGGTGGTTAGTTGTAGAGGTAGGAGGAGAAAAAAAGAAAAAGAAGAGTAAAGAAAGTTAGTACTAACTTGTTGGGGTGGGGGTGGAGTTATAGGTCATGGTGGTAGTGTCAGGTGCAGTGGCACTGGCATACACTTTTAGCTAGGAGATGAGTTTTGAGTCTGGTGCGGAAGCACTGCACTGTAGGGTTTCTCTCACCTCCAGTGGGAGGTGGTTCCATAAGGACGGGTAGTAAGAGAAGGATTTCTGGCCTGCCTTAGTCCTAGCCTTGAAACCTCTAGCAACATTTGGCCAGACCTAAGGTTGTGCTGGTTACTCTTTGCATGAGGAGTCCTTTGAGGCTAGGGGCGGAAGGGCTAATTATCTTTTGGCCAGACAGAGCAGGGGTAGCTGAGGCGTGCTTGAAGGATGGCCAGTTAAGTTTTACTAGCGCCTCACAGTGGTGGCTCCTAGAGTGGGATAGGGTGGCAAAGCGGGTCACTTTGTTGTATAGGACCTGAAGTTTACTAAATTCCCGCTTCAAGATGCCCTGTGTGACTGGAGCAGCAAAAGTCAATGTAGGAAGTAGGACACTCGCTGCTATAGCAGTCCTAGCTTCAAGGGTTAGCAGATCCTTAACCCAGTATAGTAACCCAAGTTTGGAGTGAATTACTTTTGTGACTTGGTCCACGTGTTGTTTGAACATGAGGCCTTGATCAAGGATGAGGCCGAGGTATTTTGTGGAAGGAACAACTTCTAGCTTGTTGCCATCGAGAGATGAGAGTTGGAGAAGTTGCGATCTGTCTTGTCCTAAGACTCTTGGACCGAACAGCATAACTTTGCTTTTTTTGGTGTTAAGGACCATTTTGTTGTTAATGAGCCACCTCTCCATGATATCAATATCTTTTTGGAGAGAACTGGATAGGTCACCCAGGTTACTGGAGGATATGTAAATAACAGCATCATCCGCGTATTGGATTAAATTGCTGCATCCACAGTGCTTGTGCAGTTCATTGACGAACAACGAGAACATAAGGGGCCCAAGTATAGACCCTTGTAGCACTCCCTCCATTAGTGACTGAGGTTTGGAGAGTCTGTCCTGCCACCTGACTCCCTGAGTCCGACCTGTGAGGTAGCTTTTTATCCGACTGAGGACGGGGCATCTGCTGCCTAAAATGAGGAGTTTTGGAGAAGTAGTTTCAGATCCACCCGCTCAATGCCTTGGAGAGGTCTATGAAACCACCCTGTGCTGGATCCAGCGTCCAGGTCTTTAGTACATCCGAGGAGAGTTTGGTTAGGGCAGTGTCAGTCCCATGCTTGGCTCTAAAGCTCGGTTACGATGGGGACAGAAGCATGTGAGCTTCCAAGTACTCCTTGAGTTGGGCATACACTATTTTCTCCTGTATTTTTGCCAGGGTACAGAGCAGGGAGATAGGCCTATAGTTTTCAATAGGTTCTGCAGGCCCTCGCTTATGGATTGGAACCACGTGTGCCTGTTTCCACAATTCAGAGACATAAACCTCGAGTAAGGACCTATTGATCAGCCAGGTGAGTGGCTGCACGAGCGCAGGGGCACCCTCCTTTAGCAGTCTCGCTTTAAGTCCGTCCGGGCCTCCTGAACCTGTCATTTTCAAGGTTTTAAGGATAGCCAGGACCTCTTTTACTTTGGCAAGCCTCAAGTGAAAGAGTGGGTGGTCAGGCGATTGAGGAGCCGGCCGGGCGGCCAGGTTTTTTTGTGCAGATGGACCTGCCAGGAGTTTATCAGGGTTGGTGAAGTACATATTTAGGGTCTCAGCAATTTGTGCCACATCATGTAGTGCCGTTCCATTAGCTATGATGGGGCCTGAGATAAACTTTTTTTTCCCTTCGTTAGTTCATTGATATGGGACCAGAAGGTCCTGGGGTTGCCGAGGTTGGATTTTTGGAGGTGGTTTAAATAAACATTTTTCGCTAGTTTGGTGACTTGTTTGCATTGGTTTCAGAGGGTCCTATAAAGGACCCGGTCTGATTGAAGACCCGTGTCCTTGGACTTTTTCCATGCTTTATCACGGCCGATCATCAAGGCCTTTAAGGGAGGGGTGATCCACTTATAGCAGTGGCCCTTTACCTGGTAGGTTTTGAGTGGGGCCAGGCTCATCTCAGGAAGATGTGGTAGGAGGGGATGAAGAAGATGGAGAAGAAGGCCATTTCCTTCATTTCCTTAAAGATGTGGACTTGGGTGCTCACCCTAGTTTTCCTGAGGCTCTGGGGTGGGAGGAGGGAGCCTCATGGGTGTCGGAGGAGGAGCCATGTCCGGGGTCTGTACAAGAGGCCCCTTTCACGGTATTCCACCAAGTGGTGAATAAACTGCCAATGTCTGCCACTGGGATGACCGCAGGTGCTGGCGCTGGGTCTGAGGGGCCAGGCATCGGGTCTTGAGGAGCGGGCATCTGGGGCTCTTGAACCCCGGTTGGACTGGCGGGCATCAGGTCCGGAACCTCAGCGTCATTAGGCCGGTGTCTGGGATCTGGCATGGCCTTATCAGGTGTCTGGTCCCTTGGAGGAGGGGAGGATGGCTAATCCTCATCCAGCGACTGCCCCGTGTCTGGTGTCGAGGAGCAGGTCGTTGGGGTAGGAGACCGGCTAGGTGGGCGCTTGTCTGGAGGAGGGCACACCTTAGCTTGAGGTGGAGGCGTCCGAGCCCAGGTGACCTCCTTCCTACCAGAGGGTTCGTCTGAATGTTTCCTCTTCTCTGAGGAACTGGGCCTGTCCTGGGTTAACCCTATGATTTTAAGAGGTCGATGAGCCAGGGAAACATGACGATGACCTGCTGGGCCCGACTCCCGGTGGTGTCCCTGAGAAGGGGCCGGAGTGGACTTGGAAGGGCTGGAACAGAACCAGATCTCTTACTGGAAGATGAAGATGACATCTGCTTTGCTGGTGACCTAGGGTGGGACTCAGACCTGGCCTGGTCCTTCTCGTTATGGTGGTGCTTCACCCCGGGCGATCTATCTTTAGGTGGAGATTCCCTGGCGGGAGAGGATGAGCTGGCCCCCGATCTTTGCTGCATTTTATTTATTTGTATTTCAGATGGCTGCATGGCCACAAGCTTCTTTATCTATTTATTTATTTATTTATTTATTTATTTATTTATTTATTTATTTAAATTTTCGTAACCAGGTGAACCCACTGAGACTGGAGGTCCCTTTTTCAGGGGCGACACAGGATTAGTTACGATGCATACATACATCATACGTACATATATAGGTATAAAATACAGTAATTTATAATGAATACATTTTTAGTTACAGTGAGAACATACATAGACATTGGGGTACAGTGGAAAGCAGGTACATTTTGGGGAGTACGTATCACACGTTAGACAAGGAGAACAGTAGGCGTGCGAGGCTAGGCAGGTATAGGGGCAGATACACAGTGCATTGAGCATTATTCCATGCAATATTCAAAGGGAGTGAAGGCTTGGTTAAGTGGATAGCAGCAAGAGAGTGGGCCCAGGCGGGGGCTAGCGATTACACCCACAGAGGCTTAGTTCCAGGAGGTATGTTTTAAGGCCCGATTTAAATCCTAGGAGGGTTTGTTGGTCGAGTAGATTTGTTGGGAGGGAGTTCCATAGGAAGGAAGCAGCGTAGTGGAAGGAGCGCTTGCCTAGGTTGATGTGAGCCCATGGGATATAGAGGGGGCGGCTTGCAGTGGATCGCAGAGTTTGGTACTGGACTTTAGGGGTGAGCAGCCCCGTGGCTGTGGTGGGGGGCCAAGGGAGGTGAATTTAAAGGCCAGACAGGTAGCAGAATAGGTAAGTTTAAGTCAGAGGGCGGGCCAGTGTAGGTCTGCAAGGGCCTCACAGTGGTGCCGCCTAGGCGAGAAGTTTGTTGCAAAGTGAGTCACTCTGTGATAGAGTGTAGAGAGTTTGTTGAGCTCCGTCTCACGGAGGAACTGTAGTACAGGGGAACCATACAGGATGGAGGGGAGGAGGTTACTGTTGGCTATGGCACATTGCGCCTCGCTGGAGAGGGAGTTTCCTAGCCGGTAGAGCAGGCCAAGCCTCTGGTGGGTGGATCGAGTTAAGGAGTCAATGTGGGGTTTATAGGTCAGTTCTTGGTCAAGGAGGACCCCGAGGTACTTGAACTGATCTATGACCTCTACTCTCTTCCCTTGGGATGTATTGAGCAGGAGCAGCTCGCTTCTGTCCGTGCCCAGGCGTCTAGTCCTAAACAGGATGCCATTTGTTTTGTCCTCATTCAGCTTTAGTGAATTTGTGGTAAACCAGACCTCCAGAGCTGAGAGGCAGGCCTGAAGTTTGGAGGAGATAATACTGGGTTGTGGGTCACTGTGGTAGACAACGGTGTCATCTGCATAGAGGATGAGGTTGCAGAGTTTGCAGTCATTCGCAATGTCGTTGAGGAAGAGGAAGAATAGTAAGGGGCCTAGGATCGAACCCTGGGGTACCCCGGAGGTCATGGGTCTAGAGTCAGATAGTGTTCCTCTCCAACGTGCTTTCTGGGATCTGTCGGCCAGATAGTTTTCAAACCAGGAGAGTGAGTGATTATCCAGGCCCAGTCGAAGGACTTTGGAAAGAAGGAGTTCTTGGCTAACCAGGTCAAAGGCCTTGGATAGGTCAGTGAATAGGGAACCCATTGGGGAGCCTTGGTCCATGGTATTGGTGATGTCGGATGTAAGCCAGATGAGGGCTGTGTCAGTGCCATGGCCTTTCCTGAAGCCGTGTTGTACTTTGGTGAGGAGGTGGTGCTGCTCAAGGTAGTCCTGAAGTTGATTGTATATTAGCCTCTCCTGGACCTTTCCAAGAGGGCTGAGAAGGGAGATAGGCCTGTAGTTTCCCACTCTATCCCCGGGGTCCTTTTTTGTGGATGGGGACAATAGTCAATACCTTCCACTTACTTGGGACTGCTCCTTCGAGGAGGGATCTGTTTATGAGCAAGGTGACAGGGTAGGAAAGAGCAGGGGCAGTGGCCTTCAGCAGCCGAGGTTCTAGCAGGTCGTTTCCTTGGGAAGAGTTTGGGTTTATTTTGAGTAAGAGAGGGAGTACAGTGGATGGTTCAACTAGTTTCAGGTGGAATTGAGGATGAGGGGGCACACAGTCTGAAGTTGAGCGATAGGGAGACCCCGAGGGGGGGGTCCATTGAGGCTGGAGAAGGAGGCACAGAAGGCATCCGCAACTGAGGCAGGGTCATTGGTCAGGGTATCCCCAACCAGGACTGAGTCGTCTTGTGCGTTTGCAGTACCTTTGAGAGGGGAGTTTATGTGGCCCCAGAATTTCTTAAGGTCGCATAGGTGGGCAGTTTGGAGGTCTCTTAGGTACTTGGACTTGGCCTGTTTGGAGGTTTTTTTGCATAGGTTCCTCAGTTCCCTGTATTTCTCCCAGTCATATGTAGTGCTCGTGGATTTGTAGAGTCCCCAGGCCCTGTCGAGGAGAAGCATTGACTGCTTTAGACTGGGGCTCAGCCATTTGTGGCATTTACCCTGTATCCTGAGTTTCTTACACGGGGCATGCAGGTTGGCTAGGGACAGAAATGAGTTAGAAAAGTAGTCAAGTGCTTCATCAAGTGAGGAGAGGGATACAATGGGGTCCCAGTGAATTGTCCCCAGGTTGGAGCAAAAGTCGGCTGGTACAAACCGGCTGAAGTTCCTGGCTTCTAGGATCCTGGGAGCAATTTTAGGGGGTTAATTGGACCAGGCACAGAAGATGGGTGAGTGGTCACTCAGGGAGTCAGACATGATCCCAGCGGTGATTACCCGGTCCGGGCAGGAGACTAGTGCCCAGTCAAGTAGGGAGTGGTTGCTGGACTTGGAATTGTGCCTAGTAGGCAGACTGATGACTTGGGTGAGTGCGGAGTCCAGTATTGAGTTCTTGAATGTTGAAGACCCTAGGGCGAGCCAATTTAGGTTGAAGTCCCCAAGGAGGATGATCTCACCCAGGGGATTCTAAAGGAGGGCATTTGTTAGGGATTCTAAGGAGGAGGTGGCAGATTGAGGTGGGAGGTAGGCACACCCAATATAGAGGGGTTTGGTGTCTCCAAGAAGCACTTTGACAAATAGAGTCTCACTCTGTAGTCTGCAGAGAGAGGGGAGATCCATCTGTGAGGCATTCAAGGTAGAGCTGACATAGACAAGAACCTCTCCTCCTTTTTTTCCAACTCTGTCCTTTCTAAAGGCCTTGTAACCAGCTAGGTCCACTTCATGGGGGAGGATTTGAGGTTTGAACCATGTTTCAGTCACAGCAAGTATGTCAGGTTTGTACAGGGCTATCCAAGCCTCTAGGTCATGCATTTTGTGCCTTAAGCTGCCGATATTCATATGTACCAGCTTGAGTCCACTGGTGTTGGCCCTGAGTGGGTTGGCGGGGTCACTGAGGATGAGATTAGGCGAGTAGGGCCCAGGGTTTGGCTCGATACCCCCCCAAGTGCCAGTTTAAGCCTGACAAGGAGGCCAGCAATATTGTGGGGGAAGGGGGAAGGGGTGGTGCCTCCGTTGGCCATCTATGCTGAATATTGAGGGTAGGTTGTGGCAGTGTCCCTTCAGGGATAGATCATGCAGGGTTTGGGTTAGCTCACTATGCCATTCCACACTCGGTTCTGGGGTGTGGGGGGGGGGAGTGCAGAGTTCAGATTGGGCTCAAGGGAGAGCAGGTCCGAGTGGAGGGGAGGGGTGATTCCCTGTAGAGGAGCTGAGTAAGCGGGGGCTACCATAAACACCTGGTTCGTCATGCTATGGGTACCATAGGGGGCATGGGTCTCGGGAGATTACTGGTGTCTATGGTGTCGAGGAGCCGAGCTATGAGAGGAATGGATTGACACCGGAGGTACCAGGGTCATGGTATGAGTAGCAGTCCTCAGGCAGTAAAGGAGTTGATTAGGCCTGTGGGTATAAGTTGTGTCACAATGCAAGAAATAAGAGAGTAGGGAGTAGTTGGTGAGCCAGGAGGATGTCACCTGTACATTAGGTTCTAATTTTGGAGAGATGCGAGGGTCGCGTTTATTATATTTCCACCATCTTTCAGTATGACAGATTACCACCGGAGTGGGGAGTAGGACAGTCCCTCCAGGCCGCCTAATAGTGGCAGGGACGGCAACAGAAATGGGATGCGACCTCTAGTGGACAGAGCTGAGAACCTGCAGATGGGAAAGTGAGCTGATAGATTCTATCGCTCACGTGATCCCAGCTATAAGAGTGGATGCTCACCAAGGGCGGTGGTGGGGGTGGAGGGTCTCCAACTGCGCAGCAGTGCTAGCTTCACCACTATGGGGGCTGATTCGTACCTGCAATTATTCTCCCTGCGTGGCAATGACTCCAGGTCCACTGGGCTCCGGCTTGGGGGGAGGGTGAGGTGCACCGACGACCCTCTCGACCACCTCAGTTATGGAGAACAGAAGAAAAACACCAGAATTTATACACAGGTAGGCTTGGTGGGGCAGGGAAAGAGAGCACACATTAAATTAGGTTCTCTGGTACGGGATGGCATTCTAAGGGTTGGGATCAGATTTCAGCACTTAGAAACATAGAAACATAGAATTTGATGGCAGATAAGGACCGCTTGGCCCACCCAGTCTGCCCATTTCCCTACCTAATGGATAAGTTGCAGATCCTAGTTAACCAGCAGCCTACTTCTTCCTACCCCCAACCCCTAGAATTGCCTTATGACTGTCCCATGCATGCTTGAATTCCACCACTGTTTTTGACTCCACAACCTCCTCTGGAAGGCCGTTCCATACATCCACAACCCTCTCTGTGAAAAAATAACTTAAAATTACCTCTGAGCCACCCTCCTTCTATCTTCAAATTGGCCTCTTGTTCTTGCACACCTCTTTTTGAAAGATGCTACCCTCTTGGACTTTGTTGATTCCCTTGAGGTACTTGAAAGTTTCTATCATGTCTCCCTCTCCCTCCTTTCCTCGAGGCTATATATTAAGCTCCTTAAGTCTCTCTTCATATGTCTTCCGGTGCAGACCCTGCACCATTTTAGATTGCCCTCCTCTGGACAGCTTCCATCCTGTCTATGTCTTTGATGGAGATTGGGTCTCCAGAACTGCACGCAGTACTCCAGATGGGGTCTCACTAGCTGTCTGTACAGAGGATAATAACTTCCTGTTTTCTACTGGTGATGCCTCTCCTATGCATCCCAGTATCCCCAGCCCTTCTTGCTGCCCTCTCACATTGCTTGCCCACCTTTAGGTCATCTGATATGACTACCCCAGGTCCCTTTCCATTTTTGTTGTTGTTAGTATCTCACCCCCCAATGTGTACTCTTCCCCTGGGTTTTTGTTTCCCAGGTGCATTACCTTGCACTTCTTAGCATTGAATCTAAGCTACCATACATTTGACCATTCCTCTAACCTTGCCAAGTCCCTTCTCATCCTTTCCACTCCACCTTGTGCATCAACTCTGTTGCAGATCTTTGTGTCATCTGCAAAGAGACATACTTTCCTTCAGTCCCTCTGCAATGCAAGCATAAAGACTTTGAGAGGACCGGTCTAATACTGAACCCTGTGGTACCCCACTACTAACCCCCTTTTTTCAGAGTGGACTCCATTTACTATTACTCTCTGTGTCCTATTCTCCAGCCAATTCTTTCCCAGATTTGGACCCACTCCCAGGCTGGCTAACTTGTATATTAATCTTTTGTGTGGGACTGTGTCAAATGCCTTGCTAAAGTCTAGGTAGGCCATGTCCACAGCCCCTCCCTGATCAACTACTTTGGTCACCCAGTCAAAGAAATCTATCAGATTTGTCTGGCATGACCTTCCCGCTGTGAATCCATGCTGCCTTGGGTCCTGTTCCCCTCTGGCCTCTAGATACTCAACAATTCTTTCCTTCAGAAGTGATTCCATCATTTTCCCTACCACTGAGGTTAAACTAACAGGTCTGTAGTTTCCTGCTTCTGCCTTGCTCCCACTTTTGTGAAGGGGAATCACATCTGCCCTCCTCTAGTCCTCGGGTACCACCCCATCCACCCATGATTTGTTAAAGAGGGTAGTCAGTGGTGTCACTAGTTCTACCCTTAGTTCTTTTAGAATTCTGGGATGAATCCCATCAGGCCCCATTGCTTTGTCCACCTTCAGTTTTAAGAGTTCTTTCAGAACCCTTTCTTCTGTAAATGGGCTGGTATCAACTTCTGTATCCAGAGTGTTTCTACTGTTTGTTTTAGGTACCTCCCCCTCTTCCTTTGTAAATACTGAGCAAAAATATTTGTTTAGTATCTCTGCCTTTCCACAGTCACCTCCTGCCCACCCTCCTCCCTTTATTAAGCCTCACTATCCCTCCTTGATCTTCCTTCGCTCCCTGATGTACCTATAAAGGTTTTATCCCCCTTCTTAACTGGGTTGGCTATCTTTTCCTCGGTTTGGGCCTTTGCTGTTCTGACTACCTTCCCAGCTGCCTTTTGCTTTAACTGATACAGCTCTCTGTCCTGTTCCTTCTGTGATTCCTTGTACTTCCTGAATGCTTTCTTTTTCTCTTGAGCCTTCAGTGCCGTCACTGCCTAGGTATGTCTCAGTCTGGCATATGAGTGAGCTCTCTTGCTGCTGCTGAGTGCCAAGCTGGCACCAAAATAAGGCTGTGTACTATGTGACTGCCTGTCTAGCAAACTTTATCAATCATGTGACCTCAAATAGTGTGCAAACTACAGTTTTTGTCAGTTTGACTGGTTCACATAGTCCACACCATTCAAACCAGCTGAACTAAAAGCACAAGTTTTTTGCCCAGATGTTCATGGAGCGTCCATGAGAATCCAGGTACTGAAGGCAGTAGGGGACTACTGTAGTTCTTCTCCAGGAGAAAGGTTTGACGGCGTAGGCTCTCCTGGTGCGCATCTTCTGATTAACTTTTTGGCAGTGTGTGCAGGAGTCAGGCTGGTGTTTCAGGCCTAGGCAGATGAGGCAGGCCGCGTGGCCGTCTTTGGCCGGGATCTGCTTCCCACATGCACACTTAGACTTCTGCTGTGTTGGTGAGAGTAACGACATAAATGAGGCGAAGTAATTAGTAATATAACAAGAATTTTAGACTTATCTGATGTTCGAGGCTGTCGATTGCTAAAAGAAGCATCCAAGGAGCCAAACTACATGGGTCGACAGCTGGAAATGAACTGAGATGGCACCAGGAGACCGCCCCCTTTATACCATGTCTGACATCGGGCTGAGCCGTCGGGGGCAGTCCCCTGCCTCAGACTGCTAGCTACAAGTTTTCCGTGGGGTCCTGACGCCTGATGGCTTCAGTCCTAATAGTATTACCTGCTGCAAGAGCTCCACCTTAGAAGACAGATCTGCACACAACAGAGCATGCATAATGGTGAGATTTACATGCCTGGGTATGTTGGAATCATAGCTCTAAGGTCAAGTGAACCACTCAGCTTGATTTATAGGTTCCCTAGCCATTTTATATCCTGTCATCATGACCCCAGACAGTAAGACACCAGTGGGGCTTCTTCTCCTTGTCACTGATCACCTCAAAAGTGGTGCTACAAGTTCAGTTCTAAAACAGAATCAAAAATACAGTACCTGGATTCTCATGGACGCTCCATGAACATCTGGGCAAAAAACTCGTGCTTTTAGTTGAGCTGGTTTGAATGGTGTGGACTATGTGAACCAGTCAAACTGACAAAAACTGTAGTTTGCACACTATTTGAGGTCACATGATTGATAAAGTTTGCTAGACAGGCAGTCACATAGTACATAGCCTTATTTTGGTGCCAGCTTGGCACTCAGCAGCAGCAAGAGAGCTCACTCATATGCCAGACTGAGACATACCTAGACATGGCTTTCGGTTTTGATAGCTTTTGTAGCTTAGCTAGGTTTTCAAGTTTTTCAGCCCCCCCAAAACAAAACAAAGGGACTTTGAGATAATACCTTATTTAACACAGCCAACCTGTGTTTTTTTTTCCTACCGACATCAACGTTAAAGACGTTTTTTGATGACAATTTTGCTTAGTGTTTCTGAACATTCTTTTCAGTGTGCAGGCCCCCGAGTCTGGTAGTGGCTAGACATGAAGGGAGGGAGTGTGTTTGGGCTGTGGAATGGGCTCAGAGTTAGCAAGTGGGTGTCTGGGAATGAATCACTGGCTTACTGTGCCTTCCTGGCCAACATGTTTAAATAAATAGATAAATAAAATTAAGAGGAAAAAGGTTTTGCTACTGGAGGATTTGCAGTGTGCAAGTTCCTGAGGCCTAGGGATAGACTAGAATAGGGAGGGGGCCTAGGCAGAGAGCAGACAGTGGATGTGACCTGGCAGTCTACAACTGCCCACTACCAAGGTAGAGGTGAGGGTAATAACCCAGCTAGACATGAGGTCCCAGGTTAGGACAGAGTAAAACAGGGCAGACTGGGTTGGCTGACGTTTTTTTTCTGACATTTTCTATTTTTCTATGTTTCTATTAGTTAGCACTTTTTATTTGCATTAACAAAACACGTGCCCTGGGAATGAATATAGGACAGGAGCCTGGGCATTGGTGGGGTGGGATGCCAGTGCCCACTACTAGTTGTCACTTTTTCTTCCTAAAAACAAAAAATTAAAATGAAACTATATTTTCTAAAATACCAAAAAGTATAGTACATCATTTGTGTGTGTATATCAGGCTCACCTCTACAAGCTCCTGAGTCCTGGAATTGTACATAGGGAGGTAGCCTTGGCAGCAGATAGCAAGTGGGTGTTGGCTGACAAACTGCCAGTGCCCACTAACTGCTGTCATTTTTAATTCACATACCCTCCCACCCACACACACACACACAAAATACTGTATATGTAAAAAAGTGTGGGTTTTTTTTTTGGTAAAATAAAAGTTTTCACATTCACAGAAAGTACAGCACAGAATTTGTGCATGGTAGGCTCAGCTGTACGAGCCCCTGAGGAGAGAGCATGTGCAGAGGGCAATGAGTGGGTGCTGGACGGCAGCCGGACAGTGTCCACTACTAGTTGGCACTTTGTGTTCACAAAAAGTACAGTACCGCATTTGTGTTTCTGTCAGCTCAACTATGCAGGCCCCTAAGGCTTGGGGTTGAATATAGGGATGGAGCCTGAACAGCGGGCAGGAAATGGGTGGGGCCCAGCAGGCTGCTGTAGTCAAGGAGCCATGGAGCAACAGCAGCAGCAGCAGAGAAGAGAAGAAGATGGGGTGGACTTATTCAGAAGCAGCAAAGAATAACAAAGCAGAGTCAGGTTTGCCAAAGCCCATCAGCAGACAGTGTAGAAACCAAACAAGCAGCCCATAAAGTAACACACATTGTAAGTACCACTTCCAGTGGCACTCCAAGAGTTGGCACTCAGGTGATAATAGCTGCAAAAAGGAGTTTCTTCCCAATGGTAGTACCTACTGTATGTACAGTATATTCCCTCTAACATGAATCTATCCCGTTTACATTTAAAATCATATTTAGTCTGACTAGTTGCTATATTCTCAGGCAATTCATCACACAGCCCCACTGCCAGCTAGGAAAAAAAACATTTCCTTCTGTCTGTTTTAAATGGTTCATATGTGAATTACTTGCGGTGCCTCCACATACATTGAATATCCCCTTAAAATTCCAGGTTCAAATTAGTTAAGAGGTTACTGCTCTTGGAAATGCCATAAAGTAAAAGAAGATCTTCCCTAATTCTTCTCCTCCTTTCTGGGCAGAAAGAACAATTTTAATTTACTACGTCTCTAGGTACAATAATTCTTCAAAATCCCAGACAAGTTTGGTCACCTGTCTCTGTACCTTCTTCACTCCAATAACATCCCCTCTTAAGTGTGGGACCCAGGACTGTGATCCAAAGTTCAGGTACGGTCTAAAATAAGTTCGTTAAAGAGCCTCTGATGCCATTGCAATGGTGACAACTTAGAAAAAATTTAAAATTTGGACACAAGTTACTTTACATTTAATATATTTTTCTATAATTCTCACCCTTACTTCTATATTACTATGAACATGTGCATGTAAACAGGATCACTGCCCTATCTGTTCTGGCTGCTTGCCTACAGACCTGACATCACAGTTCTGTTTACGACATCACAGTCTGTTGCTGTGGAGATAATTATGATGCCATAAACAGGATTATGTCAGGTGTAGGCAAGCAGAAAGAGCAGATAAAGTATAATGGACAGTAATCCTCCTTCATACAACTGTCCTCAGCAATAAAGAAAATAGGGAAAGAACTGTAGAAAATATATGAAATATAAACTGAATTGTGTCTAAATCTCTTTTTTCATGGTGTTCTAATAGTGTCAGGGGCTCTTTAAAATGTACCCATTACTTCAATCAATCAATCACCATTTTATTGGACAGCAAGTTGACAGAAAAGACTCTCATTTACAATTGTGTCCAACTGCAGTAAAGACAAAGTATTCAACAGACAAATGTACAATATGCAGTACTTTACAATTAACCAGTTTGTTCCACACTAATTAAAATAGATACAATTCAGCCAAAACAGTCAGTGACCAAATATTACTTTCTCATTTCTGCTAGTAAACTGTGCCTGATGCTACCCAGTGCCCTGCCTTTTTCTGCTGACTGCTGCTTCCCACTGCCTTGAATGTCTCAGATCTGTGATCACTAATAGACCTACAGCAGAACCCTATCTTCCCCCTTACTTTCAACTCTGTTCCATTTAAGATGTATTTAGTCTCCTTATTACGATTGCCTTGGTGCAGCACTGTGCATTTTTCTGTTTTACAATGCATCCCCCAGTTGGCTGCACATGTACCAATTTTGCAGAGGTTGTCCTAGATAGATTTGATCTTGTCAAGGATATCCACTGTGCCCCCCCCCTCAATTTATTATCATCTGCATATTTGTCAGGGGTATCCACTGTTTCCCCCTCAACAATTTATTGTCATCAGCATACTTCTCCAACCAATTTGATATTCCATTATAATTAATGGTCTCCGTTTTCGCCCATTGCCAAAACCGTGTGTTAAATGCCGTAACACCTGAGTAGGTGTTACGGCATTCACACGCTTCCTTTGAACAACAAAGCGCTCGAGACTAAACATAGCGCGATGTTCAAATTGTCCCTGTCACCTCAAGCGGCACTGGCTAAAACACACACTTCTACGAGTTGCCTCTGCTACCACAAATAGCCACCAGCAGCCTCGCATAGCCTAGAAGTTAAAAAAAAAAGCCGATTCAAACACCGAGCGAAACCGAAAGACAAGAGCAGGAAAACTGCAACACAATCTACAAAAAGCGAACCTCGGACTTTTCAGGCGGAGCCCTTCAATTATATAAAATAAAATATGGGGAAAAGTGTGTAAAAACTTGAATTTAACACACACCCTCGTTGTTGGATGGCATTCATAAACCCGAGGGCTTTACCGGTTTATGTGCTATCCAACAACTCGGTGTGTTAAATTCTCGTAACACACTTCTCCCCATACTTTATCCTATAGTAATATATGAGTGTCATTTCTCCCATAGGATATGTGACATCGAAAACGCATGACTGTTTGATGTCACACTACTATCGTTCTGACATCAGATGGATGGTATTATGAGATGGAATGTCTGGAATGTTCCATATATTACAAAACACAACAAAGAGGAAACCAGCAGTTATTAGTCTTGTCTTTCCATCGAGGGATTATGGTGACATCATAAACCACTCAAACTTTGCTCTCATGGTTTTTGATGTCACCACAATCCCTTGATGGAATTATAGCCTTGTTACTGATGATTTCCTATCTATTATTCTATTTATTTAGGTCACTTATACAGTATATACATTTGGGATAAGATCGGGGCCAGCACTGATCCCTGTGGCACACCACTCATCACATTACCTTCTGTGGAATGTAATCCATTAATTCAAACTATATGTACTCTGTCTGCTTGTCATGAGTCAGCCCATTTTATAATATATTGGTTAACTCATTGCCTCCTAGAATACTTCTGTAGGCGGCAGCAAATGTATTGCAGTGTGTCCCAGAACGACTACAGAAGTCACCTACAGACTTTCTATGTGTCCTAGTAATGTCTGGAAACGTCACTCACATATTTTAATATTACTTGCCAGCCAGAATTGATTAGAATTGACTGCATAGCAGCATTAGAAAGGTAATGTTGTGCAAAACAACTTTGCCACTGACACTTTGTGTGTATCATGTTCACTTTAGGAGTTATTCACATTTGTTTATGACATGGTGTGTATGGCAGACATTTTGTCCATCAAGAATTACCTAAGCACTATGAAGAAATCACACACTCTGGGTATCTCAGCCAGTACAAAACAAAAACCAAATTGATCACAGTTGATGGCATAGCACCGTTGGAAAAGCAATTTAGTGTGGAACAACTCTGCTGCTGATATGTTGTGTGCATCATGTATACTTTAGGAATTATATGCATTTGTTTATGGTATGGTGTGTATGATTCAGATTCGTCCCTCAAACCTCACCAATACACCTTGACTAAAACGGTAAAAAATTATGTTTAATACTACAGAAATAGCTGTTTTTCTTACAATGCAATTATTAAAACTACATCTAATGTCTGGATGCTTAATTTGAAGTTGCTACGTTACATATTTCCCAACAACAAAAAAAGGCTTACGGTGCATTTTTTAGTGGAAAAAATACTTTTATTGCTGTTTCGACCAGCATAGAAAACAAACTAAGTTACCTATTATTACTTGCATACCACCGTTAGAAAGGAAATTTTATGCTGAACAAGTTTGCCATTCATACTTTGTGTCTAGCACTTACAAGTTTTGTGCTATTAGCATTTGTTTGCGGCTTGCTGATCATGGCTTGATTTTGCTTAGAAAGGCCCAGGATTCAGTGTTAATAGTATACAGGAGACAAGTGCTGCAACTTCAGAGAGCTCCTGTAGAGGCAACCCATGACAATCTTTTGGTAGTAATTTCCGTATGTGGCACAAGATCAAAGGCCTCACTAAAATCCAGGAAAATAACAGCCACAGATAACCCTCTAGCAAGCTCTCTGTTTGCATGTTCATAAAAAACACAACAGGGTGCATGGAATGCACAACCGTGCATCTCCACAGGGCACATGTCTGCAGCCTCACCCTTCCCCCAGCATGCAACTGTGTGGGTGGTCTAATCGAGGGACACAGGCGAGCATCCAATCGGATTCCCATCCTGGTTCCCCAAAGTGGATCTGCTGCTCCATGCGAGCAGGGGATTCTAGGAAGTGCTACCGAGTGCCTGAATGGCTGCCACCATCCCTCACTGTCAGACCAGTGGGCTATGGCAGCAGAGTGGGGGGTATTCCCTGTCCTGCCACAGCTTGCGGGTGTCATGGGGAGTGCACAAAAGATACAGCAAGGTTCCCTCTGCCATATCCTGTGCCCCCCCCCGCCTGGCACTTTGCACCTTTGTGAATGGTGCGGAGTGCAGGCACACCTCCATGACATGCCCCAGGACTGGCTGCACACATACCGACGTGATCGGCCAGGGAGATTAAGTCTGCAAGTGGCACACACCCCTTTTGTGAATGTTGTCAGAGGTCTACTGGACCCCCATTAGTGGCATTCCAACTTAGGGTTGCCTACACACTTCGGATACAAGGCGCCAAGTCAATCAAACCATTACTGTATAGACCCCAATATCCTTAATAAAGAACTCCCAATTTTACTGTCACTGAATGTTAGGCTTATTGGCCTACGGTTTGCAGAAAAGTCCTTATTGCCCTTTTGTTAAATCTGGAACAAGGTGGCCATTCTCCAGTCATTTGCTGCTTCCCACTCTAGCTGGATTTTTTGAATAATAAAAGCAATGGGTCTGCCATCTCATCTCTGACCCCCTTAAGCAGGCTGGGTGATACAGACATACAGCCTTGTTTACATTCAGAGATTTTAATTTTTCCATTATCATGTATATTGTGAGTTCTTCATTTATGCCCGAGACTGTGAGAGAACATATTATTTCAGCCTCTTTCCTACTCGTATTTGGGCTCTTTAAACTGAACATAAGTACTCTGTAAATACTTCAATTATCTCTCGTTCATTAGTAATCTCATCATCCCCCTCAGTTACAGGCCCAACTGCATTGCTGATCAACTTAACAGAATTTATGTAACTAATAATTTATGTAACTGTACAATTCATTTTCTCTGCTCTTGGTTGTGGCTAATTTCAGTTCCAGTTTCTTATGGTCCACTCTTATTTTGTACTGACTCTAATAATGCTTTAATAATAATAATGCTTTATTTGCACTGTGCCTTTCAAAAAACCAAGGCGCATAACAATAAGTTAAAACAACACATTAAACAATAAATACAGACTCTTATGAATGCAGATAAAATCCAGATAAGAACAAAATAAAATCATGCAGGATAGGCTTGAAGCCACAAATATGTTTTTAAGACCTGTTTAAATCCCTCCACAGTCATGCACTCCCATAACTGATGGGGTAGAGAATTCCAAAGGGCTGGAGCCACATACATAAATACCCAGGCCCCAGAAGATTTTAAGGAAACCCTTGGAATCTCAAACAACCCCTCGTCAGCCGAGTGGAGTGATAGCCCAGGGCAATAAGGAATCAGAAACTCTTTCAGGTAGTCCAGGCCCTGTCCGTGTAGGGCTTTATAAGTCAGAAGTCCAACTTTAAAGGTGATCTGCCACTGTACCGGCAGCCAGCGCAGTTCACGCAGCACCAGACAGATGTGACAAGACCGGAGAGTCCTCATCAATAACCGGGCTGCAGCATTCTGCACCAGCTGCAGGCAGCGGACATCCACCCCAGGTAGCCCTAGGTAAAGGGAGTTGCAGTAGATTTAGTTTTATCGTCTCATGGATCCTCCAGTAATCCAGAACTTTTATATTTCTTCTGTGCCTTAACCTTTGTGTTTATTAATTGTTTGGCCCTGTATATCAACCATAAGGGCTTCCTGCCTTTGGTATTCTATTTTGCTTTCCTAAGCATGTACCTGTTCTGTCACATGATTAGTTTCGAGCCTGGGGATGGACAGCCTAAGTGCATGTACCTTGTAGTGGAAGCAGCCATTCTGGGAGGTAGAAGGGGGAATAGATGAGACCAGGGGCTTGTAAAAAAGCACAAAAGACAGATCATAGTTGTCAAAAGAAGCCCTAGTCCCCCTAAAATACAGTGAAGAAGGAGAAGCAAAGAAGTAACCTAGTAGACACAGTTCGGGAGAAGGAATTTGCTCACAGACCATTAACTGAGCCACAAGAACTGGTGACAGAGGAACTGGATATAGAAGAAGGCTATGGTAGCCACCAAACTGAGTGAAGTGTTAACTGCAAGCAGGGCAGTAAGCAGACAGGACAAAGAAATACTATATTGTGTTCTACTGTTTTAGCGCAAATCATGCTTCAGCAATCACAACTGACTCACAAGCAGCATACAGCAGTTTCAGAATGCAGGTGCAAGTAAAGACAAATGAAACTTATAAAAGTCCTGCCGCCAAAACAGCTCCAAAGCAGATAATAAAATTATAAGTTACTTTTAACAGGCTGAGTGGACGTGAATTCTGAAACTGCTGTATGCTGCTTGTGACGCTGAAGCACAGTTAGCACTAAGACAATAAACCATGATACAGCATTTCTTTGTTCTGTCAGCTTACTGCCCTGAGTGCCATTAACACTTTGCTCAGTTCTGTGTGGGTCTGGCCACCGCTGTTACTTGTACCACCTTGCACTGTGGTTTGCGGCACCAGACATTTTGGGAGAGGTATGGTATCCACCGACCCTGGACACTGCACCAAGGGGTGCCCCTTGGCAAGATCAAACTGGTAATGCTGATGGTGTGGAATTCTTTTAGAGTGGACAGAGAATCACTGACACAATTTAGTGTACCTTCTATGTTTGCAGATAGTAGTTGCACATGAAAAGGGAATGCAATGAAATAACTGCTAACCAATTCTACGGGAAAAAGTTACACCCATGTAATATACATATTTATAAAATGCATAAATCTAGTTGCTCCAAATCCAAACTTCTGATTGTATAAAACACATCACATTACCGTGTGTATATCAGAGTGTGACCACACACCTGCACTTTTAGCCTCCTCCAAAACAATTTTGCCATTTTAGAAGATTGATAACCCACTCTACAGTGTGCTGTCGCGCTCTGATATATGCATGCCTTGGGTGGTTGACGCACTCAGCCTGCGGCCTTGTGCGTACAACGCACAACAAGGTGTGCGTATATCAGAGCGCAACTGCACACCTAAGAATGGATTATCTATTACATTATACATGTATCTAGAGAGAGACAGCAAGAGAGAGAGAAAGGTGTGTGTGTGTGTGTGTCTGTCTGTCTGTCTGTATTTATATGGGATATACAACAGGGACCTGTGGGATAAATTATTTATTTCCACAAGAGCTGTTTAACCTTGGGTAATCTCACAAGTGGCATAAGCCATAAGCAGTGTGCCCAATGGCAGCTCCAGTGGAAATAAATAATTTATTTCACAAAGTCCCTGTTGTGTATTTCATTTATGCAATAGACAGGGTCCTTTTGTGCTTTCTTAATTCTGTTGTTACATTGTTTTGAAATATTGTTGTGAATATGCGTGTGTTTTATTTTTGTTGTTTGCATTGTCACTGCACCTTTGTTAGCTGGGTTATCGTGGTGAAATCAGTGGCATGCCATCAGTGTGATGCACCAATGTGAGAGCATGGCCACTGATTGGTTGAAGAAGTGGTTGTTTCCAAAAAATTTCAGAACAATGACAGTGCTGCTTAGTGAGCGAGTGAGGGAGGCATTTTGTTCTGACTCATGCCTCTAAGCCTGCATGACATTGGATCTGTTACTTGCATTTTACATTTTTTGTTTACTTAAAACAGAGTGGGTGCAGATCATGCTTACTGAGGAGATTTGCATTTCATTTGGAAGTCTGAGTGGCTGGAGCGAGTGGTAGCGGAGGGACATTTAAGCTTGGATAAGTGCCGTGGGCAGAATGTTGTGAACAAAGAGGTTCATGTTTTGTTAAAAAAAAGAAAACGTTGGCCCGGTGGTGCAGAGGGTTGAGGTGCTGGACGCCACACCTCAAACCATGCCAGCGATCCGGGTTTGGGAACAGACTCAGGCCATTGGGGGCTGGCTGGGGAAGGAGAGGATCGAGCATCTGATGGACTGCTCTCTCTCCTGGGGTGGGTGGGTGGAAGCCTCGCTCTAGTAGTGGCTCTCGGTGGAGACTGGGGGTACTACATGTAGCAGCACAGGAGAAAGCCGGAAAAACATCTTCGGCACCACCAGATGACGGCCTCCATGCCCCATGTTCCCCGGAACCTCCAGGTGCATCGTCCACCATAGCAGCACCTCCGGACCATAGAAAAATAATGTGCCAGGATTCCCCTGCCATCCAGTGCCTTCCCCCTCTGAGGAGGGGGACCCACCCAGTGATGGGATACGTCTGGGACAAATCGGGGGTGAGCTGTGTTGTGTGTGTGTGGAGGAGCTCCAGAAGAGGACAGCTGGGGCATAGGAAGCACTAGGTGACCCGAAGGAGAGGTGGACGTCGGAGTGTGAGGGGAGGTAAAAAGATTACTAAAAAAAAAACAAGAAAACCAGTATTTTTAATATGCTGGTTTTAGTGAGGCTACAGATAATGTTGAGAGTGCTGGTTAATGAGGTGTGCGTGCCGGGAGTGAATGGAGCAGGACCAATGTGGCACCAACTGCATCATTTCACCATGTAAGGTGTTTAAAATGGCAAAAAAAAATGTTTTTTACTTTCATAAATTATACACTGACATTCTTTTTATGCTAATAATGTGGAAATGTGGTTGCAGAGATGCTGTGGGAAAGGAGTGTGTGGTTTTAAAGATGTGGAAGCTATGATAGAAAGTAGTGCCAGGCTGTTGGGGGGGCATGTAATGATAACATGTCTACTAGGGACATTAACTCATTATGAAATCCCTACTGTGTTCATAAAAATATGCCAATGATGAGTCTACTGTGTACATAAACAAAATTTATTACACAGTAGCTCAAATATCAGCTTTCATATATTATAGAGGTGCCTATGCACCCCTATAGTTAGGGTTGAATAGTCACTTCTATGTTAAACTCAAAATTTTGAATTTCAGTAATTTTGTAGCCATTCAATTGATTCACATGATACTTTGTATGCTCTTTCAGGGGCTCAAGATCTCTTGATGTACAATGTTTCATTCCAGTGAGATGTGTGGGTGCGGAAACACAGAGTGTCAAAAAAGTATGTAATTTACCATTTTGTTGCAGGTTATTTGTCATGCCACAGCACAGAAATGGTTTGGAATTTTGGACGGAAATATTCAGGGTAGAGAGGGTATGCCTCACGGACCTGCCTTTTTCTGGTTTAGTGAAAGAATATTAATCCATTCCAAAGTTATTACATTTTAAAGTTTCCAATTATTTTCAACGGAAATGGTTAGATATCCTGCTCGAAAAAAGATCCTTTGTCACAAGCAGGTCATCCTATATCGCAAATGGGAAATCTTTTTTCATGTGGCCACTATTTTGTTTTACAGTTAGCAAGGGAAACAAAATCAAATAACTCAAAACAATTATGTGTTGAGTAGAAACCAACAAATGTAGCTTGTTTATCAGTACCCCTTAGCTGGATTCTGCACTCATCTGTTGAAGAAATGCTCTTGAATTGTTTTTTTTTTCAGATTATAAATCTTTTTTCATGCCTCATGATATGAAAAAAAGATTATTTTTTGTATCATGAGTAATGAAAAATGATCCTTTGTTGTGACTGTGAAATCCTTTCCTTGGTGTCTAGTGGCTCCTCCCACCCTTTGATTTCTGGCCCTGTTGTTTCCCTGGTGTCTAGTGGCACCCCTCCACCCTTCAATCTCCATTCCTGTTATTGTTTTTATTATCCCTGGTGTCTAGTGCCACCCCCATCCTTCAATCACTGTTCCCATCATTTATTTATTATCCCTGGTGCCTAGTGGCACCCCCCACCCTCCGATCACTGTCCCCATTATTTTTTCATTACCCCTGGTGTTTAGTGGCACCCCCTACCTTCTGATTGCCATCCACATTATGTTTTTTATTATCCCTGGTGTCCAGTGGCTCCTCCACCCTGTGATAGACATCCACATTATTTTTTTATTATCTCTGGTGTTTGGTGGCACCCCCACCCTCCGATTGCTGTCCCCATTATTTTTTGTATTTAGTGGCACCTCCCACCCTCCAATGGCCATGTAAACATGAAATACAGAAAACAGTCCATAGATATGTGTGTGTGTGTTTTTCCTGCAAAAAATAGTACCTCACCCAACTGATCTCTAACCCCACCTCCCACTCAGCACCCACCACCCTTCACCCCCCAGTACACTTCCACACACCCTCACTCACCTGAACAGATGACAGGGTGAAGATCCACTCTCCAACCGATCACACATCTTGCTGCTGGAACCGGTGATCACAATATGAGAAACTAAGGTAAATGCAGTTAAATGTATTTCAATTGGGGTTTTAACTTTGAAGCAAAACTTGGCCATTTTTGAATATTTTGACACCAGATTTTCAACATGGCCTTTTGGGGACCCCACCTCTTGAACAATGTCAGTGGAATTTCAAAAATCTGGCCAGAAAAGCAATTTCACGGTTGCTTGGTGAAATTACCTTTTGGACAGGATTTGAACATTTTCACTGCCCTTGTTCATGAGGTGAGGTCATAAGAAAGCTACAGTATGTTGCAAATTTGGCATGAAAATATGTAAAAATGACAAAGTTATGGGCATGTGTTTAAATTTAACTACACTCACTCATAACTTCAGTAATTTTAAATATTTTTCACCCCAAATTTCTAACCTAGCCATTTCTTATATCACCTCATGAACGTGACAGTTGTCTGTTTTCAAATCATGGCCAAAATGTGTTTTTTCACCTATGGCACGGAATGACGTTACCATGGCATGGAATGACATTTCGGTGGGGATTTGAAAATTTTCTGCCCAGCGTTCATAAGGTAGATTAATAACAAGGCTATGCTGACAATTTGGTTGCGGTTTTAGCTGAAATGTTTCAACAGCAACATACATGTACGCATCTATGGAGGGATGGGAGCACAGGTCCCAGAGGGCCCTGCACTCCCACAGCCAAATGAGGACACGATTACACTATATCAAAAAGTAAGAAAATTCTTTGAAAAAAAAAAACATTAATGCATCAATTCGGTTAAAGTGACAAAAGTAGGGAAATGTGGCATTAGGGTTTCCAACCCTAATGCCCCATTCCTACTCTGCAGGCAGCAACAGGTGTGGGGTGTGTCTTGGGACAACCCTAACGCTTACCCCATTCTTTTTTTTTTTAAATACTTTTATTTCTTTTATAATTTCACATAGATACATAATTCATTGTTATTTTTCATATTATACATAACATACAGTATATAAAAAATAAGATATTTAAAAAGCAAATCTCAGAGGTTTACACCTTTTGTATTTATGTGATCAAAAAGTCCATTTCAAAAAGCAATTTTAACAGATCATCCCATCATAGAGAACCCTATCCTACTACTCCAAAGTTTGCAAAGGTATTAATATATCTTCTATTTCTTTCAGCAATAAATAGTCTGTTATTTCCTTATTTATTACCTCTTCCCATAGTTTTTCATGTTGTACAGCTTCTCTTACATCATACCACTATTTTTCTTTATTCATTTTTCCCATTTCCTGGGCATTCCAATTTGCTAGACTAAATCTTTTTGTGCACATTGTGCCTATACACATAGGGCTGGATATTCAGACTGCACTATTTTGTGGCACATGCCCTTGCGCTGCACAAAATAGTTGCGCAAGGGTGTGGCCAGGGCGATATTCAAAGGAGTTGCACTATTGAGCAACTCCTTTGAATATCACCCCCCGGCCACAGCCACTGTGCATGGTGCAGTGGAACTTGCATCACAGCAAGTGGTCAGAGTGGGGCATTCAAGTTGCGGTGGCGCAAGTACCATTGTGCCATGCGCAAATTTCCGATATTCAAAAGGTGACATGCAAATGGGGCCATAATTCATTCATACAGGGGGCCATTTGCATCTATTTATGGCCCCATTTGCATGCCATTAGCATGCAGGGTCGCGATCCCGAGGACTTGCGCTGGCGCCCCTGCCAGGGCAGCAGCCTTCGGGGACCGTGCCCTGCAACCCGATCCAGACAAAAAGTATAAATCCCCCACCCCCCACTGGCCTGATCACGGCAAAAGCATAAAAGTCCCCTCCCCCGACTGGCCCGATTGAGGGCAAGCGTGTAAATAAACCCCTTCACCAGCCTGATCGCGGGCTGAAGAAGTTTAAAACAACCCCCCTGAACATATCCCTGGTGGTCCAGTGGACCGCAAAGCCTGATCGCGGGCTGATGAAGTTTAAAACAACCCCCCCGAACATATCCCTGGTGGTCCAGTGGACCGCAAAGCCCGATCGCAGGCTGATGAAGTTTAAACCCCCCCCAGAACATATCCCTGGTGGTCCAGTGGACTGCTAAGCCCGATTGCGGGCTGCATACTGTGCGACACCCCAGACCATATCCTGGTGATCTAGTGTCCCCCCACCCACCCCATGAAGCCCCACCACCCTGCTCCCCCGGCAGCTGGCGGGCGGCATCCCACCTGCCTGCCCGCCCGCCACCCGCCGACTGACTGTCTGGTAGGGCTGCACGCCATTGGTGCAGAGCAAGAGCCAATGGGCATGCAGCCATACCGCAGCAAGGCAGTCCAGATATGTGAATGAATGAATTGTCCTACTGGACAGTCAGTCGGTGGGCAGTGGGGCTGCAGGCGGGTGGGATGCTGCCACCCGCCGCCGCCGGGGAGAGTGGGGTGGTGGGCTTTGTGGGTGGGTGGGGTGGGGGACACTAGATCACCAGGGATATGGTCTGGGGGTGTTGCCACAGTATGCAGCCCGTGATTGGGCTGAGGGTCCACTGGACCACCAGGGATATGTTCTGGGGGTTTTAACTTCATCAATCCCTCGATCGGGCTTTGCGGTCCACTGGACCACCCAGGGATATGTTCTGGGGGGACACTTTGCTGCTTGCGATCGGGCTGGTGGGGGATTATTTAAGCGTTTGCCCGCGATCAGGGCCAGTCGGGGAGGTTTTTACCTTTGCCCATGATCAGGCTGCAGGGGGCACAGGGAGGTTGAGGGCCAGCCACAGGTGGCAGCTGCTGTGTTGCACCCTGCAATGCGGCAGCTCACCTGTGGGTGGCCTCGATTCCTCCTCTTTTTTGGCTCAAAGTTGTGCAGGCAAGCAGGTTGGGGGTTATGCTCGCATTAACTTCCGTACAGCCCGGCTGAATATCGGTTGCAGTTTATGCATGGTTCCTCCCTCCAGTTCAGCATGCATTCATTAGCATTGCGCTGTTGCTCAGCATGTTTTCAGTGGCACAACTGCCTCCTGCTGAATATAGCAGAATGGCGCAATTTCCGACTTGCGCAGGCGCAACCCTTTTGAATATCCCACCCATAATCTTTCTTTGTTTTTTATCTATTCCTAGCTGCTTGGTACTGTTTAAAACCACTGTTGCAAAGTTATTTGAAATATAATTAATATTCCTCGTAACCAATCTCTTGTTCTATTCCATAACTGAGGAGGCTTAGGGCAAGTCCATATACAATGATATAAACTGCCTTTTTCACTGCAATTGTGCCAGCAATTTTGATTCCATTTGCTATGAATTTGCCCAGAATTTCTGGTGTCTAATAAGCCCTGTCCACTATTTTTCTATATTGCTTTATTTTTGGAATACGTATAGTCACTGTCTATATTTATCCTTATATTTCGTCACTACTAATCTGTGTAAATTTACACCAAGGGTCTCTATCTTTGATATTGAGACCCTGATATATTTGTTGTAATAATATGTTATGACCCCTTCTGATTATCCTTTCCTGATCTTTTGCTAGTTTCAACACATTTCTATTAGGGTCCCATTTTTTTTTTTTTCAGATAAATACTAAATTTATGCTTAATATTTGAGTAATTCAAGAAATGTATTCTTGTTGTTTCTTGGAATATAATTTTAAATTCTTCGTAAGTAATGAATATACACCTTCTTTATTTATCAATTGCGAACAAGCCTGAATCTTTGTTTCTTGAAATCTCTGGGAAAATACTTTATCTTCTTTTTGCCACATGTTGTGCTTTTCCAGATATTCATATATAACCATGGTAGGAGTTTCTGATCTCTGAATGTTTTTAAGTTATGTCTTATTTTAGCTGCTAATGTACTGAGCAGCTGGAGCATAGGGAAATTTCCATTATTTCCTAAATTAGAGTTTTTCCTTCAACTTCTTTTACATCTGATCAAAAATACATTTCCCAAGGGTATTCTTTTACATCTAAGAATGCCCATTCCCACCATATTTTTATTTGGTGGGCTATTTCATAGTTTTCAGGATCTGGGCAACTGTATCGACCAGCTCTTCTGGGGGTGGTAAGTTGAAGCAATGCAATTCTCGACTTCCCTCCTCTCCATAAAATGTTCGTAAATGTTTTCTTTATTGTGTTATACCATGTTTTAGTTGGAAAATCAATTACTGCCTGTACCATAAATAACATATGGGGCAAAGCCATCTTTTTTATTGTTTGCAATCTACCCCATAAGGACTATGATAGCTTTTCCCAGTTTGCCAAAAGCATTATTTTTTCTTTAGCCACCCTGTAATTTGTATTTATTTATTCTTGCTTATTTGTTATTTGCAATTCCTAAGTATTTAAAACTATTACTTTTATGAAATCCTTCCTTATGTTATGTTCCAGTAAGTATTTTTCATAATTTACCGGCATAATTACAGATTTTTGTGGATTTAACATATATCCAGATAAGGAAGAATACAGAAAGGTTGGCATTTGTGAGATTTATGTTTTTCATGACCAAAAGCACATCGTCAGCTAATACATTTAACTTCACTTGATCCTTTTCTATCTTTACACATTCTATAATCTGATTTTGCCTGATTGCAATTAGGTGGGGTTCTAGGCACATTATATATATGACTGGTGACAAGCAGCATCCTTGTCTAACCCCATTTAACATATCCATTGATTCTGTTAAGTAAGAGTTTCTTGCTAATTTAACAATTGTGTGTTCATATAATTTTTGTATCATCTGAAAAATATACTGTGGTACTCCCCATTGTTTTATACATTCCATCATAAAACATCTATCTAAGTAGTCAAAAGGTTTTGCAGCATCAACTGCTACTAGGTGGAGGTATGGATCCTCTTTCTTTTTACTGATTTGTATTAGGGATTGTACTCTGCATGTAGCTTGAAAAAGTACTCTGCCTTTAATAAAGCCATATTGGCCTATGTTTATAACTCTGAGTAAGTCTTCTTTGAGCCAATTCACAATTAGTTTGGTTAATATTTTGTGATCCATATTAAGGAGGGCTATCAGTCTATAACTTTCAACTTTTCTTGGGGTTTTTCCCTTCTTTTAATATCAGAATTGTTTCATAGTTTTGGGGAAGCTGACCAACCTTCCTTCCCTAATCTCAATAATTTGTAACAGCCATGGGTGACAGCTGTGTCACAAACTTGAAAAGATTCAGCTGTCAAGCCATCTAAGCCAGGAGTTTTATTTTTAGGTACAGTAGTAATTTGATAATGTCCTGCATTTCTTTTATATTAAAGGGGGCACCACTACATTCTATCTGTCTTACTGTTGCTTTTTTAATGTGTTCCTCTATTTTTTGTTTTATCTACTGGGATATTTCTTTGATATACATTTTTTAATACTCTTTCAAAACCGGTTCACACATTTTGTTATTTTTGTATTTGTTATTACCATTTTCATCCTCAAGGGATGTTATTATATTTATTTATTTCTGTTTATTTAATTGGGAAGCTAATAATTTTCCAGATTTATCCCCTTGTATGTACCAGATTTGTTTTAATTTTTAAATATTATTTAAAACCTCTGTATTATTAATTTCTGTTTTTATTAGTTTTAACTTAGACCATTATTTATTGTATTTATCATGATTTTCTAGCATTAATTTATCCAATTCTTTTAACTTATTAAATACAGTCTCTTGTCTTTTCTTTATTACATTTTTGTATGCTTGATAGGAGATAATTATCCCCCTAATAACAGCTTTTAGTGAATCCTATATATTAGAAATGGTTTGTCCTCGATCATAATTATAAAACCAATATTATTTTATTCCTTCTTCCATTTTATTTTTAAATTCTTGATCCTTTAACAGTTCATTGTTAAACCTTCATCCTTTGGCTTTTTGTCTATTTTTATCTGTCATTTTTACATCTAGCTGAACCAGTGAATGATCTGATAGAATTATTGATTTATTTGAGATTTTTAAGACCTCTTTTACTAGCACCTTGGATGTGAAAACATAGTCAATATGTGAGAAACACTTCATAGTGTGTATATTCGGATATATTGTTCTCCATATGTCTACTAGGTCATGTTCAGAGAGGAAATTGTGAATTAGTATGTAATTTATTACAGAAAGGGGATCTGGATGTTCTATCCATCCTTGGATTTAAAAAGTCATTAAAGTTTCCTAACAAAATTATATTTTCCACTTGAATCTTAACTAATCCCTGTGTTAATTTGTCCAAAAATGTGTTACACTCCATAAATGGGACATAAATGAATCTTACTGTTAATATTGTATTTGCTGTTTTTAGTTTTACTAGTATAAGTCTACCTTGTGTATCAGAAAATGTATCAATTATTGTACAGTTTGCTTCTTTCCTTAAAATTATTGCCACCCCAGCCTTTTTTCTTGTGCCTCCTGAATACAAGATATGCAATATCCATTTTCTCTTTAATTTTAATAATTCTAACTTTTCCAGGTGAGTTTCTTGCAGTGCCATGCAGTTACATTTTACTTACATAATTCAACACACATGTTATTTTAATTGGAGAGTGAAATCCCTTTACATTCATAGTTGCACATCTAAACATGTTAGGATCCAGGATTGTCCAAGTTTTTTTTTTGTAACAGGTCATAATTTCTTACTTTTTTTTCCTTTTTGTTTTAATAACATCCTATTTCTAAAACCCTTGTCTTCATGGTGGGTCTTCCACTTAACCCCCATCACTGTCTTCACATAAAAAATGTTTCCAAAAGATATACAAAAAGTCTCCCCTTAACCCATGCTGGCCACATGGTCAGCCAATCAATACTCCTTAACCTGTCTCCTCAATAGTCCCCCCCCTTACAACCTTCAAGTTGTTTCACTATGGCAATAAGTATTAATAGGCATGTAGTCAAGGGCCCCTCAAAAATAGAGTAGAAAGAAAAAAAACATATTAATTAGACATACTAGGTGTTGTTAGGATACAACATATTGCCAAAACAAATCTCTCTCTCCTGGATTTTTCATTATTTATTTATTTGTCAGTTAATTCATAGTGTGTGTCCAGCTTCCATTCCTATGGATTAATTCAGAGCGATTTTCCCAGGTATTTTGTCAATCTTTTTCTGCCTCTTCTGGTGAGTCATAGACATTTCTTATGGCATTAGAAACTACTCTCATTATAGCAGGGTGAATCATTTGTATTTTAACTCCACTGGACCATAGTTTTCTTCTTAATCCATCAAATGTGTGTCGTTCTTGCAGTCGTTTTTTGGACAGATCATTGTAAATGGCAACCATAGAGTTCATTAAGTTTATTCTTTTTTCTTGTAAACACTGCTTATTAGTTTCTCCTTATCTTCGGTTCTGAAAACTTTTGCAATAATTGGTCTAGGCAGGCCTTGTGGATCAAAATTCAGCCAATACAATCTATGTACTCTGTCTAACTCACAAGAGACATTAGCTGGATCTGTGCCTGTAAAGACAGCCATAATTTGCTTGGCTGTTAGATTTAGAGATTTTTGCTTGTCCCATGCCTCTGGTACCCCTAATATCCTCACATTTGTGCACTGGGCTCTTGCCTCAAAAACCATTAGTTTCCCTTGTAGATCTTTTTGTATGTTCTCTATTGCTTTTAATTGTCTTTTCATAGAGTTTACTACATCCTCCATGTTAGAGATTCTGGTTTACGCCTCAGCCAGGTCTTTTCTCAGTGTCCGATTTTCTTGTAATAAATCATTTATGGTTGATTGAAAAGCATCAGTTTTTCATCTCCATCTTTCATTTCCAATTTTCATGGCTTTGGAGAGGTTTGCTATCTGGGCCAAAATCATGCTCACCAAGTGTATGTGATGGGGGTTGGGGTGTTCTCCTCCTTCCTCATTCCCTGATTCCATTGACCAATTTGAACTTCCTGAATCAGATAGTGATGTGTTAGTGGATGATTTGGGAATGAACTTCCCCACTCTATTTCTTTGGGTAAGGTCATTACTCCATTAGATCCCTTAAAGGCTTTTTCCCAGTGACACACACATTGCGCTTATTTCTGAGTTTGTTGGGTTGTTTAGAGTCTCAGTATTTGCTTTATTGTTCTATTCTCTTGTGGTAATGTGAAGTTCCCAGAATGCTGCAGTATATCCGGGCCCACTCCTGCTCCCGTTTCTCTGAACATAGTAGTTCCATGTGTTTTAGGCGAGCCTTCTGACCCAGCTATTGCCTCCTCAACAACACCCCTCTTTCTTTCACTTGCTGACTTTTACACTGCAATTGCTTTACAATCATTTTGTTGCCCACAAGGCTTACACCTCATTACTTGCCTTTTCTTGGGCTACAATCACTTTCTGTGACTCCAGTAATATCGGGGAGTTACGGTTCCTTTCCTCTGTATTCAAGGTTTCAGATACATATACTTCTGTGACTACTGTTTCTTCATTCCTGCAGCTCACAGATGGCACTTCTTGTTGCCTTTGCTGATCTGAGTTAGTAGCATCTTTCTGGGTCAGTGTCTGGACATGTGACAACATAGGTTCTTTAGCAGATGCTTTCTTAATAAAAATAGGAGCCATGGTAGGAATTTGTGAAGATAATAAGTTCTTTGCTTTCTCAGATGCTACCAGATTTTCATTTGGATCTACTGATTCCATGGCCTTTGATTTAAACAATGTTCCAGCGTCCTCTTGCTGTCCAGGTGAGTTCTTCTATTTGGCATTTGCCTGCAATCTTATTTGTATCTGTACCTGTTTAACTGACATGGAGGAGGCTTTTTCAGTCTTTGTAGTTTTTTGTTGCTTCTCCAGTTTTTGGGGGTCATTCTTAATCTGTGAAGTGATAGTCTTTTTCAGTTTTTTGTCCACACACAAGTCCTCTGAATCCAGGTTATAGGAAGTAGTTCAGAGTTCTGCTAATGCAAGAAGTATGGTGTGGTATGCAACTGCATACCTGGAGGGAGTCTGAGGAGCTACTTCTTACTGTGCTTCATGTTTGCCATTTTGGAAACAGTAATCTTGTGCTCTAAACCTGTGCAAATCTTGGATCATCAATGCTCACCCCATTCTCATATACTGCACCCATCTCAGCTTATTCACTCATGGAATGTGGTGAGCGTTTGGGTTGGAAACCCCAAGGCACACCCCATGCCTATTGCTGCATGCAGGGTGGGGGTGGGGTGTTAGGGTTGGAAACCGTAACACCATATTTCCCTATTTTTGTCACTTTAACCCAACTGCTGCACTATCAGAATTTTTTTGCAAAAAGATATATGTATAAATATATATTAAACCCAAGACCTCTGAAATTTGGCATGCACCATATAAGTCATAGGATCCAGTTTTCTGCCACATTTGATTGGAATCTGTTTAGCTATTTTTAAATTACAGAGTGCTAAATTTGCATAAAACAGTCACTTCTTCAGCTGAATGTCTGACCAACAGCAGAGTTTAATAATGAAACTTACAGGTTAGTTAGATGTCATCTTAGAGTAAGGCCTTCTGTGGATTTCATGAGATGACAATAATCTGTTTTTGAGTAATTAATAATTCTCTGCTTATTCTCAGTTTGTCACAAAAAGTGTTGATTTTTGTTTAATGTAAAGTTCTACTCAAACAAAAACCTTAAAGGGAAACGTCCACATACAGTCGGGCCCCACCTCCATGTGAAGTGGGGCCCGATTAGCTGATGCAATAAAAAAGAAGTTAAAATAAACTTACTCACTTCACATTTATTTGAAAGTATATCTGGTTGATCCTGCGCCCCTGTTGCCCTGGCATTTTAGGATGCAGAACCCTCCCGTCACGCCCACAAGCACCCTTGTTTGTCCCGTGATGGCGTTTCAGTGAGGGAACGGCCGAGCATCTATATACTTGATATGAGACTCCTTTTAAAATAGCTCCGGTTTGGAGCCTGGACATTAGTGGGCATGTGTCTTCTCGCAGATGATGACCAGTACCATGCTAGTTGATCGTGGTCTCGGTGAGCCGGAGGCGCATAGATTCTAAACGGACTATTTGAATGTTTGGCAATATTTTAACTCGAGTTATTTGAATATTTGGCAATATGTTGCCAAATATTCAAATAGTCTGTTTAGAATCTATGCCTCGGCTACACCGAGACCACGTATCAACTGGCATGGTACTGGTCATCTTCTGCTTATAAGACACATGCCCATTAAATGTCCAGGCTCCAAACCGAGCTATTTTAAAAAGGAGTCTCATATCAAGTATATAGATGCCCCCGGCTGCTCCCCGCCTGAAACGTCATCACGGGGACAGCCGCAGGTGCTTGTGGGCTCGACGGGGAGGGTTCTGCATCCTAAAATGCCAGGGCAACAGTGGCACAGGATCAACCAGATATACTTTCAAATAAATGTGAAGTAAGTAAGTTTATTTTAACTTCTTTTTTATTGCATCTGCTAATCGGGCCCCACTTCACATGGAGGTGGGGCCCGACTGTATGTGGACGTTTCCCTTTAAAGTAAATAAAGTCACAAAGTACTTAAAAGTTGAGGTTTACAACTACTGCTCATGAGGTGAGGGTCTAATGAGCCTTGCAGTATATTTCATATTTAAAAAAAAATTGCAATTTCTTATATATTATTAAACAGAAACTTATCACAAAGTAGTAGGAAAATCATAAACCAGTAATTCTAAATATGGCCACACACACATACATATATGTTCTATTATCATTTTTGATGGTTTTAAAACACATGAGCAATTCGATAGTTTACAAGCATACAACAAACATACAGAAACTGCCAGCAGACAAAGGCCCATTGGTCTATCAAGTCTGCTCGAATTGCAGAGCTTCTTCTCAACAAATACTGAGAGCTCAACCCCCCTCCCCATCAAACCTGACTCCCCTTTGCCCCTTTTTGACCCTCACTGACCCTGACCCTCCCTTTCACCCCATCCCACCCCCCTTGAATCCATCCAATGTCTGTAGGGAGACAACCTCTTCTGGGAGTTTGTTCCACTCATTCTGTGAAGAACTGTCTCCTGACCTCCCTCTTGAACCTTCCCCCTGCCAGCTTATAGCTGTGTCTCTTTGGCATCTTGTTCCCACTAAAATTAAAGAGCCCCCCCATATTCACCTTGTTGATACCTTTTGGGTACTTGTAGGTTTCAATCCTGTCTGCCCCTCCCCCCTTGAGTGAGTGCATGTTGGGGTCATTTAGTCTATCCTCTTATGCCTTACCCTGCTGACCCAGAGCCATTTTCATCACCCTCCTCTTGACTGCTTTTATCAAGTTTATATTTTTTCTCAAGAAGCGTTGCCAATATTGTACGCCATACTCCAGGTACAGCCACACCAACGACATGACAGGAAAAGGAGAAACATCCACTACCCCTACATTCTGTTCAGTATAATTGGGCAACAGGGACCTAACTTCATTAAAGGGTACCAAGAGGAGCCAGTCGAGGTGAGGGGAAAGTAAATGGAAATCACATACCTAACGTAGTTGTTGATCTTCTTGGATGAAGTCTTCACCTTTCATTCACACTAATGGGACTACACGGGAGGTGCGAGGACCCAGCAGGAGCCAAAAATTTTCAGGAGGGCCGGCGCTGAGATAGAACAACACATACCTGGCACTGCAAGACTGCCTTGCACCTGTATAAGCTATCTCAGCGTTGACCCTCCAACCACCTCAGTACCTTTTTGACCAAGGAGGTATAGTATAACTAACCTATGAAAATAGCCTAACCCAGGCATAAGACAGCCCAGATGACCCATGTAAGAAGGGTCAACTCAAAAACGTCTTCACAGGCTAAGTCAATGATGAAGTGAAGACCAGAAACAGGATGAGTAAGTTCGGGGGATGGTGGGTGGATGTGTGAATGAATGGTGAAGACTTCATCCAAGAAGATTAAGAATTATGTTAGGCACGTAATTTCCATATCTTCCTGGACTAAAAGTCTTCATCATTCATTCACACTTGTGGGAGAGTACCGAGCTAAAAACCAATCCACCAAACAGGGCAGCAGGAGACAGAGCTCACTCAGGACAAAAGTTAATTAAGTACTGTCCTGCCAAAGGACATGTGCTGTCTGGTATGGACATCTAAGGCATCGTGCTTCACAAAGGTGTGCACTGAGCCGCCATGCAGATATCTGCAATGGGTACATTAAGAATTTTGGCCAGGGATGCCACAACTGCTCTGTAGAGTGGGTGTAAACCCAGCCTTCCAACTTGACCTGAGCCATCGAGTAGCAGTGATGAAGACATGCCACCAATCATGCAGAAATGCATCTAATGGCAACAGACCAACTCAGCTGGGCCATGTTGGAAGATATGAAAAGTTGCTTGGATTTGCCAATCTCTTTAGTTCTGCTGATGTAGAATTGCAGAACCTTCTTGACATCCAAGGAGTGAAGAGTGCATTCCTCTTCATTCTGGAAGTTGGAAAAATAAGTGGGAAGAACCAATGGCTGGCTAAGGTAAAATACCAAAACCACCTTGGGTTGGAATTTGGGGTGAGTACGAAGCACCACCTTGTCCTTGTGAAATACAGTGTAAGGAGGGTCCCTGACCAAGGCATGTATTTCAAAGAAAGAGGACAAAAACGTCTGCATGACCAAAAACAGGTGTTCCACACCAATGGTGTGGAATACCCGTTTTTGGTTGTGCAGACGTTTTTGTCCTCTTTCTCTGGAATTCCGGTTAGCAACCTGGTCTGCACCCCACCTACATGCTGTTGGAGCACAAGTATCGTTTGTTTTTTTTCATGTATTTCAGAGACTCTGCGAGCGGAAGTAATGACCACCAGGAAGGCTGCCTTCCAGGCCAGAAACTTTAAGTCACAGGTAGCTAGAGGCTCAAAGGGCATATGGATCAGCATGTCTAGCTTGAGTTTGATATCCCATGTGGCCACTGGTTTCCTGACTGGAGGTCTAGAGAGTAGGATACCCTTAAGGAATCTCTTGAATAGCGGTAACTGAGCCAGTGATATGTTCTGCAATGGCTCACGGTAGGCAGAAATCACGCAGAGGTGCACCTTCACTGTCGAGTACTGCTGTCCTGCATTTGACAGGTCAAAGAGGTACTCCAACACTTTACTTGGTGGGCAAGAAAATGAGTCCAGGATGGACTTCACACATCAAATGGAAAATCGTTTCCACTTAGCCGTGTAAGTTTTTCTAGTGGAGTGCTTACACGCCCCAAGAGGATTTCTGAGATCCTTTGAGAGACCTTAAACCTACCCACTTCTATCTCCTCAGGAGCCAGGCATGAAAATGAACCGAGCACAGGTAGGGATGGACCACAGGTCGCTGTGTCAGGAGATCCATTCATAGAGGAAGTTGCCTCAGAGGAACTTCTGCCAACCAGTTGATTAGTGGGAACCATATCTGACCAGACCAGTACGGGGTGATTAGGATCATCCTGCCCTCCTGTGCCTCCAGTTTGAGCAGCACCCTCTGAACCAATGCAAGAGGAGGAAATGAGTACAGAAAGCATCTTGTCCACCGCAGTCTGAATGCATCCAGACAGAAAATGCTAGGTTCTGGATTCCTGGAGCAGAATCGAGACAGTTTTGTGTTGAGTGGGGACGCAAAAAGGTCCAGGTCAGGAGTGCCCCACTCATCAAATCGTGACTGCACGATGTCTGGAGTGAGCAACCACTCATGTGGATCCACCTTTGTCTTGCTGAGGTGATCCACCAAGTTTTTCTGAGCTCTTGGCAGATAGGCAGCCCAAATCAGAGCCTTGTGCTTGAGGCACCACTCCCACACCCCCATGGCCTCCGTGTTCAGAGGGTAGGAGTGCGCTTCACCCTGCTTGTTGATGTAATATATAACAGCCTTGTTGTCTGTCTGAAGAAGAATTACTTTGCGACACAGGGCATTATTTGTCTACCATGCAAGTGATCTTGTCAAAGGCTCCGTCACTTTTATGTGGAAGGACTGTGGATGTGTGGTTAGTGACCACTGAGTGCTGAGCATCCACTGTGTGGTCCTCATGTGTAGCCTAGCTAGAAGCACCATGAAGACGGATGATGCCATGAGACCCAACATCCACTGCAACGAGAATGCTCGAGCAGACTTGCTCCCTCTGATGTAGTGAGCCATCTGGAGAATGTTGTTTCTCCTGTCATTTGGAAGGAAAGCCCTTGCCCTGGAGGTGTCCAGGAGGGTGCCTATGAAGAGGAGCTGTTGGGAGGGCTGAAGATGGGATTTTTCCAGATTCAGTAGCACCCCCATGGAAGTGAGGAACTGAGAAGCTGTGATGACTGTTTCCTGCATCTCTTGTCTGGATGGGCTCGCTATGAGCCAGTTATCCAGGTAAGAGCAGACTTAAATGCTGAGTTTCCTGAGATGCACCGTGAGAACTGTGAAGCACTTTGTAAAGACTCGAGGCGCTGAGGAGAGCCCAAATGGCTGGACTCTGAACTGGTACTGTTGACTCAGAGCCACAAAATGAAGATGCTTGTGGTGACTTGGGTGCACTGGAACATGGTGGTAGACATCCTGCATATCCAGGGATGCCAGCCAATCATACTGATGCATCAATGAAAGTAATGTTCCTAGGGAGATCCTGTTGAACTTCTCCCTGAACAGGAATTTGTTTAACTTCCTGAGGTCTAAAATTGGATGCATGCCGCCTATTTTCTTTGGAACCAGGAAGTAATGGGAGTAGAACCCTGTGTTCCACTCTGCCTGCAGAACCACTTCTGCTGCCTTGTTTTTTAGAAGGCCTTATATCTCGGAAGCAAGAAGGTCTGACTGAGCAGTGGACAGACTGTGTTGCCTCTTGGGTGGAAGATCTGGGGGGATCTCTGCAAAACTGAGAGACTAACCCTCTCAAATAAATCCTGAGGACCCATTTGTCCATTGTGATGGACTTCCACTGATTGTAAAACTGAGTCAGATAGCCTCCCACTGCCATGGCGGTGTCCACCTAGGGCAGCTGAGGTGAGACCTGGGCACATGGCAGCGATGACCCCGGACCCCTGTCAGACCTAGAAGAAAAGGGGGAGGAAAATGGTAGAAGGTAAAAAGATTAGGATCCAGATATGCTACTGTATCTTTACTGTACTGATATGTAAATTGTGCCCCCTCCATTGCTAATACTTATGTTGGAAAATGGGAAGAAGAGGTAATTTTCAACCAGACAAGAAATTTATTTTCACAAAATGTGGAAATGTGGAAACGTTATATAGATGATGTGCTACTGTTATGGAAAAGAACACCTGAGGAACTTAAAAACGTTGTGGATTTCCTACATGAGATGAACTGTCATTTAAGATGTACATATCAGTACAGTAAAGATACAGTAGCATATCTGGATCTGGATCTTTCACTCTCCAGGTCACAAGAAGGAAAAGTAGAGTGCTGTATTTAGAAAGGAGGTTGACGGCAATACTTTGTTACTGGCATCGAACTGTCACGCCCCACATGTGGCCAGAAACATTTGTAAGGGCCAGTTTCTCAGGGTAAGAAGGAACTGTAGTAAAAAAGAGTCCTTTGAACAAGGAGCAGAAGCCCTAACACAGAGACTCCAACAGAGGGGTACAGCCAAAACAACGTTATGACAGCCAGAGAAATAGCCCAAAATATGGACAGAGCCACCCTTCCACAACAGAAAGTAGCAACTGACCTTGAAGAAACTAGATTTAATATAGTTCCCACATACTCCTCACAGGCTAAAGTCCTTGAAGAAATTTTACTGAAACATTGGCATGTTTTGTTTGCAGATTCAGGTTTAAAATCAATAAGTTGACCCCTACACAAGGCTGCCATCAATGCAAAAAGTGCACGTACTGTCCCTCTGTAAAAACAGGGAGAACCTTTAGTTCAGCTAACACCTCTATAGACTTCCATATCAGACAGTGCATTACGTGCAGCACATAAGACATTTGTCTGGCAGAGTGCTCCTGACGAGCTTTTTATGTTGGGTAAACAAAAAGGAGCTTTAAATGTAGAGTTGGGGAACATGTGAGAGCCATAACTAGACAGGGCATTACATATGCAACAGCTTCACACATAAAAGAATCTAGTGAAGGAACCCCCCCTACACCTTTTCCTTTATGGCAACAGACAGAGTAAGTAGAAATCCAAGAGGAGGCAATTATAATAATTTGCTTTTACAAAGGGAACATTTCTGGATTTTGCCATTAGGGGCACAAGAAAACAGGCTTGAATGCTAGTTTAGATGCACACCTTTATCTGAACAAAAAGAAAAATAAATGAGCCAGATGAATTTTCAAAATACCCCCCTCCCCTCCAATAGAAGGAGCTTTGCCGCATCCATCCTCTGAATAGGACTGACGCTTAATGTAGCAGTAATCTTTACTACAGGTTTGCACATGAGTGGTCTCTATTGTATTAATGGTTATTTATGCACTTTATATGGTATTAGTTATTTATAGAAAGTTTTTTAAATATATGTATGTATTATCTTATCCCTTTCCTCCCTTGGTTCTTTGCCCCCCCACCCCACATCATTCCTTATAGCGTTCTTTCTGGCACTCTTGGCACTTTATTAGGTAATATATATAGTGTTCTTTTTTTTTTCTCCCTTCCCTTCCCCTCCCCCCTTTTTTCAGTTGTTTTCTGTATTTATGTTTTCTAAAAAAGTTAGTGTTTGAAGCATACGTTTTTAAGTATGTATTTATCTTATTCTGAAATCTAACAATGTTTTTACATAATCAAGCAGCAATTGATGAATCAATATGTCTCTAATCAAGTTTGAAACTCCCTCAGCCAATCAGAGGAGAAACTGTGTCTTACATCATTGCTTGTAACTGCTATATGTATTATGGTGTTTGTTCTTGTCCTCAGCCTTCGATAAAGGACAGTTCAGTCCAAAACGCATCAGGAGGGGTCTTTTTATGGAGTGGTCTTCTATACAATAAAGATACGTACATATTAAAATACAAACTTTTGTGGCAGCCTATTACAAAGAGGTGGTGAGTGCTGGAATTGTGACTGTGAGTTCTATAGTAGAAAGGTGGCTGAAAAGGTAATGGAAAAGAGTGCAGCATTCCTGAAGTTCAAGCGTACCTCGATGGTGGAGGACAGAGAGGTATACACTGTAAAATCTTGAGAGGCAGGGAGAGCAGTCCAGGCAGCCAGAGCTGAGAAAGAACTAAGACTGGCGCAGGAGATTAAGGAAGGTGAGAAGGACTTCTTCCGGTACATTAAGGAGAGAAGAAGCAGAAGGGATGGGATAGTTAGGATAAAGAGGAAGGGAGGGTGGGTGGAAAAGGGTGAAGAGCAAGCAGAGGCACTAAATGAGTACTTTTGCTCTGTTTTCACCAGGGAAGCGGATGGGCCTATGCCACAGGGGAAGCTTTGGGGTGAGCCTTGAGGGGGGAAGGAGTACGACGGGGAGATTGGGGTAGACAGGGTCCTAAGAGGACTAAGGGAACTGTGGGTGGACAAGGCACCTGACCTAGATGAGGTACAGCTGAGGATCCTGAGGGAACTGGCGGGTGTATTGTCAGCACCGCTGACAGACCTATTTAACAGCTGACTGGAGAAGGGGTGTGTGCTACAGGACTGGAGGACAGCTCATGTGGTACCTCTCCATAAGAGAGGACCCAGGGACGAGACTGGTAATTACAGGCCAGTTAGCTTAACCTCCATAATGGATAAACATAGAAACATAATAATTGTTAGCAGAAAAGGACCGCTAGGCCCACCCAGTCTGCCTGTATGCCCTATACATTGTCTGTGGCCACAGACCCTATGTGATCAGAGGCTTGTCATCACTCCCTCCCCTCTCAAGCTTCCTTTTTACCTGTCTCAGGCATGCTTAAACTCCACTGTGCTTGCCCCCACTACCTCCTGTGGCAGACTATTCCAAGCATCGACTACCTTTTCTTTGAAGAAAAACCTCCTCACATGTTGTGCCCCCTTGTTCTAGTTCTTTTTCTACATTGAAAAAGGTTCCCCTACCTGCACCTTGTTTATGCGCTTGAGGTACTTGAAAGTTTCAATCATGTCGCCCTGCTCTCTCCTCTCCTCCAGTGAGCACATATTGAGGTCCCTTAGTTTCTCCTCATATGTTTTTTGGTGCAAACCCTGCATCATCTTTGTTGCCCTTCTCTGGATAGTCTCCACCTTATCTATGCCCTTGCACAGGTGTGGCCTCCAGAACTGCACACAGTACTCCAGGTGAGGACTTACCAATGATTTATACAATGGCATCACCACCTCCCACCTCCTGCTAATGATACCCCTGCCTATGCACCCCAGCATGCCACTGGCCCTCCCTGCTGTCTTTGTGCACTGCTTTGATACCCTAAGGTCATCAGGGATGATAACCCCTTGGTCCCTTTCCTCTTTGGTGACAGTCAGCTCCCCCCCAACCTGTAGCTCTCCTCAGGGTTCCCTCTACCCTGGTGCACTTCTTTGTACTGAACCTCAGTTGCCACATCTCCGACCATCTTTCAAGCTTCTCCAGGTCCCTCTACATTTTCTGCACCCCTTACGTCATCTGCAAACAGGCAGATCTTTCCTTCCAGCCCCTTTGCAATGTCACTAATGAAGACATTGAACAGGACTGGTCCTAGTACTGATCCCTGTGGTATCCCACTGGTCACCCCCCTCTCCCCACATTGTATCCCATTGACCACCACCCTCTTTCTCCTGTCTGTTAACCAGTTCCTAACCCAGTTTACCACCTTGTCTCCCATGCCCAGACTACCCATCTTGTTGATCAGCCTTCTATGTGGGATGGTGTTAAAGACTTTGCTGAAACTTAGGTGGGCGATGGTTACTATCCCTTCCTGATTTACTTCCCTAGTCACCCAGTCAAAAAAATCTATTACATTTGTTTGACATGGCCTTCCTGCTGTGAATCTGTGTTGCCTCAGATCTTTCCCACCACTGAGATAAGGCTGACTGGCCTGTAGTTCCCCACCTTCTCCCTACTGCCACATTTGTGCAGTGGGACTACATCTGCCCTCCTCCAGTCCTCTGGAACTACACCCATGCTGAGTGACTCTGTGAACAGGGCCGCCAGAGGCACTGCTAGTTCACTTTGCAGCTCCTTTAATATTTGGCCCCATGGCCTTATCCACCTTCAGCTTTGTGAGTTCTTCCAGAACTCTTACCACTCTGAATGGACTGGTGTCCACTCCTCCCCCCCAATTGCCTCTGCAACCCAACTGTGGTCCTTGATCCTCCCCCTCTTTAGTGAATACTGAGCAGAAGTATTTGTTCAGTGTTTCTGCCTTGTCCAGATCCCCTCCTTACACGTTCCCTTCTCCCCTTTGAGCCTCACAATCCCCCACTTTTTTCTTCTTTCACTGATGTACCTATAAAAATACCTTATCCCCTTTGTTTACAGATCATGTTAAACTCTCTTCTGTCTGCGCCTTCACCCTCCTAACAGCCTTCCCTGCTTCCCTTAGACAGTCAAGGTGCATCTCCCTGTCCTCCTCCCTTTGGCTCCCCTTATATTTCCTGAAACTCAGCCTTTTAGCCCTGACTTTGTCCCCCACCTCTTTAGAGAACCATAGTAGTTTCCTGCTTCTTCTTTTCCCTTTGGCCACTATCCTAACGCACTGAATTGTTAAAGAGGGTAGTCAGTGGTGTCACTAGTTCTACCCTTAGTTCTTTTAGAATTCTGGGATGAATCCCATCAGGCCCCATTGCTTTGTCCACCTTCAGTTTTAAGAGCTCTTTCAGAACCCTTTCTTCTGTAAATGGGCTGGTATCAACTTCTGTATCCAGAGTGTTTCTACTGTTTGTTTTAGGTACCTCCCTCTTCCTTTGTAAATACTGAGCAAAATATTTGTTTAGTATCTCTGCCTTTTCACAGTCACCTCTGCCCACCCCCCTCCCTTTATTAAGCCTCACTATCCCTCCTTGATCTTCCTTGCTCCCTGATGTACCTATAAAGGTTTTATCCCCTTCTTAACTGATTTGGCTATCTTTTTCCTCGGTTTGGGCCTTTGCTGTTCTGACTGCCTTTCCAGCTTCCTTTTGCTTTAACTGATACAGTTCTCTGTCCTGTTCCTTCTGTGATTCCTTGTACTTCCTGAATGCTTTCTTTTTCTCTTGAACCTTCACTGCCACTTCCTTTGAGAACCATAGTGGTTTCTTACATCGTTTCATTTTATTTGCTTTACACAAAGGCTTGTTACCTCTGTGATGGCAGTTTTTATTATTCCCCATTGTTCTTCCACCCCTCCTTCCTGCCCATTTGCTAGTGCATTCCTTAGGCACTCACCCATTTTGGCAAAGTCAGCCCTCCTAAAATCCAGTACCTTTGTCTTTGTATGGCTTGACTCTATTGCTGTGTTTATTGTGAACTATACTGTTCGATGGTCGCTAGTTCCCAGATGGCTACCCACTTCTACATCTGTGATCCTCTCTTCATCTCCATTTGAGAGAACCAGATCTAAGATTGCTCCCTCTCGAGTGGGCTCCAATACTAGTTGTCTAAGGCATGCCCCCTGTAGGGCATCTAGAATAACCCCACTCTTAGAAGTGGCTGCTGCAACTGCACTCCAATTAACATCTGGCACATTCAGATCACCCATCAGCAATATCTCCCCTTTATCTGCCATTCTAAGTATACTTTCTATCATTTCCTTGTCCATTTCCTCCCCCTGAGAGGGGGGTCTGTATACAACCCCTGTGCGGATTGTGGTGCCATTGTTTGCCTCCAAATTGACCCACAGTGCTTCTTCTCCTCCCTGTTTACCCTTTTGTTCTGTTGCTTTGATTTCTTCTCTTATGTAGAGAGCTACTCCTCCTTCCCTTTTACCCTCCCTGTCCCTCCTGTAGATAGTGTATCCTGGTATGTTTACATCCCAGTCATGGTTCTGTGTGTACCACGTTTCTGTGACTGCCACGATATCCAGATCTTCCTCCTCCATCAAGGCCACTAATTCAGGAAGCTTGTTACCCAGACTATGGGCATTGGTACTCATTGCTCTCCATTTTTTGATGGCTTTACCTTCTGTAGCGGCATCCCCCACTGACCTTTCTACCTTGGTCTTTTTCTCATTTAGTACCCTGTTTTGTAGGGGGAGGCTGGGATTTTCCTGCTGCTTATCAGTGCCTCCCCCCTTGACTAGTTTAAAGGCTTGCCAATGAAGCATTTAAACCGATTGCCCAAAAGACTTGTTCCCTTCCTGGACAGATGCAGACCATCCTGCCAGTATAGGCTGGTGTCCCTCCAGGTGGAACCCCAGTCCCCAATGAAGCCAAACCCCTGTGCTCCACACCATTTTTTCAACCATTTGTTAAACTGCATGGTGCAAAGTACCCTCACCTCACCCATGCCACTGACAGGCAGTACCTCTGAGAAGGATACTGTGTGTGCTACTTGTCTTAAGCCCTCCCCAACTCTACAAAGTCCTTCTGCACTGCTCTAATCTCATGATTAGCTAAGTCATTTGTCCCTAGGTGGACAATGACGTCCAGCTCAGACTCCGTGCAATTGTTCTCATGATCCCTAAGGATGCGCTTTCTGTCCCTCCAAGCCATGGCACCAGGCAGGCACCTTACTTCAGTTTTCCCTGCTTCCCCCAGTTCTATCCCCCTAATAATTGAGTCTCCCACCAGGAGCTGCTTTCTTTCCCTGTGGTGCTCTCTGCCTCCTTCCTGAGGGCCTCCCTTGTGACAGTTGTCTGCACCATCCTTAGTCTCCTCTGTGGGTGTATCCATAGGGGAGCTATGCTCCCCCAGAATGGTGTATGGATTGTGGTGTGGAACAACTGACTGGGTGTGCCTCTGTTCCACCACCCTCACCCTCCCTGAGCCCACTGTGGTCCAACTGCTGTGCTTTCTTTGCAACCTCTGAGGAAGTGGTGGTGGCTCTGGTGCTCTCTGGATGGGGGGGTTCCCTTCATACTGTCCAGTGTGGCCTGGAGGAAGGTCCCCGTACTACTGTCCAGTGTGGCCTGAAGACGGGCAACTTCCTCCCTCAGGGCAGAGAGTTGTCTGCAACTAGAGCAGCATCTCAGCCTCCAGAAAGACTCCCAGAAGACTTCTGCCCCACAGCCATTACATTGCACTACTCCCCACATTTTTTTTTTTGTGTGTGTGTGTGATTGGTTTGTAATATAGAAATAGATATATATTTATATTATACAATGTGTATGCTTATTTTGTCAGTGCAGTGTGCTAGAGAGGATATGACAGTGACATGCACTCTTGCACTCTTTGAGAAATGATGTCAGAACCCCAGGTATAAAGGAACTATTTCCAGGGTGGGTGGGGTGAGGGTGGAAGGGTTGGCCTAAACTGTGCCTCACAAAACAATCAGCTAAAAGCTCTGACCCACTGCTGCAATGAGTTCCTTCCCATCAGCAAGATGCCCTACACAACAATTTGATAGAGAAATACCCTGCTAATCAGACAGAGGAAAATCCACACATCCAAGTCAGACACAGGTAAACCTCCCCAGCCCCAAAACAGGCCTGGTGGTTTGTGCTCTGAGAGCTGTCATCCCCAAAATAAGTTAGCTGTGCTTTAAACTCTTCCTGCACTGAAAATCTTAAGAATTGTAACAAACAATCGTAAACCTAGATCCACCACCCTCAGTTGCTTGAAAGACTGTCTTTTCCTGTTACACACTGCAGGTTTTTCTGTGACCACTCCTTAACCCCAGTAACTTTGTTAAAAAGAGTTTAACTATCACAAACTCCTACGCACCAGTAAATTATTTAAAAATAGTTTCTGTCCCAAAATCCTAGCAGTCAATCCAGCTACCCCCAAGGGACAACCAGAATGCAGTATTCAAACACTTATGAGGTTACTTCCAAGATAAGCTGAGTTTGCAAGTTTCTTTTCAACTCCTCAGCCACCTTTAATTCATTTAAAATAGTTTAACTGTCAGAAAATCCTAGTAGACAATCTAGCTACCTCCAAGGACCTACCCAAATGCAGTATTTAAATCTTTCTGAAGTTACTAACAAGATAAACAGAGTTTGCAAGCCCCTTCTTGGTTAAACACTAAATAAATATGTGAATAAAAAGCAATTACCAAGGGTAGTTTGTTTCACCTCCCACAGAATTAAGCAAAAGTGCACGTTTGTTGCAGTTTGTTGCACTGACTACCCTCTTTAACAAATCATGGGAGGATGGGGTGGTACCTGAGGACTGGAGGAGGGCAGATGTGATTCCCCTTCACAAACGTGGGAGCAAGGCAGAAGCAGGAAACTACAGACCTGTTAGTTTAACCTCAGTGGTAGGGAAAATTATGGAATCACTTCTGAAGGAAAGAATTGTTGAGTATCTAGAGGCCAGAGGGGCACAGGACCCAAGGCAGCATGGATTCACAGTGGGAAGGTCATGCCAGACAAATCTGATAGATTTCTTTGACTGGGTGACCAAAGTAGTTGATCAGGAAGGGGCTGTGGACATGACCTACCTAGACTTTAGCAAGGCATTTGACACAGTCCCACACAAACGATTAATATACAAGTTAGCCAGCCTGGGTGTGGGTCCCAAGATGACAGCCTGGGTAAAGAATTGGCTGGAGAATAGGACATAGAGAGTAATAGTAATTGGAGTCCACTCTGAAAAAAGGGGGGTTAGTAGTGGGGTACCACAGGGTTCAGTATTAGGACCGGTCCTCTTTAATGTCTTTATAAGTGACATTGCAGAGGGACTGGAAGGAAAAGTATGTCTCTTTGCAGATGACACAAAGATCTGCAACAGAGTTGATGCACAAGGTGGGGTTGAAAGGATGAGAAGGACTTGGCAAGGTTAGAGGAATGGTCAAATATATGGCAGCTTAGATTCAATGCTAAGAAGTGCAAGGTAATGCACCTGGGAAACAAAACCAGGGAAGAGTACACAATGGGGGTGAGATACTAACAACAACAAAATGGAAAGGGACCTGGGGGTAGTCATATCAGATGACCTAAAGGTGGGCAAGCAATGTGAGAGGGCAGCAAGGAGGGCTGGGGAATACTGGGATGCATAGGGAGAGGCATCACCAGTAGAAAACAAGAAGTTATCATCCCTCTGTACAGACAGCTGGTGAGACCACATCTGGAGTACTGCATGCAGTTCTAGAGACCCAATCTCCACAAAGACATAGACAGGATGGAAGCTGTCCAGAGGAGGGCAACTAAAATGGTGCAGGGTCTGCACCGGAAGACATATGAAGAGAGACTTAAGGAGCTTAATATGTATAGCCTCGAGGAAAGGAGAGAGGGGGGACATGATAGAAACTTTCAAGTACCTCAAGGGAATCAACAAAGTCCAAGAGGGTAGCATCTTTCAAAAAAAGAGGTGTGCAAGAACAAGGGGGCACAATTTGAAGATAGAAGGGGGGCGGCTCAGAGGTAATTTAAGGAAGTATTTTTTCACACAGAGAGGGTTGTGGATGCATGAAACAGCCTTCCGGAGGAGGTTGTGGAGTCAAAAACAGTGGTGGAATTCAAGCATGCATGGGACAGTCATAAGGCAATTCTAGGGGGTGGGGGTAGGAAGAATTAGGCTGCTGGTTAACTAGGATCTGCAACTTATCCATCAGGTAGGGAAATGGGCAGACTGGGTGGGCCAAGCGGTCCTTATCTGCCGTCAAATTCTATGTTTCTATGTTTCTATGATATCAAGTGCAATATAGAATTTCTCACACAGCTCAGTTGAAGAAAGTAGTGTCCTTCCAGCTCCAGAAAATGTGCTTTGTGTCTTTGAAAATTGCAGGCTTCAGTAACTTATAGTAATCTGATCTAGTCTGGATATCTCCACCCAGGGCAATTTGTTGCCAATGGTTATGATGTAGCCCTTCCTGTTCCAATACAACCTGTTTGGTCTAAAAACAATGTCCTGCCCCCTAAGGCTGTCTGTGTTTCAATTCACACTGCAGGTTTTTCTGTGACCACTCCTTAACCCCAGTAATTTTGTTAAAAAGAGTTTAACTATCACAAACTCCTACGCATCAGTAAATTATTTAAAAATAGTTTCTGTCCCAAAATCCTAGTAGTCAATCCAGCTACCCCCAAGGGACAACCAGAATGCAGTATTCAAACACTTATGAGGTTACTTCCAAGATAAGCTGAGTTTGCAAGTTCCTTTTTCAACTCATCAGCCACCTTTAATTCATTTAAAAATAGTTTAACTGTCAGCAAATCCTAGTAGATAATCTAGCTACCCAAGGACCTACCCAAATGCAGTATTTAAATCTTTCTGAAGTTACTAACAAGATAAACAGAGTTTGCAAGCCCCTTCTTGGTTAAACACTAAATAAATATGTGAATAAAAAGCAATTACCAAGGGTAGTTTGTTTCACCTCCCACAGAATTAAGCAAAAGTGCACGTTTGTTGCAGATATCAAGTGCAATATAGAATTTCTCACACAGCTCAGTTGAAGAAAGTAGTGTCCTTCCAGCTCCAGAAAATGTGCTTTGTGTACTGCACTAGTGATCCTATGGATCAGCTTCCCATCCCTCCATGCAGTGCTTCCTGAGAGGCACCTGACCTCTCTCTCTCCCCTGCTAAGTGTCCCTAACTCCACTCCCTGGACAACAGAGTCTCCCACTAGGAGAAGCTTCCCCCTCCTCTGGGGTCCCCTACCTCCCTTCCCTGGGGCTCCATCCTGGAGGACCCTCCCATCCTCCCTGGTCCCAGCCTCGGGTTCCTGAATGGGGCTTTCCCATTCCTCCAAAACAGTGTTGGAGTTACTAAGCGGGACCAGTTGGGGCATGTGCTTTCGACCCCCCTCCCTCACCCTTTCTGAGCCCACCGTAGTCCAATCACTCCTCTTCCCAAGCATCCTTTGAGGTACAGGTTGTGGACCCCGTGGTCTCTGGGTGGGGTGAATGCCACCTTCAGCTTGGCCAACTCTGCTCAGAGACAGGCAACCTGCTCCCTCAGCCCAGAGAGGTGCCTGCAGATAGGGCAGCATCACAGCCTCCAGAATGTCTCCTTCAAGACAGCTGCTCCACAACCACTGTACTGCACCACTCCCATCATGTCTGTTTCCCTCCTCAGTCTAATGCCTGCTTAAGACAGCTTTTGTTATCTCCCCAAAATGTGTTTTTCCTTTTGTTTTTTGTTATGCTTTCTCTCTTTGCTACTTCCTGTATGGATGCAGGATGTTGCAAGGCCCTATGGGACCCTCCCTATAAATGTAGGCCATACCCTGGGGTGGGTGGCTTGTGGGGTGGGAGGGTGAGACTACACCACAGGCTGTGTGCAAAAAACAATCAGTCAATGAGTCCTCTGGCAGTGACTCCTCACTCTACTCTCTGTGGTCCAGACACAGCCAATTACAAACACACAGTCACAAACCTACCAGCTAGAATCCCTCAGTCCTGCCCAAACTAAATGGAGAAGCACAATGAAATGGCAGTTAAGAAAATACCTCAAATTCAAACTGCACTAATCCCTGTAATATGATGCCTACACTTAAGGTTCAGACACAGCCAATTACAAACCCACAGTCAGCTAGAATCCCTCAGTCCAGCCCAAACTAAATGGAGAAGCACGCTGAAATGACAGTTAATAAAATACCTTAAATTCAATTACAAACACACAGTCACAGATTAATCAGCTAGAATCCCTCAATCCTGCCCAAACTAAATGGAGAAGCACACTGAAATGATAGTTAAGAAAATATTTCACATTCAAACTACACTAATCCCTGTAATATGATGCCTGCACTTAAGGTTCAGACACAGCCAACTGCAAACACACAGCCACAAACTTATCAGCTAGAATCCCTCAATCCTGCCTAAATTAAATGGAAAAGCACACTGAAATGGCAGTTAAAAAAATACCTCAAATTCAATTACAAACACACAGTTACAGATTTACCAACTAGAATCCCTCAATCCTGCCCAAACTAAATGTAGATTCACACTGAAATGGCAGTTAAGAAAAGACCTCACATTCAAACTACACTAATCCCCATACCTCTCAACTGCCATGAATTCCGCATAGCGCTATGATTTTTTTCATACTCAGATTTACCTTTGCTCCTCACAGGTTTACTGATGTTCCTCATAATGTTAGAGGTATTTCTGGACACACAAACTATTAAATCATTGAATTAAGTTGATAAAAACATTCCTTATCACTAACTATGCGCGTCCCACTATCTGTAGGCATAATATTGTTTAAAATAAGAAAGTGCTACACATTCTGGCTCTTTGCTATGATTTTTGAAGGCCAATGGTATGATTTTTAATATTGAGTGGATGAGAGGTATGCTAATCCCTGTAAAATGATGCCTGCACTTAAGGTTCAGACACAGCCAATTACAAACACACAGTAACAAACTTATCAGCTAGAATCCCTCAATCCTGCCTAAACTAAATGGAGAAGCACACTGAAATGGCAGTTAAGTTAAGAAAAGACCTCAAATTCAATTACGCACAGTCACAAACTTACCAGCTAGAAACTCTCAATCCTGCCCAAACAAAATGGAGAAGCACATGGGTAAGTTAATGGAGGCCATTCTAAAAGAAATGCCAGTGTCCTTCCTTGAAGAAAATGGTCTCCAGGATGACAGACAGCATGGGTTTGTCAGGGGGAGGTCGTGTCAAACCAACCTGATATACTTCTTTGACTGGGTTACAAGGACCTTGGACAGGGGACAGGTGGTAGACGTACTATACCTGGACTTCAGCAAGGCGCTCAATTCAGTGCCACGTGGCAGGCTGATCAGCAAGCTGGGGGACCTGGAATTAGGGAATAAAATGCTGGGGTGGGTCAAGAGCTGGCTAAGGGACAGGAACCAGAGAGTGGTGGTAAGGGCAAAACTGTCCAAACCTAGGCCTGTAACCACTGGTGTCCCACAGGGCTCAGTGCTTGGACCTATGCTGTTCAACATATTTATAGGTGACATAGCAAAGGGGGTCGAGAGTAAAATCTGCCTTTTTGCAGATAATACTAAGCTCTGCAGGAGGCTGAACACAGAGGAGGGGAGACAGGATTTAAGTGAGGACCTGGTTAAGCTTGAGAAACGGTCGGGTATCTGGCAGTTGGGTTTTAATGCTAAGAAATGTAAGGTGATGCACATAGCAGCCTGAAACCCAAAGGCCAATTACTGACTGGGGTGGAATACAGGTGACAGTATCAAAACAGGAAAAGGAACTGGGAGTAATAGTCAGGGGTGATATGAAACACACAACACAGTGCCGAAAGGCAGCAGCCAAAGCAAATAAAATGCTGTGCTGCATCACCACGGGAATCACCTCTAAGAGGGAGGAAGTTATTCTTCCACTGTACAGGTCTCTGATGAGACCACACCTGGAATACTGTGTTCAGTTCTGGTGCCCTTACCTGAAGAAGGATATCAAACTACTGGAGGGAGTCCAGTGGAGGGGAAACAAAATAATCCAGGGCATGGGGACAGAGCACATGAGGAGAGGTTGTGGGTGCTAAACATGTACTCCCTAGAGGACAGGAGGGAGAGGGGGGATATGATTGAAATCTTCAAGTACCTAAAGGGCATCAACAGGGTTGGTACAGAGGGCATTTTTAACTAAAGAAAGGATAGTACAACAAGGGGGCATAGCCTGAAATTGGTGTGGAGTGGATTCAAGAAGGAAATGAGGAGGCACTTTTTCACCAAAAGGGAGGTGAAGGGGTGGAATGAGTTGCTGAAAGAGGTGCTGGCAGCAAAGATATCAACCAGTTTCAAGGGGGAGGGATGTCTGATAGGGTTACAAAGATTAGGATGGATGGGGGTACTACTGGGAGGTGGAAGGGGAAGGGAAATGGGATGGTGGGGTATGACTCCACCAGGAGTGGGGGGGGCAGCTCCAGGGTATTAACTGAGATGCGCACTCCAGCAGATTCGATAGACCATTATGGCCTTTTCTGCTGCCAGTTTCCTATGTTCATATGTACAGCAGCAATATGACCTCCTCCCACCTACTTGGCGCTCCCCCTCCCCCGCAATACAGCCAAACATTTTGTTTGCTGTGGCTGCTGCCTTCCTACACTACGTTGAATGTTTCAGGACACTGGTGATGATTATCACCAAGTCTGTTTCCTCCTCCTGTTTGGTAACCAGGACCCCCCAGGCTGTATTCAACTTTCCAGGTTCCCTTTCTCGGTGCATGACTTTGTACTTCTTTGCAGTGAACCCAAATTGCCATATTGCTGACCAGCATTCTAGCCTGGCCAGATCTTCCCTAAGATCCTATATCCCCTCAGCCATGTCTAGTCTCCCACAGGTAGATTTTGACCATTATGCCATCTCCAATGTTGCATATAAACATGTTAAACAAGACTGAGCCAAGCACTGACCCCTGTGGAACCCTGCTGGTTAATTCTTTTGAATCTGAGAGGCCCCTCCCACTACCACCCTCTGGGTCCCCCCCAAAGGTTCTCCAGATCTTGATCAACCTCTGGTGGGGTACCAAGTCAAAGGCCTTCCTGAAGTCCAAGTACAGTATGTCTACTGCTTGGCCCCTGTCTGCTGTTTTTGTTAACCAGTCAAAGAAGTCGATCAGGTTATTATGACAGGACCTTCCTGTCATGAATCTGTGTTGCCTTTCACCATGGAAACCACCTCAGAAACCTTACCAGCCTTTCCTGAAGGACTGCCTCCATAAGCCTACCAACAATTGAGGTCAGGCTTACTGGCCTGTAGTTTCCAGGTAATCTCTGGGCCCACTTTTGTGGACTGGTACCACGTGCACAGTTCCCCACGCCTGAAGCCTCACCACTGAATCCAGCAAGCTACTGAACAGATCAACCGTTGGACCTGTGAGGTCCTCTGCCAGGTCCCTCAACACTTTCAGGTGAATATCAACTGGACCTGGGGACTTATCAACTTTGAGGGAAATGAGCTCTCTTTTCGCCCTGTCTTCTGTGATCCTTTCTTCTGGCCTACCCCCTATCCTCACCCCTCCACATCCTCCATTGTGACACTGGGCCATCCGTTTCCTTCATAAAGATAGAGCAGAAGTATTCATTCAATAATTCTGCCTTCTCTGTACTATTTTCTTTCCATCCCCATTTTAGTTTTACTATTCTATCCTTTTTTTTGCCTTTTTACCCCGATGTACTAGAAAAAAGCGTTCTTCCACTTCGTGATCCCTTCCGCTATCTACAAACCCTTTTTGGTCTTGGCTAGCCTAACTACCCTAACTGCCCCCTCTGCCTTCCCCAAGTATTCCTCACTATCTTCATCCTAATGGGCATACCTCTCAACTGTACCACATTACGAGGAACGTTCCTCATTTTACTTCACAAAAGCTCCCTGTTCCACATTGTGAGGACTTGTTCCACATTCAGTAGTAACATTTTAAAGCAAAAATATATAGTAAATGATGCAAAAAATATATTATTCAATTAATAACAGACTTTCTGAACATAAATATAAACCTTTTAACAGTGTTATGAGCCTCCTAGTTAAAGATTTGATTAAGTGTTCCACATTTAGCTCATTTGTTCCACATTTTGAGAGGCAATGTTCCACATTTGGGGGACAAAAGGTTGAGAGGTATGCTAATGGGTCTTCCTGAATTTTTTTATATGTGGTCTTTTTTCCCTAACTGCCTGGACCACATTCCTACTAAACCAACCTGGTTTCTTGGCTTTACAATTTTCTCCATCAGTATGACACACTCATTTGTGGCAGCTGCTATCCCATTCCTGATGATGGATCACTTATGATCCATCCCCATCTGGTCTCAGACGCTAGTTAGGTGACTCCTTAATAATTCTCCCATACTGATGAAATCCACCTTTGTGAAGTCTAGTACCCTTGTCTTAGTATTTGCCTTTTCCTTACCCATGTCCAGGGGCATTTCTAGCACTTCAAAACATTAGGGGCTTGAGCCCACCCCCAAAATTCCTAGCCAATAGACTGTAGGGTGTGGGGGGCACAGGCCCCAGAAGTTTTAGGGGGTTCGATGCTCTGTGGTACAGCTGAGGCTTATTCTATACTCTCTTACATTACAAATGCAGTGTGCAAGGAATATAAAGTATTTTTTTTAGCAAAAAGATAAAAAAAATAGTTTTGGGCTTGGTCATCATGAGATGTCTGTTAACTAAATTTTATTTCCTATAATACAGTGTATTCCAGTTCTGCTACAGCTCCTTTGATACATTCCTGCCCAGGTCGTGCATGGGTCACTTCTCTATGCCCAACAGGCCGAACTGCACATGTGACTGGTAGCACTGGGTAATGGGTAATGACTCAGATTCAGGCACTAAGAAGATGAGTGCTCAATGGGTCAAACACATGGTCATCATTATTATTTTTTTTTATTTTTATTCTTTGGCAACCACATAACACCCACTGGATGCAAGGCCAATTTACAGTGGTGATCAGGGAGCCAGGGAAGTTCTGTAACTTGCTTAGGGTCATACAGTATGCAGGTGGAAGCTGTGGGACTCAAACCCTAGTCTTCTGGATGTAATGAGATCATTCACAGCTTGCTGCTCTAACCTCCAGGCCATAACTCCAGCCCTTGCTATACTATACACACAGAATTTAAGAATAAAACCAATGTATTGCCTAGTGATTATTAAACATCCACAGTTCAGCTGACAATATTAAGAATTTAATTACTGGTGATAATTAAATTCCTAGTTCAGTTGAGTGTCAGATATGTCACTTCTCCTCCTCCTCTGCCCTCTTTATGATCTGACATTGTAGACTGCTGTTTGCTAGATAAATGTTAGGTCACCACACGGAGACTCCACAGTTACTGCTTATCTCTTCAAAGTTGCTGCCACAGCAGCGAGAAAAAAATGTTATCACATCTGCAGACTAGAGAGAAAAAATGGTTCTGCAAGAAAGGAACATTCCATCCTCTAGTATCCCATGCTCCCACCCCCCACAATGCAGGGCACAGGCATATATTAGTCGAGGTCAGTATTCCCACTTCCTCTTTTCTTGCTGCTCGCCGCAGGAGCAAATTGTTTTTATACTGTAGTCGTTTGTTTGCTTATTTAGGCTTTGGTCTTACTTTGTTTGTACCACGTGGTTTTAGCATCTGCGTATGGCTGGCAGCTCTCTTGATCTCCACACTGTTTTTCTGCTAGATTGCAGTTTTGGTTAAACAAGCATAAGCAGGTTTATTGTTTTTGTCTGATTTTTCTCGAATTCTTTTACTGTTTTTTTAACTGAAACATTTGGGCCTTTATCCAGCAACAATGCCCAGAGATATTTCCAAGAAGGATAAATTGAAGTAGACATCCTACAAGAGGTCAGGAAGATGCTAAAGAATGCAGTTAGGGAGGAAGATTCCACTGCCTCAGGAGACCCTCAGGGTGAGGCTACTACTTCTGACCAGCAGGCCGTTTTCGTACCCCAGGTAGACTCAGACCAATCTGACTTCATAGAAAAAGGGGCTCTCTGTTGAGGTCCAGAATCCCCATGAAACTTCGAGCTCTGGAAGGAAATCTGTTTCAAATACACAGAAAAGGAAGCGCTCTAAAAAAACAACCTTAAGGGTAAAGCAAAAAAGACAAAGAGGTCCAAAAATTATACCACCTATTCTGATTCTTCCTTACATTCTAGTAGTGACTCAGATTCTGAACAATCTTGGCATTCTGATTGTGACTCTAATTATAACTATGATACTGACGGAGAAGGGCACTCCTCTTAAAACAGCCTGGGCATGGCAGACCATGATATAGGGGAGCAAGACAGCCCATTTGGCCCTAAAAAGCTGACACTTCAGCATTCTTCAGAGTGGGCCTCTCATGAGAGGACTGCAAAATATATGATTTGAAGATCAAGAAAACCAGTTCATAGAAAAGACAGATGAAAAAAGAGAACTGAATGTTCTCAGCCGCAATTAAAACATAAGGTGGTATTAGGCCCAGAATTGGATGATCACTTTATAACTTTTGGGGGAAATAATGGCAAAAACCCCAAGAAAGGACTACATAGAAGCCTTAATGCATGCCAGAATAAGCTTCTGGATATGTCGGGCCCTCTTGCACTATTACTGGATTAGGCCAAGAGAGCCATTACATAGATACATAGACACTGTCGGCAGATAAGGGCCTATGGCCCACCCAGTCTGCCCATTTGAGCTTGTAAGTTCCCTTTACATTTTTCTAGAAGTCTTTGGCCCCTTACCTCTGACCTCCAGGATTCCCTTATGTCTATCCCATACATTCTTAAATCCCATGATTGTTTCAGCCCCCACCACTTCCTCTGGTAGGGTGCTCCACTTGTCCAACACCCTTTCTGTGAAGAAATTCTTCCTCACGTTTCCTCTGACTCACCCTCCTTCCAACTTCATCCAATGCCCTCTAGTCCTGGAACATCTTTTTTTGCTGGAAAATAGTGTTTCCCTGTACCCTGTTCCTCCCTGTAAGGTACTTGTATGTTTCTATCATATCACCTCTCTCCCTCCTCTCCTCCAAGGAGTACATATTCAGGTCCTTCAGTTTGTCCTCATAGGACTTGTGATGCAATCCCTGTACCATCTTTGTTGCTCTCCTCTGAACCTACTACACCTTGTCTATGTCCTTATGTAGGTAAGGTCTCCAGAACTGTACACTGTACTCCAAGGTGGGGCCTCACTAGTGTCTTGTATAGTGGAATTATGACCTCCCTTTTCCTGCTGGTGATGCCCCTGCCTATGCTTAACAGCATCCTGTTTGCTTTACCTGCTGCCTTGTCACACTGTTTCCCTACCTTGAGGTCATCAGAGATGATAACCCCAAGGTCCCTTTCCTGCTTGGTGCATGCTATATCCTCACCCCCAACTGATATGTTGCTCCAGGGTTTTTGTGCCCCACATGCATTATGCTGCACTTCTTTGCATTGAATTTCAACTGCCAAACCCTCAACTATTCTTCAAGCTTCTGAATGTTCCTCCTCATTCTGTCTACAACCTCTGGTGTGTCCACTCTATTACAGGGCTTCGTGTCATCAGCGAAAAGAAAAATTCTGCTTTCTAGGGCCTGTGCAATATCACTGATGATACGTTGAATAGGATCGGTCCCAGCACTGATCCCTGTGGTACCCCACTGGTCACTCTTCCCTCTGTGGAGTGACAGCCATTTATCACTACCCTCTGTGTCCTGCCACCCAGTCGATTACCCATCCACTGCACTACTGTCCTGCCCACTCCCATATTCCCCAGTTTGTTTACTAGCCTTCTATGCAGCACAGTGTCAAAGGCCTTGCTGAAGTCCAGATAGGCCACGTCCACTGCCCTCTGCTGATCCACCTCCCTCATCACCCAGTCAAAAAATTCAATGAGGCATGACCTCCCTCCAGTGAAACCATGCTGCCTTGGGTCCTGTAGTAGTCTGTTGGCAACCAGATATTCCACCAATCTCTCCTTCAGTAGTGCTTCCATGATCTTCCCCACTACTGAGGTCAGGCTGACTGGTCTGTAGTTCCCTGCTTCCTCTTTGTTCCCACTGTTGTAAAGGTGACTACATCTGCTGTCCTGTAGTCTTTGGGTACCCCCCCTTTCCAATGAATAGCTAAACAGGATTGCCAGAGGTTCAGCCACCACCTTTCTTAGTTCCTTTAGGACCCTGGGGTGCATCCCATCTGGCCCCATTGCTTTATCGACTCTTATTCCTTCCAGTTCCTTTAAAACCCTTTCCCATGTAAAGGGACTTGTGTCCATTTCTGCTCCATTCCCACTCCTTGTACTCCCTTCAGACTCATTACTCTCCTCTTCCTTAGTAAAGACTGAGCAGAAATATCTGTCTAGTATGTCAGCTTTACTGTTGTCATCCTCCATGTGGCCCTCGTCCTCCCCCAAAGGTTTTGTCCCTTCTACGCACTGATTTTGCGATGTGCTCTTCTGTCTGAGCTTTGGCTTCCCTTACTGACCTCCCTGCCTTCCTTTGCTTCTCCTGGTATTTCTCCCTATCCCCTTCTGCCTATGTCTTTTTGTACTGCCGGAATGCAATCTTTTTGACTTTCACTTTCTCCACTACCTCCTTGGAAAATCATAATGGCATCCTCTTCTTTTCCCCTTGCTAACCTGTCTAATGCATAATTCTGCTGCTCTTGTAATCCCTGTTTTAAATATTGCCCACTGTTCCTCCACCCCTGATTCCTTCCCCATCCAAATTAGTGCCTCTTGCAAGCATGTCTCCATTTTCCCATAGTCTACCCTCCTAAAATCCAGGATACGTGTTTTTGTGTGGTTTGGCTCTGCTTCTTCTGTGATTTCAAACACTGTTCCCCAGGTGCTCCCCCACTGTTACCCTTATCACACTGTCCCCGTTTGTGAGCATGCGGTCCAGTATTGCCTTCTGCCAAGTTGGTTCCATGACCAGTTGCTTAAGGAAGGCACCTTGAAGGGAGTCCAGGGTAAATCTGCTCCTGGTTGATGCTGCTGCTGGAAGGCTCCAGTCCCCATCTGGAATACTGACGTCTCCAACCAGCACCACCTCCCCCTTGTCCACCATCCTTTGGATGGCTAGCATTAACTCCCTATCTGTCTCTTCTTCCTGGGCTTGTGGTCTGTAGACCACCCCTATGCGAATGGCTGACCCCATTTTCCTTTCCAGCTTAACCCACAGTATCTCTCCCCCATTCTGTTCCTCCTGGATCTCTGTGCCCTTTATGCCATCTGTCACATATGGGGCCACTCCTTCTCCCTTCCTGCTTGCCCTGTCTCTTCTGAATATGCTGTAGCTGGGTATGGCCATCTCCCAGTCGTTGTTATCATTACAACAGGTCTCTGTGATGGCCACAATGTCCAGGTCCGACTGCACCATGGCAGCCTCCAGATTCACCATCTTGTTGCTAAGGCTCCTGGCATTGGCACACATGGCTTTCCATGATATGAACACCCAGGACTGTCTAGCTGTTCTACTCCAGCCCCCTCCCTGGTTGTCCTTTATCCCTGATTCTCCCTGCTGTCTGCCCTTCTGTTGAATTTTGCCCCCTTTCTGACTATCCACCCCTTGGGTGCGTAGCTCCCTCTTTTGCACACTGCTTTGTAGAGATATGTCCTCCTCCTGATCACTGGTTCCACTGCTAGCTATGGGAGGTGGGCAATTAGGTACCCTCGTTGATGGCCTGCCATCCCCCCCTTGGCTACTTTAAGTGCTTGTCCATGTAGCATTTAAACTTATCATTGAGTGCTTAGTTTTCCCTCCAGGATGGATGCAGGCTGTCAGGCTTGAACTAGCCCCCATCCCTCCAGGAGGGTCCTCAGTCACCAATGAATCCAAACTCTTCCTTGCAGCACCATTCTTCTACCATGTGTTACAGTTCCTGGTGCATGCACCACTACACTCTCCCATGCCTTTCACAGGTAGTACTACCGAGAAGGTGACAGATGTAGCTACTTGCTTGAGACCCTTCCCCAATTTTCTAAACTCATCCTGAACTTCCTTAGGCTCCCCGTTTCTCAGGTCATTAGTACCTAGGTGGATAATGACATCCAGCTCACCCTCCCATCTTGTCTTCCCAGTGATCCTCAGGTTCTTCCTCCATGCCGTGGCACCTGTTAGGCACCTCACCTTCCTGTCCTCCCACTCATGTGTTGCTACCTGGATCCCTCTTACAATATAGTCCCCCACCACGATTCACTTCCTTCTCCTCTGGGGTCCACTGCTTTCCCCACTGAGGTCACCTCCTCAGTTGCCCTCCATATCCTTCCCTTCCACTTCTCTGGGTGCCTCTGTTTGGTTGTCCCTGTTTGCCAGTGCGGCATATGAGTTCTGCACGGTGGCATTTGCACTGCAGCAACCCAAATGCTGTGGTGTAAATGCCGCCGTGTAAACACGGCTTAATTGACAACACAATATTCACCTCCCCAAGGCAATGTGAGCCATTTCCCTCCAGCCAACACTTTGTTCTTGTGGGTAAGGGTTTTCAGGTTTTGTTCAAAGTGAAAACATCCAAGGCTGAAAGATCCCCATGGTTAAAGAGCAAGTGTTTACTTTTAATAAATAAAACACTGACTATTTTATTTGTTATATTTTGATGTGTTCGTAATTAAGTTCTACTTTTATAATAAAATATCTGTTAGGGCAGTGAAACAAGTGAATTTTTGCTTTTGCTTTTCACACTGCTAGTAAAAAAGAATTCTGGTATTGTGATGTCAGAAACTGCCAGCTACTTATGAGTCCAATGTATTTCAACGAGAATCTAAATATTCTTATCTATCTTTTTCAAAAGATATTGATACTTATTTCATCAACAAACTTTGCCTATTATATGTTTGCAGTATTGTGCTCCATCAGTGTGATTTTATATTTTTAAAAACAATAATTCATTTATCTTTTCTTCTTTTCAAGTAAAATCTGGTTATGATGAAAATGTCACCTGCTAAATCATAATAAAAGATCACATGTTATCAAAAATCACATATTTCTATTAAATATATAATATTTTGGTGACAGGAAGTATTATTTCTGAAAACAGATTTGCAGTTTCCAATTGAAATACACTGGCAGCCTTGCCAGTAAAGAGTTTCTGACATCATAACACAAGGATTCCATTAGATTCTTTTTTCACTATCAGTTGGCAAAATAAAAATAAAATGATGAAAAAGTAACTAAAGAAACAAATAAAAGCAAATTGAATGATTGTAGAGGCATCTAAAGGCCCCAAACTTTCATTCTGTAAGATATACACCCTTACTAAGCACTTGCTCTTTAATGGCAGCTGCGAATTGTGACTTTTGATAAAACAATTGGCGGATGAAGTAATTTAAAGCACAGTGAAGGCCTTAAAATGTGTACTATTTTCTGCATGTTGCAGCTGGTTAGCTGTTTGTTTTGTGTACTCTGTATTTCTAATGGCTGTTTTGCCTTGCCCTTGCCTGTGGTAGTCCATGGTCTTGAAACTAAGAAGCAACAGCATGCATAAAATGTTAAGGCTCAACTTGATTCACTGTGTGTGAGCTTGAAATGAATTTGTCCTCCATTTATTTGTTTGTTTGTTTCACAGCCAGGGAGACTCCTGAGTTGCAGCTGCCAGCCTGATACCCAACATCATCATAGCTGTCCTCAAGGCTCCAGCAATCACATATATCTGAGTGAAATATATTTAAAAAAAAAAAAAAAGTAAAGCAAACAACATTGTAAGGACTGACAGGGAAAAATTACGGCAGCAGGGTGAAGGCCTGTAAGTCACACAAACATGCCCTTACCTGGCTCCTGCTCTCTCTCTCTCTCTCTCTCAGTGAGAGAGCTTATCTTAAACAAACAGTTACACGAGGTGTGACTTTAGAGTGCTGCTGACAACCTTCACAGCGGAGGGGCTGCTTCCCTTCTTCAATGTGCAAAATAAAAAATTAAAAAAAGTTTCTCATAAATCATTTGGGGTTATAGACAAAAGATTTGGAACTGCACCCCTGAATGCCCACCAGCCTTCAGCTTCAGCGCCCCCCCTCTCCAGACCACTGGCAGCCAGCATTCATTCTGGCACACAGGGAACCAGCTATGCAAGCAGAAGCCCTGTAACTGCACTTTCCAGCCAGTATGAATATTTAAATTGTGTAGTATAAACTGGACATGCAATGGCTATGGCTAGACCACAAAACACGATAGTTCTCATCATCTGTGAGGGGATAAGACCTTCATAAACTTGAGGAACACTGCACTGCTTATTTACTAAGGTTCTAGAGACATTGAATCCTAATTTTTTATTTCTTTTCATTGTGCACTGTAACTTTAATAGATATTTTAATATAGTTTTTGCATTTAAGTTTCTTACTTTTCAAAAAAGATCTACTATATAACAAGTTACACCTTTAGGTTTTACCTTTCTTACACCCCATGATAAACACTGCACTTCTGGTAAAATACCTAAATCATCACAAAAGGTGTCTCAGACCTGTTACTGCATCTTTGCGCACACTGTGCCGTACCTGTGGTGAGTTTAAAAGTGGCCCAAAGTGGCTGTATCATTACACACATGGCCACAGACTAGTAGCTTGTTTTGCACATGGGCCTGCAAAGCCATCTATTTGTTTTCATTTTGAGACTTAGGGCCCAAATTTCAAAGGGGCTAGAATGACACAAGGGACTTATGTTAAGAGATTCTGATGCAAGGGGTGACTTGCGTCACAACTTGTGTCATTCACAGTTTTCTGTTGCAGTCTGCATCAAATCCTTATGCAGCTGCGCCAAAGTCCCCTTGCACCAAGGTTATGGTAAACAACCCAGTACACCAGGTCACAAGGGGGCTTGCACTACTGCGGGACTGCAACATCCTTTTTTTATTTGTAAGCCCCACCATGACTAGTAAGGGCACCCAATTAGACCAGCCAAGAGGTGGTCTCAGTGGTGCGCCTAAATGGGATGGGGGTCTAACACTGCTGTTGAGTGCAGAAGGGCACGGGTGAGGGCATGGGGCATCAGGGGACAGCTGGGCATCAGCGGGAGTGATGTGGCACCTGGTGGGGTGCGTCTGTATTGTAATATATTTCAAATGTACAGCATACTAATCTTCCCTGGTGGTCTAGCAGACCCCCCTGATCCCTGGTATCCCCCACAAATACTGACATATTTTCCCTGGTGGTCTAGCGGCCTCCCCAGTCTCCCCCTAAACCATTTATATAACATTCTCTGGTGGTCTAGTGGCCACCCCCCCTCAGAAAGCAGTGCCCCACCACCCTGCTCCTTGCCGTCCCTTCTATGAGCCGCTGACCAGCACAGCCCTCCACTCTTCACCATGGCTGGCCACCGACAGAACTGACATGGAGTGCACACTGTATACAGTACATGCTCATTGAGTGACAGCTCAGTGACACGTGGGCCTGCAAAGCTTGGTTTCTTTTTTTAATAATTGTGATTCTTTCTTTTTCCTTTTTAATACATCATTTTTAAATTGAATTTCATGCCATTGGGTCATGTGATCATATTTACAAAAGCGCATGTGTGGCATTTTGCTGGTCTATGCACCACTTTTCCTGAGGAACTGGGTATAGCAGTTGCCACAAAGAGCTCAGATAGCTGTTCTTACTGCATTTGCTAATTCTAGCTTACTAATAGTGACTTCATATATTAGCTAACTTTCAGTGGTGGATAGCACTGGGGGAGCAAGCTTGTATGATTTTGAGTTTAATCTCAGTGTAACTCACTGTGACTGATTGCATTGGTATATATAACTTAAAAGAACATCTGAGAAAGCAAGTGTTTTTAAACATACTGTAACTGAGATTTTAAATTGTTCTGTTTAATCTGACAACATTTGTTCTGCTTAACTTCACTGAATTTATTTCATTTGAGTGTAGAAGTAGGGCACCTACATTAAATCAAACAAAATGTTTAATATTATTTGAGTTTATAACATTGTTTAATTATTACTGTACCATTTTGCACCACTTTGCTCCCACCTTTTTTCTTTTCTCTAGTGTTTCCCATTACACCCTATTCATTGGAAGGTCATTTACTTGTGCATTTTACAATTAACCAAGTCTCAGCAACTACTGAACTAGGGTTCCGGATTAGGCAGTAGCCTGTGATGTGGGTGCCTGAATCAAGGCACCATCCGAAATGGTGACACAATATGGGAGAAAGCCTGAAAGGCGAGGGGGCAGGGAGGGCGACCGGATGTGGTGGGGTGGGTGACCCTAGTGACAGGATGTTGCTGTATGTACACACGTGTGGGGGTGGGGGAGCAAGCACGGTGAGCATGTCCTGAGAAGGGGTGAAGGGGATGTAGGGGATGGTGCTGTGGTCAGCTGCCAAGCTGTGCCATGGCATCGGGGGTTGGCCTCCACTTGTGGTGCATGGGGTTCGGGTTCAGGTCTGGGTCCAGGCGCTACTACATTTTCGTTGTGCCGGACCAAAACTTGTAGGTTTTGTTTTCGCCCCCAGCGTGCACCCCTGGAGTTGAGAATCCTTAAGTAGAGGTGTAGAGGTAGAAGCCCCCATGTGAAATGAGGGGTGCAGCCCCACAGAAAGAAAATGTAGTGAGTCTAAGACACCTAGCTCTCTGTGCATCGAGGTTGTCAGGGTGGTGAAATTGTTTTCGCTGCCCTTACTTCGCAATAATGCGGGTTGCCATTCAGCGCTCACCATTATCACATAGAACTGGATTAAGCAGATAAGGATAAGGCAAAGATAAAAAAAGGGAATAACAAGACCACTGCTGGTCAAAGGGCACAGCTTATCGGATGCCAAATGGCACTGAGGATGGAAGCAGTGAAATCAGGGACAATTCTGATGGTCTGGTGTTAAGTGCTGGCTATTATTTGAAAGAGGAATATAAAGATTTAAGACATAAAGAACTGAAGAACCGAGACTGGTTCCGGAAATAACCCGAGTGGTCCCGAATCCCAAGGTCCAGCTCCATTCCACTCATGGTCCAACAAGTTAATACAGAAAGATTGCCTCTGAAGGAAGACAGTATCTCGTGTTTGTTGTTTCTATAAAGGACTCTCAAAACAAGAAGTAAAGGCTGGGTTTTAAAATTTTTCTCTAAAACAGAGTGCCTCTCAGGCCCCGTGAGGTTATCAATCTTTATTGTTTTTATCTCCATTGTACACTAACATCTAGCTAAAGAGTAACTTGAGTAGGGATTATAATTGTGCAGCTTAGTGGTAATCTAAAGAGAAGTAGTCTTAAAAATAAATACAAGGCAAACAAAACGGAATGTGTCAGCAGAATACTAACTTCTTTAAAAGCAAAAATAACACAGAAATTAATTAAAAAGTAACAAAGGAGTAAAAGGCAGTAAAGTCTGTGCAGGAGAAAGGAAAATAATGAGTTATATATTAGGTCCTGGGAGTCAAATTAGTCTTGTTGGAAAAAAAGAAATATCAGAATTCAGAGTACCACCTTACCCCCACTATGCTCTTCTCTGATTAGACCTCGAATAGAGGGTGCACTAAGTGATGGGCTGGCAGTATAGTGTAGAGGTTAGAGGAACGAGGTGTGAATGAGCATGATAAATCCCGCATACCAGACCTGAGTTTGATTCTGACAACCTCCACCTGCATACTGTGTGACTCTGAGCAAGTCACTTAACTGCCCAGTGCTCCCAGGTCACCACTGAAAACAGGCACATGTGCCTAGTGGGCCTTACCCGGTTACCAAAGACTAAAAAAAAAGCTAGTGAGCATCCATTATTGGAAATAATAAGGTTCATGGAAAATGATATACCAAACAAAATTACAGAGGCAGGAGAAAAACAAGAAACAGAAACAGGCAAACATATAGAAGTCTCAGTGCAAATAATAGATCTGATAAAGGAAAGATGGAAGAAACAGCCCAGAGATTGTATACATAAAGACCCACTCCAGGAAACAAATGGTAAATGAGAGAAAAGGAAGTTAGGGATACATCACATCAATTTCTTAATGGAACATTCCTAGAAGACTTTGATGTCTTCTTGACTCCATACACTCAGATGTTTAAATTAGACCCTCCATCCTAGTGCCCCAACTGACATCCCTCATTTATGGAGTGACAACGTTGCTGAAAGAAGCAATGTAGGGACAGAGTGTGAAAAAAGGGGTACTAGAAATGAAGGAAAGGGACAAAGAATAACAGAAATTGAATCCACAGGCATGATTCTAGGAACTTTGAAATAAATTAGAAATGAAATAGTAAAAAATGACGAGATTTTACTTAACCTAACTGTGCTACTCAGAAAATCCCTGTTAAATGAAAATAGGGAAACACCTACTTAAACAATGACTCAAGATCAAGGGAAGGAGGGAATCAATATAAAATATTATTACAATGAAAAAAGGACAATAAGAAGTACAACAGAAGAAATAGGAAATAGAGAAATAAAAAAAACAGCTACGTTGATAGAGGAAATAAAGAAGAATAGATAGAGGGTTAACGATCACTCTGAAAGGGAGTATAAATGCCAAAAAAGATCACAGGAGACAGCTTAGCGACAGGGAGGATGTGACAGAAAATAGGGGAAAAATCATAGAAATGTGTTGATATTGGAGAAAGGGGCAAAAACAAAGACATATGAAGTCATATAGGCAAAAAAAGGCAGCATTGGTCTTAGAGGAATATAAGAAATCAAATAAAACAATACAGTATAACATGGATAAAAGTATGCAGAAAATAGATAATAGGGGGACAAAGAGTTACTTATTGAAAAGGGTCTGACTGTCCCAAAAATTTACCTGAAAGAGATACCTAAACCTGGAAATGAAAATAGATCAATACTAAAGGTTGCAGTTTACAATATACGTAAAGGAGTACTTGGAGCTAAATTCACCTAGGCTGATATTAGCTCAGTTTACAGATACAAGTTAGGAAAAGACAAGGGCTGGGTATGTGTGGTCACAAAAACTGGCAAAATGTGCCAAAGATTATTGGATGCAAAAAAACAATTTGCAGAGTTGGGGGTATGGGCAGAAACAACAATTATAATGGAATTAAAACAGCAGGATGAGCCAAGGCAAGATGAAAGAGATAGAAAGGAAAGAGCAGGATAGGTATAAAAAAAGAAGATAAGGTAAATCAAAAATACCAACAAAGAATGATTACTTATATGGTTCCAACTGAAAAAGAACACTCATTACTTCCAGATGATAGCATTCTTTACCGGGAATCAAAAAAGATTATTAGAGGAAGGCTTCAAAAAGGTGTAAGGATAAATAGTAGTATAATTTTGGAAAATTCCGAAGAATCCATCAAAATATGAGAGAAGAAAGAACATGACCAATGCTCCCCTTTAAGTACCTTTGGTAACGATGTAACCACCCAGTCCCCTGGGGTTACTAGAATCCCATCAGTGTCAGTGCTAGGTAGGGAAGGCAGCTGGTGAATAACTGGTTAAATGGGTTTTTCACCTAATCACTCTGTATTTATTTGGTCTCAGCTGAGATGAGAGTCTATGTTTTGAGACGTTGGAAGAAAAGGGAGGCAGAACAGGCGGGGTTAGAAAAACAACTATATGAATTGGAAACACATTATAGAAAGAGCAATCCCCGGACCCCAGACCCTGACCTAATAGCTTGAGCAGTGCAGAAATTTGTGCCCCTAATTATGAACCAGACGCACTGCTGCACACTGTTGAGTTGAGGAGAGAATGCAAAGAGCAGGACCTGCTATATACTTTTACTTTTCTAAGAAAAGGTTTGCCACCATTGTCAAATAGCAGGACTTACCAGTAAATCTTGTGCTGCACTCTGGTCAGTGTGCCGTCTTAGGTGTTCTCCGTTTTTTTCCACAGGAGGAAAGTCAGAGGTGGGGACTTGATGGTGGAAAGGAAAAAGGGGCCCTTCAGAAAGGCCCAAACCTGGGATGACAGCCAAGGAGAGAGAGGAGAGAGAACCAAGAGAGAGCCGAGCCAAGAGACAGAAGTTGAATGCAAGTCACATAAAATTGCTGCAAATGCTTTGAGAAGCTGCAGGAAATATCACAGTTACCAGTGACCAGTGCAGCCAGGAGAAGGGAGAAAACAGAAGCAGGAAAGTGGAAGAGTGAAGAATAAACAAACATACAGGAAAAGGACATATGAAATGACTCACATGCAGAAGGACTATAAAAAAGGACTGTAGAAAAGTTTAAAAAGTGTATTAGACACTTGTGGGTGGTGTACGGGTGTACCAGTATTTGTTTAAAAGTGCAGGTACAGAGGTTGTTTTTTATTCTTTTATTCTTTATTTTCCACTCAGACCAGGATTTCGGAACAGGTTTATACATCTGTACCCATTTCCCCCAAGTAGGAAGCGAGAAGCAGACGATTACTGGTAAAAGAACAGTTGCGCTTTTGCCAGTAATTGTAAGTGCATCTGTTTTTGCATTTTAGCTTACATATTAGGATACTTTAGAACATTTTTAGGATTTTATACTGTGCTTGCATTTTAAAACATATATGTTTTTTTTTTCTTTTTCGCTTTCACACCATGCATTTGAATCCCTAGTCCTCATTGGTTCATCTAGTCCATGTGGTGTGTGTGCATAAAGCACGTGTACAGCGTGGCAAGGAATAGATTCGCCATTTCTAATCAAGGAGGTACATTGGAAGCAGCAATTAAGAGGAGACATGCAACCTCAAGTGTTGAAACACAAGATTGGAGTTAAATAGGCCGTATTGTTTTAGAGAGATAGCACCATTAGGCACTAGCAGGCACTTAAGGGTACATTAGTAAATACAAGTGAGAGTGCAAATACAAGTGCGAGTGCAGCCACTCCTACATAGTCGGCGTTGATGTTGGTGTTGGTGCCAACCAAAATTTGCAATAAGATTTCTTGCCTGAAGATGAAGATGTGAGTACCCTGTTTGCTGAAAAGTTATATTATGCTGCTTTCATTGTTTTCATAGCACTGATAGTTTCGTAGTTTTATACTTTCGTTTTTCAGTTGGCACTCAAGGGGTCAGTTAACATTGCCAATATTGCTCATACTGTTATTCTTGTCATTGGCTTATTTGATATACAGTCAACTGTCAAGCAGGGCAGCCAGATTAGCCTTTTAATATTGCTGTTTGAAGGACTGCATTTTAAAAATTATTTTTTCGCACTAAGATTTTTATAATATTTTTGATTTTATCTAAGAATTTTTCAAAGGTGTGAATAGCAAAATAATAAGGGTCTAGGTAGGACAAGAGACTAAGTGAGTAGTGCGCCCAAATCTGACTACAGGTCACTTATAAGTAGTTTTAGGTCACTTTTCTTTTTTATGATTTAATGATTCAATAAACATTATTCATTATATTTTGTTGTTAAAGGGACCAGAGGAGCACACAAGATATCTCTGATACTGCAAATGCTTTAAAGCCATTGAAGGTTCAGAAGGTTTTGAACATTGTTCCGAATATAACAGGACTGGCATCAGGACAAGCAATGGCACAAGCAGGAAACTCTCTAGAAGTGAAAGAATGCACCAGAAACCTATGACAGCTGCAGAAGAGGTGTGAGCATCCCCCTCTGAACATAAAAACAAAAATAAGAGAAAGAATTAATATCAAGTAAAAACAATTAAGGAAGGTAACAGTGAACTGTGAACTGTATTTGGAGACAAGAGGCTCAAAAATAACTAAAAAGGGTCGAGAGCAAATGCTCTTGGGTTGCTTACAGTCCTTGGATTAATGCAGGGATAGGAAATTTAGGAGTTTAGATTGAAGCTGAACAACAAACCAGAATAGGTGCCTTGAAGATATAAGGATTTAGGACCATTGGATATATGCCAGCGTAGGGTTGAATATTGTATTCTTTGGTAGTATTATATTATTGTATTTTATTGTACTGCTCTATAGCCCTACAGATAAGAGCCTTGAATTTTAAGTAATACTGTTTACTTGAAGCAGAAGAATTAAATAAATAATTGCTTGTAATACATTATAGACATCAAGATAGAATTTTTAGTAAAGCGTTGTATTTGTTATAAGAAACATTTCAGTGTACTACGGCATTAAAAAAGAAAAGATGCAGAACGCCAATGAAGACAAGAAGTAACATAGCCCCGAAAAATAATAACAAAATTAATAAGCGAAATGGGAAAGATCAAAGAGAACAGGTAGGCAAGGAATGAAAATCACAGAATGAAGGTGAAAGAATTAAACAAAAAGGAGTCAGAAAAAAGAAAAAGGGAGAAGAGGAGGGAGGAATAAGGGAGGGTAGTTTGTATCAATGAACGATAACCACCTTTTTGGTTGAAACAAAAAATGAGACAGAGGTAACAAATGGTGGATGGATAGATAATGAAAAAGGGAACTCATTACAGACATCTACTCCCAAAATAAATATAGACAAAAACAAAGAGGAAGAGCTAGAGGGAAGAAGACTAAAGAAAGATAATGACGAAGCAGAAAAGGGAAATGAGATAAATCTAGGGTCCCAAAAATTTAAAGAGACAGCCAAGGACCATGAGGAGATGGAAAAGAGAGAGTTTCCACAAAAAATTAGTGAGGTAAGGAATCATCTATTCCAAATCACTCAAGGACTAAAATTAATAGAGAGTAAGCAAAGAGATGAAGTAAACAGAAATAAGGACAATCAAGAGCTATATGAATCTTTTGTTATTTATTCTGTATTTATGAGCCGGGATGAGACTTTTATTTCAGACATTGAAAGGATAACCAAAGACTTAGCCATTTTGTTGAAAGATCCATATTTGGTTAATATTCTAACATTTGAACAGTTGGTTAAAATAGTACAAGACTTGATATTTACAAAAGGAATTTTGATAGAAAATAGAAAAGCAACACAAAATCTGCAAACACAGATATGGAAGAAGGATAATGAGGAAAGAGTGGACTCAACTGTTGAACAGGAGACTCTGAGTCAAGATCTTTCCATGGAGTTGATAATGTTACCAACCCCAGGGGTAAGAGATACTAGTGTATGTGAGGAACTAAAACAAAGACATAAAGATCTATGGCAGAAGAGAGGGAAAAAATAAAGGAAAAGAGGGGAAAAAAACAAAAAAGGAAAACAAATTAAAAATGAACCAGAAATTAAATAAGCAAGCCCCTAAAGAAAAAATGGAGGGGGAGTGTGAAAGTCCAAAGAGAACTAATATAAATATAAATGGGAAGGAAGAAGTGAAGAATCAAGACACGGATAGTGTTAAAAGACCATTACTACCAACTAGAGAACCTCTGGAGATACTGAATAAAACTAAAAATGTGAAGGGGAATAAAAAGAAGGGAAAGGGAAGTAAGAATCAAAAACATGATCAAAAGTAACATGATTATAGTAAACAGGATAATGAATCAAGAATTGCTGAACAGCCTAAACAAAATAAGCAAGAATTGATAAAACAAAACTATAATGATAGGATAGAGAAAAGGCAGAGTACTAGGAGCAAAGACAAAAAGGAGACTAAGGATGTCCAAAGGACAGAAGGGAATAATTCCACCCTAAGTAATGAGTTTTCAAATTTTATGAGAAAGACGAAGGAATCGGATTTTGTATTATCATCATTTGATGTTAAAATTTTACCAAATGAAAATGAGAAAATACTGGAGGAGAATGTCAAGAGCCTGGTCCTGTCCATTTTGGGAAATGACCAGACATTGGCATTTAACCTAAGTGTAATTAGACCACTGAAAGATAATGATTGGGTTATGCTGATCACAAACCAATTTTTTATTCTTAAAACCATAGCACATAGTAGGACAAGACCACAACATGTAGGAATCCAATGTGGAAACATTATGATATTGGGACAAATATTTCCAAAATACTATGAGAAAGCAAAAAGGGGGGATGAAAAGTGCTGGTAGATTGGACATTAATTGTATATTGTCCACTTTTGGACTGAGCAGTTTCCAAATGAAACCAACAAAAACCTAAAAAATAAAATAGGAGATTTTTTGGAACCCTTGATGAAAATACAAGGATTAAGAAACAACATCATAAGGGCAATCAGATGGTAAGAAAAGGGTCAAATAACTATTTGGATAAATAAAAAGTCAGTTTGAGACCAGTTAGTGAAAAAAATGTGTGAGTTAGATCATTTGGAGATATACATGGTCGAAAACAAAGACTCAACTGGTGAAGGAAAATCATTGAATGTAAAACCAGACTGGATTAAAATGCTAGAAAATTTAAACAGATTTGCCATCTTGGAAACCACAACTGAGGTTTGACAAGAACGGGTAAGATTGATCAATGAAATAACAGAACCAGAAGGCCAGTCATTGAAAATTTTGTCCTGGAATGTATCAGGTATTAAAAACAAATTAGTGGACAAGGAGGTTAATAAATATTTCAACAAATTTGGCATGATTTGTATACAGGAAATGTGGGCAAGTAATGAGGTATATTTGAATAGTTACAAATGGCATAATAAGATCGCAGTTATGAATAAAAAATGGGGAAGAAACAGTGAGGAGGTCTAACGATTTTGAGTACATTGAATATTAATCAACCAATTACAGAACTGGATATCATTAGTGATAATATACTAGGGGTAAGAATCATGTTTAAAGAGGTGGAAATCATACTGCTGAATATTTATATACCTCCTTTGAGTCCTATAAATAATAGGTCCATAGGTTCATAGGTGTAGTATGGGTTCGAGGGACAAGCCCTTATAGAACTCGTTTGCCTATTGGCAAAAGACGTATTTCTTTTTTCCCATATATTCATCCAATTTACTTTTAAAATGTTCCAGACTATTACAAGATACTACCTCTGATGGTAAGGCATTCCATATTGTAGGAATATGCTGAGTAAAATAATTATTCGTTTTGGATGTTTTGTTTGTATTAATTTTTAACCTTAGTTTATGTGCTCTTGTTTCTAAAAATAACAGCATGTTTTTTAAGACAAATAGCCTCACATAGGGCAGGATCTTTCAATGCTTTATAAACTAGACATAGGTCACCCCTTAAAGATCTGTATTCTAATGAAAACAATCCTAGAGTTTGCAACATATTACTATAGTCTGTATTTTTCAAGCCAACAATCTTCTTTGTAAATCTTTTTTGCACTCTTTCTAAGGAAGTTTTACACCCCAAAGAAGTAGGTGCACAAAATGAAGCACAATAATCAATATGTGACCTAACTAAACTTGTGTTAAGGGGGATTAAGACTTCTGGCTCCCTACTCTTAATATGTTTTAATATGCAAGACAGTATGCCATTACATTTCCTGGTTATGTTATTAATATGGGTTGTAAACTTTAAGTCATTAGTGATGGTAATACCCAGATCTTTTTCAATTTTAATGTTATCTAAAATGTTGTTATTCATGCTATACATAACGTGTCTGTTATTCCTACCTAAGTGCATTACTTTGCTATATTAAAGGTCATTTTATTCCTTACTGACCATTCGACAAACTTATCCAGGTTTGACTGCAGATTTTTTTCTGATTCCAAATTATTAACAACACATCCTAATTTACAGTCATCAGCATATTTATGTAACCAAATATTGTTATTTGCTTGCATACCAGTTAATAATATATTAAATAGTAAGGGGCCCAAAACAGAGCCTTGCGGCACTCCACTGCTAACTTCCCCCAAATCTGACAAGTAACCCTTTATGCTTACTCTCTGCTGCCTATTACTCAGCCATGAGTTTACCCATTTGATTATACTGCCATGAAAACCATACTTTATCAATTCCTCAATTAGAATCCCATGTGGTACGGAATTGAAAGCCTTCTCAAAATCTAAGAAAATAACATCCACAGGAAGTCTCTGGTCCAGTGCATCACTAACTGGTTCAAAAAAGTTTATCAAGTTTTGTTGACACGATCTTCACTTGATAAAACCATATTGTGAAATATCTATGATATTGTTTTCCTGAAGGTGAGTAATCATTTTTTGTTATAACACCCTTTCCATCACATTGCCTAGACATGAAGTAAGGCTAATAGGCCTATAGTTCTTCACAAGATATTTACTACCTCCTTTACGGATAGGGATCACTGTAGCTAGTCTCCACTTGGAGATGACAGTACCTTCATGTAATGAAACATTAAATAAACACATGTAAGGATGCCTAGTAACTCTGTTACTAATTCTTTAATAAATTTTGAAGGAATACCATCAGGACCTACAGAGAAATTAATTTTTATGGTTTGTATAGCTTGCTTAACTTCTTCAGAAGTAATTATTGGGTATGGGAATTTAGATGTTAAACTATTCAAGGATGCAACATCTTTTGTTTTATATATATTCAAAAAATAAACATTACATTATTTTGCCATATCTGCCTCATTGTCTTTTACTAATGGTCCAATTGATGGTACATTCCCTTTTAATGTTCCCATATAATTAAAAAATTGTTTTTTATTATTTTTTGTTAAGGTGGTGAGTTTTAACTCCAAATTCTTTTTTGCTATTCTAATAGCTGATTTACACTTTTTGGCCTTAATTTTGAATTTTTCCCACATCTCAGCTGTTTTGTTCTTGTTATAGTTATTAAATGCTTTTTTTTTATTTCTAATCAGTTTTTTTATTTTACCATTAAACCAAAGGAGGAATCCTTTATCCTTATTATATTTCATGTATTCAGGGACCCAGGTGTTTATACAATGAACAATTTTTTGTCTTAAGGCATGCCATATTTCTTCAGAACCCACAAATAGAGATAAAATTATTGAACAGTTGGAAGACATTATTGACAAATAAGTCACTAATAATCCATTGGTTAGAATAATTGTCCTAGGGGACTTTAATGCCAGAATAGACAACCTGACAATAATCATAAATGATGTTACAGAAATTATAACAATTTGTAACAATAAAAGACTGAAAAATGCCAGAAGTTCCAAGAACAATAAGTTCAATGAAAAGGGGAAAAAATATGCAATATGTTCAGAGCAAGAAATTTCCTTTTGGTCAATGGAAGATCTATCTCAGACTGTGAGGGTGGTTATACCTTTATGAATCCCAGAGGTGCCTCAATAATTGATATGATTTGGATAAGTCTAAATGCAATTGATGATTTTATAGATTTGAAAATAGATGAGAGAGGGGAAAGTGAACATTTTCCATTGGAATTGCAAATAAATATAGGACAGCAAAATTGTAAGATAATAAACAAACAAAAGGACAATGGCCCAAAAAAGGCACAAACAAGAAAGGGGGTATGTTGGAAAGAGATAAACCAGAGAACTTTTCAAGCAACAATGAAGATGAGAGGAGTCATTTATGAAATTAATAGGTTTTTGGAAATAGAAGAAAAGGAATGTATGTCAAATTATGAAAGGATAGTTAACAGTGTACATAATTTGGTACAAAAAGATATTAACATCTATACAAAGCAGCATGGGGCAACATGGTTTAAGAAAGAATGTGCAGAGGTTAAATGGAAATTGAATATACAGATAAGGAGAACAAAAAAAAGTCCAACAAAGGAAAATAGAAAGGAACTAAATAAAAGAAGAAAGGAGTTCAACAAAATAATTAAGAAGAATAAGGAGCAGCATAGACTTATGTCATAGACCAGTTATGGAAACAACTAGAGAAAACTGTCTACAAAAAAGATGCAAGGCAATTTTGGACATTAGTGGCAAAAGGCTTAGGAGAAAAAAAAGAGGAGAAATAGAGGCATTTATAAAACTGCATGAATGGATACAACACTTTAGGCATATTTTTCATGACCAGGACATCATAAAAGTACAAGAACAAATAATTAAAGGATTGGGTCCCACACAAATTAAAAATAGATGAAAGAGAAATGTATAATGCAGCTAAAAGATTTAAAAGCTCTGGGACCAGATGGAATACCAACAGATGTTGTAATAAATCATATAGACTTGCAGATACTAATTTTGGAAAAATTGTTTAATTATATAGGGAAATCAGGTAAAATCCCAAAATCTTGGACCAAATCAATCATAGTTCCCATCTATAAAAAAGGAGAAAAAATGGATCTGGCTTGTTACAGACCTATAAGCTTGTTGGACAATATACAGAAAATATTGACAAAAATCCTAAATAATAGATTACTAGATTGGATAAGGGGAAACAATTTAATTGAAGACGCTCAAGCAGGGTTTATAGAAAAACACTCTACAATTGATCAGTGCTATACACTAAGTCATCTAGTATACAAATATATCATTATTAAAAAATATAAGTTATTTTGTATATATATATATATATAGATCTGAAAATGGCATGTGACAGTATTAATAGAAATCTATTGTGGACATGTCTAGAGGAAATGGGAATGAGACAACAATACTAAATATAATAAGAACCCTTTATACTGACAATTTAATTAAAATAAGATATAATAACTGGGGAATATACAGAAGAATTTGAAGGCAATAAAGGGATAAAGCAAAGGTGCGTGTTGTCTCCAATTTTATTTAATCTATTCATGAACAGAATTCTGGCTAGATTATATACACCAGAATACCATATGCCCAAAATAGGAGAACAAAATTGTACTTATCTGGCCTTTGCAGATGATATTGTTTTAATATCAACAAGCAATCTAGGAGCAAAAAGATTATTTCAAACTTTTACATTAGAATGCAATAACGATCAATTAAAAATTTATGCAGAGAAGACCAAAACTATGGTGTCTAGAAACAAGAGAGGGGAAAAATATAATATACAATATGACAAACACATGTTAGAACAAGTAAAATATTTTAAATACTTGGGTATTAATATGAATGAAAATATTTCATGGAATAAACATATTAAAAAAGCTGAAATAAAAACTAAAGATTTTTTACCAGCTATAACAAGCTTTTTCTATAAATTTGGAGGTAGCTCAGTAAAAGGAGCAATAAGGGTAATACACATGAAAATAAGATCACAGATACTCTATGGGGCAGAAATATGGTAAATGAAAATAAAAGGTAAAATAGAGATGATTATAAATACATTCTACAGGAAATTCATGGGATTACCACCAGGATCCCCCACAGCACTTATAAGAGCCGAATTGGGTCAAGCTTTGATAGAATGTTTAGTACAAGAAAGAATAATTTCATATTTTTTTCAAGATATACAGGATGAAAAATTACAGATGACCAAGACAATGCCTAGATGAGGTTATATCTTATTATGACAAAAAATACAGATTCACAATAATAGAAATTCTAGAAAAGTGGATCAAACCATATAGGATTATATCATATTTAACAGATATATATAGAAAACCCCAGGAAGAGATTGTTAAAGAAATTAAAACAAGGATAAGAGATATATTCCAACAAAAGGATTTGGAAAGGTGTGCAGAATATAAAATTAGTAAATGGCTAGCTATTAATAAACAAATCTTTAGACAAGAACAATATTTAAGTAAAATCAAAAACCAGGCATGAAGAAATCTATTTATTAGATACAGATTTGAATACCATAAAAGTGAGAGATTAAATCACATAATAAATAAAACAACAGATTCCAATGGAAAATGTAAGTGTAGTATAGGTAGATATGATGTAGTCCATTTAATAGTATGTCCCCTCTATCAAAAGGAAATATTAAAAATATTGGGGTCAGTCTTGGGACAAATGGAGGGAAACCCCCAAGTACTGACAGTAAATCTGTTAAATACAGAATCAATAAAAATCTTAGAATTAGTTATCTCATTTCTTCAGATCACTGACCTACAAAGGCTGCATATGAAGGAGAAAGAAAACTGAAGGTACATTTAAAAAAAAAAAAACAGGAAATGGAAATTAGCTATAAAAATCAATGTATGTAAGAATGAATTGTGTCAGCAAGCATTAGGTTAGAGTAAACAGGAGTAGAGGTAAAGTTAGAAAAGATTCCATAATAAAAGTTTTATGAAGACAGTGCAATATGATATTGTTAATATTTTTGGTTAATTTTACCTATGTATGTATAAGTGCAAATATTTATGTATGTAATGTCTGATGTATTTATATCATTACAACATAACTTGTTATACAATAAACTTTTTGATGATGATGAGATGAGAGAGATTATGTCATTCAGAACTCTCACAGCAGCATAAGCCTCTGCAGCTAGCTATGAGTGGGGAGTTTTAGAATCTTGGGTTGTTGTTGGTTGGAGTCTGTAGTGAGCAGTTGGAGGAGTGGAGCGCTGCAGTGGGCTCTGAGAGGAGAGCCTATTTTCTTACCCTAGTGGTGAGAAACATCTGCCTGCCAAGAGAAGTAGTGGAAATTGTCATCTAGAGCAGAAGTTCCTGATTTTTCATCCCAGGGAGATGGAAAAGAACAGCCAGGAGGTATCCAAGGGCCAATCCCCTATTTGATCCAGGACTTTGAAGCTGCCTGTTTAGTTTTCCAATTGTGAGTAATCTGACTTTGTGCTTCCCAGGGGAAAGTATCTGTTTTGGGGGTGTTTCCTCTGATAAAGGTAAATATACACCAGTTCTGTTCTAAGTTGAAACTGTTCTCATGTTTTAAAGTTGGCTGACAATTGTGGGGTCCAGAGGAAGACTTGGCACATAGTTCAGGACTTTAGTTCTACACTCAAAAGTAGTATGTTCATATTCTGGATGTGAAAGTCATTTCAAGATGTATATTCCTAACTGTTTTACCAGAAGTTTTGAGGTGTAACTCTCAAAGAATGGCTGGGTATGGACCTGGAAGCAAAAGGTGGGAAGCCCCCCATCTGGAGTGACCATTTCAGCACTACAAGTTTTGTAAGGCAGCCTGGTTATTCAGGACATGGTGGCCAATGCCTGAAGATAAATTTTATCCCCTGGTGTGGGTTGTACTAATTTTGAGCACCAGTGTGCTCTGTCGTAGGCAGTTGCCACATTACTGAAATGTTAAAGTCCTGTGCCATATGGGAAATGTGTGCTTAGTTGTTGCCAATGCCACTAGAAGAAAAGTGTGTTCAGCTAAGGCCATTGCCACTGAAGATAATTCAAGGTCCTGTGACATATGGGATATGCAGAGATTCTGTCCAATACAGATTTCTGTTGTTCTGCCATTGCCTTGTGCCATGATGTGTAAACCTTGGGGGTCCACCTTTGCTTTAGTGTACCATACTTTGGAATAAAGTCACACTCTAGAACCCCAACCTGGTTTGGACATTCACGTTACTGCTTCCTGTGTGGAATTATTGGGTACCCCTCCAGAAGTACAGACCTAGCATAGCCCTAGACAAAAAGTTCTCTCCTCAGGACCTGGATTTATTTGGTCACATTTGTATTTGCTTTTGTACACCCCCAGCCCGTTTCTGACCTCTAGAAATAATGAGCCTGGTATACATTCCCAAAAGCTAGGGATGGTACCGATTGTTCTGAAAGTAGTTTGGGTGCCCAGTCGAGGGTACCAAGGGGCAGCTTACTGTGCAAAGTAGCGGGTGGGGGTTACAAGGAGAATAAAAACATTGGGCCAGATATTCAAAACTTTGTGCTGGACACAAACCATTTGCATTTGATTTGCGCCGGTCCGCTATATTCAAATGACCAAATAGCATGGGCAAACTGCATTAGCGCTGGGCAAAAGTATAATGTATGCAAGGGGAAAAAGAGGGTGCGTATACATGAATACTAGCGCAATGCTATAGTCAGTGCATTAGCACTGCGCAAAGTGTTTTTGCACGACTTAGCATGACACTTTGCGTGGTGCAAACTGCCACCCAGGAAAAGGTAGTCTTAACTCCAGGCAAACCAAGGTTGGGGCTGTGGACACAGCAGCAACAGGGAACGAGGAGGTCTGCAGCCAATGAGGAGGCAGTGTGGAAGCACTGCTTCCCTAGGCCACTCCATATGCACAGATACCCAAACTGTGGAATACAATGGAGTTATATTGCTTAGAAGCCAACCATCCAGTCACTGATAGAACTACACTGAAACAGCACCTGCAGCAGTAATCATTTGCAATATGACAATATGTTGCACAGTATGAACTGTGTATTGTATTAATGGTCTGTGTTTAGTGTACACTGTATCATCCCAGCCGCACATGCTGTGGCTCTGGGAGGTGTCTCATATTGTGCCTCGGCCCAGTGTACTTTCCCAGACAACAAGGTGATAAATAAACATAGACAGGCACCAGACAGGGTATAAACATACTGAGCATGGACGGCACCTCCTATGTTGCCATCATCTGCCACCGGTCCCAACCATTAATTGGTGACGACACCATGGCATTGTGTCCATATAGCACACACCTGCAGACCACCCTTCGGTGGACACCAACAGAATCCAGCACACACATGCAGCACTGGGGGTGTGGAGGGTGTTGACGGGAGGGTGTACAGGTGGCCAGACTGCACCATATACTGGGTGCTGCCACAAGGCTGGGACAATCCACGCAGTGCAAATGGTCCAGATACCCCAACACCAGTGTGCCTGATGGTATGTGCCCCCCAGCCACACACCACACATCTGTACAGACACCATAGAACACACACAGCCAGCCATGTATACGTCACTGTGAGTATCCCATGCCAGTGGTGCAGTGTCCATGGGTAGCACAGCAGCATAACAGTAATGTCCACTGTCAGTACACACCTACAAGATGGGCCTGTCACTGTGTAAAGTGCAGCAGTCATTGATACCCCACACACCATAGGCATTGTTGTGTCCCTCACACTACCAGCACCCGTGTTACTGTAGAGTCTACTGTGCACTGTAGCAGGAAATACAGTTTGACTACTGAATGCAGCACCACCTCCTGTGCCTATGCTGTGTAGTCCCCTGGGGCACAATAGTCTATGCAGTTCTGTACAAATGTAGCCTGCAGTTACTACCATGCACTTCCAGACTGCCCTACAGATGGAGCTGTGGGAAGACCCAGCCAGCTCCTGTACTTCCAGACTGACCTGCAGGTGGAGCTGTGGGACCCTGCAATAGTGCTGGGCAAACTGCATGCAAATCAGGCCATAATGAGATGCTAATCTGGATGTTTGCCCACAGACTGCCTTGGTAGGCTCATTTGCATGTCACTTTTGAATATAGCAAATTTTTACCCCAGCCAAACATGATAGCGCCAGGTGAATGTCTTAGCTCCATGCAAAACCTGCACAAATGTGTACACCGTGCAAACGTTTTAGAAACATGGTACATTTCTGCAGAATTTCACATGCACCGGTGGTTGCAGCTTTAATGAATCCACTCCTTTGCTAGTACACACATTGGTCACATAGTTCACCTTTATCTTCCTTCACATCGCTGTGCACTAGGCTGCTGTTGTGGTTTGCACCTCCTGGTTACTATATTCAGAGCTGTCTTATTTTTGCACTGTTGGCTATTGTTGCACTGCACTCCCAGCCCAGTTTGCCCTGCTTCCTTAGCACGCTATATTCAGCAGAGTTAGCACCGGGGCTATCCCGGGTAGTGTTAATTTAACCCAGGCAAAGTTCTGAACATCTGGCCCACTATGTCCTGAAGGGAAAAATGGACAATGAGTGATTGAGGAACAATAAGAAAATCCATGAAGGAAACATATTAGAAATTCTAAGTTGGGAAATAGCAGGCGTTGTGAGAAAACTAAGGGACACTGGATGTGTAAAGTTTTTAACAACTGTTCATATCATTGTTTTGCAAGAAACCTGGGCTACTGATCAGAATGATTGCTATTTAGAGGGGTACCAGAGCTGAAATATCACGGCAAAAAAAATAGAAATATACGGAACAGCCTCGGTAGGGTGTGTACCTTAATAAATGTTAGACTTGGGTTAAACACAAGGTGAATTTTTAAAGAGCAGCTGACACGGCAAAAAAGATAGAAATATACGGAACAGCCTCGGGAGGGTGTGTAACTTAATAAATGTTAGACTTGGGTTAAACACAAGGTGAATTTTTAAAGAGCAGCTGACACCATTAGGACAGCTTTAACAAAGCATAATATTTAGATATAGTTCAGCTTGTATTTCACATTAGTTTTGTATTCCTCCTCCCCGTTATTTATTACTGAGACCATCTGCATGAAAACATGATCTTTGCTCCTGAAGAGTTCATCTATTCCTGGTGCTTTCTCCCTACCTCAGGTCATAATGCTCAATTTGTGACATCACAATCACTCCCATGGCAATAGATTGTGATGTCACAACAGAGAACTATGACATGAAGTAGGGAGTAAGGTAAATAGGCAGATGAATTATAAGGGATATAGAGCATGTTTCCATGCAAACTTCTCCAGAATGAGTAATGGGGAGGAGAAATCTATTGAATACACATAGAATGCAAGCTAAATTGTACCTAAATATTGTGTTTTTCAAAGTTTTCTTTGAGGCATCAGCAGCTCTTTAAGGATGACAAGTATTTTATTCTATGTATTGAATTATCAAATAATAATAATCTTGTATGTATCCTGCTTAAAGTATATATACCCCCCCCCACATCTGTGAGATCGCCCATTGATAAGAACCTCTCAGTAATAAGGGATACTTTAATTCACATACAAACACAGTACCCTGGAGTTACAATTTTGATTGTGGTGATTGCAATGTAAGGGTAGAGGATGTACCAGAGGAAAAATGTAATACTAACATACTAACATACTATTTGCCAACAGATTAGGCCTTATGGTCTATCAAGTCTGCTCGAACCTAGATCCTTAGTTGGGTGCAGAGACCCTCCCATCCCTTGTGCTCCAGAAACCCCTATCATCCATCCCCACCCCCCCGGGACAGGCCATCATCTGATACATCCACTTTCTGTGTCTGTCCCACCTCTCTTAAAGCCCTCCACTGTGGATCTCTGAACCAGCTCACCAGGCAGAGCATTCCAAGGGTCCACCACCCTCTCAGTGAAAAACCTCCTCCTTTTCCCTCACCCTTCCACCTTCCAACTTCAAACCATGCCCCTGGTGATGCCTCCCTGCTTTAGTCTAAAGATCCCTCCATGTTTACCCTATTTATTCCCTTGAGGTACTTGAAGACCTCAATCATGTCCCCTGTCTCTCCTCTCCTCCAATGAAAACAGGCAGAGCTCCTCAAGTCTGTCCTCGTAAGTCAAATCCCCTAGCCCTCGATCATCTTTGTTGCCTCCTCTGTACCCTCTCCAGGAGCTGTATGTCCCTCTTCAAGTGTGGCTCCAGTACTGTACCACAGTACTCAAGGTGTGGTCTAACCAGTCCATTGTACAGCTGCAGAATCACTTCTTGCTCCTTGAGGTGATCCTTCATGCATCCCAACATCTTGTTTGCCTTGCTAGCTGCCTCCTGCACTGCTCAGAATTAGTCATACATGTATCCACCATGACCCCTAGGTCTTTTCCCCTGTTGAGGCTTCCAGCACCTCCCTCCCAGGGTGTACCTGTGTTTAGGGTTTCTGACCAAGATGCAACACCTTGCACTTGGTGATATTGAAATTTAATTTCCATGTGTGAGCCCAGCTCCAGGGTGTCCAGGTCCCTTGCAGGCCAACCTCCCTCTTCTCCCTCAACTACTGCTCCCATCTTGGAGTCATCCGCTAAGAGACTCATTTCACACCCTATACCATCCCTGATGTCTGATATGTATGCATTAAACAGGATTGGACCCAGGACCGAGCCCTGTGGTACCCCACTACCAACCTCTGTAGGGTTCGAGAGCTCCCCACAGACCACTACTCTGAGGGCCCAGCTATCCAGTTTTCAATCCATCTGACCATCAAAGGCCTACTCCTAACCCCATCAGTTTTCTCCACCAGACCATTGTGGGGGACAGAGTTAAACGCCTTGCTGAAGTCCAAGAATAATACATCCACAGGCTTACCCCTGTCCAGTTCTGATGTTACCCATTCATAGAACTCCACAAGGTTGGTTTGACATGATCTACCTGGCACAAACCCATGCTGCCGATCATCCAGACCTCCCACCTCCCCAAGTAAACCCCCAATCGCTCTTTTAGTATACCTCCATTAATTTTCCCACCACTGAGGTTAAACTGATGGGTCTATAGTTTCCTGGTACTTCCTTCGACCCCCTTATGGATTGGTACCACAGTGCCTCTCGCCAATCCCTAGGTACCCTCCCTGTCTCAAGTGACCTGTTGAAAAGCTCCACCAGGGTGCAGCCAGTATGTCCGCCAATTCCTATAGTACTCTCGGATGAATGCCATCCGCCCAGGAGATTTGTCTTCTTTAGGGCCTTGAGGGCAAACCACACCCTTTTGTGGGATGGCATCATCTGTCCCTCCATCTTACTGGTCTTTTTATCCTTATCCAGATGTGACACCCTGGAGTACCTTTCCTCCCTTTTGCTCCATTTCTATTGCTCCCTGATCCCACTCCTGCCGCTTCTATCCCTTTGTGCCTTGCTTTGTAGATATCCCATCCCCTCCCTCCTAGTGAACACAGAGGCAAAGTACCCTGCTAAATACCTCTGCCTGGTCCTCGCCTCTTCCACCCACCCTTCTTCTGATCTCAATCTGCTGAGATGGCCTTAGTTTTTCTCCGCCTCCCCAATGTACCGAAGAACCCCTTTTCCTCCATGTATCCCCTGTGCCAGCCATTGCTCTTTACTGGACTTTGCTCCCCTCACCATAATGGGTGACTTTTCTAGATGCAAGCTGGTACATTTCATCCCTATCCCCTCTTGTTGTTTTATATTTTGTGTGCCTTTCTTTCTCTGACTGCTACCTGGACCTCACTGGACCACCAGCATGGTTTATGTGACCTTGCTCCCTTTACGCTTCAACTTAGCGCAGATCCTGACTGCCTCATGAAGTCCCCTGCTTTATGACCTCCCATCTCCTTTCCACACTTGTCATTGAGGTAATCCTCTCAAGTGATCCTCTGAGAATATTTCCCATGCCCATAAAGTCTGCTCCCTCTGAAGTCCACTGCCAGTGTCCTAGATCTCACCCCCACTCCCCAATGCTTATTTGAAACCAGACAGTATTGTGGTCACTCCCAGTCAGGGGGTCCTGTACAACCATGTCCCTACCAGATCCCCATCTGCCAGAACCACATCCAGGACATGCCCTCCCTTGTGGGTTCCATCACAAGCTGTGTTAAGAACACATCCTGAAGCCATCCAGCAGCCTCTGCTCCTGGCCACCTTAGAGGACATGGTTCCCAGTTTGTACCTGGCTATAAGGTCCCCCATCACCCACTCCTTCCCTTTGGACCACACTGGGCAATGATGTTGTCCAGCAAACCATCCTCTAGAACATCACTCATCCCGGGGCCTATATGCTGCTCCCCAGCTTGACCTTATCTCCTGCTGGGATCAAGGTGACCCATAAGGCCTCCACGCTTCCCTCTGCCTCTTCTACCGTGAGCAATTCTATGTCATCTCTAATGAACATAGCCACCCACCCCTCTGCCCTCCTTTCTATCCTTCCTAAGCATAGTGTACCCCGCACATTTAGGTCCCAGTCATGGTTTTTGTTGTCCAACGCTTCGTAATCTGCCGCCACATCCACCCCCCTCAACAGCATGGTCTGGAACTCTGCAACTTGTTTCCCAAGCCCTGGCATTTACTAACACTAACCCCACCCTTATCCCTGATCCTTTTGTCGAACCCCACCCAGATTCCTTTATACTTCCATCCTCCCCTGCTCCTCCTGGAACCTCCACCTCCAGTCTGTTTCCTCCCCTTGGGCTTGAAGGCTACCCTCATCTGGAGGGAGGGCTTGGTCAGCCCCTCCCTTATCCCTTCCCCTTACAAGTTTAAACCCCACCTTCTTGTATGTAGTCAGCCATCCCCTGTTTAAGGACTTCCTTCCCTAATGGGGCAAGATGAAACCTGTCCTTGCATATAGTCCCTTATCCTCCCAAACTCCATTCCAGTTCCTCAACACCCCCAACCCATTCTCTTCACCCCACTTCCTGAGCCATTTATTAACCTCTGTGAGCTTCATTTTTCTCCACTGAGGCCTTTGGTACTGGCAATATTCCGAAAAGGAAATGTTGCATCCATTATCCCTGACAGACTCTGGCAAGTTCTTGTAACCTTGCTTGGATTTCCATAATGTTTATTTCCTCTAGATCATTAGTTCCCAAATGCACCAGGAAACTGGTTTCTCCACAATCCCTAACCATTTATACACCATGAACTTTGTTCTGTCACTGTCAGCCCAGAGATACCACTACCTTCACCTGGCTATGGCATCCATCCCCTGTCCCTCCCAATGGATACCCTTAATCATCGAGTCTCCCAGTAACAGAACCTAACACCGCCATCATCCTTATGGTTACCTCCACTCATGCCCTCTCAGCCCTCCCCCACTCTTTATTCATGATCGCAATTTCATGGGAGTCTTCCGCCTTATTAGAGACCCCTGTCACCCTCCTTTCTGCCTCCCTTATTTTGCCCACTTAACTCAAACCCTTCTGAATAGGTGTCCCTTTAACCCACTCTTATCTGAACCATTTATCCTGGCCCTGATGGTTCCCTTCCCCAGCACCCCCATCCCCTTGGTATAGTACCCCTGTCTCCCAGAGGCTCTCTGTGGTCCCTTAGCTAGGCCCCATCCTGGTACTGACCTTCCTGCTGAAGGGGGCCCTCCCACCTCCTTGTCTCCCAGTTTCTCTCCAATCATGCTCTCCTCCCTCATGTCTGGAATATGTTGCATCTCCCATTTGCTTAATATATATGTTTCTTCTCCTCTGGGACTATGTCTATCCTTTTTCCATAGCTGTTCTGTGATGCCCTATGGGTATCTGACTCTCCCGGCCTCTGTATAAGTTTCCTCATTTCCACCAACCCTTCCTCCCCTCTAGGATGCTTAGTATCTCAAATTTATTGTGACACTCTATGTCAGCCTCCATCAAGTAACCCGAGTTTCCTGACTGCATCTCTAAACTGACCTCTTCTTCTCTCTTGCACTGTTCACCTTAGAGCTCCTTCCACAGTCTGCTGTTTTAGGCTTCCAAACAGCCCCTCCTGACTCTTCCCTCCAGTCTCCTTGAATTCAGAATTTTCACCCTGTACGCTTTCCCTTAGCATCAACTTCCCTATCTAAGGGTCCTCTGTCCCAATATCCTCTTCTGCTTGCTGTAGCATAATGTCCTGTAATTTCAGAGCTGCCCCAGCCTCCCTCAGCCCCACCCTTCTGCTGCCCATATCCACACCCTTATCCTGACACCCCCCAGCTCCCACAGCTTACTCCTTAACTAATATACCTCACCCTGATACAAGATAGCTGTCTCAGAGTGGGCAGGCCCTCTCCAGGCCCACTTAGAATTATTGCCATCCCACAGCCTGTGCAGCCTACAACCCTTCTGAAGATGTCCTGCCATGGTGGAATATGGCCACCCTGATTATCCCCTCTGTTTATAATAGCACACCCCTTTCTCAGTCCCTTTCCCCTGAGTACAGTTTCTCTCATACTGACTGTAGTTATTTACAAACCCAATTTCAATCCCACCAACAAAGTTCAAAGTCTCACAAACACATACAGTCCAGTATGTGTTTAGTCCCACTAACAGTGTGTGTAAGCAGACACCAGGAACCGTATGATGTCACAGGCCCACCAACTCCTGTTGCTTCAAATTTCAGTCCCAAACAGAAATACACAGCCCTTCAATCCCAACCCCCAGTGGCTTTTCAGTATTTAAGAAACAAACACCAGGCAAACAACACATTTAAATTACCTTCTAATTTTCCCTGCCAAACATCTATCCCCAAACCTACAACATCACAGCCCAAGTATCAGTTCAAATTCAAGGTAATAATTTTTAACACATAGAACTAATTTCACTTACAACTATTCAAATTTTTCAGTTTAAAACAAAATATAACTCCTGGCCTCTTTTCTATCAACCTGTTGTTTAAGCTCCCAAGTGAACAATGAAAGCCACAGTAATTCCTGTTTAAAGACAAGTTAATTGCAGCTAATGTCCCCTCCTCCAAACACCAGGCAAACAACACATTTAAATTACCTTCTAATTTTCCCTGCCAAACATCTATCCCAAACCTACAATATCACAGCCCAAGTATCAGTTCAAATTCAAGGTAATAATTTTAACACATAGAACTAATTTCACTTACAACTATTCAAATATTTCAGTTTAAAACAAAATATAACTCCTGCCTCTTTTCTACCAACCTGTTGCTTAAGCTCCAAAGTGAACAATGAAAGCTACAGTAATTCCTGTTTAAAGACAAGTTAATTGCAGCTAATGTCCCTCCTCCAAACACCAGGCAAACAACACATTTAAATTACCTTCTAATTTTCCTGCCAAACATCTATCCCCAAACCTACAATATCACAGCCCAAGTATCAGTTCAAATTCAAGGTAATAATTTTAACACATAGAACTAATTTCACTTACAACTATTCAAATTTTTCATGTTAAAACAAAATATAACTCCTGGCCTTTTCTATCAACCTGTTGCTTAAGCTCCCAAGTGAACAATGAAAGCTACAGTAATTCCTGTTTAAAGACAAGTTAATTGCAGCTAATGTCCCCTCCTCCAAACACCAGGCAAACAACACATTTAAATTACCTTCTAATTTTCCCTGCCAAACATCTATCCCCAAACCTACAATATCACAGCCCAAGTATCAGTTCAAATTCAAGGTAATAATTTTTAACACATAGAACTAATTTCACTTACAACTATTCAAATATTTCAGTTTAAAACAAAATATAACTCCTGGCCTCTTTTCTACCAACCTGTTGCTTAAGCTCCAAGTGAACAATGAAAGCCACAGTAATTCCTGTTTAAAGACAAGTTAATTGCAGCTAATGTCCCCTCCTCCAAACACCAGGCAAACAACACATTTAAATTACCTTCTAATTTTCCCTGCCAAACATCTATCCCCAAACCTACAATATCACAGCCCAAGTATCAGTTCAAATTCAAGGTAATAATTTTTAACATATAGAACTAATTTCACTTACAACTATTCAAATATTTCAGTTTAAAAAATATAACTCCTGGCCTCTTTTCTACCAACCTGTTGCTAAGCTCCAAGTGAACAATGAAAGCCACAGTAATTCCTGTTTAAAGACAAGTTAATTGCAGCTAATGTCCCTCCTCCAAACACCAGGCAAACAACAATTTAAATTACCTTCTAATTTTCCCCACAAACATCTATCCCCAAACCTACAATATCACAACTCAAGTATCAGTTCAAATTCAAGGTAATAATTTTAACACATAGAACTAATTTCACTTACAACTATTCAAATATTTCAGTTTATAAACAAAATATAACTCCTGGCCTCTTTCTACCAACCTGTTGCTTAAGCTCCCAGTGAACAATGAAAGCCACAGTAATTCCTGTTTAAAGACAAGTTAATTGCAGCTAATGTCCCCTCCTCCAAACACCAGGCAAACAACACATTTAAATTACCTTCTAATTTTCCCTGCCAAACATCTATCCCCAAACCTACAATATCACAGCCCAAGTATCAGTTCAAATTCAAGGTAATAATTTTTAACACATAGAACTAATTTCACTTACAACTATTCAAATATTTCAGTTTAAAACAAAATATAACTCCTGGCCTCTTTTCTACCAACCTGTTGCTTAAGCTCCCAAGTGAACAATGAAAGCCACAGTAATTCCTGTTTAAAGACAAGTTAATTGTAGCTAATGTCCCATCCTCCAAACACCAGGCAAACAACACATTTAAATTACCTTCTAATTTTCCCTGCCAAACATCTATCCCCAAACCTACAATATCACAGCCCAAGTATCAGTTCAAATTCAAGGTAATAATTTTAACACATAGAACTAATTTCACTTACAACTATTCAAATATTTCCAGTTTAAAACAAAATATAACTCCTGGCTCTTTTCTACCAACCTGTTGCTTAAGCTCCCAAGTGAACAATGAAAGCCACAGTAATTCCTGTTTAAAGACAAGTTAATTGTAGCTAATGTCCCATCCTCCAAACACCAGGCAAACAACACATTTAAATTACCTTCTAATTTTCCCTGCCAAACATCTATCCCCAAACCTACAATATCACAGCCCAAGTATCAGTTCAAATTCAAGTAATAATTTTTTAACACATAGAACTAATTTCACTTACAACTATTCAAATATTTCAGTTTAAAACAAAATATAACTCCTGGCCTCTTTCTACCAACCTGTTGCTTAAGCTCCCAAGTGAACAATGAAAGCCACAGTAATTCCTGTTTAAAGACAAGTTAATTGCAGCTAATGTCCCTCCTCCAAACACCAGGCAAGCAACACATTTAAATTACCTTCTAATTTTCCCTGCCAAAATCTATCCCCAAACCTACAATATCTACAGCCCAAGTATCAGTTCAAATTCAAGGTAATAATTTTTAACACATAGAACTAATTTCACTTACAACTATTCAAATATTTCAGTTTAAAACAAAATATAACTCCTGGCCTCTTTTCTACCAACCTGTTCTTAAGCTCCCAAGTGAACAATGAAAGCCACAGTAATTCCTGTTTAAAGACAAGTTAATTGTAGTAATGTCCCTCCTCCAAACACCAGGCAAACAACACATTTAAATTACCTTCTAATTTTCCTGCCAAACATCTATCCCCAAACCTACAATATCACAGCCCAAGTATCAGTTCAAATTCAAGGTAATAATTTTAACACATAGAACTAATTTCACTTACAACTATTCAAATATTTCAGTTTAAAACAAAATATAACTCCTGGCCTCTTTTCTACCAACCTGTTGCTTAAGCTCCCAAGTGAACAATGAAAGTCACAGTAATTCCTGTTTAAAAGACAAGTTAATTGCAGCTAATGTCCCTCCTCCAAACACCAGGCAAACAACACATTTAAATTACCTTCTAATTTTCCCTGCCAAACATCTATCCCCAAACCTACAATATCACAGCCCAAGTATCAGTTCAAATTCAAGGTAATAATTTTAAACGCATAGAACTAATTTCATTTACAACTATTCAAATATTTCAGTTTAAAACAAAATATAACTCCTGGCCTCTTTTCTACCAACCTGTTGCTTAAGCTCCCAAGTGAACAATGAAAGCCACAGTAATTCCTGTTTAAAGACAAGTTAATTGCAGCTAATGTCCCCTCCTCCAAACACCAGGCAAACAACACATTTAAATTACCTTCTAATTTTCCCTGCCAAACATCTATCCCCAAACCTACAATATCACAGCCCAAGTATCAGTTCAAATGCAAGGTAATAATTTTAACACATAGAACTAATTTCACTTACAACTATTCAAATATTTCAGTTTAAAACAAAATATAACTCCTGGCCTCTTTTCTACCAACCTGTTGCTTAAGCTCCCAAGTGAACAATGAAAGCCACAGTAATTCCTGTTTAAAGACAAGTTAATTGCAGCTAATGTCCCCTCCTCCAAACACCAGGCAAGCAACACATTTAAATTACCTTCTAATTTTCCCTGCCAAACATCTATCCCCAAACCTACAATATCACAGCCCAAGTATCAGTTCAAATTCAAGGTAATAATTTTTAACACATAGAACTAATTTCACTTACAACTATTCAAATATTTCAGTTTAAAACAAAATATAACTCCTGGCCTCTTTTCTACCAACCTGTTGCTTAAGCTCCCAAGTGAACAATGAAAGCCACAGTAATTCCTGTTTAAAGACAAGTTAATTGCAGCTAATGTCCCCTCCTCCAAACACCAGGCAAACAACACATTTAAATTACCTTCTAATTTTCCTGCCAAACATCTATCCCCAAACCTACAATATCACAGCCCAAGTATCAGTTCAAATTCAAGGTAATAATTTTAACACATAGAACTAATTTCACTTACAACTATTCAAATATTTCAGTTTAAAACAAAATATAACTCCTGGCCTCTTTTCTACCAACCTGTTGCTTAAGCTCCCAAGTGAACAATGAAAGCCACAGTAATTCCTGTTTAAAGACAAGTTAATTGCAGCTAATGTCCCCTCCTCCAAACACCAGGCAAACAACACATTTAAATTACCTTCTAATTTTCCCTGCCAAACATCTATCCCCAAACCTACAATATCACAGCCCAAGTATCAGTTCAAATTCAAGGTAATAATTTTTAACACATAGAACTAATTTCACTTACAACTATTCAAATATTTCAGTTTAAAACAAAATATAACTCCTGGCCTCTTTTCTACCAACCTGTTGCTTAAGCTCCCAAGTGAACAATGAAAGCCACAGTAATTCCTGTTTAAAGACAAGTTAATTGCAGCTAATGTCCCCTCCTCCAAACACCAGGCAAACAACACATTTAAATTACCTTCTAATTTTCCCTGCCAAACATCTATCCCCAAACTTACAATATCACAGCCCAAGTATCAGTTCAAATTCAAGGTAATAATTTTAACACATAGAACTAATTTCACTTACAACTATTCAAATATTTCAGTTTAAAACAAAATATAACTCCTGGCCTCTTTTCTACCAACCTGTTGCTTAAGCTCCCAAGTGAACAATGAAAGCCACAGTAATTCCTGTTTAAAGACAAGTTAATTGCAGCTAATGTCCCCTCCTCCAAACACCAGGCAAACAACACATTTAAATTACCTTCTAATTTTCCCTGCCAAACATCTATCCCCAAACCTACAATATCACAGCCCAAGTATCAGTTCAAATTCAAGGTAATAATTTTTAACACATAGAACTAATTTCACTTACAACTATTCAAATATTTCAGTTTAAAACAAAATATAACTCCTGGCCTCTTTTCTACCAACCTGTTGCTTAAGCTCCCAAGTGAACAATGAAAGTCACAGTAATTCCTGTTTAAAGACAAGTTAATTGCAGCTAATGTCCCCTCCTCCAAACACCAGGCAAACAACACATTTAAATTACCTTCTAATTTTCCCTGCCAAACATCTATCCCCAAACCTACAATATCACAGCCCAAGTATCAGTTCAAATTCAAGGTAATAATTTTTAACACATAGAACTAATTTCACTTACAACTATTCAAATATTTCAGTTTAAAACAAAATATAACTCCTGGCCTCTTTTCTACCAACCTGTTGCTTAAGCTCCCAAGTGAACAATGAAAGCCACAGTAATTCCTGTTTAAAGACAAGTTAATTGCAGCTAATGTCCCCTCCTCCAAACACCAGGCAAACAACACATTTAAAATTACCTTCTAATTTTCTAATACTTGGAATTTGGGTGATGTACTAGTCATCCCAATAAGCAAGTCTGTTGATTGGAAAATAAATAGACAAGGTGTGCTTTTATTAGAAATATTAAAAAAAATATATAAGGATTCTAAATGGGAGATGTCCTGAAGATAGGAGGGGGAACTGGACTTGTGTTTATCAGAATGGTGGTAGTGTTTTAGATTATTTTGTAATTTACATCTTCTCCTTCCACAATGTGATGCAAATGAAAGTCTTAGAAATGTGGGGTAGTATGACCACTGCCTAATTAAGGTTGCCCTGTATGGCTCATTGAAACTACAAGTAGATAGAGAAAATCCTAAGAAGAGGGGGGAATGGATGAAAATATGCAGATTAGCAATAATAAAAGTATTAAAGGAGCTCCAATAATAGAAAAAATCTTAGACAATATTATATTCTGAGGAAATATATAATATAAATCAAGCTTGTATCAATGCACTAAGATTAAATAATAAAAATTCAGAGAGATCATGTAACAGTTTAGAATCTTTTGTAAATTTGGAAGAGATAAATAAAATAGGAACCGATCATAAGAAAAGATACAATAATGCAAAATATAAAGCAAAATGGGTTGATGGAAAATGTTTTATAAAGAGAATATTGATTCAGGCCATGGGTAGAAGAATATGAAAATATAATATCACGGAAGATAGAATAGCCCTTAGGAACCTCAAGAGGGAATATGCAGTGTTACTGAATAACAAAAGGTCTAAATTTAATAAAAGTCTTTGGGAATCTCTCCAAAGTACAATTGAACAGAAAGATAATATAACATTTTGGAACTCAGTAGCATATGGTATGAAAAAAATGAGATTTAATGTGGTGGCAGTAATTTCAGCAGAGGACTGGCTATCATATTTTCAAAGAATATTTGGTAGCTCTCAAGCTTCCAACAGGGGAAAAGCAAATTGCCCCTACACAGAGATAACTTTAAGTCACAAGGTAACCACACAATGGCTTGATATCACAAAGGATGAAGTTATACATGCCATAATAGTACAGAAAAAGAACAAAGCTCCACGTATTGATAACATATGAGCTGAAGAATATCAAGCTGATCCCGCTTGGTGGGCAGAACTATTAACGCTCTTCTATAATATTATACTACCATAGTGAAATATAAAACTATACCAGAACACTGGAGAAAAGACGTGATAGTCCCAATCCATAAAAAAAAGGGTTAATGGTCCTGGAAAACTATTGTCTTATTACATTGTTTAATATTAATTTGCAAATATTTTCTAGTTTGCTTTTAAACAGACTATTATTCAGGATAAAAGCTAGGAAGATTCTGTTTTTCAAGTTGAATTTCACCAAGGGCAGTCTACAATAGATCAGATTTTCATGTTAAAATATGTTTTATATAAGTATGTTTTGTACAAAAAAAGGAATGTCTATGTTGCCTTTATAGACATTAAAGTGGAATTTGATTCCATTAATAGGAATATTCTAAAGGGCATACTGGAAACAAAAGGAATGGAGAAAAATCTGCTAACTCTTATAAAATTTCTGCATACTGATACTAAATTAGTTATTAGATATGGGAAGGCTGGGGTACAAACTGAACCATTTCAGGCAATAACAGGGGTCAAGCAAGGGTGTCTTTTGGCCCCCGCACTTTTTAATATCTATACTGATACCCTTATGCAGGATTTAGAAAAGGGTGGACACCTCCTCACCCCCAACTGTGAACATGCTACCAGTTAAAATTCTGTCATATGCAGATTATGCTGTATTCCTAGCTCAAACACCATTAGGATAAGGAAGAGCCATAATAACATGATGAATTTAAAAAAAAACTTGGACTTATTACTAAACGTTGATAAGACTAAAATAGCGGTGTTTGGTGATAAATGCAAACTAAGTCCATGGATCATAAATGGAGTAACAATTTTAGAAGAAACAGGGTTTTCCCAGTTAGGAAAATGGTTTAATAAGAATCTCAGCTAGAAAAATCATATTTGGAGGATAAAAGATAATGCTACAAAAACTATGTCTGCAATCTACTGCTTTGCACAAACCATAACAAAAAAACTAATTCATTGCACAATACAGATGCTTTGATACAAAAGTTAACTCACAGCTGTTATATGGTTCTGAAGTGTGGGGACTGTTCGGTAATATATAAGAAACAGAAACAGTTCAAAATCAATTTCTAAAATGATTATTGGGAGTACCTAAATCTACATTAAATACAGCAGTGCAAGCAGAGACTGGTACTTTGCCCATTTCCACAAACATGGTAAAAAGGTCTATTGGTTATTGGAAAAAGATTACCATGGTCCCCTCAGATAGTCTACCATAAAATTGTTGGTTGGAAGTGAAGCAAGGAAAAGGGGAATTTTCCTGGTTTGGAAAATTAAATCATGTTCCTAATGGCTCTGGACTCCATTATAATTATCTTTTTTAAATCCAGGAAGAAAAAAGGGAGATTCACAGACTCTACAATACAAAGAATTCCAGATATTGCAAGACAAAAAGATACTGCTAACACTCGTGATGCATGAGAATACAGTGGGCTTAAAAAGGTTTAAACTAATTTTATTATTGAAAAAATATTTATTGGTCTGTGACAAAATAGAACATAGGAAAGCTCTGACTAGAATGAGATTCGGGATCTTAAACAATCTTTGGGAATCAGGTACCTTGAGGTCCATAAATATGCCATCTATTTGTAATGATAATAATAAAGTATCCCACATGTTTAATTTGAATGCCCCAACTAGAAGAAAATAGAGAGAAATGGATCTCTCCAGTTTGTCAGAATTTTAAGTACCGGTAAAGCTGACTCTAAACCCTTTGTAAATACACCCTGCCTAAAGGGTTTTATGTGGAATGAATGAATAAATGAATGAATGAATGAATGAATGAATGAATGACGTGCAAAATGATGAAAATATTAACTACTTATTCAAAAGCGACCCTACATGTTTTATCCAGCTTTGCTCATAGGGCTGTTATTAAACTAAAATTGAGAGTTAGATAAATATCATGTATTAAATTTCTGGCTATAATAACTGTATAATGCGTGCATACTGAACTTAGGTGACTTAGTTTATTTTATTCCTGGATACACTGGGGGATAATTAATGCTATTTGATTATAAGAAGTATGTTTCATGAATCGTACATTCTAATGGCACAGATGATTTTAATTGCATTTAAAATTTTTACCATAACTTTGTACAATGAAGCAGTGTTTTGTTATATATATATATATATATATATATATATATATATATATATATATATATATATATATATATAATATATTACAAAGTTATTTATATATATACTTGGTGTTAATAAACTTAATTTGACTTGACTTGAGAAGGGATACAAGACCTAAAGGAGGATCTGGAAAAACTAGAGGTGGCCTGGGTTAAAGTTTAGCTTCAATTCAAAGTTATACACACTGGACCCAAGAACCCGAGGACTGCATACAGTCTGGGAGGGAGCTGGGTATCTGCATCAGAGGAGGAGAAAGACCTGGGAGTGATGATTCCTAGTGACCTCAAACACTCCATGCAATGTAGAAAATCAGCAGCAAAGGCAAATAAAATGCTAGCCTGCACTGCCAAAGGGATCAGCAGCAGGCAAGAGGAAGTAATACTGCCTTTGTACAGGTTACTGGTGAAGCCACATCTGAAGTATAGTGTATAATACTGCTGCCCATACCATAAAAAAGACATTAACCTGCTGGAGATGATCCAAAGGAGGTCAACCAAGATGATCATGCACCAGCATTATAGGACGTACAAGGATAGGTTAGAGGCCCTGAACATGTACTCCCTGGAGGAGAGGAGGGGAGGGGGGACATGACTGAGACCTTCAAGTATTTGAAAAGAATAAATAGGGTGGATAAGAAATAAAATAAATAAACACTGCCTTAGTCAATTTCCATCTGTAGCATGCACAGCGCATGACATACACGCTCACTTCTCACTGCTGACAGTGTACAATATATATATGTGTGTGTGTGTGTATATATATATATATATATATATATATATATGATGTTGAATGTGACTCTAGTGTGTAAGCTTTTTTTCTTCTGGAGTGTTGGTGACAATGCCTTCTTGGCACAACTGGAACAGCCATGAGTGCTAGGGGGCATTGTTGCCTACATGGCAGAGGAAAATAAAAAGCTTACACACTAGAGTAGAGTCCCATACAATGTAATATTTATCTCATTGGGTCCAAACGTTGTGACAGACCTGCAGGCACTATGACAGCCTTATAGGGAGATAAAAAAATCATCTCAGCAGGTACCTAATAACATATTTTATTGAGTTAATTTACACTCCCCACTCCCCCAAAGGCATAAATAGGTGATATTACATGGGACTGTAGTATGTGAGCTTTTTATTTTCCCCTGGAATGTTGGCAACAGTGCCCTGATGGCATACGTGGCACTGCCATACATGGCCATGGCGGGTAGCAGTATAGCGCAGTGGTTTAAGGCTCTGAGCTGCAAATCTGGAGACCTGAGTTTGAATCCCACAGCCCCCACTTGCATACTGTGTGACCCTGTTCCACGTGCTCTGACCCTGAGCAAGTCATTTAACTTCCTTGTGCTCCCAGGCTGCACCTGTAAACAAGCTTTCAGCTTAGTGTGCCACACCTGGTTAAATAATTGGAAAAATTAAAAAGCTTACACGCTGGAGTCTCATGCAATGTCCTAGTTATACCACCGGGTCCAATCCTTGTGACAAACCTGCAGAGATGAAAGCAACCCTGTAGGGATTATAAAAAATATATCATCCCTGCAGGTAGATAGATGGCCATTACTCAGAAAGTGGGATAATGTCAAGTGGGTCCCATAAGGTTCAGTAATCGGCCTCGTTATATTTCAAACTTTCATCTCCAGTCCCTACAAATATTTAGGATGTAGGGTGACTAAATACATAGATGATTGTAAGATGGGGGGCAAATTTAGTAATACAGAAGAAATTATTAGAATTCAGTAAGATTTGGACTAGATTTCAGATTGGGCAATAACATGGGAGATGCAGTCCAATCCTGATAAATGCGAAGTCATGCAGTTAGGTGCAACAAATAACAATCGTAACTATTTCCTATGAAACATAGAAACATAGAACTTGATGGCAGATAAGGACCACTTAGCCCATCTAGTCTGCCCATTTCAGTACTTAATGGATAAGCTACAGATCCTAGTTAACCAACAGCCTACTTCCTCCTACCCCCCCACTACAATTGCCTTATGTCTGTCCCATGCATTAGTGAATTCTGCCACTGTTTTTGACTCCATGTCCTCCTCAGGAAGGCTGTTCCATGCATCCACAACCCCCTCCGCAAAAAATTCCTCACATTACCTCTGAGCAGTCCCCCTTCTATCTTAAAATTGTGCCCCCTTGTTCTTGCACATCTCTTTTTCTGAAAGATGCTACCCTCTTGGACTTTGCTGATTTCCTTGAGGTACTTGAAAGTTTCTATCATGTCTCCCCTCTCCCTCCTTTCCTCAAGGGTATACATATTAAGCTCCTTTAGTCTCTCTTCGTATGTCTTCTGGTACAGACCCTGCACCATTTTGGTTGTCCTCCTCTGGATAGCCTCCACCCTATCTATGTCTTTGCTGAGATGGGGTCTCCAGAACTGCATGCAGTACTCCAGATGGGGTCTCACCAACTGTTTGTACAGATGGATAACAACTTCCTGTTTTCTACTGGTGATGCCTCTCCCTATGCATCCCAGTATCCTCCCAGCCCTCCTTACTGCCGTCTCACATTGCTTGCCCACATTAAGGTCATCTGATACAACTACTACCCCTAGGTCCCTTTCCATTTTGTTGTTTGTCAGTATCTCACCCCCACTATGTACTCTTCCCCTGAGTTTTTGTTTCCCAGGTGCATTCTTTGCATTTAATCTAAGCTGCCATACATTTGACCATTCCTCCAACCTTGCCAAGTCCCTTCTCATCCTTTCCACCCCACCTTGTGTATCAACCCTGTTGCAGACCTTTGTGTCATCTGCAAAGAGACATACTTTTCCTTCCAGTCCCTCTGCAATGTCACTTATAAAGACATTAAAAAGAACCGGACCCAGTACTGAAACCTGTAGTACCCCACTAGTAATCCCCCCTTTCTTCGCTGTTGACTCCATTTACTATTACCCTTTGCGACCTGTTGTCCAGCCAATGTTTTACCCAGGCTACCACCCCGGGACCCACTCCCAGGCTGGTTAATTTGTTTACTAATCTTTTGCGTGGGACTGTGTCAAATGCCTTGCTAAAGTCTAGGTAGGCCATGTCCACAGCTCATCCCTGGTCTTCTACTTTGGTCACCCAGTCAAATAAATCGATTAGATTCATCTGATTCATCTGACATGACCTTCCCACTGTGAATCTATGCTGCCTTGAATCCTGTGCCCCACTGGCCTCTAGGTACTCAACAATTCTTTCCTTCACAAGTGATTCCATCATTTTCCCTACCACTGAGGTCAAACTGATAGGCCTGTAGTTTTCTGCCTCTGTCTTGCTCCCACTTTTGTGAAGGGGAATCAAATCCGCCCTCCTCCAGTCCTCAGGTACCACACCATCCTCCCATGATTTGTTAAAAAGGGTAGTCAGTGGTGTTACTAGTTCTCCCCTTAGTTCTTTTAGAATTCTGGGATGAATCACATCAGGTCCCATTGCTTTGTCCACCTTCAGTTTTAGGAGTTCTTTCATAACCCTTTCTTCTGTGAAAGGACTGATATCAACCCCCCTATCCAGAGTGCTTCTATTGACTGGATTAGGTACCTCCCCTCCTATTCCTTTCGTGAATATTGAGCAGAAGTAATTTCAGTATCCCTGATTTTCACTGTTTCTCTCTGCCAACCACCCTCCTCTTTATTCAGCCTCAGTATCCCTCCTTTGTCTTTCTTCACTCCCTAATATACCTAAAAAAGGTTTTATCCCCCTTCTTAACCAAGTTGGCTGTCTTTTTCTCAGTTTGGGCCTTTGCTATTCTGAATGCCTTCCCCGCTTCCTTCTGCTTTAACTGTTTTTTCTCCCTAACCTTCCCCGTCACCTCTTTTGAGAACCATAGTGTTTTTTTCTTTCATTTTGATTTATTTACTTCACACAAAGGCTTGCTACCTCTGTGATGACAGTTTTCATGTTTCCCCATTGTTGCTCCACCCCTCCTTCTTGCCTGTTTGCTAGTGCTTTTCTGAGGCACTCTCCCATTTTGACAAAATTAGCCCTCCTGAAGTCCAGTACCTTCACTATTGTGGAAAACAATGTAACGTAACTTCACTTGAACAAGGCCTGGTTGTTATAATCACTGATGACTTAAGCTGTACAAAAGACATAAACAAAGTCATTAGTAAAGCAAATACAATTTACAGGGCTCTAAGGAGAAATACCAGATCAACAGATGAGTCTGTGATTGTTCTGCTGTACAGGTCATATGTCCATCCTCACTTGGATTTTTCATCATAATTCATCATAAAGAATTCATTCACATATCTGGACTGCCTTGTACGGTATGGGCTGCATGCCCATTGGCTCTTGCTCTGCACCAATGTGCGTGCAGCCCTACGGACAATCAGTCGTGAGTGGAAGGGGTGGGATGCTGCAGCCCGCGCGGCTGTCAGGGGAGCGGTGGTAGGGCTTCGTGGGTGGGTGGGGGGAGGGACACTAGATCACCAGGGATATGGTCTTGGGGGTGTTGCAACATTTTGCAGCCACGATCGGGCTTAACAGTCCACTGGACCACCAGGGATATGTCCTGGGGGGTTGGACTCCCGTGCTGCCTCGATCGGGCTGGTGGGGGTATTTTACAATTATGCCCGCAATCGGGCTAATAGGGGTTTTATTTAGCTTATGCCCGCGATCGGGCTAGTGGGGGGGTTATTTAACCTTATGCCCGCGATCGGGCTAGTGGGGAGGTTATTTAACCTTATTCCCACGATCGGGCCAGTCGGGGGTGAGGAGATTTTTTACACTTTTGCCCACAATCGGGCTGCAGGGGGCATCGGTCCCCAACAGCTGCTGTCTGGCAGGGTGCCAGGCGCAAGTCCCTGGGGATCGGCACATCTGCATGCTAATGGCATGCAAATGGAGCCATAAATAGATGCAAATGCCCCCCCCACACCTTGCATGAATTATGGCCCCATTTGCATGTCACCTTTTGAATATGGGAAATTTGCGCGCTAGGCGCAATGGTACTTGCGCCAAACGCAGATATCCCTCTGACCACTTGCGGTGGCGCAAGTTCCACTGGCGCCATGCACAGTGGCTGTGGTCAGGGTGATATTCAAAGGAGTTGCTCAGTGAGCCAATCCTTTGAATATCGCCCCGGCCACACCCCTGCGCAACTATTTTGTGCAGCGCAAGGGCTTGCGCCACAAAATAGCGCAGTTTGAATATCCAGCCCAAGACGTATAAGAAGTGACCTATATAGGGATGTGATACACAACCCTTATTTAATGCATGAAATGGGATTTTAATTCAAACAGATTTCATTATGTACTAGAGAACACCCCGTGCAAGTCAGGTGCCAGAAATTCAGCTCCTTAAAAAGAAGATGTTTCTTTTCTCAACGGGTTGTAAACCCTTGAAATTCTTTCCTACTACACATTATCATTAGTGCAATTAAAAATATCTTTAAAAATAAATTGAATAAATTAATCCTCTTGGGTACTGACCTGTCGTATTACAGGTAAATGGTAGGAGCTTAAAATGGGCATTCACTCTCTGTTCCTTTTTGACCTCAGTATGAACCTAAGCACAAGTATGCAGGTACATAAGAAAAAAATTACTTACAAAAGTAATGTTGTTTCTTCCAGGGGATCCCTCAGTATGCTTAACTAATGCAGTAAACCTCCTATGTTGAACTGCCCTGGAGAGATTGGAACATATATAAATGATGGAATATATTATTGACTCGTGCTACAGTTCAAACTGCTGCCCCTAGGTGCTGCAGCATTCTAAAATGCTCAGATTCATTATGAAGCCTAACTAGGATAAAAAGCCCTTGTAATTAAGCTATCCCAACAAGAATTAAGTCCCCAACAGGGGTAAAAGAAAACATTGATTAACAGTGAAAAGACAACAGACTGGTTTCAATTATTATTTAAACAACCAAATCACAGGACAGGAAGTGATCAGCAGGGATGCTGAAGAAATTACCCCTTTTCTGGATCTGGTAGAGGAGGAAGGGAGGGAGATTCAAGCATACTGAGGGATCCCCTGGAAGAAACAACATTGCTATGGTAAGTAATTTGTTCTTCAAACCCAAGGAATCCCTCAGTATACTTAACTAATGCAGACTACCAAGTAGTACCTTGGGAGGTAGGGTACAGAACCTACTTGGGGAAAAGGTTCTGCAGAACTGCAGTGCCAAGCTTGGCATCACTTATGAACTGGATGTCCAGACAGTAGCGTTTTGTGAAGGTGTGGACAATTCTCCAAGTAGTCTTCTGGGATCTTTCATGTGCTCAGAGACTCACTAAACAGTTCTGCTAATGGCTCTGCTATTTCCACCCTTAGCTCCTTAAGTACCCTGGGATGTACACCATCAGGTCCCATTGCCTTGTCCACCCTGAGCTTAGTGAGCTCTTGTAGGACCCTTTCTTTTGTGAAGGGAGTAGTGCTCACCTCCCTCCCCCCTGTCCATGGTGCTGAGCTGTGGGCCCTGCCCTACCTTCTCTTCAGTAAATACTGAGCAAAAGTATCTATTTAGGATAGATGCTTTTACAGGGTCTCCTCCTCCTTACATGCCCCTTCCTTTGAGCTTAGTAATACTCCCTCTGACTTTCTTCTTTCACTAATGTATCTATAGAAAGTCTTGTCACCTTCTTTACTGTTCGTGCTAGTGTTTTCTCAGTTTGGGACTTTGCCTGCCTTACTGCCTTCCTTGCTTCCCTTAGGGCAGTTTGGTATGCCTCCCTATCTTCATCCCGCTGTGTTCCCTTATATTTCCTGAAGGCCAGCCTTTTGGCTCTGACCTTTTCTGCTACTGTATTTGAGAACCAAAGTGGTTTCCTTCTTCTTTTGCACTTCCTTTTCCCCAGGTGGACATTGTTGTCTACCTGGGGACAAACAACCTGGCTGACAGTGAGGTTGGGGCAGTGCAGGGGGAGTTCACAGAGTTGAGGAAGGGGTTTAGGCAGGTGACACATTCAGTAACCTTCTTGGAAGTGCTACCTGTCTACGGTATGAGAGAGGCCAGGATGCTCTGCACCATGGGATTCAATGAATAGCTGAAGAACTGTGGCAGAGTTAAGTGTTTTGGCTTCATTGGGGACTGGGGGTCCACCTGGAGAGATACAGACTTGTATGCAAGGGATGGTCTACATCTGTCCGGGGGGGGCAGGATCCTGAGTAAAAGGATTGAATGATTCATTGACAAACATTTAAACTAGCCAAGGGGAGAGGTGGAAATATGGAGGAAGAACTCAACTGCCTCCCCAACAGGTTAAGTTAGTCAGACAAGAGGATACTAAGGATGGGAAAACACAATGGACTGAAACAGGAGGTACTCTCAGGGGAGGCACAGGGGGAAGGGATAGGAGGAGAACAAATAGGGGTGAAGCCATAAAAACATGGAGGGCCATGTGTACAAATGCCCAAATCCTGGATAATAATATCCCTGACCTAGTGGCTTTGATGGCAGAGGGAGACCTGGATATAGTGGCAGTCACTGAAGAAAAAATTACTTACCGTAGTAATCTTGTTTCTTACAAGGGATCTCTTAGTAGTATTAGACACTATTGCAGTCAGTCTAGAGCTGCTGACTGCCCCCAGAACACTGAGTTTGGAATGTATGCAAATTAAAAGAATTTGGAATGCTACATTCAAAACTGCTGCCTCTTTCTCCCTAACTGCCAGATTCAATTTTGTAGATGAAACAGTAGGCTAATCACTAATTAAAAAGAAACATTCTTAACACAGATGTCCTCCCTTTGGTATAGAGGATGAGTACCAAATAGGCCAAGAAAATCACAAAAAAGAGAGCTAGTGATCCTAGCCATTCTTGTGTGTATTAACTATTATAAAAAGTAAGGCCAATAATTAATGGCAACATTAGAAATTCCCATGAAAGTATTGCTGAACCTGTTCAGGTTATGTAAGGGGAGGTAGGGATGGGAGGTCTAACACTACTAGGAGATCCCTTGTAAGAAACAAGATTACTAAATTAAGTCATTTTTTCTTCAAGACCCAAGAATCTCCTAGAAGTATTAGAAACTATTGCAGACTACCAAGTAGTGCCTTGGGAGGAGGGTACAGAACCTATTTAGGAAAAAGATTCTGAAGGTGCTGCAATACTACAGTGCCAAACCCAGCATCAGACCTGTACTAAACAACCAGGCAGTAGTGCTTTGTGAAGATGTGGACTGTACTCCAGGTAGCTGCTTTACAGATTTCCAACAAGGGAATGTCCCCTTGCAGTTGCCACAGAGGCAGCAGTTCCATGAGTGGAATGTGCCCTGTGGCCCTGTGGTGGCTGTTTGTCAGCCTTATTGCAGCAGAACTGGATTCAAGATATTATCCAACAAGCAAATGTCCCCTTTGAGGCAGCCTGCCTGTTCCCACTTCACCACAGGTAATAAACAGTTGTGAGCGGGAATCCTTAAGGTCCTTAGTATGTGTAATGTAATAGCTGAGAGACCTTTTTTAAATCCAAGCTATGAAGCTTTTGCTCACCTGAACTGAATTTGGCTGTGAAAAATACAGGCAGAGTGATGAACTGGTTCAAGTGGAACTCAGTTACCACCTTTGGAAAGAACTTCCTGTTTTTTTTCTGAGGACTACCTTGCCCCTATAGAAAATAATGTAATTGGGATTAGTGCAAAGAGCTTGGAGCTCACACATTCTTCTTGCTGAAGTAATTCATTGGAAAAAAGTTTTCCATGTGACTAATTTTTAGGTCAGCTGTAGCCACTGGCTCAAAAGGTGGTTTCATGAGTTTGGTTATGCACAAAGTCAGTTCCCAATGTGGGAATGGTTCCATAACAGGAGGGAACATATGTGCCAACCCTTTGAAAAACTTTTTTTTTTAAACAGGGTGTGAAGCTAATGTTCTCTGAGCACCTGCAGACAAATAAGCAGATACTGCTGCTAAGTGAACCTTAAGGGTTGCAGACCTGAGGCCTAGAGACTGCAAGTGCACCAGGTAATAAAGTACTGTGGGCAAACCTGCCCTGAGGGGGTTGATTTTCTTAGGCATACACCAGATGGTAAATTTTTTCCATTCGGAAGCATAAGTTTTCCTTGTAGAGGTTTTCCGAGATACCTCTAGTACTTTAAGAACCTCCTCCGACAAGTTAAACTCGGAGACTTCTAACTCCTCAAGAACCAAGCCTTCAGATGAAGGCTCTTGTTGTTCAAAAAAACTATCTGACCCTGGGACAGCTGTCAGAAGATTGAATCTACGATGCAGATGAATGGGTTGCTTGGTGGACAGACTGAGCAACAAAGGATACCAAGGCTGTCTGGCCCAGTCTGGTGGAACCAGTATCATGGTCGCAGGCTATCTCCTTAGTCTGAGAAAAACTCTTGACACCAGTGGAATCAGAGGAAAGGCTTAGAGGAATGTCCCTGCCAAATCCAGAACTAGAGCATCCATGGACACTGTGCCCAAGGATGATTGCCTATTCAGAGCCCATTCGTACTGATCCTGGCAGATTCTGCTAAGTGAATTTGCCAGTGTATTGTCCTTCCCTGGAAGATGAATGGCAAACAGATGAATCTCCAGGGAGTAAGCTAGGGACCAAATCTTCATGGCCTCTGTGCACAGTCTTGAAGATCTGGTATCCCCCTGTATGTTGATGTACCACATGGTGGTTGCATTGTCTGTCCTGACTTGGACTGACTGACCTCTTAATTGTGTGGCAAAGGCCTTTAGAGCAAAGAAGACTGGTCTCAATTCCAAAAGGTTGTTGTGCAGTTTAGACCCCTTACGTGACCATATTCCACTGATTTTGAGGTCTCTCGTGTGCGCCCCCCCATCCTAGGAGGGAGGCATCTGTTTTTCAGAACACCGTGTGGTGCTATTGCTAAAAAAGGGATGCCCTGTTGAAGATCTCCCTTTCTTTCCTCCATTGCAGGTCCAGTAACAGAGTTCGTGTAACTGGCACCAACTTTGAAATGGGGTCCCTTCTTTGGGACCAGTGTGATCTGAGGTGACACTGGATATCCCTCATTTGAAACCTGGAGCCTGACACTACTGCTGTATTTTAGGCCATGTGTCCTACTAATGCTGGGCATTGTGCTGCAGTTCGGGGCTGACCTAAAGCAAAGGAGTTTGCTGGGGTCAGTAGATTTGACACCCTCTCTTGTGGAAGAAAACCTTTTCCTTGGATAGTGTCCAGTTCTGCTCCAAAGAATTCCAGTGAATGAACTGGCTCCATCTGAGATTTTTGAGCATTGATAAGTAAACCTAGTGACTCCAGGGAACTTTAGGTCACCCTGATGGAATCCTTGACCTGATGGTATGACTTCCCTATTACTAACTAGTCATCCAGGTGAGGAAATACACCGATTCCCTGCCTTCTGAGGTAAACTGCCACCACTGACAGACACTTTGTGAATACCCGTGGGGCAGAAGTGAACCTGAAGGGAAATGCTGAGAACTGGTAATGACCTGAGGGGGGAGAGAGAACCTTAGGTACTTTCTGCAACAAGGTCTGATTGGAATGTGAAAGTAAGCATCTTTCAGATCCAGGGATGCCAGCCAGTTTCCTGACCTTAGATCAGGGATAACTACTGTACTGCTAATGTTACCATTTTTCTTCTTGGTCAGGAAGTATCTTGAGTACAAGCCCCTGCCCATTTTGGCAAGAGGGACTGACTCTATTGCCCTGGTTTGCAGGAACTTTCTTATTTGCAACTCCAGCAGCATGGTCTCTGATGGGGTCGAAGGCCAGAAAACCCTGTGGCCCTGGAGTTTTGGAAATTGCTTGAACTACAGGCAAAGACCCTGACTCAATACCTCCAGTACCCAGTTGTCTGTAGTAATGTTTTCCCAGTGTTTGAAATAGTGAGACAACCTGTTCCTCTACTGGAGGAAGGGGGGGGGAGCAGCTTGATCTGTGCACTCAGGGATTCTGTCTGGATTGCGGTCAGGAAGCTGAAGCTGGGCTGGCACATCTAGCAGATCTCCTGCCCCTGCAATACCTTCCAACCTGTGTGTACTCTACAGGCATATGGTATGGGGCATAAGATCTGGGGTAGTACCCGCTACCCCTACCTCCCCTTCCTGTGGATCTATAAGTGGAGACCCTCTCTGTCTCTCCCTCTCTCTCTCTCTCTCTTTCTCGGAGTTACTCCTATAGGTGGTTTTGTACTCCTTCACCTTTTTCATGTATGCCTCAGTTTTGCCACCAAAAAGGGAATTATTTTCACATGGAAAATCCATAGCCTTTAGCTGTGTGTCTGGTGTAAGACTGGTTGCTCTGAGCCAAGCAAACTGACGAGGACAACATTCTGGCCACTGCAATGTGAACTGGTACTTTGTGGCATCCAAAGCCATCCTGGCAATATCTGCCACATAAGCTACTTGTCAGAGGAGAAGGGAAGATCCCACCCCATTGTGTCAACTTTTCTGGAATCTTTGTCTGATGGGTGAGATGCCAGAATGACTTTTGCTTTATCACGGGCTGCGGCCTGTATAACACCCTTATGATCTGGATGGGTATACAGATAATCAGCAGGAGCCCTATCCATTTGGTATTTCTTTTCTACCTTCTTGTCCACTCCAGGGACAAAGGAGGGTGTCTGCAGTATTTTAAAAGTAGCCTTCCATAGGGAATTATAGTTAGGAAGGACCACCTTTCTTGTAAGAGTGAGACCCATCATATCCAAAAAAATCTGCCTCTTCCTCATCATCCATTGATTCTTGTAAGGTGAGGCCCAGTGTGTCAGCCATTTGCCTGACAAAAGAGAAGTGGGATGAAAAATCATCATGCCCACATGGAGAAGAACCAAACTCCTGGTCTGGGGATACTTCTGGTTCAATGGGTTCCCCCAGATCCGGTTCCTCCTCCTCCTTTTCAATATGAACTTCAAGCCCTTGGTCACTAGGAACAGGTGGTGAGATTTGAACCGGTGAACCCAGTATAGAACCTGCATTCTGTAGAGCCTGTAAGACTTGCAGGGCTCTAGGAATTTCCTCTGCAGAGGGAATTTTATCTGTGTTTGTTGGGAGCTCCTTTGCTTCTTCAGCAGGAGGCGCAACAACTTTTTTTTTTATCAGGCACAGTCTCAGGTGTCTGCTTACTTTTTTTGTTTTGTTTTGTTTTAGTATGCTCAGTTCCCTTTTCAGTAATTTTGGGGTCTGAGGTGTCCAACCGCATCACCACGCTGTTTCTGGGGAGGCTACAGACCCCCTAATGTAAGTTCAAGCTCCCCCAATCATTTTCCCCCCAAAATTTAAAGAATCATGGCTTCACTGCTGAGAAAAAAAGAAGCCATGATTTTCTTCAAAGACTCAGCATTTCATAGCTCTACCACATGGAGCGCACTTTCATTTTTCTCTGCCTGGCCTGGGTCTTCCAGATCCCACTGCGATTGCTGGTGGTGCTAGTGGTGGAGATCGGGGAGCTCCACTCCCACCCGATGCCTTGTTTGGCTCTCTACAGCTGCAGGGGCGGAACTTTAGTGTTCCGGGAGCTGGTTTCCGCCCAGAAGCACTTTGCTGCTGCATCCCGCGGTCCGTCCACCCAAATTGGTCCCCTCTTGGTGAATGCTGCACAGACCAAAGTCAGCTGGGCGGGTCTGTGACTGCTATAGCACTAAATTTACTGCAGAAGGGAGGTGGGAAGAGAGTTGAGCAGGGGAATCCCACCACCAACGATCACTAAAACGGACTTTGCCTCGGTTGAAGGGAGGTGGAGCAGGCTACAAGAGGAGGACCACAGTCAGGGGGTCAGCTCCAGGGACCGGAGCAAGAAAGGGGTTCAAGGAACCCACAAAACAGGATAAAAACAAAAAAAATGCAAAACTGAAGGCAGCAAATAAGACCCCCCTCCCCCCCCAAAAAAGGGCACCACGCCCCACGACCAGCACAGAAGGCCAGACAAAGGGATGGGATTGGGAAGCAACTTGGAGCCCCCACAAAGGGGAAGAGAAGGAAATTTAACAAAACAAAGAAAAGAAAAAACAAAACCAACACCACTTCAGCAAAGCTTGGCAGGGCAACAGCCTGCCGACTAGCAAGTGGCACTAGAGGCAGTAAACAAAGGGGGAAGGACAGGGGGCTGCAATGGCAGTCCTACGTGGTGACACCCAATGCCAGTGCCAGAAAAAAACTAAAAAACTCCAGCCAGCACACTGGAGAGGGGAGACAGGGGAACTGCAATCGCAGTCCCAAGCAGGGAGCACTACTAGGCACCCAGCATCAAGACATCCCAGAAAACCCCAATACAAAAACTGCAAACCCAGACAGCAGAAAACTAAAGGGAGTTCACCCCATGGAACTGGCTGCTGCTAGCTGTCAGGAGGACTGCTGGACCTTTTCTGGAGTTAGGGAATGAATACTGCTGCTGGAGACCCCCGAGGACCACTGGCTACAGAGGAGCAGCCACCAAGGAGCTACAGACCCAAGTTCAGGTAAGCCTCCAGGCATCCATACTCCTATGCTCTTTACTCTGTCAGCCACCCAGTCCAGAACTGCCCTATGGCTAGCAGGGAATACCCTTTCTAGCCTGAATGGACCTGGTTTTTGCACAGAAGATTGGGTCACTGGGGCTTCGATTAGCCCCTTGCGCTGATCTACGGCCCCTTTAGGCATTGGCTGGAGACCTGGTCTGGCCAAGACAAAGGATCCAGTGCGGAAAGACTACAGGCATGGAGGTGGAAGAGGGGGATAGGGACAAAAAGTGGTCAGTCAGCCAGCTTGGTCAGCAAGCCAGCTGACTGTGCATGGGTGGGTGGGGTTAACCCTTCCCTCCCTGAGTCCTCTCTGATCTGCTTGCCTGGCAAACTTTGGGGCACTGCACTTGTCCACTCACAAAGTCTGATGGAGAAAACCAAAAGTAAGTCTCGTGAGCAGACTGAGTGCAGAGGTGGCTGGCTGCTGTGCACTATGCTGTCAACAAAGAGAAGATTGGGATAGGAGTCGGGATGTCACCACAGGAGAGCTCAGATCTTGGGGCATGGATTTGTCTTCATCACTCCCAGGTTAGTTGGATCCCAATTTGACAGCGAGCACTGGGGGAGGGGGGGTTACAACAAATGCGCTCTGTCTCCACTAGTCTGTTGGACTCTCTTCAGTGAGTTCAGCAGCGTAAGAGGTTGGGTATGCCTTGCCTTGTGGGAGGGAACACCTGGACAGGACTGGGAGCGACTGACATAAGGGGGGAATCGGGATTGGTGACCGGCTTTTAGTAACTGCTGTGCCAACTCAGTCAGCATTGGTTGCACAGCAGGTGTGTTTTCAGAAAGGCACAGACGTGGTACATGGTCTAAAATGCTGTGCAGCATGAGTCTTTACACAATTGTTTGGCAGTTTAGAGAAGGATGATCTGTGCTTGTGGCTTGTGTGAAAAAAATGTTGATTTATGTAGCACCTTTCATACAGACTGTATCCCTGAGTGCTTTACTATCCAGAGAGGAAGGGAGAGAATTTTGCTGCCTTTTTATATAGCAACCTACATAGATACAATCATACAAATCATCCCAAAACTCCTTATAATCCAGGAAGAGGGGGAGGAGAGGGATAGTTTGCAGCACACAAGGAGATTCAAAGAGTGCAGAGATTGACGAGAGAGAGAGAGAGAGGAATGCAGAGAGATTAAGGGCAGAGAATGTTAAGTGACTTGTTCAGAATTATGCAATGTGGAAGTGGTGGCTGTGAGGTCTCCAGTTTCACATCTCATGATCTACCAATTTAGCCAAACTGCCTTCCAAGTCCAGTACTGTTTTTGTCTCCCTCACCCCACCCCGAACATCATCTAACTACTAAATGTATGAAAAAGTCATAATTAAGCAATATGTCATGGCAGGGACAGTATCCCAGCATGTGTTATGCTGGGATACTGTCATGCCTTATGTTCATTGGGCATGAGGCATAGCTGAGTGACTTCAACCACTCAAGAAGTGACATAAACCAACATAGCATATGCCCTGGTATGCCTAGTTGTGATTATAAAATGGATTCAGTAGAATTAAAAAAAGGCCTTTGTGTAGGTTTTCCTTCCCCCCACAGTTACACACACCTTGGAATTACTATGTGGATTATAAAACGGTCCCTCTGGCTTTTAGTTTTAAAATTGACTCAGCTTGGGTCACTGTAACCTTCTCAGCAGATCTGCTGGGATAATTATGTCAATCTCTCTGTTGTCCTAGGTGGTCCAATAACCAGATCTTTCCACATGTGAGAAATACAAGTAATAACCAGGCTTTTCAAACACTTCTTTCACCATTAAAATGCAGGAAAAGCCACCATTTGAAGGTCAAAATTTCAAAATTTTCCAGGGCAGCATGCCCCTGGACCCCCTAAGCTTTGTTAAGATTTTAACTGGGGCATTAACCTCCTCCCCCAACGTTATACCTCTGCTGACTCCCTTGGAGGTGTCCTTAGAGGTCTCGCCTTTGTCTTAGAGTGGGATGAAGAAGAACCCTCTTCACTTTGCATTGGTGACACTGAGGAGGGACTAGAAGTAATCTGTTCTAATCTTATCACTCTCTTATTACATGTGTTTGTACAAAAAGTACTACAAACTTCACAATTAGAGAAAATATGGACTAAGCACTCTATGCACAAATCGTGGCGATCAGCCTTAACAAAGATTTGAAAGCACTTTATACAATTCTTAAATCTGTGTGTCCCATCCTCTTTTTTGGTCTTTCTGACATGCTAAACTGTCAGAAGACTGAGAAACATGTACCAGAACTAAATTTAGAGCAATAGCGGTCGGTTCCTTATGTTTAAAAGGAACCGTGATTAAAACAAGCTTATTTATTTTTATTCAAAAAGGATTGGTTCCTAAAAAGAAAAGGGAACTGAATGATACCCAGAAAATAGGTATACAACTGTGTTTATTATTTTATTATCAAAAATGCGATTGGTTCCTAGGTGCAAATGGAAACCAATCGCAATTAAAATAAAGCAATTTTAAATAAGTAAACAAAATAAAGTTTCAAACTAAACAGCTAGTGGTCAGAACCACAAGTTACAATACTTTATCAATCAGTTCCTGGGAATCGCACTGGAACTGCTAAAACGAGTTAAAATACCTAAATACATTAAACTTAGTAAATAACTATAATTACTGGTGACCATAAATATCAACCGGATTACTGTTTTGTTAAAAATGCATATCAACCAGATTTCAGGCTATTATGCTCCAAAGGCAATAATAGCCCGAAATCCAGTTGATATGACACTTCATAATAACCCAAAATCCGGTTGATATGACATTCCCCAAAGAAAAGACTTTAAAACTGTTGCATTCCATTGTTTCACAAAAAGTATTTTGACTGCAGTATTTTCAACTGTGTTTTACTTGTGCACAGTTCAATTTCTTCAAAAATAAAACTGTACTCTAGCTAAAAAATGTATTTTTCTTTCAAGCTGCTAGAAATACAGTCTAAACCTCCACACCAGCAATTATAAAAAATAAAGGATAGGTAAGTTTGATGTTATGGATTTTTTTCACACACCCTCGGTGAGTGATGACCACACAAACCTCTCGAGCTTCGCTTTCAAGGTTTATGGGTCATTACACACCTTGGGTGTGTGAAAAATATCCATAACACACATTTACCTATCCATTATTCTCCATACAAGAGGCAGAGTATGAATAAAATAATTGAAAAAATATGACTGTTTCAACAAAATAAACAGTCTTACAGCGAAGTTGCTGTGCAGTCTTGGGGGCAAGTCCTATTCTCTAAATGGAAAAACTGAATCTGGCAGTTAGGGAGAAAGAGGCAGCAGTTTTGAATGTAGCATTCCAAATTCTTCTAATTTGCATATATTCCAAACTCAAAGTTCTGGGGGCAGTCAGCCGTTCTAGACTGATTGCAACAGTGTCTAATACTACTAGGAGATTCCTGGGGCTTAAAACATGGTATATGGAAAGTCATGACTGGGATGTTAATATACCTGGGTACAGAGTATACAGGAAAGATGGGGAGGGCAAAAAGGGAGGAGAGGTAACGATCTACATCAAACAGGGAGTAAAGGCAAAGTACGGAGGAGAGGAGGCACTGTGGTTCGCCCTGGAGTCAGGAAATGGCAAAACTATCTATATGGGGTTATCTACAGAACCCCAGTGCAAGGGGAGGAAACAAATAGGTAAATGGTATATAACATCCATAAAATGGCAGAAAAGCGGGAAGTGTTGGTAGGGGACCTAAATATACCTGATGTTAACTGGAACACTTATGCTGCGGCCACATCCAGGAGCAGAGTCATCCTGGATGCCCTGCAGGGGGAATGCCTCATGCAGCTAGTAGTGGAACCCACCCGGGAGGGGGCAAAATTGGACCTGATGTTCACAAATGGAGACAGAATAACAGATGTACTATATCAGTGGGCAGCAATCTGGGGTTCAGCGACCACCATAGAAACATAGAATTTGACGGCAGATAAGGACCACTTGGCCCACCCAGTCTGCCCATTTCCTTACCTAATGGATAAGCTGCAGATCCTAGTTAACCAGCAGCCTACTTCTTTCTACCCCCACCCCCTAGAATTGCCTTATGACTGTCCCATGCATGCTTGAATTCAACCACTGTTTTTGACTCACAACCTTCTCCGGAAGGCTGTTCCATGCATCCACAACCCTCTCTGTGAAAAAATACTTCCTTACATTACCTCTGAGCTGCCCCTCTATCTTCAAATTGTGCCCTTGTTCTTGTACACCTCTTTTTGAAAGATGCAACCTTCTTGGACTTTGTTGATTCCTTGAGGTACTTGAAAGTTTCTATCATGTCCCCCTCTCCTCCTTTCCTTGAGGCTATACATATTAAGCTTCTTTTAAGTCTCTCTTCCTTATGCCTTCTGGTGCAGACCCTGCACCATTTTAGTTGCCCTCCTCTGGACAACTTCCATCTTGTCTATGTCCTTGCGGAGACTGGGTCTCCAGAACTGCACACAGTACTCCAGATGGGGTCTCACCAGCTGTCTGTACAGAGAGATAACAACTTCCTGTTTTCTACTGGTGATGCCTCTCCCTATGCATCCCAGTATCCCCCAACCCTCCTTACTGCCCTCTCACATTGCTTGCCCACCTTTAAGTCATCTGATATGACTACCCCCAGGTCCCTTTCCATTTTTGCTGTTGTTAGTATCTCACCCCCCATTGTGTACTCTTCCCCTGGGTTTTTGTTTCCCAGGTGCATTACCTTGCACTTCTTAGCATTGAATCTAATCTGCCATATATCTGACCATTCCTCTAACCTTGCCAAGTCCCTTCTGATCCTTTCCACCCCACTTTGTGCATCAACTGTGTTGCAGATCTTTGTGTCATCTGCAAAGAGACATACTTTTCCTTCCAGTCCCTCTGCAATGTCACTTATAAAGACATTGAAGAGGACCAGTTCTAATACTGAACCCTGTGGTACCCCACTAGTAACCCCCCTTTCTTCAGAGTGGACTCCATTTACTATTACCCTCTGTGTCCTATTCTCCAGCCAATTCTTTACCCAGGCTATCATCTTGGGACCCACTCCCAGGCTGGCTAACTTGTATATTAATCTTTTGTGTGGGACTGAGTCAAATGCCTGCTAACGCCTAGGTAGGCCTTGTCCACAGCCCCTCCCTGATCCACTACTTTGGTCACCCAGTCAAAGAAATCTATTAGATCGTCTGCCATGACCTTCCTGCTGTGAATCCATGCTGCCTTGGTCCGTGCCCCTCTGGCCTCTAGGTACTCGACAATTCTTTCCTTCAGAAGTGATTCCATCATTTTTCCTATCACTGAGGTTAAACTAACAGATCTGTAGTTTCCTGCTTCTGCCCTGCTCCCACTTTTGTGAAGGGGAATCACATCTGCCCTCCTCCAGTCCTCAGGTACCACCCCATCCTCCCATGATTTGTTAAGGAGGGTAGTCAGTGGTGTCACTAGTTCTACCCTTAGTTCTTTTAGAATTCTGGGATGAATCCTATCAGGCCCCATTCAGTTTTAAGAGTTCTTTCAGAACCCTTTCTTCTGTAAATGGGCTGGTATCAACTTCCGTATCCAGAGTGTTTCTGTTGTATGTTTTAAGTACCTCCCCCTCTTCATTTGTAAATACTGAGCAAAAATATTTGTTTAGTATCTTTGCCTTTTCACCGTCACCTCTGCACCCCCCTCCCTTTATTAAGCCTCACTATCCCTCCCTTTAGTCTTCCTTTCTCTGATGTACCTAAAAAGGTTTTATCCCCCTTCTTAACTGAGTTGGCTATCTTTTCCTTGGTTCGGGCCTTTGCTGTTCTGACTGCCTTCCCAGCTTCCTTTTGCTTTAACTGATACAATTCTCTGTCCTGCTCCTTCTGTCATTGCTTGTACTTTCTGAATGCTTTCTTTTTCTCTTGAACCTTCACTGCCACCTCCTTTGAGAACCATAGTGGTTTCTTACATCGTTTTGTTTTGTTTATACAGTATGGTTCAAGGTAAAGACAGTAGAAGAGTCAAGTCACACAAAAGCAAGAGTCCTAGACTTCAAAAGGGCCAACTTTGCTAAAATGGGAGAATGCCTCAAGAAAACACTGGCAAAGGGTGAGGGAGGGGGAGTAGTGGTACAGTGGGAGAACCTCAAGAGAGCCATAACAGAGGCAACAAGCTTTTATGTGAACCAAGTTAACAAAGCAAGAAGACAAAGAAAACCATTGTAGTTTTCAAAAGAAGTGGCAGGGATGGTTAGAGAGAAAAAAACTGTCATTCAGGAAATACAGGGAAACACAGAGAGAGGAAGACAGGGAACTGTATCAGACTAAGCAGGGGGAGGCAGGAAAAGCAGTCAGATGTGCTGAGAATGGATCCTTGTCCTTCTGTTAGAGGGGATAAGATTGATTATTGGATCGTGAGGGTCACTGTGGATATTCTGTGTTTCCCTCTATCTATTATTTTTAATCTATCTCTTTGTTCTTCTACTTTTCCTACAGTTTGGAAAGATTCTGTTGTAGTTCCTATTCTTAAATCTGGGGATGTTGCTAATGTGCAAAATGTTCATCCCATACCACTTTTGGGCCCCTTATCAAAAGTACTTGAGTGAATAATTTTTGATCAAATATTTGAGTACTTATCAAAATGTAATATTCCTGCACCCGAGCAGCACGGCTTCAGACCTGGCCACAGCACTGTGACAGCCTTGGTGGAGTTCACGAGGGCAGTCCAAGTTGCCATGGACAAGGGTCACTATACAGGGGCTATGCTGGCGGACCTCACCAAGGCCTTCGACCTGGTTAACCATGGCTTACTATTGACATCTCTTGGTAGACTGGGCCTGTCTAGAGACATTGTTGGGTGGTTCAAGAGTTATTTGGGCCAACGCACAGACGCAGATAAACAGATAAGGGGAGTAAAGGAGTATTTTACTACCATTTTTGACTGAAATACCCCCACTTTATGATTTTAGGAAGTTTTTCCCCACCTTGCAAATTTATAATATGTGGTACACATGTACAAAGTTGGCAGTAACATGAGATGCTAGCAGCCATGGTACTACACAGGTACCCATACGGGTGGGGACAGGAGTTGCTCACTGGCTGGTTAGAAGGACAGTTGCAATGTGACAGTGTTAAAAATAAGGTCACAGTATGACTCTACTGCAGTATTAGACAGTCAGTGACTGCAGGCAACAGGCGTCCAGTGGTACTGAGATTTGGTTTAGATGTGGAGAGGGGTTAGAGATGGGTCAGTGGATGACAGTACTACCATTTGGATGAAAATACTACCAGGTGTAAGAAGGCAGTAGTAAATATTTCTGAGTCTTAAAAATTATCTGGACCACTGACTCACAGGTGACAAAAATTAGTGGACATTATTCTCCTTCTGCTACTATCTCACTGTGTGTTCCTCAGTGGTCTATTCTGAGTCCTCTTCTGTTTAGTCTTTTTTTGAACACTCTTCCCTTGGTTTGTACTAACTCTCAGATCTTACTTTATACAGATGACACAGTGATCCTCACGAGCAGATCAGATCCCATGATAGTCCAGGGGAATTTGTCTCATGACTTCCTAGCTGCTCACAATTGGTTCATTAACAATAGAGTAGTATTAAATGATAAGAAGACAAAATCAATGTTTTTGGTTTTTTTTTAACTCTAGAAGTAGAGTAAGGGAGGATACAACCCTCTCTTTATATAATGCACTGGGAGCGAAAATAGAATAGGTCCAACAATTCAAATATTTGGGCCTTATAATTAATGGAGGCATGACCTTTGAACCACATATTACCAGTATGATCAAAGCTACTCACCAAAGACTGGGGGTGCTCTATCGACTAAATCCACTTTTCGTTCCTTCCACCAGGAAGCTTTTTGTTCAGAGCTTCCTTATGCCACTTTTAGACTGTGGTTTGCTTTTCTATTATTCAGCCGGGAAGGGGTTACTATCTTAAGTTAGAGTTTTTCTGAATCAAATAGCTAGATTTTCAACACAGATGCCAGCAAGGACTCACCATTGTAGTTTGTTAAGGTCAGCAGGTTTACTGCCCCTTGATTTTCATTTTAAACTGCAGTTAGGACTACTGGCCAAGAAAGTAACAATGAATAAGGTTCCTACTATCCTAACCTCAATATTCAAGAAGCATGTTAGTACTGCTTCTACTAGGCTGTCTGTTAATACAGTTTTTGCTACACCAAGGATGAAGACATCAGCTGGTAAAAAATCACTTCCCATGACTTCCACATTTTTTTAATTCCTTGCAACCCATCTTTGAAAGCTTAAATAATTTGCTACTGACTTTTAGAAAGAAGTTGACAGAGTATCTATTGGACAAAAGTGAGTGTAAATGTTTTTCCTGAATGTACTGTGTATGCATGATTTTTGAAATATTGTGTATTAGGATGTATTTTGTTTTATATGTATGTATTGTTTTTATATACATATCATGAAAACGGCTCTTTGACCCATGGACTTTCCAGCATAAATAAATAAATCAAAGAAACGTGCAAAGGCACAAACAGAAGAAAGGATAGCCCAGACAGTGAAGGAAGGGGACAAAACCTTATCAGGTACATAAGGGAAAGAAGGAAGGCCAAGGGAGGGATAGTGAGGCTAGGTAAAGGAGGGGGCAGTGGGTGGAGGGAGACCTGGAAAAAACTAAGATACTGAACGAATACTTTTGCTCAGTATTAATGAAAGAAGAGGAGGGAGAGGGACTGGAATTATCCAGCAGACACACACAAGGAAGAGGGGTGGACACCAGACCATTCACAGAAGAGAGAGTCCGAAAGGAACTTTTGAAACTGAAGGTGGACAAGGCGATGGAGCCCGATGGGATACATCCCAGAATGCTAGAAGAACTTAGAGAGGTGCTACTGACACCACTGACAGACCTATTCAACAAATTGTTTGAGGAGGGAGTAGTACCAGAGGACTGGAGGAGGGTGAATGTGATATCCCTTCACAAACGAGGAAGCAAGGTAGAAGCGGAAAACTATAGACCGGTCAGTTTGACCTCAGTTGTGGGAAAGATGATGGAATCACTGTTAAAGGAAAGGATTGTGGAATATCTAGAAACCAGCAGGGTACTGGACCCAAGGCAACATGGATTCACAACAGGAAGATCTTGTCAAACAAATCTGATAGATTTTTCTGACTGGCTGACAATGGTAGTAGGTCAGGGAGGGGCAGTGGACATGGCCTACCTAGATTTTAACATGGCATTTGACATAGTCCCACACAAGAGGTTAGTAAACAAGTTGGGCAGTCTGGGAGTGAGTCACAAGTTGGTAAACTGGGTCAGAAATTGGCTTAGCAACAGGACACAGAGGGTGATAGCAAACGGGAGTTCAATCTGAAGAAAGGTGAGTAACCAGTGGGGTGCCACAGGGTTTAGTACTGGGGCCAGTTCTCTTTAATGTCTTTATTAGCGACATTGCAGAGGGACTCAAAGGAAAGGTATGCAATTCTGCAGATGACACCAAGATCTGCACTAGAGTTGACACTCCGGGGGGGGGGAGATGAGAGACTTAGCCAAGTTGGAGGAGTGGTCAAGAGGGTGGCAGCTCAGATTCAATGCCAGGAAGTCCAAAATCATGCACTTGGGGAACAAAAACCCATGGGAGGAATGCACGATTGGGGGGTACTAACAACAACCATACTGGAAAGGGACCTGAGGGTAGTCATAACAGATGATCTAAAAGTAGCCAAACAATGTGACAACACAGTGAGGAAAGCCAGGGGGATGCTGGGGCGCATAGGGAGAGGTTTCACCAGTAGAAAACAAGAGGTGGTGATGCCGCTCTACAGGCAGTTGGTGAGGCCTCATCTGGAATACTAGGTGCAGTTCTGGAGATCTCATCTCTGAAAGGACATTGACAGGGTGGAGGTAGTCCAGAGAAGGGCAACGAAAATGGTGCAAGGGATACACCAGAAACCATATGAGAAGAGACTGAGGAAACTCAATATGTAAACACTGGAGGAAAGGAGGGAGAGGGGGATATGATAGAGACATTCAAATACCTCAAGGGGATCAACAGAGTTCAGGAGGACAGCTTCTTTCAGAAAAGAAGATGTGCGAGAACAAGGGGTCACAATATGAGGCTGAAGGTGGGAAGTCTCGGGGCAACGTGAGGAAGTATTTTTTTTCACAGAAGGGTAGTGGATGTATGGAACAGCCTTCCTGAGGAGGTTGTGGGGGCAACAACAGTAGGCGAATTCAAGAATGCATGGGACAGGCAGAAGGCAACACTAGGGGCGGTAATGAGGAGGTAGGCTGCAGATCAAGTAGGATCTGGACTTTATACAGTAGGTAGGGAAATGGGCAGACTGGGTGGGCCAGGTGGTCCTTATCTGCCATCAAATTCTATGTTTCTATGTTTCACCTTCCTTTCCAGCCACTCTGCAATGTCGCATACGAAGACATTAAAGAGGACTGGTCCAAAACTGAGTGCAGAACTTGCCTGTTTAGAGACCATTCGTGGTGATTCTGGCTGATTCTGCTGAGGGAGTCTGCCAGGACATTGTCCTTGCCTGGCAGATGGATCACAGAGCAGGAGACCTACAATGAGTAGGTTAGGCTCCATACTTTCTTGGCCTCTGTGCACAGGAGGGTGGACCTGGTACCTCTTTGCTTGTTGATGTAATACTCTACATGGTTGTGTTGCTGTCTGTTCAGACTTGCACCACCTTGCCAGGTACCTGAGGGGCAAAGGGCAGTAGAGCTAACAGAACTGCCCTGAACTCTAGCATGTTGATATGCAACAGTGACTCCTGGGAAGACCAAGTGCCACTTACTGTAATTTCTCCAAGGCACACCCCTCCCCTCCAACCAAGGAGGGAGGCATCCGTGGTCAAAATGACCAAGGAAGCCAGCTGCTGGAAGGGTACCGCTTCCCCGAGACTGTCTGAGTCTTTCCACCTTTCCAGGGCCTGGAGGAGGGACTTTGTGACAGGCACTAGTTTGGAAAGGGGGTCCTTTCTTTGTGACCAAAAGGACTTGAGGTGGAACTGAATATGCCTCATTTGGAATCTGGAACCTGGTACCACGGCTGTGGTGGCTGTGATGTGGCCCAACAGCTGCAGGAAGTGTCTGGCCAGTCTGAGTCTGCCCAACTTGAAGGAGTGTACCAGGGTTAGTATGCTGTTTACCCTTTCCTGTGGCAGGAAAGCTTTGCCTTGCAGAGTGTACAACTCTGCGCCTAGGAACTGCAGGACTTGTAGAGGTTCCAGTTGTGATTTTTGTCTGTTTATAATAAACCCTAACATTTCTAGGACTCCCTGGGTAAGGGAGAGGGACCCCCTGGTGTGGTGAGGGGACTTTGCTATGACCAACCAATCATCCAGGTAGGGGAAGACCATAACCCCCAGTCATCTGGGGTGTGCCACAACCACCGCCATACACTTTGTAAATACCCTGGGTGCAGAAGTAAGCCCGAAAGAAACATAGAAACATAGAAACATAGAAGTTGACGGCAGATAAGGACCGCAAGGCCCATCCAGTCTGCCCATTTCTTTTTCTACCTTATAAATGTGCCATCGGCCTTTGCTCTGTCAGTGACCTATCTATTCATAGTCATTTGTATTGCTCCCTTATGCCTATCCCATGCCTGTTTGAAGCCCTGCACTGTATTCATAGCCACCACTTCTTGTGGTAAGCTATTCCATGCATCTACCACCCTTTCTGTGAAAAAGAATTCCTCACATTCCCCTTAATCGGCCTCCTCTAATCTCATGCTGTGTCCTCTTGTCCTGCAATTTTTCTTATATTTAAACATGTTAGACTCTTTCACCTTGTTTATGCCCTTAAGGTGTTTAAATGTCTCGATCTATATCCTCTCTCCTCCTTTGCTCAAGGGTATACATATTGAGCTCCGTTAATCTGTCCTCATATGTCTTCTGATGCAGTCCCTGCACCATTTTGGTTGCCCTTCTCTGACTGCCTCAATTTGGTTAATGTCCTTGTGAAGGTGTGGCCTCCAATACTGCACGCAGTACCAGATGGGCCTAACCAACGTCTGTACAGAGGATTATTACCTCCCTCTTACGACTTGTGATACCTCTACTAATACACCCTAACACCCCCCTAGCCTTACTCTACTGCTTTAGAGGTCTGCTTGATGATTTTAGGTCATCAGTGATGATGATGCCCAAGTCTCTTTCTTCCTTTGTGACTGCTAGCAACTCCTCCCAGCCTATAAGTGGCTTCAGGGTTTCTCTTCCCTATGTGCATGATTTTGCACTTCTTTGCATTAAATCCCAGTTGCCACTCTTCTGACCATTTTGCTAGTTTATCCAGATCTCTTCTCATTCTGCCCACCCATCTGGATCATCTACTCTGTTGCAGATCTTGGTGTCATCTGCAAACAGACAAGCCTACCTCTAGTCCATCTGTTGCAGGTCACTAATGAAGATGTTGAATAGGACTGGCCCCAGGACTGATCCCCTGAGGTACCCCACTTTGTGACTTGCATCTCTTCTGACTGTATACCATTTACCACCACTCTCTGTTTTCTGCCAGTCAACCAGTTTGCCACCCAGTTGACCAACTTCTGACCCACCCGAGCCTACCTAGCTTATTTATCAATCTTCTATGTGGAACAGTGTCAAAAGCTTTGCTGAAGTCAAGGTAGGCTACATCAACTGCTCCCCTTGGTCCACCACTCTGGTTACCCAGTCAAAGAAATCTATGAGATTAGTTTGACAGGACCTTCCTTTGTAAACCCATGCTGTCTTGGATCCTGTGCCCTATGGATTCCAGGTGTTGCACTATCCTTTCCTTAAGGAGTGCCTCCATAATCTTGCCCACTACTGAGGTAAGACTGACTGGTCTGTAGTTCCCCGCCTCTCCCTGCTACCACTCTTGTGGAGCGGGATCACATGAGCCCTTCTCCAGTCTTCTGGGACCTCTCCTGTGCTCAGAGACTCACTAAACAATTCTGCTAATGGCTCTGCTAGTTCCTCCTTTAGCTCCTTAAGTACCCTGGGATGTATGCCATCAGGTCCCATTGCCTTATCCACCCTGAGCTTAGCAAGCTCTTGTAGGACCCTACAAGAGTGAGTGCTGCTAATTGATAATGACCTGAGGGAAGTCTGAATCTCAGACACTTTTTGTGACTAGGTCTGTCTGATTGGTACAGTATGTGGAAGTAGGTGCCTTTGAGATCCAGGGATGCTAGCCAGTTTCCCTGTTGCAGAGTGGGGATGATCATGGCCAAAGTTACCATTCTGAATTTTGCCCTTGTTAGGTGTTTGTACAGAAGTCTGAGATCCAGAATGGGTCTCCATTCCCCATTTTTCTTTTGTGTGAGTAAGTATCTGAAGTAAAAGCCCTTTACTATTTAGGATGTGGGGACAGGTTCTACTGCATTCATCTGCAATAGTTTCTGGACTTCTAGCTCTAACAGGACTTTTTCTGCAGAAGTTGCAGACCTGAAGTGTCTGCTGTGCAGTTTGGGGAATGCTTTGAAGGTCAGGGAATGGGCCTGGCTCACTACCTTCAAGACCCACTTGTCTGTGGTAATGGCTTGCCATGCTTGGAGGAAGTTAGCCAATCGGCCTCCTACAGGGGGAGGGGTGGAGACCTGTACAAACACAGCAGGGGTTCTGTTTGGGATGGGTCTTGGCCCCTGATGCCTATTCAGTACACTTTGAGGGCTCAGGCCCTTACCCCTGAAGTAACCTCTGAGTTGCTGGTAGACTCCTGGCTGGGCTTGAAAGAAAGGCCTAGGATATATAGCTGTGCCCCTGCCTCCCCTACCTTGGGTCCTATATGATGTAGAGGGTCTGTCTCTGGCAGAGTTACTCCTAAAAGGGGACTTGTACTCTTCCACCTTTTTCATGTAGGCCTCAGTTTTGTCCCCAAAAAGAGAGTTGTTCTCACAGGGGAAGGCCATGATTCTGGCCTGATTATTCTGAGACAGACTGACTGCCTTGAGACAAGCTATTCTCCGCAAGAAGATAGCAAGGGCCATAAATCTGGCTGCTGTGTCATCTGCATCCACTGCCATGTGAAACTGGTATTTGGTATCATTCAATGCTGTCCTAGCTGCATCCACAAAGTCTGCAGTCACATCACCAGTGACTCTGACAACCATGGATAGGACAGATGACCACAGGGTCTTCTGATACTGCTCTGTATGGGCCATGTAGGTAGCTTGCCTGAGAAGCAAGGAAGCTGCAAGGTACCTTTTCCTCTCCATGCTGTCCAGCTTCCTGGACTCTTTGTCCGGAGGGTGTGAAGACAGAGGCACCCTGGCCTTGTCACAGGCAGCAGCCTGGACAACACCATCATGATCAGGGTGGACAAAAAAGAAGCTCAGAATTTGTTCTGTCTTCCTGGTGCTTTTGTCAATCTTTTTATCTACCCCTGGTATGGAAGTGGGGGTTTGCAAGAGTTTAAGAGCAGCATTATTTACTTTTACTATCGAAATACTGAGTTTTAAAATGGGAAACAACAAAGTTTATCAAGATGCTGAGAAGTGCTCTCTGAGGCATCTTACAAGGCAGGCACAGAAAATGAATCTGAGCATTTTATTTATTTATTTATTTAAATGTTTTACCAGGAAAGGCATACTGAGCAGTGAAATGCTCATGTCCAGATATGTCCTGGGGGAGTGGAACAGTGACTGAACAGTAAATTACAAAATAAAGACGTACCGATAACATATTTTTTTTAGATGGGAGAATACAACCAAGCATCAGGATGACAAAAAACAATTAGCAGTAAATGTAACATAATAGCAATGAGCTAAAACTATATTAAACAAAGTACTGAATGAATTAAATAGAGAGTAAGCGCTTACATGAGTAACTAGAGAGAGGCAGGTAGGGGAGGGAGGAAAGTTAGGTGCAAGTGCAGCCAGGGGTAAAGCGGTCCTTTAGAAGGGAGGAGTCTTAGAATGCAGCAGCACCTAGAGGCAGCAGTATGAACTGTGGCACAAGCCAATGATACATTCCATCATTTACATATATTCCAATCTCTCCGGGACAGTTCAACATAGGAGGCTGACTGCATTAGTTAAGCATACTGAGGGATTCCTGGGGTTTGAATAACATGTTCTATTGACTTCATTTATACTTCCCACCAACAGTGTGTATATAAATATATCTACTGTATATATCTATTCATGCAATAGGCATGAACATAAGTGGAGTGTGATAAATTTGTTTATCTGAGTAACTGCGTAGATAAATGTAGAATCTTGTATTTATGTAAACAGTTACTACATCACCATACATTTAAATACACAGTTACGCCTGCAGGCACTACTTTCAGCTCAAACAGTACTTTCACTTTCTCACACTGCATGTCAGAAATCACACCGCAGGCTGCAGGTTCTCTACCCCCACATCAGCTGTCATTTCTCTATCTATCCTGCACTTAAAATATTTACTTCTATCACAGTACATTTAAAAAAATAACCACTGAGTTGCCAAACCAGTAAACAGTTCTTACCTCTCTCTCTCTCTTTCTCTCTTAGCAGCCCACAGCACTCACTCAATCTGCTATTTGTTGCCTCTGATCCTTTCTCTACCCACAGCTCATCCCTCAGTAGCAGCTCTCCGTTGCCTCTTTCAGTTGACCTTTTCCTGACAAACATGGTAGATTTAAAAAAAAATACTGTTCTCTTTCTTTCCTCCTTCAGAACCGATGCCCGCAGCTGCTGCTATTGCTCTCTCCACTAGCAGTATCCAGTACTCCATCACCTCACCCATCACCCACCAAACACTGGCAGATACCAGAAAATTAATAGAAACTCAAACCAAAAAACAGAAAAACCAGAACTGCAAAAGCAATTTGTCCGTCTGCCAAAAGCTTTCCTAGGTATCCCTTGCTAAACCTGACTGTCACACTGTCTGAGATTTTTTGCTCAGCCACTGCAACCAAAGAGCTGGGATGTTGCAGCTGAAGAGCAACATCATGATGCCACCTCCAAGACAACAACCATTGTGATGGCACTTACAAGAAGCAGAACAACTTTTTTTTACAAAATAAACCCCTTAACTTTAAAATAATATAGAACATGGAAAATGCAAAATAAACTATCACACAAGGTCCTCCTCTGTTGCATGACTGGAATATGTAGGGGGGGGGACCTTACGTGATACATGATTTATGTACACTTGTGCTATTTGATCTGGGACACCTCACTCATGGTTTACACCAGTCATGAGGTTATCCAAGGTAAAACAGCACCAATGTACTTAAATCATGTATCATGCAGGTCCCCCCTGCATATCCCTTACAAATACTGGTGCCTATGCATGAAAACAAAGTAAGCCTACACGTGTGTATCTGAGGCGTGTAGGCAACCCTACATTGGGAATCCATGCACAGGATACCTGGTGGCATGCTTGGTCTGCACACAAGGAGGATACATGCACGATCCTCCGGCCACGCAGTCAGCAACGTTTGGGGGATGTGTTGGGGATGTGTCTGCACTACGTGCCATTCTCAAAGGTGCATAATGTTGTGCAATGGGGGGGCATAGATGGGCACCATTTATGCCAGTGGGACCCTGCCGTGAGTGCTGTATGCACCCAGCCCATTGCATGCAGGATACTGCCCGGCCCAAGCAGTAGCATGGACATCCCCACACACACACGAACACCCGCCCAGACCTGGCAGTACTGTGCAGACCCTCTCCACAGGACAGACCCGCAGCCCTAGTCCTGTATGGTGGCCCACCACCCACACATGACAGCCCAGTCCCAGTGGCAGCATCCCCCCCACCCAACACCTGTACGGGCTGCTACCCGGGGACAGTATACACGACAACCCCCCCATGCATCTGCCCATTCCCAGGAGGCAATATACATGACACCCTCCCAACTGAGTGCCCATTTCCCGGAGGCAATAGACATGACACCTCCCCCACATGTGTGCCCATTCCTCCATGGCATAAAATGCGACAACCCCCCCACACACACACACAGAGTTGCCCCAGCCCCGCAACCCTGACCCCTGTCCCGGTTCCCCCCACCCCTCACTGGTGTTCAATGGTTCCCCATCCCCACCGCCGCGGCACCGACAACACCATCTTCCATCCTCCTACCTGCTTGTTGGTGCCGTGGCTCCGGATGACCAGTGGCACAGCTCTCCACACACCTCCTTGCCCGCTGGCCATCCAACTGATGCTGGGAGCGTGCTGCCTGTATATAGCGCTGTGCTCCCAGCATCAGTTTGACAGCCGACAGCTGAGAAGATGTAAGGAGGGCTGTGCCACTGGTCATCCAAAGCTGCGGCACCGACAGGCAGGTACAGGGGAGCGGGTGGTGGTGTTGTCAGTGCCCCGGAGTGGGGGGGTCCACTGAACACCAACGAGGGGGTTGGGATGACATGAGAGGAGGTTGGGGAATTGGGTCATGCTGTACTGGGCAAGGGGAGTGCATTCACTTATGGGGGGATGTGGCATTGGTGTGTGCGGGGGCAGGGCATACATGTGTGCAGGGTGCGGGTGTCTGCGGTGAGAGGATGTCAGGGGATCAGGTCATGCTGTATTGGGTGAGGGAGTGCATTCACTATAGGGGATGTGGCATTGGTGTGTGGGCGGGCATACATGTGTGCAGGGTGCAAGTGTCTGGTGAGAGGATGTCAGGGGATCGGTCATGCCACTAAGTAGGGAGTGTATCACTACTTAGGGGATGGGGTACTGTGTGCGGGGATGGGGCATACATGTGTGCAGAGTATGGGTGTCTGTGTCTGCTGGTACTAGGGTTGATGGCCAGATGTGTTGGGGGATTCTGAAAGTTCACGGGACAGGGCTGTGATGTGTGTGGGGAGGTTCTGCTGTCATGGGGACAGGACTGTGATGTGTGTGGGGGGGCCTATTACAGGATGTGTATGCACAAGGGCATGGCCATGCGGGTTCGGGTGCCATCGTGGGCTTTTCATGCACCTGGACCCGCGACTACATGCACAAGGGATCCACTCCTGGACCCGAGATGGGCGTCCAATTGAAAGCCCACCTGGGTCCGCTACTCAGCCACCAGCTGCTCTGCGTGGTCCTGCTTGCCGAGGGGGTGGGGCCGCAGACAGGTGCCCCACGGGTACATGCATAGTGAATACCACACACCCTGCACCTGTCCGGAGCCAAGGAGCTACACAGGCAGGATATGCACCTCCGGCACATAATTCCCACCTGATCGTGCACAGGGCCCATTTATATTGGCATGGTAGTGCCACTGTAGTTAGGGTTGATTAGGCTGTTTAATGTTAAACCCCTAAATTTGCATTTTAACAGCTTCACCACTGTTCAATGGATTTGCATGAAATTTTGCATGCACAGTCTCGGGGCCAAGATCTCTTGACTTAGCAAGTTTTGTTCCAGTTGGGTCTGTGGATTCTGAGATCTGGATTATGAAAAAGTGAAAAAATCTGCGGGGGGTTTGCTGTTTTTTTGTCATTGCCTAGTGCCTAGACAGTTTGGAATTTTGCTCTGAAATTTTCAGGGTAGAAAGGGCTTGGGTCACAGTGGTGCTTTTTGCTGGCTTGGTGAACAAAAATATTAATCCATTCCAGAGTTATAAGGATTTGAAATTTCAGTTCTGAGCATGCTCAGTACAGTCTTTTGGATAGCTGTTTCATATGAAAAAAGAATTTGGCCCATAAAAAAAGATTCTGTTTCATACTGGGGGTAATCTTTTTTCATGAGAAAAAAATATTTTTTCATATGGCCACCATCTTGTTTCCATTTTTTTCAAAAACATTTTTGGGGAAAAGCCATAAAAATGATATCTTCCAGAGACACTAACACATGTATCTTGCTAATCAAGACCCCCCCCCGCAAGGTGGATTCTGCAGTTAGTTTTTGAAAAAATTCCCCCCCAAATGTGTTTTTAACATTTTGAAATCTTTTTTCATGACCAAAATTTATTTTTTCGTAGCATAGGGCCATACAAAAAAAGATTCCCATCATACGAAAAAAATACTTTGGACTTAGTTTTTGTTCAGATTCTTTCTTTGTATGAAGCAATCTTTTTTCATATGGATGACACAACCTCACAAAAAAAAAATCTCTTCATATGAAAAAAGAATTTGGACTTAGCTTTTCTCACATTCTTTTTTTGTTTGAAGCTATCTTTTTTCATAAAAACAACTCAACCTCATGAAAAAAGATCCCTTCATATAAAAAAAGGATTTGGACTTAGCATTTCTCACATTCTTTTTTTGTTTGAAGCAATCTTTTTTTCATATGAACAATACAACATCATGAAAAAAGATCCCTTCATACAGAAAATGGATTTGGACTTGTTTTTTTTCCACATTTCGACTTCAACAAGTCATAATCTCATCAAAATGTGCAGTTATGGGACAATCTATACATCAAAATAAAGATCTTAATGAGTACTACAGCACTAACACATAACACCCCCAGAAAAATGTATGGGCCATATAAAAAACAAAAAAATTAAAACATTACAATTCCTATAAGATAACATTGTAATTTATTCAAGCTATAACTCTGTCAATCTTTGGAGTTAATGGACAATGTTATATACCAATAGAAAGGTCTTAATGACTAGTACAACACCAAACCCCTATGAAATAAGAACTGAAAATGGTCCACACCTGCAAAAAAATAACAGTACAAGGAAGTAAATAAACTGCTTTTCTGGATGAACAGAAGCACAGAGCCTGGATCATAGGCACAGAAGCACTGGGCCGCATAATCACATGCATGTGCTCACGCAGATCCTGAAGGGACCTACGAGAATGATGATACGATTCTTCTATCTCAAAAAGTAAATCTCAAAAAGTAAGGTAATTCATTACAAAAAACTTTATTAATGCACTAGTTAGGGTTAAACTGACAAAAGTAGTTTCCAACCCTAATACCCCACCCCCATCCTGCAAGCAGCAGAAAGAAAAAACTTTACAGTTTTGGCTGTTGTGAGTCTTAGCAAATCAGGCCTGGGGTCTTCCTTGGGGTTATCAACCCTAATGCTCACCCCATTTTCATATAGTCTGCACACCTGAGCTTATTTGGTGATGGAAAGGTGGGAGCATTACGGATGATAACCCCAGAGATGACCCCAGGCTTGATTTGACAAGACTCAGGACAGTCAAAACCATAAAGTTGTTTCTTTTTGCTGCTTGAAGGGTGGGGGTAGGGTGTTAGGGTTGGAAACCCTAACACAACAGTTCCCTACTTTTGTCAGTTTAACCCCAACTGGTGCATTAATGAGGTTTTTGCAATAAATATATATTTATATTTTCAACTGAACATGGGTGTAGCTATTACAGGGCAAAGTTAGGTGTTTAACATAAAATACACTACTCAACCCTACCTAAATACAGTGCTCTCTCCTTTATCAGCCCCCATTTTATCTGTCACCCTCACTTAACACCAGTGTGAGCTCCTACCCCGTTTTCTAAAAATGCTATGTCCCCCTGTAACTGCCATCATCTATTATCTGCCACCCTCTTTTATCCACCCAAATTTAGGATGTATGGAGGTTAGCGGATAAAAGAGGGAGCACTGTAATACATGGATGGGGAATTTTCCCCATACAAAAGGTCATTGTTTATTTCTCTTTATACCTGTAACTTAATTATGAATTAAAACTACATACCTACACTAATCAAACAATTAAAAGCATATACCTCCATGAATTAAAGTATATACCTACACTGATCAAACAATTAAAAGTATCCAACACTAATTAAAGGTATATATTAATCAAACAATTAAAAGTATTGACCTGCACTAATACATAGTTTATACCTACACTACATTGAACCCTATGGAACAATACTAATAGTAAAAGTAACACATCAGTAGGAAACTAGCCAAACCAATAAAAGAAAGACTGCACAAGGCCTTTAGGTGCCATAACTCAAATGCAAACAAGTCCTCAATTTAAAAATGACCATCCTAATGTTTTATAGTATATTCAACAAACATCGGGTAAGGGTGGCACACTCTGAAGTATACACATCTCAGGGGCTAATTAGGGCAATAAAGTCACTCACCCTTAGGGCTCATAGCCTTATAGACCTAATTAGCTCCCTTGATGTGTATACATCCTTGTATACCACCCTTACCCATTATTTATTCTAGATACAAATACAGATACAGATGCAGATAGATATAGATATAAATACAGATACAGTTCTACAGTCAATCTAGGGGTGGAGGGGTGGGTGTGGGTGTGTGTGAGACAAAGCAAATGTTCTCACTGTAGGTCCTTCAGAATAGAAGCAAGAGGGAGGGAAGGACTGCACAAAGGAGCAAGCAGTGCTAGGTTCAAAAAAATCATAAGAAAATGAACAGAGAATCTGCACCTGCTCTAAAACATCAAACAGTGTTTGTGCTCCAAAAGAATTTTACCAGTCAGGAAAGCTGATATATACAATTTGAAAAAGCTACGGGCAAAACGTGTCAGGTGACGTCACGTGGAAGCGACCCTCAGTTCTTGCTCTCGTTTGGACTAACCAGCCGTTTTTATTGTTGTCCTGCTTCCTATGGACTCAATGGACTATATGGGCTTTGCTGTATTTTGAATCTGAATTCGGGGACTTTATTTTCGAAGTGAGTCCTTTATTTGATCCTGTTTGTATGGAATAAAGCTTGTCTTTTTGTATATATGAGCTTTTCTGGCTGGTAAAATTCTTTTGGAGCACAAACACTGTTTGATGTTTTAGAGAAGGTGCAGGTTCTCTGTTCATTTCCTTCAAAATAGAAGCCTGACATCTCATTTTGTCATTCATTTTTTGAATTCATTATAACCAGCTTCTTGACTACCTTGAGCTCAGGCACCTGTTGTCAGATAGGCAGTATGGCTTCAGAAGGCACCATGGGACTGATATAGCCCTTGTTAAACTGACCTTTGACATCGTGGATGCCATGGATAAGGGGCTTCTAAGAGGTGCAGTCTTCAAGGATCTGACAAGATTAGGACTTGGTTAACCATAGTCTTCTAATAAAACTAAAAGTGTTTGGTTTTGATAAACTCTCCCTATGGTGGGTCTCCCACTACCTGACCGGTAGGACTCAGTTGGTAAGGTGAAAGGGCTCACATTCCTCGAACAGACTTATTAATGATGGTGTCTTTCAGGGCTGTATCTTAGGCTGTTTGCTATTTTCATTATTTGTCAATGATATGCTGGGGTCAGGGGAACTGTTGGAGGGGCTAACCTACTGCTTTATGCTGATGGCGCTATCCTGTACAGATGTTCTAGTGATCCCAACTGTATAAAAGTATAGATTGCTGGTGACCTCCAAGAATTAGGAAACTGGTTTGCAGTCAGTAAACTGGTCCTCAGTGCAAAAAATACCAAGGTGATCTTGTTTGACCCTCAAAATCTGGGTTTGACCAGACAGCATCTATTTCCACTCTCTGCTTCTTCTGGAGCTCTCATAGAAGCGATGGAGTCCACAAAATACCTTGGAGTTTACCTGAACCAGGAACTCTCCTTTAGAACCCATACTGATTATCTCACCAAGACCCTCCACCAAAAAACTGGTCTGCTCTATCGCCTTGACAATTTCCTAACTAGGGACTCACAATAAGTTATTGCAAACTCTACTTCACTTCCCCTCCTACACTACGGTGCCTTTATCTTACAATCCCTGAGGTGCTAGAGTTCAACAAGCTTAGAGTTCTCTACAATAAAATTGGATGTTTTGCTTCTGAAGCCCAACCCAAGGAACATCATTGTGATGTATTTTGCTCTCTCAACTGGCCCTCATTGGAAGGCCACTTAGACTACCCTCTTCTCTGCTTGACCTTTAAGCTTGCCAAGGGTCCCTCCCCTAGCCTATGTGACATCCTGACTATTAAATCCTCAAGAAGGGCCCTGCACTCATATAGCAATACCCTTATTAGGGATACCCAGAGTGAGATCCTGTGCAGGCAAGAGGTCCTTTGCAACTTCAGTACCTTATCTCTGGAACTCCCTACCAGCTACCCTACAAGATTTTTCTTCATTTGGTGAATTTAAGAAAGGGCTCAAAGTTGTCCTGTTGGAGCGCAACCTTTGCTGCTGTAATCTGTGACTCTTATTCTGTTTATTATTGCTGTGGGCTCCCTACAGCCATCTTGCTGTCTGTAGGTGGAAAAATGGAATACCGTGGAACACATTTTTGGAGATTTTCAATGTATTCTTCCACACCTACAAGTCACTATGCAACTTGAAATAAAATAATCCCTTCTTTCCGTTTAGAATAATGGAGACAGAACTCCAAGCTGCTTATCAGATGGCCATTAGGAAACTGAAACTGCTTGTTAAATATTGGTTGCCAATTAAACTGGAGATTTGTTTACCCCCTTCGAAATGTAACAGCTTGCACATTTAAATATTTAGCATTTAAACATTTTCTTGCTACTAGCTTCAGTTGGGCAGGTACTGTCTTTCAAGAAAGATTCATACGTCATAAATGTCACCCTTTCCCAGCAACAAATTTAAAAAGATTTACACTGTTTTTTAACTCTTAAGATACTATCTCATAAGTACTGTCTCAGACATATGCCAGATCTTCTGTGAACCATCCGGGCTAAATATATAGCAATCAGCAGGCATTTTTACTATGCTTTTTTGGGGTAAAAAACTACATTGAGCTACAGCAAACACACACACACACACACACACACCATCCTAATGGCCACAACATTCAAAATAAATACTGCAATCTAATATGTTATGTAAGTAATAATACCCGACAGGGTGGGCATTATTGGGATATAACAGACCACCCAGGGGCATAATGAGGCCCGACGCCGCAGGCGGAGGGCCTTATAGCCCCTGGAAGGTCCATTATATCCCATAACACCCACCCTGGAGGGTATTATTGCACTTAGAAAATGGGGTAAGATTATTTTTTTTTAATAAAGTTTCTAAAAAAAGAAATATTGATGAGAAATTATCAGAAATGTCAGGTTCTGTAAAATAGTCCATTTACTGGCACTAGAGGGTGCTGTTGCTTATGAGAAGGCAGTTTTTTGTATTAAATAAGGACTGCAGTGTTTTGTTATTGTTGGTATTTTAGGAATCTTGCAATAGTTTTCGCATCGGACTATTGTGATCTGTGTAGTAAAAAAATGGTGTTATTTTTACAGTTTAAGTGCACAGTTTGCAGTAGCGATGCAGTGAGAATAATGTAGACATCTGTTAAGCAAGATTGGAGCAGGAAGGTACAAATCAAAAGTGGGCTGATGAGTTGAAAAAAACAAGGTATTTTGATTTACAGTGTGGGGATGATTTGTTTGTGGGCAACCGACAGATTGTTTTTGAGTTCTATTGTGGTTGGGCCTCAAGTGGAGCGGTGGTTTCTGTATTGTTTGCCCGGAGATGGAGTAGTGCTGTTGGCTAGCGTGTGCGAGAGCACGATGGTGATTGGAGGATGGGAGTGGCAGGGACAGTGGTGTTCTGGTGATGTTTGTATGATTAAAAAGAAAGAAAGGAAAACTTTTTGAAATTTTTTTTATCATACTGTGTGTAACAGCTGTAGGGACTGGTATGAGGAGGACTGAGTTGCATGGGGTCCGTTTGGATCTGTATCTCGCTAAGTGAATTAAAAAAATTGGCTGGTATGATGTTTCAGGTGGGCACAAGGATACAAGGTGGTAATGGGTACTGCGAAGGAGAACTTGTTATTTGCCGGACGTTGTTAAAAAATAACAACACTGGCGGCAGGGGGGATTAGCCAATCAGCTTCTGATTTTTGTGATACCCATTTTCTAAAAAACAATTAAGAAACTATGCATGTCAGTGAACACAGTGAAGTTCAGTTTACAGTAGATTGCCTTTAAATATTTCTGATCCTATATTTTGTATCCTGGATAGTGCAGGGGAGATGCTACATCTCATTGTCATAGGGATCTTCATTTTACACGTTTGCACTGTATTTACTCAGGATGTCCCAGATTAGATGCAATATCTTGTTTTCAGTGGGGTCATGATTTTACCATTTTTATAATGTATTTACTTAGGGTAGCCTAGTCCAGATGTAAAATATTGTTTTCAGTGTGTTCGGATTTTACGCAATGCAGCATAATATTGTGTAGATGTAGAGCTCCATTGAAAACAAGAAGCCATGTCTTCTGTGAACTATCCAGGTTAAATATATAGCAATCAGCAGGCATATTCTAGGAAAACACATTGTAAAAATGTGTAAAAGGAAGACCACATTGAAACTGCCTCTAGCAGATCTGCACTGTGCAAATTCATTAGAAATAATGAGTAAAAACATCCCAAAAGCTTTCCACGGCCATATCGGCTCTGACAAGAGCTTGTTATAACTTCCTCTGTTTGCACAGTCTGGGTTATGCAGATATCTGATTCTGATCTGCTTGCCCACCCTTGTATAATTACATAGAAATATAGAAACATAGAAGCTGTCAGCAGATAAGGGCCTTCAGCCCACTGAGTCTACCCTATCATCTCTAAGAAATGTGCTTTTTCAAATTCTGCTGATAATACATTGTCCTCCTCCCCTGCCTACCAGCAGCCTCTCTGTGAAGAATTACTTCCTCATGTTACCCCTGAACCTCCCTCCTTCCAGTTTTATCTTGTGCCCCCTTGTCCTTGAGCATCTTTTTCTTTGAAAAATTGTATTCTCCTGCTCTTTATTTATCCCTGTGAGGTATTTAAATGTCTCAGTCATATTGCCCGCTCCCTCTCTTCTCCTCCAGAGAATACATATTTAATTCCCTCAGCCTATCCCTGTAGGGTTTGTGATGCAGTCCCTGCACCATTTTGGTTGCCCTCCTCTGAACGCCTCTAGCCTATCAAAGTCCTTTCGTAGATGAGGCTTCCAAAACTGGACACAGTACTCGAGGTATGGCCTTAACAATGATCTATATAGTGGAATCATCTCCTCCCTTTTTCTGCCAATGATGCCTCTGCCTATGTAACCCACCATCCTGCTAGTCTTGCTTGCCACCTTGTCACACTGCCTACGACCTTGAGGTCGTCAGAGATGATCACCCCTAGGTATCTTTCTTGTTTGGAGCACTGAATTTCCTCTCCCCAAATGACATACCACACCTGGGTTTTTGTGCCTCATATGCATTATCTTGCACTTTTTTGCATTTAACCCCAGTTACCAATCCCTTGACCAATCCTCCAGCTTCTTTAGATCTCCCCTCATTCTGTCCACTCTCCCCTGGCATGTCCATCCTGTTGCAGAGCTTGGTGTCATCAGGGAACAGACATATTTTTCCTACTTGACCCTCTGCAATGTCACTGATGAAGACACTTGAAGATGACCATACCCAAAATGGAACCCTGTGGCACCCCACTGGTCACTTTACCGTCTGCAGAGTCTCTTCTTTCTCTTCCCCTTGCTTACCCATTTGACACAGAGTTGTGTCTCCATTGCAATCACTGATTTGATTACCTCCCACTGTTCCTCTGCCCCCTTCTTTTCCCCTACTCCGACCAGTGCCTCTTCTACACATTTCCCATGCCTCTGAAATCTACCTTCCTAAATTCGAGGATTCTTGTCTTTGTGTGCTTGGTTCTGCTCCTCCAGTTATTTCAAACCACACCATTCAGTGATCATTGTTCACCAGGTGCTCCCCCACTGTAACCCCCATTACACTGTCCCCATTCGTAAACAACAGGTCCAGTAGCGCCATTTCCAGTGTGGGTTCCATATCCAGCTGTTTAAGGAATGCCCCTTGCAGTGAGTCTAAGGTGTTCCTGCTCCTAGTTGTAGCCACTGTGGGGAGGCTGCAATCCTCATCTGGTAGACAGAAGTCCCTAACCAGTAACACCTCTCTCTTGTGCGTCATCCCTTCTGTTGCTAGTAACATCTCCTTATCTACCTCCTTCCTGAGCTGGTGGTCTGTATAATACCCCCGTGTGAATGGATGTCCCCTTTCTCCTCTGTAGTGTAACCCACAGTATCTCCCCTGCTCCCTGTTCCTGGAGAATTTCTGTGGCCTTTATGCTTTCTTTCACATAAAAAGCCACTCCTCCACCCCTTCCTGCCTACTCTGTTTCTCCTGAATAGATTGTAACCTGGTACGGCCATTTCCCAGCTCTGCTTTTCATTACACCAGTTTTCTGTGATTGCCACATTGTCCAGGTCAGATTTATTTATTTATTTATGACTTTGGTAACCGGGTAGGTGCACTGATCACAGAGACCATTTTTAGGTCTGGCCCGGGCCACATACTGTGGCACAGTAACTAATGTAACAAACAACAAAGCATGGAACAGTTGGCAAAACCAAAAAAAGCAAGATAAAGGTTACAGCAATGCATGGGAATAGCAAATAGAAGAGCAACAAAAAATACAGGATTCCATAAACCATACATCAGTTAGGCATTACAGTAAGTAAGTGTATGCATAAACGTACAGTTCTATCAGCAGCAGTTACAATAGGAGACAAACAAGAGAGTCTAAGTAGAAAGAGGGATAAGGCATAGCAAAGTATAGGGGTGGGGAGAGGAAGGGGGTGGGGCAGAGGGATGGGATGCAGGCTAAACAAACAAAGGTACTAAAGCTCAGAGTGCACAAGGAGACAAGCTTAATTGATTCCCGCTTGACCTAATATACATGCACATTCCCTGGTGGGGTGCAGTCGGGAAAGTGAGTGAACTACCCATGGAAGCAATGGCAGCAAGAAGTCGTCAGGAGCCAGTCTTTTAGGTGGGATTTGAACTGGCAGTGGATGTCCAGGTATCTGGTATGGTATTCTGCCATGGTAGCTGCGAGGTGCCCTATCTTGTTACACTGACTTCTGGAATTTATGCACATGGCTCTCCAGGTTGTGGTGTCCCTTCCCTGCTTTGCTCCTTTGTGCAACTCCCTTTTCCGATCACCTTCCTTGTCATTATGAATAGCAGGCCCTCCCAGCACTCTGCCTTTGTGTTGACATGCGCCCACTGTTGGTTTATAATCCACTTGAGTTCCCTTGAGGTCCCTGTGTTCCGTGGGGGGGGGGCTTATTTTGTCTCCTACCGTCCCCCCTTGGCTAGTTTAAATGCTCACCAATGAAGCATCTAAACTTTTAACTCAGGACCATGATCCACTCCCTGTATGGATGCAGGTCATTACCCTTGTATAGGCCCACATCCCTCAAGGTGGGGCCCCAGTCCCTAATGAAGCCAAACCCCTACTCTCTGCACCATTTCTTCAACCATGTGTTGAATTGCTGGCTATGGAGTATCCTAGCCTCTCCTTTGCCGTTGACAGGCAATACCTCCAAGAAGGATATGGAGCTTGCTAACCGCTTGAGGCCCCACCCCAACTCCTTGAACTCTTCCTGTAGTTTCTCTAGCTCTTCCTTCTCCCCTGCCAGATCATTTGTCCCCAGGTAGACAATGACATCCAGCCCCTCCCTCCTTGTTATGGCCCTTGTGATCCTCTGGATTTCCTCCCCATCCCTCCAAGCTATGCCTCCAGGTAGGCATTTTACCTCCATCTCTCCCTCCCTACCTGCTCCCAACTCAATCCCCCAGACAATGGAGTCCCCCACTAGGAGTTGTTTCCTCCTCCTCCTCTGGGGTCCCCTATTTCCCACCACTGGGATCCATCCTAGATAACCTTCTGATCCTCCCTGGACACTACCTTGGATGTTACCGTACAATGTTCCTGTTCCTCCAACACAGTGTAGTAGTTATGTAGTGTCACTGGGTTGGGGTATGTGTCTCTGTACCACCACCCTCATCCTTCCTTGGCCCACCGTAGTCCATCCATTCCTTCTGCGAGCAACTTTTGAGGTAGTGGAGGCTGAATAGGTGATCCCTAGGTGGGGGCAAAGGTCCCCTGAATCCTAGCCAGCTTGGCCCGGAGACTGGCAACCTCCATCTCAACCCAGAGAGGTGCCTGCAGATGGGGCAACATCGCAGAATCCAGAATGTCTTCCTGAAAACTGCTACCCCACAACCACTGCACTACACCATTCCCATCATCTTGTTTTCTACTCTGCCTTTCTTTGCTTAGCTATGCCTTGTGAACGAGAAACCCTACTGCCACCTACACTTCTTACTGCTTAATTTAGCTCCCAGATGTGCACAGAGCCCTGAAAACACAGTTTCCCTTGTTAACTGTGCCTGAAGGGTTGTTTCTCCCTTAAAAGAAGATAACTGTTTTTTATATTTTTTTTCTTTCCTTCTGCCCTACTGTAAGATCCCACTCCTGAGTTGTTGTGCTAGAGTATGTAGATCAAATCAGCTGTGTTGCCAGAAGAAAAAATTACTCACCGATGTAAACTTGTTTCTTCCGAGGTATTCTTCAATATGACTGACTCTAGCAGTCAGTCTCCTGTGTTGAACTGCCCCAGAGATGAATGGAACGTATGCAAATGATGGAACATCTATTGGATCATGCTACCATTCAAACTGCTGCCCTTACCAACTGCTGCAATCTATAACACTCAGATTCATTGGCGCCTGCAAGTGTAGACCTCTTACTGATCTATTGTAACTAATGATAAAAAATCTAAAACAGTAACAACCCCCTTTAAACCTGTCCCCTGGTAATGCCAGATAGGACCATAAGAAGGAAAACAGGGCCACCTGGTTCTGAAACACAACATACCCAGTGTAAGACTCTTATAATAATAAAAACACCAGTTGTAATGCAGAGGCCAACTGGTTCTGGAAGGGGAGGTAGGGTGAGAGAGTTAATCATATTGAAGAATACCTTGGAAGAAATAAGATTACTTTGGTGAGTAATTTTTTCTTCTAACCCCAGGAATTCTTCAATATGGTTAACTCTAGCAGACTACAAAGCAGTACCTTTGGAGGTGGGCACAGAAAAAACAGTTACATAAGAACTTACCATAACAGTAGATCTTCGAAGTGATCTCAGTCATTAGGTACCACCATAGGAACATCACCATCAGTGAATGGGGAATCCACAAGGAAGATTTTCAGTAGTACAACTGGGCCGCCCACGCCGTCGACGTCCGCTAATGTCACCAACCCAATACAGGTGTGGGCGGCCCCGCTACCTCCTCAGTTCTTTCTCCCCACAGATGAAGGGAACAAGGCTTACACCCTGGGAAACCAAGGAGAGAAAGAGGGACCCAGCTTTAGATAAAAGGATGGAAAACGGGGAGATACTGTTGATGGGGGACCTGAATATGCCAGATGTTAACTGGAGGACCTTTGCTGCAGCCACATCCAAAAGCAGGGTCATTCTTTATGCCCTACAGGGGGCATGCCTCAGACAGCTAGTGTTGGAACCCACTCGGGAGGAAGCACTCTTAGACCTGGTACTCTCAAACGGGGATGGAGAGAGGATCTCAGGTTTAGAAGTGGGCAACCATCTAGGAACAAGCAACCACCAAACAGTGTGGTTCACAATAAACACAGCCATAGAGTCAAGCCATACAAAAGTGAGGATATTGGACTTTAGGGGGGCTGACTATGGCAAAATGGGAGAGTACCTCAGAAAAGCACTAGCAAACAGACACAAAGAAGGGGTGCAAGAGTAATGGGGAAAAACTAAAACCGCCATCACAGAGGCAACAAGCCTTTGTGTGAAGCAAATAAACAAAACTAAACTAAGGAAAAAAAACACTATGGTTCTCAAAAGAGGTGGCGGAGAAGATTAGGAAGAAGGAGCAGGACAGAGAACTGTACCAGTTAAAGTAGAAGGAAGTGGGGAAGGCAGTCAGACTAGAAAAGGCCCACACCAAGGAAAAGATAGCCAACTCAGTTAAGAAGGGGGATAAAACCTTTCATAGGTACCGTATATACTCGCGTATAAGTCAGATTTTTTGGCATTAAAATAGACTCATAGTCCTACCTACCGACTTATACGCGAGATATAGCGCGTGGTTGTTAGAGACTGCTCTGGACAAAAACGTGAACTTTGCTGCATAATTAACCCTGCACGATGTTCAATTACAGTCGCGTTGATGTGATTACCTAAATGATTAACACCGCTCCTCAGTTCACTATTGCTGCACCATTCAGTTCAATGCTAATTGTTAAATCACCTCGTCATAGTTAAAATTGTCCCTCCTCTAGGTACTTGTAGGTTGTTAAATGATTCCTCGTTCAATAAATGATTAACACGGCTCCCTGAGTTAGCTATTGCCACCTGGGTGTAAGATGCAGGCTCACAAACAGCATAGTGCATATGATACCGATTTTAAATTAAAAGTTGTTCGTTATGCTGAGATGCACACAAATGCTGCTGCAGAGTGAGAATTCAACATGGATGAAAAATGAATCCTGACTGGAAACAAAAAAAAAATTCACTGCTATGTGCTGATAGAAATGTCAAACGCATTCGTACAAACCTTTCTCCTGTATCATTAATTGAAGAAGAGCTCAGTTCTTGGGTCAGTGATCTAAGGCAGCAAGGTTACATTGTAACCAGAATGGCTATTTGGCTTCAAGCACTTGCTATCGGAAAGAAGCAAGGAATTGCTAGCAACTTCAGGGCATCTGCAGGCTGGTGTACAAGATTTATCAAGAGACATGGTCTCACACTGCGGGAGAGGACTCATATAGCGCAGAAACTACCAGCAGATGTGCAGCTAAAGGTTGACAACTTTCATGAATTTATAATAAAAGAAAGAAAGCTGTATGATTACCCCCTAGTATCGATAGGCAACATGGATGAAACACCTGTCAGCTTTGATCTTCCTTCAAACCGTACAGTGCACTTTAAAGGTGAAAAGACAGTCACAGTTAGAACTTGTGGTGGGGAAAAATCAAATTTCACTGTCGTACTTGCTTGCCTGGCAGATGGCACCAAATTAAAACCAATGATAATATTTAAAAGAAAAACCCTACCTAAAGAAAAGATGCCTCCTTGTAGAAGCACATCCTAAGGGTTGGATGGACGAAGTACTTGTAAATAAATGGATAACCGAGATTTGGGCGAAATGACCAGGAGCACTATTACACAAAAAAAGCTTTCTTGTATGGGATATGTTCCGCGCTCATTTGGTGGACTCTGTCAAAAAAAATCTACGCCTTCACTGCACCCGGCAAGCTGTAATACCTGGAGGCTGTACATCGCTTCTTCAACCTCTTGACGTAAGTCTAAACAAGCCTTTTAAAAATAATATGAGGGAGCTTTGGAGGGAATGGATGGTAAATGGCAACAAGGAATTCACCCTGGGTGGTAATATTAAAAAGCCAAATTATGGACTTGTGTGTCACTGGGTACGGGAAGCATGGGATGCTGTTCCAAGTTCAGCTGTAGAGAAATCGTTTAAAACATGTGGCATTTCGAATTCAATGGATGGCACAGAAGATGAGCTGTTATTTGCCGATCTCATTGATGACAGCGTTGCCTCAACAACTAAACTTGCTGATGATCCAGGTCAGCTAGATGATATATATGAGGATATGCCACTGTCAGAGCTACAGCTCCACATGATGTTCCAATCCGATGACGAGGAGGATGAGGATGAGGAGTTTTTGGGATTCTGAACCAGACTTGAGCGCACTGCACTTCATGAACTGATCCCCCAGATGACTGTGCGATGACTGGGAGCACGCTAATTATTTTATTTTAAATGTGCTTGTTTAAATAAAAATAAAACCGATTTAAAAAATAGTTTATGCTATATGCTCGTTAAAGTTTCACATCGGAAGTGGAAGTTTAATCTGGTAAATCAATTACAGGTTTTGCAAAACTCAGTTCTTGTGAGTTTTTTGCAGGATTCAGTAAATAACTCAGTACCCGACTTATACGCGGGTCAATAAAAAAGTTGTAATTCGCTGGACTCAAGTCGGGACCCCGACTTATACGCGAACCGACTTGTACGCGAGTTTTTACGGTACATTAGGGAGTGAAGAAAGACCAAGGGAGGGATAATGAGGCTTATTAAAGGGAAGGGGGTGGGCAGAGGGTGACGGTGAAAAAGCAGGAATACTGAACGAATACTTCTGCTCAGTATTCACAATAGAAGCACTCTGGATAGGAGGGTTGATACCAGTCCATTCACAGAAGAAAGGGTCCTGAAAGAACTCCTAAAACTGAAGGTGGACAAATAATGGGGCCTGACGGAATTCACCCCAGAATTCTAAAAGAACTAAGGGGAGAACTAGTGACATCACTGACTACCCTTTTTAACAAATCATAGGAGGATGGTGTGGTATTTGAGGACTGGAGAAGGGCGGATGTAATTCCCCTTCACAAAAGTGGGAGCAAGGCAGAGGCAGGAAACTACAGATCTGTTAGTTTGAACTCAGTGGTAGGGAAAATGATGGAATCATTTCTGAAAGAAAGAACTGTTGAGTACCTAGAGGCCAGTGGGGCACAGGACCCAAGGCAGCATGGATTCACAGCAGGAAAGTCATGTCAGATGAATCTAATAGATTGCTTTAACTGGGTGACCAAAGTAGTGGACCAGGGAGGGGCTGTGGACATGGCCTACGTAGACTTTAGCAAGGCATTTGACACAGTCCCACACAAAAGATCAATAAACAAGTTAGCCAGCCTGGGAGTGGTTCCCAGGGTAGTAGCCTGGGTAAAAAATTGGCTGGACAACAGGACACAGAGGGTAATAGTAAACAGAGTCCACTCCGAAGAAAGGGGGGTTACTTGCAGGGTACCGCAGGTTCAGCAATGGGACCGGTTCTCTTTAATGTCATTATAGGTGACATTGTGGAGGGACTGGAAAGAAAAGTATGCCTCTTTGCAGACGACACAATGATCTGCAACAGGGTTGATACACAAAGGAGGGTGGAAAGGATGAGAAGGGACTTGGCAAGGTCGGAGGAATGGTCAAAAGTATGGCAACTTACATTCAATGCAAAGAAGTGTAAAGTAATGCACCTGGGAAACAAAAACCCAGGGGAAGAGTACACAATGTGGTGGGGGGGGTTACTAACAACAACAAAAATGGAAAGGGACTTGGGGGTAGTCATATCAGATGACCTAAAGGTAAGCAAGCAATGTGAGAAGGCAGTAAGGAGGGCTGAGGGAATACTGGTGTAATGCCCAGTGGCGTGCTGTTTGTTTCTGACAGCAATACCAGGTGGGTTGGGTTCGGGGAAGAATAGGTCACTTGGCACAAAGGCTAGGTTTGGTTACTCTGAACAGGGGCACCCAAGTAATTCCAAACACAGGAAACAATAACTGTAATATCCAATACCAGAAGTGGGGTTCTAAAGTGTGGCTTTTTATTCACATCCAAACAGAATAAACAAAGCATAGATGGACCCCCACGGGGCTACACTCCTGGTAATGCAGATTAAAAGAACCAAGAACACTTCCTCAACACTTTAGCCCTCAGGCTCTGAACCCACCAGGTACACAGCCTGGACTTGCACGCTGCTTTGGGTACACAGCCTGACCTTGTACATTGTTCTGGGATTTCCCAGGCTCGGCTCTCTTGCCAGCCACTCGGACACCTTCCATATGTCATAGAAACATTTTCTGGTGGCTCCCTAAACCACCTAAGAGCACTTCAGCTCTATCAGGGAATTCTCCTTTTAATCCCACATCTGGGTACTTTCCTCAGGCACTGGTCAAGTACCTGAGAGAAAGTAAAAGGTGCCTCGGAGCAAATCCGTAGAGGTGAATTTGGTTACTACTGATGGGGGGGTCTCCCACCTCTCGCTCCCACAATTCATACCCGGCCATTTCTCCGGACAATAAACACCTCATACTGTAAAACTTGGCAATGTAGATTCTTGCTAAATGCATGTCACATTCCATCTACTTGTCTTGCTTTCCCTTTGTGCTGGATTTGAACATACTTTTAAATGGCATAGCCCATTGCTCTAGGCCCCTCACTGATTAAGCAGTCCAATCCCCTCTTTACACCTGTACTTGGCTGTCTTTTCCTGACCCCACAGTAACAGTCCCTTTAGTTTCCTTCTGTTAAGGTGAAAAACACGTGGCCCTCTTTCAGAGCGACCTCGCCCTTTGGTTGCAGGTGCCCCACAGGCAATTCCTCCACAGGAATTTCTCTCTCAGAGCTTTTGGTGCCGCAGTACAACCTGAATAGGCAGCTTCTTCCCTTAGCCGGAATGAGGAGGGTTGCCCTGGAAAACAGGCAAACCTTCCCCCCCATCCCCTCAGGGATGGGCCACTTGGACCAGTAACAGTGGTCTCCACCACTTCAACTACCAGTTTCTGTGTTCCTCTTACGGTGGAAACACACACCTTCCTAATCAGTAGCTCTAAAACAGAGCTTAAAGCTCTGAGAGCCTGCATACAGACAGCTGTACTACTGTCTGTCACCAAAACTGCACACAGACTGAATTCAAAATCCCCAACGTTCTATGCTAACCTCCAACTGCAACATTCCAGTGTGGCTTATGCAGCTGCGAAAGTTCTATGGTGATGTCATCCCTCAGTCTCAGATGAGACTGAGAACAGAGTGAGACAGTGTGAAATCCATTTAACTGGAGTTTCACAAGCTGCCTTCCCTGCCTACCACTAGGTCTTACTGGGATTCTAGTAACCCCGGGTAATGGGGGGTTACACTGGGATGTAAAGGGAGAGACATCACCAGTGGAAAACAAGAAGTTGTTATCCCTCTGTACAGACAGTTGGCGAGACCCCATCTGGAGTACTGCGTGCAGTTCTGGAGACCCCACCTCCACAAGGACATAGACAGGGTGGAGGCTATCCAGAGGAGGGCAACTAAAATGGTGCACGGTCTACACCAGAAGCCATATGAAGAGAGACTTTTTTTTTTACCTCCAATTGTTTAACCAGGAGTAGCACACTAAGCTGAAAGCTTGTTTACAGGTGCGACCTGGGAGCACAGGGAAGTTAAGTGACTTGCTCAGGGTCACGCAGTATGCAAGTGAGGGCTGTGGGATTCAAACCCAGGTCTCCAGATTTGCAGCTCAGAGCCTTAAGCCACTGCACTACACTGCCTCCCAGAAGACTAAAGGAGCTTAATATGTCTACCCTTGAGGAAAGGAGGGAGAGGGGGGACATGACAGAAACTTTCAAGTACCTCAAGGGAATCAACAAAGTCCAAGAGGGTAGCATCTTTCAGAAAAAGAGATGTGCAAGAAATGAAAATTACGTACCTACCGTAATTCTTGATCTTCTCTTGTATCTTCACCATTCATTACTGCTTGGGGTTAGTGCTGGAGGCGCGCACCATACAGGGAGTTTTTTTTTTTGAGAGTCGACCAGCGGCGCGCCCTCGGCGGCGTGCTGACGTCCATGCGGGAGGCAGCCATTAGGTGCCGAGACTCCTCCTCTATCTCAGTTCTGGTAGCTGGAGGCGAAATAAAGGTTAAGAAAAAGGAAAGCGAGGCAAGAGAGCCGAGGGATAGAAAAAGGAAAGGATATAAACTGAACAAGGTATAAGCCGGTAGAGAATAGACAGAGGAGAGAGAATTCCTACCCTAAGGGACCGCAGGGCCTCCTTTCCCGGGGCGGCTCTAGGGGAGGAACAGAAAGAGGGAAAGAGAAAGAGGAAGAAGAAGAAGAAGAGGAGGCATGTTGAGAGGGAGAACAGTCCCAACGAGCATTGGTTGAGAGGCTTATAGGCTTGAGACTAACAAGGGAGCAAGAATCCCAGTTGCTAGGACTGAGGGGAGGTTCAACCGAACCACCTGAACAGATTCGAATGAGGGCAACATCTTTGAACTCTCAACATGCCAAGTCCCTACATCCTAGCTGAGGGCTCATGGACTGCCCGGGCAGAATCTGTTCCGGGAAGAGCGCCCACCCAGGAAGGGGACTAAGTCCCTTAGCACCCTGTTAAGTGCTAACACAGCAGTGTATGGGAAAGATTACGCCTTTCCGAAGGCAGCTTTGTATGAAGGATAGAGTGGGAACTCAATCAGACTCCCTAAGGCAAGGCAAAGCAGATGCTCAAGGCTGACAAGTTCAAGCAGCAGCTAGAATGAGCTCAAAGATAACACCTGCCAGGGGGATTCTAAATTTTGCTGAGGCCGAGTCAGAGCATGGTCTCTTAAGCTGTGAAACTGCATAACCTGAAGAAGGTATTTAGAAGTCGCACCCTAAGGGCGGTCAGAAAGAGTTCCCTCAGAATAAGAGAAAAGCACAAACCGTGCTCGTTCCTCTTTACCTTGAGGAAAAAAGGAACCATTCATAAAGAATGGAAAACAGAAAGTTTTTTTTTTTTTTTTTGGCATAAAGGCCAAAGGAAGGAAGAGGAACAAGACGGGAGGGGGAGACGCCACAGAAGGAGGCCACTGAGGGGAAGGTGGGTGGGTATCAGTAATGAATGGTGAAGATACAAGAGAAGATCAAGAATTACGGTAGGTACGTAATTTTCATATCTTCCCTTGTCGATCTCACCATTCATTACTGCTTGGGTGAGTACCAAGCCTTCCCCCCTTAAAAAGGGGGGGTAGAACCCTGAGGGAACAAGACCCCCAGCCTCCTGCTGGTGAGAAACAGAAGGGGAAGACCCTGGGCTAATCTAGAGAGAAGCCTATGGGGGAGAAGAGCTAGGAGGTGCCCCCCAAGGACGGGGAGAGGAAGGAAGGAAGCCCCTGCAGTAATCTCCTAGCTCTGGAGGAAAAGAGACAGGTCCCCCAGAAAGCGGAATGAATCACCCTACGCCGGGCCAGGGGTGACAACCTTGATAGATGAAGTCATGCCGTCCGTCTAATGCAGATCGCTGTCCCCACAAGCCTGGATGCCACCTCATTGGCGTCATAAGATGCCCTTGCTTGGTGTCTTGCCAGCTCCAGGCCTATAGCAGAGAGGGCAATAGGTTGTCTGGTTTGCTCCATATCAGGCATTGATGCTAAGATCTGAGAGCGCATCGACCACAAATGCCTACTGTAGGCAGCGTGATGAGCCTGATGAGATGCTATGCAAGACATCGTACAAGAAGAAGAGACACTCTCGCCCCCACGGTCGAATTGTAGGGAATCGAGTCGTGGGCGATGGTCCATGCCGCGGCGCCCGGAGGGAGTCTCTAGGTATACCAAACCCGAGCTGGTTGGGGAGAGTACTCAGGGATTCTGAAGGCACAACACCCACGACAGTCTGCCGGGCTGGAGAAGGGCGGCTGGCGACTGCCAGGAACGGATGAGCCTCCTGGAATGGGATAGGCCAGGAAGGTACCACCAGGTGCTGGGCACTGAATTCGCCAAGGAATTCACGCGTCTCCCATTCGCATTGTCTCGCCCTAACGAGGAGATTCGAAGATCCCTCACCATCCTCGAAAGAAATCACTGATATTCAGTGAAATCAGCATCGGAGGAGAGATAAGAAGAGGGTTCCTCTCCCTCAAAGGAGGGAGACGAGGATGATGGAGAGCTCGAGTGTCCAGAGGATTCTTGCGGCGGTAGGGATAGGCGAAAGACCCGATCATTCATATACCTGACATATGAGAGGAAGGCCACCGCAGAACCTCTGAACTGCTCCCAGGATAACGGGCCCATAGAACCGACATGGCCTGGAAGAGCGGTGGGTGGCTGCAGAGGAATGGGAGATGGGCACCTATGAAGAGGCAACTGTCCTCTGCTAGGGCTCTGAAATCCGGGGAATGGAGCCCGAGCTGGCGGGATCCCGGACAACAGACCAGGTCGCAAAACGGAACCCTGGGGATGGGGATGCAAAGCCTGGAAGAGCCCAGAAGGGGATCCTCCCCTATGACGAACCTGGGACTGCATGGATCCAGAAGGGCAGCCCACAGCAATGCCACCGGAGGGGACCCCGGGGTCCAAGAGGGAAAGGCAGGGCCCAGCGCTACAGCTCCTAGACACCCCACCAGGGGTGGCCGACAGAGACCGCGATGCCTGCACCCTGCCCCTCGACCCCTCGGACTCCGAGAGTGCCCTCCTCCTTGACCCCAGCATTCTCCCACCCCGAGGGGCTGCAGCAGCACCAGGGAGGGTAGCTGCCACGAGCCCCCCAGGAGGGAGAGCCCCTCCCTCCACCCCCACTCCATCGCTCCCCAGGGACCCAAGACCACCCCTAGCCCGGGGGCCCTCAGGGGAGGACAGCAGCGGGGACAGCGGAAGAGGCCCACTGGGCCACCTGGCACCACGTGCCACTGGGGACCCTGACTCCGAAGAGTCCGGCTGCCAGGACGGGTCCACGTCTGAGTCATCAGCCTCCAAAGGGGAAGAGATCAGCTGGACCACAATACTAGCAACCCCGGGGGTTTCCGGTGAAACGGCGCCGTTCATGCCAGAGGTGGCGCCCGACAACCTCGGCCCACCTGCACCCACTAAGCCCGGCGCCGGCTCCCCACCGGCGCCGGCTAGGCCCACAGTGCCGCCCTCGGCACCGGAACCCAACCTGGCGCCGCCAGGAGATTGAACTGGGCCTGCAGCACCGAAGGCCAGAGCGGCGGCACCAACGGTGCCGTCTCGATCACCAGCACCACTGGCAGCACCGGGATCCGAAACGGCGCCAGAAGGCAGCGTCGAGGGTCCACCGGTGCCGGGCCCAGCAGCCGTGGGCCTCGACACTGGGGGAGCCTGCACCTCCAAGGAGGTGACTGCCGAGGTGGTGTCTCCGTCGCGGCCCCGGGAGGCACCTCGACGTTCCTCCGACACCGCAAAAGAAGCTTCCTCTTCGGCAAGAGAAGAGGAGGAAGCCTCCTCCTCTATGGATCATGTAGGCCCGAGAGGGGACCCGGAGGAAGGGCCTAGAGACCTTACCTGGGAATCCCTGGAGCGACGCCATCCCCCGAAGGTCGGTGAGGCCTTGCCGATCTTGAACGCGCGGACTTTGAGGACATGATGGTCCATGGAGAAACAGGCGTCTCACGTGTCCATATCATGGTTGGGTCCCAGGCAACGGAGACAGACATCATGCCGATCCGTGACAGAGAAATGCCGGCCACAGGAGCACCGACGCATAGGGGCATAGCCCGCCTTCAATTTACATTTGGCCCCCGAACCTGACATGATGTGAACTAAATAAGGACAAAAACAGCAACAAAGCACTCGGCACCATCGACAGAAATAAAAGAAACAGTCTTACCGGGAGATGGCGTCGAGCAAATACAACTTGAGATACGAGAAGTCTTGTGATGCAGAAAGCTTCAACTACCACGCAGCAGGTGCAGCCTCGACGGCGGGAGAAACAGAACTGAGATAGAGGAGGAGTTCATGCACCTAACGTCAGCTTCAAGATGACACAGCACGTCACACCAAGGGCGCCCGCCGCTGAGCCACTCCAAAAAAAAAATACTCCCAGTGGATGTGCGCCTCCAGCACTAACCCCAAGCAGTAATGAATGGTGAAGATTGATAAGGGAAGATCAAGAGGGTAAAATCTGAAGACAGAGGGGGTAACAGCTCAGGAGCAATGTGAGGAAGTATTTTATCATACAGAGGGTGGTGGACGTAAGAAACGGCCTTCCTGAGGGGGTCGTGGGGTCAAAAACAGTGGGGGAATTCAAGAATGCATGGGACAGACATAAGGCAATTCTAGAGGGGGGTAGGAGGAAGTTGGCTGTTGGTTAACTAGGATCTGCAGCTTATCCAATAGGTAGGGAAATGGGCAGACCAGGTGGGCCAAGCGATCCTTATCTGCCGTCAAAGTCTATATTTCTATGTTTCTATGGTGTAATACATTGTGGTGGTATTGTCTGTCCTGACTTGAACCACCGTCTCCCTTTCCAGGGATGCAAAAGGATTGCAGTGCCAGGAGCACTGCCCTGAGCGCTAGAAGATTTATGTGCAGGAGTGACTCTGCAGGAGACCACATACCATGCACTGTATGCTCTTCCAGATGTGCCCCCCACCCTAGGAGGGAGGCATCCATAGAGAGTACCAGGGTAGGGGACTCCTTTTCGAATCGGACCTCTCCCCTGAGGTTGGTTCTGTCTTGCCACCACTGCAGTGCCTGCAACAATGTCTCTGGCATTGGGTGAGGGGAACTGACTCCACTGCCTTTGCCAGCAACAGGTTTGACACTTCTCTTCCCAGGAGTGCTCTTTCTGTGGGGGGGGGTGATGGTCTGAAAACCCTTACTCTTAGTTTGTGGAAGGATTTGAAGCTGAAGACTAGGCCCTGACTCACTACCTCCAGCACTCACTTGTCTGTAGTGATGGTTTTCCAAGTCAGGAAGTAGTGAGTCAGCCTGCCCCCCTACTGGCAATGGGGAGGCAACCCTGACTGACACATCAGGGATTCTGCTTTGTTTGGTCTGTAGTTTGTGGAGATTGGTCCCCTCACCTACAGCCTCTCCAGCCTCTTCCCCTGAAGCAGCCCCTCTGCTGTTGGTAAACAGAGGTAGCCTGTGCCTGGAAGAAGGGTCTGCTTTGACCCCTACCTATATCTCCCCTTCCTTGAAGTCTATAGGAGGTTGGACCTCTTTCCTTTGCAGAGTTGCTTCTGAAGGTGGTTTTATACTCATCCACCTTTTTTCATGTGTGCCTCTGTTTTAGCCCCAAAAAGAGAGTTATTCTCCACGGGGAAGTCCATAGCTTTGTTTTGGGTGTTTTGGGTTAGGCTTACTGCTCTAAGCCAGTCAAACCTCCTTAAAGCCACAGTTAAGGCCATCCACCTGGCTTCTGTGTCGTTGGCATCTACTGCCATATGAAACTGGTATTTTGTGGCTTCTAAACCAAATCTAGCTGTTTCCAGGAGATCAAATGCTAGACCAGGTGATGCCTTGTCTGCCATCGCCATGACCAAATTCCAAAGGGATTTGCTATACTGGGCAGCATAAGCCATGTAGTTGGCTTGCCTGATACCTAGGGAAGCTGTCAAGTAGCCCTTCTTGGTCATGCCATCCAGTTTTCTGGACTTCTTTTCGGGGGGGGGTAGACAAAGGCACCCTGGCCCTATCACAAGCTGCTGCTTGCACAACCCCCTTCTGGATCAGGGTATGAGAGCAGAAATTCTGCCCCAATGGATCAAGTTGAAATTTTCTATCAGCTTTCTTGTCCACAGGTGGGATATTATGTGAAGTTTCTAGTATATTGAGCACATGCTTCTTTAGAAATGTATTTATGGGAAGCAAAAGCCTTTTTGTAGGTGTTAACCCCATCATTTCCATAAACTCTGCCTCCTCTTCATCCTGCACAGACTCATGTGTAGGGTTGCCACCTATCCGGTTTTAGACCGGATAATCCATTTTATAGGGTCCTTATCTGGTCATCCGGTTTTCATTAAATGCAGTCCAGTTTTGGGGCCATTTTGAGTGCTCATATACTCTTAAAACTGATGTATCAAATCAGTCACTGTTTTGGCTGCATTGCATGTCCAGGTTACAAGGAAGTTCTGATGTCATTCAGGCCTGCCTTTGTTTGTAAAACCAGTCTGCCTGGTAGGTGTAAGGTATAGCCATTAAGATCATTAACAGTAAATTAACCTAATCTTTTCCACTCTGAATTTTAAGTATGGTCTTTTACTGCTATGACAAGAAACAGCTTGTACACCTTTATATGCTCTCATGTGTTTTTCTGTTTGTCCTATATTCTGGTATGTTTTAGACCCATTTTTCTTAAATTAATCATCTGATTTGTATTGCATTTATCATTGATTATTTCTCTCTGGAATCCTCAACAATTCCTGCTCTAATTTTTTGTATTGCTTGAAAATTCCATAGTATTAGCTACACTTTTACATGTCATTCAGATAAATAGCATGGAATGGTATGTCTGAAACTGTGGAATGTCTTAGAAATATGACAAGAAACAGCAATAGCTGTTGAGGTAAAGGGGACACAATGCAGTATTGAAGGCACCACAAGCATCGATAATTAAGTTATCAAAAATTGGTCAAAGCATATTAGAATACATGACTGACATGGAAAGAAAAGTGGGAGAGTGTTTAGCAGAGGTTTCAGCAATAAGCTGTGAATGAGCTTGACACAGCCAGCAGACCTCAGTTTGATTCCCACGGCCTCCACTTTAGTGTGTGACCATGAGCAAGTTACTTAACCTTCCTGTGCTTCTGGGTCACTCCTGTAAAATGGACTATGTGGCCTATGGGAGCTAACCTGGTTGCCAAAGAATAAAAATAAATAAATAAAAACAAATAACAATATAAAAATGATTTCCTATCACTATTAATGTCTATTCTGACGTTACAAATGGCTTTGGAGGAGGAACAATATTGTTGCCCGTCATAAAAAGAGGTGGAGCCTGAGGCGGAGTTTGGGGTGTGGTTTAGCATCCGGTTTTTACCTCATCCAAAGGTAGTGACCCTACTCATGTGTGATAAGGTCAAGTGCATCCACCATTTGTTTTACAAAAGTAAAATGAGAAGAGTAGTCTTCTGGTACTCTTGGTGGGAATCTGAACTGTTGTTCAGGGGATACCTCCGGTTCGATGGGCTCTTCCTCCTCCTCCCCTTCCTCCTCATAGTCCTCATATGAGGGTTCAAGCATCATAGGAACCAAGCCTTGAACAGAGGAAGCTGTGCTCTGAACCGCAACCAGAACCAATGGTTCTCCCAAAAGCGGTTGAGGTTGAACCAGCAATAACCCAGAGTGAAGGGCTTCTAAAACCCTCAAAGCTTGTGCCACTGCCTCTGCTGTAGGCATAGTGGATTCCAGAACTGAGAGTCCTGTTGCTTTTCCAGCTGGGAGTTCATGTGTTTCTTCTTATCGTTCTGTTTTGCCGGAACCAGGTCTTTCACCAGTTTTCCAGTTCTTTTTTGCTTGGATGTCTCGCCTTTTTCAGGAGCGGTAGAGTCAACACCCTTTGGTTTCTCTGTGGCTAGATCCGAAGTAGTATCTGTTGGATCCATTTTTTCTTTAAAACGCTTAAGGCACTTTTCTATAGTTCTTTTAGGGAAGATTTTGCAGGTGTCACAGACTGCCTGAAAGTGATTAGAACCAAGACAAAATAAACACAAATCATGTGTTTATCTGCCTTAGCAAAAACTTCCCCACACTGGACACAGTTTTTAAATCCGGTAGGCCCTGTCTTTTTCTTAGACTTATCGAACATACCCACTTATTTTATAAATACCATAAAATACCAAGAAAACAGAACTTAAGTCTAGTTTCCAACCAAGTTTGAGCAAGGAGAAACCCAGACAAGCGGTTCAAAGTTATAGTGGTCGGTTTCTGAACCGAAGAATAAAACGCTAATTTACACAAATAAAAAGAAAATGCTACAATCCCAAAAGGATAACCAATTTAAGTTCTAATACAATTTTTAAATGCTAAAAACAAATAAAATAAGACAAACACGCCAGTTCCTCGACAGTTGTGAGGAACCAATGAGGAACCACAAACTGAAGCAAAATTTAACTAAAACTAGCATTAACAGTAAAAAATGAGTAAAGGCAGCAGAAATATAGTAGAAATAAAATGTTTATACTTAAAATCGACGAGTATAAATGTTTTTCTCAGTCACGCTGAGGAGCAGTCTCCGAGGCATCTAATAAGGCAGGTGAAAAATGAAATCTGAGCATTATAGAATGCAGCAGTTGGTAAGAGCAGCAGTTTGAATGGTGGCACAAGCCAATAGATGTGCCATCATTTGCATAAGTTCCACTCATCTCCAGGGCAGTTCAACACAGGAGGCTTACTGCTAGAGTTAATCTTTTTGAAGAATTCCTGGGGTTAGAAATGATCAGCAATCTGAAATCTGATGCCTGCTGAAGGTACAGCCCAAGCTAAAAAGTACCACAAGCCTTAGGTCAGCATCAACAAGCAAGTTTCTGTGCAGCCTGAGCCAAGAAACTCAGCAGACTAAATTCTAGGTGAGCTAACACAAAGCAAATTAAATTCACTTACCTGAAATCTGATGCCTGCTAGAAAGTACCAGAAAGCCCTAGAAGGTTAGCAGCAACAAGCAAGCCTATGTGCAGCCTGAGCCAAGAAACTCAGTAGACTATACACTGGATAGGCTGCACCTGAGCAAGGAGGGTACGATGACTTTGAAACAGAAGCTGGAGGACTACATTACAACTAAAATAACTTTAAACTGAGGAAGGGAAGGGGGCAAGAGGGAGACTGCAAAGTGGAGTCACCAATCAGGGGAGACCAGAAGGCCTCCCCCATAGACAGGCAGGAGGGGAGGGAGGGGAATCTATTAGAGAGCAGAAGCAGGGGTGGGGGATGGGAGAGGAGGGGCAAGGGACACAGTGGAAAGTAGTATCCTTGAATGCAAGGAGCTTGGCAAACAAGGTAGCAGAATTCCAGGCGATGATGGCCGAAGAGGAGGTAGATACTGTGGCCATCACTGAAATCTGGGCCACCCAATACCATAACTGCGATCTTGTGATCCCTAGATATAGGGTGTACCGCAAAGATAGGGAGGAGGTGAAGGGTAGTAGCTATTTATGTGAGGGATGGAATACGACGTACCAGGGAGGAGGGGGAAGATGGGAAGCCAGAAGCCATATGGGTACAGCTCCAAAACTTCAAGGATAGGAAGGTTAGGATGGGGGTGGTGTACAGGCCACCCTCATAGAATGAGGAAAATGACAGGGAGTTTGGGGAGCAAATCAAGAACGCCAGTGGCAGAGGGAGTATGGTCATAGTGGGCGACTTCAATCTGCCTGGCATTGACTGACAAACCATGACTACCACAAACGCCAGGGAACAGGTACTGCTGGAGGCTATCCAAGAAAGCTACCTTGTGCAGGGAGTGGTAGAGCCCACCAGGGATGGTAACATATTGGATATTGTGTTAGCAAATGGGGAGCAAGTCCAGGAGGTAGTCATACAGACCCTCTTGCAGGAAGCGATCACTGCACAGTGTGGTTCTTCTTCCACACGGGTAGGGAGTCAGCCAGGACCAGGATAAGAGTAGTAGACTTCAGGAAGGTGGATTTTGCCAGGATGGGCAGCATCCTAGGGGTCATCTAGCTGAAATTTGCCCAGGGATGGATGCTGAACAGAAATGGTCCATCATAAAGAGGGTTCTGACAGAGGCCACAAACACATGTGCCAAGACACAGAGTAAGCAGTCCCGGTCTAAAAAAACTATCTGGCTCAGCAGGGAAGTGGCAGGGAAAGTGAGGAAGAAAAGAGTGGCCTTCAACAGGTACAAGAAATCTGGGCAAGGGGAGAACAAGGAGGAGTACTCAAAGCAATCTAGGGAAGTGAGCAGAGCAGTTAAGGCAGCTAAAGCAGCAAGGGAACTGAGATTGGCTCGGGGGATCAGAGAGGGGGAAAAGGATTTCTTCAAGTACATAAGAGAGAGTAGGAGCTGTAGGGGCGTGATTGTCAGCATCAAGTGGGGGAAGGTTGGGCAGAAAGAGAGAAGACCAGGCGGAGGCATTCAACAAGTACTTGCTTGATGTTCACTAAAGAAAAGATAGGCCGATATCACAAGGAAAGGAGGGATGGGCGGGGGGGCAGAGGTAACAGATGGGGCCATCCAGGAGGTTAGGGTGCTAAAGGCCTTAAAGCCTTGTGGGTGGACAAGGCACTGGGACTTGATGGAATACATCCAAGAGTTCGGAAGGAATTGGCAGAGGTATTAGCAGACCCACTTATAGATCTGTTTAACACCTCTTTGGAGACAGGGAGCATGCCCATGGACTGGAGGATGGCTCACGTGGTACCCCTCCACAAGAGTGATCCAGGAACAAACCAGGCAATTATAGACCGGTGAGCTTGACTTCCATCATGAGGAAGCTAATGAAGACCATTCTAAAGGAGAGATTGTTAGTCTTCCTGGACAGTAATGGACTCCAGGACGAAAGACAGCACGGGTTTGTCTTGGTAAGATCATGTCAGACTAACCTAATTGACTTCTTCGACTGCATCACAAGGGCAGTTGATGGGGCCATGCTGTGGATGTCTTGTATCTGGACTTCAGCAAGGCCTTCGACTCGGTGCTACACGGAAGGTTATTGGGCAAGCTGAGGAACCTGGGGGCAGGGGAGAAACTAGAGGGGTGGGTTAGGAGCTGGCTGCAGAATAGACAGCAGAGGGTAGTTATAAGAGGGGAGACCTCCAAGGCAAGATCCATGACTCATGGGGTACCACAGGATTCAGTGCTTGGCCTTGTTTTGTTCAACATCTTTATCGGGGACATTGCAAAAGGGATCAAGAGTAAGATCAGCCTGTTCGCCAATGATACAAAGATATGTGCAACAGTGGACAGTGAGGAAGGGAGGCAGGAACTCATGGAGGATCTAGCAAAACTTAAGCACTGGTCAGGTGTGTGGCAGTTGGGTTTTAATGCTAAGAAGTGCAAGGTCATGCACCTTGAAGGCAGAAACCCCAGGACCAGCTATCGGCTGGGAAGAGTGCAGCTATCAATTTCAGAAGAAGAAAAGGACCTAGGGGTACTAGTCACAGGGGACATGAGTGTATCAGTACAGTGCAGTAGGTAGGTAGCAAGGGCCAATTGGATGCTGGGGTGCATTGCCAGGGGTATCACCTCAAGAAGAGGGGAAGTTATCCTGCCTTTATACAGATTACTGGAGAGGCCGCACTTGGAGTACTGTGTGCAGTACTGGTGCCCTTACCTAAAAAAGGATGTAAGATTACTGGAGTGGGTGCAGGGCAGGGCAACAAAGATGATACTAGGTTTAGGGGATAAACCCTATGAGCACAGACTAAGGAAGCTCCACATGTATTCCCTGGAAGACAGAAGGGAGAGGGGGGACATAATAGAGACCTTTAAATACTTAAAAGGCATAAACAGGGTCAAAGCAGGAAAATTATTCCGCTTAAAGGGAGGAAGGGTCGAGAGGGGGCACAGTCTGAAGTTGGAAGGGGGTAGATTCAGGAGGGAGATGAGGAGGCACTATTTCACAGAGAGGGTGGTGGCAGGGTGGAACACACTGTCAGAGGAGTTGATCTCGCTGAAGACGGTGGCTAGTTTAAAAGGGGATGGGATACAGTGAAAGGGAGGATAAGTACAGATAAGAACAAAGGGAGGGATAGTTCGGGGGGAGGGGACAATGAATAGGGAAAGGGAGGGAGCGGCAGATGCAGGAGAAGTAAACAGCGAGCTGCACACTCGGGCAGACTTGATATACCTATGGGTCTTTTTCTGCTGGCACTTTCATATGTTCGTATGTTCGACTAAATTCTAGGTGAGCTAACACAAAGCAAATTAAATTCACTTACCTGAAATCTGATGCCTGTTAGAAAGTACCAAAAAGCCCTAGAAAGTTAGCAGCAATAAGCAAACCTCTGTGTAGCCTGAGCCAAGAACTACAGCAGTTTTAAATTGGATCAACCTGTTACTTCTGCTCTATTGCTGGTTAGGCCTTCAGCTCTCCTCCTCAGCACTTCTTTCTCCTCCAAACGCCCAAGCAGAATTCATGTGTTATTAATATATAGAATAAAGTATGGAGTGGAGTGTGTAACAAGCGACAGCGAAGCTAGAGGGGTTTGTGAAAGCATCTGACACCAAGGGTGTGTGTAAACTTTGAGTTTAAACACACCACCCCAAATTTTATTTTATATAATTGCTGGCTCTCGTTTTTTCACCTCAGAGATTATATAAAATAAGGAGTGTCGGTTTGGCTGCGATCTGATCAAGTTTTGCCCTTGTCCGCAGTTAGACATGCTGGACACGAAGTTTCTGTTTTTTGCCTTTTTTTTCTTTGAATTAGCTGAGTTTCAGTATTTTCAGGCAGGAGATTCTTTCATTAGTTTAAAAAAAACTTACCGGCGAGTCAGACTGGCAGTGAGGCGTCCGACTGTAAGCCATGGCATTGGTGACTAGAGAGGGAATAGAGGCGGCTGGCACATGCACAGAGGAGGGGAAACCCGGCACGTATTTACCATTATAAACACTCCTTTATAACAGTAAATTATGCCATGGGTTTCCTTAAGGAAAAAAATAAGAACCAGTTATATATAGAATAAAGTATGGGGTGGTGTGTGTAACAAGAAGTTTACACACCCACGAGGTGTTAGATGCTACATAAATCCTGAGAGCAAAGCTAGAGGGGTTTACTCAAGCATCTAACACCAATGGGGTGGGTAAAACTTCGAGTTTACACACACCACCCCATATTTTATTTATATAATTAAGTCTTCCTTTTTGGCCACAGCAATTATAGAAAATAAAAAAGATGTTCTTGTGCAGCCGCGGTCCGCATAGGTTCCAGTGCATAGTCCGCAGTCATTTTTATTTATTTAAACTTTTTAAATTCATTATTTCTGCCCGCAGTCGAAATGTTAGTAATAATTTATAATGTGTTGATTTTTTTTTCTGGCGGTCACTTAGCACCAAGTCCCAGTGGCGGTTCCGACTCCGGTGGAAAGACGAGGTGGCCGGCGGTCCGGGAGGAAGACGTGGCAGTCGTATGCGTAGAGTGATGAAAACCATGAGCGTGTTTGCTGTAATAAACATTCCTTTATTACGGCAAATAATTCCACAGTTTTTCTACGGAAAAAGGTAAGAGACAGTTATTGTACTCTGATCGCGTACTGATATTCCAAGTTTAGCTGAATTTATTTCTTCTAATCATGTATATTGACTTTGTAAAGTTTGATTGTTCTGTGTTATTAATTCCAGATCAACCCCAAGAAAGGGTCTCCTATGTCTCAGTGGGCCCACCCAGTTAACAAAATTAATTAATAAATAAATAAACAAATAAAATCATTCTCATAAAGTTATTTTTACAGAACTTTAACTGTAACTTACATGAGACAGCTGAACATCCTACCAGTTTACCATACCCATTGCATACATTTAATGTGGCATGGGCCCAATAAAAATATGCCAACTATTTTATATGTGATCAGTGACCCCGTGACATCAATCATGGATTCACCACTTATGATGTCCTGGGGACACAGACCCCTAATAAAACATATCAGGCATGTTTTTACTAGGCTAATGCCATATCCTCTAAATATATGACATGTTCTATGCCTGCACAGGTGCTTAATATGTTAGTATAAATTGTTATTAACTTTTGAAACCATACTAAAAAGACTAAATTTATATTAACACGGCAATTAAAGCTATATACCACAGCAATTAAATCCAAATAATTAAAAAAATTACTAATTAAACCAATTGTCACTTTGCACTTTACAATTCAATTAACACATTAAGGTTAATTATGCATAAAATAAAAATATTTCTGCACAGCAAACTTTGCCTCAACCATCCTTGTGTACCACATAAAAGAAACACTAGAAAAGTTCTGTGAATCTGTAATATAATGCCAGCTCAGGGGATAATGATGAGATCATAATGTCACTTGGGCTTCAACCTTGGCATATTACCTCAATAGTCACCCTGAGGCACCCTGAGTAGTATTATTTCCTTACACACCACACTTTAATACTGTGTGTGCATGTATAAATATATACTGTAGATATAGATACAGATATCTTCTTTGCAAAAACTACATTAATGTACCTGTTAGGGTAACGTAACTCCTCAAAAGTAGGGAAATGTGGCATTCGACTGCATCCTAACTGCCCCAACAGCAAAGGGAAAAAAACATGGGTTTGGGGTCTCCAGAGTCTTGGCGAATCAGTGGTGGGGCATTCCTTGGGGTTGTCAGCCCCAATGCCCACCCCATTCCATGAGCAAACAATGTCTCACGTGATCTCCTTTCTTCACACGGGGCCCTTGAAGAAAGGTACTACAAACTGTGTTGGCAACCTGTGTCGAGACATAATTCTCTACCTCTGAACAGTATACCATTATGAGGCAGCAGCTGCACCGCTTGAACATCGGATTGGAGGCTACGGGCTGTGGAGAAGGGAGAGCATTAGGGTTGACAATCCAAAGGAAGACCCCACCACTGGTTCACCAAGACTCCATTTCCCTACTTTTGTGGCATTAAGTTACCCTAACTAGTGCATTAATAAAGTTTATTGCCAAGAATTTCCCTTCTTTTTGAGATAGTAGAATTATGTCCTCATTCATGCAGATCCCTTCGGGACCCACGTGAACAGGTGCAGATTTGCAAGGCCTATGGAAGTGCAAGGCCCTCTCGACCCTGCCATTATATGGAGCGTCAGATGTCAGAAGTTACCAAACTTATGAAAGTGTATAAACAAAAGTAAATGCACCTTCAAACAGTGCCTCGGACACAAGTCACTAAGGTCGAGAGGGCCTCGTGGTCTCCTGCCCTCCCCACACTGCCCCAGCTAGAAGGATCCCCTGAACAAGCCCACAGGTACAGAGGAACAGCACGCCAAACTTAGCATGCAGCACCGTGTACAAGACTTACCCACCTTTAGTTGGCATTCGCAATTTATAGGCTGTGTGCTCAATTAGCTCTGTATTTCCCTCACCTGACATCAATCCAACAATTATCTCATGCACTCCCCTGCAGGCAACAGCTGGGTCATTTTGTATGCTTATGTTCAATCACTTCTACTAGTCAATTTTCTCCCTTTGAAAGCTCAGACACACCTGCTCACATTATTGACTGAACTGATTTGACACACTGTCTGTGACTATGCTATATTAAGGCTCTCCTACCACATTTTAGAGCCTTTGAGTTCCAACTTGTCCTTATCTGTCTCTTCCTTCCCTCTTCCCCGCAGTAACGCATCTGGGAACTTTGCCAATTCTGCTTAATTCTACAGTCTTGTTAACGCCCCGCGAGATCAGGTTAGCCTCCGACTAGACTTCTGCCACTCCCTACTACCCCATCTGCTCTTCTACTACACTTTATAATTTTTCTGCTTCTACCTTGCATTTTGTGGCACTGTTTACTGATTACTTGTTTTGCAATTATTTTTCATATTGCCCTGCTCCTTACCTTCTGCTTCTACCTTTGCATTTTGTAGCAATGCCTTCTGATTTTCTGCCTTGCAAGTACTTTTCTTCAAAGGCTCAGCTCCTGACCTGTCAATACTGGGCTCTCTGCTATGAAACACTACCAGCAACGCTTACGCCTCGTGTTTGACTGCCTTCTACTACTTGTTCAATCCTGACTGTAATCTTAACCGTCCCTACCCTTTATCAAACTATATTCCATCTCATACAGTCTCTCTCTCTCTCTCTCTCTCTCTCTCTTCTCCCCTTCCTCACACCATGCTAATCCTGCTCACTCTGTACCTTGGTCTTCTCTCCTTCTTACCTGAACAAACCTGCCCCCCTTCTCTCCTTCCCTCCTCAACCTGCCCTCCCCTACTCTCCTCTCCCCAACTAATTCCTCCCCCTTTCTCCCCTACACCCCTCCCTCTTCTCCCCTCCCCCACTTACCTAAACCCTTTATCCTCCCTGGAGTGCTATGTTCCAACTTCCTAAACCTAGAATACTTCCATTTGCCACCCCACCTTTCTCTCCCCTGCTCCCACCACCCACTGCCCCCTATTACTTTTCCTTCTGCTTCTCTCGGGGGATTTTTAACCCAACCCACCCCCTTGCCCTACCAAAAGGACTCAGCATTTTCCACCTCAGTGCCAGGAGTCTTCTCCCTAAACTGGATGCCCTGAAAGTTTGGACTGCCCTACATTCCCCTGACATCCTGTGCATCTCCAAAACCTGGTTATTCTCAAAGGTTCCTGACTTCCAGTTAGCTCTTCTGGATTACAACCTCTTCCACCAAGATAGAGGCAAACGCAGCGGTGGAGTGGCCCACTAAATTTGGCATTCCCTATCATGCTCCATCTCTCTTTGTGAATCTCGCCCTTCCTCTCGTAAACTTATTATTGCCAAACTAACATCCCCGCCACCCTCCCATTATATGTAGGAGCCTTATATGCCTCCCCAGACTTTCTCCCAACTCTCTGGTCTCATACATCACCTCAGTCACCACCTACACCACCACTGGAGTGCTTATCCTTTTTGGGGATTTCAATTTAAACTGACTTTCCCCACTATCCAAGACAACAGTGCACAACACTAAACTGCTGAACCTTACTCAACTCATAATGGAAGCTACCTGTCTAAACCCTCACTCCCTAAACCACTCCCTGCTAGACAGAGTGCTCTCGTCTCACTCCTGCTGCATTGCTGCAGCAGATATCCTCCCCAATGTTTTCAGTGACCATTGCCTGACCTGCAGTGTCAGGAAGGTGCACCCCACCCTCTCAGTCCCTAAATACATTTGTCACTGCTCACTCAGAGCTCTCAACACTAACTCCCTACTACATGACCTGTACACCTCCGACTGGTCTCCCATGATCTCTGCTCCTGACATTGACTCTGCCCTAGGCACATTCATAAGCACTCTCACTACAGTCTGGAACTTACACACACCCCTATAAAAAGCTAGGATTAAGTGAATCCATTATTCGTGGAGCACAGCAAACCAAATTCCCCAATGCAAACTGTGTGATTGGGCCTGGTCCCTCTTCAAGTCCTCCCAGACCTTGGCCAACCACCAAGAGTACAGAAGTCTAAGAAATTCATGTACAAAGCCCACCATCCACGCCATGAAGGCAGACTATTTCAAAGACCACCTGTGCCCCAACCTCAACTTCCCGTCAAGCTTCTGGAAAACAACCCACTCCATCCTCAATCCCCCCTTTCCCAGGCAGCCCCCATCATCTCAGTGCTCAACGGTTCCTTGGTCTCAGACCCTAAGTCTGTCATGGACACCTTCAACAAGTTCTTTAACACTTGTGCTCTTCCTGACCACCTCCTTTCAGCCCCAGTCCCCCATTCCTCCCTCCCCAAACAGATAGCTCTTCCCCCCAATCTCCCAGCAGGAAGTCTTCCAAGCACTCATGTCCCTTAACCCTGACAAGAATAGTCCAGATGGTACTGACCCAAAACTCCTCCACATCTCCACCTCGGCAATTGCCCTCCCCCTCATGCACCTCTTGAACCTATTCCTCTTCTCTGGCAAGGTCTCTCTGGCCTGGAAAGAGGCCTTAGTCCTGCCTCTCTACAAAGGTGATGACCCAGCCTCCCCTGGGAACTACAGTCCTGTATCCCTCCTCCCATCCCTAGCCGAACTCCAGGAGCCCTTAGTCTACACTAGGCTTGCTGAATTCCTCTCTGCCAATGATACCCTTTCCCCTGTCCAAGCTGGCTTTAGGAGGGGTTACTCCATAACATCCTCATTACTGTGTGTCACATATTCTATCCTCTAAGGGATGGATCATGGGCAAATCACTGCTGCCATCTTCATTGATCAGGCAAAGTCTTTTGATTCAGTGTTCCATTCGCTTCTATTAAATAAGCTGCACTCAGTTGGCCTACCAGCACCAATAGTAAACTGGTTCAGCTCCTACCTTGAGAACAGGTGTCAGTCATAGAAGCATGGAAACAGAGAAATTGATGGCAGATAAGAAAAAATTACTCACCTTAGTAATGTTGTTTCTTCTAATGGAGTCTTGCTGTATTCTGACTATTGCAGTGATCTCCAACCTTTGAACTGCCCCGGAGAACAAAGAGTTAACTTTCCATGCAAGGCATGGAACGCTGAGCTCAAGCTCGGTTGAAGCCTCTGTCTGCTGTTGTTTGAACCCCAACCGTCAGATCTTTATGAGCTGTACTCACTGGGCGTTCTGTGTGGAAACTGTAAACTCACACTAGCCAACTGGCAACTAAATTTGATAAAAAGGGTTTTTTCAGTTTCAAAGCAAAGAATCAAGTCAGGAAACCCAAAAAAACAAAACACAACACACACCCAAAATAAAGGAGGGTGAGAAAAAGGGGCATGTCCAGGTGCCAACACTGCTCCTGCCCACCCACATCCCAAAAACCAGGTTCTGAGAGGGGAGGCAGTGGGGGAGGTCAGAATACAGCAAGACTCCATTAGAAGAAACAACATTACCAAGGTGAGTAATTTTTCTTCAAACAACATGAAGTCTTGTATTCTGTATTCTGACTACTGAACTACAAGCAGTACCTCCATGGAGGAGGGACAGAACCTACTTTGGGAATAGGCTCTGAAGTACTGCTGTGCCAAACCGAGCATCACTCTTAGCCTGGATATCCAGAGAGTAATGCTTGGTGAAAGTAAGGACTGTTTTCCAGGTGGCTGCTTGACAAATCTCTAAGATAGGAATATCCCTGGAAGTAGCCAGGAAGCAACTGTACCTCTAGTAGAGTGAGCCCTCAGGCCTGAGGGTGGGATTCTACCCAATTTTTCGTAGCAGAATTGTATACAAGAGACAATCCACCTGGCAATAGATCTTTTAGTGGCAGGTTTTCCCTTACTGACCTCTCCATAAGTGAGGAACAACTGGAGGGAGTCAAACCTGTGACCCTTGGTGCGCTCTATGTAGTAGCTAAGGGCCCTTTTTACATCCAGGCTGCGCAGTCTCCTCTCTCCAGAGGAGGAATGGTCAGTGAAGAAAACAGGAAGTGACATAGACTGATTAAGGTGGAAATCTGAAACCACCTTAGGCAAAAACTACCTGTTAGTTCTTAGGACCACTTTATCTCTATGGAAAGAGATGAAATCAGGCTCCACTGACAGGGCTTGCAATTCACTGATGCACCTGGCAGAGGTAATGGCTACCAAAAACACAGTTTTCTAAGTCAAGTACTTAAGCTCTGCAGAGGACAAAGGCTCAAAAGGGGGTTTCATAAGCTGAGCAATGCAAACATTAAGGTCCCAAACAGGAGCAGGGTCCCTGAAGGGAGGATTGGTGTGCAACAGTCCTTGAAGAATTTGCAAAATACAGGATGGGCTGAAGAAGAGGCTTTCCTACTGACAAAAAGCAGAAACAGCTGCCAAATGTACTTTGAGTGTAGCTGGTCTGAGTCCCAAGCCATTGAGATGAACCATATAGTCCAGGACTGTAGGCAACCCAGCAGATTCTGGAGAAATATGCTTACCAGAGCACCAAATAGAGAACCTTTTCCATTTGGAGTTGTAAGTCTTTCTGGTGGAAGGCTTTCAAGAAGTCTTTAGAATATCCAGGACACCTTGAGAGAGGCGCAGATCAGCAAACTCTAACCCTTCAAGAGCCAGGCCTTGAGATTGAGAGATCTGAGATTCGGATGCCAAACCCTCCCCTGAGAGGATGTCAACAGGTTGTAATTCCTGGGAAGAGACAGGGGAAGGTGGACTGCTAAGGACAGCAACAGTGGGTACCAGGGCTGTCTGGCCCAGTCTAGAGCGATCAGAATCACTTTGCAGGGTTGAGACCTGATCTTGACTAGTACCTTGAACAGGAGAGGGAACGGGGGGGAGCATACAGGAACTTCCCTTCCCAATTGAGTATCAGAGCATCCAGGGGGACTGAGCCTAATACTGGGGGTCTGCAGCAAAAGACAGGAAGTTGGTGATTGTCGGGGGCTGCAAAAAGATCTATCTGTGGAGTGCCCCATCTAGAGAAAATCACCTTCAAAGTTAGGGGATGTAGGGACCATTCGTGGTGGCCCTGAGATGTCCTGCTGAGAGCATCTGCCAAGACATTGTCCTTCCCTGGGAGGTGAACTGCTATGAGAGAAGTTTGCAGGGAATAGGCCAGAGACCACAAATTCATTGCTTCTGTGCAAAAGGCCGTAGACCGAGTGCCCCCTTGCTTGTTGATGTACCATATTGTGGTGGTATTGTCTGTTCTGATCTGGACTACTTTGTTCTGAACAGACTTGGAAAAAGCTTGTGGTGCCAGAAACACTGCTCTGAGTTCCAAGAGACTGATGTGAAGCAGAGACTCTTGAGGTGACCACAGCCCTTGGGTGGTAAGATCCCCCAAGTGGGCTCCCCAGCCCAAGAGGGAGGCATCTGTGGTGAGGATTAGAGAATGAGACTGAGTGACAAAAGGAACTCCTTGCCTTAAATTGTCCTGATCCTGCCACCATTGCAAAGCCTGGATCAGGGTTCAAGTCACTGGGACTAGTTTGGCCAGGAATCCTTTCTCTGGGACCAGAAGGTTCTCAAGTGGAACTGAATGTCCCTCATCTGAAATCTTGCCCCTGGACCACTGCTGTAGAGGCTGCCATGTGGCCCAGGAGCTGCAAGAAGTGCCTTGCTGGTCGAGACACCTGAAGGGTGAAAGAAGAGGCCAGTTCTATTAGTGTCCTTGCCCTGTCAAGGGGAAGGAAGGCCTTAGCTCTTATTGTATCCAGTTCTGCCCCTATAAAGGTGAGGAGCTGCACTGGCTCTAGAACTGACTTTGGAAGGTTTAGGAGGACCCCTAAGGAAGTGAGCAGTTGCTGAGTTATCTGAAGATGTGACTTGACTTGGTCTGGAGACTGACCTACTATGAGCCAGTCATCCAGGTATGGAAAGATGAGATCTTTCTTCTCCTTAGGAAAGCAACCACTACTGCCAGGCACTTTGTGAACACCCTTGGGGCTGATGTTAGACCAAAGGGCATTGCTCTGAATTGATAGTGGCCTGAGGGCAACTCGAACCTGAGGTATTTTCTGTGGGAGCACCTGATGGGAATGTGAAAATAGGAATCCTTGAGGTCCAGGGAGGCTAGCCAGTCCCCTGGCCTTAGAGAGGGCAGAATTATTCCCAGAGTCACCATTTTGAATTTTGGCTTTAAAAGGTGCTTGTTTAGGTATCTCAGATCCAGGATGGCCCACCATTCTCCTGTCTTTTTGGGGGTTAGGAAGTACCTGGAGTACAATCCTTTGCCCCTGTGTAGGGTATGAACCCTTTCTATGGCTCTGAGAGCCAAGAGGGAAGAAACCTCTGCCTCTAGGGCAAAGGCTTCTGAAGGATTTGCAGGTGGAAAGGATCTGGTTCTCACCTTGGGAAATTTTTTGAAGCTGAGAACCAGTCCCTGGCTTACTACTTCCAGGACCCACTTGTCTGATGTTAAAGACTTCCAGTCCTGGACAAAGTAAGCCAGCCTGCCCCCTAAAGGTAGTGGAGAATCGGCCCTGGCAGACCCATCAGGGTGTCTGCTTGGCAGGGGCTTTAGGCTGAGGGGTGGAAGCAGGCCTGCTCATACCGTCTGCCTCTCCCTCTAAAGAACCCCCTCTGAGCAAAAGCAGAAGAGGAGGCCTGGGCTTGGTAAAAAGGCCTGCCCCTGCCCCTGGAATGCTGCCTCTGAGAAGTGGCTTGCCTTTCTTTGGCCTGAGCACTCCTGTAGGTGGTCCTGTACTCGTTCATCTTCTTCATGTAATTCTCTGTCTGCTCCCCAAACAGAGAATTACCAATGACAGGAAAATCCATGGCCTTAGCCTGGGTATCCTGTGACAGGCTAGTACATCTGAGCCAAGCCATCCTCCGAAGGGCCACAGATGTAGCCAAGACTCTAGATGAAACATCATTGGAGTCCACAGCAGCATGAAATTGCACCTTAGATGCCTCAATCCCATCTTCAGCCACCCGCTCCAGCTCCTCGGCAAGCTGGTCAGGGGCCTGTTTAGCTAGAGCCATCACAGTGTCCCACCTGGACTTCTGGTGTCTAGATGTGTAGGCCATATAGTTAGCCTGCCTGAGTCCCAAAGATGCTGCCATGTACTGTTTCTTTGCCATGGCATCAATCCTTCTGGACTCCTTATCTTGGGGGGTGTGAAGCCAAGGGAATATTTGCCTTATCACAGGCAGCAGCCTGCACTACCTCAACATGGCTGCATTGCTGGGAAAGGAACTCCATGTCTGAGCCTGAAAGAGTATACCTCTTGTCCATTCTTCTATCCACAGGAGGTATGGAATTAGGAGTTTTTAGAATTTTAAATGTCTGTTTCCCAAAAGACTTATGGAGAGGAATACACAATCTCCTGGACTCTATGATGTCCATCATTTCAACAAAGTCAGGCTCCTCCTGATCCTCTACTGCTTCTTCCATAGGAAGCTGGAGGGTTTCAGCCACTTTTTTGTAAAACATAAAGTGGGAAGGGGACTCAGAAAGCCTAGGAGGAGAAACACCTGAAGGTCTGTCTGGGGAGATGTCCGGGTCAATAGGCACATCCAGACTTTCATAATCACCATCATCATCATTATCTTCATACTCTCCCTCCTTCTCCTCCGGTTCATAAAATTCTTCTAAAGTATAATCCGGAACCAGGGGAACCAACCAAACCGAGCCCCTGACCCGATGGTGCGGTTCAGCCGGAACCGAAGTTAGCGATTGAACTATCCTTAACTTTGGCTATCTCATCAGCGGTCGGAGGAAGAACTTGTGGATCCGAACGGATGATTTATCCCTTCTTTTCTTTTAATCGAACCGACTCCTCAGAATCAGTTCTCCTTTTGCCCGAAGAAGTTTCGCCCTGGTCAGAGAGCTCCTTCTGGTTAGGTGGAACCGAACAGGCTGGCCATCCGGTCAGCGGACTTCTCGGCCTCCTTTCCCTCAGTCTACCTACTCTCTTATCCAGGGTAGCTTTGGGAAAACTTTACAAATTGGCAGTCTGAATTGAGGTGGTCAAACCCCAGACAATAAACACAGGTGGTGTGGGGATCAGCCTTAGCAAAGGCTTCCCCACACACACACTGGTGTTGAAACCCAGTGGGCCCGTTTTTTTTCTTGGGTTTCTCAGACATGGCCAATCCTAACCAAAACTTACCCTTTTTTAGGCAATCTGCCAGGCAAGACACCCCTATCGGTTCCTGACCGTGTTACGGGTCTTGGAAAAAAACATAATGAAATCCATTTTTTTTAGAACCGATACGGACCGGTTACCACACTCTAATAAAGACAGAAGTTTTTTACACAAACTTGATCGGTTCAAACCGAACCGATCCAATGTTTACAAGTTCCACACAGAAAACTAATATAGAAAACCTATCTAGTACTCATGGTACCACAGACAGAGACTTAAACCAACAGGTTAGAAGCAGAAATTCGGTTGAAACCGAGCGAAAAAACGACACTTTAACCGACTTTTTTGAACTGAGCGAAGGATAAATCTCCGGAGCAACTGTTCAGTGAGGTGGAGTAAAGAATCTGACGGTTGGGGTTCAAACAACAGCAGACAGAGGCTTCAACCGAGCTCGAGCTCAGCGTTCCATGCCTTGCATGGAAAGTTAACTCTTTGTTCTCCGGGGCAGTTCAAAGGTTGGAGATCACTGCAATAGTCAGAATACAGCAAGACTTCATGTTGTTTGAAGGACTGCTAGGCCCATCCAGTCTGCCCATTTTCCCTGCCTACTGAAAAAGCCGCAGACCCTATTTGATCTCTGGCTTTCCCTCCTTATTCCTATTGCTAGGGTTCCCCAATGCCTGTCCCACGCATGCTTGAATCCCTCCACTGTGTTTGCCCGCACCACCTCTGATGGGAGTCTATTCCATGCATCCACCACTCTTTCTGTGAGGAAATATTTCCTCACACTACCCCTTAGTCTATCCCGTTCCAATCTCATGTCATGCCCCTCATTCCTGGACATCTCCTTTTCTGAAAGATGCTACCCTCTGGTACCCTATTTATGCCTTTTTGATATTTGTAGGTTTCTATCATATCTCCCCTGTCTCTCCTCTCCTTCAGGGTGCATATATTGCGGTCTCCCAATCCCTCCTCATATGACTTTTGTTGCAGGCCCTGCACCATCTTTGTTACCCTTCTTTTAACTGCCTCTGCCCTGTCTATGTTCTTATGGAGATGCAGCCTCCAGAACTGGACACCTTATTTCAAATGAGGCCTCACCAATGATCTGTACGGTGGCATCATCACCTCCTTTGTTCTGCTGGTGATTCCTCTCTCTATGCACCCCAGCATCCCACTGGCTCAGTCCAGGTGGGTTCCACCCTCTCTTCCCCTCTCCCCATCCTTGCTGGGGTCCCTCAAGGCTTATCCTTGGCCCAGTCCTTTTCTCTCTTTTCATCAACGACCTCCCTTCCACTTGCTCAAACACCCAACTCCACATGTATGCGAATGACATGGTTATCTACACCTCTGGTCCTTCTACTCCCAATGTGAAGGCCCCTCTCCAGAGAGATTTTTTACAATGTACTAAGGTGGTTTCAGGCGAACAAACTGAGAGTCAGCACCAAAAAAACTGTCACAATGACCTTTTGGGCAATACAAAAACTGGCCAAGCTCCCGACCCTCCCTGTATTTGTCAATGCAGATGGCTCTTCCCTCAAGACAATCCCAGCATTCAAATACCTCGGGGTTTGGCTTGATAACAAACTTGACTTCTCTATTTGTATAGACTCAATACACTGCAAACTCTGCCCAAAGCTTGGACTGATGTACTGAAATAAAGATTGCCTCTCCCCTTCCATTCAGTAGGAGCTGGTAATCAAAACTATCCAACCAGTGTTTGACTACACAGATACCATGTACTGCACTGCTCCCACCTCCTCCTCCCTGGGCAAATTAGATACCCTCCTACATGCCTTTTGCTGCTTCACCACAAGCTCCTTTTTCCACACACACACCACTGCTCCCTCTATTCCTCTCTATCAACCCTCCACTCTTCCACCATTGACAGACCCATTCCTTAGCACTAATAGCCAAGTCCTGGTTTGGTGCCTTCGCATCCTACCTCTACTCTCTCTTGTCCCCCACCTGTCTCTCCTCCTATCTACTCCACTTCAGGGACTCCTGCTCCCCCCACTCAACCCCCTGGTAAATCTGCCTTCTCCTGCCAACTCCCTCCCCTCTGGAATAAACTCTCACCCACCCTTTGTCAAGCTACCTCTCTCCTGCCTTCAAGTGCCTGCTAAGTCTCTCTCTCTCCTGCTTCTATCTGCACCTGTCCCAATGCTCCCTAACTAGACTGCAAGTCCAGCAGTACCATGCTGAGACTTTTCTTTTCATTATGGACACTGTATTTCTGACTGTATGCATTACTTTACTATGTTAATTGTTGAATGTAATGTTATATATTTCACTTGTATTGCTTCCCCGAGTCACACCTGGAAACAAGCCTCGTTTCTGTGTGCCTTTCCCAGTTATCAATTGTTAAATACATAAATAACTGTTTTGTTTTTTAATATTTTGACTCAAAGTTCTCAACATAGCCTTGTTACGAACCCACCTCATGAACCCGGTATGTGAAAATGTTCAAATCTCGGCAGAAATGTTGTCCTGCAATAATTGTATAAAAAGCACATTTTGGCCAGGTTTTGAAAAATTACAGTTGTTACATTCATGAGGTGATGTGAAAAAATGGCAATGTTGAAAATTTGGGGTGAACATATTTAAATTTACCAAAGTTATGAGCGTGCCTTGTAAAATTTCAATGTATGCTTATAACTTTGCTGTTTTTTTAATATTTGTAGCCCCAAATTTTCAACATAGCCTTCTTATGACCCCATCTCGTTACCAAGGGCAGAGAACATTTTCAAAACCCACCTAAAAAGTGCTTTGGAGCACTGGCAATACCATTCTGTACCACAGAAGCAAAAACACATTTTGGCCAGGATTTGAAAAATGACAGTTGTCATTTTAATGCACTGATGTGAACATATGGCTATGTTAAAAATTTGGGGTCAGAATATGTAAAATTACCAGTCGTGTGTGTGTGTTGCAAAATTTTAATGTATGCTCATAACAATGCCATTTTTTAATATTTTGACCCCAAATGTTCAACACAGCCTTCTTATGACCCCAACTCATGAACAAAGGCAGTGAAAATTCTCAACTCCTGTCTGAAAGGTGATTTTACCAAGTGACCACAACATTACCTTTCAGGCCTGATCCGCACAATTCCACTGCCATTGGCCATGAGGTGGAGTCCAAAAAGGCCACGTTGAAAATGTGGGGTCAAAATATGCAAAATTGACAAAGTTATGCATAAAAGTAGAAAATCCCATCAAAATACATTGAACTGCACTTACTGTAGTTTCTCATACTGCAGCTGCCAGTTCCAGCAGCAAAACATGTCTTCGATCGGAGAGTGGATGTTTGCCCTGGGACCTGTTCAGGTGAGTGAGGGTGTGTGGGGGGTGTAGTGGGGTGTTGGGTGGTGAGTTTCTGAGTGGGAGGTCTGGGTGGCAGGGTCAGATCAGCAAAAGACCATTTTCTTTTGTACAGGTTAAAAAAACATTGAGGGATGGTTTTCTTTATTACAACTAACAATGCAGGGACATCAATCGGAGGTTGGGGGGTGCCACCAGGCACCAGAGAAGTGTGCTATATGACAGGACGATGATTGGAGGGTGGGGGCACCACTAGACACCAGGGAAAGGTACTGTACATAAGTAGACATTAATCAGAGGGTGGGGATACCACTAGACACCAGAAAAATGTCCTACATGTGAGGGGACAGTGATCAGAGGGTGGTGGGTGTCACTGGACAACAGGAAAACATTCTGTACATGAGGGGACAGCAATCAGAGGGTGGGGGACACCACAAGACACCCAGGTAATGTCCTAGACATGAGGGGATGGTGACTGTAGTGTGGGGGGTGCCACCAGACACTAGGGAAACATCATATACATGAGGGGACGGCGATCGAAAGGTGGGGGCACCATTAGACACCAGGGAAATACATTATACATGAGGGCATGGTGATCAGAGGGTGGGGGTGCCACTAGATACCAAGGAAATATACTATTTATGAGAGGACAATGATGGGAAGGTGGGGGGTGCCACTAGACACCAGGGAAACAGTGTCTCACTGCTATCAGAGCAGCCAAAAGCACAGGTTTCAGCTGTGGCTGCAGAATCCAAGAAAGCCCTACTGTTCTCATACAGAGAACACAGGTGAATGGCTCATCTTGCTAGCTGGGCACCCTAATTTTAGGTGCCCAGAAAAGGTATTTCTGGCAAATTATTAATAAAACAAACACCAGAATCCAGCTAAACTAGGTTCAGATGTTTGTTTGTTTTTAAAAGACATGATTTTTATATACTTTAAATGATTGTTAAGTTTAAACCTGAAAAAGAAAATGGCAGCCATTGTGACTGTTTTTCCCCCATGACAAGTAAATCATGCAAATAACCACTCAAGATATGTTTTTTTTACCTTTCGCCATAGTTTTTTTTTACCAGTTGAACTGGAAGGTTAGCTCAAAATCATTGTACTTTAAAATGGAATAATATTCTTTTCGCCAAACCTTCCAAATGCACACCCTTGGCATGGGCCCCTTCAACCCTGAAAATTATATGAAAGAATTCCACATGGTCTAGGCTGTAGGGGAGAGCAAAAAATACTCAGTGTTAAGTATAGGAAACCCAAACGTGTTTCTCCCCACCATTTTTTGGCCCTCTGTATCTTGAAAACTGTACAAGATGCCATCATGAAACTAGCCATGTCTTGAGACTCTGACAGCCTGACCGCACGTGCCAAATTTGGGGTTATTTCATCAAATGATGTCAAAGTTATTAAGGTGCAAAATTTGGGGTTTAAAATTAAACAACCTACTCAACCCTAATTATAGGGGCGCTACCATGCCCCTGTAATATATTATTGGGATGTGGCCGTGACCCTGTATTTAGGGTTGAGTTGGGTGTTTAATGTTAAACTCCAATTTTTGCACTTTAATAACTTCACAACTGTTCAACAGATTTGCATGAAATTTGCATGTGTGGTCTCGTGGGGTAGATCTCTTAAAGTTCCAAGTTTCAGTCCAGTCAGATGTGCAGATTCCAAGATCCAGACAGTGAAAAAGTGCATTTTGTTGGGTTTCATGCTGTTTTTTTTTGTCAACCCCTAGCACCCAGATTATTTGGAATTTTTCTCTGAAAATTTCAGGGTAGTAAGGGCCGGGCCCACAATAGTGCCTTTCACTGGTTTGGTGAAAAAAAATATTATTCCGTTCCAGAGTTATTAATTTTTTAAATTTCGGTTCTGAGCATGATGAGTAAGCAATTCAAGATAGCTGTATGAAACAAAAAAATAATTATTTTCGTATGGGACCAATCTTTTTTCATGAGGACAAAATCCTTTTTCATTTGCCGCCATCTTGTTTATTTCAAAACCCACAAAAATGACCTCCTGTAGAGAGACCAAGACACCTATCTTGCTTGTCAGGACTCTGTTAGGTGGATTCTGCACTTAACTGTTAGAAAAATGACTTCAAAACGTGTGCGTTTTTTAGCATTTTAAATCCTTTTTCATGACTCGCTTCTGCTTTTTCGTTTGGACCAAGTATGACAATTTTTTGTATAAATAAAAACATCATACAAAAATTCTCATATGAATGAAAATATATGATAATGTTTGAAGGAATGAGAATTTCATACAATCCTTATTTTTCCCAAATATCATATGAAAATTTTCGTATGAGTGAAAATATAAGACGAAAATTTTCATATGAATAAAAATATCATACAATCCTTATTTTTCCCTGGTGTTTAGTGGTGCCCCCCCCACTTCTGATCACCAACCCCATAATTATTTAATCTTTCTCTGGTATCTAGTGGCTCACCCCCACCCTCTGATCACCATCCCCGTAATTATTAAATTTTCCCCTAGTGTCTAGTGGCACCCCCCCACCCTATGATTGCCATCCCCATAATTATTTAATTTTTCCCTGGTGTCTAGTGGCACCCCCCAACCTATGATTGCCACCCCTATACATTTTTAATCTTTCCCTGGTGTTTAGTGGCACTCCCAACCCACCAATTGCCGTCCCCATAATTATTTAATCTTTCTCTGGTGTCTAGTGGCATCCCCCCCACCTCTCCAATTACCATCCCCATATTGTTTCATATTTGCCTGGTGTCTATTAGCACTCCCCACCCCTCCAATCACCATTCCCATATCTTGCCACTGTTTCTCTGGTGTCTAGTGGCACCCCCCCACCCTCCAACTGCCATCCCCCTACATCATAATGTTTCCCTGGTGACACCTCCCCCTCAGATTGCCATCCCCATATTTGTTTCCAGTGTCACTGGTGTCTAGTGGCACTTCCTCACCTCTCTGATCACCGTACCCATACTTGTTTTGGTTTCCCTGGTGTCTAGTGGCCCCCCTCTGATCACCGTCCCCATATTTTGTTAAGTATCCCTGATGTCTAGTGGTACCCCTCTCCGATCACCATCCCCATATTTGTTTCAGTTTTCCTGGTGTCTAGTGGCCCCCCCTTCCGGTGGCTATCCCCATATTTTGTTAAGTATCTTTGGTGTGTAGTGGCAACCCCCCCCCTTACAGGTATCTCCATCCTCATATTTTGTTAAGAATGTCTGGTGTCTAGTGATATCACCCTCTCCAATCACCATCCCCATATTTGTTTTCACTTCCCTTCTGTCTAGTGGCACCCTCCACCCCTCCACTCAACATCCCCATATTTTGTTGAATATCCCTGGTGTCTAATGGCACCCATCCTCTGATCACCATTCCCATACTTGTTTCAGTTTCTCTGGTGTCTAGTGGCACCCCCCTCCGATCTACATCCCCATATTTTATTAAGAATTCCTGGTGTCTAGTGGCCCCCCAATCACCATCCCCATATTTGTTTCAGTTTCCCTGTGTCTAGTGACACCCCCTCTGATCGCCATCCCCACATTTGTTTCAGTTTTCCTGGTGTCTAGTGGCACCCCCCCAATCACCATCCCCATATTTGTTACAGTTTCCCTGGTGTCTAGTGGCACCCCCCTGCTCGCCATCCCCATATTTTGTCAAGAATTCCTGTTGTCTAGTGCACCACTCTCCCTCTGATCGCCATCCCCATATTTGTTTCAGTTTCCCTGGTGTCTAGTGGCACCATCCAACCCTGTATTTTGTTAAGAATCCCTGGTATTTAGTGGCACCCCTGCCCATCACCATCCTCATATTTGTTTCAGTTTCCCTGGTGTCTAGTGGCACCATCCAACCCTGTATTTTGTTAAGAATCCCTAGTATTTAGTGGTACCCCTGCCCATCACCATCCCCATATTTGTTTCAGTGTCCCTGGTGTCTAGTGGCACTCCCCGTCTGATTGCCATCCCCGTATTCTGTTAAGTATCCCTGGTATCTTGTGGTACCCCCCTTCAATCACCATATCTGTATTTGTTTTAGTTTTCCTGGTGTCAGGTGCCCCCCAATCACTGTCCCTGTATTTTAGTACCCCGTCATAAAGAAAACCATCCCTCGATGTCTTTTAAACCTGTAAAACCAGTCCCTCGGCAATTTGACCCCCCCAACTTCCCACTGAACACTCATCACTCTGCACCTCCCTACTCTTCCCAGACACCCTCTCTCACTTGAACAGGTCCTAGGGTGAAGATCTACTCTCCAGTCGAAGACACGTCTTGCTGCTGGAACCGCTGACTGCAATCTGAGAAACTAAGATAAATGTGGTTCAATATATTTCAATGTTTTTTTTTCAACACTGATGTGGTGGGATTCCATAACTTTGCCATTTTTGCATATTTCAACACCAGATTTTCAACATGGCCTTTTGGGGCCCCACCTCATGAGCACAGGTGGTGGAATTACACAAATTTAGGCCAAAAGGCGATTTTGTGATCACCTGGCAAAATCACTTTTCAGACGAGATTTGAAAATGTTCACCACTTTATTCATGAGGTGGGGCCATAAGAAGGCTATGTTAATTCAGTCATGTATGTAAAATGGCAATATGCATTATGCGCATCCATTGAAATTTTGTTACACTCGCTCATAACTTTGGTAATTTTAAATATTTGAACCCCAAATGTTCAGCACAGCCATTTTTTTACACCACCTCATGAATGTGACAGCTGTCATTTTTTAAATCCTAGCCGAATTGTGTTTTTGTACCTGTGTCGCAGAATGATGTTCTATTGGTGTGGAATAACACTTTGGCAGGGATTTGAAAATTTTCAGCACCAGGTTCATGAGATGGGGTAATAAGAAGGCTATGCTGACAAATTGGTTGCTGTTTTGCTACAAATGCAAGTGCAGGGCCCTCCACTGCAACATACATGTCCACATCTATCGAGGGTCTGGGCCCTGCGCTTCAATAGGCAAATGAGAATTTGATTATACCACCTCAAAAAGTAAGGAAATTATTTGCAAAAAACTGCATTAATGCAATGTTATGCAGGATTATGACTAAAGCAACAAAAGTAGGAAATGTGGTTTTAGGGTTTCCAACCCTATAACCCCACTACCACCCCAAAACAAATTTTTTAAAATTTATTTCGTGTTTGTTGACCGAGTAAGTGCACTAGACAAATTCTGCCTATTTTCAGGCACAACCCAGGGGGAAGGGGATACAGATGAATGAATCAGGGGTGCAGTCTTCCTTGGGGTTGTTCAACCCTAAAACTCACCCCATTCTATACACCCCAGAAACATACACACCTAATGGGGCGAGCTTTAGGGTTGACAACCCGAAGAAAGACTGCACCCCTGATTTGTTTTGGGGTTACTAGTGGAGTTTTAGGGTTGGAAACCCTAAAACCACATTTTTATACTTCTGTCACTTTAGTCTTAACCTTAAATGTTGCATTAATGCAGTTTTTTTACAAAGAATACACATACGCATGCATGCGCACACACACTATACAAGTGGACAGAAAACCATGTGATAAAATGTTTATCAGTGCCACTATGTATAAAAATGTAGAATCTTACATTTATAAACATAAGAATGTCATGTCTCATTTATACAAATAATAAGTACTTCAGCAAGGATCTCCAACACCCTCTCCCCCCTCCGCCTGCCAGCATTACTTCGTCCACTTGCACCCACTTTCACGTTCCTTCACAGCCTCTACTTTAGCTGCTGTTTGCCTGCACAACACCCTGATCCCATTCAAGAAATATACCTCCTAGTTAAGAAGCTCCTCTCCAGAGTCATCCTCCACCTCCTCCAGTAGCTGCTCTCCGGTCCCCCAACCCTGAGCAAACAGGGAACCAAAAAATGGGTGGAAAAAACAAGGACACTTTGCCCACAGCACCCACACAATGCTCCAAATCACGCTCCTAGCAATGCTTAATGACTGAATGACATTCTTTTTACAAAATAACACCAACACCATACAGAAACATCCTGCTCTTCCTCAAACTAGTTGCCAGCATTTATTGCTCATTACTAACGCTAGCACTCACTAAAAGTGGCCACCATGTTTTTCAAAATATTTTGCGCTTATCAATTACTCCACCAATGAGCTGTGATTTTGCAGTATCAGTGCATTGTCCTAATGGTGCATCCCTGGCAACAGTCATGACAATGGTGAACAGTAAAGGAGAAGAGACACTACCATGAGAGGCAGTACTTTACCAAAAATTCGCACACATTTTCACAAATTTAAAAAGAAACACATAAACACAAGGCCTCAGTGTATTTCATAAATGGAATATACAGTGGGGGGCCCTGTGTGATAAATGTTTGCTCTATGCTCATACTGTTTGACCTCAGACACCTCACTCATGCCTACGCCACTCATGAGGTTATCTGAAGTTGAACAGCACTTGTATAGATAAAACATTTATAACACATGTCCTCACTGAATATCATATAGAGAGAAGGATTCGTTAATTCTACTTGCTGTGGAGAGAGTTAGTGTGGAGAGGATCTGTTTTTGCTATTGTTTTTTTTTATTTAGCTTAAAGGTTTCTGTGGCTGTGTTTTTGCAATTTAGTTTAAAGGTTTCTGTGGCTGTGTTTTTAGAGTTTAGCATAAAGGTTTCTGTGGCTGTGTTTTTGGAATTTAGCTTAAAGGTTTCTGTGGCTGGAGGGATTGAACAGAACATGCCCAGACTTGTCCACCCACAAATCCTTTAAATTCTGACACTGCCATCAAACTACAGGAGAGAAGGATTAGTTAATTCTACTTGCTGTGCAGAGAGTTAGTGTGGAGAGGATTTTTGCAAGTTTTGCTATTTTTTTTAATTTAGCTTAAAGATTTCTGTAGCTGTGTTTTTTGGAATTTAGCTTTAAGGTTTCTGTGGCTGTGTTTTTGGAATTTAGCTTTAAGGTTTCTGTGGCTGGAAAGCCACTGAGAGTTGGGTTTGAAGGCTATGAGGGAGGAGCTTAGGGAGCTGCAAACTGACCTGTGCCCTCAGGTCAGGAAGGAAGTAAAAAGGAACCGCCATATGAGCTAATTCTTGAATATATATATTATGGTAGAGTAGCACTTTTAAGGTTAAAGGGTGAAACGTTGCACCTTAATAACTTTGTCACCTTCCAATGGATTTGCCTGAAATTTGGCAGGCTTGGTTGGACAAGGTAGATCTTAAGATCTGCCAAGGTTCATACCAGTCAGATATACGACTGCAGAGTTATTAAGCGACAACCAAAAGCGCAATTATACTTTTTTGTGAATTCTTTGCTCTCGCCTACAGGTTACACGGTTTGCTCGACCAGTCCGAAAACTTCAGGGAATGTGCCACCAGGGTCCCTGATGTGCCTTTTGAAGATTTCGTGAAAAAATATTGAACGGTTCAAAAGTTATTCAAAAACCAAGTTCCCATTACAAGTCAAGGGGGACGTTAACAAAAAGTTTGAAAGTGTCGCAAATGCACTTTTTAGTGTCGCAAATGGCCCTAGCAGTGTCGCAAATCTGCCATTTTGTTTTCAGTTGGTGATCAGAAAAATGCTTGGCATTTAAAATTGGGACCATCTAGGTACACAATTCTTTCTGTGTTTACCTAGTCAAGCCCTGAGGATGCTAGGTATGTCTTTATTTTGGGGTTAAACACCCCAGAAACATGTTTTTTAAATTTCTGGAAAAAGTAGTGTCGCACCTGCAACACTTTCGCAAATTTTTGCAAAAGCTTTTGCAAATCAAGACACTGCTTTTCCAGGTTATGGCCAAAATTACAGGAGTTCTTTGCCACCCTGCTGCAAAAGAATGGTTTGGTCTTTTGGGCTCAAATTTGGAGGGAAGGCAGCCAACATCTCACAGATGTGTCTTTTGGTGGTTTGGTAAAAAAAATATTGCACGGATGCTAAGTTACGGTACTCGGAAGTTGGCATTTTTTTCCACATTGACTAACATGGTTATATCTGCTGCACTTTGCGGGGCTCGTATCTCGGAAACAGTGTGAGATACGGAATTTTCATTGCGACAATGCATAGCCATACAAAAACGTAGCCAGGAAAATCATGAATCATGTGATTTTTTTTTCCTACATCGTATGGTTCCTGAGATATAACCAATTTAGTATTCCAACAGCTCATTTTCTGCTCTGAGGCCCATTATTATGCATACATTCTTTCTACACACTGTGTTTCTCTATGCAGCTGTTGGGCAAAACCAGGGTGTGCGCTTACATTACTGTTACACTTAGCGTTACCACTTGTGTTTCTGTTCCCGTCTGCATTACTGTTCCCATGTACGCCACCATGTGCGTTACCCTTAGCGTTCTCGTTTTCATACGTGCTTGCATTTGTGTTTCCATTTCTGTTTCCTTTGTTGTTATTTCTGCTGTTAACATTACCATTTGCATTTCCATTTGCCGTACTGTGACCATGTGCATTACGGTTTGCGTTTCCATACGTGATTGCGTTTGCGTTTGCATTTCTGTTCCCTTTGGTGTTATTGTTGCTGTTACCATTACCATTTGCATTTATAAGTGCAGTACCATGACCGTGCATGTAACAGTTTGCATTTCTGTACGTGCTTGCGTTCGCCTTTCCATTTCTGTTTCCTTTGGTGTTATTTTACTTGTTACCATTACCATTTGCATTTCCAATTGCGGTACCGTGACCATGCACGTTATGGCTTGCGTTTCTGTACGCACTTGTGTTTGCCTTTCCATTTCTGTTTCCTTTTGCATTATTTCTGCTGTTACCGTTACCATTTGCATTTGCAATTGCAGTACTGTGACCATGTGCATTACACTTTGTGTTTCACTACACGTTTGCGTTTGCCTTTCCGTTCCTGTTCCATTTGGCATTATTTCTGCTGTTAACATTACCATTTGCATTTCCAATTGTGGTACCATTACCGTGCACATCACGGTTTGCGTTTCCTTACACGCTTGCATCTCCTTTTGCATCACTGTCTGCTTTGGAGTCACTTTGCGCTTGCGTTTCTAGTAACGTTTGCTTTACCATTCACGTTTCTGTCACCATGTGTGCAACTGTTTGAGGTTGTGTTTCCCTTGCACTTACCGTTACTATGTCACAAAACATCATGTGGTGGGAGCGCGGTGGTCCCTACCACCACATTCCATTCACTATTTCTACTGCTCATGCTCAAAAAAAAGGGAAATTAGAGGCAAAAAACTCTGTTTAATGCATCAGTTAGGGTTGTTCCACAGCGACAAAAGTGAGGAAATTTGGTGTTAGGGTCGAAACCCCCCTTGGATCCCACAGCCCATCCCCCAACTGGCATTGGGATGCGCATTGGGGTCGTCGGTCCTAACTGTCACCCCATTCTCCTATACCTGCTTCTTTACACATGTGATGGGGTAAAAGTTAGGGTCTGATGACCCCAACATGCACCCCAATGCCAGTTGGGATGGCCAGTCCATAGCGCTCAATCCCAACACTGAATTTCCTCACTTTTGTTGGGCTGTGGAACAACTCTTAACTGATGCATTAAACAGAGGTTTTTGCCTCTAATATATATATATATATATATATATATATATATATATATATATATATATAAAACTTATGAGTAGGGCTGTGGTGTACAGTTAGTGCAGTAGATTTTATGAGTAGGATTGTGGTTTCCAGTTATTACAGCAGTTGGCTGTCTTAGGCTGCATGCAAGGGCATTTGATATTGCAATTTCAGCTAGAGGCTGGGCTAGGATTAGTTAATTCTACTTGCTGTTGAAAGAGTTAGTATGGAGAGGATTTTTTAAGTTTTGATATTTTTTTTAATTTAGCTTAAAGGTTTCTGTGGCTGTGTTTTTTGAATTAAGCTTAAATGTTTCTGTGGCTGTGTGTTTTGAATTTAGCTTAAAGGTTTCTGTGGCTGTGTTTTTTGAATTAAGCTCAAAGGGAGGTACAATGGTCCCACTTAAAGTTGGGGGAGGGGCCTAAAGAGGACCTGGGGCAAATGTCTAATTTCTGGACTACGTGTGTTTGTGGGACTTGGGAACACTATTGGTGGGTTTTTAATTGTGTTCATAAAGAACTGCAATAAGTATAGAAAGGCTGTATTTCACTGTCCTGTATAGGTAGCATGAACCATAGGTAGAATTGTGGGGTGCAATGGTTGTGGGGCAACAGTGTGGATGAACATACTGTGGTGGCTGGTAGGGTGCTCAATATACCACAGGCTAAGTAGGCTCAAGGAAGAGGTTCAGTGGCTTGGCAGGGAGCTGGGGAGGTTGAGGGGGAAGAGAGGGTTGCACTGGTAGAAGGGCTGACATCTGAGAGTATCAGGGGCACCACAGAGAAGGAACAGTGGGTCAAGAGAGGGGTCAGGGGGAGGGGCAAACTAGACAGGAAGCCAGCTGATGAAAGGTGGACTCCAGCAGGGCCTAGCAAAAAAGGAGCAGCAGTAGGCAGGAGGGAGGAGAAAACACATAGTAATGCAAAGAGGGTAGGAAACATGTTTGCTGTACTAGTCACACATGGGGAAGAGGAGGATGTAGGAGGAGACTGCACAAGGGATAGTACTCATGAAGAGGAGTGAGTGAGGGGCATTACTAGTGGAGAGATTAAGCACGGTGTGGCAGGGGGAGGGATAATACTCAGAGAGGAGAGGAGGGTGAGGGAGGTTGCCAATCAAACAGGAGGAGGGGAGGAGTCTCAATTGAGAGGGGCAGGGGAAGACACTGGGGCAAATGGTAAAAGCACCATCTTGAGTGACCCCACGAATGAGAACCTGGTTGGGGGTGGTGATGGGCACAAGGAAAGAGGGGTGTACTGGTGTTGGGGACTCCATACTCAAGGGGATCAGATGGGGCAGCAAGGGGGAGAGGCTCAGTCGGATATGGGTGGAGTCCATACTGGGATTAAAAACAGACAAGGCAGGACAAGCAATCCTAAGGTGTGCAAGGAGGGGTAGGAGGAAACTGCACATTGTGATTCATGTGGGGACAAATGACCTAGTGGAGGGAAATGGTGGAGGTAGCAAGGGAGAGGTCTGAGGAAGTGGAAAGGTTGTGCAAGGAGACTGGGGAGTCTGTGGCCTTCTCAGAGATGCTCCCAGTACCCTTCGCAAGCACAGTGAGAAAGAAGAGGATTGAGGAGTTGAACACATGGTTTGTAGAATGGTGTCAAACTAACGGTATGGAGTTGTGAGCAGCTGGGGCAATACCTGGGATGATAAAAATCTGTTTGCAAGGGATAGGCTGCACCTGAGCAGGGAGGGGAATGAGGTATTACAGCAAAGACTGGGGAGGTATATTGTGACAGAGGTGGATTAAAACTAGTTGGGGGGTGGCAAGTGGATAGCAGGTAGGCAGGGATCCAATAGAGCAAAGTCACAGCCTACTCCTCAGGCTAGCAGGGAAGGATTCAGGGGGACCGAAAAGGGAGGGAGCAGCAGGGAGAAGATGGAGGGTGATGAAGGTAAGGGAGCAGGATGGAGGGTGGTCTCACTGAACTGAGAAACTTGGGCAACAAATCAGCTGAGCTACAGGCACTCTTGGCAGTGTGGAGAGTGGATATTGTGGCTGTCATGGAAACATGGGCAACCAAGCACTGGGATTGAGACCTGGCAATCCCAGAGTACAAATTATACAGGAAGGACCATGAGGAGGGTGGGGTGGGGTGGCAGTCTATGTGAGGGATGGGATCAAATGCACAAGGGATGAGGGGGAGGAAAGGAGAACACAGGCAATCTGGCTGCAGCTCCTAGACTCAAGGGGTAGAAAACTGAGGTTTGGGGTGGTATACAGGCCACCATCCCAGTCTGAGGAGCTTGACAGGGAAATAGTGGGACAAATCAGAAAGGTATGTAGAAAAGGGAAGGTGGTCATCGTGGGGGATTTCATCTTGCCGGGGGTTGACCAGAGCATTCTGGTCACCTCCAGTGCTAGGGAGCAAGTGCTCCTGGATGTGATCTAGGAGGGTCTCCTGAAACAGTTGGTCAGTGGACCTACTAGGCTAAAGAACACTTTAGATCTGGTATTGTTGAATGGGGAGGCAGTAAGGGAAATAAGGGTGGTGGACCCACTAACCGACAGCGATTACCAAACAGTGTGGTTTAATATCATGATGTGCAGGGAGCCAGAGACCTCAGTAATCCGGGTGGTAAACTTCAGGGGGGTAGACTTTGGGAGGATCCGGGAAGTACTGAAAGGGAAACTGGAGGGCATAAGGCAGAAGATGGATGCGGAGCAGAAATGGGATATTATTAAATGGGGGATTACAGAGGCAACAGAAGCCTGCACCAAGACACAGAGTAAGAGGAGCAGAGCAAGAAAACCATGCTGGTTGAACAGCAAGGCAGTGGAGGTGATGAGGGCAAAATGAGAGGCACACCAGAGGTATAGGAGGAAGGGGACAGGGAGGAGTATGCAAGATTGTCCAGAAAGGTGACCAGAAAAGTGACAGAAACCAAGACCCAGAGGGAGCTGAGATTAGCGCTGGGAATTAAGAGGGGGGAGACTTTTTCAGACACATCCCGGAGAAAAGAAAGTGTTAGGAGACAATAATGAGAATAAAAAAGGGTGGGAGTGGATGGAAAGGAAGGAGGAACAGGTGGAAGCACTGCGTGAATAATTTTGCTCAGTGTTCTTGGAAGAAAAGGGGAGACCACTACCACCATGGGCTAGGAGGGTTGGGACAGAGGGAGAGGAGGCAACAGATGGAAGGATTGAGGGAAGTAGAGTCCTAGAGGGACTGAGGGCAAGGACGGTAGACAAGGCACCAGGGCCAGATGGTATCCACCCCAGAGTGCTGAGGGAGATGGTGGAGGTGTTGGCAGAGTCACTGGCAGATCTCTACAGCACCTCACTGGAGTCGGGATGTGTGTCATTGGACTGGAGGATGGCACATATAGTGCCTTTACACAAGAGCGGACCAAGGAACGAACTGGGTAATTATTGTCCAGTAAGTTTCACCTCCATAGTGTGCAAACTCATGGAAATGATACTAAAGGAAATGCTGGTGTCATACTTGGAGGACAACAGCCTCCGGGATGTAAGGCAGCATGGGTTCATTTCAGGGAAGTCCTGTCAAACCACGCTGGTAGAATATTATGACTGGGTGACAGGTGAGCTGGATAAGAGTCATGCAGTGGATGTTCTTTACTTGGACTTCAGCAAGGCCTTTGATTTAGTGCTACATGGGCAGCTTGGGGGGAAGCTAACTGGTGTAGGGGTAGGGGCAAAAATGACGAACTGGATTACAAGCTGGCTGATTGGGAGGCTGTAACAGGTGGTGGTAAGAGGGGCACTCTCAACTCCAAAGCTGGTGACGAGCGGGGTGCCACAGGGCTCTGTGCTGGGACCAGTATTATTTGGGCTCTTCATATCAGACATTGTGCACAGGGTAGTGAGCAAGATCAGTATGTTCGGCAGATGTCACTAAAATGGGAGCAGTGGTGGATGTAGAGAAGGGATGGAAGCAGCTTAAGGGGGACCTAAGCAAGCTAGAGGAGTGGTCAGAGAGGTGGCAGCTGGGGTTCAATGCAAAGAAGTGTAAGGTTATGCACTTCGGGGCAAAGAACCCAAAAAGAGAATATTGGCTGGGGAGTGGGGTTAAGCTGGGGATCACTGAGGAGGAGAAGGACCTGGGGTAATGGTAACAGTTACCATAAATAATACTGGCCAGTGCAGGAGAGTGGCTGCAAAAGCGAACAAAATGCTGGGGTGCATAGCAAGGGGTTTTTCATCTGGGTGAAGAGAAGTGATATTGCCCCCTCTACAGGTTGCTGGTAAGGCCACACTCAGAGTACTGTGTGCAGTTTTCGAGGCCATACCTGAAAGGTGATATCAGGCTACTGGAGGCAGTGCAGAGGAGGGCAACAAAGATGACATGTGGAATGGAGGGGAGAGACTATGAGAGCAGGCTGGGAGACCTCAATATGTACACCCTGGAGGATAGAAGGGACAGGGGGACATGGTAGAGACATTCAGGTATCTCAGGGGAATAAATAAGAATGGGGAAGACAGGGTCTTTAAGCTAAGGAGGGGGAGGGACACCAGGGGGCATGGGCTAGAAGTTTTAGGAGGGGAAATGAGGAGAGGGTGGTAGAAAAATGAATGCACTACCAGAATAGGTGGTACCATGTAAATCTGTGAACAGCTTTAAAGGGCATGGAACAGGAGCAGGGGAGAGTGAGGGTGGGGGAGGTGGGGGCGGCAGTGGGATGACAAAGGGAAGGGGGTGGGGCAGCTGCAAACTAGGGGTGCTAGCTGAACACTCGTGCAGACTTAGATTAACCGGGTGGTCTGTTTCTGCTGGCACATTCGTATGTGTGTATGTATGTGTGTATATATATATATATATATGTGTGTGTATGTATATTATAGGGGTGCAGTCGTGCTCCTATAATTAGGGTTGTGAAGGCACTTTAATGTTAAACTTGAAATTTTGCACGTTAACAACTTTGAACCTGTTCAACGGATTTTTAAGAAATTTGGTATTCACAGTCGGGCATAGTAGATCTCTTGACTTGCCAAATTGCGTTTGGGTCGGACTTACGGTTTTTGTGCAGTGAATCGCTGAAAAATGCACTTTTCGCCAGTTTCGAGGGCAGTTTTTGGATTTTGTCCACGGCGCTGCACGGCCACCATGTGGCATGCCGGTCAGAATCTTGGCATGTAGAAGGAGCTTGGGTCAAGGAATATGTCACTTTTTGTGTGGTGAAAAAATGTTAATCCATTCAAAAGTTATTAAACGTTTTAGCTCCCATTATAAGTCTATGGAAACATTTATATGGTAGTTTTGTGAAAGAAGAATGGGGTTTTGGCCATCTGGTCACTCCTCACGATCAAAGAATTTCCAGGCTCACAATCAAAGATTCTTTGATCGTGAGAAATTTATCGATTGCAACAGGCGCCATGTTGTTTTTAGTTTGGGGTCAGAAAAAAACAATTATCTCAACCCAGGGGTGACTTCTGAAGTAAAACTTGGATGGGTTTTGCTCTGGAGGCTTCCCTCTATCAAGTCATGCCTGTGGTTTAATGTAGTTGTGTCAAAAAATGGAGTTTTAATGTTTTTAAATTCTTTGATCGTGAGCCTGCAAATTCTTTGGTCACAAGATTTATTTGATTGCGAGCTTCGTTTGAGAGCAGGACGAGATGGCCAGATTTTTGCACAGTGTCTGGAGGGGCAGATAGCCAAATTTCACAACCAGATGTCCCTCACAATCAAAGATGATCTTTGATTGCGAGGTCACGGCCGATTCTCGCGAGCAAAGAATTTTTAAAGGTGCAAACATTTTAAAATTAAATATCTCGGAAATGGTTTGGTCTTTTAACTTGAAATTTGGAGGGTGCTGAGGGATGTCCTGTAGATGTGAATTATGGTGTTTAGGTGTCAGAAAATGAATTTGCTGTTGAGATATTGCATGACGCAGTTTACGTTTTGTGGTTAGAGTTCTGCATTGTGATAGTGGCTTGAAATTTATAAGGTAGCTAGCCTTACTGCCACGGAGGTACTTTTCAGTGGTTAGGTGTGTAAAATGTAAACAGGTGCAGAATTATGCCTGTCCAATGAAAGAAAATCTCAAATTTTAAAATTAAATATCTCGGAAATGGTTTGGTCTTTTAACTTGAAATTCGGAGGGTGTTGAGGGGATGTCCTGTAGATGTGAATTATGGTATTTAGGTGTCAGAAAATTAGTTTGCTGCGGAGATATTGCGTGACGCAATTTACATTTTGCAGATAGCGTGCTGCATTGTGGTAGTGGCTTGACATTTATAGGGTAGCTAACCTTATTGCCACCGAGATAATTTTCAGTGGTTAGGTGTGCAAAATGCAAACAGGTGCAGAATTAGGCCACTCAGATGAATGAAAATTCGGTTTATTTCAATACATGCTCCCACCGATACATATGCTATTCAGTACTTGTACTGTTATGTTATGCAGAAATTTGCAAGTTGGTGGGAGCACGGGGTCCTTCAATGTGCGCAACATTGTACTTTACTACGTTTTCTCAAAAAGTAAGGAAATTCTTTCCATGCCATTGTTTTTGTTTAATCCCATGAATTATTTTATATATCTATATATATATATATATATATATATATATCATATATTCTTTGCAAAAAACTGCTTTAATGCAACAGTTAGGGTTTTTACAGCGACAAAAGCGAGGAAATTCACTGTTAAGGTTACCACCTTGCACCCCGACCACCCGCACCCACCAACAGGCAGCCGGGGTGTATGTTGAGTAGTCAGTCTAACTCTCACCCCATTCTCCTATACTGCAACACCTCAGCTTATTTAACATGGAATGGGGTGAGAGTTAGGACCAACGACTAGCACACCCAATGCCTGTTGATGATGAGAGTGAGGTAGTCGTGAGTGCAAGGGGTAACCCCAACAGTAATTCCTCACTTTTGTCACTATAAAACCCAACTGTTGCATTAACACAACTTTTGCAAAGAATATATATAAATATACTGTATATATATATATATATATATATATATATATAAAATAATTCATGGGATTAAACAAAAACAATGTCATGGAACAGAGAGATCATGGGTAAGCAGTTGCAAATAACACTCAAAGAGAATACGTAATACAGTGGCACCTAAATAATTTGCTAAGCTGAGTTTTTAATAAACCTTTACAATTACAAATGCCCTACAAACTGCAAACGTTTGTAGGAAGCAAATTCCAGCACTTTCTAGTATGCATTAAATTCCTAGATAAATGTATAAACATATTTATATCTTGCCATGGCTGCTTGTGCAATAAACTAAAGTAACACTCCAGCGACCTCAGTCATGTGTTTTTTATCAGTTGCAGCAGTACTATTTTATCGCCCATCTACAATGCTTTATTTTGTACCTGTACTTTGCATTTTGCTGATCCTGGTGTTGCCTGTAAAGCACTTGGAGAGACTGTTGTATGAAAGGTATACTCTGAATAAATGTGTTATGCCAGTATAGGCCATCTGAGATGCACCACTCAACGACTTGTGCGGTGGGACACTGTGAACCAGTGCCTGTGGTGGGATTCAAACCCATGATCTCTTGTTTTCAGTTCAGTTCTCTAACCATTAGACCACACTGCCTATAGGAAAGGAATGAGCTAGAAAAATAAATAAATATCAATTGTCTTAACATTGTGTTTCCCTCCACTTTTAAAATATTTGTCTGTATGCAGTGTACGCATGATTGACTAATATGCCTTATCTGACCGAGTCCAGTATTGTTCCATCACAAATTACATGTCATCATTAGAAATAGTTTTCTGGATTGCCAATGCTTGTACAAGACTACCTCCTTGACTGCAAGTGGCAAGTTTTTGAAGAGGCCCCACATACTGTATGCAAACACCACCCTATTTCTTAGCAAAAGAGAATGAAAACTGAGTTGCTGAAAACAGATAAGACATTTCAGTTTTATCATTGGGTAACATACTGTCTTTTAAGGGAAAACAGTAGAAAGCCAAGGATACTTCCCTTGACATGCAATTTTAGTTTCACAGTCTGTCATAATGAAGTTATTTTTAATGTACAAAGAAACTTCCTGCTTGTTTCTGAGCTCATCCCATGTATCACCTAAAGTGGAAGCTGAGTTACTGAATAAAGAAAATAACAGCTGTAAACAGAAACATGTTCTTTTACCCATCACACAGACCAAAGGTGTCTTACCTCCTCTACCTCCTTGGTGATCTGGGAGCTGGTGTGTTTGATTAATTTGTCAGAGAACGTTTCCTTTGCTCCCTCTCCCTTAGCCATCCCTGCCTGCTCGTCAGAGTAGTTATATTCCACTGTCTCTCTCAGTGACGGACTGGTTCTGTTTGAACACCTGCCAGAGGGATAGGGGGTGGAGTTACAGAGTGGAGCTAGAATAGGAGAGCTAAGGAAAAGCTAGCAAAACCTCTAACCACCCCTACTTATAATAAAATGTGTTTGTTTCAATATAATAAACACTTTGATTATCATTCATTCTGGCCAAACCCAAGTTTGCAGATTCAATGAAACGTACATTTTTATATTATAAATACCTTGCAAATCCCCCAAAGATTCTTTATTTGTTAAGGGTTACATAAATTTTTTCCACATGGAAGGGCAATCATTGTTTTGTTTAATTACCTAGTCTGAATATTTTCCTACCCAGTTTCCTCATATACATGTACTGTAGTTGATCAAAGAAAATACATACCTACATACTGCTCAGATTTAGTTAGTTTGGTTAGTTAGTTAGTTAGTTAGTTAGATAGGAAATATTCTAACCTGGATAACCCCATGAGATGCAGCATCTTATTTTCATGATGATCCCAGGGAGGATGGCAGCAGTCAGTGGTTAACGCAGTCCAGCAGGAATCATTACACACAGGCTACATGTAGGGGAAAAAACAATCTGTGTAAGTATATCCAAACAGTAGTCAAAGCAAGCTAACAAAGAGGGTTCACAGCAAACAAAGAGCATGAGCATTGTGAGCAACATGAACATGGCCGGGGGAACATAGGCAGATACATGCATATATGTATATATATATATATATATATATAAAACCAGACAGGCAAACATATAAACACGCATCCATAAATGTACACAATTTGGGGTAGAATTGTTAATATATAAGTAAAAGACTTATTGTTACCCTGAAATAATCCAAGTGAAAAACAAATGAGTTTTTCTTATACTGGCTTAGAAACTACATTTATTTTTTCACTTGCTTATGTCATCAGGTTCAATGTTGTACTGGATCCACAGTTAAAAAAAAACCACAATAACAACATTGCAAGCAGACATAAATGTCAGCACATTAGTATCACAGAGCAGAGAATACAGCAGCAAGCTAATGAAAAGTAAACAAACCAACAGTACTGAATTACAAAACCTGCAAAATTCAGACTCCCCTCGACCCCACCCAATCCAAATACATGCTAAAAAACATTTTTAGCAGTCACATTGCATCACAACCACAACAAGCTGCTTTTCACGTGGACATCAAGAGAAAGAGGATGTGGGTTCAAAAACCTGTGGAAGTCATGCTTTCATAAACCAGGTTCTAAACAACACACTTTTTACAAATGCCATGTCAAGAAACGGCAGTGGTTTCCCACTGAAAGTGAAATCGTTATTAGAACAGCACAATGGCCATAATTGTTTTTTGGGCTATTCATGTTAAAGTTACAGATGTACACCACCCCACCACCCACCCACCCCACTCCAGTACCAACCCACAGCCCACAGCTTGGCCAGATAATGACTTCTGGTGACTGTTTAATATGTTGTAGTCACTGATAAGACATTCGGTACTGTTACAACCCCCACCACCAGCAAACCCTTACATAAACTGAGGGCTGCTCACTCTCTCTCAAGCTTCCTCTATGTCTCTCTCTCTCTCTCTCTCTCTCCCCCCAGCTAGCGCTGTTTGCCTGACCCACTCAACATAGAAATGACAATCAGCATATTTATTTGTAACTGAATTTTATTTTATGAATAAGAAATGTCTCTAGTTGACAACTGCATAATCTGTACTAAGCAGGAGAGCTGTGACTACCGAGCCCAATGTTTTTCCAGCTCCCTTACACAGAAACAGCACTGACTGCCCTCAAATGGCTAAAAAAAAACAGAAAAAAAAAAACATGAAGTTAAGGCAAGTTTTATGTGGAACACCACAAATCACAATTTTTTTCCCCAAAGAAGTGTTTTTCTCCTTTTGGCAGAATGGGCGGCTGTACTCAGCCCTGTTCCCGGCAGCTGTAGCCATCCCAAGTCTTCTCCAGCCTTGGGGGACATTAATCCTCCACAAACTGCCCCCAGCAGTGGTGCGGGAAGGGAGTGTCATTCCTCCCCAACCCGGAGCACATATCCAGACTGTCCCCTGGAGCTGGAGAGACCAAACAGGCCAACGGTGGGAAAGGGAGGCCTACTTTTCTCCCCTTGGGCTACTTGGACATGCAATGATCACGCTGAGCGAGTTCCACCTCTGCAGAAATGCCCTTGGTGCTCTGAACGGGCGCCCTTCCCACTTACTGTGTCCTGCATACACCACCACCTGGATTCCTCCAGATGGCAGTCAAGTGGCAAGACATGAGTTCCCCCCCCCCCCCGAGGGCGGAGAGCCATCCTACAGATGATCAATCATCCCTCTCCTGGCCGACCCCCAAGCAACCCCAGTCCATTCCTAAACCCGGGTCACCAGAATGGAAAGAGGTAAGGCATTCAAGATGCCTCAGCCCTCTCCACCACCGGGCTGGCTCTACACAAATTACAATTTACTGCATCCCCCCAGGTAAAGGCACCATGCTGTTTGACAGCAGCTATCTAAAATGTATGCACTCTGCATAGCAAACAAATGTACAACCAACACAGCCCATAGAGTTCACTGTACCTGCCCCCTCCCCCCACCAATCTGCACGCAGCTCAGGCCACTGAAAGGAATGCATGAGGTAACAATTTTCCCTAAAAAAACCTCAGTCAACATTTCTACTGGCTGAGAGAACAACAATAATCAAGACAATCAAGAGGAGTAAAAAAAAAAGCCTCAAAGCAGCTTATCACGGTACAAATATTTCAAGTACTATCCAGAAATCTGTTCACACAGAATAATAAAGCATGCCTTTCCCAGATTCAAGTTTCTCAGATGAGGTTAATGATATAATGCCATAACCAGAATTGGAATACTATAGCCAAACTACCATCCAAGGGTATCATGTCAAAACAGTGAATCAATTTGGGCGAGTCAATTACAACGAATGCAAGAGGGTGAATGGTTTTTATAGCGAGTGTTTTTTCAGTGAGGCAGTTTAGCAATGCAGTGATGCTCAGTACTGAAATCGGCTGCTGTGTGCTGAGCTGTTGAGCCACTAGCATAGCCTAGTGGTTAGAGTCATCGGCTGTGGGTCTGGCAGGTTTGCCAGAACAACATTCAAGGATGGCTATTCCTGTTTTTTTTTTATCTATTTTGAATTGTTGTGCTGGACTTCGCATCTCCTCCCTGCCCCTCCCCAGTTCTGTCATCCCCCCACGAGTTGGAATATGAAATCACTCTCCTTCCCAACTTCCCCTACCCGACTTGCATCCCCCAGAGAATATCCCCCTTCCGAGTTTCTCCATCCCCCTGAGTAGCCTCACACCTGGTGATGGTTATGTGGGGCCCGAAGACCCCCCAACACACACACACACACACACACAAAGTAATTTTCAGCACTGTTTTCACTATTCGAGAGATCGCTGTTATGTGCATTCACTTTTTGTGCACACGCTATTTTTGAGTCGCGGCTTATGTATTCGCTGTTTTGATATGGAACCCCATCTAAGTTGCCACTACCATGGAAACAAATGAAATTGTCCAACAACACACCGCTACTAATGAATGAACATAACAATATAGAACATGTTGGCAGAAAAGGACTGGTAGGCCCATCTAGTCTGCCCCATCTTCCCTGCCTGTTACAACACTCTGGACTCTATTTGGTCACAGGTGGTCCTTCCTCCGACCTTATCTCTATTTATTATGCTCATGTGCCCATCCCATGCATGTCTGAAACTCCCCACTGTCTTCCCCCACTACCTCTTTTGACAGGCTGTTCCAGGCATCCACCACCATTTCTGTGAAGATGTATTCCCTCACATCCCTCTTTAAGATCACCCCTGAAGTTTCATGACATGCCCCCATGTTCTGATGCTCCTCCTCCTATTTAAAAGATTCCCCTCCTTATAAGTCTCAATAATCTCCTTTGCTCTTGTGAGTACATGCACAACTCCTGCAGCCTCTCCTTCTATGGTTTCTTGTGCAACCCCTGCATCATTTTGGCAGCCCTCTTCTGGACCGCTTCCACTCTGTTGATATTCTTGTAGAGGGGTGACCTCCAGAACTGGACACAGTACTCCAGGTGGGGTTTCACAAGTAAGTGAGTGTTACAAAGGCAACATCAACTCCTTTCTCCTGCTAGAAATCCCACTTCCTATGTACCCCAGTATCCAGCTCATCTTACCTACTGCCTTTTTGAACAGCCCTGCTATCTTGAGATGATCAGGTATGATCATCCCAAGGTCCCTCTCTTGCTCGGTAACTGTAAGTAGCCCCCCTATCTTATACACAGCCCCTGGGTTCCCCAGCCCAGGTGCACAACTTTGCATCCCTTTGCATTCTCTCCACCCCCCTCCTGGGTGTCCACCCTGTTGCAGATTGTTGTGTCATCTGCTAAGAGACACACCTTCCCCTCCAGTTCCTCAGTAATGTCACTAACGAAGACACTGAAAAGAACAGAATCTAGTACCAATCTCTGTGGTACTCCTTTGGTCACTTTCTCATCTTCCGGTTGACTGCTGTTTACCACCACCCTCTGCCTCCTGTCTTTCAACCAGATAGACACTGAGCTCACCACCTTCTCCCCCACCCCAGGCTGTTAAGTTTCTTTATCAGCCTCCTGTGTGGAACACTGTCAAGGACCTTACTGAAGTCCAGATAGGCCACATCCACTGCCCTCTACTGGTCCATCTCCCTAGTTACCCAGTCAAAGAAATCTATGAGATTTGTTTGACATAACTTCCCCTCTGTGAACGACCAGGGACCTCAGTACCTGCAAGATCTGTTGTTACCCTACTATCCCTCCCATTCGCTCCGATCCTCTGGTGAGGAACTGCTGCAGATTCCTTGGGTACGTTTGAAAACATCTGGAGGTAGATCCTTTGCCTTTATGGCTCCTATCCTGTGGAACTCTCTGCCTTGTCAAATACGAGATAGCCTGACCGTAGAAGAATTTAAGAAATCCCTGAAAGCCCATCTTTTTGCAAAGGATTTTGATGATCATTGCTGATTTACTGGAAATCTGATTACATTATTGTTGCCGCATTGTGGGTGTGAATTGTTTTTAACAAATTGTAATTTTAATTTTTAAGTTGTTGTTAAATGAATTGAGTTTTTAAATTTGTATGGCATTTTTGTAAAGGCGCCCTGAGCTTTGGAAGGGCGCCTTATATAAATTAAGTTTGCTTTGCTTTGAAGCCATGCTACTAATAGTCCTGCAGCCCATTTGTCTCCAGGTACTCCATCAGCTTTTCCTTCAGCAAGGACTCCATTAACTTCCACACCACCAATGTGAGACTGACTGGTCTGTAATTGCTAGACTCACCCTGCTGACGCTCTTGTGCAGAAGGACCACATTGGCCCTCCTCCATTCCTCTGGAACCACCCCCATCTCTACTGAGGTGCTGAATAGTGTTGCCAGAACGACAGTTAGCACAGTGTTCAGTTCCCTTAGTACCATCCTGAGGATCCCATCTGGCCTCATTGCCTTGGTTTTCTTTTTAGGGCTTCCAACCCCCTGCAGTTTCTTTCTTTTGTAAATGGACTTGTGTCCACACCTTTCTCCCCCTGATGCATGTTAATGCATGTCAGTCCACCCCCTCCACTGTGAAGACCAAGCAAAAGTATTTGCTTAAAATTGTTACTTTTTCTTGGTCCTCCTCTATACAGTCCCCCTCTAGTCTCCTGATCCTCCCTATACCACCCCTTGCCTTTTTCTTTTCACTGACATACCTGAAAAAAGCATTATTCCCATTTTTGACCACCTGGGCAATCATTTCCTCAGTCTAGGCCTTCGCTGTCCTTACCCTCCTTCCTGCCTCCCTTGTTTATCTAGATATACCGCCCCATCTGCCTCTGGGTCTCCTTCTACTTCCTGAAAGCTGTCTTTTGCTCCCTTACCATCTTAGCCACCTCCTTTAAGAACCGCAGTGGCCTCTTTCTCCTCTTACCCTTGCTTTTTATCTTTCAACAGCTTGCCATTACCTTAGTTATTCCAGCCGTTTTATTCTACTCCATTATGCCTCCACTCCTCCCGGCTATCCCCCCTTCAAGGAATTTCCTAAGGCAGTCTCCTGCTTCTTTAAAATCTTCTCTCCTGAAATCCTAGTGTGGGTTTCCTCCTGTCCAATCTGTATACCAAACCACATGGTACAATGATAGCTTGTACACAAGGGGCTACCCACTGTGACATTTGCAGTGCTGTCCCTGTTTGTAAGTACCAGATCCAGCACTGCCTCATCTCTAGTGGGATCTGCAACCAGCTGCCTAAGAAATGCCCCTTGCAGGGAGTCTGATGACCCTACTCCTAGTTGTGGCTGCGGCCAGGATGTTCCAGTCTACATCCAGCAGATTAAAGTCTCCCATAATTACTACCTCTTCTTTGCTTGTGATTTTGTCTATGGCCTCCTCCAAAACCCTGTTAAAGTCCTCCCCTTGCGTTGGAGGCCTCTACACCACTCCCATGCATAAAGACCCTGGACCCCATTTCTAAGCCAACCCAAGGAACCCCTCAGTCCCTCCTTTCCCCCCAGTGTCTTTGTGTTTACATGGCCTTTATGCCTTCCCTTACACATAAAACAACTTCCCCCATTTTCTCCTTGATCTATCCTTTTGAAACATCTTGTGCCTTGGTATGGCCATCTCTTAGCTGTGGTTGTCAGTGCACTATGATTCTGTTATGGCCAGCAGATCCAGGTCCACCACCGTAATAGTAGCTTCAAGGTCAGAAATTTTGTTTCCTAGACTCCTTGCATTGGTGTTCATGACTCTCCACTCCTTTTGTCACTCCTTGCCCTAATTTGCCCTCCCTTACCAAGTTCATCCTTTATCTTTCTCTTTTCCCTGGTACTGTCCTTCCCCTTTTTATCCTCCCTCCGCCCACCCTCCCTAGTATTTTTCTCAGTCTTAGATCCATTTTTCAATCCTCTCGTCCCTTGCCCCTTGCCCCTACTCCACACTACCGCAGGAGAATTTATTTCCTCATGGCTTTTCTTCACTGCTTGTCCATTTTATTGGGGGGAGGGGTGGCATTCACTGCCTCCCTTATTTCTTCTACCTCAGCCCTGGCTTGCTTAAATCACCATCAAAGTAGCATTTAAACCTTCCACCTAGGACTGCCATTTCCCTCCTGGATGGATGGAGGCCATCTCCTTTGAATAAGCCTTTATCGCCCCAGGTAGGTCCCCAGTCCCCAATATAGCCAAACCCCTCCTCCCTTCATCATGCCTTCAACCAGTCATTGAAGACTGTGGTGCAGTGTTCCCTCTTCTCTCCCCTGCAGCTGTGTGCAGGAAGCACCACAGTGAAGGCCACTGTGCATACTACCTGCTTCAAGATTCTCCCCAGCTACCTAAACCTATCCTGCACCACCCTGCTGTGTCCCCTGCCAGGTCATTTGTTCCCTGCCCCACCACCCTAGCACTCTTAAGGATCCTTCTCCATCCCTCCATGCCACAATACCAGGTAGGCACCTCACCTCCCTCCTTCCCTCCCGTGGAAACTACCCCACTAACGATTGCGTCCCCCATCAGAAGTTGCCTCCTCTTCTGCTGGGATCCTCTGCCTCCCACCTTGGGGCCTCCGCTCTGAAGGACCCCCACATCCTCCCTTGCCACTACTACTGGTTCCATGTCTTGGCGGTCCCATCCTGCCACAACAGTGAAAGAGTTGTGTAGTGCCATCAACTGAGGAATGTATTCCCTTCTCCTCACCACCATCCTCCCAGAGTACACCACAGTCCAGCCAGCCCTCCTTCTTTCCACCCTCTGGGCAATGGTGTAGGACTTGGTGGCCCCTGAGTGGGGAAGAGGTCCCCCAAATGCTAATCAACTGAGCCCAGAGTCTAGAGACCTCCTCCCTCAGCCCAGAGAGGTGCATTCAGATGGAACAGTACCTCAGTCTCCAGAAGGTCTCCCTGAAGATTGCCACTCCACAGCCACTGCACTGCTCCATCCATGCCCATCATTCCCAAATCTATTCCCGCATGACCGGAAAAAGTATTTATGCGCTTATCCCATATAGAGTGTTTCTTGAGTTCCCTTTTTCTGTTCTGATTACCCTGTGTTGCTGTACCCTAGGTAGGTTACTAATTTGCTTTCACCCTAAGCCTTTAATGAGACTTTACTAGCTTTTTCTCTTTGTATTCTTACCCTAAGATGTTATTACCTTTGCCCTATTCCCCCCTTAATCCCTTTATATTGCTATCCTAGATAGGGTATTGCACCTATTCCCAGTTATGGTCCACCATTTACCTTCATCTGCTCCCTGCAGTGAATTTTACAATGGAAGTGAAAATATGCCTTGCCTTAGTCAACGGCAGAGTCCCCTGCTTCTCTGTTTCTTCCTGCGGATGACTGCTGATGCTTAAGATGCCAGTCTTATGCCTGTTCCACTCCTGTGCTGTTCCACTTACATGTGGGGACACAAACGTGTGTAAGACATGTTAGGAGTGTTTGTTTTTATCCTCCCAGTAGGACATCTCCTAGGCAGGACTTCCTGTTGAGTTACCAGGTCCCCAAGTGGTCCTTCTGCTGCCATGTCACTCTTCTGTGCTCTTAGTCTGCCCCCTGACCTGGAGAGAGGTAGCTGATTTTCCACAAGCAGGTAAATTAATAGCTGTGTTTGTAATGAAAGTCTGTATACTCCCCTTGCTGATCGATTAGCTAGCTGCCTGTAGTTTACACCGTTTGCCAGCACAAATCAACTTTTGGTTTTACTGACACCTTGCGACTAGTGACTGTGTTAGCTTACACTTTGATATTATTCCTAATCCAGTTCTGTTTGTGCCCCCACTGTGATTTGCCTTGAGCTAGTTTAAATGTTTAGGTAACCAAAATGCTGCTTGATTTATGTGCCAGACTGAAAAGTGTACTCTGCTTATTTGCTCACTCCCCACCTGATATGCTCTTATCCTCCTCTATCTGTGACAGGGTTGAACAAGACCCTGTCCCACTTGTAATGCAGAAAGAGTTAAAAGTAACAATCTTTTCTGTCCTCTCATTTTCTCTTGTCTGTCTGACTGCACAATCAAATTTTCTTGTGAGAAATGGAAATTACATACCTACTGTAATTCTTGATCTTCTTGGACGAAGTCTCCACCACTCATTCACACGAATGGGATCTACGCTGGAGGCGCTAGGACCCAGCGGGAGCAAACTTTTTTGCAGGAGGGCTGGCACCAGAGATGGAGCCACAGGAGCGGTGCCGTGAGCCTCTGCTCATGTAGCCATGACTATCTCGGCGTCGACCCTCCAACCGCCTCAGTACCTTTTTTTCCGAGGAGGTGCAGCGTAACTAACCTAGAAGGATAGCCTAACCAAAAACCGGACATAAGGTAGTCCAGAAGACCCATATAAGAAGGGTCAAGAAAGAAGTCTTCACAGCCCAAAGACTAAGGGAGTGAAGACCAACAAGAGAGGTGAGCTCGGGGGATGGTGGGTGGGCAGGTGAATGAGTGGTGGAGACTTCGTCCAAGAAGATCAAGAATTACTGTAGGTACGTAATTTCCATATCTTCCTGGATATAAAGTCTCCACCACTCATTCACACTAATGGGAGAGTACCGAGCTAATAATCCCCCTTAGAGACACCAAGAGCTCACAGATTTAGGACAGAAGTCCATTAAGGATGGTTCTGCCAAACGAAACATGTCATCTGGCATGGACATCCAGGGCATAGTGTTTGATGAAAGTATGCACTGAACTCTAGGTGGCCGCATTGCAAATATCTGCAATGGGCACATTGCGGATTTCCGCCAGGGATGCCACGACCGCTCTAGTACAGTGAGCATACACTCCTCCTTCCAGCTTAACCTGCGCTATGGAATAACAGTGGCGAAGGCATTCCACCAGCCATGCTGAAATGCATCTGATAGCGACTGGTTGACCCAGCCGGGTCTCGCTGAAGGAAACAAACAGTTGTTGAGCTTTTCGAAAATCTTTTGTCCTATCTAAACAGAAACGCAAAGCTCTTTTGATGTTCAAAGAATGAAGAGAACGCTCCCCTTCATTTTGCAAGTTCTCAAAGTAAGTAGGAAGGATCAAAGGTTGGTTTAGATGGAATTCTGAAACAACCTTAGGGAGAAACTTAGGATGGGTCCTAAGAACTACTTTGTCTTTATGAAACGCAGTATACGGAGGGTCTGTGACCAAGGCATGTATCTCCGAGACCCTGTGGGCCGAGTTAATGGCCACCAGGAAGGCCGTTTTCCAAGTGAGGAATTTCAACTCACAGACAGCTAGAGGCTCGAAAGGTTTCCGAGTGAGCATGTCTAGCACAAGATTAATGTCCCAGGCTGCGACTGGATGTCTGATAGAGGTCTGGTATGCAGAATTCCCTTAAGGAACCTCTTAACCAATGGTAACTGAGCCAGTGACAAGGAAAGTACTGGCTCATGATAAGCTGAAATGGCACAAAGGTGAACCTTGACTGTAGAGTATTGCAGACCTGAATTTGAGAGGTCCAAAAGGTCCTCTAGAACTTTATTTGGTGGGCAGAAAAAGGGATTCAAAGAGGATTTTGTACACCAGAGCAAAAAATGCTTTCATTTGGCTGTGTAAGTTTTCCTAGTGGCTGGCTTGCATGCAGCCAAAAGAATATCTGAAACTCTGTGGGAGACATTGAACCTGTTCACTTCTATCTCTTCAGGAGCCAAGTGTGAAGTTGAAGCGAGCTCAGATTGGGATGGACCACAGGCCCCTGAGTCAGGAGGTTCATCTGAAGGGGAAGCGGTTTTGGAGGGGTTTCCGACATACTGTTGAGTAATGGAAACCATATCTGTTGAGGCCAGAAGGGAGCAATGAGAATCATTTTGCTCCCCTAGGACTCGAACTTGAGAAGTACCCTGTGAATTACAGGAAAAGGCGGAAAGGCGTGTAGAACGCGTTTTGTCCACTGCAGCCTGAACGCATCCTGACAGAAAATGCCAGGCCCTGGATTTCTGGAGCAGAAGAGAGGCAGTTTTGTGTTGAGTGGGGATGCAAAAAGGTACAGGTCTGGAGTTCCCCACTCAGCGAATAGTGACTGAACTACAGTTGAGTCGAGAGACCATTCGTGAGGATCTGTCTCTGTTCTGCTGAGATGGTCTGCCAGTTCATTCTGCACTCCTGGCAGGTAGACCACCTGAATTAGAGCCTTGTGCTCCAAGCACCATTCCCACAATCTCATCGCTTCCCTGCATAATGGATAAGAGTGAGCCCTGCCTTGCTTGTTGATGCAATACATTACTGCTTTGTTGTCCGTTTGAAGGAGAATGCTCTTGTGACAGAGAATGTCCTTCAAAGCCTGAACTGCCGGCCCATTAGCGCAGCAGTTGGATTTCTGCTTGCGACGCCAACGATCCAGGTTCGGGAACGAGCTCGGGTTGCTGGAGGGCCGGCCAGGGGGAGGCAGCTTGAGCATCCCACGACTGCTCGCTGCCTTCAGGGAGGGAAGGGTCTGTGACCCGGTGATGAAGTGACCACTGGTGGAGGCCAGGGGTAGCGCAACACGTCAGGGTCATTTGGGGTGGTGTGTGATAGACGTCGGCTCTTGTCTTGATGTCCGGACGTCACGCACCTTAAGAAAGCCAGGAAAATCACTCGCTGGCTGCCGGATGATGGCTCTCTGTTCCCTGATGGCCTCCAGAGCCTTCCCAGGGCCTCCTGTTCCTTGGCAGTATCCCTGGGCCCTAGAGAGTATGTCTGGGGTCATGCCTCTCCCCGGTGCCTTCCGAGGGGGGGACCTGCCCGCCAAAGGGATACGCCGGGATATCCCGGGGGTCGGCTACAATATGAGGATCAGAGGAGGGCTGGGAAAGGACAGTAGGGGTTGAGGGGGAACTTGGTAGCGCTCGGAGTTGTGGACCAATGAGCACGGGGCACAAAAATAGATTACACAAAAAAAAAAAAAGCCCAGACTGCATAAAGGACAGCGCTCATTTCTAAGACATTTATGTGAAGCTGGGTCCATATACCTTGAGTGTGGAAAGTCTGACAGTGAGATCCCCATCCCATCAGGGACATGTCCATGGTAATGGAACTCTCATGATCCAGAGGAGCAAAGGGATACCCTTCTAGAAGATTGTCCTCTTGCGACCACCAGGTGAGTGACTTCTTCAGAGGTTCTATCACCTTGATAAGAAAGGACTGAGGGTGAGTGGTTGAGCATCCACTGAGAGGTTCTCATGTAAAGGTGTGCTAGGGGTACAGTGAACACTGAGGATGCCATGAGATCTAGCATCCGTTGAATTGAGATAGCTCAAACCGAGATGTTCTGTCCGATGTATCGGGCCATCTGTAAGATATCAGTCCCTCTGTCCTCTGGTAGAAATGCATTTGCACAGGAGGTGTCCAGAAGAGTTCCTATGAAAAGGAGCCTCTGGGAGGGCTGTAGCTGAGATTTCTTGAGGTTTAGCAGGACTCCCATGGATGGGAGAAAGTCTGAGGCCGTGGCAACGGTGTCAAGTGTTTCTTGCCTGGAAGGGCTCACTAGAAGCCAATCATCCAGATATGGGAACACTTGTATTCTGACTTTTCTGAGATGCACTGCGAGAACTGCACAACACTTTGTAAAAACTCGTGGCGCTGAGGATGGCCCAAAGGGCAGGACTCTGAACTGATAATGCTGTCCCAAAGCCACAAACCTTAGGTATTTGCGATGCTTTGGATGAATAAGAATATGTTGGTAAGCATTCTGCATGTCCAGGGAGGCTAAACAGTCATGTTGATGAAGCAAGGGTAACAGGGTCCCTAGCGATATCATCTTGAATTTCTCTTTGGGAAGACACTTGTTTAATTTTCTGAGGTCCAAAATGGGGCACATGCCCCCGGTTTTCTTTGGAACTAGAAAGTAATGGGAGTAGAACCCTGTATTCCGTTGATCAGTGGAACTACTTCACTGCCCTTTTGTTCAGAAGGCCTTGTATTTCAGAGGCGAGATGCTCTACCTGAAGAATTGACAGCTTTGACTGCCATTTGGGGAGACAGTCCGGAGGGTCCTCCGAAAAATTGAGGGAATATCCCTCACTTATTATCCAAAGGACCCATTTGTCCTAAGTTATGGACTTCCACTGGTTGTAGAATTGAGTCAGATGACCTCCCACCGCTAAAGAGTCCCGCTCGGGCAGCTGAGGTAGGACTTGGGCCAGAAACTCAGAAAGCGGCACTGGGCACATTGGGTCCTTGCGCCTTCTGTTGCGTTTTCTTTTGAGGCTGAAAGGCTTGATTTTTATTAAAACCTCCCCTGCCTTTGCCTCGAAAGGACTGATGGTTATGAAACTGGTGTTTGTTAACACCCCCTAGAGAGGTGGGTCGGGAGGAGGTCGAGCCAATTTAATGGCAGACCTAGTCTTTTGTGTGGCCTCTAGAACCTGTTCTACTTGAGGGCCGAAGAGATACACACCATCTAAGGGCAACACCATGACCTGTTGCTGGGCATCATTTGTGAAACCTGAAGTGCACAGCCAGGAATGGCGGCAGGTACAAATGCCCGCCGCCGCCACTCAGGAGGCAGTATCGAAGGCGTCCATAGCTGCTTTAACCTGTTGGTTGTTGGACTCAATGCCCCTGGTTATGGTTTGAAGAAGCTCTGAATTAGTGTCCGACTCCGGTAGAGCTTCAACCATTTGTTTGAGCGAATGCCAAAGAATATACTCATATTGAGAGAAATAGCCCTGGTATGAACATACGAACATACGAAATTTGCCAGCAGATAAAGGCCTAGAGGTCTATCAAGTCTGCTCGAATGTGCAGCTAGCACCCCTTATTCTGCAGCTGCCCCTCCCTTCCACCCTTCCCCTTCATTAACCGTCCCCCTTGACCTGTCCCATCTTTGTTTGAAGCAGTCCACTGTTCTACTGCATACCACTTCTTCAGGTAATGCATTCCACCCACCCACCACCCTCTCTGTAAAAAAGTGTCTCCTCATCTTCCTCCTGAACCTTCCTCGCTCCAGTATCATGGCCCCTGGTGGCCCTCCCCTCCCTTACTTTGAACAGCCCTCTGTACCCGTCTTGTTTATTCCTTTCATGTATTTAAAGGTTTCAATCATGTCACCCCTGTCTCTCCTCTCCTCCAGTGAGTACATGTTCAACTCCTTCAACCTCCTCTCGTATGATAAGTCCCCCAGCCCCTTGATCATCTTTGTCGCCCTGCGCTGCACCCCCTCCAGTAACTTAATGTCCCTCTTCAGATACGGACGCCAGTACTGCATGCAGTACTCCAGGTGTGGTCTAACTAATGACCTATACAGTGGCAGAATCACCTCCTCCTCCTCGAGGATATACCCTTGCAATACAACCCAGCATTTTGTTGGCCTTGCAGCTGCCTTCCTACATTGTGCTGAGTTGTTCATTGACCCTGTAATGAAGCACACCCAGATCCTTCTCCTCTCTGTCTGGGCTAGCTGCTCCCCCTAGCTGGTAACTCCTCCTTGGTTCTTCATCCCAAAATGCAGCACCTTGCACTTTTTGGCATTAAACCCTAGTTGCCAGGTGTCTGACCAGGTTTCAAGCTTTGCCAGATCATCCTGCAACCCCTGCCATCCCCCTAGGTCATCCACAACCACGCCAACCTTGGTATCATCAGCAAACAGACTGATCTTGCTCTTGATGTCCCATGATATGTCTGCAATGAATATCCCAAACAACACTGGTCCCAACACCGAGCCCTGTGGGACACCACTCGTCACTGCCCTTCAGTGTGAGAGCTCCCAACCCACCACCACCCTCTGTTGCCTTCCCTGCAGCCAGTTTCCTACCCATCTCACCAGCTTTGCACCCGCCCCTGTACCTACTAACTTCCTTCCCAGCCTTCCATGTGGCACCGAGTCGAATGCCTTACTGAAGTCCAGATACAGGACATCCACTGCATGGCCCCTGTCCAGTTGCCTAGTTACCCAGTCATAGAACTCGACCAGGTTGGTTTGGCAGGATCTGCCACATATGAAGCCATGCTGTCTGCTGTCCTGTAGTCCTTGACCTCTAGAGGGCCACCAGCCTCTCCTTCAGGATAGTCTCCATTAGCTTACCCACGATGGATGTGAGGCTCACTGGTCTGTAGTTTCCCGGTTCATCCTTGGGGCCACTCTTGTGGAGGGGCACCCATGAGCCATCCTCCAGTCCTGAGGTACACACCCCAATGTAGTGAGGCATTAAACAGGTCTGCCAAAGGTCCTGCAAGGACCTCTGCCAGCTCCTTCAGTACCCTGGGGTGGATGCCATCTGGGCCTGGCACCTTGTCCACCCTCAGTGCCTTCAAACCCTCTCGAACTCTGCCCTCCATGATTTCCCATCTGTCACCACTCCCCCCGCTTCTGTCATTTTCCCACCTTGGGTGTCACCCCCTCTTCTTTAGTAAATACTGAGCAGAAGTACTCATTTAGTGCTTCCGCCTTATCGCACCCTGCTTCCACCCAACCCCCCTCCTTCCTAATCCTTACTATGTGGTCCTTACAGCTCCTTTTCTCCCTGATGTACTTAAAGAAGTCCTTCTCCCCCTTCGTAATGCCTTGTGCCAGCCTGAGTTCCGTAGCTGCTTTGGCTCCCCTTACTGCCCTTGTCACCTCCTTCGATTCTGTCAAGTACTCCTCTCCATCTTCCCCTCTTCCTGTTTTCTTGTACTTCCTAAAGGCAGCTGTTTTCCTCCTTACCTTTTCCATGACCTCCTTGCTCAACCAACTTGGTTTCTTAGCCCTAGCCTTCTTGCTCTGGGCTTTGCAGCAGGTTTTGGTTGCTTCCACTATCCCCAGCTTTATGAGCTCCCACCTCTGGTTAGTATCCATACTAGATTGAATTCTGGCCAGGTACCCTTTTACCACTTCCCCCATCCTCCCAAAGTCAGCCCTCCTGAAGTCCAGCACTCTTGTGCCAGATTCCACTCCTTCCTTGCCCATATCCAATGTGAGCCATACTGAGTGGTGGTCACTCCCTGACAGCGGTTCCTCCACTGTAAGTTCTCTCACAAAGTCCCCATTTGGCAGCACAAGGTCAAGGGTATTCCCTAACCTGGTTGGTTCACTGACCATTTGCAGCAGGAAGCTGTCCTGAAGGATTCATGCAGTACCTGCTCCTTCTGTTCCTGGTTGTTGGGTGCTCCAGTCCACTCCTGCATGTTGAAGTCCCCACAATCACCACACTACCCTTCTCGCAGGTCCTCCTGATCTGTCCCACTAGTTCCCTGTCTAACTCCTCCATCTGAGATGGTGGCCTGTACACCACTCCCATTCTAAGAATCCTATTCTTGGAATCCTGATTTGCACCCAAAGTGACTCCAGTTCACCCTCCCCTTCTTCCCTTACACACTTCAGTCCTTCCTTCACATATAGTGCCACTCCCTCCTTTCCCAATCACCCTGTCCCTACGAAATAACCTGTACCCTGGTACAGACAGGTCCCAGTCATTATATGGGTGGCCCATGTTTCTGTGATGGCTGCGATGTCCACCTCTCCTCTGCCATGAGAACCTGTAACTCTGCAGTTTTCCTCCCAAGGCTCCTAGCATTAAGGGTAACCACCTTCCACCCTTCCCCTCCCATCCTGCCCTCCTTTCCTAGCATCACCAATAGTACTTGCCATTTGTCCTTTGTCACTGTTATGGGGGGTAAGCTCATATGATTTCCCAACCTGTGGTCTCTGCATATCTCTTCCCCAACTGCCACCCCTCACTCCTAGTTTAAATTCCCAACTTCCTCTATATACTCTTCCATCCTCTGTTTCAACACTTTCTTTCCCTCCTCACTCAAGTGTAGTCTGTCCTTGGCATAGACACTACTGTCCTCCCAGGTCCCTCCCCACCCCACCCCAACAGCCCATACCCTTTAGCACAACACCAGGTTCTTAGCCATCTGTTAAATTCCTCTATTCTCAGCTTTCTTGTTGTGCTTGCCTTTGGCACTGGAGTATCTCAGAAAAGTTACTGATCTTCCTGCCCCTCACATAATTGTGCTAGTTCCTCAAACCCTCTCTGACTATATCTACTGTCTTGTCAGCCAGGTCATTTGTCCCAAGATGTATAATTAAATGAGGCTTGTCCCTACCCCTTCTAGCATATTTCAGAACAGACTGTCCCACCCTTTCCGCTGTCATTCCTGGCATGGCCTCCACCCAAATGCAACTATGCCTCTCCCCCTTGCTACCCCACCTAACTCCTCTTAGTATTGAGTCCCCCAGCACTAAGATTCCACCCCTCTTACTCCCTGCTTGCTTCCATTCATCTCCCTCTCTCATTTCCAGCTCGTCTTCTTCCTCCTGCACATTATTTCCCCTTTTACCCCTGTTGCAATTCTCCCCAGAACTTCCCCCCACTCCAGTTTGGTCCAGGCATTTATCAATTACTCCTCTAATTTCATCATTTCCTTCCTCCACCTTCTTCCTCTCTAGCAGTGCACAGCTGTTTTCTGAAGACCCTTCACAAATGCCCGCTCCCTCTCTCTTCATAGTAACCTGTTCTCTCCTTTCCACTCCATGACTTTTGCCACTTCTTCGCCTCCCCTCACAAGTCCCTATCCCCTCCTTCCATTTGTCTTTTGTCTCCTGACCTGGTTTCCCTGGCAATTGTTCTTCCTGGCCTGGGCCCCTTTGTCTCTGCTTCCCTTCTTCTGACCCTCTCCTCACCACTGTTGGCTTAAATTGCCTCCCTCATCTCCCCTTCTTTCTCTCTCCAGTATTGGACTAAACCCACCCCAATCTGCCTTGCCTGTCTTAGTTCCTCCTGCAGACCCTCAATCTCCTTTCTAAGTTTTTCTATGTGGTTGCACACTAAACATCCTCCCACACTCCAGGCAATGTTTAGAAAGATTGGTGCACTGCAGTTGTTGCAGCCTACCACCCTACCCATTGCTGTCGTTGCCCACCAACGACCCCCCACCCTTCCAGATGCAGGATACCAAACACTCCCCCAAGTCTCCCCTCTCCCCCCTTTATCAGTGCAAAACATTCTTTTCTTTATTTCCCTTACCTCCTTTGTTGTACATGTTTAGACATATTGAGCAACTGCTTTTTATATTCCTATCCTTCCTATCCTCACTCTAAAAGAGACTTTAAGTAGCCATTGCACAACCTTCTTCAAACTCCTACTCCTCCTTTCCCCAATGCAATATCAATGCAAAGAAGTAATAATGAAAGCTCCCAGATTTGCATTTACTTCTCTTCCACTGAGCCAGCAGTCACCTCTTCACTTGCTGCTGTTCCTTTCCTGGATGTCTGCTTCTGCTATGACAGGTGCATATCCTTTGCCTGTTTGAGGAAGTGATGTCAGAACCCTGGTATAAAGGAAATAATGGACCAGGGGTGGGTGGGGTGAGGGGTTTTGGGGGGGTGCGACCAGCCCAAGTCTTCCAGAAACAATCAGGTAGCTGAGGCCTCTGGTCAGACCATTATCACCCTTCCCCCACTGTGCACTCAATTTTGCAGCTAGGGAATCCAGCAACAATGAATCACAATTCTACTCAAAGCCCCCAAAATAGGTTTGCTACCCAAAGAAACAGGATTCCAATTCAAACAGCTTCACCAACAACACATCAAAATAGGCTTGGAATTAGAAGATATAGGTCTCCAATTCAAAGAAACAGACCCAGTTAAATTACACCAATTATGTTTTAAAACAGAAGAAATAGGCCTCTACAAATGCAGCCTGCCACACAGTGAACCAAACAAATGAGCCCACTTATAGCTACCAAAACAGGTTTTAAAATTCCAACAGCCCCAAACAATACCCTGCTAGCCCCTTAGTAGTAAGAAAGAAAAGAAATAACATTCTACCAAGTAGAATCCACAAAAAACAATGTAAAACAAGAAGCTACTGTACTGTAGATCTGTTCCTGTCCCCCTTCTAGTTCCTTCTGAGAAGCCAAAGCACTGACTCCACACCTGATTCAGCTCTGACTCCCTACTGGAAGTTGGCGATACGCATACCCAGGGTAGATACAGCAAAGACTCTCTTACCTAAAGTATCTATCTTAAGAGAATCTTTGTTTATAGGTCGAGCTGTAGTAGTCTGAGGAAGGATGACCTTATCATTCTCTGCCAAGACTACAATAGGATCCGCAAAGTCTTGGGAGGCCAAAATGGGTAGATCCTTGGGAGCAGCATACTTCCTATCTATGGACTTAGCCACAGAAGCAATGACAGCAGGATTATTCCATACCATTTGAGAAAGCTTCTCAAAGGAGAGTTGTACTGGGGGAGTTAAATCCATAGGGATGTCCGAGAAACATGAAGGTACTGGAGTCTTAAAAGCTTCCCAGGATCGATGTCCATAGTCTGGAGAGAAAAAGTGGAATTCAAATTTTTCAGCAGAGACTTAAATGACAGGTCCTCGACCACAGGCTCTGTAACAGGATTAGATCCTGCTCCTTCCACATAACCACCCAGTCTAAGATCTGGGTCAGGCTCAATATCATCTCCTGACAGTCCAGGAGGGACTGCATGGACAGGAAAGGATTGAAAATCAGCAGAAAAAGAGGAAGGAAAAGAAATTGGAGAGGGAACACCCTGAAGATTGGTAGAAGAAAAGGCCAGCCTCAGCGCCGAAGAAGAGCATGGCACCGAAAGGCTGCATGACGCCGATAAAGCAGAAGGTGCCGAAGAGGAACACGGCGCCAAAAAGCCGCATGGCGCCGAAGACCGCACCGAAAGGCCACACAGCACCGAGAAACCCAACAGCACCAAAAAGCCACACAGCACCAAGAGAGGTGCCAAAGACAGCTCCAACAGGTGCAGCGTCACCGAGAACGGCGCCCCGGCACCAGAAACTGCACCGAGCGACCCACCAACGCCGATGGCATCGAGACCAACCCAGTACCCCGAAAATTAGAATTTGAGGGAAAAGAAGGAAGAATACCAGGAGCTAGAGGCATCTGTGTGGCCCCCTGTGCCACAGCCATGTGAGGGGGGGAAAACACTTGAGTGCGCAGCTGACAGCATCGAAGAGGGTGCCATGAGACTAGGGAGGCCCAATCACCCTGCCTGATCCCCCGAAGAGCTCAAGGGCCCCTGAGTGACCGGGCCAGGCAACTGGACCAGCCTCCGAGCCCATTGCTACATAAGAGCGGCCCACTGATGGAACTGCTCATCAAAAGCCCTACTAGAAGGCGGGGAAGGTTTCCGATGTCAAAGAGGTCGGAGACCAGAACCAGAAACCAGCAACTCCGAATGAGGAGACCGGTAACTGACCCCAATGACTGATCGTCGATGCGCAGACATATCAGAGGGCGACCTCAAGTGATGCCTTCTCTTTTTTGACCTATGGGTCGAAGAAGAGCTCAAGGCTGAACGGTGCAGAGAATGGGACCATTTACTTTTATGCTTCTGGGGGGACCGCCCATCCCCTTGGGCATTGGACCCCCTTCCAGAGAAGGCGGCGGACCAGACCCAGCCCGGCTGACTGAACAGCTTTCATACGAAGTCTCCCTACCATCACCTGACCTGCTCATGGTCGACTCCATCAATATAGGCTGAGACTTCTTTCTTTGATAAGAATAAATTATTTTAAGCAGTATTTTATTCAAAAAATACTACAAAATAATAAACTGAAAACTATGCTAGTTTAAAGTTTGTCACTGAAGCGCACTCGATGGCGGGGAAAAAAGGAACTGAGGTGGTTGGAGGGTCAACACCGAGATAGTCATGGCCGTATGAGCAGAGGCTCGTGGCACCACTCCTAACGGCTCCATCTCTGGCGCCGGCCCTCCTGCAAAAAAGTTTGCTCCCGCTGGATCCTAGTACCTTTGGCGTAGATCCCATTAGTGTGAATGAGTGGTGGAGATTTTATGTCCAGGAAGATCTAGGAACTGATCACTGACAGTTTCACAATTCTCCCTCTCCCGCTATCTCTCTGCCTTCACTTGCTGTTTCTATCTTTTCTATCACATTGCTTGTCAGTAGTTACAAAAACATATGTGAATCTCTGTGTGAATCTTTATTTGAAGCTGGGTTCTCTGGTTTGAAAATGCATATAGTTGTACTGTTGAAATGATTGCAAAAAGCTATTTGGAACTCAGGGGATTAACCCTGAGACGCAGTTTGACATTCACAAACTCTTTTGCAGAGTTGTCAACAGGAGATAAGTTCTAGGACACAATGTTCTGTTTTGTTGCACCTGCAAAGAAAGAAACTGACAAAGTTCTGATACATTTTGTGACAAACAGGAAGTGGCTTAACGAGATCAGGATGCAGAAGTTAATTGCCAGGCAAAGACTTCTTATAAAAAGAGCAATCTTTTGTTAGCGCGAGACTGAGATTTAGATTTAGAGATACACTGTTTTCTCTATTTGTACTGCCTTTGAAAAAAGCTATCCTGAACAATTTTTTTAATTTTATTGTTATTGAAAATTGTAAAATGTTACTTGCAAATTTTATAACTGCTTCTGGTTTTCCCATGCTGCCTGACCTGTGCCTTGATGACACTATACCTTTTCCTTGTTAATGTGTTTAAACTGTATAAATGTTCACTGTGCTTTGTTGATACTAAAGTATAAACAGATCTGTATCAGGGTGTTGAAAGTGAGAATTCAGGTGGCCAAAGGGTACAAAACATTTTTGCTTGACTACCAGATTTTAAAGGTTGTAATCCAACTGGCTAACAGCACAGAAATTGCATTTTGATCCCTTAGAAAAGAATGGCAAACAGAATATTGATTTGGTTGTCACAATTTAGAAAGTAAAAGTCAAACAGACCACCACTTCACAAACTTGATTTGTCCTACCCTGATCCACATGCAACTTGGGGCCTATGCGCGAACCAAGTGCCACAGTTGCATGGCGCACAACGGCTGTGTGTAATGGCATATGATGGTATATCATTCATGCCACAACAAGGCAGCATGCACGAAGTGTGCATAGCACCACACAAACAGGCCAGAAGCATAGCTACGTGCCGGCCACAGTACATATGCACCTGGGGCATAGCCACATAGCAGCAGGCACACAGTGTAGTAAGTGCATGCACAATGAGCACTACATCACCCAGGCACATGACCCAGCATGCACAGCAATATCTGATGTGGAGGGCAGCCATAAATAGCAGGAGTGTAACACAGGCACACAAGGTACAGCATGGAATGGCTGTCATGCACAATCCTACGGGCACAGGACAGGGCAGAACCCATAGCATGGAGACACTGCAGGATGCAGGGCGCCACCTGTCAGGATACCCAGTGGTGGACAGGACATATACTGGCACCAGGGAATGTGCAGGATCTATGGCACAGTGTATAGTACAAGACACAGACAGACACCAAATACAAAAACCACAATATGGCACACTAACCACTGCAACTCTCTGAAGAGCATGACAGAGGTTGCAGAGGTCCATGTGTGTAGTGCAGACAGAGGTGCCTGGACCTATGATGAGGGTTGGCATGGCCCACCCACCCATGTGCATCTACATTGCCGCTGGAATACAGAGAAGGTTGGCAGAACTGTAACCATGTAACCCTATGGCAGCCTCCCCAGCCCACACATCCAGCAGCCATGGTTGTAGTAGGGAAGCATACATCACCGCAACATGTGTACGACATGTATGTTAGGCTACAGTAGGGAACAGCAGGACCAGAGGACAGCAGGATAAGCTGCATACAATACAGAGAGGAAGAGCATATAGCATGTGCCAGACTTCTGCGCTATGACGAACACAACTACAGCAGGACATGTTACTACTGCAGCAGTAACCCCCCCCCAAATCAGGGATATGGTTGCCAACACAGCGTGTGCAGACCACAGGCCGAAACAGAACATATGCACTACAGGCAGCTGATACACATGCCAAACACCATGGAGGGCCACAATGACACACCGTGTCCTGAATGACCACCCCACTGTATGAAACGGCAATGCGTAACACTGATGTGGGTACAGCAGAGACATACGGAATGGATGCAGGGACAGAGTATACCCTGCAGCATGCCCAGGCATCTCACAACAAGCAGCAACAGGTGCATAGGGCTGACAGCAGAGGTGTACTGTATAATTCAGTTACCTATGGCTCACCCTCAGACCCGGATGATGGAAACACACCACTGCCCAGAATGTGATGACATCAGTGCATATAGCACAAATAACTTTATTAAAGAAATTCACACACAAGCCCAATGGGCAGCTCCATCCCCCCCAACACAATGCCTCCCCCTCAGTCCTCTGGGTTTTCAGAGTCCTCACTCGACCCCTTAGAGGTGGCATCGGTGTACCCCAGTGCACTAAAAGCATTCTCCTCAGTGGGCCATGATACCCCTGTAAAACAGGACAAAGAGGACAGCCATGAGTGGTCTGAACATGGCGGGCCAACGTTATGCACAGTCTACACACACATTTGCCACTGACACCAGCAGTATCTACCTTGGATGGTTCCTCAATGGCCCACAGTTCCCCAACCTTGTCTTTACAGTAGGCATCCTGAGACCACATACACCATTAGAGAAAATACGGCAGGCACAGGGGCCCACGCCTCCACCAGGCTACCACCACCAATGCTGCCCCAATGAACATGCTTTCGCATGAAGCTCTCTGGATGACCATTGTAGTCCTGCAGAGGCACAAGGGGAAAGTACCACATTTCTGACACAGCACAACATCACAGAGGCATACACATAGACCAACAGATGGTGCACCATAGAGGTCATAGGACACAGGGGTATCCTGGATGGAAAGGAACACAATATCACTAATATAGGGTGTGCACCTCAGTAAAGGTGTACACACCACACTGACTACATAAGGACAGGAACTCTGAGACATGGACAGGACTGTAGCAAACAAGCATAAATTACGCACTGCCACTTACCTCGGCCGGCTCTGTCATCTGCCACATTTGGTCCCTGTCTGGGTGGTCCTGATACACCCTCCACAGGTTGTGAAGGAATACATTCATGGCACTGTACCACATGTGCAATCACTGTCCTGAGTCTCTCTGCTGCATACTCCATTATTTCAGACAGCAGAAGTGTATGGCGGCCAGCGATGCCCGCTGACATGTGTGACCCCACATGTGTGCTGAGTCACTACCTATTTAAAGAGGGATCTGCAGCTGTGGCCACATCAGCAAAACATGGTACAGAGATGTGTATATAGTGAGGTGTTGTGATTCATACACATAGTACTGCTTCCACACAGGGATCCACAGGATGTGCCCCAGAGTACTAATGAATGTTCTCCTGAAAGAGGGTAAACAGGAGAGGGAAAGGCCTATGAGGAGATGCCCCAGACCCTGTATATTCAGGCCACAGCTGAATGTGGGACAACTTCATGATACACATTGCTTGGAATGGTTCCACTTAGACCACGCAACAATCTTGGTGCTCTGCAATATGCTCCGGCCACAGCTGGCACCCAAGACAAGGAGGTCACAGGCCATGACTGTGGAAAGGAAGATGCTGTGTCCCTGTCATACTGTGCAACAGAGTCCTTCCAGAGGGTTGCTGGGGACATCAGTGGTGTCAGCAAAGTTGTCTGTGTCCAGTGCCCTGCACCAGGTGACAAACGCCTTACTCCAGCATGTGCATGTCCACATAATGTTCCCCTCACCTGTGGCAGAGATCCATGCCACAAAGAAGGCATTTCATGTCCTGCATGGCATGCATAATGCATTAGGTATGATAGATTGTACCCATCAGGCAATCCTAGCACCAAACAGGGACAAGGAGGCATACAGGAACAGAAAGGGTTTCTACAGTATCAACTGCCAGCTTGTCTGTGGTGCAGGTAAAATCATCACTAATGTGTGTGCAAGGAACCCTGCGGCATGTCATGATGCATATATATTCAATGGATCCAGGCTATGTGCTCACCTTGTTTATTGTTTATTGTTTATTGAGTACAATCGGAATTACAAACCTTTGAGTCACAGACTCTTTTGCAAAGTCTCCACATCGGTTACAGGGGGTGGAGGGTAAACAAATACAGAACATACACGAAACATGAACAGGCAGTATTTACAGTCACATGTACTGACCAAGCAGTCCAGGCTTAAACTTTAGAAAACAGTGAGGTATGTGGCAGTGGCGATGTATGGCTTCTGGGTGAGTATGGATATGTAGCATATGTGACACATATGAGCACAGTGCCACAGCACACTAACTCATCTGTTCTGTACCTACTGCCCAGGTGACAGCGGATAACCCAGTTCATCTATACCTGATGATGCCATTCCTGGCAGTAAACAGCGTGGAAGAGGAGACATACAACAAGGCACAAAAGATGACCCATGCCATCATCCAGCAGATCATCAGGGTGCTGAAGATGAATTTCTTTAATAAAGTGGGGGACAGTGGCTTTGTGTGTGCTGCTGTGACTGTAAGCAGGTGTGGACTGCCCAGGATCATACTGTGGTACTGGGGGCCCACCTGCTGTGTTGCCACTGGGGTCAACATGGTCCCTCACTATGGGATGGGCCACGGTGAGATGCAGTCCACATCAGTATGATACACCAGCTGTGGGTTGTCATCTCATGATGAGTGACAGGGCACATTTACATAGTCACTGTATGTACACCACTGGTGTCCAAGAGGGTAGATGTTGGCCAGGTAATGTACAGAGGAGTACCACATGGACCATTCAAGGTACCCTGGTGGGCCAGTCAGGGTCTGTGTGTGCTGTGTCATCATAGTAGTGCCGTCCTGTCACTGCCATGGTTCGCCTCCTACTACCCCTCTGTGTACTGAGCTATGCTGATGACCATGTGGCCAGCTACTTCACCTTTGCGGTCACCTTGCCTCCCCCATGCAGCCATGTACTGGGATGTGTGATCATCGCTTGCTGTGGCTATCTCTCCATGGGCACCACCAGATCCCTGTGGTGGTGGATGCTTGGTTGATGCCACAGTCTGTATTGTGTTATACTATGTACCTGTCCTCATTTATGTATGACGTGGAGCCTTTGCAAATGAGTCCCTGACTCAAAGGGTTGTAATTCCTAGACCATTAATAAATAAATAAATCTGTCTGTCACATGGGCGAGGGAGCCAGTGGGGGTTGTTATGGGAGTATCCATGTCTGGCACTGGGGCTGCTGGAGTGGACTGTGGCATCCATCTGTGGCATGGTTCTGGGGGGTTGTTGGCCACTGGTGGCATGGGTTTGTCGGTCGATGGCATGGGGAGGGGTGGGGCTGCTGTGATGGGCACGGCTAGCAGGTGGTCAGTCAGTCACTCCAGGATGTCACCAATGCAGTCAATGCCATGCCGCACACCCCACACCTCCACAGTCAGGTCCTTCTGGGCCTCTGTGTTCTCCCACTGTGCCTTTAGGTGGTCACATTCCAGCTGCCGCACCTCAGGGTAGTATGTGTGTAGTATGCTCCATGTTGACACCCTCTGTGTCCTTGCAGGGCAAACATTGTGAGGGACCCTCATCCCCACTGTCGCATGGCCCTTGTGAGGTGGCACAGCACCCACCTGTGTGCCCTGGCAATGGGCATGTGCAGCAGGGCATCCTACCCGACCAGTCATGTGGGGCTGTGTCATGGGGACCTCAATGCCCTGTCCACCACCAATGGGCAGCCAGCTGTGCTATGTTTCTGGAGGTAGTGCATGGTAGGGGCTGGCCATGTGTTGGCTCCCTGTGGTTGTTGTCATCCATCATTGTCTCTGTATCCTCAGGTGAGGCCATCTCTGGCATTGTGTCCACTGTCCTCTACATAGTACCTGTGGGCAAGAGTAATGTCAGTGTTACCTGCAGGTGCATTACCATGTGTTGTCAAGTGTTCTGCTGAGCACAGTGCAGTACACATACCTGCACTGTCTGTGCCTGTCTCACCCTGCATGTCTTCCTCCACAGCGGGTGCCTCAAGTGCCTGGATGCCGGCCAACATCACATGCTCTGCGGGGTGCAGGATAGGGTTGTTAGAACCAGTGTTGGCCTTTACATCCTGCCCTGTGTCCCTTCACTGTACCCTATACCTGCCAGTGTGTCCAGGTCATCCTCCTCCCAGTGCAGACTGACATCAGCTAGTGTGTCAGTCACCATCCACTTGATGGGTGTCAGGATGGGCATCTGTGTGGGCTGTGCCTCTCTGTGCCTGTTTTGTGGTGCCCAGCTTGCATTTTAAAGCTGACCGGAGGTCATGCCACTCATGTTTTATTGCCGCCAGTGTCCATGTCTTCAGACAGGCTGCATTGACAGTGGCCTGGATGTCAAGTCACAGGCATGCTTTGATCTCCACAGGTGCTGACTCAGTCCCATACAGCATGGAATAATGTGCCCTTATATCCATTACCATAGCTGCCACTGGCCTGCCTGTGAAATTTCGCAGACCATGACTGGGAGCCACTGTGTAGCCGGCAACCTCCACAGCTCTCAGGGTGTCCGTGTCCTGTGCTGCCAGACCGTTGCATAGGGCTGGGTGCCACAGGTGCAGTGCTGCCATCTCCTGCTCTTCCACCCTCCTCCATTGTGGTATTCACTTTCATGTGTACATGCGGGTGGCGTGCATGTCCATATATGGTGGGTTCACGGGGCGTATCCATGTTTGTTCGGCCTGCCAAGCAGTCCCTGTGCTCTGCACTATACACGTCTACTGGCCAAGCCTTTGCCTTGGCCTGCATTGCTGTGCCCATTTGTGAATGGCACATGGAGTTTCAGACAGCCGTAGCATGCCATTACGATGCATCTGGGTGTATTTTCCACACTTTCATGCATAGGTCCCATAATAAATATACCAAGGCATTTTATATGATCCATTACCTACCTACTTAGTATCACTCTGACCTTAAGTAACCTCACCAGTGGTGTAGGTCACAAGTAAGTCTACAAATTCAAGCATCTTCAGTATATGACAAGTTAACATATCACACATTATACCAGTAGCATGCAAAGTTTATTCAATAACCGGGTGTTTTTAGATAGTGAATGGTAAATGGTGTGTGTGTGTGTGTGTGTGTGTGTGTGTGTGTGTGTGTTTGTGTGTAGATAGATAGATATCACTACGAATAGTGATTATCCAACATTTGTGTGATAAATTCTGGATTCAAAATTGTATCACACGTGTGTAGAAATAACATATTTTTGCTTTTTTTTTTTAATTATTCAACTGGATTTCATAACACCAGTTGTATAAAGAGCATGACCTTATGAAACCATGACTACACCTCAAGACACAGATAGCTGATACCCATCAGACATAAAAGTAAACTAGATTATTATACATGTGTAGAAAAATGTAAAAAAAGAGCAAATAGAGACTTCCAGTGACGTCACCAATCAATGTAGATGCCACATCACATGCTTTGTCAAGACCTCCAACCAAAATCATTTAAAATATACTCCCAGGCAAGATTTTTATAATTATTATTGTGGTGCCTACTCTAAGCTGGATAGCGACCAGAAATAAACCTCACAACACCTCGGTGGGGGCTCTAAAGCAGGAAAAACTACATCTGCCACCGAAGCCTGCAGCGGGGAACATGGAGGCCTCCAGACCAGCTGAAACAGTGGATCCAAACTGTGAGAGCGAGTCTGTAGAAGAAGGTGGAGACTTCAGCATTACCTCATGCCAGTTCTGTTGGGAGCTCCGACGCCTCAGTAATGCCCTAGACACCATAAAGGCTGACATAAAGGAGAACAAATCGAACATTGCTCACCATAGTACTCAAATCCGGTGAATGGAAGAACATTTAACAGCTATACTAGTACCACAGACCTGCACAACAGTGTGATTTTGCAGCTCCACGACAGATCCCAGTTTCTTTTGAACTGCATTGAAGACCTCGAGAATCAGTCACGCAGAGACAATCTCTGCATACACGGTCTGCCAGAATACTCGGAATCGACCAACATTCTTGAATTTGTGGAAGGTCTTAGGAAAGAGCTTTTGGGCATAGAAAAAGAGATACCTCTGAATGTAATCCACACCCACAGAGCACTTACAGCACCTCCGAAGGAACCTAAGGCCAGGCCTCGCTCCCTCATAGTGGCTTTTCTGGATTTCAGAACAAGACAAATGGTTCTGAGGAAGGAGTGGAAGAAGAAAGAGATTGTGTTTGGTGACGTTAGGTTGTTTTTCAAGCCGGATTACATGCCCGCCACCATGGCGAGAAGGAAGCTCTGGTTCCCTATTGTAAAAGCACTGCGCAACAGAGGCCTTAAAGCGAGAGTGGACTTCCCCGCTAGACTGCGAGTCACCTCAGATGCTGGTGTTAAAATCTTCGACTCCCTGACATACGCCAAGAAGTTCTTAACCTCCCTAGATATCTTGACCGAGGACTTAATAGACTTGGGGGCCATGAAAGAGATCGAGAGAAGGCAGTGAATTACCCCAGGCACTCGAGTGTGAAGAAGCACCCGACTGAGTTCCACAACAGGGCAGGACAGCACCAGCACTTGGAGCAAACTGAGAGAGCGAGTGAGAATGCAACAGAGACCCCCAGGAGAAACGGCTACTTTACAGGACACTGACCCTTGAATACTGGTGATTAATTCATTTTATTTTGTTACAACACTTGCATGAAGGATCTTTTAACTCCTCCTGAAAGGACTTTTGAAGTTTATATGCAACTACCGTTTGAACTTTTCCACCTGGTTTTTCAAGATTAATATTGATCTGTCAACACGCTTTGGGATGCTCAGGGAGAGAAAGAGGGGTCCTTTGTGGCTGCAGAAGGGTATTTTTAATTTTAAAAGGGTAGCTACTCCCTCTCACAAAAAAGAGCAAATAATCATCATTTCTCTCTCTAAACAAGGAATCACTATGAAAACAAAAAGAGAAAATGAGTGAATGTCATCTGCAGTGACTCAGACACTGATTAATTGGTAGATTATTTGATAAAGTTTAAAAAGCATTCATTTTTTAACAAAATAAAACCTGTAATAACTACATAGAGGACATGACTGAAACCTACAGGTACCTCATAGGCGTGGACATGGTGCAAGCAGAGGGTTTATTTCCGATAAAAGGAATGCAGTAGAACAAGGGGGCATGCAATGAAGCTAACAGGGGGAAGATAAGGAGTGAAGTGTGGAAATACTTCTTCATGGAAAGGGTAGAGAACTGGAAGAGCCTGCCAGATGAGATATTGAGGGCAAAGATTGTGGGGAGCTTCACACATGTGTCAGATAGGCACAGGAGCATATTAGGTAGAGGAACAGGGGAGGAAGTGACACCTATGACCAACTACAGTCAGTGGTGACTGACTAGGCAATGACAAGGGGCAGACTGTATAGGCCTAAAGGCCCTTTTCTGCTGACAACATCTATGTTTCTATGTTACAGCAAGAATGAATTCTGGCCACTGTCATAGCAGTAAACATAATACTTGTGACAGTGATTATCCAAGTTCAGAAGTGAACCTGTATCATCAGTACGTAGGCCAGTGTAAGAAAGGATGAAAGTCTGATGGACTGCCCTCCTCCACGTCCAGTGGGGATAGACTATGGTGCCAGGCAACAAGCAGACTCTTAGGGAATGCAAGGAAGTATAGCTGCTAGATACTGGGAGAGCAGGATTTGTACGCATACCACACAACATCACACTGTGCGTTAGATCATGCAGATCCACAGCTATACAGCATTATTCATCCATGTCTTCAATAGGCAAGCTAAAAAACAAAAATTACTAGTGACCGAGCTGCATGACGTCCATAGCAAGTGCTGCACCAAGCACTCCAAATGACGCACAAACTACTAGCCAGGGCACAATACCTAAAATATACTAAAGAAGTTCACCACATAACAATGCATATGTCAGTTCAGGGTTTTAAATAATTGATTAGCAGTTTTTTTTTCTTGGGACAATGCTAACTGTACAGAAAGTATTTATATAGGTTTTCTAGAAGTGTTATGTTTGTTAAACACATTGAAGCAAGTGCTATGCATTTTCACAATGTTTTAGCCCTTTTATGAGCAAAACGCTAATCAATTTTTGGAGTTAAACAAATCCCTGCAGTTATTACCTGCAGACTAAAAAGTATGTATTGACAAGATGTAGGTGTGTGTGTGTGTGTGTGTGTGTGTGTGTGTGTGTGTGTGTGTGTGTGTGTGTGTGTGTGTGTGTTATTTATTTAAGAGATTCACCAGGAAGGCACACTGTGCAGAGTACTGCTCAATTCAAGTTGCGTCCTGGAAGGGGGGAGAACACAATACAAAAATACAATGCAATAGGACAGTTGGTGTTAGACAACAATAATCACCATTTAAACAAATTACAGATTGAGCAGAGTGTGTGTGTGCGTGTGTGTGTCTGTGTGTGTATGTATGTGTACATCTGTGTGGGTGTGGGTGTGGGTGTGTGTTTGTGTGTGAGAATGACCATATCTATGTCTGTGAGTCAGTATCTAGGGGTGGCTGAACTTGTTGTAGAAGAGGGCACCTCTCTACACACACAAACAGCCATGAGACACAATTGAACCACAAAAATGTCCCCATTCCATCAACCATGAGCCCTTAACACACCACACTCCTACATCCAGTTCTGACGCCCACAAGATAAATTTTGTAATCTGCAAAAAACAGCCTCTAAGCCTTGAAGCAGACAAATCTTTGTCTTTGGCCCCTCCCTTGAAACCTGGACTCAGGTAGGTAGGGTTTCACCCACAGTTGTGGAGAGGTGCTCTGGCATTATCCCTGCGGAGGAACCACTGGAGCTTCCCACAGGGCAGGGGCATCTGGCTGGGGGAGGAGTGAGAAGTTAAAGAGAATAGTGGATTGCAGCTCCCTTTTAATCTTCTCTCCCAGCTGCAGATTTTTTTTCAGAAAAAGACACTAGCTGGCAATGTTGTGGCAGCCATGGCATTTGAGAACCAGCTGGGGGCCATGTACGCCAAAAGAGTCCATGCTTGGTTAGACACTTGTTTGTAGTGGGATCCCAGTGCCTAAGTGGCCTGCAAAGGTGCTGGCAGCCCCTCGCCACCCTGAGCAAGGTAGCCAAGAAACCTCAAGAAGAAAGTAAGGCAACACAGATGCTAATGTATTGTCTGATAAAGAATTCAGATAGGTGATGATGAGATTATTCGGAGAAGACTCCCAACTGACTCCCCCCCAGCTTGACCCACAGCCAGCACAAGGGCAAAGAGGGACCTGGGTCAGAAGGAAGCTGATTCAGATGTGTTGATGGTAGGGGATTTCCAACCCCCCATGCCCAACTCAAGAAGGGTGGATCTTGTACAGCCGCCCTCCCCTCAAAAGCTGCCAGAACCCACAGGGTATTCCTCCCTGGATCAGAAACTGGACAGGTTAATGGAGAGAGTGGTGGGTCTTGCAACAGCAGTCCAGGCAAGCAGTAGGGAGTGGCTGGGGACCAGGGGATGCCAGGGTCAGGAGGCAGTGGGGCAGTAGCAGCAGCAGTGCCTCCAGCCCCAGGGCATTATGTCACCATTGCCCAACCAGTTGGACCACGATTGTCTGAGAAAGTCTGCCAGCAGATACAAGGGTACAAATATGTGGACATGTTTTCTTTACTGAACTGGTCCAAGAAGCCAGAAGAAAGAAAAGAGGAAAAGAAGGACCCTGACAAGAAGAGGGTTAAGTTTGAGAGGACATTTGATAATTGGTTGTCAGGATTTATAGTTTTTGCCAATAAGATTTGTCAGAGAGCCTCTGAGAAAAGTGTTGATCTGTTCAACTATCAAACTAACAAACAACTAACATAATATTACATTTCCATGCTACTGTTGCTCTATTACCCTTTCTTTCCAGGCTTAAAGGTTTTGGAGTGCTCTGATGATGGAGATTTACTCTCTGAAACGTCAGCACATTAGAATGTGATTGCTATCACCTGATTGAGGAAGCACTGAGGAGGCTGGCTGGGTCAAAGCAGAAAGAAGGAGTAATGGCACAGGAAGCTAAACAAAACAAATAAGCAGAATGTCAAGCATTTGTGAACAATAGTAGGCTCTCTAAATTTCGGGCAATGGATACAAATGAAAGGTGCAATCACAAAGAAATAAAAGAAACAAAATGAGTAGGGAGAGAGTTTGGAATAGGCAATAGAGCCACGAAGAGGAAACAGCTTGCCATAAATCAAGTATCATAAAATACATGTGTTAAAAACTCTTTGCAATCAAGTACAAATGAAGCGATATGAAGTAACATATAAACACAAATTGTTTTCAGTAATGACCGTAATATAACTCTCTCTGGACTCTTAACGTGCAAACAAAAGGATTTAAAAAAAAAACACGTTCGTTTTAAGCACATGTTAATGAAACTAAAACTATTAAATAATACCCAATGAGTGATGTTTTGCTAAAAAGGGAAAAAAAGAAGCAAACTGCATTAGAAGGGGAGTGCAGGTGGACAGCAATAAGAGGAGTAGTGGAGTGCAGTTCTGTAGAACTAACATAATATTTCTGTCCATAGGCATTAAGTTATGGCTGGCTGAAATATTACGAGGAATTCTGGTGCTGTATGCAGTACAACCCAACCAAGGACTGGGACGTCTTTGACATCTCCTTACTGGTCTAGATCATGCATGGGGCCGGGGTCCTCCACTTGGACGTCAGGCTACCAGTCAAAGTACTGCAATCCCACTGGTTCAAGCCAAATGGGACCCATAACCAGGAGCATTTTGGGTTCAACAAAGAGATATGCAACAGGAAACTTTGCAGACTTCTGAAGGAGGGATTTGCCTGTGGTAAGCAGCACCCTTTCAGCCAGAGCAAGCCCCACAAGGAGCACCAGTCCTTTCAGAAGAAGCAAGTTAAGCCTGATTATGGCAAGCCTGCCCACTCTTGTAAAACTGGACCAGATTAGGCCTTGGCTTGACCAATAACTGGACCACAAGGTGGCCACCCTACTGGAAGAAAGATTCATGGCGGGCTTTAGGATCCTCTGTCTTAGGGACGTGGGATTTCACACAAACAGGCAGACAAAACATTAGGTGTATAAAAACACATAAAAGCGTTGAGCATTTTATTATTGTAGAAAATGAAAATAATAAAATAAATCTTTACAGAAAAGAAAATACGATGTTAATTCAGCACACCTATGCTGCCTGGTTACAGCTTTCTTCAGCCATACCGCTTCCTAAAGACTCCTCTTTGGTCTTACCTTAGCTTCAAAGTTAGTTTAGTGTGAAAACACACATACCTTCTCTCTCTCTAAGGATAGCTACACACTGGCCCACCTATCTGACCAGGGCACCTTATTTTTGCTCAAACCACCACAATGATTCCACCCCCATTCCACCGGTACCCATGCCATCCTTCTGGACTGAAACATAATTCACTAACTGGGCCATGTCAGGATCCCCTACCTGCAACTTCCCCCAGTCAGTACACGGGGTACTGGCAATGGCACCTGTAACATATTAGCAGTACAAGTCCCTTCAACTATCTAGGCCTCTTCAGACTTGATGGAAGTCTTCACCCCAGGGTTAACATGGTTAGTCATAGTCTTACCTGCGGACTTATATCCTCCTTCATCCTTGATCCAGTAACAGCCTGGGAACACCGGTAACTAGGAACCACAAAATCTGTACTGGGCCACGATAATTCCATTAGGAGGTCCTCCTCCAGAGCCCATGAATCCTCCTCAGAATCCTTCGCTTCCTCCTCGGAACGCTCCGGTTGGAACCTGTCTAGCAACATCTGGTATTGGTGCTCCACCTCTCTTCATCGTTGGTCCGCTGCCAACCATCGCCCACTCAGCCAATGGATGAGCCACATCAGGTCTGCCACCTGGTCTTCGGATCCATCATGCTCCTGTGGTGCCTCCTCCAGGTCACCACCTCCAGTAGTCCCCATCACATCTGGCACCACGCACCGCTGCCTGTTTACCCAAAAAGCATCAGGGCTGGTACCACCTGACTGGAATCCCCCAGATTCCATGACTGGCACCATATGTCATAGGGTGTGGGATTTTAAGAACGTCAGACACAGGCAGACAACTTTTAGGTGCATAAAAAATACTTGAGAGCATTTGTCATTTTATTTTCTGAATAGTAGATGATGAAATGAACAGAAAGTCAAAAGTAAACTGGTTAGTCAAAACAAATCGAACAACTGTTTTCATCACAGTATCTGCATCTCTGCCATTCTTTAAAAAGAACCGTGTGCAAGCACACACCATCAGGAGGTATTACTCCCACCTCAATCAGCCTCCAACTGACCACCCTATGTTTTCCAAGAGATCTCCTTGTCTCATGGCATATGTTACCCATAAGTTCAGTATGTCCAGTGCCACTAGGAAGCATTCCAAACCTTAGTCACGCTCTATTTGGGCAAAGAAATCAATACGATCTTCAACAAAGAGGAAAGGATGGACATTTGAAGGATCAACCTCTTAGCTGTCGAGTAAATGGAAAAGTGTTTGGGGTTTGTACTGGGTCCTCAAGTAGGAACATCCTCTTTGGAGTGTCAGGGCTGCCGGCTAATTACTACTCCCAGCCTGGGTCTCTTTTATAGTAAGAGTGCATAACATTGGTATCCCAGGCTCAACACAACCACCATGCAGCCATTAAAATATAGTGAAGAAAGAAGCAGTACCTGTATCAAGGAGGTCTAATGGTGGATTTCCTTCTGCCATAACTTCTCGGGTGAGGGAGCCATTCATGTCCCACAGTTCCTGCTCAAGGAGTTTCTTTAGGTCTTTTTTAAATGAGTAGGCCAGGTTTCTGGAGAGAGATTCACTGTACATGGTTGTCTTGCTCTGCGCCAGGCCGCCAGACTAAGATGGTGTTCCAGGGCCTACATGGCAATAGATTACAATTATCCAATTTTCCATTCCATTTAACCATTATTTGTTCTAACCCCCTCAAGAGCAACACACCATGCCAAAACCCCCAAACAATTATATTCCTTAAAGAGCAGTGCCATCAAATACTGTAAAAAAAATTAACACAGTCCTTGTGCACAACAGGTGCAACTATGTACAAAAAGAGCATATTTCTGAGAGTTCAAAGTAATCGATGATGCACAACAGGTGCTGACCTCGACCAAGACTTCCTACTAAATAATTATATCATTATAATAACTGGGTTAGGCTTTTTCCCATAGGGAAACCATGGCGTAATTTGCCGTTATAAAGGAGTGTTTATAACGGCAAACACGCGCACGGTTTCCCTCGCTATGCGCATGCCCAACCTACAGCTCTTCCGGGTTTTCACCGCTTGCCACCAGATTTCTTCATCGGTCGAAACCGCACCACCACCACTATCTCTAAGCGGTAAGTAACTATTTAAAAAAAAACTTCCTAACAAAAATCATATCGTAAAGGGGACAACAAAACAAGAAAAAGTAAACTGCTGCTAAGCGACCTAGGACTCGGCTAAACATCATCCAGACCGCAGCCACACCAGATCATTTATTTTATATAATTGGCTGTGGCAGAAAAGCCTAACCCAGCAATTATATAAAATAAAATATGGGGTGGTGTGTGTAAACTTGAATTTTACACACACCATCGGGGTTGGATGCCTGGATAAACCCCTCGAGCTTAACTCTCGGGGTTTATATGCCATCCAACCCCTCAGGTGTGTGTCAAATCTCATTACACACACCACCCCATACTTTATTCTCTATTTAACTGTACTTCCAAGGTATTTAAGAAAACATCCATTGTGATGTTCGGGTGGATGTAGCAAATTCTACTTGTGCTCACAGACTTTGCGAGCCTGACTAGTCGAAGACTAAGTCAGTATAAGACACTGGATCCTCTGGGTGAGCTGTGGCCCAGGAGAGTCTCCACCACCACAAAGTGGCAGTGACTGAGGTCCAAGGTTCAACTCTGACCCCAGGAGTCCAAGGCAGATCATAAATGAAGTCCACTAAACAAAAACAAAAAAGGAAAAAAGGAAGGGGAGGATCACCGCATCTCCCTGGTCTGCCCCTCCCCTAAGGGCAAGGTAAGGGTGCCAAATGATTGTGGTAACCTGGTGGGACCCTTTGGGGTTATTATGTTAACATCCTCTTTGATCCTGATAATAAGTCCATGGATTCTTACCCCCTAATACCGGGGTTATTGTATGAAGTCACCAGTGCCGCCACCCCCCCAGCCCCCAATCTCCCCTTTAATATTCATATTCAAATTTATTTTCCCAATATTCCTCCCCCTCCCAAACCATAAAAATGTCTAAAGCTGTTACTATGAAAGGACTGTTTATTACGTTTAGAGATCCCATAGCTGCAGTCCTTTCTGTTAGTGCCCCGATAGGTTCATAAGTCCAATGTGACTGTTCAAGGTCCATGAAGTACCATCAATAATGATTCATGTTAAGCCCATAAAAGTGGGGTACCATCTTAGCTCTGGTGGCCTGGCGCAAAGCGAGACAACCATGTAGAGCGAATCTCTCTCCAGAAACCTGGCCTACTCATTTGAAAGAGGACCTAAAGAAACTCCTAGAGCAGGAACTGCGGGATATGAATGGCTCCCTCACCCGAGAAGAAGTTATGGCAGAAGGAAATCTACCATGAGACCTCCTTGACACAGGTACTGTTTCTTTCTTCACTATATTTTAATGACCACGTGGCAGTTGTGTTGAGCCTGGGATACCAACGTTATGCACTCTCACTACAAAAGATCCATGCTGGGAGTAGTAATGAGCCGGCAGCCCTGACTCTCCAACGAGGGTGTTACTACTTGAGGACCCAGTACAAACCCTAAACACTGCTCCATCTAGATCAGACTGATTTCTTGCCCAATAGAGCGTGACTAAGGTTTGGAATGCCATACCAAACTTACGGGTAACATATGCCATGAGACATAAGGAGATCTCTTGGAAAACATACGGTGGTCAATTGGAGGCCGACTGAGGTGGGAGTAAGACCTCCTGATGGTGTATGCTTGCACACAGTTCATTTTAAAGAATGGCAGAGATGCAGAAACTGTGATGAAAACAGTTGTTCGATTTGTTTTGACTAACCAGTTTACTTTTGACTTTCTGTTAGTTTCATCATCTATTATTCAGAAAATAAAATGACAAACACTCTCAAGCATTTTTTATGCACCTAACAGTTGTCTGCCTGTGTCTGACGTTCTTAAAATCCCACACCCTATGACATCCTCTACAAAGGTCATTGGCAAGGCTATGAAGCAGAGAACTTGAAGTTTGCTAGGGATAGGCTGCAGGTGTTCCACGACAAGCTCCGACAAGAACTGGGCTTGGGCGGGATTAGTAGTCCTTATTCCTTCCTACCAATTTCTGGTCTAGGGGTGTCCCCTACTGGCCTGGTGCCCAAGAAGCCCCGGGCAAGTACCGCATGATCAACCACCTGTCATACCCAGTGGGGGACTCAGTGAATGACCCCCGCTCACGGTGGTTCAGTATATGTCATTTGACAGGGTGGTTGAGGTGGTTTGTACAGCAAATCTGGGTGCTCTTATGACCAAAGCAGATACTGAATTGGCATTCTAACTGTTCACTGTCCACCCATCTGACTTAGATTTGTTGTGGATAAAATTTGAAAGGCAGTATTATATTAATAATTGCATGCCTATGGGGTGTTCAGTGGCCTGTAAAGTGTTCAAGTGCTTTAGCATATTCTTTAGCAACTGCCAAAGAAGTGGGGAGACAGGGGATCATTCACTGTTTGGATGACTTTTTATTCATGAGCCCAGCCCAAATCCTGGTTTGTGGGCAGAAACTGGAACACTTCCTACATCTGTGCCATAACTTTGGAGTCCCATCACTCCCTGGTAAGGTAGAAGCCCCCCCGAATCAGGTAATTTCATTCCTGGGCATAGAGAAGGATGCAAAGGCACAGGAATGTTGCTTGCCCAGAGTCAAGATCAAGGCACTTAGAGTTATTCAGGGCCGTGCAATGGTGGCCAAGAAGATCACCATAAAGGAGCTTCAATAGCTAGCTGAACACTTGAACTTTGCATGCTGGGTCATCCCAATGAGGAGGACATTTTTGCAGTCGATGGCAAAGCTGGGGTCTGGTACCCAGAAACCTCACCACTGGATACGGGTGATGGATGACTTCATGGAAGACCTCAAGGTTTGGCTAACCTTCATCACCCACTTAATGGAGTCTCTACGTAGCATGTGACAGTGGACAGCTGGTAGATGGAACTGTTTACAGATGCATCTGTGGGACTGGGCTTTGGAGCGCACTTCAGAGGTGCATGGTGTGACACTAAGTGACCCTCAAGTGTGTTAGAGAAGGACTCACAAAGCAGGTCGCTCTGCTGGAGTTTTTCCCAAAGTGGTTGCACTGACTGTAGGCTCACCAGCTGTGGAGTAAAAGGGTGTTTTTCTGGAGTGACAACATGGGTGTGGTTTACACCATCAATGGGCAGCTGGAGGCCAATAGCCTATTGGAAGATCTCTTGAGGATCTTTGTCCTAAACTGCATGCCACTTACCATTCATTTAAACCTGCACATGTCCCAGGTGTTGAGAATGGTATTGCTGATGCTTTATCTCATTCACGGTGGCAGAAGTTCAGGGAATTGGCCCAAGTGGAGAACTTGGATACACATCTATTCCCACCTTTCCTGAGGAAGGCAATGATCCTGAGACCTGGGAGTGGACAAGTAATTCTACTGCACCCCAGAAAAGAGCAGCATATCACTGAGGGGTGGAACACTTTCACGTCATCCAAGTGGAGGGTGGTTGGCATAATAGTCTGCCGATTCCTGAAAAGTGGTTATGCAGCTATATTTTGGAGGCTAGGCAGTAGGGCTTACTTAATGCCTGGAGTGGTAGGACTGCACCCAGCAGGATTGTCATGGTTCACCCTGGTGTTGGGCTTCACGGGCACTACTTGACCTTTCAAGGTTCGGAAGATCCTTGAGGGCTGAAGCAAGAGTACCCTGAAGTCGGTTGGCCAGTGGTACACCCATAGCCCAGCAATCTGTAGCCCAGCTACACTGAGAAGAGTGTAGGAGACCATACCAGTAGTCTGCTGGTGTTCAACAGAGGTCAGGTTATTCAAGACTGCATTTTTGTTGGCTTTCTGTGGGGCCTTTTGGGTGTCAAGAGTTTGTGCAGCTGGTTAAAAGTGGGGTCCCCACAAGACTGCAGGACAAAGATGTAGCAGGGATACCGGAAGCTGTGTTTGTCAGATTCTGCAGGTGTAAGAAAGGCTTCCTGGGGGTCAGCATGGGACATAATGGTCAAGGTGTTGGAATACATCTGCCCAATAGTAGGGTCGGCTTTCATGTGACACGCAGATGGTTCCCAGGTCATGGCTTACCAGTTCAGGTACATATTAGGTTTGGTGGTGCAACAGGTGGGGTAGAACTTCATGGAATTTAATGCACATTCCTTCACAATATGGGCAATCACAACTGCCAGGGCCCAAGGGCTTACTGATGAGCAGATTCTGGCCCTGGGCTGGTGGATGTCTCAAGTGTGTTTGAGATATGTAAGGCTACATTTGCTTTAACACTGTCTTGCTGTCTTCCAGGTTCCCCTGATGGTTCCAAGCAGTTTTGGATCTGCAGACTCTCCTTCATACACTGGGAAGTGGATCGAGTAGGATTCCGGAATGGGAGGGGGAACCTGGCATTTCCACAGAAGAAAGCATGAATCCATTGGTTGGGTCCTTGCCATCACTGGGACTCATGCTGGGTCTCCGATTGGTTCTGCCTTCCAGTTCTGGCCCGCCATTGGCTGATGCTCTTTATGACTTTGCCTCTTATTGGACACTGCATTCCTGGAGCAGTCCTGTTAGAACAAAGGCTTATAATATCACTTTTTATAATGATAATGCACTTGGATTTACCTCAGGCCTTACCCAAAAATTATTTCATAAATTACCAAAAATAATATATATTCACACGTGATATTATCCTATGCTCTCCAGATTCAAGTATAATGGTAAATGACACTGTTTACCCCATGTACAGTTATATGAAAAATAAATATTTTATTTACACCTATACAATGGTTCTAAATAGTCCTCATTAGCATAAATATCAAGCCTAATCTTGTAAACATCAACAAAATTGTTTCAGATAATCTAGCAACTAATAAACAAATTTTAGCAAATAAACAATGTAAAGAAATAAACAATACTTAGCATAATAAATGGCAACAGTTATACTACTCTTATCATACTTCGTATTTAACATAACCTTCATGCATAAGAACATATACTTATCAGATCAGTATCTGAGATTATTTCTGTATAAAACTTGTTTAAAAACTTCATTGCAGGTAAAATGTATTTTCTATGAGAACTGGCAATAACTCATTACATCAGTGATTTGTACTACTTTTGTAAAACTTAGTTTAACTTTTCAAATCATGCAAAATTCTTTTTCAGATTTAAAGCTTTTAAGCTATATACCCAGTTTCTGGAGTTAAAAGTAGATTCCCTCTTACTTTCCCAGATAAGCCAATTTAAATTACCAAAATTATTAATTAAAATTAGTGAAAGTAATTAAAAAGGAATACTTACATTTCTGGTTGTAGAAGTGAGTCTTCTTTTCTTCACTTAGAACTCTGGCTGAGTCTGGCTTTTGATGACAAGGTTTCTTTGTCAGCTAACCTTGACCCTGGAACTTCTTTTAGCATGGATACACTCTGCAAGTTAAACCTTTGCCGAACATCACTTTGCCAAAAGTCAGTTCTTAGAGTTGTAGAACACAGCTTCAATCTGCACAGTCCATAGCAATACTGGATTCAAAGAACGTTCTTGTGAATGGCAAGCTGTTTTAATAACTGAAGCTTATTGACCCTTTCATGTTGTGCATCTGCTTTTAAAACCTTGGGACAAGAGACCTCTTTTTGTTCGGCATGCTGTGTAGCCTGTGTAAGTCTTAAAAGTAAGTCTGTTTGGTTTTCAGCAGGCAACATTACTTGTCAAAATGCTCAACAAATAACACAAATCTTGCTTCTTTCACAATAAAAATGTCCTTATACTTCTTTCTTGCCTCTGGATATATTCAGCAGCACTGAGCTCTGGCTCTTCCTTGGCTAACCCCTGCATTTCAAACAGGCATGGCCCAAAGTTCTTTGGCCTAGCATCAGTATAAAGCCATAACATTCTTAGTTAACTGAACGTAGGTCTTCCTACATCGATGGTTAGCTCAGCTCAGTGGAGTGGCCAGCAGTGTTTACTATTATAAAACTGCTCTGGTGATGTCATCACCAGATTTGGATTGGTTTGAGTCACTAAGAAGGTAGGGCATCTTATAAGATGAATGGTAACATCTAGACATGCCTCTTTAAGACAGCCCCTTCTCCTCAAACATATTTCTGGGTCAAAATTATTTCTTTAAATAAAAGTTTTATTTAATGTAATTTGAAAATTAAACTTGCATATTCAAGTGTTTTACATTAAGCTAGACATTCTTGAAAAAGTCTGATATCTGTAGTATGGATACTTTTTAAACTACACTATTAAGGTTATAACTTCATAATTTCAATAAAACTTCTCAAAACAAAACAATAATTTTACTCTTAATAGTCTAAACTACAGAATGATATAAGAGTTGTAAGAAAAATCCACTCCTAAAGTCCTTAAAACATTAGTTTTTGTAAGACATACAAGATTCTTTTGTTCTTGTGTTAAAGACATCAATCACTGTCAGAAAAGTTAATTTACTATAACCTTTTAGACAGTATTTCTCTCAATAGCAACAAACTACAGATTTAATATTCATCTTGTTAGACTTCCTAAGATGTGAGCTATCACAGGATACTAATTTTGTCTAGTTTTCGAATAATAAAATTATATTTTTATTTATTTTTTATTTATTTATAAATCGGATTTACAACCTTTGAGTCACAGACTCATTTACAAAGGCACCTTGTCGCAGGGAGGGTAGACAACATATGACAGTGGAAGACAAAGAGGACGATACAAGTGTGGTACAGCAGAGGTAATATACACAGCAATTCCATAATTACATTGAAGAAAATAGGTTTGCAATTAATTACAGATTCAACCAAAACATTCTCAAGACAGTATAATAGGCCTGCTCTAGTGTATTTATGGAGCAGGTACCTGGGGACAGTGAGGACCATGACCTTGGGAGGGCAGTCTGCGAGGACATTGTCAGATACAGAGAGCTGGAAAGAGTGCAGTCTCTAGGACTGCCAGGGGCACCTACAGACCCAAGTGTCCGTGCAGTGTTTCCGGAGGGCAATTTTAAAGGGGCCTATTTTGGGGATGCTGGTGATATGGAGGGGGAGAGTTAAACCAGGAGGGTGCTCTGTAATAGAAGGACCTTTGGGCGAGCGAGGTCCTAGCTCTCGGAACCTGGAAAGTGGCCTTGGCTGCACTTCGGGTGGCAACCATCCGGGAGGCTGGTTTTAGGGACGCGGTAACCCCAGGGGGGGGAGAGCCCAAGAAGTGTTTTTTTGGCCAGTATACAGGTGTGGTAGCGCAGGCACTCCTTGAAGGAGAGTAGATTTGAGGAGGAGTAGAGTTGGCATGTGTGAGTTCTGCGATGGGCACCTGTCAGGAGCCTACAGGCCTTGTTTATTGAGGTCTGGACATTAGAGAGGGTGGTGTTGTCAGCCGCAGCATAGATAGGAAGCCTGTAGTCAACCAAGGACAGAATAGAGGTGGTGATAGCCAGACAAAGGGCAGCCTGAGGGAGACAGTCTCTGTGGCGGTATAGGAGACCAATCTGGGTGTTTACTGCAGTGGACAGGGTTTTGAGGTGGGCGTGGAAGGTGAGTACTGAGTCAAAGGTGATGCCCAGGTATTTGTATGCTGTAACTTGCTCAATGGGGTGTTTGGTGCTGGGAAGGATGTGTAGGGGGAGCATTATTGGTGGTGCTCTGATGGTGGGTGAAGAGCATGGATTTAGTTTTTTTGAGGTTCAGGACCAGGCGGTGGTCATGGAACCATTTTTCAGCTTGACTGAAAATGATCTGAAGGGAGTCCTGGACAGTGGTAGGGTCAGAGTGGGAGGCGACAAGGACCGCGTCGTCGGCATATAAAAGCATTTTGTCTGAGCAGATACTGGGAAGAGTGTTGAGGAAGAGACTGAACAGAGTAGGGCCCAGGATGGACCCCTGGGGGAAACCGGAGTGAACAGGTAGCGCAGTTGATAGGGTACTGTTTATCTTGACCCACTGGGAATCTGTCACGGAGGTAACTAGAGAACCAGGCAAGGGGGCCTGATGAGAACCCCAAATTTTGGAGGGAGTCAAGCAGGAGGGGGTGACACACAGTGTCAAAGGCCTTAGACAGGTCTATGAACACTGCCCCGGTAAATAAATTATATTCATAACTTTTGAATGCTTCATTCTGCAACTATAAAACTTGGTAAGCTTATGTATCATACTAATGTCCTATAACTGTCCAATTTTTATAGCGGCAGTACATTGCATCTTTAAACTATGAATAAAACAACTTTTACTCATTTTTTTTCTCATCTCCTAAGACTACTCAGTGTACCAGTCACATTATCTCTTATCTTGATAGTAACCATGGATACCTAGCTTTAGCTAAGGCTTTTCCATACAGACACCTATTAAACCTAATAAAGTGTCTTCCTGGGAATGTGAAACATGTAAGTTAGGCCCCATCTTATCTTCTCTGTTCTACAGCTAGAGCACAGAGCCCTGAAATTTAAAACAGTCTATTTGAAACCATTTTATTTTTCTGAACTCTGAAGCTGACTCCATTTTAAATGGCATTATTTCCATTTTACTGTTTTTTAAGACTTAATCAATGTTAATCTTGACCAGAAATAAAAGTAAACATTCCGCATCTTAATACCATATTAAATCAGATAAAATAATAATGATAATTCATTTTTGAAAATAAAAATAAAATATTTTTCCATCAAGGGTTTTGTCCCTACAGTCTTCTGCTTTCAGCTCGCCCTGAGTGCCGTTAACCTTCTGAAACCTACTCCAGTAGCTCTATATTTTTTTTCCTAGTCACCTTCCCCAACCCCGGCCTCTATTAAATGCACCTAGGCCATTCCTAGCTTCCGCCCTTATTGCCTATCGGCTCAACAATAAGCAGCTCTCTAATCTTATTGGCTTTCTCAAGCCAGTTGCTACTGTTTCCATTTTATTTATTAAATTATTGGATTGCAAATACCTTTGAGCAAAGAGTTGTTTTACAAAGGTTCCACATTGCCTTAGAGGAACAGGTAAGCAGCTAGGTAAGAGTTATACAGATCAGTTATAACATGTACTAATCAGAATATGCAAATAACAGTAATTATACAGAAAACATAACAGGACAGTTTACAAATGTGCAAGTCAAACAAGTGCAATACAACAGTTCAGGAGACATAGTTCAACAGTAGTACTCAGTTATGCAGCATAGCTGACGAAGAAGTGATAGATACATATGAGTAGTAGATGCAGTCAGACCGACCTTGTCAAAGAATGTGTGGGAGAGGGGTGTTAGATGGGGTAGGTGGAACTAAGAAGAGAGGGAGAGGGAGCTTAGAGGAGTGTGGGGATAGTGTTGAAAAATGGAGGGGGAGGACGTGAAGGGGATGGCAAGCAAGTGCATAGCAACAGATTTAATGGACAAGTGCTGGAAGGTTGCATCAAAGGGAAAATGGTGGAGGGTTAGAGGAGGAAGTCACAGCAACCATCTGCTGTAAGGTGCTGTCTGAGCTTGTATTTGAAAGGTTCGAGCTTGGTGTCAGAAGAGATGTCACTAGGGAGAGTGTTGACCCAAAGAGGGGCTCTGTAGGCAAAGGATGTTGGCCCCTGTGAAGTGTGGTACCAAGGAATCTGTAGTAGCTGATGCTCTGAGGCACATGTCTGGAGGGGATTGCGGAAAGGGCTTAACAGGTCCTGAACTCCTGGGGGGAGGAGGCTGAGGGTTATTTTCTTAGCCATCAGACAAGTTTGGTACTTTATACACCCTTTTAGTTGCAGCCATCAGGTTTTGGCTATTCTTCTGTTAAGCTCCATGTAACAACTCCCTGGCTGCAGACCCTGTTCACACAGTCCTATTAGTACCCTTGCCTACTTCCAATATGCTTACCACGTTCCTCTATTCTCCCCCTTCTATTTCTTATTTCAACTATTTATACCCCAGTTTATCAAGTTCCCCAACTTAATAAACCTGACATGCCTTTCCCCTCTGTCCTCCTAGCTCCTACCCCTATTCTTGCCATTACACCTGCACCTCCTATAGTACTCTGGAATCACTTCCCCCACCTCCCCCCTGCCACTTTACTCTCAGTGCCTAGTTACCTTGCTTTCCTTCACCTCCTAATCACCTTCTCCCCTAGTCCCCACTCCCCTCATATAATTCCCAAATACTTGGTCTGTCACAAAAGCCATATACTCCACCTCCTCATTATTGTACTCCTCTTACTCACATCAGGAAATATTCATCCTAGTCTCGGCCCCATGGCCCTCACCCCAGCCTGTAGCACTTCTACCTCTAATGTGCCAAAATCCCGTACTCCTTCAGCCCTCCCAAATGGCCTGCAGTCTCATTACAAAAATGTGCCTATTGCAACCTATGGTAATCTCCCTCACACCTGATATTCTAATTATAACTGAAACTTGGCTAAACAACAAAATACCTGACCAATCCATCTACATTCCTGGCTACTCCATAATCAGACAGGACAGGGCTGGCAGAAGAGGCGGTGTAGTCATGTATATCGTGTCCACACTTTGATACACAACCATTCTCTCATCCTCCTTACCTTCCACCTATGAAGCCCTTGTTATAAACATTGCCCTGCCTTTCTCCTCCCCTATCTTCATAGCCAGAATCTACTATCACCCTGGAATCAAGCCTTCTGCTACAACTGAACTCATTACCTCCATAACTTCCCTTTCACATAAAGATGAGTTATACATTCTAGGAGATGTGAACCTTAACTGGTTATCTCCCTCCACTTCAAAGGTACATAATGACATTATTGCCCTCAGTCTCTCACAACTCGTCCTTGAACCCACCCGCCTAAATCTTAAAACCCTAAACCACTCCCTGATAGACTGGGCTCTCACCTCCCACCCCCACCGAATCATTAAATCAGGCATTCTTCTGGATACCCTCAGTGATCACCACCCAATCTTCCTAATCAGGAAAGTCCACAGACCCAAATTGCCACACAAAATCCTGCAGCTCCACTCCTTCAACTCCCTAGACCTTAATCCCCTTCTCCATGCCCTAGCCATCTCTGATTGATCCCTGTTATCCTCTGCCCCTTCCACTGACCAAACCTTTGCCTACTTCAAGGAAAAATCCCTAGCTATCTGGAACTCATTTGCCCCATTCAAACATACTAGAGTACATGGCAACCATCATCCCTGGATCACCCCTGAATTAATGACCTGTCTCAGGGCAAGAGACAAAGCCTGGAGAAAACATAAGACCACTCAGCTTCCATCAGATTATGAATCATACTGCATGCTAAGAAATGCCTGCACAAAAGCTACCAAACTAGCCAAGTCTGAATATTTTAAATCAGCTTTCCATAATAATATTAGCACCCCCACCAAATTCTGGAAAGTGATCCATGCCTTCTTCTCCCCGCTTAAAATAAATAACTCAGTTTTTTTTAAACTTTGTTCATTGTTTTGCGTGGAACAAACATACAGTTTGGATTGCAAGCAAGGACATTACAACAAATACATTAAACAACATGAGGACGCCACTCTTCTTAATATTCACATTTGTCTACTCTATGCTATTTGATACATCCTTGGGGGGATACCTAAATAAAACAATACGAAGTTTATACAACACATTGGCTGTGAGATAAGCCCATGAGCAGCATGGTATATAATCCTTAAAGTCTTAGAATACTATTCAGAGTGTCCAGCCCCTCAAAGAGGGAAATGAAGAAAAGGCCTTGCAATACCTTATGTGTTGCACACAATGTGCAGACTAAATAGTTGATGGAAACTCTAAGTTAACAATATTTAATTGAATAATGATGCGAAAGAGAGAAATCACTAAACTTCCCCTTACAGAACTAAACATCCAATCAGCCAACTTATGTTGAATAAACCCCTTTTGAAACATAACAAAACTCAGTACTGAGCTAGACGTGGCAGCAATACTTCTACCTCCAGTACAGCTACATTTAATTATTAATCAGCCACAGAAATATAGGGTTTAAAAGTCTGTATAAATTCAAACCAAAACTTTGGAGATCTTTAGAAACTAAATCTAAGAGAGATCTTTAGTCAACCCCAGTTCCATATGTGTCTTCCTTTATAAATGTTCTCCAAATAATTCCTCTCAACTCGTTACTCCATGTATGACCCCACTCATGGGATACTGAAAAGCAAATACAGTACCTTCAAGTGTCCTCCTCATCTGAGGATCCAACTTCGGAAGCACCATATGTTGCTGGCTCCATTTCGGTACCTCATTAGGATCAGAAAATAAGTAGATTTTCCCTCTGTGCACAATGCGCAACTGGGAAGGAAAAATTAAGACATGTGGGATGGCAGCCTTGCATAGCAGGGCCCGCACCCATTCAAACCTCTTCCTTTTTTTTTTGCTCCTCTGCTCTCCCTGGCCAGCCCCTCCTTCGGTCCTCCTTGGTCCTTCCGTCTGCCCACCACCTACAACGCCAACCCTTACCTCATATTGCAACCCTCTGAAGGTAGCCTGGTATATCCCTTCACCGGATGGGTCCCCCTCATCCGAGAGGGAAGGCACAGTGGGGGCCGTCAGCGCACTGCAGCAATCGGCTTCAGAGTGTCACTAGGCGGGTTAGTCCGTGAAACTCTAACAGCAGCGGGGCGGAGACTGTCATCCGGCTTAGCCAAGGAGCTGTTTCCTGGTTTTCTCCCTGAGAGTGACGTGCCACTAGGCGTAGCGAACACTGACGTTCATCACTCCCCAGCAATTACAGCCCTGACATCCTGTTGTGCTCCTGGCCTCTGCCAGGGTTTGGCAGGTGCCCATCTCACATCCCACCCCGAAGAGGCGGAGTTGTCTAAGACACACCATCCTTTCCCCAGCCAGCCCTCCAGCGACCGAGTCCGTTCGAACCTGGAGTCGCCGGCGTCGCAAGCGGAAATCCAGCTGCTGTGCTGATGGGCTGGCACCTCTTCGTTTTTTGATGCATAGCATAGCTAAAACCTGGGTAGAGCTGAATATGTTGGCCGTCGTGTAATAGAGTGCCCCGGCGGTGAGCCAAAGCCAGCAGTGTATCTCGAGTACCAGCACCATCCATTATGAGCACGATCGCTCTCGGGGCCTCCGGGTTGTCTTGCCTGCCCTGCTGAGTGACTCTGTATGCCTTTTGGAAGAGGTGAGTTTTGGCTTCGGTCTCCTCTCCTAACTGATGAACAAACCACTCTCGTAGGAACAGCAATATGTGGTGTCCCTTACTCTTCAGGCATCCCCAGTATACGGATATTGGAGGACCTAACCTGGTTCTTCAAAGTCTCTAATCTTGCCTTCCCGTGTGAGCTCTCCTTAATTACTGTGGAGACTGCTCCCAATGCAGAATCCGGTCGCTTCGCTGCATCCATTGCTGTAGTCTGGACTGTCTCCATGATAGTCTCAAGAGTAATAACTCTATTTGTAAGTCCATCAAATTTCATTGATAAATCAGCCACCAAAGCAATCAGTCGTGAGAGTTTTATCCCTGTTGATTTGAAGTGTCTCCTCTCCTGACGCCTCAGTTAATTCCTCAGTATGGGCCTGGGTGGACCTCGTGGCAGGAGCTGCTGTACTATTTTTAGATTTAGCTCCTGACCCATGGGCCTGATCCTTGCAAGGATTTCCTATTCTGCTTTATAGGAATTCTGATGTGATATTCAGTAGCTTTGATGCTTGTTCAGTAAGAAATAAACACTTCTAAATGATTTAATTATGTCTCTGTTTGCTGAGCTCCATCAACAAGGCGCCATCTTGCTCGGGCTTCACAACAGGGTGGGACAAATAGGGTCACCAGGTCGCCAAATGCGACCTAGCTAATCATTTTGGCCATCAGATGTGTGTAAAAACTCGCCATTCTGGCGAGTAATAAGCCGCATCACTGGCGCGTATGCCGGTAGCTCAGCATCCCCTCAGCTGAGCTGCCGTCATCACGCATGCGTGGGATCATCTTTTCCGGCCAAGAGAGAGCAGGAGGGACATGTCTGGGTGGGAGGGAGCCAGAGGAGGAGTCGGGACTCAAGTCGGGGCTTCAGTTCAGTGAGTCTGCGCAGCACAGTCAGTATCACGAGGTGAGCAGTTGGGACTGTTGGGTGCTCACGTGGGTGGGGGAGTCAGGAGGAGGGGAAAGGATTTACTCGTGCCTTCGCCATTCATTTCAGGCACTGAGCAGGGGAGGGAGACTTACTGTGAGCTCTGTCTCAGCAGAGCATAACTGTTTGTTTGTTTGTTTGTTTGTTTGTTTGTTTGTTTATTCGCTTAACGGGTAAGCACACTGGAAACAAGTTCTTTTTACAGGTGCGACCCACATATATTGCATACAGACAATACATAATCAAACATACATATACAATGCAGCAAATTGCAGACAAAAATGTCTTTGTTACGTATAAAATATAAAAAAATTCATAAAAACAGTTACAATTAAATTGAGATTGAAATACATCCTTAATGCATCAGCAAACTTTTGACGGAACACAACCACCTAATATCTTGAGGAATTTCATTCCAAATAAATGGAGCAATATAAGCAAAGGATCTTTGTCCACTTTTTGATTTCATAAAGGAATCTCGAGAAACCTACTGTCTGACCTATGTCTAGAATAATGACCATCAATATATGGTCTCAAAACTTTGAAATACTATGTGGAATTCCAGAGTCCATGACTTTATATATGAACTTGCCACACAGTATTGGAAATTTAATGAAACCGTAACCAGCCCATTTCTTTCAAAATCACACAATGATGAGATGACTTAGAACAATTTAAAGCAAACTTAGCTATCAAGTGAAGTAAAGTGGATTTCTTTGAAATCACTGTCATGAAAGCAGTGTCAGTAATCATAGCTGCATAGTTCACAATAGGAAGTAAGCAGCAATTTGAAATAACCAGCCTAGACTCAGGAATAAGAAATGACGGATTCTGTACAAAGAACCTAATCTACAATGTATTCTTGAGGTAACCTCAAAATGAGATTCATAACTTAGATGAGAATCTAGTAGTACCCCAAGATATTGAAATGTATCAACATAGTCAAACAGTAATCCATCAAGAGATTTAACTTCCAAGTACCAACCTCAGATCTCAGTCTAGGTGGGGTACCAAAAACGATCACCTTTGTCTTAGATTTGTTTAAGAGTAATTTACAGGCCATAAGTGAAGACTGAAAATTGCACATTTCCTCTGTTAAAGAAACACCTAGATCTCAACTGACAAACCCTGCGTATAAATTACTGCATCGTCAGCGTAAAGTGTTAGAAGCATTATTAATCACACTTACTAGTTGATCAAAAAACAAAGAAAACAAAAGTGGCCCCAAAGTAGAACCTTGTGGGACCCCACACTTAACCATTACAGAGTCTGATACAGCACCCCTATATTTAACCATTTGAAACCTATTTGTTAAATGATCCCTCGTCCAGTCCAAGAAAGACTCACCAACTCCCAATGACTCAAGTCTAGAAATCAACAATTGGTGATCAACTGAATTGAATGTCTTGGTCAAGTCCACGAACACGGCACCCGTCAGACACCCTTTATCCATGCCATTAAGTACCGCGTTCGTGAACTCGACCAAGGCAGTCTCAGTACTCCTTCCCTTTCTAAAACCATGTTGGTTCTGAGACAATAATCCAAAGCGATCCACATACCCAATCAACTGATTATAAACTATTCTTTCCTGAACTTTAGCTAAAGTAGACAAGATAGAAATAGGTCTGTAGTTACAAAACTCATGTTGTGAACCAGATTTAAATATAGGAGTGACCAAAATATGTTTCCATATATTAGGTATAGTACCTGTAACAAAAGACAAGTTGAAAATAATACTAACTGGAAGTGCTATAACCGAGGCAGCATCCGCCAATAAACTAGGACATAAGCCATCAGAACCTGCTGAGCTGTCCCTCTTAATACAACGCAACAACTTCTCTACCTCCTTCAGAGTAGTAGTCCTTAAGTACAGTTTAGGATTAACTGTAAAATCTTCAGTCAATCCCAAGTAGTTCACCTTGGACTGGTCACTAAAGAAATCAGGCAATGCAGTAAATTTCAAATTAAACTCATTAGCTATCTTCAGTGGACAAGACAACAGGTCACCGTTCAACCTCATTGAACCTGGTTGACAAACATTAGGCCTTATGAAATTATTAATTGTTTTCCAAAAAGTAGTAGCATTAGATAACCTGTGCTGTGAAGTTGTTCAACAACCCTTTTAAGGGCTCAGTAAATAAAAAGTACCAGACAAGTACTGTTTTTTAGGAGCCTGTGTGTCCTCTGTGCTGTATAAAAAACAGCAGCTTACTTTTCTCAGTTTGGGTTTGGGGACAACGTGCTGACTGGGGGGAGGGGTCGGTGCTTGGTGGTCCTGTTGTGGGGATTGGTGGGGAAGCCCTGAAATTGGGTGGGTAAATTTATATTTTCTTAATTTGCAATTGATGCAGCTCTGTGCTGACTGCTGAGTGAGTCTGACGACTGGGGGAAGGGAGGGGGATGACAGAGACCCTGCTTTGTGGACATTTGGTGGTACAGGGGGAGCTGTGAGCTGTAATCTGTATCTGATTTTGCTGTTCAGTCTTTTTTGGGTGGATTTGGGGCTCTCGGGCCCCAAACTGAAAAAAATACAAGCTACAATAATTTAAAGTCCAGAGTCTGGACTACCACTGTTGTGTGCATATTAGTGGTTATTTGAGTCAGGTGTTTTGGGGGGGCCAAACAAAAAAAAATTAGAGCTTGCCACAATTAATGAAACGCCCATACTAGTGCTACCTGTGTGCATATTATTGACTGCGTCTTTTGTTGTTTGGCTATCCATCTGTCTCGTCCAGTCCTCTTGAGGTTGTGTCAGGCTTTTGTGAGGGGACCAATTTAAAAGAAAAAAAATTAGAGCTTGCCACAATTAATGAAACGCCCATAGTAGTGCTACCTGTGTGCATACTGCATATTATTGACCGCGTCTTTTGTTGTTTGGCTATCCACCTGTCTCGTCCAGTCCTCTTGAGGCTGTGTCAGGCTTTTTTGAGGGGACCAATTTAAAAGAAAAAAAAATTAAAACTTGCCACAATTAATGAAAAAGGCATAACTATTATAACCTGTGTGCAAGCATATTAGTGACAGCCTCTGGTAATTATGTACCACAAATATCAGTCCATCCCAGACAAGTCCATCAGTCTCACTCTGACCACTCACAGTCAAGGCTACAGCCAGTCCTCCTGGTTGTGTCATGCTCAGGCAGGCATCCAAAAACTGTCTGCTGCTGTGCTGCTGCCATTACCGGCAACCACTTATTGTTTTTCATACTGTTTTGGGATTGGAGTAATAAAAATGTCTGGAAAAAGAAACAAAACAACAACATAATTTGTTTCCTTTGGCTTTAATAAACCCAGTGTATGTGCTGTGGAAGAATTACGTAACAAAACCATTCAAGTCGTCAGTGACACTGACAGTAACATTATCGATGTTGCTGCTGAGGGGAACATGTGAAATTAAATCCTCCAGTTGATGTGCTGCTGCTGCTGTTTGTTCTTCTATTTCTGGAGGAAGGGGCAGCCAGGGTGGCCGACGACTCGACCATATTGACAGACCATCAGTAATGGTTACTGATATTGTTCAGGTTCCTAGTGTTTCTGCTACTTCTAATAGTGTTTCCGTTGCAGATAGTTCATCTTCCTCAAGCTCTGCCAGAATAAATCCTACCAACAGGAAAAAAGATTCAGTGAAGCATAAATTCAGGGTTGAATGGTCACGGGAATTTGACTGGCTTCAGTATGAGAAGCAAAGCAACACTATGAGTTGCAAGGTGTGGAAGCAACCCATCTGGCAGATCATTCATCTGTGTTTTTGTTGGTAGCAGTACTTTTAAAATGGAGTCTATAAAATTCATGATGCAAGCAGTTCCCATGTAAAATGCATTCTGGCTGAAAAGGGCTCAAAGGGCACCAGAATCCCACCTATGGCTTTTTGTTTTCAAAAGATGAATGTTGCAATGAGAGAATCCATCGTGTCTTTTTAATGTTGCCTACTTTCTGGCATCAAGGGTGAAAGCCATTTGGCTTTCCGTTTCATACCTCACTGTTACCCAAATGTACTATAAAAGTGATTGAACAATACACAAATCACAAGAGGTGCAGTGAGTTTGTGCATCATATTGCAACAGTAATCGTAAAATACAACTGAAGAGATAAAAATCTCCTGCTGTTGGACTGTTAATAGCGAGCACTGACAGAAGTGTGAGGAATTTGTGAATGTGTTCATCAGTTATGTTGGTGAAGATGGTACTCCAAATACCTCCTTTATTGGTACCAAGCTACTAGGGAAAGCAGATGCTGATGGATACATTGCAGCATTAGATTCACTCTTTAACAAACTTAACATCCCCTTGTGGAAAACTCTTCCATGGATTTCTGGGATGGCGACTGATGGTGCATCAGTCCTGCGAGGTCAATGTGGTGGAGTCACGGCAAAGTTACAAAACAGTGGCCTGCCTTGGTTAATTGCTATACACTGCATCGCACATCTTTTACAACTGGCCATTCTGGATGCCCAACAACATATGCCAGAAGTTCACGAAAATGAAAATGGCTTGTGGGCCCTGTATTCATTTTATCATTCTTCTCACCGAAGAATGAGCCTTGGAGGAGGCTGCTAACACCCTTTTCATTGAATTGGAAAAACTGGTCAGCATTTTCACAGTGCGCTGGGTCAGTTCGCACCACAGTGCTGTGTCAGCTCTTCTCCACAACCTGCCGGCAATAATTGCACACTTAGAGAATACTGCAACACAGCACAGTGGGAGTCCTGATGCAGACAGCACTAAAGGACATTTGAACTTTGTAATAAACAAAAAAAATGTGGTTCTTGGCCTTTCAACAAGATTATCTATCTATTCTTGGAAGACTTTCTCAAATTTTCCAAAAAGAGGGTCTTCTTCTTACTCAGGTGCAGCCACGGGTGAAGAGCTGCATTTCGGAGCTCATGAAGTTGAAGACCAATGCGGGCCCTGCTGAGGCACAGTTTTTAGAGTATGCCAGTTCGGAGGGCAGTCTCCTTACTGGTGGTATGGATGGCAGCAGCACTCCTCAAGCTCCTCCACCAGGCATGACTGAAAATGCTGGTGAACATCATGTAGTACAGAAAAATAGGAATAAAAGGCAAACAAGAACCAGGCAGGCCACTGCTTCAGACAAAGCAGCCAAGGAGATTGTTTCCAGTGAAAATGCCCGCACACTGCTCAAGGAGAAAATATGCAACAGTGTGGTTGGATTCTTATGTGACAGATTTGAGCCCATGTGGCAGTCAGAAGACTTCAAACGATTTTCAGTATTTGACACAACTGTTTGGCCTTCTCCTGATGACCCTCTCTTTCTAAATTTTGGTTAGGAATCCACCACAGGGCTTTGCCAGATGTACATGCCATTCCTGAAAAAGCAATACGGTTCAGGGCAACTTTTATCTGATCCAGAGCTGGAGGATGCTGAACTTGAAAGAGAAATTACACAAAAAGTTTTGGAAGAGTGGCAAGATTTCAAAACTGCTGTAAAAAATCAAAATACAGAGCATGTATTAAGAAAGGTTCACCAAAATTTAGAGAGATTTGGTCTGTTACAGTTGTTGATCACAATTTTTCAGGTAATTGCCAGTGAGTACAGCTGCTTGTGAAAGGATTTAGTGCTCATAATAGGATTAAAACAATATCTCGTAGCAATCTTATTGATAGCACTATGGACGATTTGCTGATGATCAGTTTAAATGGACCAATAATAGCGGACTTTAATCTAGACCCATCAATGGATTACTGGTACTCATCAACACCAGGATATCGGCATCTTTCTGGGCATAAAGTCACACATCCAGAATCAGATGTAATGAACTTGGAAGCAGAAATAGATGAGGAGTCAGCGTCGGACTCGAGGAGTTGAGTTCAAAGGACACAGACAGTGGTTGCATTGGAGTGGGATGTGGGAGGTGGACCGATTTTGAAGAAGACAGTAACAGCAACATAAATACTGTTAGCAATCTGTCAGCCATAGTTTTTAGGAAGCATTTACTTATTTTCTGCCCTTGCCCTCAAAATCTAATTTTAGTGATGACCCTACAGTGGTGGATTGGGGATGGTAACAGCATAGCAGCAGGCAGCAGCACATGTCTGGCCATGTAATGAAAAAAAAAGTTACAAAAAAAGTACTCCCTCCCCCCAAAAAAAAGAACACACAAGACAATAAGAGAATCACATCATCTGAAAGGTTTTATTGGTTTATTTAACAAGTCAACAACAACAAAAAATGCAGTGTACACTTAGCACTAGGAGAGGACTTGTTTTCACTTGTAAATCAGCAGGTTCTGGTCAGTCAGTTAGACAGGCAGGACTGTCAATTTGTACTTTACAAATTCTCCCTCCTGTGTATACTTGATGCTGTTCTGGCAGGCTAATTCTCATCAGAATCTCTGGCAAACATGTTCCCAAATGTAGGTTAATAGACAATTCCTCATCTGAAAGGCAAGTTAAAAAAATGATTACCATATTTTATAGGCTAGCGGCCGTAAAAAAATTGGCCACCTAAAAATATTTTTGGCCACCAGATTTTGAGGTATGGTGGCCAAACTGGCCACCAGGTCAAAAAGTGATTTGTCCCACACTGCTCCACAACACCCCCCACCTAAATAACTCATTAGTGTCTGACCCATGCTTAGAGGCCAAGGAGTTTAACTCTTATTTCCCCTCCTGTGCCTCAGCCCTCCTAAAGTCCCTCCCCACTAACCTCCCCTCTCCTTCTTCCCTCCACTCAACTCCCCCATGCCCACCCTTCCTTCTCCTTCTCTGCTGTCTCCCCTGATGAAACACTCACTGCCCTTTTCTTTCTCAGTCCTTCCAAATGCTTATCACCAGAAGACCTTGACCCTAAACTTCTCTATCTTTCAGCTCCAGCTATTGCCTACCCTCTCTTCTTAATCCTAAACCTCTCGTTTTCATCCTCATCAGTCCCTACACCCTGGAAATATGCAGTGGTCCTCCCTCTCCCAAAGAGTGGCAACACCTCCTCCCCTGGCAACTATCGTCCAGTCTCTCTCCTCCCCACCCTTGCCAAGCTCCAAGAACACCTGGTTCTCTCCCAACTTAACTCCTTTCTCTCTGTGTCCTCCTTTTTCACTCCATTCTAATTTGGTTTTCAGAAGAACCACTCCACCACCACCTTCCTTCTCAGGCTCACTGACTCCATCTCACTGGGATGGACAATGGCCTTATCACCTCTTCCATCTTTGTCCTAGCTTGCAAAGGCTTTCGACAGTCTCCCATGCCCTGCTTCTTGACTCCCTTATGACAGCTGGACTGTCTACATCTGCCCCTAACTGGTTTGGAGCTTATCTCACAGGCAGAACACAATCAATCAAGATCCAGGATGCAATCTCTCCTCCCCTTCCCATCACCACAGGAGTCCCACAGGGCTCTGTGCTCAGTCCCATTCTCTTCTCCATCTTCCTCAATGACGTGCCCTCAGTCTGCTCCCCCTCCACCTCATTCCACATGTACGCCAACAACACTGTCCTGTTCACCTGTGGCAAATACACCTGCTGATGTAGAAACCACCCTACAGCATGACTTCCACCAGGTTCAGCTCTGGTTTGTCTCACATCAGTTATTCTTCAATGCCAAGAAGACTGTCTCCATGACCTGTGGCACTAGGCAGAGACTCTCTAGGCTACATCCCTTACCATCTTGCCACACCCTGGATGGGACTATCTTTGAGGACACCTCCTCACTCAGATACCTTGGGGTTTGACTGGACCAGCACTTCAACTTCTCTGGCCACACTGATGCCATCCAGAAAAAACTGTGCCCCAAACTTGGTGCCTTATTCAGGAACCATAGTTGCATCCCTCCTATGGTGCAGCGTGAACTTGTCCAGAAGGTGATACTCCCCATTTTTGACTACTGTGATGTAGTCTATGGTGTCGCTCCCAAATCCTCCCTGACCAGATTGGACACACTCTTTAACGCCTTCTGCCGCTTCACTCTTGATGCTCCATCTCAAACTCATCATTGTGACCTCTACCATGCCTTGTCCTTTCCCCCACTTGCCAACAGGCGCCTCGTTCATTGCACCAAACTCACTTCTAAATTTTGGCTTGAGAGACCCCACCCACCCACCTCTCATGCTCCCTCTCTACCCCCTCCTTCCTCCCACTCCCTCAGTCCACTGACACTCGTACACTGCAATGACTGCTTGGGATGTCCTGTGGTGGTTTGGGAGTCTCTCAGGGAAATGGTACAAGGGGAAAGGGGAAGGAGTTGAATTCTTCCAAAGGACCCTTCTTCCCTGGTCGGCATGAGACTGGGGACCTCAGGACCTGATCCCATTTTGGGGAATCACGGCCCAGCCCCATCACGCTTGCCTGCAGCTGCAGTGCCATCAGACAATGGTGATCACTTGCCACCCAGCCACGTCATCCCCTACTCATTGAAGTTTGAGTTCCAACTCAGAGAAGTACATCATTCCTTTGGTTTGCATATGGGTAAAGTCCTTCAGGGGAAGGGGTGTGGAGGTTTCTGAGATGACTGTTGAGACTTCCTGAGCTTCCCACATCATTTCTGTAGTGTAATATATTGTTAAATAAACATACTGCTGAAACCATTTCTCCAACACTAGTGTTATGTGTGTTCTTCCAGGGAAAGGGGTACAAGGGAAAAAGGGGAAGTAGTTGAATTCTTCCAAAGGACTCTTCTTCCCTGATCGGCATGAGACTGGGACCACAGCACCTGATCCCATTTTGGGGAGTCACAACCCAACCTCATTGGGATTGCCTGTGGCTGCAGTGCCACCAGATGAGGGTGGTCACTCGCCACATGGCCACATGTCCCCCTACTCACTGACCTTTGGGTTCCAACAACAAGTGCATCATTTGCACATGGGTAAAGCCCTTCATGGGAAGAGGAGCAGTGGTTTCTGAGGCGACTGGTGAGACTTCATGATCTGCGCACATCACTCCAGTAGTGGAATATGGTATCTGATAAGCATATGGCTGCACCCATTTCTCCAAGACTGGTGGTGTGTGTGTTCTTCAAGGGAAAGAGGTTATGTGGACAAGTGGTATATCATTGGATTTCAATATATTTCATATAAAAATGCCAGATTAAATCTATTAATGTCCACAGAAATTGTAAAAAAAAAAAAAAAGTAGAAAAGTGCTCGCTATTAATAGTTGAACTACATATTACAAAGCTGTCATCACCTGGTCCAGCAGTCAAACACAGCACACATTTATACATTCCAACATCCTATTGCAATAAAACAAATTACACTGTTACACAAAAAATAGAAAAGGGAAAAAAACAAGCCTTATTCCAAATTCCAAACTGTTCACTTGTACCAAGTTTTTTTTGTTTTTTTGGGAGAGTATTTTTTTTTCAGACATTTTTCTGTAAAACACGCCTCTACTATGCTGACCTGAAAGAAAACATGTGGAAGACCAACCTGGACATGGAAACCTGTAAGAATGAATACCCACATACCAACTATAAAATCCTGTACATGATACAGTGATATGACTGGACAAACTGGAATTTTTACCATAACAGAACCAGTACACACAATGCTAAATGCAATAGACTTGGTAAATGAGCAACCAAGCAGCAACTCTTTATTGTTTTGCAAGAAAACGGTATGTAAAGGAAGAACTGCAGCAAATCTGTGCCCTGTGTTTGATTCACTTGACTTAATTTAGCAGTAACATGGTTTTTGAAATAAAGGGCTTTACTAACAGCATATTATTCACAACTTGCAATGTTATCAGAACCAATAATGACCTCATTTGGTATAAAAAATTGAAAACAAGAGGCTTTCATTCCTATAATAAGCTACTGCACCTAAATTACTACTCACCTTATTACAGACATATTTAAATAATGCATATCCAAATAGAATTCTACTGTAAAATTCTTTTTACTGTATTTAAAGAGCTACTGACGCCTCAAGGAAAACTTTGAAAAACATAATAATTAGGTACAACTCAGCTTGTATTCCATATATATTCCATATATTTCTCTTTCCATTATATATTATTGAGTAAATCTGCATGAATATACAATCTTTATCCGGTAGAGTTCCCTTAGAGTTCATCTGCCTCCGCAGTTTACTTCCTACTTCAAGTAATAATCCTCTTTTGCGACATCACAGTCAGTTACCATGAGCAAAACTGTGATGCCACAAGCAGTGCATTATGACCTCAGATAGAGAGAAAGCAATATGAATAGATTAACTGTTCAGGAGCACAGACCCCGTATTCATGCAAATGACCTCAGTAATAAATAATGAGGAGGAAGAATGCAGAACTAATGTGAAATACAAGCTGAAGTGTATCTAAATATTATGTTTTGTTAAAGTTCTTTTTAGGAAGTTTCTGAGCATTAATTTTCCAATTTACCTGTTCGCTGAATAAATAAATGTAGTGGTTCTTCAGAGAATAGTCTCTTCCTTCATTCACCTGACAATAGAAAAGCCATGAAATAACAAATAAGCCTTAACATAATAAAAAGTCCATTGAAATATATCCAACTTGAAAAAAATAGCTAAAATAAAAACATAATATCCACAGTTTATGAATGTATCCTCCTGCAATGCACATTTGATAAGTCTTTATGTAATCCACAGTTACAAGCACAGAAACATAAACTCCTCCACAAAAGGAAAACAATTAAATCCAGTAAGATGAACAAATCCTTGAAGCATCCAAACTCCACACCGACTGCGCTATAAAGATGACTGGACCAGCTTTCAAAAGTGATGCTTCTGGATGCTTCACACAAAAGTCATGTCTCCTATCAAAACTGCAGCCCAGTAATAATCCCACAAGAATTAGGCCTCACAAATTTATCCCAGCTATCTAATCTTGTTCTGTCTTGGGCTAATAACTCATTCCCTGAATGTAAATAAAATCTCATAACACCGGATCATTTTAATTAAAGTTCAGCACTTTTCTTAATAATAATTGTTTTTCAAATATTATAAGTTTTCACTGTGCTGACCAAAAGCAGCCCTTCCAGATGTCTGCAAAACCTGCACACCACCCTGCCACAGACTGTACTAAGTCATCACAACTCAGTTCCTCATCAATGGTGATAAAATCAGAGAAAATCCATGGGATTTCATCCAAAAAAAACACCGGATGACCTCTGCTCTACAATGTCAGACCACCAATCAAAGTCCAATGATTCCACTGTTCCTCACATAATTACCACCTCCACATGGACTCTTGATCCTGGCCATGATACAGACTACATTATCCTCTACTGTTTCTTTATTTTTATTTATTTATTTTTATTTATTTAGATCTAGGATTACAATTACCTTTGAGCCAAGGCTCTTTTACAGAGGTTCCATGTCAGGAGAGTACATATATGTTAAACATGTTAAACAAGGGCATACAACATTAAAGAGAGCATACAACCATATTCATCAGTTCAGGTACGGCATCACGGTAAACAGGATACATGTATAACACATACAAGGAATCTTTTCAGAAACCTAGAAGAAATCAGGGAGGAAGGGTGAGAGGATAGGGGGGTGGCAGCTGAAAAAGAGACTAGAGCAGCTCACGGCATTGTCAAAGAACATCAGAGGGGGGTGGCTGATCTCAATGGGGAAGGGGAAAGTTAGGGGTGGCAGTCACATGAGCTGGAGGCTGTGAGATGATGGAGGCTTGATTTGAATATGCCCAGTGAGGAGGTGGAGGTGATGTGAGTGCTGAGGGCATTCATCCAGCTGGGTGCATGGTGTGCAAAGGATCTTTGGCCCAGTGTGGTGCGGCATCGGGGGACCTGTAGAAGCTGACGTTCAGACCCTCTGGTGTTAAGAGGACTAGTGTTTGGGTGCAGGAGGGCTTGGACACTAGGTGGAGTAAGGCCCAAAGTAGTTTTTTTTGCCATCAAGCAGGTAAGGTACTTTATGCAGTTAGCGAGTTGAAGCCATCCCATTTGAGCGTAAAGCTCACGTGCATATGGGGCACAAAAACCCTGGCACAATATATCAGTTGGGGGGTGAGGATATAGCATGCACCAAGCAGGAAAGGGATCTTGGGGTTATCATCTCTGATGACCTCAAGGTAGGGAAACAGTGTGAAAAGACAGCAGGTAAAGCAAGTAAGATGCTGGGATGTATAGGTAGGGGCATCATCAGCAGGAAAAGGAAGGTCATAATTCCACTATACAAGACACTAGTGAGGCCTCACATGGAGTACAACGTACAGTTCTGGAGTCCTTACCTATGTAAGGACAAAGACAGGGTAGAGAAGGTTCAGAAGAGGGCAACAAAAATGGTGCATGGAGTGCATCACAAGTTCTATGAGGACAGGTTGAAGGAACTGAACATGTACTCCTTGGAGAAGAGGAGGGAGAGAGAGGGGATATGATAGAGACATACAAGTATCTTACAGGGAGGAACAGGGTGCAGGAATACACTATTTTTAAGCTAAAAAGATGTTCCAGGACTAGAGGGCATGGGATGAAGTTGGAGGGATTACGATTCGGAAGAAACGTGAGGAAGAATTTCTTCACAGAACGGGTATTGGGCAAGTGGAACACCCTGCCAGAGGAAGTGGTGGGGGCTGAAACAATCACAGGATTTAAAAATGCATGGGATAGACATAAAGGAATTCTGGAGGCCAGGGGTAAGGGGCAACAGACTTCTAGGAAAACATAAACTGAACTTACAAGCTCAAATGGGCAGACTGGTGGGCCATAGGCCCTTATCTACTGACACTGTCTATGTATCTATGTATGTGTGAGTCGGTGGGATCCAGTAAGCAGCCGACAGGCCTTATTTAGGGAGGTCATTATGTGCCTGAGGGCAGTAGTAGAGGGAGAGCCATAGATTATGAGGCCGTAGTCTATGACGGAGACCACAGAGCTCTGGATAGCAATCTTCAGTGCTGCCTGGGTAAGATGCTGTCTATTTCGGTAGAGAATTCCAATGCGTATGTTTACCACTCTGGCAACACTATCAATGTGAGTCCCATAAGATAGGTAAGGGTCAAGTGAGATTCCAAGGTATTTAAAAGATGACACTTATTTGAGGGTATTACCAGTGCTTGTATTGATATCAAGGGGCTATCGCCTGTGTTTGTTTTGCAAGCTGCAGAAAAGCATAGATTTAGTCTTTTTGTGGTTTAGAACCAGTTTACGTTTTGCAAACCAGTTTTCAACAGCGGAGAAAGCAAACTGTAGGTTGTGAACTAAGGGTTGTGGGTCCTTATGGGGGGTGAGAAGCACAGCGTCATCAGCATAGAGGATAATTTGTTCTGGGCAGGATAGTGGAAGGGAGTTCAGGAAAAGGCTGAAAAGTAGTGGGCCCAGTATGGATCCCTGAGGAACGCCTGAGTGAACAGGTTTGGTCAGAGAGTACTCCTGAGATTTTTACTCTTTGTGAGCGCTGGTCCAGGTAGCTATTAAACCATGCAGTGGAGTCCTGGGAGAGCCGGGCATTCAGCAGCTGTTTGGTAAGCAGGCCATGGTGAACAGTGTCAAATGCCTTAGTCAAGTCGATGAATACGGCTCCAGTTAGATGGCCTTTGTCCAATGAGTTGTGAAGGACTCCAGTGAATTCCAGGAGGGCTGTTGATGTGCTGTGCCCTTGCCTGAACCCATGTTGCTGTGCACACAGGATGTTATATTTGTCCAGGTAGTCTGTAAGCTGGTCAGCAACAATGCACTCAAGGGCCTTGGGGGGGTAATATAGAGATCGGTCAGTAGTTCCCCTGTATGGACTTGTTGTTGCTTTTAAAGACCAGAGTGATAATAGCAGATTTCCATTTGCTTAGGAACTGACTGAGGCTGAGGGAGAGGTTAAAGATTCTGGTAAGTGGGTGCAATACCTCTTTAAGGGTGAGGATAGCAGTTTAAGGTCCAGTGAATCACCACTGGCTCTGGACTTGGAGATAGCCTTTGTTATGTATTTGTGGACATCATTCGCCTTGACTTTTTTGAAGTGGAATGGCGGATGATTTGAGGTGGCAGGTAGGGAATTTGGAGCAGGGGAGTCAGTTTCGGAGAAAAAGTCCGGGGGAAGAACAGCACTAAGGTCGCTGAAGGTAGCATTGAAAGTATTGGCAATGACATCCGGGTCTAGGGTGGTGGCTCCATCAACCATCAGTAGGGTTGGGGAGGATTTGGACTGCTTCCCTGTGACTTCCCTAATATGTCCCAAAAAGCTCTCCCATCTCCCCAGGTGTTGGTGAGGGCTTCCTTGTAGTAGGTACTCTTCATCAGTCATATTTGTTTTGTGCAGTTCTTGCGAGTCTGTTTGTAGTTTTGAATGTGCAGTTGAGCACCTGTGGCCCTAGCTATTGCCCAGAGGTGGTCCCTTGATTTTAACTGAGCCAGTAGCTCAGCTGTGAGCCAGAGATTGGAGAGTGCCTTGACTTTGCGCTTTTTTACTGGGGCTTAGGAGTCGCAGGCAGCACTGAATGTGGTAATGAAATAATCAAGGGCAGAGTCAACATCCAGTGCATTGCATGTGGGAGACCAGTCTTGCTGACTAAAACTGGATTTGAGATGGGTCAGTTGGCCATGGGGTAGGACTTTGCTGGAAATGGTTTTAGGAGGAGGCTTACGAAACTTATTTGACCAGTTGCAGATGACAGGGGAATGGTCGCTGAGGGAATCTGGGAGGACAGTAGTGTTGTTGATACGGGTTGAGTGGCTGGCAAGAACCCAGTCCAGAACAGTGCTAGTACCTGACTTGTAGTTCTTCCTTGTGGGAGAATCGACCATCTGTGTTAGGTTAGCTGAAGAGATAGCATTCTTGTGGGTTCCTACATCAGGTGCAAGTCAGTTGATATTAAAATCGCCAAGGAAGAGGATCTCAGATCTTGGAGGTTGGGATCTTACAAAGTCCAGGACCACACAGAGACCAATCCCCTGGTCTTTTGGTGGGATGTAGACTGAGACTATAGTGAGCACTTTATTTTGGAACCCAAGGAGTAGTTTGAAAGGTAAGAATTGCACAGAAGAGTCAGAGGGGTAGTGGAGACGGGGTGACAGGTGATGTTGTCTTTGATGTAAATTGCACACACACCCTCTTTTTGTCCTCCTATCAAGTCTGAAAACGTTATAGCCTTGTAGCACAATAGCATGGTCAGGAGTATTGGGCATCAGCCAGGTTTCAACAACAGTAAGGATATCAGGGTTATGCTGGTCAGCAAAGATTTGAAGGGCAGCAAGCTTTGGGAGGAGGCTGCATATGTTGAGGGTGGCAATGATGAGTCCCAGTCTGATTTTCCAATTCTGGCTGGGCTGGAGGTAACCAGGGTTTGGGTGAACACTCCCTGACATCAGTAGGAGGAGGAGCAAGAGTTTCTGTGCAATCTGTCATTGTTCATAGTCAGTGTGCTTTCGTCTCCGTATATTGCAAGACCGAATATAGTGTATGTGCTGTATGTCCCAATGCAGAGCAGTGGATAGCAGCGGGGGTCGGTTGGCCCAGGTTCCATTCTCATGTGTATCAACATATGGCCAGACCTTAATAGGGGGGTGCCTCAAGGGAGGGCAAGGTGTATGGACCAGGGTTCCAGGTTGGCGGTAAGAGATGAGTAGGAGGTAGGTGTAGGGTGGAGAGGGGTGGCAGGCACCAGGGAGGTAGCTGAGGGGAGGAAGGAAAGAGAGAGAGAGTAAGAAGAGGCAGGAGCAGGTGGTTGAGGAGAGGCATGGTCTGGGGGAGTACTAAAGGGAAAAGAGAAAAAACTGTTGGGTTTAGCAGTGGAGAAGACTGATGGATTGAATTAGGTGAGTGTGCTTATAATTGGGCCCTCCAGTGGCCAAAATATATAATCTGCTAATGGAAAATTTAGGTGGCAGACAGATGAGTTCCAGGGGACTTCAAATCTCCAGGAACTGAAGCCAGTCAGGGAGAGAAAGAGTCCTGAATCTGCCTATAGTAGACCCAATTTCAACACTGACTAGGCCTCAAGTTCACCTCTGCTCCACTCCTCATCTTCACTCCTAGATTGCACCCGTCCAAATGAAACTGCCCATGTACATATCTACAAAACATGCACCAACCAACAGGAGACAGTATTGACACACTAACCAATTACAGATAAGCCCAGTTCAACCCAGTACAGCCAATAATATTATACATACCATTTTCACACCTCCAATAACAACAGTATTAAAAATAACGGTACAAATCTGCCATTCACAACTGCAGCAACACACTTAATTTTAAAATATGTCACAGAGGAAAGCTAAAAACAAAAACAAACTAAACAACATTAAAACATATAAAAATACTGAAAACACTGCTATCCAAATTGCATACAGTTCACATGCCATAGGTGGGTATTAAATAACCTATTTATTTCTATCTGTGGATGAATGAATTCTGGAACTCACTCATGCCTTTACCTTTCTTTCCAGTATCATTCCTACTCTCCCAGTCCCCACCACCAGCACTAAAAGCCCTGCACCCTACCAGGCCCAGTGTCACACATCCAAACTGTGCAGGTGCACCCTGCTGCGGAACACCCTTCTACTCCTATTATTATCTGGCAACATCCACCCAAACCCAGGACCACCCCGCCTAAGGCCTCCTCTTAACAACCGCATGGGAGTTTGTTGCTAGCCACTCTTAACATATGCAGCCTACCTAAAAAACACACCCCTCTCCAAGGCTGGATTGCCCAGCATGCCCCGGACATACTAGCCCTATCAGAGACCTGGCTCACTAATAAAATTCCCAATACTGCTGTCTCCCTCAGTAATTATACCTTCTTCCGGACTGACAGGACCAGCAAGAGAGGTGGAGGCTGTGCTATTTATGTTAAATCCTCGCTCAATGCCACCAAAGTGCACACCCCCACACCCCAATTTGGAGCCCAGACACTAACAGTCAAACTCAGGCTGGGTACTAAAACTCTCCACATCATATCGGCCTACATCCCCTCTAGAAACCAAAAACCCACGTTTGACTCTATCCTCCGCATTATCTCCCACCTACATAATACTAGTGAAATCATCCTTATGGGTGACTTCAATGTTAAATGGCTATCCCCAGCTTCTGCCAGCTACAAAGACACTACCCGTGCTCTCGATCTTACCCAAATAGTCACCTCCCCTACCAGAAGGGACCATAAATCCAGGACCTCCACACTGTTAGACCTCATTTTCACCAACAGGCCACGTAACCTCTCCCATGCAACCGTGCTCTCTGACTCTATCAGTGACCACTCACCAGTAACTTACAGGTGGTGGAGAAATTGCCCCTGCCCCCAAAAACCTCATGGCAGAGAGGCTCAAAGGAGGCCTCGAGAACCTCAAACCCACCTATCTCACTGCAACTGGCTCCCCATTTACAACACATGATCCAGTTGACACTCAGCTCGCCCACTTTATAACCACCTTCAGCATGAAGCATCTGATATATTAAACTCCCTCTCAAAGCAAGTTGTGAAAACCAGAACCCCCTGGATCTCACCATCGCTTCTAAACCTGCTACAACATAGAGACAACCTTTGGCACAAGGCCAACTCCCAACACACCCAGGATAGACAACTCTACCGGGAGGCACACAACAAATGTACCTGGGCCTTGTGGCAGGCTAAAGCGAACTTCTACCAGCAAACCCTCACCTCCTCCTGGGGCGATGGGAAAAAATTCTGGAACAACATAAAAGAACTCAGTGGAAAATCCTGCTCCCCTACCCCTACCCAACTCAACCTTAATGGGGTTGACACACAGGATCCTGCCACCATCGCTGAGGCCCTAAACTCCTCCTTTTCAGACCTCTCCCATATCCTCCCCTGATGTCTCCACCGACCCACCCCACCCTTCCCAAACCCGAGCAGTGTCAACTCACCTCCCTTTCAGCTGTGAGTCATCTCATGCAGTGAGGCCAAACTCTATATTACCAAAGCCACAGCCAACACCCGTTACAGCAATGACTCCCTTGATCTTAAACTCATTCGGATTACTCTGGATGTCACTCTTCCCCACCTTACAAAGATCCTCAAGCTCTCGCTATGCCGTGGTCAGTTCCCCTCTACCTGGAAAAGAGCCATAATCACCCCCATTCTTAAGAGCGGTGACCCTACCAACACCAACAACTACAGACCTATTTCTATACTGCTACCCCTCTCCAAAGCTCTGGAAAAAATAGTCTCCGACCAGATAACTGAATACCTTACTAAATATAACCTTCTCAGGCAGGAACAGCATGGTTTCCGGACTGGCCATAGTACCGTCACTGCACTTGCGGAGTTCACCTCATTCCTCCATGGGCCCTCGACCAAGGCTCAATGCGGGGCGGCTCACGTGATCTGACCAAGGCATTTGACACGGTCAGTCACGAGCTACTGCTCTGTGTCCTTCCACAGCTTAATGTGTCCCCTGAGGCTGCGCCTGGTTCAGGACTACCTCTCGGGACAGTCGCAACAAGTCAGGATAAACACCGCCTCTCCACCTCCAAAACAGTTTGCTCTAGGGGTCCACGAGAATCTATACAGCCCCTGCTTTTTACTCTCTTCCTTAACTCTCTCGAGGCGTGTAGTAGTCATCTACTACTCTATGCAGATGATGCGGTACTGTATTAGAAGCATTCTCAACCAAGCGCCCTCCAACTGGCCTTACAGGGCTTTTTCGTGAACTAGAGAACTGGTTCACGGACCACCGCCTGATCATCAACTATAAAAAAACAAAATCCATGATCTTTGCTCATCGTCAAAGCCCACATAGTCAGTTGGCCCTACTAATTAAGAACTCTCAAGGCAACCCGCTGGAACGCATATCAAGCTTCAAATACCTCCTTCTCCTACCACAGTCACGCCCAACTCCTCTCCTCCGCTGTCAACTCGAGAGTGGGCATACTCTACCGTCTCAAGCACTGCCTACCCCCGCAGGCTATGCTTCTTGCAGTCAACTCCTCCATCCTCTCCCTCATTGACTACGGGATTGTTATATACGGCTCCGCTGAACCCACCACGCTAAACCTTGGTATAAGCGTGGCCTTGAACAGAAACTTGCCACGGCTAGTAACAGGCAGCGACCGACTTACCCCACACCTGTGATCTTTATTCTTTGACTGGTTGGCTAAACTTTCAGCAAAGACTAAGGTACACACTTGCATCCTCGCAAAAGATACAACTTCAGATAGCCCCCAAGGCCTACTCCCCATTATCAGTGCTGCCCCCAGAGCACCACAAGACTCACAATTCCCCTTCTTTTGAGTCCCCTTTGTAGAACATCCCTAGGGCAGAGATCATTCCGCCACGTGCCCTCTCTGGCTCAATCATTACTACCCTCTCTCTCACAGACCGTCGGCATCTCTCTTTTCAACACGGGTCTCAAGGCTCTACTACTTGAGAGTGCTAAATGCACCTGTGGCTAATTTTGCAGCCCACTCTATTTGCTTCCTCGCCTCACACATCTCCTGACACAGGGCCTCTCTTGACCCCAAGTACCTGCACCCTACTGGTTTCTGTCATAGGATTTCTAGAATGTTGATTAATTGCCTCTCTGTTTTAATAAGAGCAAAACTGTACTGCGTTTGACAGTACTGAAAATGTGTATACTGCCTGTTTGTTCCGTCTTAATCTGTATATGTCCTCCTCCACCCCCTGTAACCGATGTGCAGCCTTTGCAAAAGAGTCTGTGACTCAAAGGTTTGTAATTCCGATTATATTCAATAAACAATAAACAATAAACTCGTGAGGTCATCAGAGCTTAAAGGACACTGCCAACCCCTTAGGTCTCAAAATGTCCCTAGTTTTGCACATCTTATGATTGCTGACATTCTATAGAGATTGCTGATGTAGCTGGCAGTTCCATTCTGATTCTTTCCTTCTTTCAAAAAGTGAAAAACAGACTGTCCACCATACTGGTGTTACCACACAAAATCATGTTTGTTTACATTACTTGATCAATTCTCACTGCATCTTTCGTGGACACCCCCAGAAACACCCCCAGAACTGTCTAGCTGCTAATTATGCACTGGGACTAGAGAAGATTATTGAATCATAAGTGGCTGCACTGTTTGAGAATGTTTATAGTATTCAGGAAGTATGCAGCAAGAGTAGATCAAGGATGACAGCCCCCCAGTGCAGCGGTAGTGCTACCACTCATGATGCCAATAACCCAGGTTCAGAAACGAGCTTGGGTAATTGGGGGGCCAGCCAGGAGGAAGAGGAATGAGCTCTCCTCCTCCGGGGGGGGGCACCAGTGCTTGGGTGTCACCATGTGGCAGCTAGAGCTTCAGCATCTGGGATTGTATCTGTTGGGAGGCATGTCAGATGTTCAGCATGCCATCATAACGTCACTGCATGACACCCCTCCTGAGGAGAAAAACCATGGAAAAACAATGGTTCTGTGTCTGCAGGATGATATCCACCTGAAGTAGTGGACCCTGTGCTGCCACCCAGGCTCCTGCTCCTGTGCTATCAACCAGTCTCTGTTGGGGGGATGGGACTCCATGTTGGCATCACCGCTGGGGGATAAGCCAGGGATGTTAGTGAGTGGGGTCAGTCCCAAGGTGGGGGTGCGAGGCAGAGCGAGCTTGGACAGATGGCAGGCGGATGCAGAGCCCAGCAAAAAAAAATAAACAGAGTAGATCAGGATTTGAAACAAAACAAGGCTGGGCATAGCTATACATTAGCATGCATTTCAGTTTTGCTAGGCAAAGAGGCAGATAAAACAACCTGCAACATCAATGAATTTTAGAGCAGGTAAGCAATCGTTAAATGTGTTTTTTAAGTAGAAATAGTAGGATACTAAAAAGGTTGACAGTGACCCTTTAAAACCCATCTATGGCATATTCCCTATATATACACACACACATACAGATAAACATATACAGTATACATACATGCAAACAGGTATACATACAGTACATGCAGACAGACATAATTAAACAGGTTCCTACAATGTGGACAGCAATACTGCCCCCCTCAGTACACTTACATCTAGGCTCTGCTCCCTGTTTTTCATTTACCTGAAATGTTGGAACCTGCTTTCACTGTTCAGAGTGAGAAACATAATATCAAACATGTGAAAGCGTGTGACATAAAAATACAAATATGCAGCAGGCAGAAACAAAAATAAAGTAGTAAGAGTTGGCTGGAGTGCCTATCTTAGGCAGTTGTGATGATACAGTAACCTATTTTTTTTTAAGTGTGAAGTTAGTAGTGGAATTGGCATCTAATTATGAAGGGGGTATGGGAGGGCTTACTGGATAACAAAGTCTTTTCAGTTGTTAGAACAGGGTCAAAGTGCAGCTTGTGACTGTAAGTGGAGTTGAGTGCTCTCAGACCAGTAGAACACTATGAAAGAAAAACACACAGAACATGGCTTAAACATACCCACACAGACGGTACCTCTGATGTGTACTCCCACACTGTCAGCTTCTGAAATGCGCCCCCATGCTGATAATCTACCAAGTGCACACCTAACATAATGATTCAGTGACACCCATACTGATACCCATGCCTATGCTGACAGTTTCCTGACTCTAATATGCACATGATCACTAATAGGTTGGGGAATATGGAGGAAGGGGTAAAATGATAATAAAAATAATTCTCCAATCCAGCACCATGACATGAGTGGTGGTATATCCACTCAGAACATTAGCAACTCAAGTGTGTGTCTCAAACCTAGAATGGCAGGAGGGGGGAAGAGTTGGGTAGCACACTGCTATAGAAGCATCTTCTGGTGGCAGCATGGTGGTGTTGGTGATACAGTTTGAAGAGTGACTAACCACATGCTCACACACACACACACACACACACACACACACACTATCTTGGCATATGTGCCCCAAGGGAAGAGGACTGGAAAAATTGCCCCTCTCACTGTGGACAATGGTCCTGTGACCTCCTTTGACCTCCTGCCATCCCATCTGATCCCCCCAATACAGTGAAGTCTCCTCCTAGCCAATATTCCAGTCTTCTCACATGCACATCCTGCCACTAATGGCAGCAGGGGCAAGCCTTCTGGCAATTACATACAAGACAAGACAGTCTGGACACTGGAGGACTTGGGAGGCTGACAGTGACAATTAGCAGAAGAGAGTACCTGGAAAACTGAAGAAGTGGGAAAAATGATTTTTCAAAATAAATCACAGATACATAGGAACAGAGAATCTGTTGTTAGAAAAGGATTGATTGGTTCATGCAGTCTGCCCAGCTGGTCTCTGCCTAGTCTTGTCTTGTCTCCATGGACACTAACTGGTCTCCAGCGACCCTCCCCCCTCCTCCCTGCCTATTTATGAATATTCCCCTATGTCTATCCCACGCATGCATAAAGTCCTCCTACTGTTTTCCCCTCCACCATTTCTGCTGGCAATCTGTGCCAGGCATTTACAACTCATTCAGGGCAGTAGTACTTCCTCACATCCCTGTTAACCCCCCCAGCTTCATTACATGCCCGATGGTCCTAGTGCTCTTTCTCATTTGAAAGAGATGCCCCTATTGCACCCTGCTTACCCATGTGCAGTACTTGTAGGGCTCCATCATGTCCCCCTCACTCTCCTCTTTTCCAGGGTGTACATGTTGAGATCCCTCAATCTCTCCTCACAGGGCTTTTGGTGCAACCCCTGCACCATTTTAGTTGCCCTCCTCTGGATTGCTTCCACTCTATGTCCTTTCTGAGGTGCAGCCTCAGAACTGAACTCAGTACTCTAGGTGGGGTCCTACCAGTGAGCGATATAGTAGCAACACCATCTCTCTCTCCGCCTGCTTGAGGTACCTCTCCCTATGAATCCCAGCATTCCACTAGTCTAGCTATTGCTTTGCAACAGTGCCCTGCCAGTTTGAGGTCATCAGATATGATAAGCCCAATGTCCCTTTCTTGCTTAGTGACTATCAGTACTCTCCCCCCTCCCGAATCATATCCTCAGTTTCTGGGTTCCTATGCCCTAGGTATATAATTTTGCACTTTTTTGTATTGAACCCCAACTGCCATGCTTCTGACCACTCCTCTACTTTCCCAAGATCCCTGTGCATTTTCTACACCCCCTGCTGAGTGTCCGCCCTATTACAGATTTTGGTGTCCTCTGTAAAAGGCATACCTTCCCTTCCAGTTCTTTTGCAGTATCGTTTATGAAGACATTAAAGAAGACCAGACCGATTACTGAGCACTGGAGCACTCCACTGTTCATGCTCCCATTATTAAAGTGAATGCTGCTAACCACCACCCTCTGACACTTATCTGTTAACCAGTTTCTAACCCAGTTCACCATTTCAGATCCCACCCTTAGGCTGATTAATATTTTAATCAGTCTCCTGTGAAGCACAGTGCCAAAGGTCTAGCTTGTCATCCCCCCTCCATACACTGTGAAGAATGAGCAGAAGTACCCATTCAGGATGTCTGCTTTTTCTTCAACCTCATCTGCGCAGTCCAACCCAACTTCCCTCCTTATCCTCACTATCCCTCCCCTTCCCTTCCCTTCCCTTCCTCTTCTCACATGTGCACCTGATAGAAATCTTATCCCCCTTAGCTACCCCCTTGGCTATTCTTTCCTCTGTCTGCAACTTTGCTCCCCTCACCGCCTTTGTTGCTTCCCTCTGTTTTACTCAGTACACCTCCCTGTCTTCCACTCTATTTTCTCATACCTCCTGAATGCCAGCCAGCCTTTTTTTCCTTCACCACCATGGTCACTTCCCCAGAGAACCATAAATGAGGGTTACTTACCTGTAAATATAGTTGTAGGAGTGGTATATGGTGTACATCTACACTCTAGCAGAGTCCTTTCCCTTTAAATCTGTCTGGAAGGTCTTCAAGCTGGCTCCTCTCTCCCAATCAGGTGGTATCCTCCTCAGCACCATGCCGTGACATCAGATCTTGCATGCTAGAAGCAAGACATGTGCTCCACTTGCCAGGAGAGATTGGGTGGGTCATGTGGATGTACACATATATCACTCATACAACTACAATTACAGGTGAGTAGCCCTCATTTGTAGGGACGTGGATATGGTGTACTTATCCACACTGTAGCACACTCCTAGCAGTTCTCCTGGGAGGAGGGGAAAGCGCCCACACCCCCTACTTAGGGAACAGTGATTGGAGAACCAAGACCCCAAAACCAGCATCCCATGACTCAAGGTCAATGTGGTAGTGAGAGAGGAAGGTGTGCGATGACTTCCAGGTAGCAACCTTGCAGATTTCCTGGATATGGACGTCCCTGGAAGCAGCTACTGAGGCAATGCTATGTCTGGTGTAATGAGCCCCAAGCCCAACAGGAGGCTCCCTACCAGCCAACCTACAGCAGAGATTGATGCAAGAGACTATCCACCTGCCAATCATCGGCTTAGCTGCTGGTCTGCCACGTGTGGTTTCAGCGTAGGTGACAAAGAGCTGGCGAACTTATCCCCGAACTCCAGCTGTGCGCTCTTTGTAATAAGAGAGTGCTCTCCTCAAGTCCAATGAATGGAATCTGTGCTCAGCTTCCGAGGTTGGGTTGGTAAAATACACTAGGAGATTCATCACCTGGTTAAGGTGAAACTCTGAAACAACCGTCAGGAGGAACTTCAGGTTGGAGTGGATGACAATCTTGTCCTTGTGGATGACCAGGATAGGAGACTTCACTGAAAGTGCCTGGAGCTCACTGATCCTTCTGGTGGAGGTGACAGCCACCAAGAAGGTGGTCTTCCATGACAGATGTGACATCTCACACCTGTGCATCAGTTCAAATGGCTTGCCCATGAGTACTGGCAACACCAGCAACAAGTCCCAAAATGGTGGTGGCAGCTCACACACTGGTGGGGAAATGTGGTCAAGACCTTTGAAAAAGTGCCCGACCACCTTCTCCTGTGTCACCGCTGGCATACCAGCCCACACCTGGTATGTAGAGATAGCTGCTAGGTGCACTTTGGGGGTCGACGACCGGAGACCCAACTGAGACAGGGACCACAGGTAGTCCAAAATGCTTGCCACCAGGCAGGACAAGGGATCTAATGCCTTGCCCTGACACTAAATGGAAAACTGCTTCCATTTGAAGGCGTAGCACTGGTGAATCAACTCCTTCCGAGAGGCCGCAACAACATGGAAGACCTCATTAGAGGTACCCAAAGCCTGGAGCTCTAGCCACTCAGGAACCAGGCTGTCAGGTACAGGGACTGAAGGTCCAGATGGAGAACCTTCCCCTGAGGGCATGAGAGAAGGTCTGGACAGGGAGACAGACACCATGGAGGCCTGTTGCCATAACTGAGGAGATAGGGGTACCAGAACTGGCATGGCCAGTCTGGAGCCACCAGGATAACCTGTGCCTTGTCCCTTTGCACCTTGATCAACACCTTGTGGATCAGGGGAAATGGTGGGAAGGCATACATGAGGCTCGAAGTCCAGGGCTCATGAAGGTATCCCCCAGCAGTGTCCCACACTGAGGGAGGCAGGCACAAAACAGCCCCAGCTTAGTGTTCTCCCGGGAGGCAAACAGGTCATCTTGGGGAGTGCCCCACAGGGCAAACAGGTGGTTGACAACCTCTTGGTAAACAGACCACTCGTGAGATGCCTCACCCACTCAACTGAGGGCATCTGCCAGCTGGCTGGACACACTGGCCACATGAATCACCAGAAGGCTGGTGTTCAGGCTGCATATGAGGGTCCAGATATGAAAAGCTTCCCAGCACAATGGGAAGGAATGGGGCCCGTCCCTGCTTGTTGAGGTAGTACATGGTCGTCGTGTTGTTGTCTGGACCTGGACGATCTGAACCCAAATATGTGGGGTGAATGCCATCAGTGCCAGGCACACTGCATGGAGCTCCAGCAGGCTGATATGACATCAAGATTCACCAGAGCCCATGGACTTTGTGGTCCCACAAGCAGGCTCCAGGCGTCAGTCGTGAGAGTGACCTTCAACTCTGGGCTAACAAATGGGACTCCATCCAGCAGATTTTCCTGGACCAGCCACCACTGGATGGCATCCCACATAAGCTGTGCACTGTGACTGGCTGGTCAAGGTGACCAAGGCACTAAGACCACTGCTGGGCCAGCTCACATTGCAGGGGGCAAATCCTCCAGCGGGCTCACCAGACCATGCTGGTGCCAGCTGCCATGTACCCCAGCAGGTGCAGGAAGTCCCTGGCAAGGCACAATTGCCCAACCTGAAATGATAGACTAAAGGAGGTAAGATTCTCCACCCTGTCCGCCGGGAGTTGGGCGTTGGCCCAAAGGGAGTCAAGCTCCACCCCAATGAACTGGATGACCTGCAATGGACTGAGTTCTGACTTGACCTTGTTGATCAGTAGGCCAAGGGCCAAGCTGGTCCGGAGTGCCAGGTCCCTGGACCGCTCCACCTCAGCTCTGGAGGAAACAGCGATCAGCCAGTCACCCAGGTGAAGGTACACATGGACACTTCAGCACCTCAGGAAGGCTGACATCACTGCAGTGCATTTAGTGAGGACCCTGGTGGCTAAGGAGAGGCCAAATGGCATGGTCTGGAACTCATACATGGTCCCTTCTGAGCGAAATAGGAGGAACCGCTGATGGGATGGATGGATGGATGGATGGATGGATGGATGAATGGATGGGGACATGAAAGAAGGCATCCTGGAGGTCCAGGGAGCAGAATCACATGTCCTGCTCCAGGGACGGAATGGTCTGGTTCACAGGGACCATTCGCAACTGGCACAGCTGAAGATACTGATCGAGGTCATGCGGATCCACTATGGGGTGCCAGCCCCCCATCTGTTTCCAAAACAGAAATTATCTGGAGACATACCTTGGACCAGGTACGGCATCCAGGACATGAACCACTGCCTCCTCCTGGAGGAGTATTGTGATATCCTTCTGAAGGACAGACAACATTTCCATGGGCACTGCACCCTCCCAGGGGGCATGGGTTCGACTGGGTAGAGTAGCCTTGAACTCCAGAGGCAGACCACAGTTGACCACCCACCTGTCCGATATAATGGCAGACCATTCGGAAGTGAAGTGATGGAGCGGACCCCCCCCATAGGAGGGCCTAGGGATGGCAGAAAGGTAGGGAAGGGGAACCCCTAACACGTCACTTTGCAGGCTCAGTGGTGAAGGCAGGGCAGGCCAAGGAGTCCACCGGCCCTCGGCCCCAGGACTGTCTGGCGGGTCGAGGAGAAAGACTTCAACTGAGGCCACCAGGCCTGCTGCTGCTGCTGCTGCTGCAGCACCGCTGGGGGTGAAGCACAATGAACCGCAGGAACAGAGGAGTACCAAAACTGAAATGTTTTTTTCTTCTGCTTCAGTTCTTTAACCTCCCACTGGGCGGAGGTGATGGAGTCCAGGGTAGCGCTGGACTTCTCAATATGAGTGAGATAGCCGTCTAGCACAGGCCCAAACAGGCCAGTATCTAAGAAGGAAATGTCCACCAGATTGTGCCAGGTATCGACCATAAAGGCCAAAATCCACAGCCAAGCCATGCGGCACACAGCCACTGCTGTGACCGTGGACCTGACACAGGAATCACCAATGTCCGGGGCCATTTGGAGCTGTTGCTTCACAACTGCTTGGCCTTGGTCCTGAACCAGCTTGACCTGCACCTGCAGGTCAGCCAAGAGCCATGGGAAAACCTAATCTAGGGTACTCAGCAAGCCATGGGTGAAGCTGGCCATCCAAAGGGCCACACTCACTTGTCAGAGGCCAAGGGAAGAGGCCATCTAGACTTTTTGGCTGAGTGGTCTAGCTTCTTCAACTCCATGTGGGGAGGTTTGTCTACATCCCCAATGTTGCCCGAGCGCCGAAAAACTGAGTCAGTGACCGAGTCTTCCACAGAAGGGTGGTCAGTAAACCTGGAAAGGAACCTGGCAGGGACCACATACCGGACCATACAGGCCAACGGCATGGGCAGGAAGATGGATGCTGACATAGCTCCACAGCAGGGCCAAGGATAACCTCCATGACTGGGAAGGCGACTCCAGGGGAGTCATCTCTGTCAAGGATTTCCATGAGGGGATACTGAGCCTGCTTCTGGACTGGTTCCAGTGGGGTCCCAGTAGACTCAGAGATTAGGCTGAGCATGCCCAGAAGGAGGTAGGTCCCTGCTCTGTCAAAGGTTCCTCCCTGGATTTGCGATCATAGCCAGGTGTCTGATTAGAGTGTATCGAAGAGTTCTCAGAATCTGAGGACTGCTCGAACATTGGTTGAGCCCCTGAATCCCCACTGACTTGGCGGGGTTCGTCGGTTTGGGTCACCATGACCAACAGCCTATGGGGAAGCCCAATGGCAGGCTAAGCAGACTTGGGGGGGGTCCATCCTTAGGCTCCGGAGGCAGAGGTTCTACCCGAATGGGCAGAGAAGCTGGCATCGGTCGAGCTGGGGGAGTCGGATCGGGCCGGGGCTGCAGTGGCCATGGGAGTGCCGGAGTGGGCTGAGGCACCATAAGAGACAAGTTGCCCACACAGAGCAGCAACTGTTGCCAGATGAACTCCTCATAAAGGTGCCACACCTAACAGTGGAGCCACTCCTCCCCCAAAGAGGAAGAAGAGTAGTATCAATGGCGTCTCTTATCTGAGTGCCAAGAGCAGGACTGACAGTGTTGGGAACTGCTCGATCTCAAGCAACGAGACCTCAACTCAGACACTGAGCACCAGGGGGGTCCAACAGCGAGATGAGACAGGGGCAGGAAAAGAACACCTTGGAAGCCCTGAAAGGTCAGGCTTCTGAAGGGAGGGGTCCAGCTCAGCATGTTGATCTGATCCCCCTTGGGAGGTAAAAGGCAGGACCGGGGTTGTAGAGAGAGAGTCATCTCCCTCGTCTGGTGACAACAAGAAGAGCGGCTCAAGAAAAATCTTGAGAGCTTGGTCGACCTGCATCTCAGCTGACAGGCCCAACAGGGACACTGTGGGACCAGTGGCCTGAACAGAAATGTCGGCCAAAGCTGACAGCTTGACAGCTGTCGAGCTAGGAGAAGAACAAGAACCCGAGGCCCAAGAGCACTTGCATTCCCATGACCAATGGCAGGACTTGGATTTAGAGCCCCATTGGGAGAATTTTTTAAAGATTTTGACCCATGGGAAGGTCCCTTCCCAAGGGTCAAAAGAGACTGATAAAGGTCCCTAAATGCCCCAGTAAACGAGGTGCCAATGCCCACCTGAAGGAAGCAGAAGCGGACAAGGCACTCGCAGCGATCTGGGCCACAGCTTCTTCAAAGCAAGTTGCTCAGCTGAGCCTGCCACAGAAGAGACCACCCTACAATTATCTTTAGAGCAAACCAGCAGGTCCCATTTGTCTGGATGCCCAAGGAGGGAGACAGGCATAATGGTCGTCCAAGGTGGAGGAGTGGAGGGTATGACATAGGCCACAAGCCTGAAGACTCTGATCCATACCCAGGCAGTACACACACAAGGTGTGTGGATCAGTGCATGACATCTTTTGGCTACACGGGCATCATTTGAAGCTGAGACCCAATATCGGTTCACCTGAATCCATTTTTTTTTTTTAGTTAATTTGTTTATCCTCCTGGTCCCTGACAGCAGTTCTTTTTGCAAGATCCCCCAGACCCGTCCCCCACTCGCAGCTCATCCTCCAGCTGCCCCACGGCTTTCCCCCCATGGTGGGGCAGTGGGGATCCCTCAACCTGCCTCTGTCATGGATTCGGTGCTGGAGGGGTGTTGCTGCTAGTCACGGGGGCAGCGCCTGTGGAGATCGGCCACCATGGAGCACGTCAGGACCATTTTCCTCTGGTGTTTTTCCCACAAGGCGAGGACGTGCAATGACACCACAAGGAGCAAGTGCACACGCTCCCGTACGCATTCCTCTGAGCGTCTGCCTCGCCTTCCCCTGCTGTAGCCTCAGCACACCAGACCCCAGCCTCCACTAGGAGCCAGTAGTGCACCAATTGCTGGTGTCCCCCCTCCCCGGAGAAAGAGAGCAGTCCAGAGGACGCTCGATCCTTCTCCGCCCCGCCGACCCCCCAGTAGCCCGTGCTCGTTTCCGAACATGGGTCACCGGCGTGGTGTGAGGTAAGGCGTCCAGCGCCTCAGCCCTCAGCACCACTGGGCTACACCTGATTCAATTTTTAAAGAAAGCTCAAAGGCATGGTAAAATTAGGGCCTACACCAAGCAAGGAGCTGTGCTAGACGGAACCTGATGCTTCCAGCAGGAAGAAAGCTCTGATGTCATGGGGCAGTGCCAAGGAGGATACCACTCGGGTGGGTGGGAGGAGCCAGTTTGAAAACCTTCCAGCCAGATTTAAAGGGAAAGGACTCTGCTACAGTGTGGATAAGTACACCATATCCACTTCCCTACAACGGTCTCTTTTTTTTCTTCTGCTTTTACTCAGTTCCGTCGTGCAGTGGCTGGTTGCCTTAATTATGCCCGCCTTTATTTTTACCACTGTACCTCTACCCCCCGGCAATCCCCCCTACAAGGCAGTTTCTCATTCCCTTAACATCCACCCTCCTAAAGTTCTGGACCCTCATCCTTGTATGGTTTTCCTCTGATTCTGTCTTAATGTTAAACCACACAGTACAGTGATCACTGCTACCTAGGGACTGCCCACTGTGATGTCTGCAATGTCGTCCCTGTTTGTAAGCACCAGATCCAGCACTACTCGATCTCTATTGGGATCCTTGACTAGTTGCTTGAAAAAAGTCCCTTGTCAGGAGACAAGATTGGCCCTGCTCCTTACTAAAGCTGCAGTTGGAAGGCTCCAATCCACATCTGGCAGACTGAAGTCACCAATTAGCAGCACCTCTCCCTTACTCGCCCTCCTGTTGATAGCTTCCCCAAGTGCTTTATTCAGCTCCTTTCCCTGTACTCAAGGTCTGTGTACCACTCTTGTATGGATAGCGGCACAAGCACTTGTCTCCAGGATGACCCACAGCACTTCCAGCCATTTCTATTCCTCAGGGTACCCTCCTTGCATTTCTGTGGCCTTGAGTCCCTCCCTTAATGTATAGTACAACCCCTCCTCCACTCCTCCCTTTTTTTTTCCTGAAATATCTGTTTCTGCCCCCTCCAATGTCCTGCGCTCACACTCCTTCAGGAGTCACCAAGGCACCCAAGCTGCTGTTGTCCTCCCTTACCTGATCTCGGTGCCCAGGCCTATCACCAACTGAGATGTGAATTATCCCCCAGGCGGGGACAAGAGAGGGTAGGACCCTCGAAGTACTGCGTACGTTGGGCGGCCGGAGTGGTGGGACAAGCAGGAAGTATCCAAAGCAGTGCCAGGTGTTCCATCATCCATGAGTGCAGGGGCCATTTTTCCTCTATCCCCCCCCCCAAGGATGTTGGCACACATAGGGGAACTCAAGGGAGTTCATGCATGCAGAGGCATACTGCTCCTGGAACCCAGCCAACGTCTGTCCCTTCCCCTTGTGCCCTTGAGTACACTTCTACCTGTGGTCACCCAAGTGGCAGTATCACAGCAGGGACAGCAACCCTCCCTCCCTGGAGATCATCCCTGGGATACTCAATCCTTCTCCTCCCTCTGCTGGCTCCCAACGACCCAGAGCTCACTCGCAAACTCGGGTCGCCAGCGTCTCAAGTGGTAGCACTACCGCTGTGCCGGCTCTCCCTTTTTTTTGTTTGTTATTCTTGGTAACTGGGTAAGGCCCACTAAGCATAAGGCCTGTTTTCAGGGGCAACCAGGGACTACTGGGGTGGTGAAATGACCTGCTCAGGGTCACACAGTATGCAAGCAGATGTTGTGGGAATCCAACCCAGGTCTGCTGAATGTACCAAGCTCATTCACAGCTCATTACTCTAACCTCTAGGCTATACTGCCAGCCCTAAACTTCCTTCTCAGTCTCTCCTGAATAAAGAGTAGCCCAGGATGGCCATGTTCTAGTCGTAGCTGTCAGTGCACACACCTTTGTTATAGCCACCAAATCCAGGCTAGCCTCTCCATGATGGTCTCCCGGTCCCGAATTTTATTCCCAAGACTTTCTGCACTGGCACACATGGCTCTGCATACCTTACTCTCTCCCTGCGTCCCTGCTCATCCCTAACCTGTGTTGTTCCCTGATGCTACCCCTGACCTACCTCTTCCTTTGTTGCCTTTCAATTTCAATTTTATTACAGGATTGGCTCCATTGAGCAAGCTCATTTACAAGGAGATCCTGGTGTGATAAGATAATTACAAACAAGCGTGCGTTCAACAGACATTTAAATTAGCACATAGTATAGTGTTACAATGTAAAAGTACAGGGGACAAGAATACTAGACCAGTATACAAGCTAATACATAGGTAGGATCTAACAAGCTAATACATAGGAAGTATCTAACTATAGGGGAACATACAATCTGGTTGGCAATTTTCATTTACAATTCTGCTACAAATCAGAGGAAAGAAAGACAGTTTAAGAGCATGGTGATAATAGATGCTATTGAGGATAGTTGGCAGATGGGTGGGGGTGAGGTCAAGGCAGTAATGTTGGTGATGGATTTGCAAATAAAGGGAAAAAAAGGAAAAAGATGAGGAACAGGGTCGATGAAGGATGGTGGTGACAAATAGCTGGACGGTGGTCTAGTTAACAAGAATTCTGGTCACTAATTGGGACAACGGCATACTATCTTGAATGCATTTTTGGCCATGGTCTTGAAGCAATTTAGTGAAACAACCTTGGATATCCTCAATGTATTTGGCCGGTGGTTCCATATTGATGGACATACATAACTAACAGCACCTCTACTCTGCTTGGTGCGTGTCCTGGGGACATCCAATAGGAGACAGTCAGAGCTGTGCAGGGAATAGGCGTTGTGTGTTGTATGGACCATAGAGCAGATGTAATAAGGAAGCTTTCCCGACAGTAACTGCAGTGTCCATTGGCTAATGGACAACATATGTTGGGTTGCTAGAGACGTCCAGCCTAGAGCAGAGTAGAGGGAACAGTGGTGTGTCCTAGGCAGTGCATTAAGCACAAAGCATAGCACCCGATGATGTAGGGTGTCTAATTTATGAGTGTGGATTGTGGCGCTACAGTTGTAGATAATATCACCATAGTCTAGTAGTGGCATAAATGTGGCCTGAACCAGTCTATGCCTAGAGTCCAATGTGAATAGGGAACTGTTCCTGAATAGGAATCCCAGCCTAGCCTTTAGCTTTTTAGTTAGGCATTCATTGTGAGCAATGAAGGATAGTTTGGAATCCAACCAGACGCCCAGGTACTTGAATTGGTTTACAACCTCGAGGGTGTCCCCGAATATAGTTGTGATGGGTAGGATTGCTTTCTTCTTGGTAAGAGAAGAGGCCACGTGTGTTGAGGTGAATAGCTACACTTTTGTCTTTTTGACATTTAAGAGCAGTTTTGAGCTGGCCAGATTGAGCTGTAGCTGGTTGAAATCAACTTGTAGTTCAGCGCACGCTTCACACATTGATGGCTTGGATATGTACAGAACCGTGTCATCTGCAAAGAAGTACAGTTTTGAGTTTTGAATATTTCTATCTAGTGAGTTAATGTAAATGGTGAAGAGGAGGGGTCCCAAGATGGATCCCTGTAGCAATCCTCTGGTGATGGATACTGAATCCGAGAGGCACCATCTGCCTTTACTTTTTGCAGCCTACCTGAGAGATGGTTGGCGAACTATCTTACCGTAATATCATGTATTCCCAGGGATGAGAGGCAGTGCAAGAGGAGGGTATGATCCACTGTGTCAAACACCTTACTTAGGTTACCTGTTTCCTTTCCTCCTTCCTTCTTGCTTCCTTGATTTATATCCCCTTTGTCCTCTGCCTTGTCCCCACCACTGTCTTCTTGTGCCCCTGCCCCGGGGCAATTTACTCCATCATTGTTGTTTGTTGCTCTAACACATTTCAATTTGGCAAAGCAATCCCCCCACTCCGGAGGAGGAGACTGTCCCATAGGATGACTGATCTTCCTCCCCCCAGTCAGCCCTCCATAGCTTTGGCTGGTACTGGGTCCCCAATAAAAACAGAAAATCCCATTATTTTCAATGGGTGTGCTCTTTTCTTGTGGTCTGTTTTTTCCAACTCTGTTGGGTCGGGGCTATTTTGCTTGCAGCGTCTGTTTCTGCACATTTTTTGTCATCAGCATTATGACGCTGTACCGCTCTGACTCATTCCCAAACCTGGATCATTAATGTCCTAAGCAGTAGCACTACCACTGTGCTCACAGGCAGCTAAAGCAAAAATCTTACCAAAATCTGGTGTTTTGGACACCAGTGAAGCAGGTCCAAGAAACTGTTTCCCGTCAGTGCTTTGACATTATGACACAGCACTTTTTACAGGGCTCCTACACTGAGCATGTCCAAGCTGTTGGCAAGCCACATGACCTGTAGCAGTTGAAGAGCTTCCAGCTAAGCCAAAACTGACCTTGATCCTAAATTTGCTTCCACGGAGCCATCTCACTTCCACTTAGAAGAGTGATGCCACAAGGGGGCGAATGCAATTCTGACTTTCTCAAAGACAGCTTCTTGCCTGACATTGATGAAGCAAGCAGTGGAGCACATCTTTCTGAGAACTACATGGCTGTCTTTTTCCTTCCTTTTGGAAGGATTTTAGCTGATGCCTTCCCCCAGCTCTTCAAAATGACCATTACGCCATGGCAAACCAGAAAATGTCTGGCACTGTGGGCAACTCACAGACATTCAAGGCACACTCATAGGCATTAGTGTAAGTGAGCCTACTGCTGAATTTTCAGTGAAAAAAACCCACTGCCCTATCTTAACCAGTGGCAGGACCAACTGCAGAACCACTGTAAAACAACAAGTGGATGGTGGGAATGACCCTGGACGATACCCAGAAGCAAAATGTCTGTGATATTTACTGAACAGTGATAAAAAAAAGAACTGAGAGGAGTAGGCTCACCCGTGTTACATGGGTGGTGCCCATGTACAATGTCATACATTGGTTACATAGAAGCATAGAAGGCCCCATCCGTGAAATGTCTTCTCATGATTCTGATGCAGATGGCTTAAAGTTTAATGTGTGTGACTCTATAGAGGTGATACTGTTGAAGAAGATCCACCAGTATTGTCTGAAGACATTTCTAGCATTCGTGGTTTCAGAGCTATCATCCTATAAAGTTGCATATCAGTGTTTCAAATACTGTATGTTGAAAAGTTTTAACTAAGTAGATGCATTTTAAATATATTGACATTGCTGTCAAACTGTTTCCCAAGAGGTTTTGAGGGGTGGCAGTATGTTGGTGCTCCTCTTCCCCTTCCTCTAACTCCTAGAAGTACTTCAACGATCAGACGGGAGGTCTTGGTCATGTGACCCCCACCTGCAAAATTGAGGGTAGGGAAGAACAGAAAAGGTGTACCCTCATGTAGACGGTATAAATCTTTTGGCTCTGCTGATCTCCTGGCCTTTGGCACCATTCCAGGAGGTGTGCCATAGAGCAATCATGGGGCTGTGAGGGGTGGGAGCTTGCTGGTTCCCTTCCCTTCTATACACTCCTCCAAGGAGTTTGGTGGCTGGTCATGTGACCCCCACTCAACAATCAGGCAGGTGGGAAGGACAGGAAAGGTGGACCTTCAGTCAGACTGTGTTTCTACCGCAGCTTTTGGCACATTCAAGGGCGTCAGCAGCAGAGCACTCAAATGTTTATGAGGGATGGAAACTTGCCAGTGCTACCCCTCCCCCTTCAACTCACTCCTCCAAGAACTTTCAGTGACTAAACTGGGAGGTTCAGTTCACATCCCCCCACATACACAAATCTAGTGGCAGGGAAGGACAGGAATGGCAGACCCTCTCACAGGACTTTAAAAGGACAGGTACATCAAGTGGGCTTCCATGCAGCAGGCCAGAGCACAAGGGCCATATAAAGCAGGGGATGCTGTTCCCCAGGTGTGATCCCTGTGTACTGTTTCATGCCCTCATATCTTCTGCTTTATTTTGTAAGCAATGACATTTAAGCAGTTTTTCTATGAATGTAAGTGTACAGTTGTTATGGTATTTGCATCTTACCTGGTGTAATAATGTTGTAGCCCACCTTACTTTATCTTACTCAGTCTGTTTACATTCACGCAGTTACCTTCTATTGTCATATTATGAGCCAACAACTTGCAACTCTTACATTCACGTTCTTGGGTTACTGCATCAACCTAACTATGACTGGTACTGGAATTGTTGTCTGTACAGGACTCATAACTCTGGGTCTCTTCCTGTTAGAAGACACCAGATCTGCAACAGCCTAAGAGTATGACTGCATAAATCCCACAGTTGACATTTCTATGTCTAATGCCTTACTGACTAGAAGCAATACTACAGACCTTACTTGGCTGCTGTACTTCAAAGCCATTATACTTATTGTTGATTATCTGAAATGCTGTGTCTAGTGGACATTATGGGCCCAATATTCAGACTGCTCCCGGCAATGGCGCAAGTGGAGGCGCAGCACAATCAAGGTGCGCCGTAGCAAGACAGGGAGATATTCAAAGGAGATGTGCCATGGCGCATCACCTTTGAATATAGCACACAATGTGCAGGGCACATATACAATGCTCCGGCGCATCCCCCAGACAGGTAGGACTGGGAATGCTCCAGCGCAACTGTAGCTGTGCTGAGCGCAATTCCCAGATATTCAGACCTGGACATGTAATTGGGGCCATAATGTATGCAAGGCGTAAATGGGGCCATTTGCATGTCATTATGGCCCAATTTGCATGCGTTAAGCAGGACAGGCCGGCAAAATGCACCTTGCGCCCTGCACAGCATGTGGTGCCTCCAGAGGACGACATGCGGAAACCCCCCTCCCCAGAGCAGCGAGCATCAGACAGTAATGGTGTAGCCCCTGGTAGTCTAGTGGCACCCCCTTCCTCCCGTACGTCCGATCACCATGATGAGATGTGAAATAACTTCCCTAGTGGTCCAGTGGTACCCCCCTCCCCATCCCAAACCTCCGATCACTGTGAAAATGATGTTTACAATCCCTGGTAGTCTAGCAGTACCCTCCCCACCCTACCCATGCCCAGAGTGCCAGCAACCCATCCTACGATATCACTCTGGTGGTCAGTAGCCCCCACCCTCACAGGCCCCCTGCCCACCCAGCACCCCTGGTCATCAGTGGCCAGCTGCAACCCACCAGCACACCACCCGGCCATCCACCAAATGACAGCTTACAGTATGAACTGCAAGCCCATTGGTCCACACTGTCATTTTCACAGTGATAGGGGGGTCCGGATGGGGAGTGGGTACCACTGGACCACCAGGGAAGTTATTTCACATCTCATCACGGAGATCGGAGGTATGGGAGGGAGGGGGGTGGCACTAGACCACGAAGGTACATATGTGTGCTTGTGGACAGTGTTCTGGGTTGGCTGGTTGCCACCCATGGCTGGCAGATGCTGTGCTGCACTGTGCAGTACAGCAGCCTGCATATGGGTGGCCGCCATTTTTTTTTTCAGGCTCAACTTTGTGCCCCAGTATGTGGCACATCTAAGAGCTGTACCAGCATATGCACCGCACATCCCAGGCTGAATATCGGGATGTGCCACATATGTATGGGCACGCCCCCTTCAGATGCACTGCATACATTATCATTGCACCCCAGCGCATCGAGACTTGCACTGCGCAAGTCCCCTTTTGAATATTGTCCCAGGGTGCATTACTGGGGTTGCACACCAGCGCAACTCATTTGAATATCTGGGCCTACCTGTACAAGTCTATATCAGCTTAACGTGGATTCACTATCCTTTCTATTATCTGGGACACTGGGGCTAACCCTGACCTTTCCGTCCCTGCTGAGCCCTAAACTAAGTGGCACAACATGAAAGGACTCAAAATAGCCTATAGATAGTCTGCCAACTAATAAGATCGAATTGGATTCCTGTTTTGTTTTATATCTCTGATATGTTAGGTATCACTGAGTTCTGGTTAAAACCCTCAACTCCAGACTGTGTGTGCTGCATCCGTGGATTATATTTCTGCTGTGACTGCCCTTCCCCTAAAAAGGTGGTGGTGTTCTGATATACTATAAATGTCATCCAAACCTAAGTGAATAAGGGCATGCTTCAACATCTGAATCTCTTTCTGAATAATGTCATATTGTGTTACTGATGAGCAAAGTAAAACAAGCTCCACTTGCTCTGGTTACACAATGCCCATACAGGTGGACAAGCTGGCTTACCTCTCCTACTGAACACATGGGGACCGTCATCAAGAGTAATGAATAAATCATCCTAGGGGGATGTAAATCTAGACTGGTGAGGTGGCAAAAAGGTACAAGTCACTATTGAGTAAATTCAGTTTAACACAGTGAGTAACGGAACCTAGCCAATTATCTAATATCAGCAACCAGTCCAACCAAACAGATTAGATAATATTAAATAGAAAGGAAAGAATCCTCTGTAAAGGTATCCTTTCTGATACAATGAGCAACTACTCTACCATCTACTGTTCCTGGAGAGCTATCTACAAGTGCCCCTCTGAGAATTATTATGGCAGCAGTGGGAGTCGCCCTGCAGATGTGTTGCTATCACAGTAGAAAAAAACTCTGGCCAGAGCCAATAGGGCTGCAGGCGAGACATTTTGGGTAAAAATATTGAAACTTGTTTTGTAATATTTTTTCACCAAATTTTCAACATAGCCTTGTTATGACCCTACCTCATGAAGAAAGGCAGAGAAAATGTTCAATTCCTGGCCTAAAGGTGATGTTGGCAGGGACTGCAAAATCAACTTTTGGAACGCAAAAACACATTTTGGGCAGAGGTTGAAAAATGAAAGCTGTCACATTCATGAGGTGCTGTAACATAATGGCTATAATAATAACAAATGGCCTTACCCTCACGGATGATATGGGAACCAGATTCAAAGACCTAGACTCAAAAACAAGAGGTCATGTATTACAGGTAGTAGTAGGATAATTTAGATCTAATAAAAAGGAAAATATTTTTGCTGAGAGGGTGGTGAACATGTGGAATGGGCTAACTAAGGTGGTGGTTGTAAGTGAGAATAAGGAAACATTTAAGAGACGACTGCATGAATACCTGGCTGGTGCTGGAAAATTTAAATCCTATGGTGACTCCTAGGAGCTCTTATAGGCTATGGCCTTTTCTTCACTCCTCAACAATAGTGATAATGGGTATGTTGAAAATGTCGGGTAAAAATATTGAATATTACCAAAGACATGAGCCTGCATTTGCAAGATTTAACATAGCTTCATGACGTTGTTTTTCGTAAATATTTTTAAAGCAAATGTATAAAGTACACTTCTTATAGCCCAGCCTCATGACTAAGGGCACAGAAAATATTCAACTCCTGTCCAAAAGGTGATTTTGAGCAGGGACTGTGAAATCACCTTTCAAGATGTAAAAAAAAAACATTTTGGCAAGGATTTGAAAAAAGACAGCAGTGACATTCATGAGGCACTGTAAAGATAAGGCAATGTTGTAAATTTGGTGTAAAAATATTGAAAATTACCAAAGTTACAAGCCTGTGTTCGCAAAATTCAATGTAGGCTCATAACTTTGTTGTTTTTAATATTTTCAGCATAGCTTTCTTATGACCCTTCCTCATGAGCAAGGGCAGAGAAAATTTTCAGCTCCTGTCTGAAAGGTGATTTGGCACATGGATCACAAAATCACCTTGCAGGACAGATTTGCCTAATGTCAGTGCAATTGTTCATGAGGCAGGATCCCCAAAAGGTATGTTGAAAATTTGTGCCCAAAATATGCCAAAATGCCCAAGTTATGCCACTAAGTTCAAAACACCACTGAAATAAATTGAACTGCATACCTGTTTCTTCAATTTGCCATCTGACTTTGAAGACTCAAGATGTGTCTGCAGTCCTGAGAGGATTATGGCGTTGGGACCCCTGATAGGTAAGAAAGGGCTTGTGGGCGGTTGGGGGGTGGGTGCAGAGTGGGAAGGTCATGTAGAGTCAGGAATGGACACAAAAGATATTGATGGACAGAGAGTTCTGCAGATTGTGTTTCACCCTGTCATGAGAATAGACAGACACCCTTTTTAGTGGACTCCATGTAAGCAGTGTCATATAGGGGGAAGCTAGTGGCTGCAAACTGAGTAGAAAAACTATGGATGCCTCTCAAGAGTCCCTGAGAGTGACTCAGCTTAGAGCCAGTTGGGCTCCCAAGGTGCTGTTGGACTTGAGAATACAGGGGAATATTGTCAGTGTTAATATGGAAAGAATAGCTACTAGAGAGTAGTGGATAGATCCTATCAGTTGTCTTTCTTCAGGTTGTGCCACAGGGGGTGTAGGAGCCAAGAATGGAGCCAGTTCCTGTACTACAAACTCACTAAGTAGAAATAGATGCAGTAGCACATAGAGACTCTGCAGACATAATGTCCAATAAGGATTGAAAATAGTTATATACTACCCATAGAAATTCTGCAAACTGCAATAATCATTATGGATTTAAAAAGAAAATGATGTAATATTTTAAAAAAGGTGTATATTTTTAAGAAAACTATAAATATTAATTTCAAAACACAAAAATCACAAAAACAATGAACTCTTGGCTGCACTTCCAAGGACCAAAACAACATAATGTCATGGACTAGCGTACTATAACGACGAATTTTATTGATTTAAAAATAGTAGCACTCCCATCAATGGTGTGTAAGTACGTTTCGCGTTACACTTGACACTTTGTCAAGACTTCTTGACAAAGCATCAAGTTCTTTGTCTTTGTGATTTAGGTACTTGTATTTCGGCTCCTTCACTTTTTCCCTTAGCTGCGTTTCTCTTTTTGGACTGAAAATACAAAAATGTTATTCTCTCTTTCTATGCTGTAACTCCTACATCAAAATGCTTTCATTGTGTTAGTCCTTATACTAGAGAAGAACTGATGACTTGTACCTTGAACTAATTTCTAACTGTATTAAATGCACTGTTTTGTATATTGTCATTTAATTTGCTGTACTTCAATCTGTCCTACCCAGGACCTCCCTGCAAATGAGCCTTGCTCAATGGAGCTTTTTTCCTGGTAAAATAAAATACAAATACACAAAAAGCAGAGCAAAGTGCAAGAGCTCCACCCCTTGACAAAGAACGGATGTAGTCTGGAGCACCGGGGAGTTCAGATCATGGCCTTTTGCAAAGAGGTACCTGTGTTCATAGCAATAATTCAGTATCAACCTGAAAATACCTGTTGTCAGTCCTTATATTTGGGGCACTAGTCCTGTGGCAACGTGCAAAGACACAGTGTGGATAACTTTGACCAGGCACATACAAATTACTTTCATAGTGCATTTCTTTCTTTTGAAAAGCTTACCGACTCTATGTTACCACCTGGTGATGCTGCAGGGCCTGCAGTCTCTGTTCCAGGTAAAGAAATGGAAGTTTTGGAGACTTTTAGGCAGTATGCATGTGGCACAAGCCAGTGCCTAAGTGTCCATCTCTATCTCAGGAGGATGCTCTACCTTTGGTACCCTTTCAGGTCATGTAGTATTTCTTTAGGTTCTACTTTGTCTGCTCTTAGATAGGCTTCCTCTGGTGGGCATGTGACTGCTTTTTCATACATGGAAGCTATGTGCTCCAGGGGATCAGCAGGTGCTCCAGGGGATCAGTAGGACATGGGGCTTCATTTTGTAATGGAACATTTAAACTGTGCAATTTATATATGGACATTTAGAACTGTCTCGGCTAAAAAAACACTTTTCGCCTGAGATACAGAGGAACATTGGACAGCATGCCTTACAGGTCATTTGTAGATCATTCTCTGTTAAAAGTCTCTTTGGGGTTTTGTCTCTGAAATCTATATGTTAATTGATTCATCTGGTGATCTTTTATTTCAGATTTTTTTTTTCCTTCCTCATGTTCCTTGTGCTTGCCCTCCTCAGAAGCCCCATGCACAGCTCAAGCCACCACACCTCTCTTCTGTGTTCACCTACAGTACCTCCTTCCTACCTTTGAAAGCCATCTGAGTCAGGTCAGGAATGTACACTCAACAGCATCCTTGTTATCAGGTGGTGAATGGTGAAGGCATGGGACTGGGATACACTTGGATCGATTGTCTAAAGGCACTGGGGAACATTTCCAGTGTTTCATCCTTTCTCTCTGGGATACTAACCTTGGTGATGCCAAGCACAGAGACACACACACACAGAATTTGGACAGTAAATTATTAGACAGTCCCCCCACCCAAAGGCATGACCTGCCTGTAAAACCACCTGTGGTCCCACAGGTTGAGCTATGGTGGCAGAAACACAGACCCTCCCTCCCTGGAGAAGGACAGCATCATTTGGGATGCTAGATAATTGTCCCCTGACCCCCAAATGCTGTTTTCTATACCCCAGTTACTGGGGTTGCAAGTTATAGCCCTACCATTGCACCTATGAGTCAACCTTCATCTGATGTTGTTAACTTTGAAGTTATCGTTAAAGCAGCAGCCGTCTAGACCACTTTTAAATTAAATATCAGGGTTCAGAAGGATCACAGATCTGGGCAAACTTTCACCAATTCTCCTAGCAATACCTGAAACAAAAGTTACTGTTTTGTTTCACAATTAGGCCTCAAATGCCAGCCAATGGCTCAGCAGAAGTGCATCATGACTTTGTGGGGGTGACACAAGTTTAAGAGAAGACCTGTGGTGCTAGGAGTGGTGCAGCCAGGTTTGGGCAGTGCTGCTGAGTGCAGCTCCAGCCAGCCATGGGAGGGAGATATCTGGGTTCCAGTATAGCAGCAGCCCCTCATGGTAAGCAAACACACAAAAACACATGCTCTCAAAAGTGAATGTGTGCTAGTCAAAAATGTATAGCTCAGAACAACAGACCACTACAACACTCACAAAAATTGAAAGCTTACTTACAACCTTTGTAGATTTAGCCAGCCAACATTTTTATAATATCACAGGAAAGAAAGTAAAGGCACAAATCCCTAAGGCTTCGCAATATAAGCATGCTGTGGCTTCGTGCCTGTACTTTCTTTCCTGTGATACTATTAAATATTGGCTAGCTAAATCTACAAAAGTTGTAAGTGAGCTTTCATTTTTTATGAGTGCTGGCGTGGTCCATTGTTCTATGCACCCCATGGTGAGCTGGGGATCCTGCTCCCTCATGCAGAGTGGTGTAAGCCCATAGTATACTTCTACATCCGTGGCTTACAGAACCACTGCTTGATATCACAAGAGGCGAGAGGGACTGGGAGACAAAAAGAAGAAAATTATAAAAAGAAAATGTGCCTCAAGCCATCTACTGTAAATGAAAATCATTGGCGTACTCAGGCCCCACTCTATGCAGATCCCCACATGCTTAAAGGTGGGGGGTGGGAGGGTGATGGAGGTGAGGGTGGGGTGGAAGGGCCCTCATGTAAGGCACAGATGGTGGCTTGAGGATTAAACAGCTTGGTTTTAAAAAAATTAGGTGTAGATGTTTACAGTATTCATCACAAGTTACAGCAAGGTTCAGAGGTTTGAGAGCAACTATAACCTATAATTGAGATAAGAGGACAATGCTTGTAAATTTCTTGTTAAGTTGATTCACATATGACTTCTGTTGTAACACCTGCTGAATATTTTTTTGGGAAGGTAGGGGGATATGTTTTTTCTCAGACAGCCAGAGGCCTGTTATAAATGTGACTGTCACACCACAGCAGTCTCTGTGACAGACCACAGAGTGGAATCTTTTGGTAGTTTGGGCACGTTAGCATGTAGGGTAGAAATCAGTCTCACTTTAATTATATGACAACCCAGGCTATGTTATTTGATAGTGCACCTAGGCAGCCCATAATTAGTTGGAACCTCTTATCCATTAACTCTTTGAGTGCTTACTATATTTGAATATATACAGATTCTGGGCATACAGTATATACAACCGCAGTTTTCTAAGGATTAAAACTTGTACCAATTCCCAAAAGCCTGAAAGGGCCAGAAAACTCAGCCCCTGGTCAGAAGAGGGATTTCATCCAGCCCTCAGATGACAGTGGTTTGGCAGGACAACCAAGTTGCTTTGTTTAGAAGGTTAGACTTCTGTATTGGAGTTGATAACCCCACAGTGGTGGTGCACCCAATAGATGGAAGGAGGAGTTACAGGAAGTCCCATGTTAGAATGGAAGCTATGCCTCTGGAGCTGAATGGAAAGGACAGCTGGAGATGATGGCACCCTTGAGGAGGGTTTAGTTGTAAAGGACTGTAGCCCTCATGTCAAGAAACCTCTCATGGGTGTTCTAAATGGCTCAGGGTTTGTTTTGTTGGTAGACACTGAAATGCCTCATCTGGTGGGTCATATGGTAGGCATCTCTAAATGATGTAGGCCAAAGTCAAAATTTGAAAAACAGAAGATGATGAAAAGGATAGATGTAGGACAGGGGATTCTCTGAAGGAAAATCAGTTCAAGTCATTAAAGGCTACGCCAGGATAGGAGAATCAGAGTAGGATGAGCAGTATGATTCCTCTTTGGGGGTAAACTCTGTTTTACTCCAGTCCTTAGGTAATGATAATGAAACAGGGTAACTCCAAAGACAAAGAGGAGGTCTACAAGTAGAAGAGGGGGTAAGGAAATGGTAATTTGCTATGTGGTTCAGAAACTTTTCTGCCTTCATTTTTTGTTTACCTTTTAGCTCCCACCACCTCAGCACATTGGGTGTACCATCAACAGCATATACCAGCCTTTACCGAGCCACAGGGAGGAGGTGGATTCATAAGTTTCCCCCATTCTTTGTGTGCACTCCTGGTCCCATAAGGCACCAGTGTGTGGGACCAAGGTCCCCAATGTGTGCTGACACATGCTCCATTGATACTCAGCACAGTGTCCCTCCCTCCTTGAGCCCCAAGCTGCTCTGCCACTCGTATGTGTGCAGGTGTCAGCAATAATGTGAGATGTGGCTTCCCCCCTTCTGAAACAGGAACAACACAGACTACAGTACTCATCTCAAAAGTTATTTAAAATAAAGTCACAAGAGCCAAAAAGTATGCTTACCACATGAGAACCAATGCACTGCTGCCGTAGCGCTTCGCGTCATATTTGTGACTCTTTGTCAGGGGCGGAGCTGCAATGCCATGTCTCTTAATTTATTTTCATTGATTAAACAGACATCAAATCAGACACAGAATTGAAGCTGCATCAGTTAGAAAGTAAGTGCATAATAATGTATCCTATACAAAAGTGCTCCCAATAATCAAAAGTACATGACAATATATACTAGATAAGCAGGATACACTTGAATTACAACAACCAACTTTATAAACTATTTTTTAGATTATTTTATAAGTAAAAGATGTAGTCAGTAGACTTCATAAGTTCTAAAAGGGAAGGATGGAAGGAAAGGGGAGGAAAGATACAGAAAAAAACCTACATATAAGCCCTCAATATTCTTATAAAGCAAAATAATATTTTCAATACATAAATTCATTGTATAAACATATTGAAATAAAATAACTACATATTGGTTCAAAATATATAGAAAGCAATTTTCCAAAATATTGCAATAGACAAATTTCAAATATATACAATAGCCAAGCTACAAAAAATTAAACTTAGAAAATTAACTAAAGCTACCCTTACATTGAAGCCAAAATATTTGAAAAAGACCATTCTTCTAATACTATGTCCAAATATTGAGCAAACAGTGATCTCACAACCAAAATATGCTTCAAATAAAACAATGATGCTCGAAGTTTAAAACAATCACAGTACGATAGTAGCAGACAGCTTGGTTAGTGGCGCCAGGTTTCAATGGATAATACAGGGGAAAGGAAAACCAGGAAGAAATACATTTTTTTCCCAAAAAGCAGAGCTTGCTCAGACACGGAGAGACAGAGAGAGAGAGAGAGAGTGACAGGCACATCAGGATGTGTAATGCCAAACTGCTGCACTGTCCTCTGTCTCTCTTTGTGCCTTCAGTGTTGTATGGAGCCACGGCACTTGCTCTCTCCTTTTCTCTCTCTTTTTCTCTATCTTCCTCTTGGGGGAAAACTGCTTCAGGGTTAATGACAGGGACAACAGAAAGGGGAGGTGTACGGCTGAGGAGTGGGCGGCCACCAGGGAAGTGTCTTTTCTCAGAGCAAGAGGTCTGGACCAGAACTTTCTTAACAAAAGATGTGCCTACAGTATTTAATATGTGAGAAATATTGCGGGAGAGAAACAGCATGCTTCACCTAGATAGCATTCAGAAATAAAAAAAAAAAATTAAAATAAACAATATTATCTATTGATGTAGCTCAGGGTCCAGATTGAAGGTTGTGAGAATACAAAATACAGCATGCAAGCCTTTCCTCCCACATAACACACTAGCTCGAACTCATAAAACTGTAGAAAGCATAGACAGCAAGCAATTACACGTGTATGTGTACTATATTTAGTGTGAAATTTAAAATGTGAAAACATACAAGAATAAGTTTTCCTGAAAAATGGCATGCATACATTATCGGTTATGTTTTGAAGAGGGGCGAGTTAATAGACAGAGCCTGCTTAATGTTAAATAGATCGTATTCAGAAATAAATGTAAACAAGAAAAAAAAAACACAATAAAATTTGGTAGGGGCTTATGAGATAGCCCTATCACAACTTCAGTATGTGTGGAAAGGGCAGTTTTACATCCATCGTCACCCAGCACAGAAAGTTATAAATGCCAGGACGGCTCTAGGTTAGGCACACATTCAAAGTCACCTTGACAAATGTTGCATGTATATTCACATAGTTCACATTGACAAGTCTGTGAGAAGTGCCTGCACAAGTGTATTTTTCTTATGACAGAGCTAGTGATTCCCAGGGAGGACAGGAGGGTGCTGCGTTTGATATTCAAATTATTTTGTCTACAATCTAGCTTGATTTATGGGGGGGTGGGTATATAAATTTAGCTACTTAAGTATTTCGGCTGTGTGTTAGTAGAATGTTTTTCTATATTATTCTTTCAACCCAAAGTCTTTGTTCCACCCTACTACAGGGGAAAGGTTGCAAGCAACTGCGTGCCTGTGAGCATATCTGACTAGAGTTTGCAACTGTAGTACACTTTTCACTGCCAGGGAAGCTCAATGCCTCTTTATTTGCTGTGGTGTTATTTTTTTTAAGAGGCTGGAAGGAGAAACTGGGAGCAACAGAGCTAGCAAAAAAAGCAAGCTGACAAATGCTTTAAAAAATAACATGCTGGAGTGTGTGTGTGTGGCATGTGAAGACTGCAGGAAGGGGGAGTCAGGAGACTGAAAAAAAAGTCAGGACCGGCAGTGGAAAACACAGATGGGAACAGTCAGGACAGAAAACTGTTTTGCTAAATAAAGCTAAAAGTTTGTGGCTTTGTTTCTATATTTATTTATATTTTTATTGCTTGCCCAGATCTGACTGCATTTGAGGACTGGAATGGGGGATGTGATTGGGAACTGGTCTGTGTAAGCAAGCGAGCGATAGGTAGGTGGATGCCATGGTTTGTGAAGCCAGAGATCGTGTAGTAAATATCTGTTTCAAAAAGTCAAAGAAAAACTACTGGTTTCAGAGATTTGTTTCCCCAGAGCATTGTGCCTGCGTTGCATACAATAACTTCCAATGCAAAAAGAAAAGGCATGTTAGCTTAACATGTTATATAAATTAGAAGTGGATCATGCTGATGATGGCAGAATGTCTGTGGAGCTCCGCCCAAGCAGCCGTAAATCAAATGTTGTTGTGCAAGAAATGAAGTCCCTCATCTCAATTTTCTTCCCAAAGGTGACTTTAAAAAAGAAAAGTCCAAGTTTAAGAGATAAGTTGGTACATAGTCAATTTGCTGAAAGCGGTAGGACTAGAACAAGTTGACTTCCTAGTAGCCCTGAAGGTCACTTTAAATACCAGAGGTGCAATGTCTGCCAGTACTCTGTACAGATTAAGTCCTTTGTATGAAACATAGAAACATAGAAACATAGAAGTTGACGGCAGATAAGGACCGCAAGGCCCATCCAGTCTGCCCATTTCTTTTTCTACCTTATAAATGTGCCATCGGCCTTTGCTCTGTCAGTGACCTATCTATTCATAGTCATTTGTATTGCTCCCTTATGCCTATCCCATGCCTGTTTGAAGCCCTGCACTGTATTCATAGCCACCACTTCTTGTGGTAAGCCATTCCATGCATCTACCACCCTTTCTGTGAAAAGAATTTCTCACATTCCCCCTTAATCGGCCTCCCTCTAATCTCATGCTGTGTCCTCTTGTCCTGCTATTTTTCTTATATTTAAACATGTTAGACTCTTTCACCTTGTTTATGCCCTTAAGGTGTTTAAATGTCTCGATCATATCACCTCTCTCCTCCTTTGCTCAAGGGTATACATATTGAGCTCCGTTAATCTGTCCTCATATGTCTTCTGATGCAGTCCCTGCACCATTTTGGTTGCCCTTCTCTGGACTGCCTCAATTTGGTTAATGTCCTTGTGTGAAAGTGTGGCCTCAATACTGCATGCAGTACTCCAGATGGGGCCTAACCAATGTCTTGTACAGAGGATTATTACCTCCCTCTTACGACTTGTGATTCCCTTAATACACCCTAACACCCCCTAGCCTTACCTACTGCTTTAGAGGTCTGCTTGGATGATTTTAGGTCATCAGTGATGATGATGCCCAAGTCTCTTTCTTCCTTTGTGACTGCTAGCTCCCTCCCAGCCTATAAGTGGCTTCAGGGTTTCTCTTCCCTATGTGCATGATTTTGCACTTCTTTGCATTAAATCCCAGTTGCCACTCTTCTGACCATTCTGCTAGTTTATCCAGATCTCTTCTCATTCTGCCCACCCCATCTGGATCATCTACTCTGTTGCAGATCTTGGTGTCATCTGCAAAGAGACAAGCCTTACCCTCTAGTCCATCTGCGAGGTCACTAATGAAGATGTTGAATAGGACTGGCCCCAGGACTGATCCCTGAGGTACCCCACTTGTGACTTGCATCTCTTCTGACTGTATACCATTTACTACCACTCTCTGTTTTCTGCCAGTCAACCAGTTTGCCACCCAGTTGACCAACTTCTGACCCACCCCGAGCCTGCCTAGCTTATTTATCAATCTTCTATGTGGAACAGTGTCAAAAGCTTTGCTGAAGTCAAGGTAGGCGACATCAACTGCTCCCCCTTGGTCCACCACTCTGGTTACCCAGTCAAAGAAATCTATGAGATTAGTTTGACAGGACCTTCCTTTTGTAAACCCATGCTGTCTTGGATCCTGTGCCCCTATGGATTCCAGGTGTTGCACTATCCTTTCCTTAAGGAGTGCCTCCATAATCTTGCCCACTACTGAGGTGAAGACTGACCCGGTCTGTAGTTCCCCGCCTCCTCCCTGCTACCACTTTTGTGGAGTGGGATCACATGAGCCCTTCTCCAGTCTTCTGGGACCTCTCCTGTGCTCAGAGACTCACTAAACAATTCTGCTAATGGCTCTGCTAGTTCCTCCTTTAGCTCCTTAAGTACCCTGGGATGTATGCCATCAGGTCCCATTGCCTTATCCACCCTGAGCTTAGCAAGCTCTTGTAGGACCCTTTCTTTTGTGAAGGGAGTAGTGCTCACCTCCCTCCCCTGTGTCCATGATGCTGAGCTGTGGGCCCTGCCCTACCTTCTCTTCAGTAAATACTGAGCAAAGTATCTATTTAGGATAGATGCCTTTACAGGGTCCTCCTCCTCACATGCTCCTTTTTCTCCATTAAGCTTAGCAATACCCTCTAGACTTTCTCCTTTCACTAATGTATCTATAGAAAGTCTTGTCACCTTCTTTTACTGTTCGTTGCTAGTGTTTCCTCAGTTTGGGACTTTGCCTGCCTTACTGCCTTACCTGCTTCCCTTAGGGCAGTTTGGTATGCCTCCCTATCTTCATCCCGCTGTGTTCCCTTTATATTTCTGAAGGCCAGCCTTTTGGCTCTGACCTTTTCTGCTACTGTATTTGAGAACCATAGTGGTTCCGTCTTCTTTTGCATCGTTTTTCTGTCTAACACAATGGGATGTTGCTTCAAGTATTGTATCCTTAATGCTTGCCCACTTTGCCTGTACCTCCTCACCTGTGTTTCTTTTTTGCCAGGGCTAGCTTAACTCTGTTGGCCATCTTATCAAAGTCAGCTCCTCTGAAGTCCCATATTTTGCCTTGGAATGGGATGATTTAGATGTAGTAGCCAAATTGAACCATACCATGTGATGGTCACTGGCCCCAGGTGACCTTCTACCTGGAGATCTGTGATCCCTTCTTTGTTAGTCAGTACTAGATCTAGGATAGCCCTGTCTCTTGTGGGTTGCTGTACCAGTTGTTTGAGGCCCTCCCCTGCAGGGAATCCACTTATGAGTCTAGTTCTGGCAGATGTTCCTGCTGGTATTGACCAATCTGTATCTGGCATGTTGAAGTCTCCCATTATCAGAACCTCCCTTTAGCTGTCATGTTTTGTATATCTTCTAACAGTAATGTGTCTATGTCCTCCTCTGGTCTGGGGGCCTGTAGACAACCCCAGTTCTTATAGGCTGTCCCATTTCCTGTTTCCAGGGTGACCCACAGTTCTTCTGGCTCCTTATGTGTATTCTGAATTTCTGTAGCTTTGATATTTTCATTAACATACAGGGCCACTCCTCCCCTTTTGCACCTCGGTCTCTTCTGAACAATACATAGCCAGGTACTGAAGTCTCCCAAGTGGTTACTGGTAAACCACGCCTCACTAATTGCTACTATGTCCAGTTTAGCCTCTGACATTATTGCCTGCAGGTCTGGGATCTTATTTCAGGCTGTGAGCATTTGTGTACATGATTTTCCATTGGCCAGATTTTGAAGTGTTAGTTGTTTGGTGAAGTTTGGCATTACCCTGTGCATCGTATGGGAGACAAACCTTTTTCTTACCTGGTGATGCAAATGAATGGCAAACACGCTGAATTCCTGTTTGACCACTAGCTGAGGGTGTTCTTCCCATTCGAGTATGGGGTGCAGCACCCTCCCCATTTGCTAGTTTAAATATTCTGCAAAGACGTCAAACTTCTGCCCCAATGCACTGACTCCTCTTTAGTCAGATGCAGTCCATCAAATTTAAAGAACTTTCGCTCCCAGAACTGTTGCCAGTTCCCTACAAATCTGTGTCCTTTTCCTGGCACCAGTCCTTGAGCCACGTGTTTAGCTCCCCTATCTCCCTTCTCTGACCTTCCGTCCATCTGCTCCCTTCTCCCAGACTGGCAGGATCTCAGAGAAGGAGATGCCGGACGAAATAGATGATAGTTTGTCACCCAGCCTAGTCAGGTGTTCCTTGGTCTCCACAACTGCCCGGTGGCGAGATCATTAGTCCCTATGTGTACTAGGACATCAATGTTTTCTCCTGCTTTGTGAACAATTTTAGTAATGTGGTCAGTGTCTCTCCATGCTGATGTACCTGGAGCATCTGACATCACACCCTGGTTGGAGATGGGTATCAACTCCCGAATCATGGAGTCTCCTATGATCAGAAGTTTTTGGATTTCCTTTGTGCTTGTTTAGTTTTGGTTCCTGATTTGGGTGAGTATTGTTGTGTCTAGCTCCTGTTACGCAGTGTCCTGCTCTGCAGTGTCTTCTGCCTCTTTTTTGATTTCAGAGATAGAGGCAGATACCTTTTGTAGTGTTTATATGGTTTTTGGAGGTAATGTGTTGGAGAGCAGAGAGTGATGGGGCACCTGATTTGCTCCTCCTAACCACCTGCCAACCTCCTGGACCAACTACCCTCTGCGGTCGAGGTTTTTCTGTTGGATGCTGGGGAAATGGCGGGTGGTTCCTATAATGTATTTCTTCAATATGAAATTTGAGGCGGGCACTCTGCCCATGCTGCCTGGAGCTGAGACCTAAGATCTCCAAAGGTCCAGCATGTAGGACAGTGTCCTAAATCCTGTAAGACTGTCCTTCTGAAATTGTTCCACAGTACCTGCAGTTAATGAAATCCATTCCAAATAAGTTGCTGGGTTTGTAACCTAGTCAGAGTAATTAGAAGGAAAAAAATGCAAGTAATGGTTTAATTGTGCTTTGTTTAACTTGTTATAACAAGTTAAATTACTAGTGCCCTGTAAATGAGATCACCTTGTGGAGGCCCCACTGATCCGCCTCTTCCTGCTCTGCCACAGGAAATGTCACAACTGTGGTACCCTATAAAAGAAGTGTAGCGTGGGGTGGTTGGGGATGGGGTGGGTGGCTGGGCCTTCCCTACCTAAAAAGAAGAACCACGGACCTAAAGAACAAGGAGGTAAGAGCAGAAACAATCAGTCAACAACAAATGCAGTAACCTGAAAGCTTATCCTAATGTTAGATAAAACTGTAAAACCTAAAGCACCACCTGTAATAATTTCAGAGAAGATATACCCTGTAAGAAACACTTTGCTCCAGAGAAAAATAAAGCAGTAACAGAAGATATACCTTGCAAAGACAATTTGAATCAGAAGATTACAGCAGTAATCTGTTACACACACCTGTAGGCACACCTTGTAATAATGCAGAAGAAGGTATACCAGCAACAACAATTTGAATCAGAGAAAAATAAAGCAATGAAATGTTAGCAACAAACAGTAGCAATCCCTGTGAGTAAAAAATAAAACACCACCACACAGTAAATCTGCTTAGCCAAACTAAGTCTTAATCCTTCTCCCTTGCTCTGGTAAGTTTCTACTCTGCCTTTCAAGCAGTCTTAGAAGGAAAGAGCTCAGGTGAAGCTAGGTGCCTTGGCCAGCAAACCAAGTCTTCTACCTCCAAGATATAAACTAACCTGACTTTTTAACCCTTCTTTCTGTTGGAAATTACTGACAGTTTGCCAGCTCCACCCCCACATACACACCTAATCCTTTGGAAGAGCTGTGGGAGGAAAAGCAATTATCTCCTTCAATGTGAGAAGGAGACTGAAACACCTCTGAGACAACAAACCTTTTCAACAAACAAGAATAAAATAAAACACAGTATCAAACAGTAATTTTGCTTAGCCCAATGATAAAAAAGTCACAAAAATGTAAGCTCCACCTGTAATACAGTAATTTCAGAGAAGATATACCCTGTAAGAAACACTTTGCTCCAGAGAAAAATAAAGCAGTAACAGAAGATATACCTTGCAAAAGACAATTTGAATCAGAAGATTACAGCAGTAATCTGTTAGCACACACCTGTAGACACACCTTGTAATAATGCAGAAGAAGGTATACCAGCAACAACAATTTGAATCAGAGAAAAAATAAAACAATGAAATGTTAGCAACAAACAGTAGCAATCCCTGTGAGTAAAAAATAAAAACACCACCACACAGTAAATCTGCTTAGCCAAACTAAGTCTTAATCCTTCTCCCTTGCTCTGGTAAGTTTCTCTACTCTGCCTTTCAAGCAGTCTTAGAAGGAAAGAGCTCAGGTGAAGCTAGGTGCCTTGGCCAGCAAACCAAGTCTTCAGAACATCAACCAGCAACCAGGAAATTGAGATAAGGAACTGGGGTTCTTGTAACAAAATATATTCTTTATATACTCTGCTATCCCTATAACACATATTATGTGGGCAGGACAATTAGGATGTGAAAGGAGAGAATCGAAGAACATGTGAGATCCATGCTGAATAAAAAAGCATCTTTCAATGCTGAATGGTTGCTTGTTCATATTTGCTGTCTAGGTGTTTGGCATTAATAGTGCAGAAGCGATAGTAAAATTAATAACATGAGTTATAATAGTGAAATTGTCAAAGCAGCATTTTAAAATAACATTGCAGAAGTTGGCAAACAAAACTGATACCCTTTTTCCATACCATTTCTCATAAAAAAAGTTCCTGTTTGAAGTTGCAGTAGCTTGCACTGAGAAAACATGTGCCAAACAATATTAGGTGCTCAGTGCAGAGCCTTCACTATATATGCAAATCACCAGTCTGATCTGAGGAACTGCAATATGTGACAGAATGATGAGCACACTTCTACTAGTGTTCATGCTAATTAATGAGACCTACCCAAACAAGTCACGGCACTCAAAGCTCAAGATTTTTCCGCTCCTTGCTATGCTGTATTTTAACCTGCACATCCTTCATAGGGTTGCCACCTTTGGATGAGATGAAAACCGAATACAAAACCACACCCCAAACTCCACCCCTAACTCCGCCCCTTTTATGACTTATGAGGGCATCGCTTGGACTCTGATTCACTTGATTTATTCAGAATTGCTGCTGATATTGCATTATGTACAACTTCTTTAAAGTACATCATGATTATTATTTTTGGTTTGTTTGATTTAGATTTAAATATTTTTTAAATTTCAGTGTGTGTTAACATTTGGTGGGGTTAGAGATGGGCTTCAGGGGACTTTCCATCCTGTGTACACAGCTTAACTGACACATTGAGTGGCTACAAGGACACCTCTGACAAGCGGCTATTTTGGAACAGGTGGCCTTTTCTGGTAAAACTCTTTCAATAAATAAATACAATACACCAGTAATGGTGGACGAGCTGTAATTACAAATATCATCTGCCATTTTAAGATGTGCTACTGTCCTTCCCTTTGCTCCTACTCTAAAGCTATTTGTAATGTCACAGAAGTTTCTAAAAGTGGTAGGAACTATTCTATGCTGTTGAAGACCCTATTTTATTTCCATATCAGTGCTACATATCAGATAGCATGATATGTGATATGTAGCATGGAGGCAGTATAGCACAGTGGTTTAAGGCTCTGAGCTGCAATTCTGGAGACCAGGGTTTGAATCCCACAGCCCAGACTTGCATACTGTGTGACCCTGCACAAATCATTTCACTCCCTTGTGCTCCCAGGTGGCACCTGTAAACAAGCTTCAGCTTACTGTGTCTCTTCTGGTAAAAAAAAAATAACTATGATTGATAAATTACCTAAATTTGCAGTGCCATCAAATCTAGATTGTGTTCCTCTTTCCTTACCAGCTACTGCTCTCTCTTCCTTTTCTCATTTCTGTGGCTTAGCATGACATCATTAGCCACACTATTCTATTCTGTTCATCTGAAATGCCTGGAATGGTCTTCCTGCAAGTGGAACACCCTGCCAGAGGAAGTGGTGGGGGCTGAAACAATCATGGGATTTAAGAATGCATGGGATAGACATAAAGGAATTCTGGAGGTCAAGGGTAAGGGGCAACAGACTTCTAGGAAAACATAAACTGAACTTACAAGCTCAAATGGGCAGACTGGGTGGGCCATAGGCCCTTATCTGCCGACACTGTCTATGTATCTATGTATCTATGTATCCAGGTAGTATGAAAATTGACAGCAATAACTACTGAGGAGAGACAGGCATAGTACTGCTAGAAAATAAATAAAATATTAGATTAGATTATTAATTTAACAACAAATGGGGTAACAAATATTAAAATATAAGACAGACCGTAAAAGAAAAAATGGAGAGAATTTAAAGGTATAAAAGTATTCCTTATCACAGCAGTCATAGACCATGTTCACAATGCAGCCTAGAAAGGATTTGGTTGATTTGCTGCTAATGGTGTTAATAGCCCTACTTTTCACCTCTCAGATTTACTGGTATACAAACAAAGGTTTATATGACATCAGAATTTGTTTGTAATCTGAACATGCAAGTAAAATGGTGAATGATTTAACAGAATCTGTTTTACAAGTATGTGAGCATTCAAAATGACTGAAAAAGTACTATCTCTGAATAAAACTGGATTAGCAAGTGAAGTTTCTGAAACACATTGTACAGTCCACCCTAATGTGGTGCCTGTCTGAATGTCTAAGGGTTTCAGAAAAATGAAGGTGTTAATTAAGGTGGTATTGTTTACCCTTCCCATGAATAATCTTCCAATTTGCTGGTGTGAAGTTAGAGGTGACAACTGAGCAGACAGGGACACATTGGGCTCTTTAAGTTCCCTGTACTTGAAGGCACTTCCTGATTAGCATGCACTGCAAGCAAGCAAGCAAGCACACTAAAACGTCAGACACTTGCTTACAGTCAGATGAGAAGAAAATCAAACAGTTAGTGGGGAATCTCACAGGTGCTGCTTGACCCACCATAAAAACTGAATTTGTAATCATGAAAACAGGAGGACCGAATCTGGACCTAGAAAACCGAATCATTCGGTCAAAAACCGAGTAGGTGGTAACCTTAATCCTGCAATAAGTAATGTAAGGGACTACCAGTCTAAGGATTTTTTTAATTTAATGGGACTGGGCCTCAGTTTAACTGAGTGAGATATGCCGTGGCTTCTGTTTGTATAGTATTCATATTGTCATCAGCTGTGCACCCAGTCCTTTAGATTTGCAATTTTGCCTGTTTACACTGCCCTGTTTGCAGCACATCGATCCATGCACACAGGTTGATGCGCTGCAAATGCTGTTGTGTGGACACTCATGGGAGTGCTTCTGGAGCCATTCGAATCTTGTTTCTGTATCATCGCAGGAGAGGAGACATCTAGCAGATTGAGCACATTTCCCTGCAGTGTAAACTCACTTAAGTGCTCGATCCGCTTTGCTGCCCACTTTTCCTATCACCTATGGTCTTGAGAAACATGTTCCCACTATAGGAACAGCCTCACTGTGGCACGACTTGTGGCACAGCATGGGGGCTGTGTAAACAGTTAACTTGAAAGTCGGCACACAGCACAGCCTGCGAGGAGTGACAGAGAATTCAAACTGCTGCCGCAGTGTAAACAGAGCTATAGTGTAAAGCAAACTGTCTGTCCGATGACTGACAGTCAATACAGAGTAACCCTATGCTTTGAGGCTTGAAAGGTGAATACATATATTTCAGTCCTGTCAAACACCTCAGTTTGTATACTGGTGCGGTGTGGGGGGGGGTGGCAAGATGACTGCACTGCTGCTCCACTCCCTGCCACCTCTTTGTTTGTTTCATGTTCTTCTAGGCGTCTTAAAGCTCTTGCTTAATTTTTGTTATATTTTTTTAATTTAGTGGATGAAAATCAAGTTTTTTTTTAAGCTGGCATTATCTTAAAAGAGTTTTCTTGGTGCAAAGATAAAAGCAGGGTGCTGAGCTGAGTTTACTGTGAGTGATTCTGCTGTTCCACTGGGCATCTGTAAGCTCTCTTAAGTTTTTCTATTTCTTCACCCTTTAAAAGCAGGCTTAATGAGGAGGAACTCGCCGATGAGGCTAGTAGGGCTACGGAGACCTACAGCTGTGACATTTGCCTGTTGCCTAAGTGACTAAAGTGTGCACCTTGCCATTAGTTGTTCCAAACACTGGCACATACAACTTGAGGGCTCCTACAAATCAAATACATTTTTGGGGTAACAAAAACAGGCACAGCTTTCCTAGACTTAAGATTCCTTCCTGATTCTTGTGCTGTCCTAGGAATTCCAGGTACATATTTTTGTCTCTATCTGTCTCCTTTTTTTTCAGGAGGCTGAAATGTTTATGTGCTGTGAAATGGTTTGAGTTTGCCAGTAGCTTTTAGGTAGCACTGTCCCGTTACAGATTTGTGCAAAGGCCAGCTCCTTGATGTGATGGCAACATGCTGCACCTGAGTTTGAGGACTGGGAGTGTCTCCAAGTTTCTCACTCCCTGGACATATAGAAAACAGGGTCGCAAGTGCACACTGTCACAGGTACTGGATCGGGAGGGGTGGGGCAGCCCCCCCCTTTTGCCCAGGCCCTCCCTTTTGCCCATGAGCAATGCATTCAAAGTAATGTAAGGTCAGAAAGGAAGCAATCATGATGTCTCTTGTAATCACTACAGCACCACCACCACCACCCCCCTTTCCCATGTTCTGGTACCCATGCACATTGTAGTTTCTCTGTTTTATACTACTGGCAATGTCCCAACTAAGTGACTTTTGGTTATGGTTGGGTGAATTTTATCTAGTGGTGATAGTGTAGGCTGTATGACCATTCCTTTTGGTGATGAGATGTGTGGCTTGCTGGCAACAAGACATCTGTGAAAAGAGAACAGAAGAAATAAAGACAGAAGGAGAACACTGGGGAAGATAAAAATATATATATAGTAACCTCTTGGAATTAAATAGTGTTTGAATGAAGGCTTTTTTTGCAGCAGTGTTCACAGAGCAGAAAAGCAATACCTGTGTAATTAAAGAGGCAGTGCAGTGAAAAATGTTTGTTCAAAAAATGTAGTTTCCAGCTTCAGTTATTACAAATATTAGCATACATGTTATATCCGCTTGTTAGGTGATTCCTGCTCCATTCAACCCTGAAATGAAGAAAACAGTCCCTCGATTCTTTTTTAATAAAGCTTATTACAAAAAATGTTCCCTCATTGATCACTCCCATCTGGATCCCATATGGAATATATTGTAAGAGAAATAGTTTGAGTTAACATCACCAAGATTTAACTGACAGCCCAGATTACCACTAGGACCGTGTATTCCTTCATGGAGTCTCATTCTAGTTTGTGAATGAGTCCATATTGTCATCCAATGTAGTAGCTCAGGCTCTCGGAGGCCCAAATGAGTTTGTTATTTCCCTCCTATGACCCTTGTGGGTACACCTAGAAGGATTTTATTGACTTCAGAAGTGCAGCCCATTTACCTATTATTGGCAGTAATTTCCTAAAGTGTGTTTGTATGTGGCTGGAGGATCAGCTGTACAATTTATAAAATAGACATGCCCCACTGGCAATTTCAAAACACCGTTTCCAACTATATGGAAAACAATAATAAAACGTAAGTAAATACATAAATAAATAAATAAAATCAGCCAATTAGTTAATGAGACATTTAAATGAAAACTAACATAACAAAGTAGCCCCTGAACAAGGAATATATGGATACAAAGAGACACTTAAATTACGATGCAACTTAAATCATTTGCAGGCACCAACAAGGTTAAACTAGGTTCAACAGGTGGCTACACTGAGAACCTCACCTTAAAATGTGAGGCTTTCTAGATTGATAAACTGGGAGCCTTACACCCCACAGGGCTCAATGCCAGACTAGAGGTGTTCCTGTTTTTATGAATGGCCCATTTGTTTATCAATATTTACTACTGCACGTAGTGATTCACCATAGAAGTTACTGGTTGAGCACTGTACCTATTTTTAAGGTGCCTGTCTGTGTCCATTTATTCCTCTACTTTGTTATATTAGTTTTAATTTCAGTTTCTAATTGTTTTTTTTATTTATTTATTATTTGTTGTATTGTAGTTTTTCAGATAGCTGAGACGGTGTTTTGATATCGACAGTAAGGGATGTCTATTATTTAAATTGTACGCATGATCCTCCAACCACATACAAACAAACTTTGGGCAATTGCCAGTCAATAATAAGTAAATGGACTGGACTGGACAGTGTGACTGAGGATCAGACTTGATGGCTTGTGGTTGGCGGCACCAGCGGCAGTGCAACCTTTGACTGCTTAAAAATTTTTTATCTAGTGAATACGAAAGTAATATCAACACCAAAAATGAATTAATTCATTATTTTTATTTCTTTGCCAGCAGGCAGCAGCTGTTCCAACTGGTAGGGTAAAAAAAATACATATGACATGTATTGTGTTGACTGACTACTATACTGAGTTGAAGTGAACACATACAGATATACACAGCCTAGGGACAAGTCAGGATGTGGGGTCATCACATAAGTTTATGTTCGCTAATATCTTTGTGTAACCTGACTGATCACAGTGAATTACCTGGATCTGGCGCAAACCCGTGCATAACCGCATAGCACCTATGTCAGGCCAGGCGGCTATCTGCTGTTCATACTCTTATTTGTTTCACTCTGGGACTGGGACACAGCATTTTATGCATCCATTTCTTCAAAGTGTTGCTGTTTTAAAAACTTAGAGCAGGCACAGAATGAACCACAAATTACACTTTTGGGGTTCGATTATTAGGACTGTCTACAAATGGGGGGGGGAGTCAATGCTGTGAATTATGAAAAAATAATTTTTACTGCTGTGAATGCTCATTTTTCCTGTCATTGAAGTACTACTAGCATATGTCAAGTACCAGTATTGGCTTTGTTCATGAAACTTAGAATTACAGCATTCATGGAAGCATAGGAAAGGGAGAGGGGTTGGGAATCAAAGCTGAGACACATATGATTCATTAATCAAGCACTAACAAGTGCTAAAAACCGAGAAAACAGCCTGTTTTAAACAAAGTAAAATACTGCATCTCATTTTCTTCATCTTTACCTGCAAAAGTGTTCCTCACATGCACCTGCAGTTTCTATGGGCAAAACTGCATCTTTTTAGACAATAGATGAATTTTATTTGTTGTTGGCCATATCCACACAACACTGGGAAAGCAGACGATATGGACATGAGTGGTAACTTGAGTCTCTATGCCTTTTTTTATTAAATCCCCCAAACAGGAAAAACAGAAGGGAGTACACAGGATGCAGTAGAATAGGTAATGCTACAAGCAGCTACAAATTGTATGGCTCCCAGTAACGGAATATAAAGTATAGTTTTGTTGTGCTGTATTAGGTTGTGAGGTCCTAAAACATGTCTGTTTTATTAGCAAACACAAACAAAAAAAAATAATAAAAACAAACAAAAAGCTATGGCACTACATTCAAAACCCCAGTGAAATACACTGAACTGCATACATGTGTGTTCAGGTCATGGTCCAGCTTTGAAGAGTGAAGATGTGTCTGTGGTCCAGACAGGATTATGGTGCTGGATCCCCAATGAGTAAGTAAGGCCTTGGGGGGATGCTAAGTGGGAGGGCTGAGCAAAAGACATCGATGGACTGTTTTTTTTTCACAGGTTAAAAAAAAGGGACCGACATCCCCGATTGCAACACTAGGGGATTGGGTACCCCCAGTATCACAGTTACGTGGGAAGACATCAATGGAACATTTTTTTGACAGGTGGACAAAAAGGAAAAAAAAAGCTATGAACCCCGAATTCCATTCCTTTCCTTTACTGATGAGAAAAAGGAGGGAATGACTTGGAGGCACTTACTGTATGTGGCATAGCGATAGAAAAAGAACAATAATAGCACATATTACTTTATTTTGTTACCCAAGAAAGCTTTTTTATATATGGAAAGTAAAATAGAGACTAATGGATAGGCAACTGTGTGTTATGGATTTTTTTTACACACCCAAGGTGTGTGATAACCCATAAACCTCGAGAGCGAAGCTCGAGAGGTTTGTGAGGTAATCACACACCGAGGGTGTGTTAAAAAAATCCATAAACACACAGTTGCTTATTTTTTATTTTTTATAATTACTGGCAACCCCCTTTATCAAACTGTTTTCAAGTATCTTAAAAATGCAAAGTTTATGCTGTCTCAGTATCTGCTATTTACAAACACACACACTCTCTCTCACACACACACACACACACACACACACACTGTCTGTCCCTCTCTCACACACACTGTCTTTCTCTCACACACACACACTTTCTCTTTCTCCATTTCTCTTTCAGACTGACCTTTTTTCGTCGACGGCATCTCCCGATCCGGAGACACGGCGGGATCAACCAGATAGTCCTTTTCTATTTGGAAAGTGGGATCAACCAGATAAAACATTTAAAAAATCAAATAGAGATGGGGAGGGTGGTAAATAAAAACGGCTCGTTGGCAAGCGAGAAAACAAGCCACCATTTTTTTAAAGCTATTCAGCCCGCCCACTCACAGAGCGCGAACCAATGAAAAGTCAGAATACAGATGAGTGACACACAAAGGAGACAGGAGGTTTTACAAATGCCGTAATAACTCGTTTTTGAGTTATTACGGCATTTTTAAGATGCTTGGAAACAGTTTGATAAAGGGGGTTGCCAGTAATTATACATTCATCACTGTCGGACCATTGTTTACCCTTAATAATCTGATTACATAGGGTAGTGACATCACACTAAGAACATACAATACCAAGCACAGAAGCTGTTCTTTTCTTGTAAGGGGAGTGGATGACAGTGCTTTATTTAGAACTGAAATGTTATGCAATACAATAGGAAGGTGTGCTCTTTTTATCTGTGCCCATCTTTCCTGTTCAGGCATGAAGATTGTTCCATCCAGGCATCAGAACTCTGTAATGGATATGCTATAAACTCATGCCAGGGTCAGCAAGGCTGAAATGCCACAGTAACAAAGAGCCTTTCTATGTAGAGTATCTCATGCACAACTATACTGGTTATGCCTCACGCATTTGTTTCTTCACAGTGTTTCTCTCTGACACAAAGCTCTGCAGTTCAGTCGCTCCACTCAGTTGCTGCTACTTGCACTGCCTATTATGGTGAGGGGGGCATACAAAAAGTCAACGAGCTCCTGAGTGTCTCCCAAAATGTGAAATTCAAAATATTCAAATTGGGCAAGGTGTTCACCTCTACAGCGAAACTCTGAATGTAGCCACAAAACTTCTGAGCCTGCCAACTTCTAATAAAAATAACTAAAACAGCATCATTTTCTTCCTTTTCCCACTCTGTTTTTTCTCCTCACTCTGCAGGCACCTCATTATTTATAGACTCCCCCACCATAAGCTTTTGCTTTTTCTTGCAATGTAGTTCCGTTCCATTTGCACCACTGCTCTTATACAACTGCCAACTAATACAAATGTTATCCCCGAATTGGCCACCGCAGCAGACTGCTCATTTCATAGCAATTTGCAACCCCCAACTACGTCCTGTATCATTGACCTCCCACAACTTTTATAACCAAAAACAATTGCTACAAACAACTGTGTGGTGGTCCTGTTACGGTGACTCTCTCTCTATCAGGGGTTGTGGTGCCTGCTGTCGGGGTGAGGGAACTGGGAAATCTACCTATGGGACACAAAGCTCTGCAGCTCAGTCTGCTCCACTCAGACGCCGCTACTTGCGCTGCCTGTTATGGTAACTCTCTCTCTCTCTTTTTTGGGGTCACGGTGCCTGTTGCACCAGTCAGTTGCCGCTGCTTGTGCTGCCGGTTATGGTAACACTCTCTCTCTCTCTTTCTTGGGGTTCCGGTGCCTGTTGCCCCAGCCAGTTGCCGCTGCTTGTGCTGCCTGTTATGGTGGCTGTCTTTCTCTCTCTTTCGGGGGTCGCGGTGCCCACTGTCGGGGTTAGGGGATTAGGAAAACTACTGATGGGACACAAAGGTATGCAGCTTAGTCTGCTCCACTCAGTGGCCGCTACTTGCACTGCCTGTCCCATGCGTCACTAGCCAACTCAGCTATCCCGCAGTGCTCCATGAAGTGACTGAATTTTTTTCATGTACTTATGATGCCTGCTGCTCTGGAGTCCTTGACTGTTGGCACACTACCTTTCCCAACTTGCTCTGTGTGTGTGTGTGGTGGGGGCGGGGGTGGGGAGAGATGAGCAGGAGAAACCAGACACATTCAATTCTCACTCATGCGTGGCAGTGGGCGAGGGCGATGGGGCAGTGAGTAGTTCCGATCAAGACACTGGGGGACTGGGCATCCCCAGTGTCACCATTATGCTTCTGTGTGGGGGGGGGGATGTTGAGATGGATGGTCAGTTTGGAGTTATGTATTTCAGCAGTCCTGGATTGCAGAAAAGTAAATATAATACATAAATAGTACCTTGGACTGTTCCAGAGATGTGACAGCGGAAGGGACTTTTGTCACGACATCATGTTGTGCGTTCACAAGGAATGTGAGCATGGCTAAAGTGCTTTTCTGAAGCAATAGGTCTGCAGGGCTCTGCCCACTGCAGCCCTAAAAAGGAGCTTACTGGATTCCAAATAGACTTGTTAAAATTGAAGGTGAATGGCAATCACTGCACATCCACCACACTACTCTAGCAGCAGGTGGAACATGGCACAATCCACCGTGTCCAAGATGGTTGCTGGAGCCCAGTGCACATGCACAATGACTCGCACATGCACACTGAACTCTGGCGGCCATCTTGGACATGGCATATCATGCCATGTTCTGCCATGACCTCGTTTATCTTGCTATCTGTTTCCATCCTGACATACACGTATGGCTGCGCAAACTCCAGCCAAGTGATAGAGATCTTGCTTTCAAATTAAAAGCTGTGGGAAGCAGCTTCAACACCACAACATTTTAGCAGAGTAGCAGCTATATACCCTTTACTATCTCCAGCATGGCTCCAATGTGTCATCTTAGTTATGCTCTATGTAAATCCCAGCACCTCAACTCTCAGAACTCTTCTTGGTTTATGAAAAAAGAGCAGCGGAAATGACATCAGTCCCCTAATATTTTAATCCTTCTACTTTCTGATAGTGTTGATAAAACTGATTTAACCATCCTTATTTGAGAAAATAATATGTTGTGTGCCTTAATATCTACTACACAGAAATTATTTCTTTCAGAATCCATAGTTAGACGATTTGTATAAAACATAATTTCCAATTTGGTTGATTGATACTCCTATTTTAAATTATTACTCACCTCAATAATGAATAGCCATTTGCATTTTTGATGGTACACATGAAAAATAAAACTGGACTCCATATATGTTCAATGAGCCCTATGCCCTATGCACTATGCCTATGCGCTGCAGAAACTGGGTGTGTAGGCATGGTTCTGCATGAATGCCACACATAGGGGGTCCCACAGACCCTTACTGGCATTCATGAACTACGTACAAGGTGGTTAGGTGCCTGATCCCCTGACTGCACAGGCAGCAATACGCCAGGGGTGGTCCGGGGGCATGCCAGCACTACACGCTGTTTACTAAAGCGCATAGTGCTGGCTGCATGAGTGTGGAGATAGGCACAGGTTATGATGGGGTGACCCTGGCATAAGTGCCCTGCACGCAGTGACCCACTTCCATGGACCACCCGCCCTGTTCTTGTGTATGGCCGGGTGACCCCTCCCCACGACCACACACAAACCAGAATCCCCCCACATGACAGTACAATGCAGCCCCCCACATGGCTGCATACACCAGGCATGGCTGGCCACCCTCCTTCCCACTCTGGGCTGCCTCAACCCCCTGGGAGAGCTGTGAGAGCTGCCCCACCCACCCACACATCACGGGCCCAGCTTGAGCTCGTCCCCCTCATGGCACCAACAACCCCTTCACAGGTGCCCCGGTGCCATGACCCAGGGCAGCCAGCGGCATTGCCCTCCTCTCACCTCCATGGCCGCCAACCATCCAGACTTCCACAGGGGTGCGTAGGTCCAATGCATCCTCCACCACATAAGGGATCCACTGACGGATCCAGGACAGCCATCCGATTGTATGCCCGCCCAGGTCCACAACTCAGACCCATCTACCCACGTAACCCTGCACACGGGGGTGGTAGGGCCTGTGGACAGGTGGCCAGTGTTTGTGCATGCTGCCAGGTGCACCCTGACCACAGGTGTGGAGCTCGCGCCGAATGGAGTGCAGCCTTTGGGCGTGTACCTGATCTATTTTATTGCATAGCCCCCAATATTTCCAATTTTTATTTATGCTAATTGTGGCCTGGTGTGGGTGAAGGATAATGCAGACAACAGCAGATTGGTGCAACATACCGCAGTGTAGCTTTATTTCCTCTAAAAGTCAGGCTACAGTAATAAACTCCAATATAAATAAAGCAAAATTCTTTACAGAATTGCAGGTATTTCACTTCCCAATACATCAGTTTGCAGCAAACAGACCATATACGTCCTTCCTCTGCACTTGGTCAGCACCTACTAACCCACTGATCTACTATCTCTGCTGTGAAAATTTACTAGCCCCTATGTTGGTCTTGTGTGCTTGGGTGATGGGCAGCCCAAATAAAAAACCCAGAAACAAGATCAAGACAAAGAGCCTCAGTGCAAAAGCACTAAAGCAAGGGTTACCCCAAAGGGCATTGGCAATAAGCCAAGTTTCAAAGAAATACAACATCACACATATCCCCGTGATACAAAGCATTATGGGATGTATATGCAAATCACCACACAATTTTAGACTGGCTCAGCTTCAAGCAGGAATGCATGGTGCTAATAATTTCTTTTAGGTATGCTGCACTTTACTTCTGACTGCACTTAATAACAATAGTTTAAACAGCAGTTTCTTTTTATCTAGCACTCTAACTATATCAAACCCCTTCCCTTGCAGGATTTATAGGGCAGTTTTCAAACAACATGAGGTTTCATTTTATAAAGCACCTTGCACTTCATTTTATGTTTTTATTTTTATTTTTATTTATTTAATTTGTTTGACCTGGTAAGTGCACTAGACAAATCCTGCCTATTTTCAGGCACGACCCGGGGGAGGGGACACAGATGAATGCCAACCAACCCTGAACAAGACCAAGCTGTTGGTGGTATTTCCAGTGAATGAGGGAAATGTGGCCAGGACACTGGGGGAAATTCCCCATCTCTGCTATAGGGGGAACCCTTGGCCGTCTTTCACAGGATGACCATTTCTCAGCAGACACCAGAGAGGAAGGTTGCAAGTGCAGGGGAGATGGCCTCCTCCCCTGTTCTTCTCTCACAAGAGGCTACTGATGTGGGTTTTGCAGTAGCAGATTTTGCAGAAGTGGACGCACTGCCAGCACTTTATGTCTGAAAGTACATTAAACACTTTATCTTTCTTCACATAAAGCACATGTAGTTCTTTATAAAACAGCCATCAAGCAAGCCTGGCACGTAATGAATGTATACATATTGATTCAGGTTCCAGCCTTCTTCCTATATACAGTCAGCAACTGTATTTGCTCACAGCCATATCTGTTATTTCCTTAGAAAGGCATATGGCTTCTGGTGAGGGATGGAATGGTGACTAAGAAACAAAGGAAGAAAATAAATTTAGGGAAGATACAAAAAGACTGCCATAGGTGGCCAACTTACTGCAGTGTTAGAAAATGAACAGGATAGTTTTCTAGAGGTACTGTTGCAACAGATTGTACCAAAGAAAGGGGAGAAGGTAGAAAAATATCCCTAATTGCTACACCAATTTTCCTGGGTAGAGCTCAGCTCTACCACCCCTCCCTCCCCCCATGGTTAAGAGGAAACCAGGGGTACTCAAACAACTGTTTTTCTAGACTACCAACCTCTTTCAACAACCTAAGGAGTTGGATGGAGCTTCCACCCACCCTCTACAGAAGCTCCACCCCAGGATCCCTTAAATAACGTAAGCATCAGTATAGCCTATATGCTATGTAATAGCCTCTTCAATAGCAATACTCTTAATACAATTACCCTGGGGCTTGCATAGTATTAAACATCATCATAATACCATATACAGTTTGCTATTCATTGCTATACCTCAGCACAATGATATGGGAAAAAAAATCTGCATTTCTATGCTGTCCGTCATGTTTCTTAACCAAAAATCTGTACGGCTGTAAAGTCCAGTACCATAGAAAGAATTTCTCTGGGGTGAGTAATTACCTGCTCCAACCAGAGCAGATATGTCAGTTTTAAGCAGGGGCCCAGTTCTAGGTTCAATCCCTCTACATAAACCCACTATGTCTCTTGATTCATTCATTTTGCTTGCTACAGATACAGACACCTGAGGCTAGACACTCTAGGTGTTACCACAACACAGGTTTCAATCCTTTTTAAATATTTGTGCTTATTTCAGCTGTCTGTTACCATCTGGTACCTTGTGACCTGTGTGGGAGTTTTCTCTTTTTCCAAGGGTGCCATTTTTTTTTAATGACCTCTACCCTTAGGGACACACTTTCCACACCCCGGGTACTAGTTCCTCTGCTGTCCCCAGCAGGTACCTCTATCTGGTCGCACATAAGACAGGTCTTAAGATAGGCTGCCACCTGTCTGTACATTCCTGGCCAATAATAGTATGGGTTAATCTAGCCGATATCCCACCATGGCTCAGATGCCCACAGGGTCTAAAGTGAGCAGCCCCCATCACTTTTTTTCTATAGGCCTCAGGCACCACTACCTGGGAATCCACTCCTTTCATACAGGGGTTAGGCCTCATGTGTTACAGAACACCCTTTTGTAGTTCACACCACCAACACTGTGTTGCCCCACTCCACCATTAACCTGTACACCCTCCTTGACCTTAACATACTGTAACAATTTGACAGAGCTGCAGCTATGAAATTTGGGGCCCAGGACAGGTCACCTGCAATGGGCCCATTTTCCAAACCAGTTAATGCCAGGGATAATGCCAGCTCCTCAGGTAGGCCCCTCCTGAGCTCAGGGCCCTGGACAACATCCCCACTCCCCCCCCCCATTACTGCGGCCCTGCAATTTGACATTAGCATCTTTAGATTGTGGTATACGCCGGTCAATACTGCATTGACTAATGTTATTTACTGCAGCTATATCAACACATGTAAAAGTCCCTTCAGCCTTAACAGCATCTTCTGTCTTGATTGCAGTCTTCTCCACCAGTACAACAGTGCCAGTCACAGTCTTACCTGGGGTCTCACATTCCAGTTCCATGGTGGCTTCTCATCCTTCAACAAGTATCATCCAGGGAACACAGGCAACAATGGAATATCCTCAGTCATGGGTTCCTCATCCAGCTGAGCCCATGAACCATTCTCGTCTGATTCCTCATCTAAACTTTCTGGTTGGGACCACTCAAGTAGCACCTGGCACTGGTGTTCCACCTCTCTGCGTAGTCAGTCTACATCCAGTCATCACCCACTCATCCACTGGATCATCTGCATCAGGGTTTCCAACATCCAGGCATCATCCTGTCCTTCTGGTCCGCCTTGACAATTCTGTAGTTCCTTGTCCATGTCATCACATCCAGCAGGTGCCGTCCTCATCACATCAGGCTCCACTGTCATGTACCTCTGCTAATTATCCTCGGCACCAGGGCTGGTACTGACTGGAATCCCCCTATTATCCTGGACTTTCAGTTAGCATCCCACTTCTAAAACCATATGTGGCCGTGCGTGGGTGAAGGATAATGCAGACAACAGCAGATTGGCACAACACACCGCAGTGTGGCTTTATGTCCTTTAAAAGTCAGAATAAGATAATAAACTCCAAATTAAATAAAGCAAATTCTTTACAGAACTGCAGGTAATTCACTTTCCTTAGAGACCACACAGGATAACCTAAGGCAATGGTATATCCCTTCTTTAATGCATCAGTTTGCAGCACCAGACTCTGTACGTCCTTCCTCTGCATTTGGTCAGCACCTACTAACCCACTGATGTATCTCTGCTGTGGAATTGAACTATCCCCTATGTTGGTTTTGTGTGTTTGGGTGATGGGGATCCCAAATAAAAAAAACCCCAGAAACAAGCTCAAGACAGAGAACCTCAGTGCAAAAGCACGGAAGCAAGGGTTACCCCAAAGGGCATTGGCAATAAGCCAAGTTTCAGAGAAATACAACGTCACACATACCTCCATAATACAAAGCATTATGGCATATATATGCAAATCACCACACAATTTTAGGCTGGTTCAGCTTCAGGCAGGAATGCATGGTGCCAATAATTTCTTTTAGGTATGCCACACTTTACTTCTGACTGCACTTAATTACAATAGTTTAAACAACAGCATTTTCTTTTTATCTAGCACTCTAACTATATCAAACCCCTTCCCTTGCAGGATTTGTAGGGCACTGTTTTCAAACAACATGAAGTTTCATTTTATAAAGCACCTTGCACTCCATTAATGCACTGCAAGCACTTTATGTCTGAAAGTACCTTAAGCACTTTTTCTTCATATAAAGCACATGTACAGGTAGTTCTTTATAAAACAGCCAGCAAGCAAGCTTGGCATTTTATGAATGTATACTTATTTATTCAGGTTACAGCCTTCTTCCTATATACAGTCAGCAACTGTATTTGCTCACAGCCATATCTGTTATTTCCTTAGAAAGGCATACGGCTTCTAGTTAGGGATGGAATGATGAATAAGAAAAAAAAGAAAGGGAGAAAATAAATTTAGGGAGGATACAAAAAGACTGCAGTAGGTGGCCAACCTACTGCAGTGTTAGAAAAAGAACAGGATAGTTTTCTAGAGGCACTGTTGCAACAGACTGTACAGAAAGAAGGGGAGAAGATAGAAACATTTCCTTAATTGCTACACCAATTTTCCTGGGTAGAGCACAGCTCTACCACTCTGATATGCCTTAATTTTTTGGTTGTAATTCTATATTTGCGTAAATATGGTGTGTCTTTGATGCACTCAAAAACTAAAAAAGTATTTTGATTTTATTTTTAATGCTTATAAATGCAGAGGCATTAAAACTTCAACAATTTCTTAGCTGGCAAAACTTTCTGGTGCATGATGAATGTTCTTTTTCTATTATTTTTTAAAACAGAAGATTGCCATGAGCTGCCACACTGTTATTGCATATTAGGATGGAATGATTATTCCAACATTTGTTAAAATATTAATTAATCTCTTATTTGTTGTCTATTGATGGCAGCACTGCATTTCCCAAGATTGGTGTGCACATCATTTGGATGAATCACCAACAACCCAGGCAGTATGCTGTCACATCTCCAGACAATTTTCCCCCAAGCTGTTCACCGAAATACCCTACAATGACTGGCTCTGACCAGTTTTGCTAACCAAGGGTAAAAGTACATTCAAATCAGCATCACAAATTATTATCATCATATAATAACTGTTCAGCAATTTTTTCCATTGACTGGCCCGGTTATAATTTACCCCCACGGGTTAGAACAAGCAGCACGCACCGAGTCACTCAAAATAAGTTGCACCCTAATTGGTTGTTCATTACTTACAGGGCAGGCTAAACACTTTGGTAAACATAGTAGCTTCTCGATCGCGTATTGAGGAGCTCCTAGACTGAGATTACTCGCCATTTTTTTTTTTTTTTTTTTTTACAGTTTAACACTTCCATGCTCTGACTATAAAATAAACAACAACAAAAAATCAATCTGGTTGATCGTGCCATTCGGAACCTCCACCAGACTACACCCAGCAGGAACAGCTCCGACATGCCTCACTCACCCAGGTAAGCGGATCACGAGCGCGATTCAAAAAGTAAAAGCCAAATGCAAGGAAAAAAATACCACTAAAAAAAGCTCTACGCAAAAAAAAAAAAGACTGTCAAAAACACGCAGAGTGTGTCTGTGTGTGTGTATATATGTATGTGAGTGTCTGTCAGGGACAGTCAGCAGCACAATTCACATAGACAAAAAATTGCTAACCAGCAATTATAAAAAATAAAAGATGGGGAAGTGTGCTTTTAACTCGTATTTATGGTTGCCTGAGGTGTGGGATGCTTTAAAGGGACATTGTCAACTCCTTTACGTCTCAAAGACTCCCTAGTTTAAAAAACAAATTTTTTGACTGTTCATGTTCTATAGAGACTGTTGATGCAGCTGGTAGTTTGACTCAGACCCCTTTTTTCTTTAAAAAAGTGAAACACTGGCTGCCCACCATATTAGTGTTACCACACCAAAACATGTTTGTTTACATTTCTAGACCAGCTCCAGGTGCATCTTTCCTGGACCCATGAATACCTCCAACACAATCTATCCACTCACTACGCAGTGGGGGTACAGGAGACTACTGTGTCATGAGTGACTGCACTATTTGAGGGTGTTTCTAATGTTCAGAAAGTGTGCACTAAAAGTAGATCAATGATTTGAAGCAAAACAAAGCTGGGTGTAGCTATACATTACCATGCATTTTGGTTATAATAACAAGGAGGCAGGTAAAACAACCAACATCATCAATGAATTTTAGAGTAAGTAAGCAATCATAAAATGTGGGTTTTAACCTAAAAATAATATGATGCAAAAAAGGTTGACAATGTCCCTTTAATAAACCCCTAGGGCTTCGCCCTCAGGGTTTATGTAGCATCCCACACCTTGAGCAACCATTAAATTCTCGTTAAGCATACTTCCCCATCCATTATTGTATATGTAATACTCAGCATCATGAGGTTTGTTCTGTTCTAAGGCTGCCCCATTCAGCTGAAGACTGAGGATAGATTATTTTCAAGTTTCATGGAAAATTGAACTCAGAACCTGCTACTATTCAGATTGTCAGAACTGCTGTATGTTTACGAGACAATTAGTTTGTTTTGTGGGGACTTCTTTGGGATCAGGGAAAAACTGGGCAACTAGATTTTGCGCAAACTCGGCTAAACTCCAATCACCCCAGATCAGCTTCATAATTCCACTACTTCTGCATAGATACTGAAGCATAAAGCTGCTTTTTTTAAAAAAAATAGATAGATCATTTGTATTTACATAGCTTTTACTCATGACTTTTTTAAAGTACATGGCTTTTTTAAAGTACAGGAGTATTGAAGATCTATGACGACAGTTATTTTTTGACTATATTCATGGAAACCAGGAGATGAACACAAACAATTGGAGTCCTTGTGAATACAGTATCTTGGAAATCTTTGGGTGAGAACTCATACAATATTTTGTTCAGGACCTTATCTAGTATTAGGGACCTACTTAAATTAATAAACTATTTTGATGCAATCCTTTTATACCCATTTTATGCTTCAATGGATTACATAATTGATCATAATGTGTGTGCAAAGATGGCGTAAGGCACATTAAGAATTTGCAATCTTCAAGTATCAGCTACATTTTAACTATAGAGTTTGAAAAGCAATTTCTACTAAATATCTTGGCCCAGATATTCAAAAGGGATGTGTCATGCGCAACAGAAATGCGCCAGCGCAAGTATGAAAATGCGCCATTGTGCAATATTCAGTGGGAGGCAGCTGTGCCGTGCATGTTGCAATGTGCAAGAGCGCAATAGTAATGAATGCATGTGCAACCGAAGGGGGAGGAACCATGAATAAATGGTACGGTGCGATATTCAACAGCATGCGCCATGCTCAATAGGGGAGCTAGCGGAAGTTGCATGATAGCGGAAATTATCCAAAATGAAAAGGAACAAGAGAGAGGTGAAAGAATGGTACAGAGAAGCCAGAGGTAGGAGTGAGGTGACAAGAACAAGGCAGGGGGTAGCAGTGAGCAGGACTGGGCAGGAGCAGGACAGAGCACACCTGGAAACAACTAGGAATAGGAAAGGAGTGGGGAGCCTGTGCTACTGTGCAGGAGTGATAGGGAAGTGCCACAGTGGACTGAGGGCAGTGGCAGTAGGCAGGACAGCCAAAGGCTGGAGGTGAACCCGGTGCAGGGGGAGCATCACAAACGGACAGCGGGGGGAACGGGATAACAGCTGCCAGGGGGGAACACAAGCCAGGGACATGGCCAGTGCCACCTTCCAGATGGAGGCGGTAATGAGGGGTGTGAGAAGGCAGACAGCGGGGGGGCGCGGCCATGGAAGGGCCCGCCGGTGTTACACCTCCAACAGGTGGTACCGAGCCTATACCACCTTCGAACACTACTCTGACACAGAGATTGCGGGCCAGTACCGCCTGAACCGGGTGATCCTGAGGCGGCTCTGTGAGCTGTGCAGTGATGAGATGCAGGCACCTACACGATGGAGCCATGCTCTGTCAGTGGAGACAAAGGTGACAGCTGTCATGTGCCTGCTTGCCACGGGCACCTTACAGAGACCAACAGGGGACACAACAGGCATAACCCAGTCGGCCGCGTCACGCCTACTCACACAATTCCTCAACGCACTGCTGCCACATGCTGCGGAATACCTCCATTTCCCCAGCACACAGGTGGAGCGCACAGCACACATACAAGAGTTCCACAGGCTAGCACGTATGCCTGGTGTGCTCGGGGCCATTGACTGCACCCATGTGGCCATCCACACGCCATCTGGCCTGGATGGTGTGTCCTATATTAACCGGAAGGGGTATGCCAGCATCAACTGCCAGGTGGTGTGTGATGCCAGGGGACGCATAACCAATGTCTGTGCCACGCACCCTGGGGGAGCACATGATGCCTTCATCTGGCACCAGTCCACACTGTGCCACAGGTTCAAGAATGGGGACATCCTCACTGGCCACCTAGTGGGTGAGTATGCACATCATGCAGAACAACATGAGCAGATGTGGGGGGGTGCATAGTCAGAGGTGCCATGGGTACTGGCCTTGACGGCCCATGGCAGAGCGATGCAGACCACCATACTAATGTCCACCCTCTACACACAGGTGACAGTGGCTACCCACTCCATCCCTGGCTGCTCACACCAGCGGCGCCGGCGATCCCATCGTAGCTACAGTACAATGAGGCACACGCCACAACATGGAATGTCATCAAGCAGGTGTTCGTGATGCTGAAGGCACATTTCTGGTGCCTGGACATGTCTGGTGGTGCCCTACAGTACAGCTCCTCAAAGGCCTGTGGGCTATTCCTGGCCTGCTGCATTCTGCACAACATGGCCAACAACTGTGGAATAGCTGCAGAGATCGAAGAGTGGGACAGCGGTGGAGATGATGAGGACACCAGTCCAGACGGTGATGGGCAGCCACCCCCTGGGCGAAGGGACCCCCACCTGATCCGGATGTCACAGCTGCACCGGGACACCCACCATAGAGGAGCCGCCGGCCCAACACTGGTAGGGTCGCACATGTGTGCAGCCACCAATGGCTTGAGGGGCACAACCACAGACAGGCATGGGCCAGACCCCAGGGGTGGATGGCGGCAAGGGAATGGGTCTGAGCGTGGAACCTCACATGCCGTCCAGGGATGGGCAGGGGGCAAATGACACACACTCACACACACACACCACAAGACATGCACAAGGGGTAGAAGGCATGCCAACCCCAAATGCAACCCCTACCCAAACACAGGTCTACACACGACTGCACCCAGTAGCCATCACTGTGCATGTCTCAGATGCTGGGCACCATTGCACACTGGTGGACAGTGCAATGCAGGCATCATCATGCACACGCCACAGTGGCCAGCAGCCGGGAGGGTGTGCACAGGGACCATGTGTGTGCAGGGCCAGGTACCCCACCCGTGCATCACATGATGCACAACACACTGCACACAGGGCAGCGGCAGACAGTGGCCATGGTGGGAGACAGGTCAGTCATGCGGCACAGTGCTACGGCCGCCATGGATGTATGGGCAGCCCCACCGAGACCTGCCAGCCATGCCAGGCAGACCATTGGCCTCATGGGGTGGCAGCGGCGGTCCCCCCCGGTGGCGCTGTGGGAACATGACCGTGTTCGTGCAGGGTCTGCAACTCACGAACATGCCCACTCAGGCGTGCTCGGTAGTGCCTGGCTTGAACCCTGTGTCGACATGGAAGGTGTCGCACGATGCGGGGAGTGGGAGTGGACATGACGCTGTCGGTGATTTCTGGTGCATGGAGCGATGAACTGAATTGCCCAATGTGGCCATGACAGACTGTGAATGCATGTGTCTGCCTGTCAATGCTTGAGATCATACTCCTCCCACTGCCAGGCCATCTCGCTGGTGAGCAGACCGTGGTCTCTGCTGTGCTGCTCCTCTGCCTGGCACAGAACTGCACTGGAGAGCATCCACCACCATCACAAGCCGCAACTGCTGATCCACTGAAGCCTGGAGTAGGCGGGTTGTGCTCATCAAAGAGGTCATCCACGATTCGGCATGCTGTCCTCGGTGTTCCTGGTTATGTTGGCAGCACCCTTGATGATGGGTGCTGCACACCAGAGCCATGCCAGGGCACATCTACACACAGTGCACTGACGCCACCCCCCAACACTGTCCCCTCGTCGCCACTGGCCGACTGCTGGCACTGCCCCTCTGGCCGCTGATCGCCAGGGCTCACCGGTGTCGCCGCAACAGCCCCACCAGCCTGGAAGCACACCAGTGCTGCCCCACTGGGGCATACAGGACACAGGCTGGGACTGTGATGTCATGCAGGCCTCCATGGTGGCACCACCTATGGCTACACCCATGCCGTTTCCTACCGAGTGACCATCCTGCGTCCCACATGTATAACTGTCTGGGATGTGTGATCCATCATCATCGGTGCCGGATCTGGCACCAGTCCATGTCCCAGCATGCTGGAATCCATAGCCACTGTCACACTGGGACACAGGCAGGGCCTTGTCCGCACCAGCACCACCATCTTCAGTCTGGACAGACAGGCAGGTATGCGGTGGTCCTGACCCTTGGACACCTGTGGAGGTGGACGGGCGCTCCTCCATGTCCAGGGCATCACCCTCGGTGGACACACCCACCACTGCTGACCCATGTAGACGCTCAGGAGCTGTAAGGGAACACAGTAGCGTTAATGTCTCCGCCCTACCCTGTGGTATTCCCCCCACCTCCCACACAGTGACAGAACAGGACCTACCATGCAGTGACAGGCTGCCACCCGTCTGGAAGCCACCACCTGGAACACCCTCTATGACACAACGCCACATGCTGCTGGCCATCCGCTCCTCCTGTGGCATCAGGCATGGCACATCCGGCTGTCCACCACCGGTTGCAGCACATGCTGCCCTGATGGCAGCCACCTTGTCCTCAATCCTCCTGTTGTCCATGCCGACCTTCTTTTTACACTCCTGCACAGACCACTGGTGGCTGCCACGCTAGTTCACGGCATGCGCAACCTCACCCCATGCCGCAGCACGGGCCTGTGGTGTTCCACGCTGTCCGCTGAGCAGCGGTTCCATGTCGAGGAAGGCCTCGAACAGGGCATCCGATTCTGCCCAGGTGAAGTTGGGCCTCCTCCTTCTCCCACATCCCTGTTCCTCCTCTTCCTCACGTTCGGTCACTATAGAGCCTGTGGGAATGACAGGTGTTACCTCTGAATGTGCAGTCCCATGCATCTCTCACACACCACAGTCCACACTTCCAAACAGCATGCAACCCACCACAACAAACTTCAATACCAAACTATGTCCTCTGCAGCCCCATGTCGCATTTATATAGTGCAAGGCATGCAAATGAGGTGAGGCGCAATTTTAAGTGGATGCTAATGTAGTGACTGGGCCATGGAATTGCTGATGAGCTGATTTGCATATGCTGGATGAATATTGCACTGTTGCACCTTGTGCATTTGTGTTGAGCGTGCTCAGGCAATGGCGCAGCTCTGTAGCGTGCACAGTATGCACCATACAGTGCATGCCCAGGGTGCTGACGCCGACGCCTCCCATGCTGATGATGTGCAGAGCACGGGAGGCAGTGCATGGCACAGCCACCACTGTGCCAGTGGTGCTAGTGTGTTGTTCTCACATGTGGTGCTCGTGCCCCGGAGCGCTGTAGGCATCATGGTGCCACAGCATGGTAGGCCACTGCAGGACGTCACACACAGGCACCCTACCACGCTACATGCAGGGAGTCCCACTAGCACTGTGGCAGTCAGTGCGCGACAGACCCATGACCCTGCAGTCGACCTTTGCCCCCTAGGCACCATGCGTCCACATGGGTGCACCCCTATCACGCTGTTCGGTGACAGCGCGATGGGGAATGGCAGCGCTGTACCGCACAGCATCTGCACGTGGGGGACGTGTGCTACAGAGCACCATTTTGTGATCTGGCCTGCATGGATGATGGCATGCAGGAGAGCACCACAGTGGAGCACACTAGAGCTGGCCAACCTTGTGGCTACTGCTGAGCCCCATCCTGGGGCCCTGTTTGAGGAAGACCCATTGGATAGACCAAGAAGCGCTGTGTGGGAGGAGGTGGCAGAGACCATGGAGGAGGCCACAGGGATTGCCTGTAGTGCAGAGCAGTGTCGCCACCACTATGGGGACCTCCAGCAGAGGGACCCAGATAGGCTGGGGTGATTACAGGCATGCACCAGGCGAGGTGCTGTGCCATGGCCAGGTAGGTGCTCCATCTATACACTGGTAGTGTCCATCCATCCGGGTATCGCAGTGTGCATTTGTCCACCACGCAGGGGGTAGGGGCCGTCCAGTGTGGGTGGTGGTGGTGGAGGTGGTAGTGGGGTTGTGGCATGGCTGGGCTGTGCGGGATCACACACACCGGTGGGGGGGGCTTTGCTTCTGGTTTATACTGATGTTCCCCCCTCCGTGTTTGCACCCTAGGCCCTGAGAAGCGACATCATGCCAGGGAGGCAAGAGCTCAGGACGAGAGGGATGCTGCACAGCAACAGGGACATGGTGGAGGGGCCTTGGGACAGCAGCGCCCAGCTGTTGTGAATGCAGGTGAGTGCCTGTCTTCCAATAACATCTGTGCATGCTGTGTTGAAGGGTTGGTGGCAGGGCATGGCCACCAGCCCTTGGCACCACTTCTGTGCATGCCACACAGTACACTTGGCACTGTTCTGTGGCACTGCATGTGTGGGTGGGCATCGCTGGTGGTCCATGCATGCACCGGGTACATGGCTGTGCCACTGCCTTCGCACCGCATAGCCATGTCACTGTACGGTCATGGTGGTGCTGTGCAGGACATTGGCAGTGGGTGTGTGCAGTGGTCCGCATGACTGTGGGCACCTGGGTAGGCAGGTCTTGTGGACGCAGTCACTGTGGGTGGTCGCACACCATCACAGGGTAGGAGGTAGCAAGTAGAGTTTTATTTCTCAGAAGAAACCAGAAGGGGAAGGAAGGAAACATATTCAATTCAGTGCTTTAGAGTAACTGGTAATTGCTATTTTTCTTTTAAACTTAGATTGTGGGCTTTTAGCGACACTGTTCTTTCTTTGTTGTCTTTACTTATAATTGTTTTGGGGCTGTCAAAAATTTAAAACATAGTGGTGGTGTAATTCTGTGCTGTCTTTAATTGCTGCAAATTTTATCTTGGCTTGTCTGACTGCCCTGTAGTTGGGTGAAGGGTGTTAATTGTCTGGCCTCTGACCTCAGCTACATGATAACTGGAGATGGGGCTTAGTCATAGTTGAGGTAGCAAGTAGAGTTTTATTTTCTCAGAAGAAGCCAGAAGGGGAAGGAAGGAAACATGTTCAATTCAGTACTTTAGAGTAACTGGTAATTGCTATTTTTCTTTTAAACTTAGATTGTGGGCTTTTAGTGACAGTGTACTTTCTTTGTTGTCTTTACTTATAATTGTTTTTGGGCTGTTGAAAATTTAAAACATAGTGGTGGTGTAATTCTGTGCTGTCTTTAATTGCTGCAAATTTTGCCCCCTCCTCCCCTTCCCCCAACTCTTAATATATGCCCTGTTAAATCTGATTGACAGGAGCTAAACACAGGGTATAATAAGGGTGTAGTAGAGGGGCATAAGGGAAGAAGCCCACCCTCAGCACAAGTGTTTTGACTTATTTATTTATTGTTTTTTTTTTTTTTTTTTTTAAGAAAATTATCTGAGGATCAGTGGAAGGATTTTTAGGACAGTAAATTAATAAAAGGGAACTAGAAGAGCTTTAGTAGCAGCAAGTAGTGAAATTGCAGTATAATGTGGGAGGGTGCAATGCAGGGCTGTGGGCAGCCATATTCAGGCAGACCTTCTGGACACTGAGGTGCTGCCCTATCTGCATGCATCTCTCTGGACTGGCGGGATGAGGTAGCCAGACTCAGAGCGGAAGTAAGCTGGGTCAGGAGTACCATCACCTCTATCCAGAGACCACCCAGTCCAATGCAACTGCCTCAAAGGATGCCGAGAATGAGGAGCACTTGGATGACAGTGGGCTCAGGGAGGGTTAGAGCGGTCAGGCAGAGGCACATCCCAGATCCTATTCCACTCAAGAACTCATATGCCACACTGGCAAATGAGGACAACCAAATAGAGGTACCCAGAGAGTGGAAGGAAAGGATGTGGAGGTTAGCCAAAGAGGTGACCTCATGCGGGGAGAGCAGTGGACCCCAGAGGAGGAGGAAGTGAATCCTGGTGGGGGACTCCATCATAAGAGGGATCCAGCTAGGAACACAGGAGGGAGGATAGGAGGTGAGGTGCCTACCAGGTGCCACGGCATGGAGGGATGGAAGGAAGATCCTGGGATCACTGGGAAGGCAAGACAGGAGGGTGAGCTGGATGTCATTATCCACCTAGGTACTAATGACCTGGCAAATGGGGAGCCAAAGGAAGTTCAGGAAGAGTTTAGGAAATTGGGAGGGTCTCCAGCAAGTAGCTACTCTGTAATTTCTCAGAGTACTACTGCAGAGGCAAGGAGAGCATAGGAGTGCATGCACCAGGAACTTTAACTCATGGTTGAAGAACTGGTGCTGTGAGGAAGGGTTTGGATTCATTGGTGACTGGGGACCCACCTGGAGGGATGGAGGTTTGTTCAAGCCTGACGGCCTGCATCCATCCTGGAGGGGAATCCAAGCACTCAATAAGTTTAAATGCTACATTGACAAGCATTTAAACTAGCAAAGGGTGGGTGGCAGGCCAGCAAGGAGGGTACCTACTTGCTCACCCCCCACAGCTAGCAGTGGAACCAGTGAACCAGAGGAGTGGCTATCTCTGCAAAGCAGTGTACAAAAGATGGAGATTAGTGCCCAAGAGGTGGATAGGCAGAAAAGGGGCAAAATTCAGCAGAAGGGCAGACAGCAAGGAGAACCAGGGATAAAGGACAACCAAGGAAGGGGCTGGAGTAGAACAGCGAAACAGTCTAGGGAGGTCAAATCATGGAAAGCCATGTGTGCAAATGCCAGGAGCCTTAGCAACAAGATGGAAGATCTGGAGGCTGTCATGGTGCAGTCAGACCTGGACATTGTGCCCATCACTGAAACCTGGTGTAATGATAACCATGACTGGGAGATGGCCATACCTGGCTACAAACATATTCAGAAGAGACAGAGCAGGCAGGAAGGGAGGAGGAGGGCACTGTATGTGAAAAATGACATAAGGCACAGAGATCCAGGAGGAACAAAATGGGGAGAGATACTGTGGGTTAAGCTGGAAAGGAAAATGGGAACAGCCATCCGACAGGTGTGGTCTATAGACCACCAGCCCAGGAGGAAGAAACAGATAGGAGTTGATGCTAGCCATCCAAAGGATGGCAGACAAGGGTGAGGTAGTACTGGTTGGAGACTTCAATATTCCAGGACGTGGACTGGAGCATCCCAGCAGCAGCATCAACTAGGAGCAGATTTATCCTGGACTCCTTCAGGTGCCTTCCTCAAGCAACTGGTCATGGAACCAACTCTGCAGAAGGCAATACTGGACCTTGTGCTCACAAACAGGACAGTGTGATGGGGGTAACAGTGGGGAGCACCTGGGGAACAGTGACCACCAGTCATTGTGGTTTGAAATCACAGAAAGAGCAGAACCAAACCACACAAAACACGTATCCTGGATTTTAGGAGGGCAGACTTTGGGAAAATGGGAGATACTTGAAAGAGGCATTAAGGGAATGGGACAGGAATCAGGGTTCAGGAACAGTGGGCAGTATTTAAAATGGGGATTACAAGAACAAGAGAATTATGATTAAGCAAGTTACAAAGGAAAAGGAAGAGAGACCATTATGGTTTCCAAAGAGGTAGCTAAGAAAGTGAAAGCCAAAAGATTGCATTCAGGCAATATAAAAGACACAGGCAGAAGGGATAGGGAGAAGTACCAGGAGAAGCAAAGGGAGGCAGGAGGTCAGTAAGGAAGCCAAAGCTCAGACAGAAGAACACATTGCAAAATCAGTGGGTAGAGGGACAAAACCTTTACAGGTACATATGTGAAAAAGAAAGTCAAAGGAGGGATAGTGAGACTGAAGGGGAGGATGGGGCGCGTGGAGGATGACAACAGTAAAGCTGACATATTGAACAGGTATTTCTGCTCAGTCTTTACTGAGAAAGAGGAGGGTAATGGGTCTGAAGGGAGTACAAGGAGTGAGAATGGTGCAGAAATGGACACAAGTCCCTTTACACCAGAAAGAGTCCTGAAGGAACTGGAAGTAATAAGAGTTGATAAAGTAATGGGGCCAGATGGGGTGCACCCCAGGGTCCTTAAAGAACTAAGAGAGGTGGTGGCTGAACATCTGGCTATCCTGTTTAGCCGATCACTGGAAACAGGGGAGGTACCCAAAGACGAGGACAGCAGATGTAGTCCCCTTATACAAAAGCGGGAACAAAGAGGAAGCAGGAACTACAGACCAGTCAGCCTCACCTCGGTAGTGGGAAAGATCATGGAAGCACTATTGAAGGAGAGATTGGTGGAACATCTGGTTGTCAATGGACTACAGGACCCAAGACAGCATGGTTTCACCAGGGGAGGTCATGTCAGACCAACCTCATTGAATTTTTGACTGGGTGACTAGAGATGGATCAGGGAGGGCAGTGGACATGGCCTATCTGGACTTCAGCAAGGCCTTTGACACTGTGCCACATAGAAGACTATTACACAAACTGGGGAATATGGGTGTGGGCAGGACAGTAGTGTGGTGGGTAGGTAACTGGCTGGGTGGCAGGACACAGAGGGTGGTGGTAAATGGCTGTCACTCCACAGAGGGAAGAGTGACCAGTGGGTACCACAGGATCAGTACTGGGACGGTCCTATTCAACATCTTCATCAGTGACATTGCACAGGACCTAGAAGGCAGAATTTCACTGTTCGCTGATGACACAAAGCTCTGTAACAGAGTAGAACACACCAGAGGGTGTAGACAGAATAAGAGGGACCTGCCAGAAACTTGAAGAATGGTCAGGGTTTGGGTTGAAATTCAATGCAAAGAACTGCAAGATAATGCATATAGGGCACAAAAACCCTGGCACAATATATCAGTTGGGGGTGAGGTATAGCATGCACTGAGCAGGAAAGGGATCTTGGGTTATCATCTCTGATGACCTCAAGGTAGGGAAACAGTGTACAAGGCAGCAGGTAAAGCAAATAGGATGCTGGGATGATGAGGCAGGGGCATCACCAGCAGGGAAAAGGAGGTCATAATTCCGCTATACAAGACACTAGTGAGGCCCCACCTGGAGTACAGTGTACAGTTCTGGAGACCATACCTACGTAAGGACATAGACAGGGTAGAGAAGGTTCAGAGGAGGCAACAAAGATGGTGCATGGATTGCATCACAAGTCCTATGAAGACAGGTTGAAGGAACTGAACATGTACTCCCTGGAGGAGAGGAGGGAGAGAGGGGATATGATAGAGACATACAAGTATCTCACAGGGAGGAACAGTGTGCAGGAAGAAAAAATTACTCACCTTAGTAATGTTGTTTCTTCTAATGGAGTCTTGCTATATTATAGACATTAGCAGTTTGATCCAGCTCTAGAACTGCCCCGGAGTGAAATGGTTAAAACCATTCCAAAATAGAATTTTGCACGAGAGCAGCTCAATCTGTGTCATTTCAAACTTGAACTGTCAGATCTTTACGAGCCAAACTCACTAAGGTCTGTGTGGAAGCTGTAACTACACTAGCCAAATGGCTACCTAAATAATAACAACCATTGATGGTCCCAACACCCAAGACTCAAGTCAGGGGACCAGAAATACTAACACCATTCTAATAATATGAAAATGGAACATAAATATAATAAACACACACACGCAGCTACACATTACACCCCAAAGTCCCAAAGGGACAAAATGCTAATAGGACATAAGTGAGTGCCCACACCCACCAAGTAGGGTTCTGAGAGGGGCAGGTTGGGGGAGGTCTATAATATAGCAAGACTCCATTAGAAGAAACAACATTACTAAGGTGAGTAATTTTTCTTCAAACAACATGAAGTCTTGCTATATTATAGACATTAGCAGAATACACAGCAGTACCTCCATGGAGGAGGGGCAGAACCTACTTAGGAATAGGCTCAGAAGAACAGCTGTGCCAAGCGAGCATCTCTCCTGGCCTGGACATCCAGGGAGTAATGCTTGGTAAAAGTGTGTTTTCCAAGTAGCAGCCTGGCAAATCTCTAACAAAGGGATATCTCTGGCAGCAGCTAGAGACCGGCTGTACCCTGGTAGAATGAGCCCTCAAACCGGGGGCTCTGCTCACTTTCTGATAACAAAATTGGATACAAGAGACAATCCACCTGGCTATTGATCTCTTAGTGGCAGGTTTGCCTTTCCCAACTTCACCATAGGTAAGGAAAAGTTGGAGGATTGAACCTGTGACCTTTAGTACGCTCTATATAATAACTAAGAGCTCTCTTAACATCCAGGCTGTGCAACCTTCTCTCCGAAGAGGAGTGATCAGTGAAAATACTGGAAGGAGATAGATTGATTAAGATGGAAATCTGAAACCACCTTAGGCAAAACTTCCTATTAGTCCTAAGGACTACCTTATCCCTGTGGAAAGAAATAAAGTCAGTCTCCACTGACAAGGCTTGCAATTCACTTATGCCTGGCAGAAGTGATAGCCACTAGAAAACAGTTTTCCAAGTTAGGTACTTAAGCTCTGCAGAAGACAGAGGTTCAAAGGGTTGCATTAACTGGGCAATGCAAACATTAAGGTCCCAAGCAGGGGCCGTTCCTCAAAGGAGGATTAGTATGGAGTAATCCCTTAAAAACTTGGAAAACACAGGATGAGAGGAAAGAGGGGATGACTTTCCTGCTGACACAAAAGCAGACACAGCTGCCAAATGAACTCTCAGGGTAGCTGGTCTGAGACCCAAGGAATTAAGATGTACCATGTAATCTAACAAAATGGGCAATTTGGCAGATTCTGGGGAAATATTTTTCCCAGCACACCAAATGGAAAACCTTTTCCATTTAGAACTATAAGTAGCCCTAGTGGAAGGCTTTCTGGAAGCCTTTAGGATCTCAAGAACACCCTGAGAGAGAGATGTAAATCAGCAATCTTTAACTCCTCAAGAGCCAGGCCTTGAGGTTGAGGATTTGAGGTCCGATACCAAACCCTTCCTGGGCACAAGTCAACAGATTGTGATTCCTGGGGAGGCACAGGGGAAGACGGACTGTCAGAGACAGAAGGAGGGGTACCTAGGCTGCCTGGCTCAACTGGGGCAATCAGAATCACCCTGCAAAGCTGAGATCTGATTTTGACTAGTACTTGAATAGGAGAGGAAAGGGGGAAGCATAGAGGAACTTCCTCCCAATCCAGAAGAAGGGCATCCAGGGAACTGAGCCCAGCACTGGAGGCCTGCAACAGAACAGAGGAAGTCTGTGATTGTCTGGGGCTCCAAAAGATCTATCTGAGGGATGCCACCAGCAAAAACTATCCCCAGCACTTGAGGATCCAGGGACCATTCGTGATGGCCCTGGTAAATCCTGCTGAGGGCATCCGCTAGGACATTGTCCTTCCCTGGAAGATGAACTGCTATGAGGGAAGTGTTCAGGAAATAGGCCAGAGACCACAACTTCATTGCCTCGGTGCACAAGGTCAAGACCGGAAAGTGCCCCCTGTTTGTTGATGTACCACATTGTTGTGGTGTTGTCTCGTTCTGACTTGTATCACCTTGTCGTGACAGATGCAGAAAAAGCTTGAAGAGCTAAAAAGACAGCTCTGAGTTCCAGCAAATTGATGTGGAGCAGAGATTCCTGGGGGGACCAAACTCCCTGAGTGGAAAGGTCGCCCATGTGGGCTCCCCAACCCAGAAGGGAAGCATCTGTAGTGAGAGTCAAGTCGTGAGAAGGGGAAATGAAGGGACCCCCTCTTAATTGCTCTGATCCTGCCACCACTGGAGAGCTAGGATCAAGGTTCAGTCAATGGGACCAACTTGGAAGGGGTCTCTTCTCTGAGACCAAAAGGTTCTCAAGTAAAACTGAATGTCTCTCATCTGAAATCTGGCTCCCTGCACAACAGCTGTGGATGCAGCCATGTGCCCCAGGAGCTGCAGAAAGTGTCTTGCTGGTCGAGAGACCTGCAGAGTGAAGGAAGAGGCCAGAGCCACTAAATTCCTTACCCTTTCTGGGGAAGAAAGGCTCTGGCTAGCTTTGTGTCCAATTCTGCCCCTATAAAGGTGAGTACCTGGACTGGTTCCAGAACCGACTTTGGTAGGTTTAGCAGAAAACCCAGGGAGGTGAGAAGCTGCTGGGTGACCTGCAGGTGAGATTTACCTGTTCTGGGGACTGGCCTGCAATGAGCCAGTCGTCTAGATAGGGAAAACAGCAATCCTCTGCCTCCTTAAGTGGGCCACTGCCACTGCTAGACACTTTGTGAATACCTTGGAGCAGAGGTAAGGCCGAAGGGCATTGCTCTGAACTGGTAATGACCTGAGGGCAGTTCGAATCTGAGGTACTTTCGATGGGATCTTCTGATTAGGACATGGAAATAGGCATCCTTGAGGTCCAGGGAGGCTAGCCAGTCCCCTGGCCTTAGGAAGGTAAAATCATTGCCAGAGTTACCATTTTGAACTTTGGTTTCAAAAGATGCTTGTTCAGATATCTGAGATCTAAAATGGGCCACATTCTCCTGTCTTTTGGGGTAAGGAAGTATCTGAATACAGACCCCTGCCCTGATGCAGGGAGGAACCCTTCTACTGCTCTGAGAGCTAACAGGATGAGACCTCTGTTTCCAGAGCGAGGGTCTCTGAAGCACTTGCAGGTAGAAAAGTCTGCTTCTCAACTTGGGAAACTTTTTGAAGCTGAGAACCAGACCCTGGCTACTACTTCCAGAACCCACTTGTCTGAGGTTAAAGAAGCCCAATTCTGACTGAAGTAAGCCAGCCTGCCCCCACTGGTACAGGAGACTGCCCTGAGCACCCCATCAGGGTGCCTGTTTCTGAGGAGCTTTAGGCTGGGGGTGGAGCAGGTCTGCCCACCCTCGTCTGCCCCTGCCTCTGAAGAAGCCCTCTGAGCATAGGCAGAGGAGGCCTGAGTCTGGTAGAAAGGCCTGTGAAAAGGCCTACCCCTACCCCTGGGGCATGCCTTTGAGGAGTGGCTTGCCGCCCTTAGCCTGGGCACTCTTGTAAGTAGTCCCATATTCATCCATCTTCTTCATGTAATTCTCTGTCTGCTCTCCAAACAGAGAATTTCCCACCACAGGAAAATCCATAGCCTTAGTCTGGGTATCCTGTGACAAACTAGTACACCTGAGCCAGGCCAACCTACGAGATGCTGATGTGGCCATGACCCTAGAGGAAACATCATTAACATCCACAGCAGCATGAAACTGAACTCAGAGGCTTCAATGCCATCAGCAGCCACCTGTTCTAGTTCACTAGCCAGCTGGCCATGGGCCTGCTTGGCCAATTGCATAACAGTATCCCAACTAGATTTCTGATACCTAGCTACATAAGCCATATAATTTGCTTGCCTGAGTCCCAGAGAGGCTGCCATATACTGTTTTTTGCCATGGCATCAATCTTCCTGGAATCCTTGTCAGGAGGATGTGAAGCCAAGGGAACATTAGCTTTATCACAGGCAGCAGCCTGAACTACCCCAACATGACTGCATTGCTGAGAAAGGAATTCTGTATCAGGGCCTGACAATGTATACCTTCTGTCCATCTTTTTATCTACAGGAGGCACAGAATTAGGAGCTTTTAAAATTTTAATTGTTTGTTTCCTAAAAGACTTATGTAAAGGAATAGACAATCTCCTAGACTCTGGAATATCCATCATTTCTACAAAATCAGGCTCCTCTTGCTCATCCACAGCCTCTTCTAAAGGAAGCTGGAGGGTTTCAGCAACTTTTTTATAAAACATAAAATGAGATGGGGACTCAGACAGCATAGGGGAGATTCTAGAGGTCTGTCTGGGGAGATGTCCGTTCAATGGGCACACCAGACCTTCCCAGCCACATTCATACTGTTCATAATCCTCCTTCCCCTCCTCTGGTTCATAAAATTCCTCAATATCATAATCCTGAACCACTGGGACCAGACGAACCGAACTTTTTCCAGATAGTGGTGGTTTGGACGGACCCTGAGACAGTGACTGGACAATCTGTATGGCTTTTGCTATATCTGCAGCAGTTGGAGAAGGAATTTTGGACTCCAGACCTGCTGATTTTCTTGTTTTCTTTACTGGAATTGGTTCCTCAGAACCAGCTTTTCTTTGCCGAGGAATCTGGCCCTGGTCAGAGGGCACTCCTCTCTGGTTGGTTGGCACCGAACCGGCTGGCCATCCGGTCAGCGGATTTTTGGCCTCTCGCTCCCTGAGACCTGCCCAATCTTTTTTCCATGGTGGCTGCAGGGAAATTCTTTACATACCTGGCAGTCTGACTGGAGGTGGTCAAACCCAGACAATAACACATGTGGTGTGTGGGTCAGCCTTGGCAAAGACTTCCCACAAACATCACAGTGTTGAAACCCAGTGGGCCCGGTTTTCTTTGGTTTCTCAGACATAATGCCAGCCTAACAAAAAACTTTGCCCTTTAACGGCAGTGCCAGGCAAGACACCCTTGTCGGTTCTAACCGTGTCACGGGTATTGGAAAAAAACGAATAAACTGCTTTTTTTCAGAACCGATAAGAACCGAGCCGACTCAAAATAGTAACTTTTAGTTTTAAATGAGTTTTAAACCACTGATCGTTCAAAACCGAACCAATAACTTACAAGTTCCACACAGACAAAACCTTCATTTACTTACGGTTACCACAGATAGAGCTTGAACCGAACGGTTTTAGCTTAAATAAAACTATTCTCGGTTAAATCCAACCGAGAAAAACATTTTAAACCGAGAAATGAACCGCGCAGAAGGAGAAATTCGAGCAACTGTTCACTGAGGCGGAGTAAAGAATCTGACAGTTCAAGTTTGAAATGACACAGATAGAGCTGCTCGATGCCAAAATTCTATTTTGGAATGGTTTTAACCATTTCACTCGGGGCAGTTCTAGAGCTGGATCAAACTGCTAATGTCTATAATATAGCAAGACTTCATGTTGTTTGAATACACTATTTTAAGTGAAAAGATGTTCCAGGATTAGAGGCATGGGATGAAGTTGGAGGAGGACGATTCAAAGGAAACATGAGGAAGAATTTCTTCACAGAACGGGTGGTGGACAAGTGAAACATCCTGCCAGAGGAAGTGGTGGGGGCTGAAACAATCACGGGATTTAAGAATGCATGGGACAGACATAAAGGAATTCTGGAGGTCGGGGTAAGGGGCAACAGACTTCTAGGAAAACATAAACTGAACTTACAGGCTCAAATGGGCAGACTGGGTGGGCCATAGGCCCTTATCTGCCAACACTGTCTATGTATCTATGTCTATGTACAGGGGCGTGGCCCATGGCTGTATGCCATGCACAGTGGGCTGCAGGGTATGGACAGTCACATGTATTGACTCTGCTCCCTTGTCCTAGGTGGATATCGCTGGACAGTGATTGAACATGGCATGCAGGAGCTGCTGCAGCTGGCATGAGCATCCCTGGCAATTCTTGAGAGGATGGAGCGGGACGGGGTCCAGAGATGCAGTACTCGGAGGCACCACAGGAGTGGAGAGCGGGTCAGGCAATAGGCTCTCCATGCCCCCTGAATGACCTAACCCCTCTGGACCCACCCTCACACCCCTTCTTCCCTCTCCCATTTGTTCACCCCTGCCCCATGCCTGTCCCCACCTGGTTTGTGGCCCTTTCCCCCACCCTTGTATATAATTGTATATATGTTTTATTGTTTCTAATGTTCAATACACGCACGTTGTTATGACAACTGTGGTGGTCTCTGATTTTCAGCAGGCTACAGGTGCTTGGCTGCAGTGGTGTGCATGGTGTCAGGGGTGGTCAGGCATGGGCGTGTGTGTGTGTCCTGCAGGGACCCACCTATAGTGTGGGCAGGGGACTCAGTCACTGTCTGTGGTATGTGTGTTGTTCTCTGTGCACTGGATGCCTGTGTACAGTGGTCCACAGTGCATGCATTGTGTCCATGGCACTCCTGTCAGACTGTACATGGCCTGTGCAGCTGACACCCTTGCATGTCTGTGCTATGGACGGTCTGCTGGCATGTCAGTGGTGGCTGTCCATGCTGGCCACCCCCTGTACCTGGCGCAATGCCGGATTGCCTCCTGTCACGGGTATGGTGCACGTCTGCCTCAGGTGGCACTGTGGCCTCCACTGTTGTTGTCCCCCCTCCATGCTGTTGCTTGTGTCTGTTGCAGGGAATGTGCTCCAATGTCTGTCACTTGTGTTCCGGCTGCATGCTGGTGGCGTACAGATTCATGGTGCATGCACAGGGTGACTGGTACACATGTGCCATGGAGGAGTGCTGGCCGTTGGTGCATGGCTGCTGTGGCCGCATGCCAGCGGGTTTGTTGCTCCGCTACTGTGTCCCTGTGTTGGTGTGCCCTTGGGTATGGGTGGGTGTTTGTCCGTGCACTGTGTTGCATCCTGTGTGGTGCATGCTTCCGTGCACCACTGTGGGTGTCTGTGCTGGCTGTTGGGGCCAGTGCTGGGACAGGGTGTGTACTTGAGAGGGTGTGCGGGGTGCTGTACCACTGGTGGTGGGGTATGGGGAAGGCCCTGTCGCATGCGGGGTACCTCATGTGCCGATGCAGGGTCGATCTCTCAGCTGTATCTCGGGGAGCTGTGCAGGGAGGCACTGTGTCTGCAGTTGTTGCATTGGTGGCTGCTGCCGCCCGCTTCAGGGTGCTCATGGTGGGGTTGCCTTGCATGGCTCCATGGTGTACAGGGTTGCATTGTCACAGTGGGGGTGGTAGCATGCATAGGGTGACATGCACTGTTGGGCGCTGCTCCTGGGCAGGGTGTCTGGGGATCGCTGTGCAGGGTGTGCTCTGCATAGGTGGGATGGTGTAGCACATGGTGGCCGGACCTCCTTGTGTTCCGGTCACAGCTTACCAGGGGGTGTGCTGGGCCACCATGCCCCGGCTGTGGAATTGTAGCTGGTGTCCATGGGCTGGTGGTTTATCCAGCTCTCCTCAGGTTGTGCGGTTCATGGCATGTGGGGGGCGATGTCTGTTCTGCTGCATGCTCCTATGCCCATGTCTTCCATGGGTGGTGGACCCCTGCATCCTGTCCCTGCACATCCCTGGTTGTGCTGATGTACTGCTACCCTGCTCCACTGTGCATCCCTGGTTGTGCTACTGCGCATCAGACCTGTGCCACTGTGCATCCCTGGTTGTGCAATGGTGCGGGTTGGCACAATATTCAGTTGTGTTGCGCAAGCGCATCTTGGCCTGCACTGTGTTTGAATATCGCATGTGTTGTGCATAGGCGCACTGCACTTGCGCCTGCTCCTGCTATTGCACTACTTTGTGGAGCAGTTTGAATATCTGGGCCCATGTGTACAAATGATCTCACTAAAGGCGTTGCAAACATGCCTACTACTTTCACAGAGCAGAAAGCACAGTTGGTGCAAAACATGTCAGGTGACTGCTGACTGAGAAACTGAGGAACCTTTAAAACTGAGGGAGCGTTTTTTCTTATACTTTGTTTGACACTTTGGCACTTTGTTCAATAACAAAGCTTTCTGCATTATCAAAGAAACATTGCTGAGCTTTTTCATTGTTACAAGAAAACAAAAGAACTGTGAATGCTGTTGGAGGTTCAATGGAATCACTTGCCGTGGACAGGTGCTGGTTACTAAGGTACTGTCACTTTTACAGAGGACTACAGTAAAATAGAGAAATCATTCTATTCAAAATGAATAATAGAAGTATCTAATCCTGATTTTTTTCTTTATAATTTTAAACTTGACTTTAAAGGCATACATTTACACAGACAAACATATCTAGATCATACTCTCATATGCTCACAAAAATTGACTTGCAATCTAAGTTTCAAACATGCCCAGCTTCCCTTTTTTTCCCACTAATGCAATTTGTAAATTCCCTAATTTTGGAGTAAGAACCTGTCTTTAGTAATGCCATGGTGGTCTGCAATGGTAATTGTAGGTATTGGATTCAGTTTTAAGGCGTATCTTTTGATTGTCTTGACCTAGACCTGCTCTGCTACAGCGTTCAGCTTCCACACACAGTCTTCCCTTTCTATTGTGTACATTTATTAATGATGGCTGACTGCCTTCAAAATTCTTGGAAGATTTCTTGACACTGTCATGAAATTCCCCTTAAACCATACCAGGGCATAGTCATCTGCAGTCCAGAGCATTGGAGCACTACAATACTTTTTCCTTATCTTTGTTTCTTATTAGTTTGTTCAAAGAGCTGGAGTGACATGTTTTTATGGCTGCAGTGGGAAAAGCCCTGCAAACATCTTGCTATTACAATAGATAAACAGAGCTTTCCAGATTCCTAACGGACTTCCCAAAATTGGAGTTTTCTTACAACTACTCTGCTAGAGCAGTTTGGCTTTGGTGTCTCCCTGCTCCGAAATGAAATTGATTCATTCATAAATCTCTCCTAAATGAAGCATACTCATGCCAGCTCAAATTACAGTCAGCATTGATTCCTAACAACTGTGTTTTCCTGAGCCACCTATGTGCCACTCTGTTAACCCTTTCCAGGTACATTAAGCTTTTCCTAGTCAGCCTGCAAATGACTGTAATGCTATATGTTCGCAGTACACAGTTCAGAACATGAAGCAGTGCATGTGTGTTAGTGTGTGTTTGTAATGCACTGCCTAGTTTCTCTTAGGTTCTCTGAGATGATAATTCCCAGGTCCCTTTCCTGCTTCATGTCTGTCAGTACCTCCCCACCTAGTTCTTACTTTGCCGCTGGGTTCTTGTGCCCTATGTGCATGATCCTGCACTTCTTTGCATTGAATCCCAGCTACCATTCTTCAGACAATTTCTCCAGTTTTATTAAGGTCTTCCCTCATTCTTTCAACATCCCCTGGCATGTGCACCCTATTGCATACCTTTGAATCATCTGCAAAGAGGCATACCTTCACCTCCAGTCCCTCTGCAATGTCCCCAATAATGACATTGAAGAGGACCGGCCCCAACACCGACCCCCACAACACGTTGCTCATCACCTCTCCCTCTCCAGAGTATTCCCTGTTTGCTACAACCCTCTGAGTGCTGCCATTCAGACAGCTCTCTACCCACAGAACCATTTCAGGATCCACTCCTAGGCTATGCAGTTTGTTAATCCGCCTTCTATGGGGGACGGTGTCAAAGGCCTTTCTGAAGTCCAGATAGGCCACATCCATTGCACCTCCCTGATCTTCTACCTCAGTTACCCAGTCATGCTGTAGATTAGTGCAATGAGTTGTATAAACCACAATGCTTATCCTAAATACAGTAAAAGTCAGAGTTAGATGTATAAGTAAATAAATGCCATACAAAGCAGTGTATGTGTTAGTGTGTGTGTGTGTGGCAATGTTATGTGTGTATAGACAGGGCACTGCTATGTTATATTGGAATATATATGCATATACGTGCATGTGTATTAGTCAGTGTATGTGTATCACAATTAGAAAGTGCAGTTAGGTGGCTCAGTGGTTACTGCAAAAATTGCTAGTCTACATTCCTGCACTATCTAGATCAGTTTAAGCCTTATACATATCACTGCTAATTTACATGAGGTGTCCAGTGGCAACCCCACCCTCCAATGTCCCTCAGGGCCTAAAAAGAAGAAAATGGTCCCTCAATGTCTTTTTTATATCAGCAAAAATGTATGTAGACAATGCACTGCTATGTTATATTGGAATATATGTTCATATATGTGTATACATATTAGTCAGTGTGTGTGTGTATCACATCAATTAGAAAGTGTAGTTAAGTTGCTCAGTGATTAGTGCAAAAATTGCTAGTCTACATTCCTGTACTATCTAGATCAGTTTCAGCCTTATGCATGTCATTGCTGATTTAAATGAGGTGTCCAGTGGCAACCCCCACCCTTCAATATCCCTCGGAGCCTGAAAAGAAGAAAACAGTGCCTCAATATCTTTTCTATCAGTAAAAATGTATGTAGACAATCCATTGCTATGTTATACTGGAATACACGTGTATACATATTAGTCAATGTGTGTGTATCACAACAATTAGAAAGTGCAGTTAAGTGGCTCAGTGGTTAGTAAAAAAATTGCTAGTCTACATTCCCCCGCTATCTAGAGTGGTTTCAGCCTTATGTATGTCATTGCTGATTTAAATGAGGTGTCTAGTGGCAACCTCCCATCCACCGATGTCCCTCGGAGCCTGAAAAGAAGAAAACAGTCCCTCTGTGTCTTTTTTCTTTTAATTTGTAAAACTATGTGTAGACAGTGAACTGCTATGTTACACAGTGTATGTATTGGTCAGTGTGTATGTATCATAAAAATCAGTGAAGTTAGGTGGTGCAGTGGTTAGTGGAAAAATTGCTAGTTTACGCATTTCTCACTGCCCACAATACCACTATTTTGCAGCCATATTGGCTCTTGTTAGAGGTTGTTCAGTTTAGGGACTACCCTAATCTCCTATCTCATGCCTTTCTAAATTATCAAAATTAAATTGACTGGTCATATCTCTAGCACAACTGATACAAATAATGCCCTGTCTTATTTTACTGCCAAGTTCACTAAATTTTAGGATACATATGTACCTTTCATCAAAGGAAAGTCAGAGGTACAGTCACTGAATGGCTAAATAGGGACTTGCTATGTTTATTTAAAGTCAGGGATATATCCTGGGTATAATCAAAGACATTCACCCTTAATTCAGACTGGAGGAATATAAAAAGCAGAGCAACCTGTGCAAAACTCATGTATGCACTCTTCTATGAAAAGCACATACTGTGAAAATGTACTGTCCTCCTCTTCTGGCAACCCACATATCTTTTGGAAATGTATTAAGGATTTTACTCATGTGAGTCAAAACTGTAGCAAACAGGATATGGCGTTGAATAGCATAAATTGCAATAGCACATTCCAAACAAGCCTTGTACTCACTCAACCAAAAAATGAAAATTACGTACCTACCGTAATTCTTGATCTTCTTGGACGAGTCTCCACCACTCATTCACGCTAGTGGGATTAGCGCCGGAGGCACTAGGACCCATCGGGAGCAAACTTTTGCTGGAGGGTCGGCGAGAGATGGCCCTGAGGCAATAGAGCATGAGCAGCGTCGAAGCGGTAATGACTATCTCGGCGACAACCCTCCAACCGCCTCAGTACCTTTTTTACCAAGGAGGTGCAGCGCAACTAACATAAAGAGTAAATCTAACCTTAAAAAACAAACGGACATAAGATAGTCCGTATGACCCGTGTAAGAAGTGTCAACAAAGAAGTCTTCACGGCCTAAAGATTTGAGGGAGTGAAGACCAACACAGCGGTGAGCTCGGGGGATGGAGGGTGGTGTGTGAATGAGTGGTGGAGACTCGTCCAAGAAGATCAAGAATTACGGTAGGTACGTAATTTTCATATCTTCCTGGACATAAGTCTTCACCACTCATTCATACTAGTGGGAGAGTACCAAGCTGATAATCCCCCAAAAGGGCAGCAGGAGAGCCAGAGCTCACGCGACTAAGACAGAAGTCCATTAAGGATAGTTCTGCCGAATGCGGAATTACGCCTGGCATGAACATCCAGTGCATAGTGCTTAACGAAGGTATGCACTGAGCTCCAGGTGGCGGCGTTGCAGATATCCGCAATTGGAACATTGCGAATTTCCGCTAGGGATGCCACGACCGCCCTAGTAGAGTGAGCGTACACTCTACCCTCCAATTTAACTTGAGCCATGGAGTAGCAATGTCAAGGCATACCACTAACCATGATGAGATGCATCTGATAGCGACAGGTTGACCCAGCGGGTGTCGCTGAAAGAACAAACAGTTGCTGAGTCTTGCGAAAATTCTTGGTTCTATCTAAATAGAACCAAGAGCTCTTAACATCCAAGGAATGAAGAGATCGCTCCTTCATTTTGTAAATTAGCTAAGTAAGAGGGAAGTACCAGAGGTTGGTTTAGATGGAATTCTGACACAACCTTGGGAAGAAATTTAGGGTGAGTACGGAGAACTACCTTGTCTTTATGGAATACAGTATACGGAGGGTCCGTCACCAAGGCATGAATCTCCGAGACCCTGCAGGCTGAGGTAATGGCCACCAGGAAGGCAGTCTTCCAGGTAAGAAATTTTAGCTCACAGGTAGCTAGGGGTTCAAAAGGCTTCCGAGTGAGCATGTCCAGCACCAGGTTAATGTCCCAGGCTGCAACTAGATGCTTAACAGGGGGTCTGGTATGAAGAATCCCCTTAAGAAATCTCTTCACCATAGGTAACTGAGCCAGAGTCAAGGAAGAAACCGGCTCATGGAACGCTGAGATGGCACTAAGGTGAACTTTAACTGTGGAGTACTGGAGACCTGAGTTTGATAGGTCCAAAAGATACTCCAGAACCTTGTCAGGAGGACAGGAAAAGGGATTCCAAGAGGACTTTGCACACCAGAGAGAAAAACGTTTCCATTTGGAAGCGTAAGTTTTTCGGGTGGCTGGCTTCAAGCAGCCAGAAGGATGTCTGAGACTCTATGAGAGACGTTGAACCGATTCACTTCTACCTCTTCAGGAGCCAAGCATGAAGGTGAAGTGATTTCAGGTTGGGATGGACCAACGAACCCTGAGTCAAAAGATTGATTTGCAAGGGAAGTGGTCTCGGAGAGGCTGCCAACATACTGTTGAGTAGAGGAAACCATAGTTGCCGAGGCCAGGAGGGAGCAATGAGAATCATTTTGGTCCCCTGAGACTCGAACTTGAGGAGTACTCTCTGGATTAGAGGAAGCGGTGGAAAGGCGTAAAGAAAGCGTTTTGTCCACCGCAGCCTGAACGCATCCTGACAGAAAATGCCAGGCTCAGGATTTCTGGAGCAGAAGAGAGGCAGTTTTACGTTGAGTGGGGATGCAAAAAGGTCCAGGTCTGGAGTCCCCAACTCTTTGAACAGAGACCGAGCTACGGCTGGATCGAGAGACCACTCGTGAGGGTCTGCCTCCGCTCTGCTGAGGTGATCTGCTAGGTCGTTTTGTATACCTGGCAGATAAACCGCTTGAATCAGAGACTTGTGCTCCAAGCACCACTCCCACACCTCATTGCTTCCCTGCAAAGGATAAGAATGAGCACCGCTTGCTTGTTGATGTAATACATCACAGCTTTGTTGTCCGCTTGAAGGAGAATGTTCTGTGACAAAGGACATCCTTCAGAGCTCGGATCGCATAGAGGAACGCTCTCATCAGGACATTTATGTGGAGATGAGTTTCGAACTGAGTCCATACACCTTGAGTGTGGAGGGAGTGACAGTGAGCTCCCCATCCCATTAGCGATGCGTCTGTGGTGATGGAGATCTGATGACCCGGGGGAGCAAAGGGGAATCCTTCCAGGAGATTGCTCTCTTGAGACCACCAGGTGAGAGACCTTTGAAGGGGCTCCGTCACCTTGATGGGATAAGACTGGGGGTGAGAGGTCGGAGACCACTGAGTGGAGAGCATCCACTGGGTGGTTCTCATGTGCAACCGGGCCAGGGGTACAGTGAACACCGAGGACGCCATGAGACCCAACATGCGTTGCATCGAGAGAGCTGTAACCGATTGGTTCTCCCCGATGTAACGGGCCATCCGAAGGATGTCGAGTCTTTTGTCCTCTGGAAGGAAAGCCTTCATGGAAGAGGTGTCCAGAAGCATCCCTATGAAAAGGAGCCTCCGGGAAGGCTGCAGTTGAGATTTTTTCAAATTCAGCAGAACTCCCATGGATGTGAGAAGACGATAAGTCATTTGCACGGCTTCCAAAGTCCCTTGGCTGGAAGGGCTTGCTAGAAGCCAATCGTCCAGGTAGGGAAACACTCGGAGTCTGATCTTCCTGAGATGTGCCGCGAGAACTGCACAACACTTTGTAAAAACTCGCGGCGCCGAGGATAGCCCAAAGGGCAGGACTCTGAACTGATAATGCTGACCCAAAGCTACAAACCTGAGGAACTTGCGGTGGGTCGGGTGGACGGGGATATGCTGGTAAGCATCCTGCATATCCAGAGAGGCCAGCCAGTCGTGTTGATGCAGCAAGGGTAACAGGGTACCTAGGGAATCATTTTGAATTTCTCCCTGGGGAGAAATTTGTTTAACTTTCTGAGGTCTAGAATGGGGCGCATCCCCCCAGATTTCTTTGGAACCAGAAAGTAATGGGAGTAGAACCCTGTGTTTCGCAGATGCGGGGGCACCAGTTCTATTGCCCTGTTGTTCAGAAGGCCCTGGATCTCGGCGGTGAGGAGGTCTGACTGAGAGGCCGACAACCTGGGTTGTCGTCTGGGAGGACAATTCGGGGGGGTTTCCAAGAAATTGAGAGAATAACCCTCGCGAATTATCCGAAGGACCCATTTGTCCGAAGTTATGGACTTCCACTGGTTGTAGAAGTACATCAGACGACCTCCCACCGGAGGAGAAAGTTCCACCTCGGGCAGTGTGGATGGAACTTGGGCCAGCAATTCATAAGGTGGCGCTGGGGGCTTTAGGCCCCTGCACTTTCTGCTGCGTCTTCTTTTGAGGTTGGGCAGGTTGGCTTTTATGGAAGCTTCCCCTGCCTCTGCCTCGAAAGGACTGACGACTATGAAACTGACGTCTGTTCACATGCCCCCGAGAGGGGGCAGGCGGAGGTCTGGCCAATTTAATGGCCGATCTAGTCTTCTGAGTGGCCTCTAAGGCTTGCTCCACCTGAGGGCCAAAAAGATAGGAGCCATCAAAGGCAGGCGCCATTACCTGCTGCTGAGCATCATTCGTGAAGCCAGAAGTGCGCAGCCAGGAATGGCGTCAGTACAAATCCAGCTGCTGAGCGAGAAGCAGTGTCAAAAGCGCCCATGTGCTTGACCTGTTGGTTATTGGACTCAATACCTCTAATAGCGGTCAGAAGAAGCTCTGACTTGGAGTCCGAATCTGGAAGAGCTTCAACCATTCTTTTCATAGAGTGCCACAGGATATACTCATACTGAGAAAAATAGCCTTGATAACTGGCTATACGATACTTAGAGTGGAGGCAGCAAAGACTCTCTTACCTAATGTATCAATCTTACGAGACTTTGTTAATAGGTGAGCTGTAGTAGTTTGAGGAAGAACGACCTTGTCATTCTCTGCCAGGACTACAATAGGATCCGCAAAGGCTTGGGATGCCAAAATGGGACGATCCTTGGGAGCTGAATACTTCTTATCAATGGATTTAGCCACTGAGGGAATAAGAGCAGGATTATTCCATACCATTTGAGACAGCGTCTCGAAGGAAGGCTGGATCGGAGGGGTCAAATCCGTAGGGATCTCTGAAGCATGAAGATACTGGAGTCTTAATATCTTCGCAGGATCGATGTCTGTAGTCTGGAGAGAAAGAGTGGATCTCAGGTTCTTCAACAGAGACTTAAAGGACAGGTCCTCGACCACAGGCTCTGTAGCAAAGAAAGATCCTGTTTCCTCCACTTCATCACCCAACCGAAGGTCTGGGTCAGGCTCAACATCATCTCCTGATGGTCCAGAAAGGACTGTTTGGACAGGAAAGGAGTGAAAATTAGGAGAGGAGGAAATAGCAGAAAAACAAGGAGAATCCCCGAGGGCCCCCGGCACCGAGACAGCAAAACGGGTTGAAAACAGCACCGAGGAGGCGCACGGTGCGAAGAGGCACGTGGCCCCACAAGCGCACCGCTAGCACCCTCGGCGGTAAGCACGAGTGCATCGGCACCGCGATGCATGCCACGAGAGCGCCATCGCGCCGCCGGGACGGGCACCGCCGGCTGACGCCACCGCAAACAGCACCACCCGACTGCCGCACCGCTGCCGGCACCGCCAGACCTAACGCACGCCGGTGGCACCGAGAAGACCACGCAGAGTACCGCCGGACGGTGCCACAAGATCCAGCGGCACCGAAACGGCACTGACAAGCCAACAGACCCTGCGGAAGGCGCCGGAAAAGCCCCAGGAACCTGGAAAGCTAGAGAAGGAAAAAAAACAGGAGATAAGGGCATCGGTGTGGCCCCCTGCACCGCAGCCATGTGGGGGGGGACACCTAAGCACGGAGTCGCTGGCACCGAAGAAGGCGCCGCGCGACTAGGAAGGTCCAACCGCCCTACCTGATCGCCAGAAGAGCCCAAGGGCTCCCAGGCAACCGAGCCAGGCAGAAGGACCAACCTCCGAGCCCATCGCTCCATAAGAGCGGCCCACTGATGAAACTGCTCATCTGGAGCCCTACCTATAGGCGGGAAGGGGCTCCAATGTCGAGGACGACGATTACCGGAAGTTGGCGAAGACCGGCAACTAGCAACGATAACCGACCGTCGACGTGCAGACATACCAGAGGGCGACCTCGAGTGATGCCTTCTCTTTTCTGACCTGTGGGCCGAAGAAGAGCTCGAGGCCGAACGGTGCCGAGAATGCGACCGTTTATTTTTATGCCGACGGGGGGACTGCCCATCCCCCCGGGCATCGGACTGACCATTGTCGGAACCCAGCTGAGGAGAAGGAGGCTGACCGGACCCAGCCCAGCTGACTGAACAGCTTTCATACGAAGTCTCCCTACCGTCACCTGACCTGCTCATGGTCGACTCTGTCCAGTAGGCCGAGACTTCTTCAAGTAAGTTAAATTTAAAATATTAGAAAAACTTAACGAAGACAGAATAAAATTAAGCGATACTACTACCGTGATAATGTTACAAAAAAACAAACTGAAAACTATGCGCTAGTTTGAAGTTTGACTCCCGACAGGCGAGCGACATCGTCACTGAAGCGCACTCGACGGCGGGAAAAAAGGAACTGAGGCGGTTGGAGGGTCGTCGCCGAGATAGTCATTACCGCTCGAGCTGCTGCTCGCGGCGCCGTGCCTCACGGTGCCATCTCTCGCGCCGACCCTTCAGCAAAAAGTTTGCTCCCGATGGGTCCTAGTGCCTCCGCGCTAATCCCACTAGTGTGAATGAGTGGTGGAGACTTATGTCCAGGAAGATCTGCATAAACTCAATTAGTAACAAGCTGCGGTTAAATGTATTTCAATACTCACATCATAAAGTGCTTATAAAAGGTGCTGAGCATATCATCAAAAGGTGCTCTCCTCTGTAGTGAGCACAAAACCTTCTGACAATGTTTCGGTTTTCTGCCTCTCAATAGGCACTTTATCAAGGGTAAACAGTTCTGTGCAAAGCAATGTGTTTAAAAAGTCATGCCCTGCTGATGTCATCACGTTATGTTAACATGACTGGCTGTGCATTTACAGTGACAGGTGTAAAAGTGAATTAACAGCATTACATATAACAATAAAAGTAAAAAATTATATTTTTAAAAAAGATGGACTGACAATTTTAGCTGAAATTAGCTGATATCCTCCTTTTACAATTGAGTATCACATTATCCCACATTACTAGATATAGTGGGAACACCATAAAAACCAAGGACTACTCAGCAATGCACAGTGTGCATATGGCTTTCATGTTTTATGTGTATTTCCCAGTATAGCATCTGCCTGAATTATGTTTGATATGGGATCTAAAACATTGTTATCTTTGTTTCTATTATCTAGATCTAGACATGTACCTTCATGTTGTTGGACTACATTTTTTTCCTCCTCCAAAAGACATTAGATGAATAAACATGATAGGCAAACATAGATGGTCTGGACAAATGAAATAAGCTGTACAGAAATCAGTAAATTGGTCACTAATTTTGTACCTGTAGTCTATGCATTGCTGAGTATTCCTCGGTCTTTGTGGTGTTCCCAGTATATCTAGTAATGTGGTATAATGTGATTATCAATAGTAAAATGAGAATGTCAGCTAAAATTGTTAGTCCATCCCTTATAACATCATTTTTAACTTTCATTGTTATCTGTTTCACTTTACAGCCAGCAGATAACAACTGTACCTGCTTACCTAGTCCCTCCCCTTAGGACAGTTCTTTGTGACACCAGATCACTGAAGAATAAAACCATGACAATGGAGGCTTTCATCATGGATTCTTCTTTTGATCAAAGAGCCCTATTTGTGGATGACTCTGGCATTGTCTGCATCTATTTCTCAGGGTTGCTCCATGGTACTTTACCCTAGGCAAAAGCGCAAGGGTGGCCATCTGTTTTAGATCTGCTGTGGGACTGACAGCATATCTCACAGGTTTGACCAGGTAATTTGAATATGTGGCAGTTAAGGGAGACCATGTACAGGTTGTGGGATCTCCAGGGCAGGGGAAAAACTTCCTGCAGAAATTTGAGGGCTTTATAGATGACCTGGTGGTGGACTCACCCAGACTGTTACTGCTGTGCACTTTAAATACCTAGGGTGACAATGAGCCACTCCTTTTGAAAAGCAGTTCTTCCAGCTGATGACATCACTGGGCCTTGTACATGCAGGAGCCTCTGGCACCCACCAGGATGGGCACACCTTAGTCCTGGTCTTCTTTTTGGGTCTTCATATCACTAACATCAAGGTTGATCCAGTCATTTGGTTGAATCATCATGTAGTTCACTTTCTTTGCAGGGTCCACCAGTTAAATTCCTCCCTGGAGGAGATGGTCAGATACAGCTCTTTTCACAATATGGAGCCTGAAAGTCTTCTGGTGGTACTGAATATCTTGGACATAGTGATGGCACATGCCAAGGGAGCTGAAGTGGCTGCCAAGAGCTATAACATGGGCACTTACAGCTTGCTTTGACACCCTAGCTCCTTTCTATGTTCATCCCTTGATTTCCCCCCACTGGCCACCATGGTTTGGTGATGACCAGAGGCAGTTAAAGACAAAAAGGACAGAGGTTACAGCATTCCTGAAAAAGATGCCGATCAGCTGAGGATAGACTGCCACTGAGAATTCACTATGACATATATCAGCAGGCAATCATCCTAAAAAAGACATTTCTGTCATTGGTGGCTGCTGTGGGGAACAACTGACCAGCAAAACTCTTCCACACTATGAACAGATTGTTAAATCATATCTGCCTGCACTCTAGTAGAGTTTTTCAGCAGATAAGTGTGAAGAGTTTAATCAATTTTTCCTCGACAAGGTATCCTCTATCTGGGCTCGGATCTTTTTAAGTGGTTTGTCACAGGCCAGTAGTGTCCCCTCTACAGTGGGGAGGGCACTTCTATTCTATGGGTTGTGTTTTGGCCAGTGTTGGTGGAAGAGGCTTTCCAGTGTTCCCTGTCGAGGTGGGGTGGTCTTCCTTTCTGCTCTGAAGAGGGTGGTGGCGAAGCCCCTTCTTAAAAAACATCTCTGGACCCTGATGTTGCTGCGTATTACAGGCCTGTTTTAAACCTTCCCTTTCTTGGGAAGATAATCCGGGAGGCGGTACTGATAGAACTGCAATGTTGCCTGGAACAATTTGATATCCACAAACATTTCCAGTCTGGTTTAGAGCCTTGTTACAATACCAAGACCACCCTCATCAAAGTATTCCATGATCTCCTCCTGGCAGGGGATAGTGGACTTGGCTCCATCTTGGTCCTGCTCAACCTTTCCTTGATGTTATACACAGTGGACAGAGGCGTGTTGTTGGTTCATCTGAAGCACTATGTAGGTTTCTTGGGGATGGTGTTAAGATGGTTCGAGTCCTCATTCTCCGGCTGAGCACAAAAGGGCTTTCATCTCAGTTAGCACTGTGCTGTGCTGTAGAGTGCCTCAAGGATTGATCTTCACCCCATGTTGTTTGCAGTGTACATGCTGCCAGTTGGGGAGATAAGTAGATGTTATAGGCTGGGTTTCCATGGCTACCCTGATGATACTGGCTGTATCTATCTTATAAACCTGATGGAAGGAAACAGTCTTGGAGCTGAGTTGGTGCCTTAAGGAAATGTATTAATGGACTGCTGTCAGCTGGTTTAGCCTTTTTTTTCCCCCCAAGTCTTTTTCCCTCCGGTCGCAGCCTGTGGGACCTCTCTCAGGCATCCTGGCCTGATCTTGCCTGCCTGAGGTCCCCCATCCCAAGCCTCCTCTCTCTCCCCTCCCCTGCAGCTTGTACCCCCGGCTTAACCCATCTGGGGCAGGGCCGCCACACCTCTTTGGCACTCTTAGAGTCTGGACTTGCTGCAGGTGAGGGCCCGGGCAGAGAAACTGGAAGGCCGGGTGGGTGGGTTCTGGCGGTGGGCATGGGGGTCAGGTGCTGTCACCTACCCCGCAGAGCTGGAAGTTTCCTTTTTCTGGTGCATTTTCCCCTCCTCTCTCAGCACTGTGGACATGCAATGACATCTAGCACTGGCACGTGTGCTTCTGCACACGTCAGCTACGACGTCTGCCTGCAACACTTTCCCATGCCTTACGCACGCGGTCCCCGAGTGCAGTGACCTCTGCCTCTGTAGGATGCCACTAGTTCTGGGAGACACATCCCACCCATACCCTAGAACAGGAGAGCTGTCATTGGACGCTTGATCCTCTGCTCCCTGGCCAGCCCCCGGAGACCCAAGCTCACTCCAGAACCCGGGTCGCCAGCATGGCGCAAGGTGTGGCGTCGATCACCTCAACCCTCAGTGCCAATGGGCCAGCTGGTTTAGCCTTAATTCATAGAAAAGAGAGTTACCAGTGATGGAACCAGGTTAGTATGAGTCAGCAATGAATGTCATGGATGTCACTTTACCATCATTAAATGACATTATGTTGAGAACTGCAGATAGGGTTAGAAATCTGTGGGTCATTGTGGACTGCAGTCTGACACTAGAACATCTTGTATCAGCTGTAATCCACAGTAGCTTTTTCCATCTATGAAACATCACCCTGATCAAGCCCTTTCTTGCACCAACTGATCGGTCAACACTGGTGCATGCCTTTTTACATGTAGTTTGGATTACTGCAATGCACTGTACCTAGGGTTATTTGTGGGGTTAGTGCATCATCTGTGGCTAGTACAGAATGTGGCTGCTTGGCTGACTGCTGGGACCTCTAGGTCTGAGCATACTATGCCGGTGCTTCATGAGAAGCATTGGCTGCCAATCTGGTGGTGTATCAAGTGTAAGGTATGCTTGTTAGCATACAAAACTGCATGGTTTGGGCCATGGCTACCTGAAAGAGCTCCTGATCCTGAATACCTGCAGCCGTTCACTTTATTCCCTTAAGGCTGGCCTCCTCTATGTCCCCAGGTCCAGATTAAAATATTCCAGGGATTATGCAGTACTAGAATCAAAAAGTGCGGCTCTATAGAGGAGACTGACTCTACGAAAGTCTTGAACAAAAAAAATCAAAATATTTGTAGAAAATAAGGAAAACTCAGGGGGTATGGCCTGAGGCTGATGAGAGATGATGCTCTGAGCAACAGCTCCCACTCCACAGTGAATTAATGGATAAATTTAGATTATAACCTTTACAATACCTGACTTTCAATACAGCATTTGATACTACTCTGCAAAAGCTATCTAAAGATCTAATTTTGGAGGAATTTATTTTTTCTGTATAGGTTTTCATTCACCTGGCAGGTATGGGTAGCTGTCTCAGCCCTATCCCATTGCCTGCAGCCATCTGTGACAGGGCTGAATAAGGCCATGGCCCATTTGTTATGCAGAAAGAGTTTAAACACAAGGGTCTGTTCTATCCACTTCTTTTATGTCTCTTGTCTGTCTGGTTGCGAGACCAAAGTTTCTTGTGAGACCTAGGAACTGATCATTCCGACAGTTTTGCAATTCTCCACCTCTCGCTATCTCTTTGCCTTCACTTGCTGTTCTGTCTTTTCTTACCCCTTGCATATCTGAAATTATAAAAAATATACAGTATATGAATGACTGTGTAAAACTGCATGTGAAACTGGGATCCCTTTGTTTAAACTATACATAGTTATACTGTTGAAATGATTGCAAAGCTATTTGGAACTCAGGGGGTTAACCCAAGATGAAGTTTTTAAGCCTTTTGCAGAGCTGTAAACAAGAGGTCAGTTCTGGGTCACTATGTTCATTTTGCTGCACCTGCATCGAAACTGACAAGAACATTCTGTGAGAAGCGGGCTCTCTTAGTGAGTTCAGAAACAAAACCACCACACACTCCAGAGCCAGGAGAGCTACTCACTCTCCAGTGAAGGTGCAAAGATACCAAAATACTTGCTTGTTTGCAAAATAATATTTTTAATTTTCAAGTTTTCAAGAATATAAATGCAAAGGACTTTCTTTTGTGCCTAGTTCCAAACCTAAGGAATTTGACATTATTATAGACTTGGAGAGGTTCTTCAGAAAAATAGAGCTTAAGGATTTTTTCTCAAGGCACACCCAAAGTCCAGCCAACAACATGGGATAAACTACCACACTGATTGAACACTCACCACAGGACAGTATGGCGGGCACTTACTGTTGGATATTTTAACAACTGGGGACATGACTGGGACAAGGGATGATACAGGGGACAGCAAAAATAATTTTTTCTTTGATCCTCTAGATTTTCAGGAAAGCAAAGATGCCTCTTCAAATGATTTTTTTTGATTTTCAAAACATTATGATCATGAATGATCTTTTCACTGAAAACTTGGCATAAGACTATGTGAGTAACAGTAAAAGTCTTAATGTATCTCTGTATGATATTAATGCAGTTAACCTTAAGAAAAATAGGAGGGAAATATTTAAACCGAAATCAACTTTTTGCCCACAGAATGTAAACCCAAATATTCAAGCTTATAAAAACACTGTAATGAGAGAGGTAAAAATTATTTTGGGTGAGGGGAATGTACTATATCACAGCAACCTGTCCACATCAGAGCAAAATGCATCGGAGAAGTTAAGAAATGAGAAGGATCTTATTTTTAAAGCAGTTAACAAGGGTGGGAACCTTGTAGTCATGGACAGGAATTTCTACTGCACTAAAGTGCTTGAATTATTGAGAAATACTGACAATTATGAGTGGCTTAATGGTATTCCCCTGACCCACTTTCGAATTGAGCTTTTGTCTATCCTAGAGAATGCTAAAATGCAAGAAGAAATCACAGAATCTGAATTTTTGCTTTTGTACCCCAAATTCCCTTTAACACCTACTTTATATATTCTACCCAAAATTCATAAAGATTTGAATAACCCTCCTGGTCGCTCCATAGTTTCTGTAGTGGGTTACCTCACTGAAAACATGTGCCAGTTCATTGACTTTTTTCCTAAAGCATAGTGTTCACTGCATCCCATCATATATTCATGACATTATGCGTGCATTGGTAATATTAGAAAAGTTTCAATGGCAGGAGGGAATTATGTGGCTAACAATAGACATGGAATCCCTTTAGACTTCAATAAGGTATTCAGATGGCATTGAGGCTTGCAAACACAGTGCTTTTTAATGCAGCATCCACTGTGTGCTGAAATGCTGGTGGATTTAATACTACAGGGTGCTGAGTTTGTTTTGAGACATAATTACTTTGTGTTCAATGGGGATTCTTATCTGCATAAATGTGGCACGGTAATGAGGGCAGCAATGGTCCCATCATTTGCTAATTTGTTTCTCGGATATTGGGAGAGATGGTCCTGTTCGATGTTCAAAGGAATCCATTTGACAAAAATATTGTCAAGTGGTTTCATTTCATAGATGATATTTTATGCATTTGGTATGGCACTAAGACAAAAATTGAAATGTTCATGGAATGGTTAATAACAACAACAGGAATCTAAGATTTACATGTAAGAGCAATGCCTTGGAGATAAAATTCCTAGATATTATTCTTATCAGGGGAACTGATAACCAGGTTGTCATTAGAGGGTTGAGAAAACCTACAGCAACTAATATCTGTTTATTAGCCTCTATTTCACACCCCAAAGCCCTTAAAGATTCAATTCCCTACAGCCAATTTCCAAGGCTACGCAGAAACTGCAATGATTTTGACACCTTTTTGTCACAGACAGATGAGCTTAGGAAGAAATTTCTTAACGGGTTACACATGTGATGTATTGGAGGAAGCTCTTAATAGGGTTAGGAGTTTGGATAGGAGTCAATTGCTTGTACCTAAAACAAAAACAAAAGACCCAGAATATGGTGTGGTCAGTTTTATAACTAAATATAATAACATAGCTGGTAAACTTGGGAATGTCGCGACTAAATACTGGCCCATCTTGTTAAATGACCCACAACTGGCAAGAAGTTTGGGGAACCAACCTAGAGTATCATTCTCTAAAGGCTGGAGTCTAGGTGACATTCTGGTACATAGCCAATTTAAAGGTGAAATAAACCAGACATGGCTACCTATTAAACCTTCAGGCATGTACAGATGTGGCAATTTCAACATCTACATACGCTGCCAACAAGGGAAACATTTGTTGTTCCTACAGTTGCAGCCACAGACATTGCCAGCTATTTCCAGATATTTTGTGAAATTTCTATAGAGTTTCTCTCTGCTGCCCCTACTGTGGAAATGCACAAAGCAGGAGATGTCTCTAGAAATATCACATAAATTGTGGGCAACAGCTGGCAATGTCTCTGGCTACTACTGTATTAATGGTAGAGAAATACAAATCAGGCAATTCATACCCTGTGTCACTACCTATGTTGTCTATGCTCTCTGGTGTTCATGCCAAAAACTATACATAGGTAGAACTCTGCGACCACTGAAGGTTAGGATCCAGGAGCATGCGAGGGACATTAAGAATGTAGATCAGACTAGTCCAGTGGCCACACATTCTTTTGAGGCACATAACAATGATCCATCTTGTTTACATTTTTCTGGTACTGAACAAGTACATGTTGATAGAAGAGGTGGAGCTCGACTTAATAGATTAGAACAAAGGGAAATGTTTTGGATTTATGTTCTGAAAGCCCTTACACCAGATGGTTTGAACAGAGAATGGGACCCGAAACCTTACCTTTGAGACATCAAATGAGTAATTTTGCATTTTTATTTGGTTTCCCTCGCTGGGCTGTTTGGTTCTTCATTCCCCCATTAAAAGTCTCTGTTTATATTATATATAAAAAAATAGTTGAATTTATTATTATTTTTTGAATATAGTTTTTGGTACTCTGAATAACCAAAGGGCCAGAATTTAATATGTTACACACATAGGCCTCAGAGTGATTTAGTAATTCCAGTCTCCATAATCAGTTCAAGTGTTGGATACATTTTGTTCTTTATACAACAAACAAGGGATGGTGAATTAATCCTCAGTGTATATATAACACATTGATGTTTGTCTTTTTTTGTGTTTTCATTCCCTGCAAGTGTTGTAAGAGTGCAGAACCTTCTGCTTTCCATTTATGCCCTCACCATATATCATGGCTTGGACTTTTTCGATTAAGCTTCTTACCCAACATCTTCTTAACAAATTCAGGCTAAAAATAAGGAATGCAGACATATATACAATTTAATACTACATTAACAGAATGATGAAATGGACTGAAAAATAATGATTGTATACTGATATTGCCAATTGTCTTCATAAGCACTTTTTTGCTTCCATCATGCTAGTCGAGAATGTTTTTTTATTTTTCAATTTCTTTTGCATTTCTTATCATTCCTACACCTTGATTTTACATGCCATTCAGGTCCACATATGATTTTTTTTGAAAGAATAATTTTTTTGAAATCGAGTGATGTTTGGCTGTTGAACATGGATTGTGCAAAATATTTATTTTTGTACTAACAAAGTGATTATATGTACTGCTGAAGGTCTGATATTTGTAGAAATATGTTTTTATTTCATTTATACTGATTGAATTGCTATGTATTTTCAAATTTTGGAATCAAGCTCAGTGATTGGTGCATAACTGTGACATCATCAAATATTGAATTTAATTGGTATAGAAGTTTGGTCTTACCTGCAAGGTGCATCCCCTGATGAAACCTTAACTGGAGAAGTGCCAAGGACCTTGCACGCAGTTTGCTGTGCCTTTACTCAACTTTCCATTTATATGCTTGAAAACTTGAAAATTAAAAATATTTTTTTGCAAACAAGCAAGTATTTTGGTATCTTTGCACCTTCACTGGAGAATGAGTAGCTCTCCTGGCTCTGGAGTGTGTGGTGGTTTGGTTTTTGATATTGTATTTAGGGCTTGCAGCCCCAACCCGCACCCTGCCCCAGCTTTGCAGCTCGGTGCTGTTGTTCCAGTCTCTTAACAAGTTCCCAAAGACTTATAAATAGAGCAGCAATGTTTTTGCTGGAGAGACAAGGAGAGTGAGAGACTTGAAACTTGGAATTAAGAGATACTGTCAGAAGAACGATTTACTTTTCTCTGTTTGTACTGCCTTTGTAAATAGTTATACTGAATATTTTTTTTCTTTTTCTGTTATTGAGAAAAATAAAATGCTATTTGTGAATTTTGAAACTGCTCCTGGTTTTCCTATGCTTCCTGACCTGTGCCTTGATGACAGATGGTGCCAGCCTAAGTGGGATTTACGCTGTGCATACTCTAAGCCAGGAGTTCTGTGTGTATGTACTAGACCTGGTACCAGGAAAGCATGGAAAAAAAGAGCAGGCAGTGACAGAACCTGAAAGCCTGACTGCCTTTTTCAAATAGTGGGCTATACAACAAACAGAGATGGAGAAACACGAAGAGAGGAGATGCAGCAGAGAGAAAAAGAGATTCAACATTTTGAGGCACAGAGAAAAGAAGAAATGCAACAACTCGAGAAGCAGAGAAAAGAAGAGATGCAGCGATAAGAGCAGCAAAGAAGAGATGCAGCGATGGATGGATGCCTTGCAAGTTATCAAAGCTGGAGGATCTGGCACTGGACCAGCAGAGCAACAAGACACAAACAACATAAAATACCTTAAACTTACAAAATTGTGTCCTTCGGATGATATCGAAGTATACCTGACAACTTTTGAAAGGGCTGCCATAGCCTGCCAGTGGCCAAAGCAGCAATGGGCAATCAGACTGGTATCTAATCTGACAGGGAAAGCCCAACTTGCCTACAGCAATAGAGACACTGCACAGTCGGAAAACTATGACCTGGTAAAAAGAGAGATCCTGAAAAGGTATGACATCTCAGGAGAGACCTACATGGAAAGATTCCGGTCCCTTAAGTATAACTCAGTCGACAATCCTCGAGAAGCCTTCATCTGACTCAGAGAACTCCTTATGAAATGACTCCAACCCGAGGGAAAAACACTCCCACACATCACTGAAACATCCGTAATGGAGCAGTTCATCAACACCCTACCCACAGACATACAGCCTTGGGTAAAAGAACATCGACCAGAAAGTGGGAAAAAGGCTGTTTCTTTGGCTGAAGACTACCAAATGGCCAGACAGATGCCACAGCAGCAAGGTAACAGCCAAGCACTTGGAAGACACTCTTTTTCCCATTTAAACTCCAACTCTGATAAGATGTGGAGGTAACAAATCTGCACCCAAAGACTTTATTTGCTATAACTGAAATAAGCCAGGTAATATTGCAAGAAACTGCCATAGTAAGAGGAGTGACACTGGAGCAGTTTTGTCCTTAGCAAACTGGGATGAGTACTTAACAGATGTGAAGGTGGGAAATAAGACTATGAAGGGACTTACAGATTCAGGAAGCAGACAGATTCTAGTGCATACTGAAGTGCTGGGAAAACAATATCCAAAAGGACCAGGTACTGGTGTCATCTGCATCCACGGGGACACTTGATACTATCCCACCAGCCAAGTGACTCTGACTATTAATGGGGTGTTGCACCAAATGAAAGTGGATGTAGTACCTAAGTTACCTGTACCTGTTATGATTGGAAGTGACTTTTCAGGATTTACTGAGTTAATTAAAGAGGAAGTAAATCCTGATGTTTCAGCAGCTGTGGTGACAATGGCTCAGGCAAGATTAGCCCGGTGGCGGTGAGGGTTGAGGTGCTGGACGCCACACCTCACGCCACTCCGGCGACCCGTGTTCGGGAACGAGCATGGATCGTCGGCGGTTGGTGGAGATGAGGAAGGATCGAGCATCCCATGGACCACTCTCCTTCCTCAGGGAGAGGGGTTTTGCTCATGCCGGTGCAGTAGCAGCATGGCGGCTGGGGAAGATTGCACTGCCCAACCGGCAGATGCAGGGGGGATTGAGCTGCGACGAACGTCTTTTGGGGTGTGCACGGGAGAGTGCATACGACGAGTGGGACATCACAGCATGTCCGAGCTCAAGGGGTTATAACATACCAAGAAAAAATCCCTATCCTCGGGTGAGGCGACGGCGACCATCAGTAGGCCCGGCCACACATCCAAAGTCGTCTGTTTCTCTGCCTCTCCTTGGGGATTCTAGGGCCTCTCCATGGGGGAAGGAGAGCCTGGAACCCCCCTTACCCAATGCAGTTGGCAGAGGAAGGTTCAGGCAGACAGTTAAGTCGAGGAGCTGAGTACGGGACCCTGAGAGAAGCCCCAACGTTATGGTGCAAAATCAGAATGTACAAAGAAAAAAAACAAAGAGCTCAGGCACAGAAAATCTCAGATGATGGAGACTCTTTTCCTTTTGGTGATTTTGACTTGGACTTGTTTGAGCAGAGCTCCAAGATCTGGAAATCCAGGAAAGAAAGATGATGCCTGAAGAAACAGTAGCAACAAAAGACTGATGGACATAAGGGGTTAACATATGAAAATGCTGAAACTAAACTGATCACTGATTGTGATTTTCTTTCAGAACAAGCTAACAATGTTTCTCTCCAGGGTTACTTTAAGCAGCTGGGGTGAATCTATGTCTAAAAAATGTAATAGGTTACTGTACAGAATTTGGGTTAAACCTCAGATACAGGACAAGAAAAAACAATTTGTTGTACCACAAAAGTATTGATCTGAGTTGTTACAGATAGCACATGATAATTCTATAGCTGGTCACTCGGGGAGGGATTGCACCATTGCCAGATTACTGTACAGATTTTACTGGCCTGGAATTCATAAAGATGTTGCTACCTATTGCAGTTCTTCTGCTGAGTGTCAGAAAGTAGCTCCAGTTACTTAAAAAGACAAGGTGCCCCTGGTGCCCTTACCCTTGGCAGATGTGCCTCTTAAGAGAATTGCAATGGATGTGGTTGGCCCCTCAGACAAAAGTAAAAAGGGTAATCAATTAATTTTGGTAGTATGTGACTATGCTACTCAATACCCAGAGGCAGTTCCAATGCGAACTGTCACAGCCCCAAAAGTGGCAGCAGAGCTTCCCAAATTTTTCAGCAGGGTGGGCATACCTAAAGAGATTATTATTGATCAGGGTAGTAATTTTGGTGCTGCACTACTGAAGGACTGTACCGATTACTAGATATCACTGCCATAAGAACCTCCCCTTATTATCCTCAGACAGTTTTGTTGAGCATTTTAATCAAACCTTAAAATGCATGTTAAAAAGGTTTGTAAAAGGGTAAGGGAAAGACTCGGACAAATACTTACATTACCTGCTTTTTGCTTACACAGAAGTGCCAAAGGCATCAACAGGTTTTTCACCATTTGAAATTATGTATGGTAGACAACCTAGAGGGCCACTAAATGTAATAAAAGAAACATGGGAAGATAACCCCATCAGAAACAGTCTATTACATCTTAAATGTGTGCCCTGAGAAAGAAGCTGGCAAAATATGTTGAAATCGCCCATAGTAATCAGGAAGAGGCCCAAAACCAACAGAAGGTGAATTATGACCATGGAGTAAAAGAAAAAGTTTTTGAGCCAAATGAAAAGATCTTGCTACTATTACCCACTACAGAGAATAAACTGTTAATGAAGCGGCAAGGGCCTTATAAGGTTCTTACATGTACTGGCAGAGTTAATTATGAGATTGAGACCCCCAATGGGAAAAATGCTACTAAGATATAGCATACTAACCTCCTCAAGAAATAGGTTGAAAAAACACCAAAAGCTAGTTTGCTGGTTTTACCAAAAAACTGATAAAGAAGATATTGATATTGTTAATTACAGACTGGAACAAACTGGAACTGCTGATGGTGTAAAGGTGAATATTTCCTAACCGCTGAACAAACAACAGAAAGAAAAAATTACTCACCTTAGTAGTGTTGTTTCTTCTAATGGAGTCTTGCTATATTATGACAAGTTGCAGTTTGTCCCACCACTAGAACTGCTCTGGAGGTGAAATAGTTAAATCCATTCCATGAATGGAACTTTGAGCACGAGCTCTAAGATAGAAACTCTGTCTGTGTAGTTTCAAACCTGAACTGTCAGATCTTTATGAGCAAAAACTCACTAAGGTCTGTGTGGAAGCTGTAACCTACACTAGCCAACTGGCTACCTAAATAATAACACCATTGCTGGTCCCAACACCAAAGACTCAAGTCAGGGACCAGAAATAATAATATAATTTAACAATAAGAGAAATAACACAAGAGAATAATAAACACCACACCCAAACCCCAAAAGGGGGTGAAATGCCTAAAAGGGCATAAAATAAGTGCCCACACTAGGTTGCCACACCATACCAAGTAGAAGTTCTGAGAGGGGCAGGCTGGGGAGGTCATAATATAGCAAGACTCCATTAGAAGAAACAACATTACTAAGGTGAGTAATTTTTCTTCAAACAACATAAGTCTTGCTATATTATGACAAGTTGCAGACTACACAGCAGTACCTCCATGGAGGAGGGACAGAACCTACTTAGGGAATAGGCTCTGAAGCACAGCTGTGCCAAACCGAGCATCTCTCCTAGCCTGGACATCCAGGGAGTAATGCTTGGTGAAAGTGTGTACCGTTTTCCAAGTAGCAGCCTGGCATATCTCCAATATAGGGATGTCTCTGGCAGCAGCTAGAGACGCAGCTGTACCTCTGGTAGAATGAGCCCTCAAGCCAGAGGGGGGATCTCTGCCCAGTTTCTGATAACAAAATTGGATACAAGAGACAATCCACCTGGCAATTGATCTCTTAGTGGCAGGTTTCCTTTCCCAACCTCACCATAAGTGAGGAAAAGTTGGAGGATTGAACCTGTGACCCTTGATGCGTTCTAAATAGTAACTAAGGGCCTTCTTAACATCAAACTGTGCAATCTCCTCTCACCAGAAGAGGTGTTCAGTGAAGAATACCGGAAGGAGATAGATTGGTTAAGATGGAAATCTAAACCACCTTGAGCAAAAACTTCCTGTTAGTCCTGAGGACTACCTTATCCCTTGGAAAGAAATAAAGTCAGTTTCTACTGACAAGGCTTGCAACTCACTTATGCATCTAGCAGAAGTGATAGCCACTAGGAAAACAGTTTTCCAAGTTAGATACTTCAGCTCTGCAGAAAACAGAGGTTCAAAGGGGTTGCATTAACTGGGCAATGCAAACATTAAGGTCCCAGGCAGGGCTGGATCCCGAAAAGGTGGATTAGTATGGAGTAATCCTTAAAAACTTGGAAAACACAGGGTGGCGGAAAGAGGATGACTTTCTGCTGAAACAAAAGCAGAGACAGCTGCCAAATGAACTCTCAGGGTAGCTGGTCTGAGGCCCAAGGAATTAAGACGGACCATGTAATCTAACACAATGGGCAAATCAGCAGATTCTGGGGAAATATGCTTCCCAGAGCACCAAATGGAAAACCTTTTCCATTTAGAATTATAAGTAGCCGTAGTGGAAGGCTTCCTAGAAGCCTTTAGAATTTTAAGAACACCCTGAGAGAGGTGTAAGTCAGCAAATTCTAACTCCTCAAGAGCCAGGCCTTGAGGTTGAGGGATTTGAGGTTCGGATACCAAACTCTCCCCTGGGCACAGGATAATAGGTTGTGATTCCTGGGGAGACACGGGGAAGATTGACTGTCAGGGACAGAAGGAATGGGTACCAGGGCTGCCTGGCCCAATCCGGGGCAATCAGAACCACCCTGCAAGGCTGGGATCTGATTTTGACTAACACTTTGAATAGGAGAGGAAGGGGGGGAAAAGCATAAAGAAACTTCCCCTCCCAATCCAGAAGGAGGGCGTCCAGGGGGACTGGCCCAACACTGGAGGCCTGCAGCAGAACAGTGGAAGTTGGTGATTGTCTGGGGCTGCAAAAAGATCTATCTGAGGGGTGCCCCATCTGGCAATGACTATCTATCCCCAGTACTTGAGGATCCAGGGACCATTCGTGATGGCCCTGAGAAATCCTGCTGAGAGCATCTGCTAGAACATTGTCCTTTCCTGGAAGGTGAACTGCTATGAGGGAAGTGTTCAGGGAATAGGCCAGAGACCACAACTTCATTGCCTCGGTGCACAAGGCCGAAGACCGAGTGCCCCCCTGCTTGTTGATGTACCACATTGTTGTGGTGTTTTCTGTTCTGACTTGTACCACTTTGTTTTGAACAGATGCAGAAAACACTTGAAGTGCTAAAAAGACAGCTCTGAGTTCCAGCAAATTGATGTGGAACAGAGATTCCTGGGGAGACCACACTCCCTGAGTGGAGAGGTCGCCATGTGGGCTCCCACCCCAGGAGGGAAGCATCTGTAGTGAGAGTCAACGTGTGAGCAGGGGAAATGAAGGGAACCCCCAATCTTAAATTGCTCTGATCCTGCCACCACTGGAGGGCCTGGATCAAGGTTCGAGTCACTGGGACTAACTTGGAAAGGGGGTCTCTTCTCTGAGACCAATAGGTTCTCAAGTGAAACTGAATGTCTGTTATCTGAAATCTTGCTCCCTGCACTACAGCTGTGGATGCAGCCATGTGACCCAGGAGCTGCAAAAAGTGTCTTGCTGGTCGAGAGACCCATGAGAGTGAAGGAGGAGGCCAGAGCCACCAAGTTCCTTACCCTTTCTAAGGGAAGAAAAGCTCTGGCCCGGTTTGTGTCCAATTCTGTACCTATAAAGGTGAGTACCTGGACTGCTTCCAGAACTGACTTTGGTAGATTTAGCAGGAAACCCAGGGAGGTGAGAAGCTGCTGGGTGACTTGCAGGTGAGAGTTTACCTGTGCTGGGGACTGGCCTACAATGAGCCAGTCGTCTAGATAGGGAAAAACAGCAATCCTTTGCCTCCTTAAGTGAGCCACTGCTACTGCCATACATTTTGTGAATACCCTTGGGGGAGAGGTCAAGCAGAAGGGCATTGCTCTAACTGGTAATGACCTGAGGGCAGTTCGAATCTGAGGTACTTTCGGTGGGAGCTTCTGATTAGGACGTGAAAATAGGCATCCTTGAGATCCAGGAAGCTAGCCAGTCCCTGGCCTTAGAAGGTAAAATCATTGCCAGAGTTAGCATTCTGAACTTTGGTTTCAAAAGATGCTTGTTCAGATATCTGAGGTCTAAGATAGCCGCCATTCTCCTGTCTTTTTGGGGTAAGGAAGTATCTGGAATACAGACCCCTGCCCTGGTGTAGGGAGGAACCCTTTCTACTGCTCTGAGAGCCAACAGGGTTGAGACCTCTGCTTCTAGAGCAAGGGTCTCTAAAGAACTACAGGTAGAAGGGCCTGGCTCTCATCTTGGGGAACTTTTGAAGCTGAGAACCAGACCCTGGCTTACTACTTCCAGAACCCACCTGTCTGAGGTTAAAGACACCCAGTTCTGACTGAAGTAAGCCAACCTGCCCCCTACTGGTAAAGGAGAATCAGCCCTGGGCACCCCATCAGGGTGCCTGCTTGGCAGGAGCTTTAGGCTGAGGGGTGGGAGCAGGCCTGCCCACACCCCGTCTGCCTCTGCCTCTGAAGAACCCCCTCTGAGCATAAGCAGAGGAGGCCTGAGTTTGGTAGAAAGGCCTGTGGAAAGGCCTACCCCTACCCCTGGGGGTGTGCCTCTGGGGAGTGGCTTGCCGCTCCTTAGCTTGGGCACTTTTGTAAGTAGTCCTATATTCATCCATCTTTTTCATATAATTCTCTGTCTGCTCCCCAAACAGAGAATTTCCCACCACAGGAAAATCCATAGCCTTAGTCTGGGTATCCTGTGAGAGGCTAGTACACCTGAGCCAGGCCAACCTACGAAAAGCTACAGATGTGGCCATGACTCTAGAGACATCATTAACATCCACAGCAGCATGAAACTGCACCTTAGAAGCCTCAATGCCATCGGCAGCCATCTGTTCCAGCTCGCTAGCAAGCTGGCCATGGGCTTGTTTGGCTAATTCCATAACAGTATCCCATCTAGATTTCTGATACCTTGCTACATAAGCCATATAATTTGTTTGCCTGAGTCCCAAGGACACTGCCATGTACTTTTTTGCCATGGCATCAATCTTCCTTGAATCCTTGTCAGGAGGATGTGAAGCCAGGGGAATATTAGCTTTATCACAGGCTGCAGCCTGAACTACTAACATGACTGCATTGCTGAGAAAGAATTCTGTATCAGGGCCTGACAATGTGTACCTTCTGTCCATCTTTTTATCTACAGGAGGCACAGAATTAGGAGTTTTTAAGATTTTTATTGTTTGTTTCCTAAAAGACTTATGCAAAGGAATAGACAATCTCCTAGACTCTGGAATATCCATCATTTCTACAAAATCAGGCTCCTCTTGCTCATCCACAGCTTCTTCCAAAGGAAGCTGGAGGGTTTCAACAACTTTCTTGTAAAACATAAATTGAGAGGGGGACTCAGAAAGCATAGGAGATTCTAAAGGTCTGTCTGGGAAATGTCCGGTTCAATGGGCACACCCAGACCCTCCCAGCCACATTCATACTGTTCATAATCATCCTCCCCCTCCTCTGGTTCATAAAACTCCTCAACCTCATATTCTTGAACCGATGGAACCGGACGAACCGACCTTTTACCAGATAGTGGCAGTTCGGACGGGACCGGAGACAGTGACTGGACAATCTAAATAGCTCTTGCTATCTCTGCAGCAGTTGGAGAAGGGATTTTGGACTCCAAGCCTGCTGACTTCCTTGTTCTCTTTACTGGAACTGGTTCCTCCGAACCAGCTTTTCTTTGGCCCGAGGAAGTCTCGCCCTGGTCAGAGGGCACTCCCTCGGATTCGGCTGGCACTGAACCGGGCTTGCCATCCGGGTCAGCGGACTTTTTGGCCTCTCATTCCCTGAGCCTGCCCAATCTCTTTTCCAGGTTGGCTGCAGGGAAATTCTTACAAATCTGGCAGTCTGACTGGAGGTGGTCAAACCCCAGACAATAAACACATGTGGTGTGTGGGTCAGCCTTGGCAAAGACTTCCCCACAGACATCACAGTGTTGAAACCCAGTGGGCCCGGTTTTTCTTTTGGGTTTCTCAGACATAATGCCAGCCTAACCAGAAAAACTTGCTCTTTGAACGGCAGTGCCAGGCAAGACACCCTTATCGGTTCCTAACCGTGTCACGGGTATTGGAAAAAACCGTAAATAAATCCGTTTTTTTTAGAACCAATAAGAACTGGGAACCGCACTCTAAAATGACAAGCTTTAAAATTTTTAAGCTTTTAACCCAGCTGATCGGTTCAAACCGAACGATAAACTTACAAGTTCCACACAGAAAATACAATTTTAAATTACTTACGATTACCACAGACAGAGCTTGAACCGACGGTTTTGTGTTAAAATAAAACTATTCTCGGTTGAATCGAACCGAGAAAACACTGTTTAAACCGAGAAATGAACCGAGCAGTAGGAGAAATCTCGGAGCGACTGTTCAGTGAGGCGGAGTAAAGAATCTGACAGTTCAGGTTTGAAACTACACAGACAGAGCTTCTATCTTAGAGCTCATGCTCAAAGTTCCATTCATGGAATGGATTTAACTATTTCACCTCCGGAGCAGTTCTAGTGGTGGGACAAACTGCAACTTGTCATAATATAGCAAGACTTCATGTTGTTTGAATCTGTAACATGCTAAAGACATTTAACAGTGCCTTTACCATAGTGCTAAGCTGAGCAAAAGGGGTCGAACACGTAATAATGACAAGGAATGCTCGCCCTATCATACAAAATATATACAGATTACCAGAGTGGTTAAGAGCAGACGTGGTTAGGGAAATACAAAAACTGAAAGAATTGGGCATCATGGAAGAGTCGAGAAGTGCTTGTTCAACACCAATGGTGACTGTAAACAAAAAAGAGGAGGGTGTAAGAATCTGCCTTGATTTTAGGAAACTTAATCAAGTGTCAGAATTTGACAGTTATCCTATGCCCAGAATAGATCATTTGGTGGACAGACTGGGGAGTGCCAAGTATATCACTACCCTTGATCTCACCAAGAGTTACTGGCAAATCCCCCTAGCCAAAGAATCCAGAGACAAAACTGCATTTGCCACTCCTATAGGATTCTATCAGTTCACCACCATGCCGTTTGGTTTACATGGCGAACCCACTACATTCCAGTGGTACATGGATATAATTTTATCCCCTCACACTGGTTATTGTGCTGCGTACCTGGATGATGTTGTGGTGTACAGTCCAGACTGGAAAAGCCACCTGGAATACCTACGAGCAGTTATCCAATCGATCAAAAAGGCAGGTCAATCCTACCAAGTGTGCATAGGGCATGCAGGAAACCAGATATTTGGGCTATGTTTTGGGAAATGGAGAAGTCAAGCCAGAGGTTTCCAGTACAGAAGCTGTAGCTAACAGCCCTGTCCCCCAAATCAAGAAACCCATCAGGTCATTTTTAGGGCTGGCTGGTTATTACTGGAGATTTGTTCCCAGCTTTGCTGAGTTAGCTACTCCCCTCACTGAACTCATGAAAAAATGGTACCCAAATAATGTGAAATGGTCCCCAGAGTGTGATGAACCTTATCGGGCCATCAAGACTGCATTATGTTCAGCATCTGCTTTAAGAAGCCCAGACTTTCAGAAACAATTTCTGTTACAGACTGATGCATCAGAGGTAGGTCTAGGTGCAGTCTTGAGTCAGCATATAGATGAGAAAGAACATCCTATTCTATACATAAGTAGGAAATTGCACGATGGAGAGAAAAGGTACTCCACCGTTGAAAAGGAATGCATTGTGGCAAAGTGGGCCACAGAGTCCCTTAAGTTTTACTTACCAGGAGCTGACTTTGTACTTGTAACAGATCACAATCCTCTTTGTTGGCTTGACCAAATGATGGATAAAAATTCTAGAATCACACGGTGGTACCTGGCACTACAGCCATTTAAATTTAAAGTGATGCACAAATCTGGGAAAGAGAATGTCAATGCTGATTTTCTGTCAAGATATGGATCAGGAATTGAGAATTCTGAAGGTTGAAAAAAATGTGAGTTGAAACTTCTTGGTTTGCTATGCTGCATATGCACTGAACCGTAAAAGTTATATGCTAATGCTAGAAGATAATTAAAAGAAAGTTTTGGAAACCTGTTTTTGTAAAACAGGTTCCCTCTTAAAGAGGGGGGTATGTGACAGGGTTGAATAGGCCATGCCCCATTTGTTATGCAGAAAGAGTTTAAATGCAAGAGTCTGTTCCATCCTCTTATTTTCTGTAGCTTGTCTGTCTGGTTGCGCAACCAAATTTTCTTATGAGACCTAGGAATTGATCACGCTGACGGTTTTGCAATTCTCTGCTTCTCGCTATCTCTCTGCCTTTACTTGCAGTTATGTCTTTTTTTCCCCTTTGCATATCTGCAGTTATAAAAAATATACAGTATGTGAATGTCTGTGTAAAACTGTATGTGAAACTGGAATCCCTTTATTTAAAACTATATATAGTTATACTGTTGAAATGATTACAAAGCTATTTGGAACTCAAGGGGTTAACCTGAGATGCAGTGATTAAGCTATTTGAAAAGCTGTAAACAATAAGTCAGTTCTTGGTCACTATGTTCTTTTTGCTGCACCTGCATCAAAACTGAAAAGAATATTCTGTAAACTTACAAGAACATTCTATGCGAAGCAGGCTCTCTTAACGAGTTCCCAGACAAAGACTTATAAAAAGAGCAGCAATGTTTTTTCCAGACAGACAAGGAGAGTGAGAGACTGAGAGACTGAAACTTGGAATTAAGAGATACCCTCCGAAGGACTTTGTTTTCTCTGTTTGTACTGCCTTTGTAAATAGTTATACTGAATCATTTTTTTTATTTTATTTTGCTGTTATTGAGAAAAATAAAATGTTATTTGTGAATTTTGAAACTGCTCCTGGTTTTCCTATGCTTCCTGACCTATGCCTTGTCGACACCATCCCATGTCTCCTCCTGTCTCAGGGGACTTGTATCCCCCATGGATTGCCCTCCACAGCAGGGCCAGAAGGGAAGGCCACCCTCCTCCACCTGGAACACAAATCCAGATGCCCCCCCCAGAGCCAGAGAAACCAAGCAGGCTGTCAGCTTGAGCCGGCAGGGCTTCATGAAGCCCATGCTTCATTTTCATCCTAGTTTTTCTCCCCCGGAGTGTGCAAACATTCAATGTGCTCAGAATTCATGTCCTTCCCACTAACTGGGCTTCGCACATGCTACCATCTGAATTTCTCCAGATGGCAGTCAAGCGGCAAGGCATGGGATCCCCCCCTCCCTGAGGGAGGAGCAGTCCTGCGGACGCTCAATCCTCTCTCCCCCGGCTGACTCCCGAGTGACCAGAGTCTGTTCCCAAACCCGGGTCATCAATGTGGGATGAGGTAAGGCACTCATGGCGTGTCAGCCCTCTGCACCACCAGGCTGACCCAATTTGGGAGCAATTCATCATAGTAAGTTCCAGACAAGTAGTTTCCCAAGATGCCAGGAAGGGCAAAGCCAGGAACGGCAAAAACATGCATTCTAAGCACATTGCATGTTTGCATACTTACAGCCTAACTGCCAAATTCGACCAGCTCCAGGCTTGGATGACCATCCATGCCCCTGACATACTCTGCCTAACTGAAACCTGGCTGTCGGGTAGAATCAAAGATGGTGAGGTGGCCATCGAAGGATTCCAAGCATTTCAACTTGATATAATAGGCAGAAAAGGCGTCGGCTGCCTCTTATATGCCAGAAACTCACTGACTTGCTCCGTCCTCCCCATCTCCAAAGTTGTGGAGGATTTTGAGCTACTAGTGGTAAAAATACAAGTCGCCTAAAAGGCAAGACCCTTACCATCGCCACAACCTACCTGCCCCCCAAAAAAGCCAAGGAAGGCCTTCCTCTTGTTATGGAAGAAATTAGCACACTCAAAAAGGGCTCAGAACTCATCTTGACCAGTGACTTTAATATTAACTGGTTATGTAAGGAGGCAACACCCTCCAGAGATCTAATCACCTCCCACAATCTCACGCAACTCATAATTCACCCCACCAGGCAGAACTACAAGGCTGGTACCAGCACCCTCAATGACTGGGTCTTAGCTAGCTCACCAACTCGATTCTCCAAACTCAGTGTTCTCCTGGATGTGCTGAGTGACCACTAAACTTGCCAAAAGCCCACCCCGCCTCATCGAGAACAGGGTTCTGTGGAAAGGAAAACTCGGATCCCTCAAATTGGCCCTGTCTGCCTACAACTGGTCCCCCATCAACAAGGCACTTATGCTAGACCAGGCCCTTAGTTTTCTTCACTGAGGGCTTCAATTCCATCTGTGATATCTATGCACCACGCACAAAACGGAAAATTTGGGGGGGGGGGTAAATGGCTGGATTGATGGCAATCTCCTCTCCCTCCTAAAGGAGAGGGACTGCCTCTGGGAAAAAGCCTTAAACTCAGATAGCAAGCATGACCTACAGTGCTACAAAATGGCTAGAAATTAGTGCACCAAACTTATCAGGCTCACAAAAGCCAATTTCCATATGACCCAGCTTAATAACGCATGGGGAGATGGAAAGAGGTTTTGGGACAACATCAAGAGCATCCTTGGTAAAGATCAAAAGCAGCACCCTAAGATGCTCAACATTAATAACTCATCCTCCTCAGATCTGCTAGCCATTGCTGATGCCTTTAACCAGGCCTTTACAGACCTGTCCTCAGTGCTGCCTCCAGACTACCTTCTGCCTGTGGAGGACCAAGGTTGTGCCATTCTACCCAAAACTAACCACCCAGCCTTCTACTTTAAGAAGGTGACGGTGAAGGAGGCCCTAACGATGGTCAGGAAAGTCCTACGCAAAACCAGATAGGGGAGTGATGGGCTAGACATGAAGTTACTATCTCTCACCCTTGATGTTCTCATCATGCCCATAACAATGCTATTTAATAAATCCTTGGCTCTAGCTCAATTTCCGGAGGTATGGAAGCAAGCCCTGGTAACTCCAGTGCATAAGAATGGTGACAAGGCACTGGTGTCAAACTACAGGCCAATATCTATCCTCTCCCCACTATCCAAAGCTCGGGGAAAAAATCGTGGCAAGTCAACTCACAAAATACCTCAATAAGTACAGTCTGCTCTGCCAAAACAAACATGGTTTCAGGCAAAAACACAGTACCACCACGGCACTGCTGGAATACACTGACTATGCGAACAAGGCACTGGTGGAAGGAAAATTGGTGGGGTCCATCTTCACTGACCTCACCAAAGCCTTCGACACTGTCAACCACCATCTACTAGTACTCCAGCTCCAAAGATTGGGTGTGGCACCTAATGCCCTGAATTGGTTCAATGGCTACCTAACACACAGGAGCCAGCGAATCAAAATCGGGCAGACGTTATCCAGCTCCAGAGATGTACTCCTAGGAGTCACTCAAGGATCAATTCTAGGGCCCCTGCTTTGCAGCCTCTTTGTAAACAACCTACCCACAGCCTGTGACACCAAACTTATCCTGTATGTGGATGATGCCATGCTGCTGAGCAGCAGCACCTCTCAGGTTACCCTACAAACAGAACTACAGAACTTTTTCAGTAAACTCGAGGGCTGGCTCAGTAGGCAAAAGCTGCTACTAAATTACAAGAAAACCAAGGCCATGCTACAATCCAGCCCCCACGACAAACACAGGCATGTTCCCTTCGTAATTACCAATAAGGCTGGTGAGCAGATTAAGCAGGTGCACTTGTTCAGGTACCTTGGAGTCACCACTGATGACTCTCTCACTTATATGCACCATGTAGACTCCCTCGTCAGAGTGGTAAACACAAAGATCAGGGTCCTCTATAGGCATAAGAAATCCCTCACCCACGGAAACACTCCGAATCTCAGTCTCCAGCTCCATACTCTCCATGATAGACTACGGGCTGGTGATCTATGAAGCTGCTACTGATACAGTGCTCAAAAGGGTCCAAATTGCACTCAATAAGGCATGCCACCTCACCCTAAGCGCAGATCACTACACTCATACTTGCACCCTGTATGAGCGTACAAACTGGCTTAACCTAAAAGACAGGATCAAATACCAAACTTGCCTCCTGGGAAAGAAGGCACTCCTTGGAAAAACCCCACCCTGTGTAGGAAACCTGCTTGAAGCTTCTCTCTCATCACATATCACCAGAGGGAGAAAGAATGAAGCACTGTCCATACCATTCCACCGAACCTCACTAGGGCAGTGCACTCTCTCCTATCGGGCCCCCCTCTGGATAAATGAACTCCCGATGAAATTACAAACAAACAACAGCCTGTCTCAATTCAAAGCAGGCCTCAAACAACACCTAATGTCTAGCTCAAAATGCATCTGCTTCTCAGGCCCCACTTGATAGACAGGCTTACCCTCAAGGTAGCACCCAGCAGGGCTACCTAGAGAACCCTGCCTCTATTCCAGCCCAGCCAAGGGCTTAAGTAAGCTATCAGCACTCTTTAAACGCTCTTGGTACTGCCCCTCCCTAACCCCCACACACACCCTACTCAACAAAGCCCTCTGGAGCTGCTCCCCATCTCAGCACCCCCATTTCACTATCCCCTCACATCTCACTCTCTGCGGTAGGTTCAAACCCAATCCCCCTTGTTTCCCTGTCACCCAGCCTCTCACCATCTGGGATAGTGTTAAACCCTATGCAGTTACTCTGCCATAGTCTAGCAACGGATTTGGAGGTTTCCAGGGGTGTGCTACCTAGGGCAACCAATTAGAAACAGCTTAGTATTCTATTACAACTGCTCTGTTTTTCTCCTATTTGTCTAATTCTCTTGTAATCGCTCTTTAATGCCTAATGATCAGGCCTCTGTAACCACTGAATATGTGTATTTTCTTATTATCCACCCTGACATGGAACCTTAGTAAAAGAGCTCACGCTCAAAAGTCTTTCCGAAATACTAATTAAATAAATAAATAAATAAAGCCACGAGGCCACCTGAAACAGCCACCACAAGTGCCCCTAGCCAGATGTCACACAGAAGGGTAAGCTAACTAACAGACCTTTACTGAAAGCAAATTGGGAGTTACAACACAAGGTAGAAGGTCAAAACAGCGATTTTCTGCCACAGAAATTAAAATGAACTTGGTCACTGCAGAATCAGAAGCTGCTACTGAAACAGCTAGCAAAGTAGCTACAGCTGCCATGGTTATGATAGTCAAGTACAAATTGCTCAAAATATGGCTTCAGCACCTTGAAAATGGTGCCAGAATGAGTAACACTGGAATCCTAGGTGTGCAGGACACTAGTGAAAGAGAGGACTTGCAAAGCATTCTACTGAACTGGTTAAAAAATGCTCAACGTGGACTTGACTGGTCTTCTGATAAAATCCTCTAGAATTACCCCATGAAGAAGATATCCTCCCCGGAGCAGCCAAGAACCATCTTTATGGTGACTTTGGCACCCCATATTTGTGATGATCTCCTGCTTCTGGCTAAACTAAATGGACATATACTACTGAATGATGGAGCAACAATATGTTACTTTCTGGGCATTAGCTATGAGACCAGAGAATGCTGCAAGAGTGCTGACTCGATACGAGCTGGATTAAGACTCTAAATGTCAGTACTGTGTTGGAAGAGATGGGTGGGGCCAGTGTGCATGAATAAGATGGTGTGGTGAGAAAAATGACTCAGTGCCCCGGTGGTTAATTTTCCAAAACCTATTCCCCAAAGGAACAGAAAGGCAAAGAACAACTTCTCCGCTATGGTAAAAACCAAAAAGCTCGGAACACAGCATGTTAAAATCCATCAGAAGAGTGAAAGAAACTACTGACCTCCACTATGAAAAGAAAAAGCTGCACCGAGAGGAAAGGTCTTTAACTGGCTCAACAAGCTTCCCTCCTCTAAATCTTTCGGCCATCCAATTTTTGGCTTTCAACATGCTCTCCCCACTTCCTGAGACTCAATCAAAACATAACCCAACACACTCAGGTAACATTTTGAACTATTTCACAAGGAAGACTAGCAAGTCGGGTGGTAATCTGGAAGACACACCTTCTAAAGAGGCACCGAACAAAGGGGTTGAGAATGTGGAGGCATTATTGCAAAGTGGAAAAAAAATATGTATAAACATATGGAAGATGGGCATTCCACTATCTCTTTAGAACAAGAATAGGTTTCCAATGAATACACTGGCCCACAACATGCTAAAAAAGATAAAGTTATAGAAAATAACAGCAGCATGGTAAATCTACTGATTGAAAAACCACAACGTGAAATAGGTTTGCTTAATTCCCCCTCAGTACCCCCCGAATGAAACAATGAAATACTACAGTCGGTAAATAATTTTAGAAGTGATATGCTTGAAGCTCTGAGTGATATTAAAAGCTCTACAAAAGTATTAGATCAATCAATTGGTGATTTGGGCTCTAGGCTGGAAAATCTGACAATTCATACTGGGGAACTGGAATCCTGCATGGTCCAATTAGAAGATACCACTATACCCCTAACAAAAATTCAAATGCAACATGGAAAACAGATTAAATTGTTGATGGAGAAAGTTGCAGATTTGGAAGACAGATACTGAAGAGGTAACTTAAGGTTACTAAATACGAAATCAAACAAAGGGGCAGAGGACACTGCAGAGCAGGACACTGCAGCATAGGAGCAAACACTACAAAACTCACCCTAAACAGGGACCAAAACAAAAAATCAAAAAGAAAACACAAAACACTTCTGATCGTAGGAGAATCCATGATTCGGAGAGTTGATACCTACCTCCAGCTGGGGTAATGGTCAGATGTCTTCCAGGTACATCAGCGTGGAGAGACACTGACTGCATTTCTAAAATCATGCACAAAGCAGGAAAACATATTGATGTCAAGGTACACAAAGGGACTAACGATCTCGTCAACCGGTCAATTGTGGAGACCAAGGAACACCTGACCAGGCTGGGAGACAAACTGTCATCCATTTCATCTGGCATCTCCTTATCTGAGATCCTGCCGGTCTGGGAGAGGGGGGCAGACAGACAGAAGGTCAGAGAAGGGGAGATAGGGGAGCTAAACCTGTGGCTCAAGGGCTGGTGCCAGGAAAAAGAACACAAATTTGTAGGTAACTGGCAACAGTTTTGGGAGCGAAAGTTCTTTAAATTCAATGGACTGTCTCTGACTAAGGAGGAAGTCAGTGCATTGGGGCAGAAGTTTGATGTCTTTGCAGAATAGTTAAACTAGCAAATGGGGAGAGGGGTGCAGCACGCCATACGCTGAACGGGAAGAACACTCCTCCTCCCCCTCAGCTAGTCATCAAACAGGAATTCAGCATGTTTGTAGTGCATTTGCATCACCAGGTAAGGAAAAAGGTCCAGCTCCCCATACGATGTGCAGGGGAAACACTAGACCTTGCCCAACAACTAACACACCGAAATATGGCCAATGGAAAATCATGTACACAAATGCCCTCAGTCTGGGAAACAAGATCCCAGACCTGAAGGCAACAATGACAGAGGCTAAACTGGACATAGTAACCATTAGCAAGACATGGTTCACCAGTAACGACACTTGGGAGATTTCAGTACCCAGCTATGTACTGTTCAGAAGAGACGGAGGTGAAAAAAGGGGGGGGGGCCTGGAGTGGCCCTTTATGTCAATGAAAATATCAAAGCTACAGAAATTCAGAATATACATTAGGAGCCAGAAGAACTGTGAGTCACCCTGGAAACAGGAAATGGGACAACCACACGGACTGGGGTTTTCTACAGGCCTCCAGGCCAGGGGAGGACATAGACACATTACTGTTAGAAGATATACAAAACATGACAGACAAAGGGAAGGTTCTGCTAATGGGAGACTTCAACATGCCAGATACAGATTGGTCAATACCAGCAGGAACATCCGCCAGAAATAGACACATAGGGGATTCCCTGCAGGGACAGGGCCTCAAACAATTGATACAACAACCCACAAGAGACAGGGCTATCCTGGATCCAGTACTGACTAATGGGAAAAGGATCATAGATTTCCAGGTAGAAGATCACTTGGGGGCCAGTGACCATCACATGGTATGATTCAATTTGGCCATTAGAACTAAATCATCCCATTCCAAGGCAAAAAATATGGGATTTCAGAGGAGCTGACTTTGGTATGATGGCCAACAGAGTTAAGCTAGCCCTGGCAAGATGAAATATAGGTGAGGGGGTACAGGCAAAGTGGGCAAGCATTAAGGATGCAATACTTGAAGCAACATCCCATTCTGTTAGGGAGAAAAGCAAGAGTAAAAGGAGGAAACCACTTTGGTTCTCAAAAACAGTAGCAGATGAGATCAGAGCCAAAAGGTTGGTCTTCAGGAAATATAAGGAAACGCAGCAGGACAAAGATGGGGGGCATACCAAACTTTCCTAAGGGAAGCAGGGAAGACAATAAGGCAGGCAAAGGCCCAAACAGAGGAAACACTAGCATGAACAGTAAAAGAAGGGGACAAGACTTTCTATAGATACATTAATGAAAGGAGAAAGTTCAAAGTGGGTATTGTTAAGATCAAAGGGGATAAGGGGAAGTGTGTGGAGGAGGACCAAGGAAAAGCATCTATCCTAAATAGATACTTCTGCTCAGTAATTACTGAGAAGAAGGCAAGGCAGGGCCCACAGCTCAGCACCATGGACACAGGATGGAGGGAGGTGTGCACAAGTCCTTTCACAAAAGAAAGGGTCCTACAAGAGCTCACTAAACTCAGGGTGGACAAGACAATAGGACCTGATGGCATACATCCCAGGGTACTAAAGGAGCTAAGGGTGGAACTAGCAGAGTCATTAGCAAAACTGTTTAGTGAGTCTCTGAGCACAGGAAAGGTCCCAGAAGACTGGAGAAAGGCTCATGTGATCCCGTTCCACAAGACTGGAAGAAGGGAGGAGGCAGGGAACTACAGACCAGTCAGTCTTACCTCAGTAGTGGGCAAGATTATGGAGGCACTCCTTAAGGAAAGGATAGTGCAACACCTGGAATCTATAGGAGCACAGGATCCAAGACATCATGGGTTTACAAAAGGAAGGTCCTGTCAAACTAATCTCATAGATTCCTTTGACTGGGTAACTAGAGTAATGTGGACCAAGGGGTGCAGTTGATGTTGCCTACCTTGACTTCAGCAAAGCTTTCGATACTGTTCCACACAGAAGATTGATTAATAAGCTGGGTAGGCTCGGGGTGGGTCAGAGGTTGGTCAACTGGGTGGCAAACTGGTTGGCGGGCAGAAAACAGAGAGTGGTGGTAAACAGCATACAGTCAAAAGAGATGCAAGTCACAAGTGGGGTACCTCAGGGATCAGTCCTGTGGCCAGTCCTCTTCAATATCTTCATCAGTGACACTGCAGATGGACTGGAGGGTAAAGTTTGCCTGTTTGCAGATGACACCAAGATCTGCAACAGAATACATGATCCAGTTGGGGTGGGCAGAATAAGAAGAGATCTGGAAAAACTGGCAAAATGGTCAGAAGAGTGGCAACTGGGGTTTAACGCAAAGATGTGCAAGATCATGCACATAGGGAAGAGTAACCCTAAAACTACCTATAGGTTGGGACAGGAGTTGCTGGCAATCACAAGGGAAGAAAGAGACTTGGGCATCATTATCACAGATTACCTGAAATCATCCAAGCAGACCACTAAAACAGTAGGTAAGGCTAGAGGGATGTTGGGGTGTATTAGTAGGGGTATCTTAAGTCATAAGAGGGAGGTAATAATCCCTCTTTACAAGACACTGGTTAGGCCCCATCTGGAGTACTGAGTGCAGTACTGGAGGCCGCACTTGCACAAGGACATTAACAAAATGGAGGCAGTCTGAGGAAGGGCAACCAAAATGGTGCAGGGACTGCATCAGAAAACATATGAGGACAGATTAACGGAGCTCAATATGTATACCTCAGAGCAAAGGAGGGAGAAAGTTGATATGATCCAAACATTCAAACACCTTAAGGGCATTAACAAGGTGAAAGAGTCTAACATGTTTCAATATAAGAAAAACAGCAGGACAATAGGACACAGCATGAGATTAGAGGGAGGCCGATTAAGGGGTAATATGAGGAAGTTCTTTTTCACAGAAACAGTGGTGGATGCATGGAACGGCCTACCTCAGGAAGTGGTGGATATGAATACAGTGCAGGGCTTCAAACAAGCATGGGATAGGCATAAGGGAGCAATACAGATGAGTATGAATAGATAGGCCATTGACAGAGTAAAGGCCTATGGCACAGTCATAAGGCAGAAAAAATGGGCAGACTAGATGGGCCTTGCGGTCCTTATCTGCCGTCAACTTCTATGTTTCTATGTAAATATACCAGAAGGTTTTGAGGGTACTGGGGATCCTATTACGGCATTTGAGAAACTTATAACTACAGCCATGGGTAAAAAAAATACCCTGAAGAAAAGAGTTTGCTAGATCATGCACACAGAAGTGGCCCCAGATTCTTGGCAGATACAAGAGCATACTCATGAATGGGACTAATCAAACCACACAAGTATCAAGAAAAAGAGGCTATGTTATATAAAACAAGAGTGGAGAAAGGGCTGAGAGTCAATAATGTGCACATAAAGGTCTATCCAGATATCTCAAATGAGACACTAGCCAAAGGAAACTTTTCAGCCCTCTTAAGCAACAATTATATGCTCAGGGTATAAAATTTGTTATGATGCATCCAGCAAAGCTTACATTTGTGATCAATGGAAAATGCCAATTTTCGATGATCCTGAGGATGCTGAAGAAGCCTTTGAGAAAGTTTGCCCAGACTATAATAAAACTATTCACAATCAATAAAAAAAAAAAATGACACCAGGCCACGGCCCTACCCTGCTAACCTCGCTAATGAAAATGCAATATAACAAATTTATATATAGAGGAAATTTGAGAAATGAAAGGCGTAGTAAATGGGGTGCAAATGGTGTGAAAAAGGGAAGACAGAGGGGGATAGGGAAAAGAAAAGAAGAGAAGGAAAAAGGAGAAAAGAAAAGCCTTCAGAAAAGGGTGAAAAGGAAATGGAGAATAAAGAGAAATGTGGGATTAGGGTAGATGGGGTAGTGTAAAAAGTATGTAATGGTTGAAGGAGGAAGATGGAGGGAAGAGAGGGAGAGAAATGAGTGGGGAAAATCAGAAAACTTCTTAAAGTAGTAAAGATTAGAACAATGAAAATGGAAACATGAGTGAGATATGAGTGCGAAGAACAAGATTGAAAATATACCCAAAATTACAGAAGAAAAGGAGCAATGTTCTCTAGCATAAAACTGAAAGCTTTTTTTTTTTCTTCTCTTTCTCTCATCCTTAGTGGGTGTTGTTGACTCCTTATATCTAAACAGAATGCCACTGGGATGCATGACCAGGCACTGAAGCTGTCTTGGTTAGACACCTCCTTCACTATGGGGAGTTGGGATGGAAAGCCTCTGGCTTCCTCAAGTGGATGGGATGTGGGGTGTGGAAATTTGGGCACTGGATCAAATATGTCATTTACTAGATGCGTTACCAAAGAAGGGTGGGTGGGAGAGTGAAGGATTTGCTTACTTTGAAGAAAACTATTTGGAGAGATGGATACTACTGAATAAGCCTATGACTGTGGGCCAGAAATCTAGCATCAAGGGGGAACCTTATTTGCAGATTAAAAGTAATAAAAAGAAGGATAAACAATGCCAGTTTAATAAGGGATAAAATAAAAAATTGCAACCTGAGCAGCCAGCCCAGTGGCGCTGAGGGCTGAGGTGCTGGATGCTTTACCTCGCGCTGCGCTGGCAACCTGGGTTCGGGAATGAACTCAGGTCGCCCGGGTGCCAGCATGGGGGAGGGTGGGAGCAGGATTGAACAACTGCTCTCCTCTCCCAGGTGGGGGGGTCACCCGCTCATAGTCCCACTGTCACCGAATGGAGGTTCAGTGATGACTGTAGCCAGTACCAGGTGACCGGTAGGGTGGGGCATCCCACAAGACGTGCGTGTGCATGCCTCCACATGCATACATCACATCTGGGATGCATGGGAGAGGGACAGGAGAAAACCCAGAAAAAAAACATAAAATACTAATCAAAAAAACATTGCAACCTAGAATGTCAAGGGCCTTAGAATAAGATCTAAAGTTGTAAAAGTTATAAATTACTTTAATAAAATACTGATTGCTTTTTTTTCTTCAGGAAACTCATTTTCAAAAACATTATTTTGACTAGTTTCAAAACCGTTGGGGTCCAGGGGTTTATTTCTCATACCAACCAAACGCAAGAGGAGTAGCGATTTTTTTTTTAAGAAATACAGATTGAATCCATTTATTTAAAAAAAACTAAAATAGACAAACAAGGAAGATATGTAAGTATTGAAGTTCAAATAATAAATCAAAATTATGCATTCTCTTCAATATATGGACCAAATGAAAATAATCCAACATTTTTTACAGAGTATTTTCTTCAACTAGCACATCAGGCACCTTATATGATAGGAGGAGTTTTCAACCTAACACTGCACAAAACCAACAAATCTACAGGATCCATCACCTCTCATAAAACCTCAAAAAAAATGTAACATTTTTCAAATTAGCTCAGAATTATAGACCATTGGGGGAAAAAAACATAATAATAATGAAACAACATACTCCTTCTTCTCTTCAATACATCAATCCTACTCCAGGATTGACTTTTATTTCACATTAGAAATGCTACTATTTCAAATTTTAAACGTAACATATCCTGGAATAGTTATATCAAACCATTCTCTGTGTATTCTAGATATATTAATGAACTTTGAGAATTACAATAATAGAATATGGCAAATGGACCTGGTAATATTGCAAGACCTAAACATGGTGGCACAAACAGCAAAGGATGTAGAAATATTTTTTCAACAAAATTTAATAGATAATATCTCAATTTTGATTACATGGGATGCCTTCAAAGCATGGATCCGATGAATTTTCCAAACAGCAATGGCTGGGAAGAAAATGGCAAAAATATCAACAGCTTAAAAGAGATATCCAAATTCTTAAGCAAATACATTCTACCACACTCAATACAGACACCTATAGTAGATTAGTTCAAAAACACACCGAATATAACAAATTAATCACAGACAGAGCAAAGCAACAAATCTAAAAACAAGATCCAGATATTACATAATGGCCGATAACACTTTTAAAGTTACTGGCCTGGCAGTTAAAACAAGAACAAGCTGCAAACAGCATAATAAATATTAAAAATGAAACTAACGTGATTAAAACTAACCCCAAAGAAATTAAAAATATATTTCAAAACTACTATAAAACCATATACACATCACAACTAAAAGAAGGCTCAACAAAGATAAGGGAATTCTTAGACTCACTACTAATCCCAAATTTAGATTCCGATACTAGAAATATAGTAGATAGCCCATAACTGCAGAAGAAATAGACTCAGCTATTCAGTCATTACCAAATGGCAAGTCCCCAGGACCAGATGGGTTACCCACTGAATTCCACAGACAATTTAAAGTACCCATACTACCTTTGGTAACTCAAATGTTCAAAAGTTTTATTCAAGATCAGAATATCCCAAGCTTATTTAAAGATGCAATAATTATGTTGTTCCACAAAAAAGGAAAAGACCCTTACAGTTGTTCAGCTAATCGACCAATCTCATTATTAAATTCCAACTATAAGATTTTTATGAAAGTGCTGGCAAATAGATTAGAACAGGTTCTCCCAAGGCTGGTAGCAAAAGATCAAAATGGATTCATCAAGGGCAGAAAGATTTCCGAGAATATAAGAACAATCAACATAATAGATAACAATGCTCCAGATGCTATATTTCTAAAAATCGATCCTGAAAAAGCATTTGATCGTATAGTAGTATTAGTAGTATTAGTATAACATTTTATTCAAAATGACATGAATAGGAAATATGTTACATACTCTGTTGAGTGGAAGCTCACTTCAAAGGAGGTCCTTATTTGAAATAACTACTTGCAATTACACCAATACATAACAGAGATGTAAATGCACAATATAAATGGACAGTACAATAAATACAATCACTACAATACATATCAGCTATCTCCATGTTACAGGAATACAGTCATTCATACTTGCAGGTTTTACACCACATTTAAACAGCAAACATTATGTATTTTATGCAATGATGATTTAAAATAATCCCTCACGTAAATCCTTCAGCGCAACAAGTAGAGGGAGCCTCTGATCTGATTTTATACCACTGCTGTATATAGCCTAATTTAATTGATTGGTTTGGCACAGGGTAATAGGTAATGAGTTTCAAATTAGTGGCCCCCCATGCCAAACAGCACATGTCCCCATATCTGAATTACATCTAGGAACGATGTATTCCAAACCAGATGCTGACCTCAAATTAGATTTTATTTCCCTTGAAATAAATTAAGCTAATAAGTACTGTGGTAATTTCTGTTTGTATACTTTATACATAAAGGTGAGGAAATGGCAATCTCTCCTGTCATGCAATCTCACTACTGCACAGATCTATAATGCGCACAGTGGTGGGTCTTTCTGGGTGCATCAAGTATGAAATGCACCATTCTATATATATGACACCAAACCCAGTAAGTGCCCTCCAGGCCCTGCATAGAAAACATCTCTGTAGTCTCAAGACTGGGAGTAGCAAGCTATTAACCACCTTCAGTCTGATCTCCAGGGACAAATACTGCTCAAGTTTATACAATAATCTCAATTTGTTGCCCAAGTTTTTTTTATCAGGGCCTCAATATGGAGCCTCCAATTTAATTTATCATCTACCATTACCCCAAGGTATCTGTATCTATCAACTTACTGTATAGTTATGCCATCCAAGGATTTTATTTCAGAATTGTTTAAATCACTTATAGTTTTTTGTAAACAAAATTCAATTAGTTTTCTTAACATTTAGACACAGACTATGGTGCAAAAGGAAGACTTGCAAGCCATTAAAGGCTGCCTGAAGTTTTGTTTTTATAGCTTTGGGGTCCTTCTCCTCAACGTATACAACTGTATCATCTGCATATATATGATGATGTATTCCCTGCTCATTAAATTCTAAGTTGTTAATGTAGATGTTAAAAAGGAGGGGACCCAATATTGACCCTTGGGGACTCCTGTTTTAATTTTAACCAGTTCTGATCTAAAGGGGCCTACTTCTACTGACTGTTCCCTATCTAAAAGATATGTTGTAAACCATTTTAACTCATTCTCTCACACCCCAATATCATGGAGTCTGGACAGGAGAATGCCATGGTACAAGGTGTCAAATGCCTTAGATAATTCAACAAACAAAGCACCCACGGACATTCTCCTGTCCAGACTGCCCGGAAAATCACTCACTACTTTTGACAAAGCCATTTGTGTACTATGAAGGGATCTACACCCTGATTGGTAGGGATTTATTAACCTATTTTCCTCCAAAAAATGTTTTAACTGAATGGCCACCAATCTCTCATTTATTTTAGAAACTACTGGCAATAAAGGAATGGGATGATAGTTATTGATATCATTCCGTGATTCACCCTTATAGATAGGCAATATTTTAGATATCTTCCAACCCATAGGGAATTCTTCCATGGCTAGGGAAACATTAAATAAATAGATTAAGGGGTAAGCAACAAAAGGGGCAGCTCACCTTAGTAGTCTAGCATCTATGTTGTTTAACCCAATAGCCTTTTTTATGTCCATGTTCAAAAGTGCTTTTCATGTTTCATGTACCTCATAGAAACAGACATTGATGGCAGATAAGGACCGCTTGGCCCAGCTAGTCTGCCTATTTCCCAACCCATTGGATAAGCTGCAGAACCTAGTTAACCAACAGCCTACTTCTTCCTACCCCCCAACAGGATTGCCTTATGTCTGTCCCATGCATTCTTGAATTTCCCCACTGTTTTTGACTCCATGACCTCCTCAGGAAGGCTGTTCCATGCATCCACAACCCTCTCCAGGAAAAAATACTACCTCACATTGCCGCTGAGCCATCCACCCCTCTATCTTCAAATTGTGCCCCCTTGTTCTTGCACATCTCTTTTCCTGAAAGATGCTCCCCTCTTGGACTTTGTTGATTCCCTTGAGATATTTGAAAGTGTCTATCATGTCTCCCCTCTCCCTCCTTTCCTCGAGGGTATACATACTAAGCTCATTTAGTGTCTCTTCGTATGTCTTCTGCTGCAGACCCTGCACCATTTTGGTTGCCCTCCTCTGGACAGCCTCCACCCTGTCTATGTCTTTGCGGAGATGGGGTCTTCAGAACTGCATGCAGTACTCCAGATGGAGTCTCACCAACTGTCTGTACAGAGGGATAACAATTTCTTGTTTTCTACTGGTGATGCCTCTCCCTATGCATACCAGTATCCCCCCAGCCCTCCTTACTGCCTTCTCACATTGCTTGCCCACTTTTAGGTCATCTGATATAACTACCACCAGGTCCCTTTCCATTTTTGTTGTTGTCAGTATCTCACCCCCCATTGTGTACTCTTCCCCTGGGTTTTTGTTTCCCAGGTGCATTACTTTGCACTTCTTTGCTTTGAATCAAAGCTGCCGTACATTTGACCATTTCTCCAACCTTGCCAAGTCCCTTATCATCCTTTCCACCCCACCTTGTGTATCAACCCTGTTGCAGATCCTTGTGTCGTCTGCAAAGAGACATACTTTTTCTTCCAGTCCCTCTGCAATGTCACTTTTAAAGACATTAAAAAAGGACCTGCCCAGTACTGAACCCTGCGGTACCCCACTAGTAACCTTTTCTTCACTGTGGACTCTGTTTACTATTATCCTCTGTGTCCTGTTGTCCAGCCAATGTCTTACCCAGGCTACCACCCTAGGACCCACTCCCCCGGCTGGCTAATTTGTTTATTAATCTTTTGTGCGGGACTGTGTTAAATGCCTTGCTAAAGTCTAGGCAGGCCATGTCCACAGCCCCTCCCTGGTCTACTACTTTGGTCACCCAGTCAAAGAAATTGATTAGATTCATCTGACATGACCTTCCCGCTGTAAAACCATGCTGTCTTGGGTCCTGTGCCCCACTGGCCTCTAGGTACTCAACAATTCTTTCCTTCATAAGTGATTCCATCATTTTCCCTGCTACTGAGGTCAAACTGACAGGTCTGTAGTTTCCTGCCTCTGTCTTGCTCCCACTTTTGTGAAAGAGAATCACATCCTCCCTCCTCCAGTCCTCAGGTACCACATCATCCTCCCATGATTTGTTAAAAAGGGCAGTCAATGGTGTTACTAGTTCTCCTCTTAGTTCTTTTAGAATTCTGGGGTGAATCCCATCAGGCCCCATTACTTTGTCCACCTTCAGTTTTAGGAGTTCTTTCAGAACCCTTTCTTCTGTGAAAGGACTGATATTAACACCCCTATCCAGAGTGTTTCTATTGACTGGATTAGGTACCTCCCCCTCATCTTCCTTTATGAATACTGAGCAGACGTATTCATTCAGTATTCCTGCTTTTTCACTGTCCCTCTCTGCCCACTCACCCTTCTCTTTATTTGGCCTCAGTATCCCTCCCTTTGTCTTTCTTCGCTCCCTAATGTACCTATAAAAGGTTTTATTCCCCTTTTTAACTGAGTTGGCTATCTTTTCCTTGGTTTGGGCCTTTGCTATTCTGACTGCCTTCCCCGCTTCCTTCTGCTTTAACTGGTACAGTTCTCTGTCCTGCTCCTTCTGTGTTTCCTTATATTTCCTGAATGCTAATTTTTTTTCTCCCTAACCTTCCTCACCACCTCTTTTGAGAACCATAGTGTTTTTTCTTTCATTTTGACTTGTTTATTTGCTTCACACAAAGGCTTGTTGCCTCTGTGATGGCAGTTTTGATGTTTTCCCATTGTTGCTCCAATCCTCCTCCTCCTCCTTGCCTGTTTGCTACTGCTTTTCGGAGGCGCTCTCCCATTTTGACAAAATCAGCCCCTGAAGTACAGTACCTTCACTTTTGTGTGGCTTGACTCTAGAGCTGAGTTTATCATGAACCACACTGTTTGGAGGTCACTTGTTCCCAGATGGATACCCACTTCTAGATCTGAGATCCTCTCTCTGTCCCCATTTGACAGTACCATGTATTATTCTATATATCCCTGGGTTACACCTGGAAACGAGCCTTGGCTCAGTGTGTCTTTCCTGGTTACCAAATGTTTAAATAAAAATAAATAAAATATAATGACACACATCAGGTGTGTTGTGAGGCACAAGTTGCAGCCAAGTGCCATTAAATGCACCCAAGAAGTGTAATTTTATCACAATAATGGAGAATCTTACAAAACTTACCAAATTCAAACTCCCCTCAACACCTCAACCCAAATATTTAAATCCTCAGTGGAATCTGGGAAAGGGAGATCCTCTGGGCAGAGAAACGCGGGGGAGGAATGGTTTACTCACCTGAGTGAGGCCTATCCAAACTGGGGTCGGGTCTCAGGATTGGGAGCCAGCAAAGGCAATGCCATGGCTGTGGGGGGCGATGGGTGCAAGACCGCCACCCGGGAGCCGAGAATCAGCCAGGCCACCTGGCTGAAGGCCCACAGATGACAAGGGCCTGAGCATTAGGGGTTGTGGAGCAGGAGACATGGTCCCTTGCCCCAAAGAGCCGCTGCCCAAAACAGTGATGAGGGTGGGCAGTGGAGCCACATGGAGCCTGGAAGGGTTGAGGGCTGGTGGGGCTGGAGGCGCTGACCCCCCCCCATGGGAGGATGACACTGTTGCAGTCGCGGGTTTGTGGGGCGATCACAACTGGGAAGAAGACCGGGCCCTGTCACTATGTTTGTCCCGGTGTTTCTGCTTTCTCGACTTCTCCTTATAAGAAGAAGAAGATGCCCAGGAGGACTGTGCGGGCAAGGCCAAAGAGCTCCTGTCCTGCAGATCTGTTTCCATTGCAAGGAGCTTCTGCATAAGAAGGTAGCTCTCCAGCATTTTTAATCAACATCTCCGAGTGGCCTGGTTGAACTTCTGGCAATGCCGGCAGGCTTCGGTGTCGTTGCTGGGGCCTAGGCAGATCAGGCACAAAGAGTGGCCATCCTTTTCAGGACTCTGTTTGCCACATGCACACTTAGTGGAGTGGTCGTAAGACAAGGCAGGTGGGAAAGACATAAGCCCGTCAAAGGAAACACCCAAAAATCAATGTTAACACTGAAAGAAATAAAGAAAATAGAAAAGGTGCGAAAGTACAGGAATTCTGGTCGACTGTCGCTGTGACATTCACTGAGGTCTGACGTGCACAGGTCGATGGCAGGAAAAGAACTGAGGTGGTATGGGGAACCGCCCTCCTATATAGCCTGTGCTGACGTCAGATGACTAACGTCAGCGGAGGGCAGTCTCCCATGGTAGACTGCTAGCTAGAAAGGTTTTTTTTTTTAACACAGATTTTTATGGTACATTTTCAGTAGGGTTTTCTCCCACTTGTCCCTGCCCGAGGCCCCCAGCACACAGCCGTATATGCATGTGGAGGCATGCAGCACACCAAAAGCCAGCTGAGCCCTGTCTGCCCACCCATGTTGCCACCCCCTCCTCGCCTATGCTACCCCACTGGACCTCCATCCAGTGGGGGCAGAACTACAAGGAGGACTACAACCCACCCCTACCACACCCAGGAGAGGAGCGCAGCCCACCGGCTTACTCAATCCCACTCCTCCTTCCCCCCATGCCAGTACCCCAGCGACCCGAGGTCATTCCCAAACCCGGGTCACTGGCATAGCACAAGGTAAGGCACCCAGCACCTCAGCCCTCAGTGCCACCAGGCCAGCTGCTAACTAGAAGTTTTCCATGTGGTCCTAGTGCATGGTGGCATAGTCCTACCAGTGTGGCCTGCTGCAAGAGCCTTCCTCAAAGTAAGATATGTTATGGGGATGTGTCACTAGGCTTGTTTACTTCTCTTTCCACCCACCACCACTTGCAGATATGCAAACCTGATTACCAACCAGACAGTTGTGGGAACCTATGTAGGAGAGAAGGCACTGCACTGGACTGACACTGGAGACAAGAGGAATTGTGAGACTTGGTACCTTCAAAGTAGGACTCCAAACTAAGTTTTCAAGTGAAATGGAGGTAAATATACTGGGCTGTTCTGCCAGCATGACAGGCACAGCTTGCAAATGAGAAATAACAATGCTTTTGCAATAACCTCTTTTATTACTGTAACTAATACTCTATGCACATATAGTGTATGGAGGAACGTTGTTTCAACCCGATTTCCATCTCAGCAGAAATGCTGTTGTGCCACATTTCAAGTTCAAGTTTATTTGCAGGAAATCTCCATTGAGCACGCTCATTTACAAGGAGATCCTGGTAGGACAATGCAACACATAGGTACAGTACAATAAAGCAAGCACAAAACAAGAGACAGGTAATTACAGTACAATATTTTACATAAGTACATAACAAGAGACAGGTAATTACAGTACAATATTTTACATAAATACATAACAAGAAACAGTACAATATTTGACATAGCAATTTCTGTAATGAGAGGACAACAATATCAGTGTACTTTGGGAAAGCAATGAGTAAGTACATAACAAGAGGCAGGTAATTACAGTCTAGTATTTTGACATAGCAATTTCTGTAATGAAATGACAGCAATAACAGGGAGCTTTGGGAAAGCAGGGGGTTATCAACAATCAAACAATAGGAGACAAGTACAATGGGATACAATGGTGAGACAAGAGGTCGAACCTTGCTCTGGTTGGGCAGTACAGAACAAGGGGGACAACAATTACCGGTGAATTTATTGTAGGGGTAAATCTAAGCAATGCGAAGTCGTAGGACTGGAAGCTGGGGAGGGTCAGAGAAGCCGGGGTAGTAAGGTGCTAACGGCTCACTGAGTCGAGGAGGGAAAACTGTGGGAGAGAATGGGGTGAAAAGTGCTGACTATCGGGTCAGTTGGTGCAGGATGACCTACCCACTGCGGCAGTGGCAGGTTTCCTTGAAAAACTTGTTGAGCAAGGATTTAAAAGAGTTGACAGTGACTAGTTCTGTGAGTTTGAGAGGGGCATGTAATTTGTTCCAGGAGGCTGGGATGGCACAGCTAATTGCTGCTCTGCCATGAAGAGTGCATGTTCTGGGCACATCTAGTAGGATGTAGTTATTTTTACACAGGTAATAGCAACTGTGGGATCTACGAAATAGGGCGGCGATGTAGGGTGAAAGTTTATCCAACAGAATTTTCAAGGCCCAATTGCCAGTATGAAGCATCTTTCTTGTTGCAAGGAAGGATCATCCTACTGCCGAATAGAGGGTGCAGTGGTGCATTCTATTAAGGCGCTTTAGTTGTGAAGTGAAGGGCGTGGTGGTATAGGAAGTCGAGCTTACGTAGGTTAGCTGCAGCACTGCTACTGCAGATACAGTAACGTCCACATAGTCGATAAGCAGAAGGAAGGTGGCCTGCATAAACCTTTTTCTGATGTCTTCAGGAAACGAGGATTTGTTCCTAAAGAAGAAACCCAGTCTTATTTTCAGTTTTTTAGATAGTAATTCAATGTGGGCAGCAAAGGATAATTTTTAGTCCAGCCAAACGCCTAGATACTTGAACCTATCCACCACCTCAAGGGTGTATCCTAATAGGGTTGTAATTGGGGCTGGCATGGCCTCATTGCAAAGAGATGTAAGAGCATGAGGGGGAGGAAGTACATGGTCTTGTTTTTTTTGGCATTTAGTAAGAGTTTGGAGTTTAGGAGGTTCTGCAGTCGCTGGTTAAAGTCATCCTGCAACTCGTTACCCACGTCCATCAAGGAGGGCTCAGAAGTGTATAGTACGGTGTTGTCCACAAAAAAGTGTAGTTTAGAGTTATGCATATTATTACCCAGGGAGTTGATGTAGATAGAAAACAACAGCGGTCCTAAAATAGAACCTTGGGGAACCCCTCTTATTAGTGGCAAGGGGGGAGAGGAGCCTGTTGGCTATGATGTATTGAAGCTTACCTGAGAAGTAACTGGCGAAGCAGTCGATACTGCTATTGTTCAGTCCATGCTCTTTAAGTTTACCAAGCAGGAGAGTGTGGTCAACCATGTCAAAGGCTTTACTCGGGTCTAAAAATACAGCTCCTGTTGGGTGTTTATTATCAATGGCGGTAAACCAGTCAACTGTCACTTTTGCCAGTGCTGACACTGTGCTGTGATTACATCTGAAGCCTAATTTCAGGGCTGACTAGGTCTGAGCTTTCGAGATATTCTTTTAACTGCATATTGACTAGTTTTTCTCGGAGTTTTGACAGGACTGGGGGAATGGAAATGGATCTGTAATTATTAAGGTCACCCGATTTGAAGAATGGTGGTATAAAGGATGTTTTCCAGCAAGAGGGAACTATTCCAGTGGAGACTGACAAGTTAAAGGTATGCATTATAGGGGCGGTTAGGTGAAGGTACCCTTGTTTTAGGAATGTGGCCTCGATGCCATCCGCACCAGTACTCTTCTTAGATCCAGTGTTTCAAAGAGGTCCTCGACTTGCTTGTATGAAACTGGCATGAGGCCAAAGCAGTTGTGAGCATTTGGGTCCAGGGGAGTATCCATTGGTACGGGGCAGTCGATCTGGCAGCCAGAGAAGAATCACATGCTAGACCCACTGTTGTGAAGTGCGCATTTAACCTTTTTAATATGGCTCCTTGATCAGAGACTGTGATGCCACTGGTAGTGATTTTGCTCAGAATGGAAGGGGGGTTCCATGGCCCTCGACAGTTCTGAGTGTCCGTCAAATTCTAGCAGAGTCACCTTTGGCATCTTCTAAGGATTCCATATAATATGTGGATTTGGCTGCTCTGATTAGTTTTGTACAGTCAAGACCACTTAAACGCATACCGCTTAAAGGACTAACCCGCTTAAATGAATAAAATTTCAAATCCTCGAATCTTTTCCTATCTACTCCATTATATGAAGATTGTTTTATAGCATTATTATAGCCCTTATAAACGCATAAAAAAGTTAATTTGTGTACTCACTGTAGGCATTAACAGCTCTCGCCTGCTGCCCCTTAACTGCTCCCTGTTATATTTAATAATGCACCCTGAAAAAAGTATTTACCATTCACTTACAGGCTAATTAAGTGGTATGAAAACTCACCTACACAGTTTGTTTAAGTTGATGAGGTGAGGATGGCAGGCACAAATGGAAGGAGTTGATACTCGCTGACGAGGTGAAAGTGCTAAGGTGAAAGCACTTAATCTACTCTTCAGCCCAGGAAGCTGACGCTGTGCCTGCACTTGGACAACAATCTTCAGTACACTGGGTTTCTGATCACAGCAGCTTCAACTGCCAAAGGATGAGAGGAATATGACGGCGAGTGAGAAGAAGGTGAAGACACCATGCCAGCCAGCCCCGACTTCAAGGAGGTGTCCCATCATCTAATGCGGACCCGCTGCTTCATCAAACTTAACACTTAAAACTAACACAAAAGAGCACTTCAGTTAAAGTCTTTAAAATAAAAGGCACTGAATAAAGTTATTGAAAATTGACATTTTAACAGTTACTAGCATTTACACAGACCCATAAGAGTCCTGTCCCTTCTAAATCCAATGATTGTTTGCCTCACCTTTAAAAATATAGATCGCTTAAAAGAATAACCCACTTAAATGCATAATCGGGGATCAGCCCGAGACTATGTGTTTAAGTGGGTTTGACTGTACAAGCATTTCTCGAAGTTTTGAATGCTGTCCAGTCAGTTCAAAGGTCATGGAATGTGACTGTACCCTACTGTGGTATAAATAACAGTGTCTCCAGCTGATCTGGAATGTGCACAAGCCACACAGTTCAAATAAACTGCAGCTGTGGCTACAGAAACTGCAGTATCTACCAGATAATTCGATGCGGCCGTGGCGGCACAATCAATTGCATAAATCCCTCACATACAGGATCAACCAGATATGAAAAAAAAGGCAGGATAAAACAGATATTTTTACATACAGAAAAAAGTACAACTCAGGATCAACTAGATCAACAGTTCTCAAACTTTGTCATAGTGAGCCTCCCCTAAGCCATGGAAAAGATCTTGAGCCTCCCCCAAAATACTGAAATATTTTTGGGCCTCCCCATAGAAAAATAGCCTACTTTTCACAGTACATCAGGAATAAATTGAAACCTCTTTGCATGGCTGGCTCTCATGTTATTAAGCTTATTGTAGCCCCCCCCCCCCAAACAGGACAACCTACTTGCTCCAATATTTTGACTCTCAAACCATTGTTACCCTTACTGCCATACCTTCATGGGTCAGACTGCTTTTCTGTTTCCTAACTGGAATAACCTTCCTGCCAACCTCTGCCTCTCCCTCTCACCCTGCTCTTAAGCAACTTCTCAGGGATCATTTTGCTCCTTCCTGCTCTAATTCCTAGTACCTGTATGGTTAACTCTTGCATTTAGACAGTTCTGCTGCCAGTCTAATTGATCAATTGTTCCTCGCATTGTTAGTTTATTGTTCTTAATTTGTTTGTACTTTTATTCATTTTGTATTTTCTTGAGTGTTTTGCAGTTACATTTTGAAATGTATTCTCTCACTACCCTTCCCTGGGTGCACCGATCTGAAATAAGCCATTGCTCGGTGTACAGTACCCATGTCACAGACTTGTAACTAAATACATAAATTCACCTACTATTATCCTCTTTCAGTTTGCCTTATCCCTTCACACAAAATCTAGAAAGTTCAAAATTGAAATATAATACTTTTTCAAGACTAGCTTGAGCCTCCCCTGGAACAGGTTGGGGCCTCCCAAGGGAGGCTGGCCTCACCATTTGAGAACCACTGAACTAGATATTTAAAATTACAAAGTCAGACACGATTCCTCACAGAAACAGTCCTCAGGCTTAGCAAGAAATACAGCTGCCATGTTTTTTTTTTTTAAATCCTTCCCAAATGCAACTGACAATCAATGAAAGCCTGTGCTACTGACATATGGTGTCTGGTCCCTAACAACCACACCACTGACCCTAGCAACCAGCCTTAAATCTCAGAACAAGATACTGCAGCAAAAATTTCTTTTTTTTCTATTAAAAAACACCAAACTATTTTTATATCATTTTAAGGGGCACTATACACTATAAAAAATACTGGCTGTACAACTCTATGTACAATCAGTGTAATCACACTGCTCTGAGTCCCACAGACCTGTCAAGCTTTGCTCTTTAGGTCAGAGGGAATCAGAACCCCTCTGTGGCAGAACACACTGGTTGTGGATAGCTGCCCATCCAGTATTCTCTGTATACCCTATTGCCTTCCTTCCCACGGGTCTGCACCTGCTAACCCTGTAGACTACAGTCTATACCAGAACCCACAAGCCCTCTAATATTACCAGTATCACCAGTACTAGGCCATCCCTTGGACCTCAGTCATTGCACTTTCTTTTACAGATACCTTAAAGGTGTACAGTGGCTACCAGGCCTATGCCTACCTCAGTCAGCCCACTCACCCCTTTTACTCTGATACCCTTCCCTGGTATCTAACAATTAGCATTCACTATACTGTAAATTCATTTATACTCTGGGTGGGATATTCAGAACTGCGCCTGGCAGGGGTGCAAACTGGGATGCGCCAGAGCGTGGACTGGGCGATATTCAACGGTGCTGTGCCATGGCTCAGCACCATTAAATATGGCAATGTGGCCTCCCGCACTGCACACAGCACAGTGGCACTGCGCCAGCGCAAGTGGCAAGAGTGGAGTAGGGGGATGCGCCAGCGCAAGTGCGGTTGTGCTAGGTGCAGGAACCGCGATATTCAGTGGTGGACATGCAAATAGGGCCATAATTCATGCAAGGCGCAACTGGGGCCATTAGCATGTCATTATGGCTCCATTTGCATGCAGGTGCGCCGATCCCCTGCACCTTGCGCCTGGCGCCCAGCCAGACATCAGCCGTCGGGGACCAATGCCCCCTGCACATCGCAGCAAACTGCCCCAATGCCCGACCGCAGGCATAGGTATAAAAATAATATGGCCAGCATCCCTGGTGGTCCAGTGGACCGCTTCCAGCCCGATCACGGGCAAAAGAATAAATAAAATCATGCCCAATATCCCTGGTAGTCCAGTGGACCGATTCCAGCCCTATCGCGGGCATAAGTATAATTAAAAACATTTTAAAATGTCCCTGGTGGTCCAGCAGTACCCCTCCCCACCGAGCCCCACCACCCACCCCCGGTCAGTGGCGGCAGCTCCCACCCACAGCAGTTGCCGCGGCTGGGCCTAACTGACTGCATAGTATTGTTGCCAGAGCGCCATTATTGTCCACAGCATGGGCTATTATCGGGCATGCAGATCGTATTGTGATTATACAGTTCAGATATGTGGAATGGATCCATTCCATATCGGGACTGTGTAGTATGATACGGTTCGCATGCTCACTGGCCCACGCTGTGGACCAATGGGCGTACAGCCGTACTTTACGCAGTCAGTCGGTGGGCGGCTGGGTGGCTTGCGGGTGGGAAGCTGCTGCCCGCCACTGACCGGGGGGGAGCGGGGTGGCTGGGCTCAGTGGGCGGATGGGGAGGGGGGTACCACTGGACCACCAGGGACATTTTAAAATGTTTTTAATTATACTTATGCCCGCGATCGGGCTGGAATCAGTCCATTGAACCACCAGGGATATTGGACATGATATTTATTTACCTATGCCCGCGACAGGGCAGGGGAGGCGACACTGACAGATTCTCGCCCTGAGTTGGTGGCTACCCACAGCTGGCAGCTGCCAGATTGTGCCCCGCACATGGCAGCTCACCTGTGGGTGCACAGCCCTTGCTCATTTCTTTGCTCACCTTTGAGCACCAGTATGCAGCACAAGTAGGGGTTGCACCAGCATATGCGCCGCGCATCCCAGGCTGAATATCAGGATGTACGGAATATGCATGGGCACGCCCACCCCACTTGCGCCGCATACATTACTGGTGCACCCCGGCGCAACATGATCTGCACGGCGCAACATCCCCTTTTGAATATCACGCTGGGGCGCATCAGTGGGTTGCACATGGCACAACACTGTTGTGCCATGTGCAACCCATTTTAATATCCCACCCTGTATATTCACTATCCTCTTCGTTCACTGACATGGTATGGCAATCACTATAATTATTGTAGCATTTAAATCACATTTGCCTAACACATACTTCTAGGCAATCACATTACAATTTCCCACTTAGTCCCTGAGCAAAGTTTCTTTTTTATTGCTGGATGACAGCCCTTTTGTGGCAATGGGAATCACAAATCCCAGCATGGCAGATGCATGTCACTCTTGAACTAGTCCCGCAAATACTGTATAGCAGGTTGAATTAGCATCAGTTATATCTGGCGGGAGTCAATCTTCTACACATATTTCACGTCCGATAGAATTAGCGCGGACGGCTCACTATTCAATACAGTACTATTGTCCATTATTTTTCTCTATCCATTTATTTTCACTGATTATCAGGAATAGTGAACATAGCAAAAATAAACAAAGAGTAAAAATGACCTTCTATACCGTAAACTGAAATTACTATACCACTTTCCTTACAAATTCTGGAATTTTTTTTTTTTACAAAACTGAATCGTCCCGAGATAGCAGTTGAACCCTGGTATTACTGATTCTTGAAGATGACCTGGCTGCTGGAAAAGGCTGTGCTGAACTTGTTGGATTCAGGCAGAAACAACTTACAGGAACAGTTACCCTTTGCAGAAAGCAGTAACTAAACTCTCCCTGTCCTCACTTGCTGTTCTACTGTCCCTGTCGCTGGCATACAGATGATCCCCTGTAGATTAGGCTTCTGAGGGAAAGCTAGTCCCCCAGACCCTGTCTGGCTGTAGGCCTCTATAAGCTGAACTCCCACTAACCAGGAACTGGTCCTTTCAGGTTGGTCTCCCTGTTGAATCTCCCCCAAAATGAGCTGTGCAGCTTCTTTTATACTCCAGCAATATTCTAGTTTCCCCAAAATCTAACCCTGAGTGGACAGATATGCTGGTTGCACTCCAAAGCATCAATCATAACTAATTCTTCGCTGGAATCCTGAGGCAGCATAGGCCACAAAGGAATCCCGAGATTTGAAATTACTGATCAACTGCCTGAAAATTCTAAGCCTGCTTTACTCCGTTAACATGGATTCAGTTCTATTACATGTTGCATAAATCACTATAAAATACATTTAAAATAAAAGTAAAAACAAATTCTCTACCCCAACTGAATAGCTGTCTTCCTTGGCTCTCTAAAATATTTTTTGCAATTAATTTCTGTCAGGATAACCCCAAGTAACTATTTATAGAAGTTTCCCCAGTGTGAAAATGTGTAATATGTCACTTTCAGCCATAACTCTGAGGACAAAACTGCTTACAAATGCCAATTTCTCTTCTAGAAGTACACTTTTCCTCTTGTCTGAGCTGGAAATAATTTACTCACAGTCTATGGTCTGAACTCCTCCAAGGGCTGTCCCAAGTGCTCCAGTAAATCACTCCTGCTCATTAACATATACTCTCTCCTGGTTCCTCCTCCATCCTCCCCTGCCTGCCGGCAAAGCTCCTAGTATTTTGTGACCACCCTACCTTCTTGGGTCAAGGACTCCCCTTCCAGACTACTTAGATAAGACCAATTTTATTTCAAAGCCTACCCTTCAAAATATAAATGATCCAAGTCTAGTGAGAGTCTGACTTAAAATGGCAATGTTATTGACTTTAGTAAAAAATGTTTGCACTTTGCCACAGTTTAAATTCTGAGTGACTGTTTCACAAACACACAGCCTTTAACTAGCTCACTTTTACAACTGTAACCCCCATGCCAAATTAGGGGGGTTACTAATGATGTCTCGTCGGCATCGGGAGGAGTGCTTCATGCTGCCAGGGGGTGGGGCGTGGCGAGCACATGGGAAAATTCAAGCGCCACACTGACACGAGGGAGACTATTAGAGGAGCTGAGTAGGAGTCGTCATGAGGAGAGGAGCAGCTAGTGCCATCTCCGTGGCCTGGGAGAAGGGCCTACAGTCGGGGCCTATGGGAAGGGGAGATTGCCCCCCCAGCCTCCAACATCCTTCCAACAGCCAATAGGTGGGAAAAAGGGAGGAATTTATGCAGCAGCTGAGAGAAATACAGAAGCTGTCAGGAGCCCATTTGGCTCCATTTACCTGAGGATCCACAAGGTGGCTGCCATGAGGGGGACCGGAGTTCACGGCGGCAGCGATGCTTCGGAGGGCCTGTGGTGGCAGTGCAGCCCTCCTGCCCTTGAGTGTCCGCCCGCATCCATGTCTGGAAGGGCTGCTGTGGGAAAATTCCTGAAGAGGTAGATCATGGGCTGCGGCCGTCCTGCGCGAACCCTGTCCGAGGATCGGCAGGCAGCCTTCACCCTGAAGAAAGGACTGTGGCCCTGGGAGTGAGAACCCCCCCCCACCCCTTTTTGAGGAAGGAGTGTGAGGTTCAAAGTGAAAGTGCACCCCGCTCCCACTGGCGGGGATTAAGAGAAAAAGAGACTGTCCTGGGAATACTGCTGGTGTTCCAGAGAAATTCGGAGCCCCTTACAGCTCAACAGCAAGGGATGTGTTGTGAAGGAACCAGGTTCAAACCCAGGTCCCCTGAGTGACTGCGCTGCAGGTCTTGGCCACATGAAAGTGTGGAACTGTAACAATGAATTGTGTGCACCCCTCCGTGGAGTTTGTTGTTCAGCTTGAGCTTTTAGTACAAAAAAAATAAAAAAATGCCTGATTGCATTCGATTCCTGCCTGGGTCGAATCTTTTGATGTCCTGCTTGTGTGCTCCTAAAAACAGGTTACTCACCTGTAACAGTAGTTCTAGGAATGGTGTATGTTGTTCATCCACACTTGCTGGCATATCCCTTTCCCCTTTAAATCTCGCCGGAAGGTCTTCAAGCTGGTTCCTCCCACCCACCTGGGTGGTATAACCCTTGGCTCCGCCCCATGATGCCAGATCTTAGCCCGATGGAAGCCAGGTTGTACGTCACAACTAGGGAGGTCGGGTGGGTCAGTGTGGATGAACAACATATACCACTCCTAAAACTACTGTTACAGGTGAGTAACTTGTTTTTCTACAGATGTGGATATGTTGTCCTTATCCACACTTGTTAGCAGACTCCTAGCAGTTATCCAGGAGGAGGGAGACAAAGCGCACACCCCCTCCTTTGGGAACACAGACTGGAGAACTGAGGCCCCAAAACCAGTATCCCAGGGTGACTCAAGGTCGATGTGGTGATGGGTGATGAAGGTGTTTGCTGTCTTTCAGGTAGCATCCCTGCAGATTTCCTGGATAGGGATGTCTCTGGAATCAGACACTGACACAGCAGTATGGCGGGTGGAATGAACCCTTTGCCCCACGGGAGGCTCCCTACCCGCCAACCTATAGCAGAGATCAATGCATGATGTAATCCATCTGCCAATCGTCTGCTTCGCTGCAGGCCTGCCAGGTGCAGCTTCAGCAAAGGTGACAAACAGCTGGCAATCCTCTCCCTGAACATCCGCCATCCTCTCCTTTTAATAGGAGGGAGCATGTCTCAAGTCCAGAGTATGGAGCCTGTACTCGGCATCCGAGGTGTAGTTCGGGTAGAACACAGGCAGAGTCAACACCTGATTAAGGTGAAACTTTGACACCACCTTCGGGAGGAATTTTGGGTGGGGGCACAGTACAACCTTGTCCCTGTGGAAGACCAGATAAGGAGACTCCACCGAGAGTGCCTGGAGCTCCCCAGTTCTTCTGGCAGATGTGATAGCCACCAAAAAGGCCATCTTCCACGACAAGTGTGATAGCTCATACTTGTGCATTGGTTCGAATGGCTTGCCCATGAGCTTTGCCAAAACCAGCAGTAAATCCCATGGAGGTGGAGGTTCACGCACCGAAGGGGATATGTGATTGAGGCCTTTGAAAAAGCACCAGACCACCTTCTCCTGTGCCACCGTCTGCTGACCAGCCCGCGCCCAGTAAGCAGAGATGGCCGCCAGGTGCACCTTAAAGGTCGAAGACTGAAGACCCCCTTTGGACAGAGACCAACGCTAGTCCAAAATACTCGCCACAGGACAGGACAGAGGGTCGAGGCCTTGCCCTAGCACCAAATGGAAAACCTTTTCCATTTGAAGGCGTAGCACTTTCTGGTCGACTCCTTTCTGGATGTGTCCACTATTGTGAGTACATCCTCAGACAGACCCAAAGCCTGGAACTCTAGCCGCTCAGGTACCAGGCTGTCAGGTGCAGGGATTGAAGGTCCGGATGGAATACCTTCTCCTGACTGACAGATATCAGGTCCGGGCATGCTGGAAGATGTCTTGGGAGCCTGTTGCTGAGGCTGAGGAGAGCTGGATACCAGAACTGGCGGGGCCGGTCTGGGGCTACCAAGATCACCTGCACCTTGTCCCGCCTCACCTTGAGAAGCACCCTGTGGATCAAGGGAAATGGAGGGAAGGCACAGAAGAGGCCTGGGGTCCACGGCCTCAAGAAGGCATCCCCTGCAGCGATCCCCACTGAGGGGATGGGCATGAAATAGCCTCAGCTTGGTGTTTTCCTTGGAGGTAAACAGGTCCACCATCGGTTTGCCCCAGTGGGAGAACAGCTGTAAGCTACCTCTGGATGTAGAGACCACTTGTGGGATGTCTCGCCTATGCAGCTGAGAGCATCCGCCAGTTGATTTGAGGCTCCTGCCATGTGGATGGCTAGGAGATCCACCTCAAGTCGGCTCATGAGTGTCCAGATACGAAGTGCTTCCCTGCATAACAGCCAGGAGTGCATGCCGCCCTGCTTGTTGAGGCAGTACACGGTCATAGTATTGTCCATCTGAATTTGAACCACTTGACCCCGAAGCTGCTGAGTGAATGCTGACAATGCCAGTCTGACCACTCTGAGCTCCAACAGGGTGATATGGTATTGGGATTCCTTGAGGGGCCAGAACCCGTGGGCCCTGTTGTTCCCCATGTGGGCTCCCCAGCCCGTGAGAGAGGCATCGGTCATGAGGACAACTGTCAGCTCGGAGCAGATAAACAGGATCCCTTCCTGCAACTGGTCTAGGATGGTCCACCACTGGAGAGCATCCCACATCTTCTGGGTCACAGTGATCAGCTGGTCAAAATGACCTAGGTGCTGAGTCCACTGGGCGGTCAGATCCCATTGAAGGGGGCACATATGCCACCAGGCCCAATGGACCACAGTGGTGCAGGCCGCCACATAGCCAAGAAGGCGGAGAAAGTCTTGGGCACGGTACGAGTGTCCACCCAGAAATGATTGGGCAAAGGAGGAGAGAACCTCTGCCATGTCTGCCGGGATCCGAGCTCTGGCTCGACAAGAGTCGAGCTCTGCCCCAAGGAAGCATATCACCTGAGAAGGCATGAACTCCGACTTGGCCTCGTTGATCAGGAGGCCAAGTTGAGAGCAGGTCTGGAGGGCCAGATCCCTGGACCTTTCCATCTTTTGCTGGGTGGAACCTGCCAAGAGCCACTCGTCGAGGTAGGGGTACACTCTGACCCCTCAACGCCTGAGATGGGCTGCCAACACTGCAATGCATTTGATGAAGACCCTTGGGGCCGATGACAGGCCAAATGGCATGGCTTGGGACTCGTATAGGGTTCCCTCTTCTCTGAAACGGAGGAACTGCTGGTGTGATGGACAGACTGGGACGTGAAAGAACGTGTCCTGGAGATCCAGAGAGCAGAACCACATGTTTTGCTCCAGGGATGGTATGATCTGGGACAGAGTTACCATCCCGAAGGTGCTTGGCCTGAGATACTGATTCAGGTCATGCAGATCTAGAATGGGGCACCAGCCCCCCGTCGGCTCCTGGACCAGGAAGTACCTGGAAACAAATCCTGGGTTGACTGGAGGATCTGCCACTCGAAACACTGCCTCCTTGAGGAGGAGCTGGCCTATGTCATCTCTCAGAGCTGGCTGATTCTCTCTCCTCCCATTGGGCATGGGCTTGGCTTGGAGAGTACTGCTTGAATTTCAGAGGCAGACCCTGGCCGACCACTTCTAAGACCCACCTGTCCACAGTAACAGTGGACCAGGTGGAAAGAAAGTGGTGGAACCGACCCCCCAGAGGAGGACCCAGAGCTGACGTGATGGAGACAGGGGTGGCAACCCCTATCCCGTCAGTGGATAGGCTTGGAGGAAGAGGGGCCAGGGCCTGAGCCCCAACCTCCCTGTCTGTGGGCCGGAGGAGGCCCAGACTTGGGCCAAGGGCGCCAAGCTTGTGCCTGCTGTTGCTGCCCACCATGAAAGGAGGGCTGCTGAGTCGCAGGAGCAGGGTGCCGAACAGGCTTTTTCTTTTTCTGCTGCTTCTTGGCACCGGGGCGCTTTGAGCAGAAGTGGCAGAGTCCAAGGTGGCACTGGACTGCTTGATTCGCTGAAGGTGGCTATCCACACCTGGGCCGAAGAGATCGGTACCCAGGAAAGGAACATCAGTGAGTTTGTGCTGGGTATACGACATAAAGGTGGAAAGCCTCAGCCAAGCCCTGTGGTGTGAGGCAACCACGGCTGTCACCGAATGGGTGCAAGAGTCCCCAAGGTCCAAAGCCATCTGAAGCTGCTGCTTGGCAATGGCACAGCCCTGGTCCCGGACCTGCTTGACCACAGTTTGAAGGTCTGCGGGGAGGTGCAGGAAAACGTCATCTAAGGAGCCCAACAGGGCATGAGAGAAGTGCGCCATGATGACGGCTGAGCTTGCCTGACAGACGCCTAGAGAGGAAGCTGCGTAGACCTTCCTGGCCACGTGGTCCAGATTTTTGGACTCCTTGTCAGGAGGTCTATCAGTGTCAACAGAGCTGCCTGTGCATCTGAACACTGAGGCAGTCACCAATCCCTTGGCCGAGGGGTGTTAAGTGAACTCCAAGAGGGATCCAATGGGAACCGGATACTTGCGGGCCATCTGGGCAGATGGTGCTGGGTAGGAGGCAGGATGCTGCCAGAGCTCCAAGGCCTGGCCAACAATGGCTTCGTCCATAGGAAAGGCTTCCGAGGGTGTATCCCCTATTTTAAGAATATCTGTAAGAGGGTATTCCGCCTTTTTCTGGACAGGTTCCAGGGGCATCCCAGTGGATTTGAAGATGAGGTGGAGAATCCCTTGAAAAGACGAAGGGCCCTTCTCATCGTCCCATGGATGACAGTGTAAGTCGGTGTCTTCCGTATCCGAAAAATCCGGATAGATCGGTCGGACACCAAAGTCCCCTTCAACACGCTTGAGGTGATCAGGCATAAGGGTGACCAACAACCTACATGGGAGTCCCAGAACCGTCTGAGAATCCTTTGTAGAAGCCCCTCCCGAAGGCTGTTTAGCCGGCAGCTCCACCACAATCAGCGGATAGACCGATTTTGGCCAAACTGGAACAAGTTTGGCCGGCTCCACGGGCTGGGGAACCAATATGACTGGTTCCAAAGGAGTTGGCTTCAGCCTAGTAGGCAAAAACCAAGTAATGGCTGGAGTAGAATCTGAGGCCGGCTTCTGTCCAGACAGAATCAGCTGCTGTCACATCAAATCCTCATAGCGTCGACAGAGTTTCCACTGAAGCCTACCCTCATCCGAGGAGGACGAGGATGACCGATGGCATCGCCTCTTTTTAGAGCACTTGTGCACCTTCCTCGGCCTATCGGTTGAGGGGGTCCTAGATCTCGACCTCAATAGGACTGGCCAATTTGGTCGCTCAGGAGACACCAGGGGAACCAGTGATTTACCTGGATCAGGGACTGGTTCCTCGATGGGACTCCCAGCTGACTAGGTCTCCTCATTAGGAAGAGGCAGGACCGGAGTCCTTGTCAAGGAATTGTCGGCCTCGACAGGTGACAATGGGTCGACGGGATCGAGAACAATCTCAATCTCATCGATCGAGACCTCGGTCGACTGGCCTGATGGCAGGGCTAAGAAGCCAGCAGCCAAGGAAGCAATTTCAACTGAAGTCAATACTGCCGGCTCCTGGGACAGAGATCGTTCACGATCCCAAGAGCATCTTCACCGAGATGAAGAAGATTTCGGATCCTTTTCCCTTTTACAGGACCGACAGGAATGTGAGCCTGCAGGTCCCTCGCCTTTAGTGTGGAGGGATTAACACAGCTCTCGAAAGGAACCCAAAAATGTGGAGCCCAGGTTGAGGGGAACAAAAAATGACCGAGAAGAGGATTCCTCGGCCCGCGCCACTTCTTCTTTGAAGGACTGAATCTGTTCCAGCTGCTCGGTGGACCCTGCAGCTGTGGAGACCACCCACCAGGCCTCTTTGGATTTCACCGGAGGATTCCATTTCTCGGGCCTGCCCAACTTAAGGCGTGCGAGACGATCATCGAGGACGTTCGGGTGGAATGTGAGACACATCTCGCAAGTCTGAGTGTCATGGCCAACACTCAGGCAGTAGACGCACGTGGTATGCAGACTGGTGTGCGGCATTTTGTGGTCGCATGGACACCGGCAAAATCCGGGGGAAGATTTATCTTCCATGACCGAATAACAAAGAGCACAGTCACTAGCTCAAACGAGTCCAATTTTTGGAATAACTGAAGGTTTAGAAGCCAGGGCCTACAAAAAGCAATCGCAAAGAGGAGGCAACCTGAATCTTCCAGCGGAAAGAAAGAGCTGGCATCATGGGGCGGAGCCAAGGGTTACACCATCCAGGTGGGTGGAAGGAGCCAGCTTGAAGACCTTCTGGCAAGATCTAAAGGCGAAAGGGACATGCCAAAAAGTGTGCATAAGAACAACATATCCACATTCCTAGAACAATGGGTTTCCTCAGACTGTGAAAGTGTTATGGTGTCACCAACCGTGCAGGGAAGAGGAGAGTCATCAGATAGCACCTCGACGGAGTCACAGAGGAATCCCAATTTACAAATCTAAGGTACTGTGTTTTATAATCCTGCTCTGTTATGCTGCTCAGCAGAGTTGGAGCCCTCCCCCATTCCAGGAGACATCTCCACCAAACTCCTAGGCAGGGAAGGGAAGGGAAGGGAAGGGAAGGGAAGGGAAGGGGTAGCCTCCTCAGTAATGGATCACCTCATGGGACTGAGAGTAGTGGCTTGCTGCCTGCCTACAAGTAATAACCAAAACCTCCTAGTGCATGAGCGAGGGGATAACAACCAAATGACTTCATTTTGAAAAGAAAAGTATTTTCCAAGGTGAAATTAACAGCAGGGCTGCAGGGTTACAAAAATGGGGGTGTTATCCAGGATTTAAAAGATGAGGTGCAATTTGCCTACCTGGCATGACTGGAGAGCATTTTTGAGGCGATGGAATGTTCGTGGGCCACAGCCTGTTTAGAAGTTTTAAGTTACAGTTTGAAAACAAAATGCATCATGAGGAGACAAAATTACCCCTGTCCCTTATGCAGGAAAAAAGTGACAATTTTGTAAGTAGAGACCGAGCGATCTGATTGTTGGACAGGACTAATGAAATGCAGTCAGTTAAAAGAGAGACCATGTGACTGCCTGTTATTCTGCTTCAGGAGTCGGGTGGTAGAAGCTGAGAGATCCATTTGCCCCAAGGAGCTGTGAAAAAAAAAGTTGGCCACAAAGTGAAACCAGAAAGGAAAGGAAATAAACATTGTGAATTGTAAACCCTGTGGATCACAATTAGTGAGTTACAAACTGCAAGAAACAGTGCGGGAGCTGTGAAAGGGGGAGCAAAACAAACAATATTTTTTTAAATCCTCAGCGAAATGGCATTTGTACCAGATCCTGCTGGCAAGACCGTAACTGTGCCTGAATCGTTGCTTTCATCGCTATGGACTATGGTGGAGAGACAAAGTACTGGTGAGTCCTACATTTTTGTGGGATTTCTGAGAGTGGGGTGTTGAGACAGCCAGTGTCCCTGCATTGCTACTGTGGTCCTGCCACTGTGCCACTTGTGGCAAAAGGGCCACCACCTACGTTGCCATGGAACTGGGGTATAACCCCCCGCACTGCGTCCCCTGCTAGGAGCGAATGTTTCCATTTGGAATCACTGGAGCAGTGGGGCGAAGTGGCAACCAACGACCTGAAATTAAGCCATCTGTGGGGGAAGGATACAGCCATCTGTCCAGCCCTCCTCCACAGCCAAGTGCCCAAGAACGTCCCCATGGCAGAGGAAGGGGCTGTGGGTGGGTCTCCCAGATGAGGTACACTGGGGTTGGCGTTGAGGGTGACAACCCAGACCAGCTGAGACCCCTAAGGCTATGGCACCCAGTTTAGTGGCCACTGTAATGGCACCACCCTCAAGCAAGGTGGAGGAAAAGAAAGAGACAGTAAAACCTGTAATCTCCTCCAAGAAGTCGGAGAGGACTCCTCTTTGGCCCAAAAAATCTGCCCCACTCCCCACCCAGCCGGAAAGTGACCAGGCCAAGAAAGATCTAGATGTGATAGTTGAGGCGGTGGAGGAAGGCCCAGCCTCTGATGCAGACAGTGACCACCCCCCAGTGGTGTCCATTTATAACCTGCTGAAAGAGGGAGTGACCAGAATGTCTGAGGACTTGGTGATAGAAAGGGACATTCCCAAGCCTTAGCCATGCCAATTCTAGGGCTGCTCTTTGCTAGCAAATTACTATGTTTACTCTTTTATGTTGGCTGTAGCAGCTTCTCTAGATCACCTATTTTATGGTGATTTGCTACTTCATTTAACATTTTTTCGCTTTCTGCCCGTGACCTGACCTGTAACCTCTGGCAGAGTTCTCTCCCGGAAGAACGGATTCTACTATCCTGAACTGCAGTCTGGACCCTTGTGGAGTAACTCCGAAGCTGCTGGATTAAACAGAAGATTAACTGTGCAGCAAGGACCCTTTGACTCCTGCCTGGTGCATTTTTTGTAGGTGGTGAGTCAATTCCAATTTATTTACATCTTTTTCTCAATGGAGGACTTGGAAATTCAGATGCAGCATGAACTGATGGTTGTTGGACTGGTAGTGGCCCACTTTAGTGGTTCTGGAGAGCAGTGAACTGGGCTGAGTCCCCTATGGGATGGGGGCAGGAGGGGCACCTGCTGGACAGCGGGGTGCCATTGCCCACCGCATGGGGCATTTCAGGTGGTCTCCATTGGAAAACCTTGTTCATTCTGAGGCCCTGTCCCTTGGGAGGTCTAGGCTTGGTGAACCTGCTGTCTAGGACATGGTCTTGGGCTCAGGCCAGTGTCAATACCATCTGGAATTCTGCTGTGGACTGGTAGAGCTGCAACTGGTGAGCTGGTGTGTGCAGGGAGTCACTGAGGCAACTGCTGGGGTGGGTGACCGAACAGTGGGGCAGTAGGGCCCACCACCAGAGGGGGGGTGCCTTGCTTGTCCTAGGAGGCCCCGGGGTAGGAGTCAGAGGGCTGGGCCTTTCGGGACCTTTAATGTAGTTTGCACCCAGGTCCAACTTGCCTCCTAGTGGGGTGTGTTGCGGTCATTGGCCCAGTCCTAGCAGAGATAGCTCGGTGCTCTTTAGAGACAGGTGTGTTTCCGGACACCCTGAAGGAGGCTGTGGTAATGCCCTCCTTAAGAAATCTTCTCTTGACTCGGACTGTCTGGCTAACTGCAGACCAGTCTCTAACCTTCCCTTTACGAGAAAGGTTATTGAGAAGGCGGTTGCACTGCAGCTGGTGGACCATCTTACTATCCACAACATCTACGATCCTCTCCAGTCAGGATTTCAGAAGAGGCATAGCACCAAGACGGCCCTTGTTCAGGTACTTAATGATCTCCAGTTAGCAAGGGATCAAAGGACTCGTTCCATCGTGGTCCTCTTTGCTCTCCCTGCGGCTTTTGACATCGTGGACCATGGTTTGTTGCTAGAGTGCCTGCGGTTCTTCTGTGAATTATCTAGTATGGGCCCAAGATGGTTCCATTTTTTCCTCTCTGGCAAGTCTGAGAGAGGGATGTCCGGGATTTTTGCCTTGTACCCAGTCTCCCTGCCTTATCGGGTACTGCGGGGCTCTGTGCTTTCATCCATGTTCGCAGTATACATGCTGCTGTTCGGAGACATTGCTAGGCAGTATGGGTTGAGTTTTCACTGCTATACAGATGACACTCAGCTCTACATGTCCTTTGTGCCCAGGCAGGATGATCCTGTCTTGGTGTTTAACAGTTGCCTGGCCGAGATCCAGGACTGGATGAATGCCAATTGGTTGAGGCTGAACTCAGATAAGACCTATGTGTTGGTTGTGGACCCCGGTTGTCAGGCAGAGGGGGCACGGGCAGGGCAGCACAATGGGCTTTGGCTTGCGGCAGCCAGCTAGTGACGTCTGATTGGGTGTGAAATCTGGGTGTTATTCTAGATGACGGATTGACGCTTAAGTCTCAGGTGTCGTCCATCGAATTCCTCATTTTACCGTCTGTGGAATATCGCTCAGATCAAGCACCTGGTCCCACCTGATGACCTTCCAACGTTGGTCCATGCCTTTGTGACCTTTCGCCTTGACTACTGTAACTCCTTATACCTAGGACTACCAGGGGCTGATATTCACCGCCTGTAGCTAGTGCAGAATGTGGCTGCCAGGCTGTTGACTGGCTTAACTCGCCCTTGCCATGTCATGCCTGTGCTCCTTGGCCTGCACTGGCTGCCTATTCAGTGGCGTATCACCTTCAAGGTCGGGTTAGTGACCTATAATGCCCTACATGGTCAGGGACTTGGTTGCCTGAAAGATCTTCTGTGCCCCTATCATCCCCCGCATACTCCACTCCGCTGACAAGGGATTGCTAGAGATTCCCAGGGTCCATTTAAAGACCTCGGATGCTCGGGCATTTATGTTTGTCGCCCCGACCCTGTGGAATTCTCTACCTCGCCGGATAACGGAGTGTCTGACTGTGGAGAGCTTTAAATCTTCATTAAAAGCTCATCTTTTTAGCCTTGCCTTTTCAGATTATGAATGAATTTATTGGTTTGTTGTTGATTGATCACTGTATTTTAGTTGTATTTATTGTTTTAATTATCATACAAGTGCTTGGATACATGGTGACTTGCACTTTTTAAAAATAAACTAGCCGGCCCTGTGGTGCTGAAGGTTGAGGCGCTGGATGCCACACCTTGCGCAACACCGGCGATCCGGGTTCAGGAATGGACTCGGGACGTCGGGTGCTGGCAAGGGAAGGAGAGGATTGAGTGTCTGCGGGACTGCTCTCCTCTCCTCTCCAGGGGTGGGTTGCAGGGAAGCCTTGCTTGGCAGTGGCCCCCAGTGGAGACCGGGAGCACTGCATGAGCGGCTCAACAATGGGACACAGAAAAGCGGAAACAGCTCCAGGACCAGTCGGATGATGGCTGCCAATCTGCCGACACCACCAAAGCCTCTGAGGGAGCCATTTCCACCTCAGCAGCGCCCTGGGGCCAAGCAGTAGAGTGTGCAGGCCAGCCCCACTGGTGCCTTCCCCCTCGGAGGAGAGGGACCCATCTAACAAAGGGTTACACTGTGTTGCCTCAGGGAGGGCTGCAATATGAGGACGGAGGCTTGAATGGGGTAGTAGGAGGTAAGTCTGGGACCTTGGAGGCTCGAAGGAGCAGCAGGTCCTAGAGCATGTAGTGGAATAAACAGATAATGCAAAAAAAAGAAATAAATAAACTAAGTTGAAGTTGAAGTAGAGACCACCCCTATGCTCCCTGAGAAATGCAGATGCAGAATGGTGGACATGGATGCCAGACATCATATGGATTTGATTGTCATAAACTATCAAAGTGGCATCTGGTTGCCAAAAGGAGTGACCCCATGATCCAGTGTGTGATCCATTCCCATATGGAGCCAAGCAGAATGGGTGAGGAGGTATTTGAGGATGGAATGCCTTGGCGAGAATTACCCCTATGTCAGTGAGAGGATTTGGGACTTAATAGAGTGCAGAAGATCAGATTGGGTGTTTCATGGAGCCATGGAGAAAGTGCATCTAAGAAATAAGAGTGGACCCAAATGATTCTGCATATGACAGGAACAGAGTGGCATCCCTAGCCAGATCCATGTGTGTTTCCTCTGTGTGGAAGGGGACAACCCTTTTCAAGACTTTTGAAATGGTTCAAGACAAGACTGGACATCGGATTAAATACTATGTGGTTAGCCATGACTGTCGTGGACTTGAGTGTACCAAGCCGGACCCTTGCTTTTTACTATGCTTCAAATGACCATGCTGCAGGACCCAAGGAGCAGCCTAGAAGAAGAACCTAGTATTATAGTGTTCCCTGGCGCTGCTGTGGACTGCTGTCTTTGGTGCCACTAAGCAACTACCTGTTGAGACTATTCAGTTATTTTTTGTTGTTGAAAAAAATCAGTAACAAAGCATTTAACAAGGACTGTAGCCAATTAGTTGGACATTGCTGTTTGTTCTGAAAAAAACATTCTTTTAAAATGTGATGTGCCTTTATAAAACTGTATGTTTAATCAGTAGTTAGCTAGTGCTAGTTAGGATATAGTAGCTGTAAGTAGGGTACTGTAATAGAGTAGCACTGTTAAGCAGGCTTGCTTTGTAGGGTAAATGTTTACAAGTTGGGCTTATTATTACCGCCCTTGTGGACCTAGGTATATGGACTCAAAGTACAGAGACTGCCACCTATTGGACTTCTTGAGCTGGTGCAAGTGAGCACAACCGGAAAAAAAAAAAACATGAAAATGTGTTTCTTTAGGCCTTTACTAGATATTCTCTACTGCTAAGTAGTCTAGAGGGTAAAGTAGTGAGCCACTATGTTAGTTCATATTTTAAAGTTTAATAGCTTAGTAAAGCCTTAAATCTATGTAGAGTGCCAGGTAGTTCTGTGGGAGAAAAACAGTTGCAGCTTGTAAATGTTCCTTTTTGCAGCAAAAGTGAGTTACAGTAGTCCACCAGTTAGCAAATAGACAGTTAGGAGTATGTGTCTGTTTTTTGGAAAATATTTGGAAAGTGTTTTTGGATGTACCAAATATGGCCCCCGGGCACAGTTTGGGTTTGATTAGAGTAAGGTTTTGGATTTTAAGGTGTTCCTTTGGGGGCGAGTTCGGGTGGGATGCCAGCCTGATGTACTGCAATCTGTCTCTAGAAGTCAGGTCGGGTTGCCACGACCCTTAGTGGAGCCAGGGAACTGTACGTAGGTGGGTAAGCCCACCAAATTCTCAACTGACTGCTGCCATGCAGTCTAACTGGTACAGTCTGGATGTGATGTCCTGTGGAAGAGTGCGCATTATCCCCCAGAGCACAGCAGCCATGGTTGGCTAGTGGTGGAAACAGTTTCCCCATGAGGTGAAGCATTTCTGTGGGGGAAAAGTGTAACCCCCGTGCCAAATGAGGTGGGTTACTAATGATGCCTCATCGGGAGGAGTGTTTCGCAATGCCAGGCCTGCCAGAGGCAGGGCTTGGCGAGTGCGTGGGAAAATTCAAGCGCCACACAGGAAGACCATTAGAGCAGTTGAGGAGGCATCATCGTGAGGAGAGGAGCAGCTAGTGACATCTCCGCAGCCTGGGGGAATGGCCTCCAGTTGGTGCCGGGTAGGCCTGGGGCTGGGAGGGGAGACTTCTCCCCAGCCCCCAGCATCATTCCAACAGCCAATCAGTGGGGAAAAAGGGAGGAATTTTTGCAGCATCTGAGAGAGAGAGAGAGAGAGAGAGAGACAGAGTGTGTCAGAGAAGCTGCTAGGAGACTGTTTGGCTCTGTTTGCCTGAGGATCCGCTGAGGTGGCTACCACGAGAGGGACCGGAATTCGTGGTGGCAGTGACACTTCAGAGAGGCTGTAGTGGCAGTGCAGCCCTCCTGCCCTTGAGTGTCCACCTGCATCCATGTCTGGAAGGGCTGCTGTGGGAAAATTCCTGAGGAGGTAGATCGCAGTTTGCGGCCGTCCTGTGCGAACCCTGCCTGAGGATCGGCAGGCAGCCTGCCCCCTGAGGACTGTGCCCTAGAAGTGAGAACCCCCCCACCCCTTTTTGAGGAAGGAGTGTAAGGTTCAAAGTGAGAGTGCACCCTGCTCCCACTGGTGGGGATTAAGAGAAAAGGAGACTGTTCCTGGGAACACTACTAGTGTTCCAGAGAAATTTGGAGCATCTTATGGCTCAACAGCAAGGGATGTGTTGTGAAGGAACCAGATTCGAACCCTGGTCCCCTAAGGGACTGTGCCACTGGCCAGAGTAAAATGTGTAACTGTAACAATAAATTGTGTGCACCCATCCATGGAGTTTGTTGTTCAGCTTGAGCTTTTGGTACAAAAAAAAAAAATAAAAAAAATGCCTGACTGCATTCCACTCCTGCCCGGGCTGAATCTTTTGATGTCCTGCTTGTGTGCTGCCTGTCGTAACAATTTGTTTCCTCAGACTGTGAAAGTGTTATGGTGTCGCCAGCCATGCAGGGAGGAGAAGAGTCATCAGCCAGCACCTCAATGGAGTCACAGAGGAATCCCAATATACAAATCTAAGGTACTGTGTTTTAGCCTCGGGTTCAAAGATTTGGTCAAATACCCAATCGTTATGCATATCAGCGCTTGATGGCACTCCCCTCAATTCATTTACCTCCTTTAAATACCTAGGAGTCACCCTTGACCCTGCCTTAGACTCTGACCTGCACCTAACCACAGTCCTCAAATCCGTAAATATTCAAATGGGACTGGCATATAAGGTTAGGCATAGCCTTACATCTGCAGCTACTGTAGGTTGGCCATTGCACAGGGGATCCTGAGATCCAAATTGGGGAGGCAGTATAGCGCAGTGGTTTAAGGCTCTGAGCTGCAAATCTGGTGACATCCAGCAGACCAGACCTGGGTTTGAATCCCACAGCTTCCACTTGCAGACTGTGTGACCCTGAGCAAGTCACTTAACTTCCCTGTGCACCCAGGTCGCACCTGTAAAAAAGCTTTCAGTTTAGTGTGCTAGCCCTGGTTAAACAACTAAAAAAAATAAAAAAATAAATTGGCATATGGGTTAATATCCTCTCCAGTTACTACTGGTCGGCTCCTCTGAAAGTGAGATGACTGCTACAATAATATCTGCCGCTTTGTGCTGTCGCTACCAAAACTTATTCACCATTGCTCGCTATATTCCAGCCTGGAATGGCTTAACCCCCTTGCTTTCCATCCGTTTACCGCCTCCTGTTTCATAAAAAATATAACAACCTGACAAACTGGCCTCTCTGTTCAAGCCTGTGACCTCTGCCTACCCCCTGAGATCAGCTGATAAATCCCTGCTTGTCCAACCTAGATTGAAAACCAAAATGGGTGAAAATGCCTTCTCAGTTTCTGCCCCCAAATTATGGAACACCGTTCCACTTAATCTCAGGAACTCCCCTTCTCCAAGCAGTTTCAAACAGGTCCTTCATAAGACTCTTTCATGCTTTGAACCCTGCTCTTGCAATGTTCCCATCCACTCCTTTGCCGGCTCCTCCTAGCCACCTAACGTCACCTACCTCCTCTATCCGCTTACCTGCCTGGTTAACCTTGCTACTCTCTCTTGCACTTACCTACTACATGTATTTACTCTCTGTTTCAGGCAATGCTTTGACTGATGCTCTGCTTTTGGGGCTCTGAACTGTATAGAATTGGATAAAGCACTGTTCATAGCCTTGGTGACGCTATGTATATATTTTGTTCCTATTCTAACTGTGTTTACTGACTGCTTGTGTTATGTCCATCTGGTTCTACCCGATTCTATATAATGCCTAACTTGTATCACGTTGTCCTCTGTTTGAACTTGTATTTCACCGTACTCTCCCGGGTCGTACCTGAAAATAGGCAAATGTCTTGTCTAGTGTACTTACCTCATCAACAAAAGCTAAATAAATCAACATATTGATATAACAACCTAGTCTCTGCACTTATATCAAGAGTTCTGTTACTATATATTGTTCTTGCAACTTTACTGTAGTTTGCTGAATAGTTTGTATAGATGTACTGTGCCTGTTCAAGCCTGCTCCAGTACTGTACCATGATCACATGACTATTATGTGTATATACTGTTGTATACCTGCCTTCTGTTCTATTCTCCCGGGTCGTACCTGAAAATAGGCAGCCATGCTGTCTAGTGTACCTACCCAGTCAACAAAAACTAAACAAATAAATAATCCTGCTCTGTTATGCTGCTCAGTCGAGTTGGAGCCCTCCTCCTTTCCCAAAGACATTTCCACCAAATCCCTAGACAGGGAAGGGGGGGGTAGCCTCCTCAGTAATGAATCACCTCATGGGACTGAGAGTAGTGGCTTGCTGCCTGCCTGCAAGTAACCAAAAACCCACAGTGCAGGAGCAAGGAGATAACCGCCAAATGACTGTTCATTGTGGAAATACTTTCCATGGTGAAATTAGGAGCAGGGCTGCAGGGTTACACAGTCATGCATTTCTAGGGTAAAAATAATGTTATGGTTCTGATGATCAGCTTGTGAGCTAGCCTGCTGTGTTTTGATTACTGATCCTCACACCTTCTTCCCTCCCCACCCTTACTCCTCTGCTGGGCAGACAGCCTTCTCCTATCACCCCCGAAGCCTGCTCCCCTCCTCTCTGTTTCCCCCCATCCCTTAGCTCCCTTAGGCACCAGCTAAAACTTCTCCCTGTACCCACCTGCTTCTTTCAGCCCCATCCCTGATCCTGCACTGTTGTAGCCCCTTCCATCCTTGTTGTTGTGTCTCCTCCTGGGTTCTTCCTTTTCTACATTTGCACTGTCGTTCTTTCCACTTGCTCTGGTCACTTTATTTACGCATCAAAGTCACTCACTGTACCTCTGTTTAGTTCCACTTACTTTTTATGTGCACTTGCACCTTGTTAAATTCTACTCTGTACAGTCCTTTACTTTGTACCAGTCATTAATACTGTCTCACAGGTCACAACTGGAAACAAATCTTGGCTCAGCGTGCAGTTCCGGTTACCAGTTTTCTAATTTGTTTACGTGTGTGAGGAGAATGTGATGATCAGGGAAACAATGCTTAACTGTTTTTGGGTTTTTTTAATTTAAGGTAATTCTATTCTTAGGGCCTATTTGAGAGTTTTTAGTGAGGATGGTGGCTAACAATCTGTACTGGAGGTCAGCTCTGAGTGTAGGGGGATTGATTTACTCACTGTGTGATGAGTGTATTAACATATCAGATCAGGTTTAGGACCAGGATGACCATGCATTATGTAAGCAATAAGTCAAGAAGGAGTGTGGGTTACTGTCTGATCAACACACATCCCAAGGTGAGTAGCGAGGCACAAAGCATTTGCACCAAGTGCTTCAGTCCCTGAGGAGTGAGTTTGTCAGACAACAACCCACATCCCGAGTGTCGTACTGCTCTCTCTTATAAGATGGGCCTCAATTAATAATTATGTAAAAGAAAACTACAATATTTATTAAAAAGAATTAGGATAATAATTTTGTTTGGGTGGGTTCAGAAGAAAGTAAGCCATGTTTTGTGTGCAGATAGTGTTGTCAGAGTAGAGGGCTTGTCACACCATGAAGGACAAAAAAACGGCACTTACCCCTCCAAGCTGAACAGTCCTCAGTGCACCTGCTCACACTAAAACACTTCCTTCTTTTCCTGAGTGAGGAATTTCCACTGAGGATAGGTTGCTGCAAAAGGTATTCTTTATTCTATACTGAAAAATGGTACAGAAACAACAAGATATGCTAGCGGGTCATGTCAGGCAAGCCTAAACATTCTGTATAATAATTTCTACGCCTTGTCAAAGGTACAGCCTCCTTGTACCTGGCTACTTTTATAGTTGTAACCCCTAGATGGCGCTATCCCAGGGGCTACTACCCCTGCCTGATTTGCCACTAACAGGTTGAGGGGCCTGGATCCAATGGCGGGTGCCTCCACCCAGAGGTCAGGGTTTGCAATAGTTAAACTAACTTGGTCACAGCCCTCTGGGACACTGCAACCCCCCTTTCTTCCCACTAGTGGCCCACACAATATATCAGAATTACCTTCACAGTATACACTTATCCCCAGGTCTGGTTCCGCACTGGGACCTCCTGTGAAATGAGATACAGTGCAACAATCACAGTACAGTACTTTAACATAGACAAATACCTCAGGCAGTATAACTTTGCTGAAACAAGCAGCTCTGATTTATTTAAGGGGATATAACAAGGACAGGGGGAAATCAGGTTAATTAGCTTATCACTCTAATAATCTACCTATGGCTCTGTGCACAGGCCTATCCCTATCAGTTACTGTCCCTGGGTACCCAAGCCCTAGTGGCTAGTCCAAACCGTGGCAGCTGGTAGGGGCCCTTTCACACAGAGAAAAGGAGAATTAAACAGTCAGCAGTACAGTAATTCCATTTGGATTTAATGTGGCAATTCAACAGGGGCGACCCTGAATTAGTACTCACGACCTCCAAATAAGATAGGGTCCTTCAATGTCAGCAGGGCTCACTTGAGGTACACAAATCTCTTCACACATCCATATAAAAGAAAGCACTATACCAGGCAGGCTGCATCTGTATCCCGATCGCAATTACTGCACAATACCGGAGAACACACAGCAGATTCAGTTCCTGACAGACCGAGTGTAATTCAACAATTTCTCCAGTCTCTACAGGGTGAGCCTGGTTTCTACTCTTCAGAGATCCTTTGATTCTTTTCACAGGACGGATTCAGTCCTAACAAGCAGTTACACAAGCTGCAGACCGAACTCTGGGCCTTACACACGCTTTTTGACTAAAACTGCACACTGAAAAGCACAGGGCTCCTTCCTTCTTCACTGCCAAAGCTCAACTGAAACTCCAACCGACAAAACGGGCACTTCCTTTGAGTTCCTCCCAGTTCTTGACTGGATTGGCTGTCACCACAATAGACTGCTGCTGTTGGTCCAAAAAGGCACTGAAGTCTAAACTACATCTCCCAGAGTCACTGCCCATACAATCCTCTTGTGGCTGGCTCAGATTATGAGTCCAAGTTCTGATTCGTCCAAGGCACCATTTTAGAGCTAGCTTACCCCACACTGATTGGTCCAGTTCAGCAGTTCAAAACTAGAATGGGAACTAGCAGACACAGTTCTGACTGCAAAGAAAGCAGGTTAGACAAACTGTAATTTCATTATTACTCTAAATAATTTCTGGCAAACAGTTACATCGTTCAGATAGGTTCCCTTTGCACTCCTAGTGACTGCAAAATGAAGTGAATTGGCAGCAGCTCGAGTGGTACTCAGAGAAGCACACAGTCCCCCCATACAAACTAATTATGTCTGCAAGCAGACAGCTCTTAAAGAGACAGTACCAGAGGCTCTAAAAACACTCACTGATAAATGGCTTAAATGCCAAACACCATTCAGGCTTGGAGCATTCAAGCAAGCTCCTGGAAGTCTTTTGGGAACCCCCATTTGCAGGGGGGTTACATAGTGATCTTAAGGGGCAGTTTCAATCCTTTAAGGGCGGGCTGACCGACCTGACAAAGTGCTAACGATGACAATGCAATTACAGCAGTGCATCTTTTATACACTGTAAAAATGTATACACTGTGTAAAACAAGCAATACAAATGGTGCAATACATGCAAAACTATGGTTACATATGAGTAACCTATTTTTCTAGGGGAAGTGTGGATATGGTTCACTATCTACACTCTTGCAGACTCCTAACAGTTCTCTGGGAGGATAGGGCAAGGCACACACCCCTATTTGGTAAACAGAGATTGGAAAAAGAACAGTTACTTACTTACCATAACAGATCTTCAAGAGAATCTTTTTTAGCAGGCCACACCTATGGCACTTATAGCCACCAGGCACCAGGATCACACAGAAACTTTTTGCAAGCAGTCCACCAGGGGCCGTCCATGACAACGTCAGATGTCAGCTGCCATATAAATGTGGGCACCCCTTCCCTCTTCAGTTCTGTGCCAGAAAATATACTTGAAGGACCTCCCTCAAAGGAACCCTGCAGTCTGCAAACCAGGTGAGGCAGACAGCAACAGATAGAACCTCATGGAGAAGGAGACAGCCGATCTAGAGCGTCAGAACTCCATAGGGGAAGGGAGGGTGGGACGGCATGGCATGATGAAAGAGATTCTCTCAAAGATCTACTGTTATGGTAAGTTATTAACTGTTCTTCTTTAAGGATATCTTCTCGTCAGATCACACCTGTGGAAGAAGTACCAAGCAGTACTGACAGTGAAATAAATTGTCTGGGTGGCTGGAGCCTACAGGCCTACGAAAGGAGGCCCTGAAGCACAGCTATGCCAAAGCCAGCCATCTTCCAAGAGGCAATGTCCAGACTGTAGTCTTTAGCGAAGGTGCGGACAGTACTCCATGTGGAAGTTGCACAGGTCTCTGCAGCAGACACGTTCTTGAAACAGGCAACAGAGTTGGAGCATGCCTCTTGTGGAATGACTACGGAACACCCCAGGAAGATCCTTACTGTACTTCCTGGAACAGAAAGTAATACAGTTTGCTAGCCATTTAGCTAAGCACTGTTTAGAAACTGAAGTGCTTTCCCAGGGACGAACAAAACAAAAAGCTGTGAGGACTTTCTGCAGTCCTTAGTATGGTGTATACAGCACCTGAGTGTTTCCCCTGGATTGGCATGCTCAGAAAAATAAACTGGCAGGTGGATGGTTTGGTTTGATTTACACTAAACTCAGACACCACCTTTGGTAAAAACTTCGGATTTTTATGCAAAGACACCCTGGCTCTGTGAAAAATCAAATAAGGAGGCTCACACATTACAGCCAGTAGCTCTGAAATCCTTTGAGCAGAAGTAATAGCAACTGTAAATAATGCTTTCCAAGAAAGAAAGCATAAGCCACAAGTCGTGGCTGGCTCAAAAGGAGCCAAAGTGAGCTTTTTCAAAACAAAATTTTGGTCCCAGGCTGGGACTGGATTGCGGATAGGAGATTTCAAGTTCAAGAACATACAGGCAGCCTCCATCCGGGCAACCATACGACTCTCTATAGGCACATGGAAAGCTGAAATGGCAGCCAAGTGCACTTGATAGAAGAATACTGCAGGGCTGTATCTTACAAGGATAGCAGGTACTCTAGAACCTGATTAACTAAATGGTAAACAGATCTAAGGGATGAGAAGTGGCCCACAAAGCAAACCGCTTCCACTTCATAAAATAAGTGGATCTGGTGAAAGGCTTTCTGGCAGCACCAGGACATCAGCCACCTTTTGGGAAACCCTAAACCTGGCAATGGCTACGTTTTCAGGAGCCATGCATGAAGATGAAGCAATTTGAGGTCCGGATGGACCAGGGTTCCCTGTTCCTGTGACTGGAGGCCTTTGCACAGGGGCAGAGGCACTGTTGGTTTCACTGCCAGCTGCTGCAGTAGGTGGAACCAGATCTGTCAAGACCATAGGGGAGAAATGAATATCAGAGTTGCCCCCCTCCATTTGGAGCTTAAATAGCACTCTCTGAATTAGAGGGAAGGCATACAGGAACCTCCCCTTCCAAGAGGGGGACAACGCGTCTTGCCAGAAAAATCCAGGCCCTGGAGCAAGCGAGCAGAAAAGTGGCAGTTTTACATTGTGTGGGGATGCAAAAAGGTTCAACTCTGGACAATCCCATCTGTCGAACAGGTCTTCTATTACTGAGGTCAGCAGCTCCCACTTGTGCATTCTGGACTATGACCTGCTTAGCCTTTCTGCCAAAACGTTTCGGATACCTGGAACATGTACCGCTGACAGTCCTAGACCATGTTCTACAGCCCAATACCAGACTCTCATTGCTTCCCTGCACAAGGGATACGAGTGAGTTCCCCCTTGTTTGTTGATGTAATGGATCACACTGATGTTGTCCGTTTGCACTAACAGAGGACCCGGGGAGAGAGAAGCCTGGAAGGCTTGTAGTCCATAGAGAACAGCTCACATCTCTATAACATTTATATGCAGGGTTCACGCCACTGTGGTACATGCATCCTGTGTGTGATGGGGCCTTAAGTGTGCCCCCCAGCCCATCCCAGAGGCATCTGTTGTTAGAATCTGAAGAGGGGAGGGGATCAGGAAAGGAACCCACTTTATTAGGTTGCTGGCTTCCATCCACCATTTGAGCACTTTAAGTACAGGAGAGTTTACTAGAACAATTTGTTTTAGATCATCAGTACGCTGGTCCAACTGGATTCTTAGGGTTCAATGAGGTATCCTCATATGCAGTCTGGCCACAGGTACTGTGACAATGGCCTCTGTCACAAGGCGCAAGAGTCACAGGAATTTCCTGGCTGGGACATACCAGCTATCGTGTACCAGTTGGGCCTGTGCAATCAGATATTCAGCCCTGTCCAGAGCCAGGAAGGCTGAGCTTTGAGTTGTGCCTGACTGTTCCTACGTACCTCAGGCACTGACAAGGTCTCAAGGCAGACTTGGATAATGCTGACAGCAATCCCCAGAGCATCGAACATCTGCCTTGTTCGAGTTAGGATGTGCAGCAACTGATCCCTGGAGTGGACTTTCAGTTGCTAGTCATCCATGTAGGCGAAGACATAGAGGCCTTCCCTGCAAAGGGCTCCTACCATGCATTTAGTAAAGACCAGTGGCGCAGAGGACAAGCCAAAGGGCAATACTCTGAGCTGGTAGTGTTTCCCCCTGAAACAGGAGCCTCAAATACTTTCTGTGAGATTTGCAAATTCTGATATGAAAGTAAGCATCCTTCATGTCGAGGGAACAGATCCAGTCCCCTGCTTGCAGTAGCAGAAGCAGGTCTTGCAGGGTGACCATTCTGAACTTTTTGTACTCTATAAACAAGTTCAGTTCCCAGAGATCCAGAATAGGCCACAAGTCTCCTGTCCACTTTGGAACCAAGAAGTACTGGGAGTAGAATCCTGTGTTTCTTTGTTCTAATGGCACAGGTTCTATGGTTTTCTTCTGAAGCAAGGTCAGCATTTCCTCCCTAAGCAGAGGAATGTGGTCTGGAGGTTAAAATGATGGCACTGGTGGGTGATCTGGAGGTGTGTTTGGAAGTTCCAGAGCATGACCTTGTGCTTTGATTTCCAGGACCCAGGCATCTGATGTCACTTTCTTTCACTGATTGAGGGGGAGGGAGAGACAACCCCCTACAACCACCCATGGAGGTAATGGTGGTTGGGGGCTGCACAAGGAAGCAGGCAGAACTCCTGCTGCACCACCACCTCTAGTGGCTTTTGAATGGGCACCTGGAGTGGCACCTGGGTGTGTAAGGCTCCTGCTCCCTTGCCTTTACCCTGCTGTCTGTAGCAGGACAGTGTCTAGCACCAGCTGGATGAAAATGGATCCTCTGCCTACTCCTGGGTTGGGTATGGTAGATGGAATGTACTGACTTCAGGGTTCTACCTGAGGCCTGAAGGGTGGAGACAATATCCTGGACATCTGAGTCAAACAGTATGTATCCTCTAAAAGGAGCACTGAAAATGGACTGTTATAAGTCATTCACAAACCCTGCTGCCCTAAGCCAGGAGTACCTCCTTAAACAGATACCAGAGGCAGCAGCCCTGGCTGAGGCATCAGAAATATCATAGGTTGTACGACGCAGATGTTTTCCTTCATCAGCTCCAGCAGTGAGAGCTTTTAGGAGCTCCTGTTTAGGTGTACCCTCTGGTAAGGCTTCTGTAGCTGCTTTGGCCTTTCTCCAGAATATATTCTGGTACGTGACCATATGGGCCTGGTGGTTAGCAATTCTAAGGCCCAAGGAGGCTGAGGCAAAACTTATTTCACCTGGCACATCCAACCTACTGTATTCTTTATCTGGAGGAAGGGGAGTCGAGGTGTTCTGATGCCCTTGACCTATCATGTGCAGCACTGATTATTACAGACTCTGCCAGCAAGAAAGGGTTTCCCTGAGGAAAAGGTTGGCCACCTATGGGCACCCCCCTTCCCTTTCTTGACTATACTAAAGTGTTCTCTTTAATTTTCCTTTTACCTCTCAGGTCCTCGTACAGGGAGGTTCTTGTGGTGACCTCCAAGCGTATGTAAAACAGGTTGTGTTTATCGTTGTTGGATTTAGTATGTAATAGCACTATGTCATAAAATACCTTGATGTATATACCTTATGTTTATGAAACCTGTAAATGTTGAAAATACCATAGCACTAGGTGTTTTTGATAATGGTAAAACATACTAGGTGAATATTATAGAAATTAAGTTAGTTGTGCTACTTAAAATGCATGTAAATGGCTATAAACTGAACAAGTCTGAAATGTCATGGTAATTTGCATATATCCCATGATGCTTTGCATTGTGGAAGTATGTATAATGATGTATTTCTTTGAAGCTTGATTTTTTTGCCAATGCCCTTTAGTGTAACCTTTTTTTCAGTGATTCTGCATTGAGGTTCTTTGTCTGTGGCTTGGTTTTTATTTTTATTTTTGAGCCTCCACTACCCAAGCAAACAAGGCCCACATAGGGATAAAGAGTTTTCACTAAAAATGTTTAGATCAGAGATCAGTGTCAGTAGGTGCTGGCTAGGTGCAGAGAAAGAACATTCATAGTCTGTTACTGCAAACTGATGTACTGAAGAAGGAATATGCTATTGCTGAAGGTTATTTCCTGTATTTTAAATAAACAACACACAGAGATTGTGTGTTGAACTTGATGTTCGGTGTTTGGTCCATCTGTTATCCCACAACCCCTCCATGGGGTTTTCTGGCAGGGACCTTGGGGTGTCCTCACTGGCTGTGGAAATAGTAAAACTAGTGCCCCTGTCATAGCGACTTTCTACATAGTCCTCAGAGTCCTCCACTTCATACTGCATCATAAGATCAGGATTATATTCCCTGTCTTCATCGTCCTGGTCAACGGGTACAAGGGAGCATGCTGGCGATGTTGTCTGGACTCAAAGAGGTGGCAAAGACCCAGCCCTAGGATGCATCATCACAGGGTTTTAGATACAAGCCCCACTGAAGGACCTCCATCCACTGGAGGAGGCAGGAGAGATTGCAGCATGTCTGTGAAAGACACTAGCACTGCCTAGACGTTGGCACTGGTGAAGGTCAATGGGGCAGACAATGTCCCCGACAGTGACGTACCAGCCATACTAGGCCTAGTAGCGCCTACACCATAGCCCAACCTAGGAGTTAGGTCAATGGGGGGGGGGTGCATCACTGCCGGAGTTGGCGTCGGTGCTGAAGAGGTTGTATCTGCTGCGTGGAGGTGCGACCCAAAGCGTACTGGGGAGGATTTCTCCTCCTTGTCCTTTTCCCAGTATTTATGCCTATCACTCCTGGAGGTCTTATCCTGGGATTTCGATGACCTGGACCCAGAGGAGTGGGCTAGCAATGTGGCAGAACCATTCTTCCAGAGTTCTTTCTCTATGTAGACTACCTGCTGTTTTAAAAGGTACTTTTCTAAGCCACCTTTTTGGTGTCGCCGGGTAACAGTGTTGTACCTCTTGCAAATCAGGCAAGATTGTACATTATGGTCCGGGCCGAGGCAACAGATGCAGACATCATGTGAATCGCCAGTGTAAATCTCACTGCATTCACAATACTGGAACAGTTTTCACAGTTCCTTTGATGACATACATGTTGTCAAAAAATCACTTATAAAAGTGATTACTATTATAAAGAAAAAAACAGCAGCAAATGCAGCAATGTTTCAATGAACAGTCCAAAGAGTATGGTCGACAGCGGGAAAAGAACTGAGTAGGAAAGGGGCCACCTATGTTCATATAGCAGCTGATGTCTTAAAGTCATCATGGGTGGCCCCTGGTGGATTGCTTGCAAAAGTTTCCATGTGGTCCTAGGTGAGGCCTGATGAAAGAGATCTCCTTGAAGAAGCTCTGAGGTCCAAAAACCGGTATCCCAGAGTGACTCAAGGTTGATGCGGTAATGGAAAATGAAAGTGTGTGCTGACGTCCAACTAGCAGCCCTACAGATTTCCTGGATAGGGACGTCCCTGGAAGCAGCCACCGAGGCATTAGTATGTCTGGTAGAATGAACTCTAAGCCCTACAGGAGGTTCCCAACCAGCCAACCTGCAGAAGAGGACAATGCAGGATGTGATCTACCTGACAATCGTCTGCTGTGCTGCTGGTCTGCCAGGCGTGGTTTCAGCCGTTATAAAAGTGGATAGATGCAGCCAGGCCCTTAGTAACTTAGTATATGTTACAGTGAACTCTGCCCCCCCCCCATATAAGTGTGCTGTTTGGTGTTGTGAGAGCTCTCCTCTCCGCTCCCTCTCCCCTCAAATGTCCTAATACCATGTGAAATACAGAGTGTCATTTCTTGCCAGCCAATGCAACACCAGCACCAAACAGTGAACTCGCCAGCCTCCACAGAGTAACCCTCTCACATTCAGTATTTGCCCGCCTGTGGGGCACACCATGTCACCCTAGAGCTGCAGGCAAAAACAGCCAGGCTCATATGTACTGGTCCCAACTCTGCTCACAGCCAGCCACCATCATGAGCTTGTATACTGAGCTGCTTCTGGATTAGAAAGGATTGTTTCTTTTTGTTTTGAAAAAAAACACGGCTTTTATCCCATTTCTGGGAGAACCATGCTGGGGCACACACGGCTGTGTTGTGCAGTGAAATCAAATGCACTGGTCTGTCTTATGTAGATAAGGCCACCATCGTGAGCATGTATACCAAGCTGTTTTTTGTTTAAAAACAGGTTTCTTTTTTTTTTTTAAAGAGCAAGACTATACTACTTTACTTCCATTTCTGAGAGAATAATGCTATTGCTGTGTACCACTCTTAGGGTTTGGATTTAGGGTGATAAGGAACAGAGTCCATTGTTGAGAATAGAGAAGGTGGCCAGGCCTGGGGGCGGGATGGACAACAAAGAGCTGGATTCAGCGACACTCGGCGAGGGGAAAAATTAATTAGACAGCTGTGGATTACAGGCCTTTAAGAAACAAATTAACAGAAAAAAAGAAAAGGTCAGATGATGTGTTTATTTATTAAATATTGTTTACATAAAATTCCTCTTTCTCAGGTGTGGTGTGGGGGTGGAGAATTATGTTAACGTACAAAAGCGTCATTCTATATGTAGGGGCAAGTAATATGTATAAAGTTTTTTAACTTTACTAACATGGCTGCCAGAAATTTTTTTCAAATGTTTCTGGAAGGTATGGATACGTGGGGTGTGCTGCTTCCTGACTGCTAGAAAAGTACCACTCACACCAGCACATCAGTGCAGACATAGTGCTACCACTCACGATGCGGGCAGGAGGAGGAGTGAGTGTCACAGAGAAAGAACAGTTAATGTAAGAACTTGCCATAACAGTAGATCTTTGAGGCGATCTCAGTCATCAGATAACGCTGTAGGAACCTTCGCCGTCAGAGAAGGGGAATCCACACAGAAGAATTTCAGCAGAACAACTGGGGCAGTTGATGTCAGCCAACATCAGCAACCCTATTTAGGTGTAGGTGGACCCGTTCCCTCCTCAGTTGTTTCCCTCCAGAGACGAAAGTAGCAAGTTTGAACATCTAGAATTTTTTATTTTGTGCTGATTTTATTTTAGCTCTGTGTATTAGCAATAATACAATTAATGGTTTGATTGTTTAACTGAATACAACTGTTTGTATATAAGGAGAAATGAGCTAGTGTTGAACCATACCTCCGGAAGACCTAATGGTCGAGGTGCTAGGGGTTTGTTTCCTTTCTGTTACCTTCCTGACAGTGGAATTACATTTGGCAATAAATCCTAGTGGATGAACTGACTTCTGGAGTGCTGGTGTTCTTTACTTGTGAATATTTGGACTGGCTATCCTGCCTGGCACCCACTGTCCTCAGACCTGAGCGCAACAACATTATGTTTATTTAAATCCTCACACCAGAAGGCTTGAAGCTCTGAAATTCTTTAAGCAGAAGTAATTGCAATTAAACACAGTGCTTTCCAAGACAGAAAGCACAAATCGCAAGTCGTGACTGTCTCAAAAGGAGAGGGTCAATTTCTCCAAAATAAAATTCAAGTCCCAAGCCGAGATAGGGGAACAGATTGGAGGTTTCAGGTGCAGGATGCCTCTAAGGAAAGTAAGGAAAACATCCAGCTGAGCAATCATGCAGTCGCCTACGAGCTCATGAAAGGTAGAAACAGCTGAAAGGTGGACCCTGTGTGAGGAATATTGGAGGCCTGAATCAGACAAAGAAATGAGGTAGTCCAGGATATGATTTCCCGAGCAGGTGAAAGGGTCTAGGGAATGTTTGGCAGCCCAGATGGCAAACCGCTTCCATTTCATGGCATATGTGGCACAGGTGGAGGGTTTCCGAGTGGTCACCAGGATGTCCACCAAACTGTTAGAGACCCCATACCTGGCAATGGTTACGTCCTCAGGAGTCAGGCATGCAGATTGACGGACCTGAGCTTGGGATGGACCAGGGTTCCCTGATCCTGGGTCAGCAGATTCCTGCAAAGGGGCAGAGGGACCGGTGGTTCTTCTGCCAGCTGGGAAGCAGAGGGAATCACATCTGGTGAGGCCAGAATGGAGCCACTAGAATCATGCTGGCCCCCTCCATTTGCAGCTAGATCAGCACCCTCTGTATTAAGGGAAACAGAAGGAATGCATACAGAAAACTCCTGCTCCAAGAGAGGCACAACATGTCTCACCAGAAAACTCCACACCCTGGATTTAGCAAGCAGAACTTGAGCAGTTTTGCATTGAGTGGGGACGCAAAAAGGTCCCGCTCTGGATGTCCACATCTGTTGAACAGATCTTCTGCTACGGATAAGAGAAGCTCCCATTCATGCATGCTGGACTGAGTCCTGCTGAGACTGTCCACCAGGGTGCTTAGGACGCCTGGCATGTGGACTGCAGAGAGTGTCAGATTGTGCTCCAGAGCCCAATACCACACTCTTATGGCTTCCCTGCAAAGGGGATAAAAGTGAGTCCCACCCTGCTTGTTGATGTAGTACTGTAGACAACACTCAAGTTGCCTGCCTGCACCAGCAGCTGGCCTGGAACAAGGTGCTCCTGAAATGCCTGCATGGCATACAGCATCACCCTCATCTCCAGGACATTGATATGCAGGGCGGGTTCCCACTGGGACCAGGAGCCCTGGGTATGGAAGGGGCCCAGGTGTGTTCCCCATCCCAGACCTGAAGCATCCATAGTTAAGTTCTGATGCAGGGAAGAAATCTAGAAGAGAACCCCGTTGAGAAGTTTCAAGGGGTCCAACAACCACTGCAATACCTTGCATACTGGAGAGGAGACCAGGACTAGCTTGTCCAACTCATCAATGTGCTGGTCCCATTGTACCCTGAGGGTCCACTGAAGGGTGTGCATATGAAGCCTGGCCAGTGTTATGGTAGGAATTGCCGCTGCCATTAGGCACAACAATATGAGGTACATCCTGGTAGGAATGTACTGACTCTTAAGCGACCTCCTGAGCTTGGGCCATAAGGCACTCCGCCCTGTTTTGGGGCAGGAAGGCCTTCCCCTGCTCAGAACCCAGAACTGCCCCGATATACTGCAGCCTTTGGGATGGTACCAGAACAAACTTGGGCAGACTGACAGTGATGCCAGGGAGTAGAAGAGCTAGAGAGTATGCTCTAGAGTCAGCAAAAGTCATTCCCTGGATGGGGCTTTGAGAAGTCAATCATCCAGATAAAGGAAGACATACAGACCCTTTCTTCTGAGAGCCACTGCCAAGCACTTGGTAAAGACTCAAAGTGCAGAGGATAAGCCAAAGGGAAGCACTTTGCACTGATAATGCTTCCCCTAAAAGGCAAAACGAAGAAACCTCCTGTGAGGAGGAAAGACCAAGATGTGCAGGTAAGCATCCTGCATGTCCAGAGAACAGAGCCAGTCCCTGGTCTTGAGGAGGGGCATTAGGCCTGGCAAAGTTACCATCCAGAACTTTTTGTACTGGACAACGAGGTTGAGGTCCTTCAGATCTAGAATGGACCTCAGATCGCCAATCTTTTTGGGGACCAGAAAGAACCATGAATAAAACCCTTGGTTTCTCTGGCACCAGGGCACTGTTTCAATGATCAGCTTGTGCAGAAGAGACTGCACTTCCTCCTGGAGAACAAACGAGTGAGCCGAAGGATAGTTGTAGGGTGGCAGTGCGGTGTCTGGAGGCTGCTGAATAAGCTCCAGGGTGTGACTCATCTATGATCTGCAGAATCCGTGCATCTGAAGTTATGGTTTTCCATTGATTCAGATGGAGGGAGAACCAACCTCCGACCACCGTCTTTTGGGTCTGACTCAGAGGAGTGGGGTCTGGCAAGGAGTCAAGCTGAGATGGAGCCAGCCGCAGAGGCTGGTCTGCCATTTCTGGGTCATTTGGCCACTGCTCCAGCATTGAAAGGAGCGGGCAAGGGAGCATGGGCTCTACGTTTTCCAAGGTTTGGGGAGCCGACCCTGACCTACTGGTCTGTCTACAAAAAGCAGACCATCCTCTATGCTTTGGCTGAGTGTGGTAAAGGAAATGGACAGATTTAATGGCTGTGCCTGAGGCCTGCAGATCATTCATGAGGTCCTGAACATCAGGGCAGAAGAGTTTGGTGCCACTGAAAGCGGCGTTAAGCACTCTGTTCTGCATATCAGCTGTAAATCCAGAGACCCTGAGCCAGCAGTGCCTACGAAAGCATTTGCCAGTGGCAGCAGCTCTGGCCACTGTATCGGCCATGTCATACAGGGCCCGGAGGAGGTGTTTGCTAATATCCTCAGCAGTCTGGAAACACTGAAGCAATTACTGCTTCTGGAAGCCATCAGGAAGGGCCTGGTGGCAGCTTTGTCATTTCTCCAGTTGGCATTTTGGTATATAACCATGTTTGACAAATAATTTGCAATCCTCAAACCCAAGGTAGAGTACGCATAAACCATTTTTCTCCCAGAGGTGAATCCTGCAAGATTCCTTATCTGGGGGAAGGGAGTTAAGGTGCTTAGGTGCCTTGGACCTGTAATGAGCTGCCTTGGTGATAACAGAGTCAGTATCAGTCTGAGCAGCAAAATAAGGAAAACCCTGAGGGGAATTATAAAGCTTGTCTGCCCTGCATGGCATAGCTGGCACCATGTTTGGCCTGTGCCAGGCTGCTGTGTGGCATTCTTCAACGCTGGGAGCAATTGAGAAATGATCTTAGGGGGAGACTCAGTGATTTCCAGGAAATCCACCAGGTCTTTTCTGGCGACATCCTCTTCCTTAGTCTGGAAGCTTAAGGTGGCAGCCAACTGCTTCATCACATTTAAAAATGTGGGATTCTCAGGAGACCTTGGAGTATGCTTGGCAGAGTCCTCACTGACCAAAAAGGCAGTGGACTTATCTGACATCAGGATCTCATCCTCTTCATCCTCTACATTATCCAGAAGGATGAGATCAGGCTGATACTCCTCATTGATGGCGACCTCTTCTGAGTCTGGTGTCAGATTCACTGCTGCCAGCCCACAGGTAGTCTCCCAGGGTCAATGAACAGATGTTGATGATGAAGCTGCCATCGACAGCGTCGACAAGGTGGGCCTGTTCAAGGTACCCAGCTGCTCAATGAGTACATTCACAGACTTGATCAGGACTTCGTTCAAATCAATGGTGGATGCTGGTGGGGGTGGGGTTCAATGGCACGGGCACCAACAACCCTCTGGCTGTGTCCTGGGTGCCTGACAAGCTTGTAGCCCTGGAAGGAGAAGAGCCAGGCTTCGACCGAGCAGTCATCAATGACGAGCCTGTCGACTACAATGGAGGGGCTGATGACCCAGAGGTCGAAGAATGAGCACCCTGTGAATCATGCGGAGGTGCTGTCAGTATGGGTCTGGTAGCAAAGAGACCTGGACAGCTGGTTTCTTCACCGGAGTAGCCTCAGCTGACAAAGAGCTCCCCGAAGAAGGTGAAGTCAACAGGGAAGGGGGGGCGGTCCTGGTCCTTTTTATGACTTTTTCCATGAGGAATTGTCTAGGGCCTTGGAGGCCTGTGAGCTCAAAGAACTGGTGGGTGACTGAGCGGTCAGGGCCCCAAAGGACCCCTGCCCAGAGCTGGCTACCTGCTGGTTCATCAGAAATTTTCTGAGAGCCTTCTTGCGTCACCTAAGAGTTGTCTGGTTAAACTTCTGGCAGAGCTCACAGTCGAAGACGTTGTGGTCTGGCCCAAGAGAGCAGACACAAACAGAGTGTTCATCTCTAGAGGCATTCTTCTTTCTGCAGCGGCAGTGACACAAAAGAGAAGATGAAGGATTAACTTGCAATATAAACAAAAAGAAATCTCTATAAAAGAGATTTAGGCAAAAGTTAGAGGAAAGAACGCTGTAGGCTGAAAAAGGCGTGACCACTGTGATGAAGCTTCCACAGAGACCGTACAAGCAAATCAACGGCGGGAAAGAACTCAGGAGGGAGCAGGCTGCCTACAGCAATATAGGGCTGCTGACAGCTGACGACGATGCTGTAGGCAGCCCCAGTTGTTCTGCTGAAAATCTTCTATCTGGATTCCCCTTCTCCAATGGCGAAGGTTCTTACGGTGTCACCTGATGACTGAGATACCCCCGAAGATCGTGGGTTACTGTCTTCACTGTAATGCTACCTAAGTGACCACAGGTGGCAGTGCAGTTGAGGGTGCTGTGGGAGGAACAGACACAAGATGGGGACCAGCACAGCAGCATGCTTTCCATACGGGTTTGCCTTGGTCTCCCTAGTGTGCTTGCATCTGTGGGGCTCATGAGAAACAGACAAAAAAAAAGGCATCCCTACTGACCGAGGATGACAGAACCCACTGGATCAAAGGAGACTAGGCCTAGCCTGCACAACATGTCTCCTAATGAATACACAGCAGTTAAGGGAGAGTGGGTACACCTCTCCATCCCATTCCCTCAAGGGGGGAATAACTCAGGCAGCATGGGGGTAGCACCTTGGGTTTCCACAGGGAGATCAGTCAGTAGTATGCATGGAAGCATAAACAGAGACTGAAAAAAAAAAAGAAAAGTACCAACCATAACGTTGTTGCTCTATAAACCCATGACTGGGGATGGCTCCTGGCCAATCAGAATACAGCATTTTCCCTACCCATTTTATAAGCTGCATTAATGCATGGTCACTTGGCTGGTTTTGCCCTGTTATGTTTCTTTTGATTTGTAGATCAATTATATAAAAATAAATAGTAAATAACTAATTAAAGATTGCCCTTGTATCCTGTGCAAACAGACATCACATCAGAGGGGTATTCACAGAACAATTTCAAAAACTACGTAGACCAGACCTATTTGCAGCATAACTAAAAAACAAAAAGAATACTGTGCATAGGGTTACCACCTTTCAAGAAGCCCAAAGTGGGACATTTCTTACTGAAACATGATTTTTCGCAGGACAATATGTAACCTTGACCAATGCAAAAGAATTGTTTTCTCTAAATAATCAGAATTAAAACTACTGTAAATGTTGTAGTTTGTTAGTTGTTTCCAGTGTTTCTTATCATTTTAAGGTATTTTAGTTAAGATATTATGTTTTTTTGCAACATTTAGAGGAAAGTCAGAAAATATTTTTTTCATCTATAATGTCAGGACATGTAGTATTTTTCATGTTTTTTCGCAGGACACAGTTGCCCAAATCAGGACTGTCCTGCAAAAATCAGGACAGGTGGTAACTCTAACTGTGCATGAAGTCCCAAAGGTCATGTCCTAATAGCAAAACTGGTTGGTTATGCTTGCCGACGGTAGATAAACGATAAATGAATTAAAAAACAAACTGTACCTCTGCAGAAGCCAGACTGGAAGGGAGCGAAAAAGGAAGATGAATCAAGGAAGAGAGAACTGGGATAGCACTAGGTGTTTCTGGAGATTAGTCAGGGTGAGGAGGAGAGAGATAGGGTAGTAGCTGTCAGGAGAGATGGGATCACTCCCTGTGGGAAGGGGGATGACTGTAGCCTGTTTCAAAGTATTAGGGACAGAGGCTAAGAAAAAGATACTGTAGTAATGTTTCTTCCAAGGGATCCCTCACTATGCTTAACAACTGCATCAGTCCCCTGGATTGGGCTGCACAGAAAATTGAATTTGATGCTAATTATGGAATCTTAAAATGAAATTCAAACCTCTGCTGTGTGGTCATGCTCCACTCCGCCCTATAACTACAGTTTATTTTTGGAGCTAGGGGAGCAGTGACCATTGAACTAGCTAAATCTATCAAATATCATTCTAAAATAAATTTTAGTCTCTGTGGACTCATAAGTGTGGCAGAACAGATTTTAAGATTCAATCACTGAGTACCAACTGTAATGCATGGCAACAAGTAGTGCTGAAGCAAAGTGAACTGATTCTTGTTAGACCCTTTTCCAGATTCTGGAAGGGGAGGTAGGGACAGATTTATTAAGCATAGTGAGGGATCCCTTGGAAGAAATATTACTACAGTGAGTCATTTTTTATTCAAACCCCAGGAATTCCTCATTATGCTCAACTGTAGACTACAAAGCAGTACCATGGGAGGCCGGGTACAGAAACCTATTTTGGGAAAAGGTTCTGCAAGACAGCAGTGCCAAAACTGGCATCCCTTCTGGACTGTACGGCCAGACAACAGTGTTTTGTGAAGGTGTGCACTGTTTTCCATGTAGCTGCTTTACAAACTTCTTGCAAGGGAATGCCCCTTGATGCTGCCACAGCACACGTGCCATGGGTGGAGTGTACCCTAAGGCCTTGAGGTGGCAGATTGCCAATCTTGCTGTAACAGAACTGTATGCAAGAGAGCAACTGTTCTCTTGGATGCTGGTCTACCTTTGCCAACTTCTCCATACGTAAAGAACCTGACCTCCTTTGTGTGATCCAGGCAATACCTGAGCACGCTCAACATCCAAACTATGGAGCTTTTGTTCTCCAGAGCTGGATTTTGCTGTAAAACAACACTTGAAGAGTAAAAGACTGGCTCAAGTGAAATTCAGGCACCACTTTAGGGAGGAATTTTCTGTTTGTTCTTAAGACTACCTTGTCCCTGTGGAAAATTGTGTAACTGGGATACGTGCAAAGAGCTTGCAGCTTGCACACCCATCTGGCAGAAGTCGTGGCCAGAAAAACTGTCTTCCAAGTGACATATTTTAAATCAGCAGTTGCCATGGGCTCAAAAGGAGGCTCCATGAGCTTAGCAATGCATAGGTTCAGATCCTATGGTAGGACTGGATCCCTGACCGGGGGTTACAAGTGAAGAAGCCCTTTAAAAAATTTCTTGAAAATGGACTAGGAAGCCTTTGTCTTCCCCTTGCCATCTGAAACATATGCTGACACTGCTGCCAGAGGCACTTTTAGGGCTGAAGGCCTAAGACCCCAGGACTGACGGTGAACTAGTTAATCCAGGATTATGGGCAGGTCTGATTGCAATGGACTGAGCTGCCTAGGAGAACACCACAGGGAAAACCTTTTCCACTTGGAAGCATAGGTTTTCCTTGTTGCTGGTATCCTGGAAACTAAAAGCACATCCAAAACCTTTTCAGAAAGATTTAAGCCAGAAAACACTAGATCTTCAAGAATCATACCATGAGACAGAGAGCTCTGGGATCTGGAAAAGTTATCCTGCCCCAAGACAAGTTGAGCAGATTGTATCTCAGGGGAAGGCTGATGGGAAGTTTGATGGGGAGAGAAAGGAGCACAGAGTACCAAGTCTGCCTGGCCCAGCCTGGAACTATTAGAATCATGGTCGTAGACTGCCCCCTCAGTTTCAACAATACTCTCAATAAGAGTGAAAAAGGAAGGAAAGCATAAAGAAACCTCCCTGTCCATTCCAGAGTTAGGGCACCCAACAGGACTGAGCCCACTGAAGGGGGCCTGCAACAGAACACGGGACGCTGGTGGTTTTCCCATGATGCAAACAGGTCTATCTCTGGTGTACCCCATCTTCTGAATACTGCAGCCAACACCCGCTTGTTCGGGGTCCATTCGTAATGTCCCTGGCTGATTCTGCTCAATGAATCTGCCAACACATTGTCTTTCCCCGGCAGGTGAACTGCTGAGAGCTGCACCCCTAGGGAATAGGCCACATTCCAGATCTTCACTGCTTGTGTACATAGCTTTGAAGACCTGGTTCCTCCCTGCTTGCTGATGTAATACGTGGTGGTTATGTTGTCTGTCCTGACCTGGACTGACTGACCTCTGACACGGAAGTTGAAAGCCTGTAGAGCCAGATATACTGCTCTGCACTCTAGAAGGTTTATATGTTCCTGGGACTTCTGTAAGGTCCACAGTCTGCTTAAAGTTAAGACATCCTGGTGGGCACACCAGCCCAGGAGGGAGGCATTTATCGTTAGCACTACTGTGGGTAACTGCTGCAGGAAGGGAATAGCCTCTCGGAGGTTGCCTTCTTCCATCCACCAGTCCAGTGCCCTTAAGTGGGACTTTGACACAGGCACCAGCCTTGATATAGGGTCTCGCCTTTGGGACCAATGGTACCACAGGTAGTATTGGATGTCTCTCATTTGGAACCTGGCCTCTGTCACCACCACTGTGGATGAGGCCATGTTGACTAATAGCTGGAGGAAGTCTCTCCTGCAGGCCTGGGTTGGCCTAACTTGAAAGACTTTGCTAGCTCTACCAGGAGTTGTACCCTCTCCTGAGGGAGGAATGCCCTCCTTTGGAGGGTGTCCAATTCTGCACCTATAAAATCCAGTACCTGCATTGGTTCTGTCTGGACCTTTGCACATTTATTATAAAGCACAGTTCCTCCAGGGTGCACTGAGTGAGAAGGAGGGAGTTATCTGCCTCCTGGCTGGACTTTCCTGCAACTAGCCAGTCATCCAGATAAGGGAAGGCCACCATCCCCTGCCTTCTCACATCTGCCGCCACCATGGCCAAGCACTTTGTGAACACTCTAGGAGCTGAAGATAGTTTGAAAGGTAGGGCTGTGAACTGATAGCTGAAGATAGTTCAAAAGGTAGGGCTATGAACTGATAGTGACCATTCCCAACCCTGAACCTTAGATATTTTCTGTGACAGGGCCTCACTGGAATACGAAAATATGTATCTTTCAGGTCCAGAGATCCTAGCCAGTCCCCATGCTTTAGGGATGGGATTACTGATCCCAGTTACCATTTTGAACTTTTTATTTTTCAGGAGTTTGTTCAGGTATCTCAGATCTAAAATAGGAGACCACTCCCCATTTTTCTTGTGTGTCAGGAAATACCTTGAATGAAGACCTTTTTCTCACTGTGAGAGAGGGACTTCTGCTGCACTCGCAGTAATTTTCTTAACGCCAACTCCAACAGTATTTTCTCTGTTGGGGTGGGAGGTGTGACGTTTTTGTGAACATGTAGTTTTGGATACTTTTTTAACTGCAAAGTCAATCCCTGACTCACTATTTCCAGGACCCACCTGTCTGTAGTAATGATTTCACTCCCTGAAAATAGTGAATCAGATTTCCACTGGCAATGGTTGAGTGACCTGGGCAAACTTGTCAGGTGTTTTGCTTAGCCTGGCCCCTTGGGTGCTAGAGTCCTGTCAGCACGTTTAAGACCCCTGCTGCCTCTGGCCCTGAAGAAACTTTTTTGTTGGGAGTAATCATAGCCAAGGAAACCACAGGGAAAGTACCCCCTACCTCTACCACCCCTTCTATAAGGCCTGCGGAAGTGGAGGCCTTTTCTTCACAGTGCTGCTCTTGTAGGTGGCTTTGTACTCTTCCACCTTTTCCAGATATGCCTCTGTTTTGTCACCAAACAGGGAATTTCCTTCACAAGGGAAGTCCATTGCTTTTGCCTGAGGGTCCTGGGAGATGTTAGTAGTTCTGAGCCATGCAAACCTCCTCAGGGACAGGTCACTGGTAAGGCCGCATCTGCAGCATGGAGTTCAGTACTGGTGCCCAAACCGCAAAAAGGACATTAACCTGCTGGAGAAGGTCCAGAGGAAGGCTACAAAGATGATAGTGGGTCACCAGGGTAAAGCATATGAGGAGAGGTTGAGGGCACTGAACATGTACTCCCTGGAAGACAGGAGAGAGAGAGAGGACATGATTGTGACCTTCAAGTACTTAAAAGGGATAAATAAGGTTGATAAGGAGAGTCTCTTTAAGCTGAGTGGCAACTATAACATGAGGGGGCACAGTCTTAAGCTAGAGGGTGGGAGGTTTAAGAGGGATGTCAGGAAGCACTTCTTCACAGAGAGGGTGGTAGACACTTGGAATGCGCTGCCGGAACAGGTCATCTCATTGAAGACAGCGGGCAGCTTTAAGAGAGGCTGGGATAGGCATGGAGAGCAGAAAGGATCATGGGTAGGGAAGATGGGAGTAGTGGGGAGGGAGGGCAGGGACATTAGCTCAAGCTGTATACCCTGCAATACGAGCAGACTTGATAGACCAAATGGCCTTCTTCTGCTGGCTTCTTTGTATGTTCCTATGTATGCATTAGTGTCCACTACCGTGTGAAATTGGTACTTGGGGGCATCTACTGCAGTTTTTGCAGTGTCTGCTAGATCCTGTGCCAAGTCACCGGTTGCTTTATCGCTCACAGCCAAAATGGAACCCCACAGAGCCTTTTGGTATTGAGCTGTGTAGGGCATGTAAGCTGCCTGTTTAATAGTAGGAAAGGTGAAGTATTAACTTTCTTTCCCGTGCTATCTAGTCTCTTGGAGTCCTTGTCGAGGGTAGGATGAAAGGGGAACTTCAGCCTTATCACAGACCATCGCCTGACTACTCCCTCATGGTCAGGGTAACAGTACAGGTAAACAAGCAAGAGAAAGCCGCCCTATGGTTGGATGCACACTGTAAAAGCACAATGTCACAACAAGAAAAATCAGCACAATCCACCAGTACACTAGAAAGGACAGACTTACACCAACAATAGGTGCATTAATATTTTTATAAATAGAAAGGTCTAGGAAAACAGCACCACCTCAAATAGGAACACCAGTAGGAGCTCCTCACTCACCAAACCAACCTCCGACCAGATTGGCTCAAGGCGTCATCAGGGAATGAAAGAGGAACTTCAGCCTTATCACAGGCCACCGCCTGGACCACTCCCTCACACTCAATACCAGGGGTAGATATGGGACTTGTCAGGAGCTTGCAGGTTGCCTTTTTGAGGGATTCATGAATGGGTAAAAGTACTGTCTTGGTAGGATTTGAACCCATCATATCCAAAAATTCCACCTCATCCTCAGCAGTTTCCTGAGTAGTGAGGTTGTGAGTACTGACCATTTATCTCACAAAGGAATAACGTGAAGAAAACTCATCAGGAGCATGAGGGGGGAACCAAATTCCTGCTCAGTGGAACCATCAGACTCTATAGGTTCTCCCTCTTCTTCACAGAAGAACTCAGATCCTTTCACATCAGGTACCAGGATAGGTACTGGAACCGGGGGAGGTGAGGCAGATACACCCACAAGAGATCCCATAGCCTGGAAGGCCTGGAAAAACTGCCATGCCTTAGTCATGTCCTCTACTGAGGGTGTTTTATTCTTGTCAACTGATGTCTCCTTTCTTTCCTCAGAAGAGGGAGGCAGGGACATGTTTTTCTTTTTTTCTTTGCAGGCACCATCTCTGGTGTCTGCTTAGAGGTTCTTTTATGTTTACTGGTCTCAAAGTTCCCCATTCAGGCACCCTGGTTTCTGATCCATCTTTAGCAGATTTATCCTTCTGCTGACTTTGAGGGGCTGGACCCCCATCTGAGCCTTTTGGTGACGTGGACACAGACTGAAAGGCCATAAAATCTTCACCTTTTTTAGCCCTTTTCTTAATGGTTTTAGGGCAAAATTTAATGCAAAATTCTCAATTTGAAAAATCATGATCTGGGCCAAGACACCTCAAACACAACTCATGGCAGTCTGCCTTAGCCAGCAGTTTAAAGCAAATGTTAAAATTTTTAAAGCTTGTGGGTTCTGTTCTCTTCTTGGATCTATCAGTCATGCCAATCTAGACAACCCAAAAACGGCGCGGTTCACACATGTAAAAAAAGATAATTTTTTTGGTTCGGTTCCCTTTTAAAAGACAGAATCACTAAATTCCCATTTCCAACAGAAATATTTCAGTCGCATCTCAGTTCTCACAGTAGAAGAAACCAAGACATGAACAATAACCAGAAAGTGGTACAGCAAAAAATAAAATGTAACTTTATTGTAATTTTTAGTCAGAATAAAGTGGCTTCCAAAAATGGGAAGCCACAGCGCAAAGGCCTTTCGCTGGTTCTGAGAAACTGATCGGGAACCAAAGAATAGTGCAAAAAATACAGAAACTACTAATGTGGAGGATCGGTAACTAAATAAAACAGAAGAATTTAAAAACAATAAGCAGTAAACAGCACAGAAGACTTGAAAGGTATCTTCGGGGCAACTTCTTCCTCAAGTAGAGAAATAAATCCGATGTTAGAGGGCCGAGTAGAGCACGACCACACAGCAAAGGTTTGCATTTCATTCTAACATTCCATAATTACCATAAAATTCAATTCTCCAGGGTGGCTCAATCCAGAGGACTGATGCAGCTGTTAAGCATAGTGAGAGATTCCTGGAGTTTGAAACAGGAAGTTGAGAAGGTAGGTCTTTGGGGACTAGTGGTCCATTTTTTAGTCTCCTTGTGTTTCAGCTTTTAACATAAATAAAAGACGTGGGCCCCAATATTCAGAATTTTTTTCGGGCGCTAACCGGTGTCTGCCTGTGCAAACTGGGATTTGTGCTGGAGCCCAACACTTAAGGGGCTCTGTTGCACCAGCAAACAGGGCTAGCGCCCGCACAAACCAGTGGGGTGCATGTAAATATTGGGGCGCAGACAGGAATTTCGGCACAAGCCGATATTCAGCAGATTTACGCAGCGCAAATCTACCATTGTCCTGCACTGAAATTTCCCTGTGGCCTCTTGATTCCTCCCATCCCCACTCTTCCTCAGCTACCGCTATGCACTTTGTTCCAGGTCTCTGCCTGGGAATTGTCTGCTTGCTGACTTACCAACAGCACTGTCATGTTTTATACATTAGTAACTGTAAATTGTGCTTTTTTGTCTGTTTTGTTCCTATTATACTGTGTGATATGTACATCCTCTATGTACTATGTAAGTTGTACCTCTATATAACATTGTACAACACTGTATATGTATTTGTTTTTACCTGTTCCTTGATTTGTACTCTCCCGGGTCATGCCTGAAAATAGGCAATTCTGTCTAGTGCACTTACCCGGTACAAAAAGCAAATAAAATAAAGAGGGTCTGTGCTGTTCTTTTGCACCACGCAAATACCACCAATGAAAACCCCCTCTTATTCTGTGCAACCCTAGTGGTTGCCGGAGGTAATGCAGCCAATCATTAACAGCCGAGGTGGCTGGTGGAAGGAAGCAGAGAGAATCAAGCTGCACCCCCCCCCAACAAGTGGAAGCTGTTAGTAGGGAGGACCATAAGGGAGGGAAATCCCCAAAGGTACCTAAAAACAGGAAAAGCAGAATGATAGAAAAAAGATGCATAGGAAGGAAGGCAGGGGGTAAGCAGAGTAGGCATGAGGATAAAAGGGGGGCGGCTGTCAGGAGGGGTGACAGCAAAATCTGGAAGGCCATATGTGCAAATGCTAGTAGTCCGGGAAATAAAATCCTGGACCTAGTGGCCTTAATGGCGGAGGCTGACCTGCACATTGTCACTGTTACCGAGACATGGTGCAACAATAACCATAACTGGGATAAAGCCATATCAGGCTACACTCTGTTCAGGAAGGACAAGGTGGGTAAGAAGGGGAAGCACTGGCTCTTTATGTCAGGGATAACCTAAAGGCAACTGAAATAATACAGGAAGGGGAGGAGGCACTGTGGGTCACCCTGGAGATGGGAATTGGAATTGCTATTCACACTAACGTGATCTATACACCTCCAGCACAGAGAGAACAGTTGGACAGGTTCCAGTGGAAGCCATCCAGAAGACAGCGACTATGGGGAAGATACTGCTGCTGGGAGACTTCAATCTGCCAGATGTTAACTGGAGTATCCCTGCTGCAGCTCAGCTAGGAGCAGGGACATCCTGAACTCCCTGCAGAAGGCATTCCTCAGGCAACTAGTAATACAGCCCACTCACGAGGGAGCAATTTTAGACCTGGTACTCATGAACGGGAACCGAGTTGCAGGTGGGTTGCCACTTGGGATCCGGTGATCACTGAATGGTGTGGTTCAATGTAAGAACAGTGGCAGAGTCAAACCACATGAAGGCGAGGTTCCTGGATTTCAGGAGGACCAACGTTGCAAATTTAGGGGAATGCCTCAGGGATGCCCTGGCAAGGGGGGACTTGGGAGGTATAGAGGAACAGTTGGCATAACTAAAAGAAGCCACAGTGAAGGCAACAAATCTTTACATTAGGCCAGTAAATAAAAGCAAGAGGAAAAAAATGACCACAATGGTTCTCAAATGAAGTGGCTGGGAAGGTAAGGCCAAAAAGGTTAGCATTCAGGAGGTATAAGGAGACACAGAGGGAGGAGGACAGGGAAGTGTATCTGGAGAAGCAGAGGGAGGCAGGGAAAGCAGTCAGGAGTGCAAAGGTGCAAACTGAGGATAAAATAGCCGGGGCAGTAAAGAAAGGGGATATGACGTTTTTCAAGTATGTTAGTGAAAGAAGAAAGAGCAAGGATGGGATTGTAAGGGTAAGAAGGGAAGGAGGGGAGTAAGTGGAGGGGCAGCAGGAAAAAACAGAAATCCTGAACAAATATTTTGGTTCAGTATTCACAGAAGGGAAAGGTGAGGGACCACAAATAAGTAACAGGGGCATCAATGAAAGAGAGGTGGACACCAGTCCATTTATGGAGGAGAGAGTCCTGAAGGAACTCGTAAAACTGAAAGTGAACAAGGCAATGGGGCCAGATGGGATACATCTCAGGACATTAAAGGAGCTTAGAGAGGTGCTGGCAGCACCACTGACAGTCCTGTTCAACCACTCGCGAGAGACAGGAGTGGTTACAGAGGACTTGAGGAGGGCAGATGAAGTCCCTCTTTACAAAAGTGGGAGCAGGGAGGAGGCTGATACTACAGGCCAGTCAGCAGGGGCGTAGCTACAAGGGTGCAGGGGGTACAGTCGCACCTGGGCCCATAAGGTTTGAGGGGCCCAAATCATAATTGTGATGTTTATTCAAAACCGGAGGGGCCCCTATAACATATCCTTGCACCCAGGCCCTCTGGGAATTTGCTACGCTACTGCCAGTCAGCCTGACCTCGCTGGTGTGGAAATTAATGGAATCACTGCTTAAGGGAAGGATTGTGGAATATCTTGAATCAAGCGGATTACAGAATTGGAGGCAGGATGGATTCACTGGGGGAAGGTCATGTCAAGCAAATCTGATAGCTTTCTTTGACTGGGTAATCAGGGAATTAAATCCGAGGGGAGCGGTGGATGTGGCCTACCTAGATTTCAGTAAAGCCTTCAGCACCATTCCACACAGGAAACTTGTAAACACGCTGGGCAGCCTGGGAGTGGGTCCTAAGGTGGTAAACTGGGTAAGAAATTGGTTGAGTGATAGCAGACAGAGGGTAGTGGTAAACGGAGTTCACTCTGAGGAGAAGAGGGTGACCAGAGTGGTGCCACAAGGATCAGTACTGGGGTTGGTCCTCCTTAACGTCTTCATTAGTGACATTGCAGAGGGGCTAGAAGGGAAGGTATGCCTTTTTGCAGATGACACTAAGATCTGTAAAGTACAGTTATGTAAGAACTTACCGTAACAGTAGATCTTTGAGAGAAGCTCTTGCAGCAAGCCATGCCTTTGGAACTATAGCCGTCAGGCATTAGGACCACACAGAAACGTTTTAGCTAGCAGTCTACTGGGCCCACCCACAACAATGATGTCAGCCAATGTTGCACACCTATATATATATATATATATATATATATACAATAGGGGTGAGTGGTAAATGAGTGAGATAAAACAGCGTATCATCCACTGCAGTGTGATATTTTTACCCTCTGCTCTATTGTGATGATGTCAGCCATTTACACACACAGGTCACTGATATCATCACCCTGGGCAGCTTTCCCCTCAGCATGCAAGAAACACCTGTCCTGTTACCACAGACACAAATGCAGAACTACCTGAGAGGTCTCACTGCTGCCTGCAGCTAACTCAGTGAGCTTTACAAAAACACACCTATCCCCCCCCCCCAACTTCCAGCTCATTACTGTGATGCTCTCAATTTGATGCAGCCAGAATTCCAAACAGCACAGCTTCACAGAACAGTCTAAACTACTGCCTGCAGCTAACTCAACTACCACTGAAATACACACTCACTTGTTCCTCAAACTCTGATTCTCACCCATTACAATTACTGTGACAATCTCAACTTCACTGCAGCCAGAATCCTAAAGAGCACAATTTCACAGAACACTCTGCAGTCTGCCTGCAGCTAACTTAATTACCACTGAAAACAGTATCAGCTGTTCTGACACTCTGCCTCTCAGCTCATTACAATTACTGTGATGCTCTTAACTTCACTGCAGCCAGACTGCTAAACAATACAGCTTCACAAAAGTATGTTTCTCACTCCTATCTAAAACTAACTCATTTAGCATTGCAAAACACACTCACGTGTCTCTCAGAGTTTATAACACTGCAGCCCATTCAGAAAAGCTCACACACAGAAAGAGCAAACACATAAACAGGAACAGAACACAAGACAGCATAACAGAACTTCTGAAACTCTTGGCCCTATTGTATATATCGAATACATGATGGTCAGATTGTGTGCTATGGCAAATATTGTCACTCCCGCATCGTGAGCTTGGATATCTTACTCTGCAGGAGTGATAATATTTGCCATATCACACTCATGCCCATGATGTATCCCCTATATATATACACACACACACACACACACATATGGGCAGTCCCACACCCTACTCAGTTCTCCAACCGGACATCAGACATAAAGGATGTCTGCTGAAGAAACCAAGGAGTTACGGCAGAGGTTTCCACCACTGGAAAGAGAGAGACAACAGTCAATGCACTCTAAAGAAGAAGAAGACAAATACAGACGGTCAAGGGGGATGGTGGAAGGGACAACATGGCTTGCTGCAAGAGATTCTCTCGAAGATCTACTGTTATGGTAAGTTCTTACATAACGGTACTATCTTCATTAAGCATATCTCTTGCAGCAAGCCACACCTTTGGAATGAGTTCCAAGCAGTATTGACAGAGAGAGACAGTCCGGGTAGCTGGAAACAACAGACCTAAGAAAGGAAGCCTTGTAGCACAGCTAGGCTAAAGCCTACCCTTCTTCCAGAGGCAATGTCCAAACTGTAATGTCTAGTGTAGGTGTGGACAGTATGCCAGGTAGCAGTTGCACAAATCTGAGTCACTGAAACATTTCTGAAACATGCAGCAGAAGTGACCATGCCTCAAGTCAAGTGGCCACGCACAGGACCAGGAAGCTCCTTACTGTACTTCCTGTAACAAAAGGTAATGCAGTGTGCCAACCATTTGGACAAGCACTGCTTTGAAACTGGAACACCCGCTTTCCCAGGGGCAAAAGAAACAAACAGCCGCAGGGACTTCCTAACATCCTTCATATAGTGAACATGACATCTGATTATTCTATGCACATCTAAGGTATAGAGCAATGCTTCCCCTGGATTGGCATGCTCCAGAAAATACAATGGTAGGCGAATGGATTGATTTAAAGTAAACTCAGACACAGTTTTTGGCAGAAACTTTGGATTGGTAGGCAAAGACACCCTATCTGCAGAAATTCAAATAAGGAGGCTCACAAATGAAAGTCTGAAGCTCAGAAATAGCAACTAAAAATAACTACTTTCCATGACAGAAAGTGTAGCTCGCAAGTCATAGCTTGCTTAAACGGAGCCAAAGTAAGCTTCTCTAACACAAAATTCAGAACCAAAGGAGGGGCTGGATTGTGGGTGGAAGGTTTCAAGTGCAGGATACCTCTCAAAAACATATGGGCCAAAGCCAGCTGGGCCACCACAAGGCCATCAACAGGCACATGGAAAAATGGCCAACAGGTGAACCTTAATGGAAGAGTACTGCAGTCCAGCATCGAACAGGGAGTGCAAGTACTCCAGAATCTGATCCACTTGGCAAGTAAAAGTATCCAGGTGATGAGAAGCATATACTGTTGAAACCTTGACTTTTCTACAGTGAAGACTATTACAGCCACATATTCAAGGTTGTTGCTGTAAGGGTCCCGCTGTACAGCAGCACTGTTTTCGCTGGTGTTTCACCCCCTTAATAATCAACTCAGACTCGGAGTTGATTAGTAAAAGATTGGGTGGTGCGGGGGTGGAGCCCCCTGCATGGGCAGTTCAGGGTGGCACAGCCCCCTACCAAAAAATATCACTGATTTTCTGACAGGCAAAACTTCGACAGTCGAAGTTTTGCCCATTTCTGTAGAGGGGTTCGACAACTTTTGTCATCGAACTGACTTGGTGGAACCATGGGAAGCAGCCCACAAAGCAAAGCGCTTTCACTTCATGGAATAATAGGCCCTGGTGGAGGGTTTTCTGGCAGCCTCCAGGACTTCAACCACCTTCTGGGAAACTCAAAACCTAGCAATGTCTATGTCTTCAGGAGCCATGCATGAAGACGAAGAGACTTGAGATCTGGAAGGACTAGAGTGTCTTGCTCCTATGGCAGCAAGCCGGGGCATAGAGGCAGAGGTACAGAGGGTTCCACAGCCAACTGCTGAAGTAAGGGGAACCAGATCTGACAAGGCCAAAAGGGAGCCACTAGGATCAGAGTGGCCCCTTTCATCTGAAGCTTGATCAGAACCCTCTGATTTAGGAGGAAGGGAGGGAAGGCGTAGAGGAATCTCTCTTTCCAGGAGAGGGACAATGCATCTTACCAGAAAACTCCAGGCCCCGGAGTGGGCGAGCAAAGTGACAGTATTGTGTTGAGTGGGTATGCAAAAAGATCCAGCTCTGGATGGCCCCACCTGTCGAACAGGTCTTCTACGACTGAAGTCAGCAGCTCTCACTCATGCATCCTGGATTGTGAGTGGCTAAAGATGTCCGCCAGTGTGTTTTGGACACCTGAAACATAGATGGCTGCAAGTTCTAGACTGTGTCCTAGAGCCCAGTACCAGACTCTCATCACTGACCTCACTAAGTTCAATAAGTTCTGTAGGAGCAAAAAAGGCATAGCCCATAATAGCTCCTATTAGGACAACTTGTAATATTTCATAATGCCCTGTGTAGAGATAGATTTATTGAGATTTGTTTTTAAGTTTTCTTTAGTGATACATGAAACAACTTCGATAGGTAGTCTATTCCAAAAGAGTGGAGTTCATAGTGTGTTAAAGTATTTTCTATTTTTGGTTCTGAATCTCTCAACCTTAATCTGTAGTGGGTGTCCCCTGATGTTAAGTTGGTCATTCCGATATTCAATTCAATCGATATTCAATCACAGGGGGTACAACTGAGTCCCCCTTTATTTGTTAATGCAATGGACTACACTGGCTTTGTCCATCTGTACCAGCATGTGTCCCGGGGGCAAGTGGGTATGGAAGCCCTGAAGAGCATACAGAACAAGTATGTGCCCTGCATGTCCAGAGAACAGATCCAGTCTCCCTGCTGTGGCACGGGCAATAGGCCCTCTAGGGTCACCATTCTGAACTTTTTGTACTGGATATAGGGAATTGAGGTTGCTTAGGTCCAGAATGGGCAGCAAATCCCCTGTGGATCTGTGGACAAGAAAGAAGTGGGACTACAACGCCCTCTTTCTCTGGTGCACTGGAACAGGTTTGATGGCTCTTTATAGTAACAAGGTCTGAATTTCCCCCAGCAGCATGAGAATGTGATCTGGTGGGTAATGAGACTGAACTGGAGGACACTGGAGACCAGTATAAAAGTTCTAGTGTGTGGCCGTGTTCTATGATTTGCAAAACCCAGACATCTGTTGTGATCTCCTGCCACTTGTCGAGGTGGAGGGAGAAGCGACCCCAACCACCACCTCCTGAAGATCTGGAGGGTGGGGGTCTGGTAAGGAGTCAGACTGAGGTGGCACCTACGACCAAGTCTGCACCACCCCCTCTGGGAGTATTGGAAGCAGAGGTGGGAGCGATGGGCATGGCTGAAGCCGCCCGATCCTTGGCAGGGGGTCTGGTGCCCTGCTTAGGTTTGCTGTATATCCGACAAAAGGGCACCTTCTGGGTACCTTTTGACTGGGTATGATAAAGGGAGTGAACAACCTCAGGGTCCTGCCCAAGGCCTGCAGGTTGGAAAGATGTCTTGTCAATCTGCCCCAAAGAGCTTATTGCCTCTTAAGGGGGCATTCAAGATGCACTGTTGAATGTCAATGGTGAAACCAGACATCCTAAGCCAAGAATGCTACCTGAGACAAATGTCCACTGCAGCTGCTCTCCTGGAAGCGCTGACCACATCATAGGCTGACCTTAAAGGGGACAGGAAATGTGTGCTAATTGGCAGCAGTTAGTAATGTTCCTAGTAAGAGAAGTGATAAACTTGCCTCTGAAAGAGCCATATTTAACTGTACCTTAATAAGTACTGATGTGAAACCAGTGTTTTCAATTGTTTTCTTTTTATGGACAACATTTTGCATAGTTCTCTTCATGGAACCAGTAATTTGGAGTGTTTACTATGTCACGGTTTGAGTATAGAATGCTAAATGTGAGCTACTGTCCTATCAGAACCATACTTAAGGGTTCTTTGCTCAAACTGTGACACAGTTAAAACTCCAGATCACTGGTTCCATGAAGAGAACTGAAACAGAAAGCTGCCCATAAAATCAAAACAATGCAACATACTGTTTTTAAATCACTTTTTATTGAGGTAGAGTTACATATGGATCTTTCAGGCTGATGGATATTATTTCTGTAAGTGGTAACATTATAAACAGCTGCATATTAGAACTCATTTCCTATCCTCTTTAAGAGATGCTTGCCCATGTCTGCCAACACCTGAAGGGCCTTGATTGGCTCTTACCTCTGGGTAACCTCTGGGAGGGCCTCTGCAGTGACTTTGGCCTTTCTTCAGAGTGAGTTTTGGTACTTTACTGTGTGGCCAATATAGTTGAGAACCCTAATTGCCAGGGTGGCAGAGGCAAACGTCCGTTTGCCCATAAGATCCAGCTTTCTGGATTCTTTGTCCACACGAATAGAGCTAAGATGCTTGGGCCTCTTAGTCCTATCAGGCCACATTAATGACCATGGAGTCTGCCTGAGGTTGCTCCCTCAAAGAAGGGTTTCCCTGAAGGGGGTCTGGTATAATTTATGAGCCTTCCTGGGCATTGCCGGGATCATGTTTGGCTTATACTAGGCAGCCATGGTGGCATCTTCATAGGTATCTATTAAAAGAGGAATTATGATAGGTGGGGAGTCTGGTAACTCCAGGTACTCTGAGGTTCCTCCTGACGATGTCCTGCTCCTCTGCCTTGAAGCCCATGACAGTCTGAAGCTGCTTCATGATGGCAATGAAAGACGGCATATGGGGCCTTAGGGTGTAGTTCAAAGAGTCCTCAACCCCGGAGCAGATGAAGAGTGAGTGGGGCTGCCAGCATCATTCTCATCTTCCTCATCCTAATCCCCTGGCAGGTCACGGTGATACTCATCCTCATCGCCATGGTCTGAAATTGGTACCGACAGTATGTTAGAGCATAGATGAATCAGACGTAGCACCACGTGAGGCGATGACATGGGGTTAGGTACTGTAGGCCCCGGCATCGTCGGCCCTGATTGAGGGGCAAGACAATGCATGAAATCCCAAAATGAAAGTAGCATGGTCCGGACATCAGTGTTAGGCAGCACTGGAGTGGGCTGTGATGTCAGCAGTGGGAAACTGAGGGCCCACAGGCAGCACTGGGACAGGCTGCGGCATCGGCAGGGATACCTGAGGGCCTGGCATGAACAAAAGAGGCTGAGGAGTCAGCGGGAGTGGGGAGCCTGGCATTGCCGGTATCACCTGGGACGTCGATGGGAGGGACTGGGTTCCAGTCATTGAGGAAGCAGCTTGGCGTGGCGACGGGGTAGACTGTCTTCCTGACATCAGGGCAGAGCTCACAGGGGAGGCCGCGGATGTCACCAGGGCAGACTGGTGCCCTGAGGGCAACAGACCAGTGCTTGCCAAGGGAATGCCAGTAAAGAGGCTTGGTTGTGGGCCCAAAATAAGGGCCAAGGCCAACCCTGGAGGAGGTATAACTCCAGCTGACGATGGTCCCAAGCCCGCTGGGGTCAGACTGGCGGAGCTCTCTGACTGTAGGCCCGCTGAGAAAAGAGGCCAGAACATCAGAGGTTGAGAAAGAGGCAAGAGCAGGCCTGATGACAAAAGCCCTCACCTGAAAGGAAGAGACGGGAAGGGGGAGCTGCAAATGCTGACCCTGTAGAAAAAAGGGTGCGAGTTGCAGCAGATTTCGACGTCAGAGACGTCGATGACCCAGCTGCAGCTGGTGCCTTACACAGTGACCACGAGAGTGCTGGGGAGGACCAGTCTCAGTGTTTGTCCTTCTCCCGGTGTTTGTGTTTCCCAGCCAAATTGTCCAGGGGCTTAGAGGACTGACAGCCCAAGGACAGGGCAGTGGGGGCAACGGAGCTTCAGGCCTGGAGCTCTTTCTCCATGCTTTTACTTGCTGCTCCAGCATGAATTTCTCAAGGTCCTTCTGGAAGCACCTCCGTGTGGTCTGGTTGAACGCGTGGCAGACCTCGCAGGCTTTCATGTTGTTGTCTGGGCCTAGGCAGTGGATATAGGCAAAGCAGCTGTCCTTATCATAGATTTTCCCTCCTTACTCACACAAACGGAAAACTTTGGAAGAATCACTTTAACATAAAGTGATATGGAAAACTAGGGTGAGGAAATAAAAAAATACGGTGGAAAAGTACATTTTGGTGGACAACTGAAGTGGCATGTCTCTGTGGAATCCGAAGTGCACTGGTTGATGGTGGGAAAAGAATTGAGGAGGGTGTGGGCCACCCATGTGTGTATATATAGGAGTGGCGACATCGGCTGATGTTGTCATCTTGGGCAGTCCCAGTAGACTGCTAGCTAAAAAGTTTCCATGTGGTCCTAGTGCCAGATGGCTATAGTTCCAAGGGTGTGGCTTGCTGCAACAGATATCCTCCATGAAGATCAGGGTAGACACTCCAGGGGGTGGGGATTGGGAATGAGGAAAGATCTAAGTTAGCTTGAGGAGTGGTCAAGAGTGTCACAGCTAAGATTCAATATGAAGAAGTGTAAAATCATGCATCTGGGGCCCAGATACCAGGGGTGGAGTACATGATGGGGAGAGGTACTGACGATCAGTAAACAGGAAAGGGACCTGGGAGTAATCATATCTAATGACCTAAAAGTGGCCAAGCAGTGTGACAAGGCAGTGGGGAGAGCCAGTCTCGGGTACATAGGGAGGGGTACTGCCACAGAAAGAAGGAGGTGGTAATCATGCTCTACAAATCGTTGGTGAGACCTTATCTAGAGTACTGTGTCCAGTTCTGGAGGCCACATCTCTGAAAGGACATAGACAGAGTAGAGGCATTCCAGACAAGGGCAACCAAAATGGTGCAGAGTTTGCAACTAAAGCCCTATGATGAAGGACCTCAATATGTATACCATGGAGGACAGGAGGGAGAGGGGGGACATGATAGAGACTTTCAAATACCTCATAGGTATAAATAAGGTACAAGAGGGAAGCATTTTCCAGAAAAAAAGATGTTCAAGAACAAGGGTCATGATATGAAGTTGGGGGGGGGGGGAGATTCAGGGGTAACATAAGTAAGTACTTTTCACAGAAAGGGTGGTGGATGCATGAAACAGTCTCCCAGTATAGATGGTGGGGACAAAACCAGTAATGGAATTCCAAAATGTGTGGGATAGGCATAGGGAAACCTTAATGGTAGGAAAAGGGAAGGTAAAGCCGAAGATCAAGCGGAGTTTGCAGAATTGTTGTAGGTAGGGAAGATGAAACATAGAAACATAGATTTTGAAGGCAGATAAGGTCCGCTTGGCCCACCCAGTCTGCCCATTTCCCTACCTAATGGATAAGCTGCAGATCCCAGTTAATCAGCAGCCTACTTCTTCCTACCCCCACCCCCTAGAATTGCCTTATGACTGTCCCATGCATGCTTGAATTCCACCACTGTTTTTGACTCCACAACCTCCTCCGGAAGGCCGTTCCATGGGGCCAAGCAATCCTTATCTGCCATCAATTTCTGTGTTTCTATATCAGCCAGCTGGCCGCTGGGGGAGCATACCCACCCGTGGTCTGCTGCACCCCTCCCCAATCCACATATGAAAAATACACATCCCTCTTAATAGTGACCCCCCCCATCACCAGCCCCATATTAAATATTAAATTCCTTGGTGCCAGTGGCTCTCCCCATGCCCCGCCGACTGCCAGCTCAGAAGTACAAAAAAAACACAAAACAAAAACCCTGGTGTCCAGTGCCCTCTCGTGGCACTGGGCATAACCTCCACACATGGTAGCATTATCCACGGTGCCACGGAGCATATGAGTACTGGCACAGCCCTTCTCACACCTCTTCAGATGGCCACCACACGTACAGGCAGTGAGCACACCTCTTATTTATAGGACAGGGCATGTCCTATAAATAAGAGGCACACTCCCTGCCTGTAAATACGCCGGCCAGCCAAGGAGCTGTGAGCAGGGCTGTGCTGGCTGTCGTATGCTCCCGCAGCACTGTGGATAATGGTACAGTGAGTGGGGGGAGGGGGTATGGCCAGTGCTGTGGAGGGGGGGAAGCCACTAGATGGCAGGGATGTTGGGGTTTTATCTGTACCTCTGGGCTGGTAATCAGTGGGAAGGGGCACTGGCACCAGGGAATTTAATATTTAATACGGGACTGGGGATCGAAGGAAGGGGGGCCACTAACACTAAGGAAAGAACAGTTATGTAAGAACCCACCGTAACAGTAGATCTTCAAGGGGATCTCAGTTAACAGGTCACACTGTAGGAACTTCTCTATTGGTGAAGTAGGATCCACACTGAAGACTTTTCCAGCAGTACAAATGTGGCAGCCCACACCGACGTCACCCACTGATGTCATTAGCCCTATAAAGACGTGAGAGGCCCCATTCCCTCCTCAGTTCCTTCCCCAAGAGACCAACAGAGCAAACTCTGGCCACAGGTGACTAAGAAGAGGGAGAGAGAGAGAGAGAGACAGAGAGAGAGAGAGAGAGAGAGAGCAAGGTGCCCAGGACAAAATAAAAGGCTGGAGCCACCAAATAGCTAGTCCAACAAGAGGACCCCAAGTAGGGGGATGGTGGGAGTGAAGGCAGACCTCATGACTGAGATCCCTTCGAAGATCTACTGTTATGGTAAGTTCTTATGTAACTGTTCTATCTTCTTCGGGAGTATCTCAGGCATCAGGTCACACCAAAGGAACGAGTCCCAAGCAGTTACAAGGCATGTCAGGACAGTCTGGGAGGCAGGCAGACCAAGACCTAAGACAGAAGGCCTTGAAGTACAGCCCGGCCAAAGCCTGCACAGGCTCTGGAGGCAATGTCCAGACTGTAGTGCTTAGCGAAAGTATGGATGGTTCTCCACATGGCAGCAGTGCAGATGTCAGAGATGCTGAGACCCCTTTGAAACAAGCCACAGATGTACACATGCCCCTTGCGGAGTGGGCTTTCACCGCCACCAGCAACTCTATGCCATGTTTATTGTAACAAAACACAATACAACTGGTCAACCATTTGGACAAACATTGTCTGAAAACCTGAATGCCCTCTCCTCCTTTGGGGAAAGAAATAAAAATCTGCTTTGACTTTCTGCAGTCCTTAGTTCACAGCAGATAACACTTCAGAATTCTGTGCACATCTTAAGTATAGAGCACTGCTTCCCCTGGATTGACATGCTCCAGAAAATACACAGGTAGGTTAATAGATCGGTTCAAGGTAAACTCAGACACCACCTTAGGAAGAAACTTAGGATTCATGCACAAAGACGCCCTGCCCTGTCTTTGTGAAAAATCAAATAAGTCTGCTCACACCAAAGAGCCTGAAGTTCAGAAATTCTTCAAGCAAAGGTAATAGCAACCAAAAACAACACTTTACTGGAAAAGAAGCGCAGATCGCAAGTCATGGCTGTGTCAAATGGAGACAGGGTAAATTTTTCCAAAACAAAATTTAAATCCCAAGCTGGGACAGGGTTACGGATTGGAGGCTTCAGATGCAGGATGCCCCTGAGAAAAGTACGGGTCACATCTAGCTGAGCCACGGTACAACCATCCATGTGTTCGTGGAAGGCAGATATAGCTGAGAGGTGCACCTTAAGGGATGAATATTGGAGGCCTGAGTCCGATAATGATATTGGGTAGTCCAGTATTTGGCTCACCGGACAAGTGAAAAAGGTCCAGATGGTGCACGGCAGCCTAGATGGTGAACCTTTTCCACTTCATGGCGTAGATGGCCTAATGGACGGCTTCCTAACCGCCTCCAGAACATCAGCCACCTTCTGGGGACCCCAAACCAGAAAAAAAACTGAATCCTTGCACCATCCAGCAACCTCAAAATAAGCAGTCAAACACAGTATTCAAGCATAAAGCTTTAATATGAAAGTGAAATCACAGAACAGGTAAAAGAAATTCTCACCAAGGATGCCAGCAGGAGCCCATTACACCAAAACCTCCAACCGGTTTTGCTCAATGCTTCATCAGGGAGTGACATAGGTAGTTCATTTCACCCTTATAAGTGTAGCACTTAAAGAGACTTGCTACAATGTACAATCATTCCATACATAAAGTGCTGCTACATATCAAATACTATGTGAAAAACGATAACAAAAAAGGTGTGAAAATAAAAATAAAAAACTATTCAAAACAGGATGATCACCTGAATACATATTAAGTAAATACAAATATAAATATATATAATACAGTAGAAAATGCACAGCCTGGCATTTAAATCCCATAATGTGTGACTTCTTACATGATTTTAATACAGATGTAATGTACACATACAGATATATGGATATATATGTAATATCTAACAAATACCAGATAAAGAAGGCAGCTACGCTAAGTACCAAAAGAGAACAATTGGTTACTTCTTTGTTTTTATCAGTTTTGGATAATGGAGATACTATCTATAGAAATGCTAGGAAATCATTGCTGGAGTCACTAGATAGTTTATACAACAGTGTCTTAAGGTTCATAACAAATTTACCTTACAGATCTCACTGTTGTGTATTGTATAGAGCAGCGGGTCTTTCCTCTTTATCTGACCGACGCAATATTCATTTGAATACATTTGCTTATAAATCTGTTATACAAATCCCTTCCAGTATTTCTCTTGAACTTAACAAAAATTAAACCAGTGCAAAATTACTTTTTAAGATCTACGTCTCGGATTTCATTTTATGTTCCGAGATGCAGATCTAGTTTTGGGGATAAAACCTTATCAGTAGTGGTATCTAGAACCTGGGACAGTCTATCTAGACAGCTTAAGGTGTCTGTATTGTTGCCTTTAGAATGCTTTAGAGCATCTCTGGCTAGTTTATACAACAAGCATTGTAACTGTTATGGATAATTCCTTTCATTATATACTGATGCAGTGTTTTATAAATGACTGATGCAATGTTTTATAAATCACAATCTATCACTGTTCATATCCAAATGTCTGCATTTTATTGTATTTATGATGTCATGTTAATTGCTGGATGCAACTGAAAAAGAGATACTTCATCTCAATTTGTTATCCAATAAAGCTGAAGTTGAAGGAGGGATTTAAGAGGCACAGAGGGTATTTAGAAGGGGGGAAGGGAATAAACCAGGTGTACAAAAAAACCTTTTTAGAAGACAAAGAGACTCCTGTCGCCTATTCCTGTACTCAGCTGCTTGCCACCTCATGTAGTTATCTATGTACCTCACTGATGACTATCAATGTGCTCGATCTAATTGTAATCTATGTAGCTTATTTGTATGTTACATAAGTGCCTTAATCTATGTACCTTATTCTTATGTTATATAATGTGCCTGAACCTAATGTATGTTAACCCTGTATATGCCTGATGTTCACGTCTTGTATCATTGTAACTCTCCCGGGTCACGCCTGAAAACAGGCACTTGGCTGTCTAGTGCGCTCACCCGGTAACAAAAGCAAATAAATAAATAAATAAGTCCATAATTGAAACATAAATACATACATATATATATATATCTTTGTATTTAAGTTTCAGTTGTGAAATATAAAATACCCAATACCTCCAAAATAGTTAAAAATAGATAACCTGACCTAAGTATTGTGTCACCCCCGATGAAGGGTCATCACTAGACCCAAAGCGCTGGAGTTCCATGCCGTGGGCTCAGGCCTTTGAATACAGTTCTTGCCTCTCGTTTTCTTTATTTAAACTGTGAACTTTTAAATAACATTTATAGTTTTTTGCAGAGTGCAGTCTGCAGTTGTTTTTTCTAACTGCAAGTCCTCTAGGATGCCCAACACCTGGGTAGTATCCTTAATATATGACTATAGAGTTGGAACAATTGAGTTAATGTGTTTTTTTCCCACAAATTTCAATAAAGCTCTGTTAAAGAGCCAATACCGGATACTACTGGGTGTCCTGGGGGATCAACTAGAGTCTTGTGTACATTAGGTAACATATATATTATCATGCCTAACCGGATATTTTTTAACTTTTAATTTAAATGCTCAGAGATGACCAAGTACAGAATATACAATATCATGTACAGTGAAGCCCACCAGGATGAAGCCCAACTCTGCAGAATTCTGCAGTAGAGTTACATCAGCAAGTGACACTGCGCTTCATCCTGGCGGGCTTCACTGTACATCACGTTGGTATGTTAGGTAAAAATGATCTCCAATATCTTGCACATGCTTCAAATAAAAGTGGTTATTCCTCTTAAGTTGATATGTAATTAACAAATTAAAAAGAAAAGAAAAGAAATGACTGGGTGGGGATTAGGTGTGACCCCTTCTGAAAGTATTCATGGAACAAATGTATCATCATCCTGTGAAATATAAATACCCAAGGCCTCCAAAGTAGTTCAAAATGGGTAACCTGACCCACGTATTGTGTAATTAGTTGCTCTATGTAATATACTTCATTCACAATGGTATGCCATTGGGCAAGCGTAGGGGAAATGGGATTATGCCATGATCGAGTGATGGCTTTTTGCTTGCAGCCATTATTTCGTGTAGAGCATACTTCTAGGAAAGGAGTAGACCCGTCCAGAGCTATACATAAAAGTACCAATTGTGGGGACAGAACCACCTCCAGTCCAACCAGCTGTGTCAGGCTAGCTCCAATCTCCCACCAAAAAGAGCGCAGCACCGAGCAATACCAAAAAATATGAGCAGAATTGGCATGAGACTCCCCACAAGTCCGCCAGCAGACTCCATAAAGATGGTGGTAACTATTTTACTAACTTATCAGGTGTGTTATTAATTTGAATGTGACATTTCCAAATAAATTCTCACCAATAAGGAGCCGGAGACATTTTCATCGAGGGTACAATGGTCTCTAGCCATTTCTCATACGATATATCGATGGAGAGTTCAGCGTTTCAGGCCCTGAGAGTGGATTGTGTGGTCTCACTCCAGTTATCTCTAAAGCCTTTATAGGCCAGTCCTATTAAATGTGGGTATTGCAGGCCCCCTAATAAATCAAAAATTAGCATCATATGTTGGGGTATGGGATTAGGAAGGGTATTACAGAGGGATCTTTTATGCATTGAAAAAGCTCAAACTTATAAATATCAGAAGTGTTCCCAATTGAATAATTGATAGGACGCCTGTAAATAGGCAAATGAGACCACCCCCTAGGTATCAAGAAATTGATATATGTAAGATAAGCCCAATCGATGCCATCTTTGAAAAGTAAAGTCAAAACAAGCCGGTAAAAAATCCATTCTGGTTGCTAAGAGACAAACAAAATAAAAAATCGATGCTAGTGTGCGAAGGGCTCTAATTTTATACCAGCTTCGTAGAATGTCTCTTGTGGCAAACATAAATGCATTAAAAATCTGAAGGGGAAGTAGAGGGTGTAAAAACTATCATACTCATATCAAACAAATCATTCAGTACAAATTCTATATACTTTCAGGTGGTCTCATAGGAAGGGTTAAGCCATGTTTTAAATATTACTGCCCTACTGCAACAGAGGCGAGTACCAGTGGACTCGGGGGTGATGGGGCTGGGGGCACCGGTGGAGGAAGGGCCAGCCAACCAGGAGAGAAATAAAGTAGCATATATATCACCGTCCTGTGGCACTGTATTAAAGTTAAGCAGGCTGAGGCCTCCTCTATCTACCGGTAACTGTAACAGCAACCAGCGGACTCAAGGATGGCCGCCAGCCCAAACAAAACTTGATAGGGTTCTATTCCAAGATATAAAAAGGTAGGGGGAAGGTGTCACTGGGAGGGTTTGGAACAAGTACAGGAATTTGGGTAAGACAGACACACATACAGCTTCTATTCTTGAAAAAAAAGTTAACTGAAGGTGGGCCAATTTACTCAGTTCTCTCTCAATTGCCTGAGTCAATGGCTCACAATTTACCAATTAAAAATGTAACAGATTCTGAGGTAACTGTACCCCTAGATACTTAATTTTGGTACACCTACAGTGGGAGAGAAACAATTGTTTCAGCACTTCCAAGGGATAGAAATTGAATGCTAATACCTCAGTCTTCTGTACATTAGTCACATATCCAGCGAGTGCTGCACACGTATGAAGTATTTCCGTAATTACCGGAACTGATTTTTTGGGATCTAAAAGTGTCCATAAAACGTCATCTGTATAAAGGGAAATTTTAAAAATTTGTCCTCCCAATGGAATTCCCTCCATCCCCTCATGCTCCCTTATGGCAGCCGCCAAAGGTTCAATGTATAAAGCAAAAGCAAGAGAGAGAAAAGGGGCAACACTGATGGGTTCCCCAGGTTAAAGGGACTGGGGTGGATATCTGACCACTGACTCGAAGAAATGCCTTAGGAGTAATATAAAGATTCTGGAGCCAACGTATAAAGTCCTCCAGAGTACCAAACTGAACACGGGTCCTCCATAAAAATGGCCATGAGACCTGGTCAAAAACCTTGTCAGCCTCTAAGCTGATCAAGGCCGCTGGGACAGAGCCCTGGTTAATGTGGTCTATTAAATGGACAGTTCTGCGAATATTATTCGCAGTCTGTCGGGGAGCAGATTGGCATGTATTATAGATGGAAGAATTGTTTCAACCCTGTGGGCCCAAACCACCATAAATATTTTGTAATTAATAGTCAATATGGAAACAGGTCTGTATGAAGACAGTAGTTTGGGATCTCTGCCAGGCTTTAGGATAGGAGAAAGAGTAGCATAGGCCCAGGAAGGTGGGAGAAACCCAACCTCCTGTACTTCCCAAAAAGTGGCAATCAATGGGGGGGGGGCAGGGACCTAAAAAAGGTCTTGTAGCACTTAGATGGTAGTCCATCCGGACCGGGGCATTTCAACATTTTAGCTCCAGAAATTGCTACCTTTATTTCTTCTGTGGTAATTGGGGCTACTAACATATCTCGTTGGTGCTGGGAAATAGTTGGAAGGGAAAATAACTTGTTAATTTGGGTTTCCTCTGGGGGGGGAGGATGCAGTGTATAGCAGGCAATAATATGCTCAAAATACAGTACTTCTAGTATATGTGACAGGGTGGAATAGGACCCTGTCCCAGTTGTTAGAGAAGTGTTTAAAATTTAAGGATCTGTCCTTTCCTTCCTCTTGTCTGTCTGGTTGCGCAACCAAATTTTCCTATGAGACCTCGGGCTTGATCAACCTGAATAGTCTCGCAATTCTTTGCCTCTCGCTGTATCTTAGTCCTCACTTGCCGTCTGTCTTTTTCTGCTTGCATAGCTGCTATAGAATTAAATTATATGCAAATCATTATGTGGAAAGGAAACTGATATTGGGATCCCTTTTGTTTGGAAAATGTATAGCATTACTGTTGAAATGTATGTAATTATAATTTGAGATGATTGTAAAAAGCTAATGGAAAACTCCAGAGGTTACTTAAGTGCAAATGTTTAAGCCTTTTGCAAAAGCTGTGCAAATAGGGCCTCTCAGCTCAAGCACACTGTGTTCTAGCAGCCCTGCCTGATATTTACAAAAACAAGATACTTGCTAAGAATGCGGATTGAAAGGACTTATAAAGGACCTAAGCTGCAACTGCAAGAAAGATTAGGAGAACAAGGGACACAGAGACTGAAAGAAAAACTATTTTAGTTTGCCTTTGTAAATAGTTATACTGAACAAGTTTATTTTATGATACTGCTAGTGTAAATAAAAGATTTTTGGTGAATTCTACAACTGCTCCTGGTTTTCCTGTGCTTCCTGACCTGTACCTCGATGACAGTATATCAGTAGTGAATGAAACCACTGTGCCCTGTGTGGGAGACTGAAGCTGAGTGATGTGAGAAGCTACCCTGTGCCCTCGCAGCCATCTTGTCAGGTTTCTGGTGCCTTTGGGCCCCCCTTCATAATGATATTTAAAAAAAAAAAAAAAACAGTGCCTGTTGGACAATTTCATCCAGGATCATTTGTAATTCCGCCTTCAGTTGGAGGATATGGGTTTGACCCTCAAGCATGTGGCAACTCCGCAGCCGACCCCCAAGGATTTAGGAGGTCATGTGGGCATGGAGCAGCTCTCCCCCTTCACAGCCAGAAGCCGAAGTAAAAATTGCCTAGCTGAGCCACTGAGGATTTAGGAGGTTGTGAAGGCTTGAAGCAGCCCTCCGTCACAGCCAGGAGCCGAAGTAAAAATTGCCCAGCCGACCCCCCCCCCAAGGATTTAGGATGTCATGAGGGCTTGGAGCAGCCCTCTCCCACAGCCAGGAGCTGAAGTAAAAATTGCCCAGACAACCCCCTGAGGATTTAGGAGGCCATGAGGGCTTGGAGCCTAAGTAAAACTGCCCAGCCAACCCCCCAAGGATTTAGGAGGTCATGAGGGCTTGAGCAGCCTCCCAACAGCCAGGAGCTGAAGTAAAATTGCCCGGTCAACCCCCCGAGGATTTAGGAGGTCATGAGAGCTTGGAGCAGCCCTCCTGACAGCCAGAAGCCAAAGTAAAAATTGCTCAGCCAACCCCCCAAGGATTTAGCAGGTTGTGAGGGCTTGGAGCAGCCCTCCCCCCACAGCCAGGAGCTGAAGTAAAAATTGCCCAGCCGACCCCACGAGGATTTGGGAGGCTGTGAGGGCTTGGAGCAGCCTTCCCCCACAGCCAGGAGCCAAATTAAAAATTGCCAGGCCGACCCCCCAAGGGATTAGGAGGTTGTGAGGGCTTGGAGCAGCCCTCCCCCCACAGCCAGGAACTGAAGTAAAAATTGCCCAGCCAACCCCACGAGGATTTAGGAGGTCATGAGGGCTTGGAGCACCCCTCCCCCACAGCCAGGAGTCAAAGTAAAAATTGCCCAGCCGGCCCCCCGAGGATTTAGGAGGTCGTGAGGGCTTGGAGCAGCCCTCCCCGACAGCCAGGAGTTGAAGTATAAATTGCCCAGCCGACCCCCTGAGCATTTAGGTCATGAGGGCTTGGAGCAGCCTTCCCCGACAGCCAGGAGCCAAAGTAAAAATTGCCCTGCCGACCCATCAAGGATTTAGGAGGTCGTGAGGGCTTGGAGCAGCCCTCCCCCACAGCCAGGAGCTAAAGTAAAAATTGCCCAGCCGACCCACCAAGGATTTAGGAGGTCGCGAGGGCTTGGGGCAGCCCTCCCCGACAGCCAGGAGCCAAAGTAAAAATTGCCCAGATACGGATTCAACTGTGCTGCATGGAGTCGCCTGATCGTTACTGTTGGTGCTTCAGGACAGAGTATTGAGTGAGGAGACAAAGACTGCCTTCTTGGTGCCTTTTTTCTTGCCCAAATTAAATATCGGCGTACAAGTGGAGTTTATTTTCAAACAGTAGTTTGTCATTTGGGGCTTAACTCTGTGTAGTATCCAAGCAAGTTACTTTAAATTTCACTAAAAACACCAGCGTAGCAAAGCACCAGTGGAGTTACTTTAACTGCTGTATATCTCATGCATCCAACTTTAATTTATGCATTAATGCATCCAAGCAAGTTACTTTAATTTTCAGTAAAAAACATCAGCTAAGCAAAGCGCCAGTGGAATTACTTTAACTGCTGTATATCTCAGGCTGCAATTTCCACCTCTGGCTCTGTGAGCACCATATGCAGCAAGCCCAATCAGGAACAGTGTTATTCTCTGAACAGGAACCTTGTTTCATAATTTAATCTTAGACTAGCAAAGTTTGAGCCTGTAATTTATCTTACAATTTCATTCTACCGAAGTAGCTGTAAAAAATAGCTCAAATCAGTTAGCCCAAGCAGGTTCTGAATTACAAACTGTTTCTGACTATTTTATTCTCACTGTTTCGAGTTAAACTGAGGCTGTAAACTGTGATTGTAAAAATTACCCGAAGGAAATCCCGCTATAGCTCAGCCCCCCTGCAGTGTCCCACCCTTCCCTTTACAGTACCTATTTAATCTCAGTGTTTCTCCCTGTCCTTCCTCCACAGCCGACCCCCCGAGGATTTAGGAAGTCGTGAGGGCTTGAAGCAGCCCTCCCCCACAGCCTGGAGCAGAAGTAAAAATTGCCCAGGTATGGATTCAACTGTGCTGCAAGGAGTCACCTGATCGTGATCGTTGGTGCTTCTGGACAGAGCACTGCCACCACCACCCTTGGTCGACACACTCATTTATAGAGACCTCCGCACCATGTGAGGACTAAAAATAACCTATCAGCCCACTTCACCACCAGCAGCTTATACCAGTTCACCACTAGTGTCCACCTGCGCAATCATCCAATACATAATTCATTCTCTGATAAACATGTTCCCACATCTCTGGATGCCTGTCCTCATTGCCTCCATGATCCCCCAAATGGCTCAACCACCCATCACTGAAGAATTACCTCAATACGGATGCACCACTGCCAGCCACCCTACATGCCCCTGCATAATATCCTGGTGGGACTGCAATTAGATCACGACACCCCCCCCATGTTACACTGCCTTAACTGCCCATATTACCTCCCTGCACTAGTAACCAACCCTTACGCCCACAATTCTCACGTACTGCTACACCGTTCCCCTTCAGGTTGCACCTCCCCCACACCTCTAGTTAGCTACTATCTTGGCACCCTTCTACTTTTATCCCCAACCCTGATAACCCACCTCATATGCACCCTCCCAGTCCCTATCACACCCACTAAAAATCTCACTACTTCCCAGTCAAAATGCGCCTCACCAAAACTCCTCAGACTACCACTGCTCTGACATGTTCTCCTCCTCCTGCTATCAGGAAATTTGCAACCTAACCCAGGGCCACCCACCCCAGTTGTCTCATCGGAGAGCAAACATGGAAGCCTTCTACTGGCCACACTTACTATCTGCAGCCTTCAGAAGTTCACCCCACTCCAGGGCTGGATTGCCCAGCACTCAATTGATGTCTTAGCCCTTTCTGAGACTTGGCTCTCAGATAAAGTACCCAACGGATCAGTCACCCTCAATGACTACACCATTTATCGAGCTGACAGGCTTAGTAAGAGGCGAGGCGGCTGTGCCATCTACGTTAGATCCTATCTTTACTCCCTTGCGGTCCCCATACTCCACCCACACATGGAGCCCAGACCCTAACAGTCAAGCTTATTCTTGGCAATCCGGGCAAAACCCTCTGCATTGTGGCAGTTTACATTCCCCCTTGCAACCAAAAGCTCACTTTTGAATCAGTCCTGGACAGTGTCACCCACCTCCCATCAAAGAGCAAAGTCGTTTTAATGGGAGATTTCAATGTTAATTGGTTACTGTCTACCTCGTCCCCCTACAAAGTCTCAGCCTTAGCTTGTGACCACACCCAGGTCATCCAGTCCCCTACAGACTGGACCCAAGAATGGGGACTTCAACCCTTATCGACCTAATCCTCACCACCAGGCCTAATAATCTCTCCCAAATCAAAGTGCTCCCTGACTCGATAAGCGACCATTCCCCAGTGACCTGCCTGTGGTCTACTAAGATCCCCTGCCCCCAAATGTCTCCGTCAAAGCCTCAAAAAGGTACCCTTGCATGGCTCAAGTCACCTGCCTCCTGCAATTGGTCCCCTATTCACACTGCCCAGTCCATAGGCGCTGCCCTTACCTACTTTATTGCTGTCTTCAATTAGGCCTGTGACATATTCACCCTTCTCCAAACAACTAGTAAAACACAGAAATACCCTTGGATCATCCAAGCTCTACTAGACTTCGTCACCCAGAGGATAACCTATGGCATAAGGCCCTTGACTCCCAACTCCAGCAGGACAGACAACTGTACAGAGAGGCTAGAAACAGATGCACATGGGCTATCCGGCAAGCCAAAGCTGCATACTATAAGAAAACCCTCACCGCCTCCTGGGGCTCTGAAAAAAATTTCTGGAGCAATATTACGGAACTCTGTGGGAAAATTGCATCCCCTACCCCTGTCCAGCTTCTAGTAGACGGGGTAACCTCCCAGGACCTTAATATTATCGCTGATGCCCTCAATACCTCCTTCTCTGATCTCGCTCATATCCTCCCACCTAACTTCTTTAACCCTACCACAAACCCCCCCACTGACGCCTCAACCATCACCAACTCTACCTTCTTCAGGCTAAGAATCATCTCCTGTAATGAGGCAAAACGCTATCTCACCAAAGCTCTGGCGAACTCTCACGATAGTAGTGATTCCCTGGAACTCAAACTCATTTGGCTTACGCTGGATGTGACACTGCCTCCTCTCACCAAAATCCTCAACCTGTCCTTATGCCTCAGCCAACTCCCCTCTGCTTGGAAAAGAGCATATCCTAAAGAGTGGCGACCCCACCTCCACAAGCAATTAAAGACCAATATCAATCCTGCCACCTCTCTCTAAGGCCCTTAAAAAAATAGTGTTGGATCAACTGACTACCTATCCAAACACGACCTGCTCTGCCACGAACAACAAGGATTCTGGAGGGACCACAGCACCTCAACCACCCTCACTGAACTTACAACATATACACATGAGGCCCTAGAACAAGGCTCCGTGGCAGGGGCTCTCCACGTTGATCTGACGAAAGCATCTGATACCGTCAGTCACGAGCTACTCCTCCACACCCTTCCATCCCTTAATTTTGCACTGGAGGTTACCACCTGGTTCAAAGATTATCTCTCAGGTTGGACACAACAAGTCAAAATCAATACAACTATCTCCCCCAGCAAACCGGTCCTACATGGTGTCCCGCAAGGGTCAATACTTGGCCCATTACTCTTCACTCTCTTCCTGAACGCCCTCCCTAAATCCTGCAGAGGTAAGATGCTGCTATATGCTGATGATGTGGTAGTTTTTTGAAAACATCATCATCCCAATTCACTACAAACTGCTATGCAGGGCTTCTTTAGGGAGCTGGAAACCTGGTTCTCTGAACACTGACTAATAATTAACTACAAGAAAACAAAGACCATGATCTTTGCCAACCACCAAAACTCCCTCTGCCAAGCACCACTAGTTGTCATGAACTCCCTTGGCTCTGCCCTTGAACAGGTCTCATATTTCAAATACGTTGGAGTCACATTAGACACCTCCCTCTCCTACCACTCAAGCACACAACAAGTCTCCTCCTCTATTAACACTAGACTGGGGATCCTGTACAGACATAAGTATTGCCTACCCCTTCCGGACATGCATCTCACTGTGTCCTCATCTATCTTTGGTGGACTACGGAATAGTGATGTATGAGTCAGCTGATCAAACTGTCCTACGCAGCATCAACCTCGCCCTCAATAAATCCTGCCGCCTGGTCTTGGGATGTGACAGGTTAATTCACACATGTGAGCTTTATAAACATACTGGCTGGCTGAACTTCCAGGGTAGGCTTAAGTACCATACCTGCCTCCCTGCAAAATAGATACAACTTAAGCAAGCACCAATCGGCCTCCATCCACTCAGGAAGACTGTTCCATGCGTCCATCACCCTCTCTGTGAAAAAATACTTCCTCACATTGCCCCAGAGCCATCCACCATCTTCAAATTGTGTCCCCTTGTTCTTCAATATCTCTTTTTCAGAAAGATGCTACCCTCTTGGACTTTGTTGATTCCATTGAGGTACTTAAAAGTTTCTATCATGTCCCCCCTCTCCCTCCTTTCCTCAAGGGTATACATATTAAGCTCCTTTAGTCTTTCCTCATATGGCTTCTCTTGCAGACCCTGCACCATTTTAGTTGCCCTCCTCTGGACTGCCTCCTTCCTGTCTATGTCCTTGCGGAGATGGGGTCTCCAGAACTGGATGCAGTACTCCAGATGGGGTTTCACCGACTGTTTGTAAAGAGGGATAACAACTTCCTGTTTTCTGCTGGTGATGCCTCTCCCTATACATCACAGTATCTCCCTAGCCCTTTCTACTGCCTTCTCTCATTGCTTACTAACCTTAACTGCAACTGCTGTAATTCTGTCTCCAACTTACTATATGTGGCCTCTCATTGCTTCTGTCTATGGGATATACAAGCAATTATTTCTCCATGTAAGACAGCCTTTAGGGTGTCCCAAGTTATACTAGAAAAATGCCCAAAGAGTTATCTGTCAAAATCTGTGGAATCTTAAGATTTTATCAATTTTTTGAATTCTTTATCCTGAAGAGGTGATAGATTCACATGCCAATCTGAGGTATTTCGAGGCTTGCCCAGATCTAGTTTCAATAGCAAGGGGGAATGCTCAGAGAGGAACCACGGGAAACAGTTAAATCATGAAGCCAATCTATATGTTCCCAAGAGACGAAAAAAAAAATCCAGTCGGGAGGACGTATGAAAATGTGCTGAATAAAAAGTATATGCCCTAGCAGCAGGGCAAAAAAAAATTTGTCACGCACCCGTCAGTCTGAGTGTGTCTTGCTGGGCACAGAAATATTTCTGGGAGGCTGATAACCAGTGTACTGCGGAAGCAGAAGTGTCAAGTTGTGGGGATAATGTTAAATTTAAATCTCCACCCATCAGTAAGCACCCCAATACATTTCCAGAAGTTTATTAAAAAAACTGCAAAATTTAGCAGGTGGAGCACACAGGGGAAAATACACGTTTGCCAAGGTTACTACTTTCCCACATAGCTAGACAGTTAGTATTACATAACAGCCTGAGGGGTCTACATATTCCTTTTTGACCAGGAATGCAGTAGATGTAGGTATCAAAATGGCAGTACCCCTATGTTTGCCCTTCGAATATGAAGATGCAAAAACCTGATATCACCCTACCCTTTCCCCGCAGGAGAGTTTTTAGTGTTCTCCCAACGTCAAGTGAGTCTCTTGCAAATATATGACATCAGAATTTTGTTTTCGGAGATACTGAAATATTCTAGACCTTTTTTACCAGGTTCTTTAACCCGTTAATATTAAGTGATAAGATCTATACCAGTGAAAGAGACATTTCTAAAGTATGGAAAGATGTTTTCTATATTATGCACTTTGGTTATATCCAATATTGCAGAGAACAATCCACCAAATGAGGGAAGAAGCTCTAAGGATAAACCTAAATGGCTTTTATAAGGTCTAGCAGTAAAAACTACACCTATTACTCGCTCTTCACCCGGGGTAAGGGGACTTCTCACAGCCAACGGACCGGTAGATAACCGCTTGTAACGTGCTTACCGTAGTCGATCCTCTCTATACTACATTTTGCATTTCTATAATCAGGTAAATAGCAAAAATTGATCTGGCTAACAATAAAATAGTCAATACAAACGATGCCAACAGGGTTAAAAATGAAGAAGCAGGGGTTATAACACACCAACTATCCTTGCTTTCAGAACTATTTACAAGCTGAGTTGCACCCTGTAGAAGAAAAACAAAAATGTTTTTAGAACATATATAGCATCACAACATAAACAAGGGGCTGACATACGAACTTCCAAGGTGGGGGAGATCAAAGTAGGTCTCCCTTTGAGCTCACCCTGCAAAACAGTGGTGGGCTCTGGAGGTTGGCCAGGGTTATGTACTGCCTGGACCTCCAGGGAGCGAAATACACCCCCCAAAATCAAACAGAGATAGGAGCAAAAAAAAAAAAAAAATCAGCAGAACCTAACAGAAAAAGGGCACAACACATCATACACTAGGCAGTGCTCCACCCCTCTCGACTTTATAAAGTGAGATAAATAAAGACTCTCACTGTACCAGCAGAAAGGAACCGAAGTACAGAAAAATAATAAGGAACCTCCCTTACATATCTTTTCTTAAAAAAAATATATATATATATCCATGGTTAAAGCACCAGTGAACATATTTAAGCCACACTAACCCTCCTACAGATCTTCTACGACTTGTAAAGAACCCTGAAAATAAAATAATTAATGGTACTATTGTCTACATAGTTTGTAAATTAAAGAACTGTTCAAATATAAGGGTATATGATTCCCCTGTAAATAAAGGGACAAGCCCGTAGATCTGTGAAGCCACTGTCTGTAACATAGAAAAAGACAAACGTAGACTTTGAAGGCATATAAGGACTGCTTGGCCCACCTAGTCTGCCCATTTCCCTACCTACAGGATAAGCTGCAGAACCTAGTCAACCAACAGCCTATTTCTTCCTACCTCCCCCACCACAAGAATTGCCTTATGTCTGCCCATGCATTCTTAAATTCTCCCACAATTTTAGACCCCACAACCTCCTCAGGAAGACTGTTCCATGTGTCCATCACCCTCTCTGTGAAAAAATACTTCTTCACATTGCCCCAGAGCCATCCACCCTCTATCTTCAAATTGTGTCCACTTGTAATTGCACATCTCTTTTTCAGAAAGACGCTACTCTCTTCGACTTTGTTGATTCCACTGAGGTACTTAAAAGTTTCTATCATGTCCTCACTCTACCTCCTTTCCTGAAGGGTATACATATTAAGCTCCTTTAGTCTCTCCGCATATGGCTTCTCTTACAGATCCTGCACCATTTTAATTGCCCTCCTCTGGACTGCCTCCTTCCTGTCTATGTCCTTGCAGAGATGAGGTCTCCAGAACTGGATGCAGTGCCCCAAATGGGGTTTCCCCAACTGTCTGTAAAGAGGGATAACAACTTCCTGTTTTCTGCTGGTGATGCCTCTCCCTATACATCACAGTATCCTCCCAGCCCTCCCTACTGCCTTCTCTCATTGCTTACTAACCTTAAAGTCATCTGATATGATTACCCCCAGGTCCCTTTCCAATTTTGTTGTTGTTACTACCTCCCCTCTCATTGTGTAATCTTCACCTTGGTTTTTGTTTCCCAGGTGCATTATTTTGCACTTCTTTGCATTGAATCCAAGCTGCCATACTTCTGACCATTCCTTCAACCTTGCCAAGTCCCGTCTCATCCTTTCCATGCCTCCTTGTGAATCAACCCTGTTGCAGATCTTTGTGTCATCTGAAGAGGAATACTTTTCCTTCCAGTCCCTCTGCAATGTCACTCATAAAGACATTAAAAAGGACTGGATCCAGTACTGAACCTTGCGGTACCCCACTAGTAATCCCTCTTTCTTCTGAGTGGACTCCATTTACAATTACCTTCTGTGTTCTGTTGTCCAGCCAATGTTTTACCCAGGCTACCACCTGGGACCCACTCCCAGGCTGGTTAATTTGACTATTAATCTTTGTGTGGGACTGTGTCAAATGCCTTGCTCAAAGTCTAGGTAGGCCATGTCCACAGCCCTCTCCTGGTCTACTACTTTGGTCCCCAGTCAAATAAATCAATTAGATTAGTCTGACATGACCTTCCTGCTGTGAAACCATGCTGCCTTGGGTCCTGTACCCCACTGGCCTCTAGGTACTCAACAATTCTTTCCTTCAAGTGATTCCATCACTTTCCCTACCACAGAGGTCAAACCGACAGGTCTGTAGTTTCCTGCCTCTGTCTTGCTCCACTTTGTGAAGGGAATCACATCTGCCTTCCTCCAGTCCTCAGGTACCACATCATCCTCCCATGATTTGTTAAAATGGGTAGTCAGTGGTGTCACTAGTTCTCCCCTTAATTCTTTTAGAATTCTGGGGTGAATTCCATCAGGCCCCATTGCTTTGTCCACCTTCAGTTTTAGGAGTTTTTTTCAGAACCCTTTCTTCTGTGAAAGGACTGGGATCGACCCCCCTATCCAGAGTGCTTCTGTTAATTGGATTAGAAACCTCCCCCCCTCCTCTTTTGTGAGTACTAAGCAGAAGTATTCGTTCAGTATCCCTCCTTTTTCACTGTCCCTCTCGCCCATCTACCGTCCAGTCTATTCAGCCTCACTATCCCTCCCTTTGTCTTTCTATGCTCCTTGATGTACCTATAAAAGGTTTCATCCAGTTTGGGCCTTTGCTATTCTGACTTCCCTCCCTGCTTCCTTCTGTCTTAACAGGTACAGTTCTCTGTCCTGCTCCTTTTGTGTTTCCTTATACTTCCTAAATGCTATCTTTTTCTCCCTAACCTTCCCAGCCACCTCTTTTAAGAACCATAGTGACTCTCCCATCTTGCCAAGGTCAGCCCTCTTGAAGTTCAGTACCCTCACTTTTGTATGGCTTGACTCTGTAGCTGAGTTTATCGTGAACCACATAGTTTGGTGGTCACTTGTTCCTAGATGGCTAACCACTTCTAGATCTGAGATCCTCTCACTGTCCCAATTTGAGAGTACAAGGTCTAAGATTGTTCCCTCACGAGTGGGTTCCAAAACTAGCTGTCTGAGGCATGCCACCTGTAGGGCACAGAATGGCCCTGCTCTTGGATGTGGCTGTAGCAAAGATGCTCCAGTTAACATCTGGCATATTCAGGTCCCCCATCAACAGTATCTCCCCTTTCTCTGCCATCCTAATGATGCCTTCTATCATATCCTTGTCCATTCCCTCCCCGACATGGGGGTCTGTATACAACCCCTGTGAGTATCGTTGTGCCATTTCCAGTCTCTAAGGTGACCCACAGTGCCCCCTCTCCTCCCTGTTTATTCTTTTGTTCCGTTGCTTTTATCCCTTCCCTTACATAGAGAGCTACAACTCCCCCTCTTCTCCCTGTCTCTCCTGTAGGTTGTACACCATGGTATGTTAACATCTCAGTCATGATTCTCTGTGTACCATGTTTCTGTGACTGCTATGATATCCATGCATCCCTCTTCCATCAAGGCCACAAGTTCAGGGAGTGTATTGCCCAGACTACGGGCATTGGTACTCATTACCCTCCATTTCTTGATGGCCTTACCCCTTTTTGCCCCATCCCTGTCCTTATTGCCTTTGTCATTCTCTCCATTTACCCCTGCTCTTCTCCCCATCGACAGCTCTATCTTGGTGTAAAAAGGAAAACACTTCCTTTTCTGTTCACTATGCTCCTGCTGGGTTAAGGCACAAATCAGTTTAACTAAAAGCATCACGTTACCCCTCATGAAAAAGAAACCAGCTATGGTGGAGCTACCAAATTAAATTGACCCCCACTGGAAAAGAAAGGAAAATTAAAAAAAGAAAGAGTCCCTACTCGAACAGTCTTTGCCACCTTGTGCAGCCAGATGGGAAGTGTCACACACTCTTACTCAAACCAAAATTAGAGAAGAAAACAGCTTGTTCAGTTCAGGAACAAGAATTTCCTTGCGTGGAGCAGGCACAGTAACTTCAGAGCTCCCGAGGTACTTACTAAGACGGGGAATTTTATGTGAGCACAGGCAGAGCGAAAACCAAATGTCTAGACCAGAGCTGAAAACAGAAGTACCCAGTCCTGTTCGAGCTGCTGGAAGGCGTGGATAATATCAAGAACAGGTGCTGGTACTTCAGGGGAGAGGGAAGAAATAAATATCATTAACCTGTCTGCTTTGGCATCGACAACTGCACAGACAGCCACCCTACAGAGAGGTTTGAGCTTCGTTCCTACGTATACAGTTAAGAAAGTACAGTTACGTAAGAACTTACCGTAACAGTAGATCTTTGAGAGAGGCTCTTGCAGTAGGTAATTACATATAGGACTGACGCCGGCCGGCGGCAGGACTCCACGGAAAAATTTCTAGCTAGCAGTCCCTGGCGGGGACCGCCCCCACGTCAGGTGACCGGCGTCAGACAATGTCGGTATAAAGGGGCAGTCCCAGACACCCGCCTTCCAGTTCTTTCCCACCACAGGCCCGGAAGGCCCGGTCGAGAGAAGCAGATATTTCCCTCAATGGAAAGAGCTGAAAAAGCTTGGGGGATGGAGGCGGGAAGGCTATTGCCTACTGCAAGAGCCTCTCTCGAAGATCTACTGTTCACGGTAAGTTCTTACGTAACTGTATTATCTTAACCGAGAGTGCTCTTGCAGTAGATAATTACATATAGGACAGAATCCCAAGCAGTCTGGAACAAATGAAAGGCACCGGGAGGAGGAACTACTCCAAGAAGTAGCAAATAACCTTGCAAGCCTCAAGAAAGGAGGCCTTGCAAGACAGCTAACCCGAAGCCTGCCCTACGGCGAGAGGCAATGTCCAAACTGTAATGTTTAGTAAAGGTATGGACAGAAGTCCAAGTGGTGGCAGCACAGATGTCTGCCGCAGACACTTTCTTGAAACAAGCCGCAGAGGCTGCTACAGCACGAGTGTGGAGTGACCTCTGACTTGACCCGGTAGGGACTTGTTGTGCTTGTCATAACAGAAAGTGATGCAATGGGCCAACCATTTTGACAGGCATTGCTTAGAAACAGCATTGCCTTCTCTTTTGGGAGCAAAAGAGACGAACAACTGATCAGTCTTTCTGAGATCCTTCGTCCTATCGGTGTAGTATCTCAGAATCCTGTGGACATCCATGGTATGGAGCAAGTATTCTCCTTGGTTGGAGTACTGTGTGAAAAAGGCAGGTAATTCAATAGACTGATTTAAGGTAGATTCCGCTACCACCTTCGGGAGGAACTTAGGATTCATGCGAAGAGCTACTCGTTCTCTGTGAAAAATCAGATAAGGGATTTTGCACATCAGGGCCTGGAGCTCAGAAATTCTGCGAGCAGAAGTAATGGCCACCAAGAAGAGCGTCTTCCACGATAAAAACTTCAAGTCTGCGGAAGCCGCAGACTCAAAGGGAGGAAGGGAAAGTTTCTCGAGGACAAAGTTCAAGTCCCAAGGGGGAGCTGGAGTCCGGACAGGGGGCCTGAGATGAAGGACCCCTCTGAGAAAAGTTTTGGATACCTCCAGTTGGGCAAATGCCTTAGCAGCGAAAGGGACATGGTAGGCTGAAATAGCCGCCACATGGACTTTCAAAGAGGAGTGACTGAGACCCAGGTCGAAAAGATGGTGCAGGTAATCAAGCAGAATGGCTACAGGACAGGAAAAGGGCTCCATGTTCCTGGATGCAGCCCAAATGGAAAATCTTTCCCATTTCATGGTGTAAGTGGACCTAGTGGAGGGTTTTCTAGCCTTCACCAGAATCTCGGCCACCTTAGGAGAGAGGCCAAAGCAAGATTGGGCTAGGTCTGCAGGAGCCATGCATGAAGTTGAAGAGACTTTAGTCCTGGATGGACCAGGGTCCCCTGATCCTGGGTCAGCAATCCTCGAGATAAAGGAAAAGGGAGAGGAGGAACCTCTGAGTATTGTTGTAGAAGAGAGAACCAGATTTGCCTGGGCCAGAAAGGAGCAATCAGAATCATTCTTGCTCCTTCCAATGCCAGTTTCTGCAGCACACGAGGGACCAGAGGAATTGGGGGAAAAGCATAGACGGATCTGTCCTTCCAGTTTAGAGACAGAGCGTCGCTCCAGAAAGCGCCTTGCTCTGGAGCGAGCGAGCAAAAGGTTGGAAGCTTTGTGTTTTGGGTGGAGGCGAACAGGTCTATCTGTGGAGTCCCCCAAATCTGGAAGATGCTTTTTAGAACTTTTTGGTCCAGTTCCCACTCGTGTGGCAGAGCTGAAGAACGACTTAGCTTGTCTGCCAGGACATTGTCGACTCCCGGAACATGGATCGCCGTGAGGTGAAGGTTGTGAAGCGTTGCCCATTCCCAAACCCTCATCGCTTCCCTGCATAGCGGGTAGGAGCGAGTCCTTCCCTGCTTGTTGATGTACCACACCACGTACAAGTTGTCCGTTTGGATGGCTAGGTGACCAGGAAGGATGTATTGGTGAAGGGCCTGGAGAGCATAAAGCACTACTCGAAGCTCGAGCACGTTGATGTGGAGAAGTAACTCCAGTTTTGACCATAAGCCCTGGGTTCAGTGAGGACCCAGATGGGCTCCCCAACCTTCGCCTGAAGCGTCCGTGGTCAGAGTCTGAGCGGGGGGAGGATGAAAAAAGGGGACCCCCGGAATAGGTTCTCTCGAACCATCCACCATTGCAAGTCTCTTATCATCGGCGAGGAGATCAGTACCAGATGATCTAGGTCGTCTACTAGTTGATCCCACTGAGAGCGGAGAGTCCACTGAGAGATCCTCATGTGGAGGCACGCGCGGAACCGTCAGAATGGCAGCCGCCATAAGCCCCAGGAGATGAAGCACTGACCTCGCCGGAACCCTCCTGCATTCCGATAGAAGGGAAATCTGGGACTGGAGGGAGGCCCCCCCCTGTCCGGAGGCAGAAAGGCCCTGCACAATGTCGTGTCGAGGATAGCCCCGATGAACTGGAGTCTCTGGGAAGGATCCAGGTGAGACTTGGAATGGTTGATGGTGATACCCAGACCAGTGAAAACCTGCTGGGTGAGGGAGAGAAAATGCAGGAGTTCCACCCTGGACGGGGCCGCCAGGAGCCAGTCGTCCAGGTAGGGAAAACCTGAACTCCCAAAGTGCGCAGTTGGGCCGCTACCACATGAGACATTTGGTAAAGAACTTGGGGAGCCGAGGAAAGACCAAAAGGGAGTGCACGGAATTGGTAGTGGTCCCCCTGGAATGCAAACCTGAGGTACTTTCGGTGCGAAGGGCGAATGGGGATGTGCAGGTACGCATTCTGCATATCCAGTGCACAAAGCCATTGGCCCGGCTGAAGCAGGGGCAAGAGGGTCTGAAGGGAGAGCATTCTTGAACCTCTTGTATTCTACATATAGGTTCAGGGAGCTGAGATCGAGAATGGGTCTGAGATCTCCCGTCTTCTTTGGTACAACGAAGAAGTGGGAATAGTAACCCGTCCCGTGAAGGTGAGGGGGGATGGGCTCTATGGCCTGCTTCGCAAGGAGAGCAGAAATTTCTTCCTTGACCAAAGGAAGATGGTCCCTTTAGTAAGAGGAGGTCAGAGGGGGGTGAAGTGGAGGTTTTTGCAGAAACTCTATGGAGTGCCCCTCTGCTATGATCTGAAGCACCCATGAATCCGATGTTATCCTCTCCCAACCCGGAAGATGGAGGGAGAATCTCCCTCCTACCGGTTCCTCCGAGGTGTCCGGAGGCGGTGGGAGAGGGAAGGAGTCAGGTGGTGTGAGGCAGCGCCGCAGCTGGGGCACCCACTGCTTTTTTGGGTGGCGGGGGCCTGGCAGCTGTGGGGGCTCGACGTTTAGTGGCCCGCCTTCCCTGAGGTTTCGCTTGAGGCCAGCTGCATCTGTGAAAGGGACGGCGCTGTGGGGGATGGGGACGGTACATTGAATCAACAGATTTACGGGCCATCCCCTTATCCTGCAAGTCAGTGATGATGTCCTTGACATCACCACTGAAAAGCACAGAACCCCTGAAAGGTGCTTCTTGGATTGCTGATTGCACCTCCGGGACCAGACCTGACAAACGGAGCCATGCATGACACCAAAGACTTATGGCAAACGCAGAGCTCCGTCCTGCGGTGTCCACTGTGTCATAGGTCATCCTCAGAATGTGACGACTGGCCGAACGAGCAGAACGGACCAGGTCGGCTAACTCCTGCTTGACTTGGGAGTCAGGCAAGGAGTCAATCTTGGATTCCACCTGGGTAAGGACAGCCTTCTGGTAATCCCCCATATGTGCTACATAATTTAGGGCCCTAATCCCCAGTGTGGAAGAAGCATAGATCTTCCTTCCATACTGATCCAGAAGCGAGATTCCTTATCCGGGAGGCAAACTCAAATGTTTGGTGTGCTGACCGGCCGTGAGCTAATCACAACGAGTCTCATGCTGGGGTGAGAGTCTAGAAAGTCTACACCCTCCGGAGCCTGGTATAGCCTGTTGGACTTCCGAGGAAGTGGGGCTAAAGCCGACAGTTGTTTCCAAATGGTGAAAACAAGGTGGGCGTGAGGCTCGATCCAGGGTGGCACTAGAGTAGGGGCCATAAGGGGCAAGTCCAGATGTTCATCGAGTTTAACCCGTTGAGGCTCTGGCTCTAAGGAACGCCACTGATGGACTTCCTGGATCTTCTTGAGCAACTCCGTGAAGGAAGGATCCTCCCGGAGGAGACTTCAGAGGAGTCCTCAGCCGGGGCTTGGACGGAGAGCGCGGCTCGTTGTCTTTCTCAGAACAATCATCGGAGGAATCCGAGGAGTCCGAGAGAGAAGAAGAGGAATTTGAAGCAGAGTAAGACTTCCTGGCTCGTCTAGGGGGAGGAACGGGTTCCTTAGGGGGGGATCCCTGGACGTGTGTCCTGCCCCTCTCTGGATCCCGAGGGCAGAGCCCGGGAATCCAGAGGTGGAGAGGGAGTGTGCCGTCTGGGGCGTACGGGAGCCGGGGGGTGGCACCGTTGCCGTAAGATGGCTCTCGACTTCCTTGGTGAGCTGAGCTTTGGCCTCAGCCCACCAGGAGGCCAGAGTTTCCTGGAGATCCACCGGCAGCCTAGGGGGCGGTGGAGGAGGGGGGGGATAGTTGTATGGATGAAATCCGTGAGGAGAGTATCTGTAACCCGGCTCGCAGGAATACCGGAGCTGGGTATTGCGATATCGGGTACTGCGCGCCAGTGGAGTCGGCGCTGGGTACTGCGGCGCAGGATACTGTGGACCTGGGAAACCGGTTGGATAAGCGGGCGATACCCAGGCACCAGAGGAGCTGCGGGCAGGCGCACCAAGGGAACTCCACGGGTGGATCGACCGTGATAGGCCCGTGGGGTGGAGGGCCCGATGGGAGAGGAAAATCCCCCGCTGGCGTCGGAACTGCCATCGGCAGGGCCGGTGTCGGGGCCGGCGTTGGAGCCAGTGTCCAGGGAGCCAATGTCAGATCCGGCTCTGTAGGAAGGGGATCAGACTGCGGACCAGCATCACGAGCCTCGTCTGGGGACGGAGGGAAAAAGTCCCCGGGGTCAGGCAGGGGGGACTCGGGCTCCCTGGACAACAGCGAGGGCTGCGGGGAACCTGGGACGACAGACGGAGCAGGGTCTGCCGTAGGCTCCAAGGCCCGGCGCACATCAGAGGAGCCGACGTGCGACTTAGGGGCCGAGTCCTGGCGGACGCCAGGAGGAGCCAGCGTCCGACTTCAGGTGTCCCTCGTCGGAGGCGGGCCGAGGATGTGAAGAGGCCCGGTCCGAGGGGGACACTGCCGTGCGCCACCCCAAAGGGTCGGGCATCTTAGCGGCCTTCTCCTGGCGGACGTTGGAGCCGACGTCCGGCTTATGGGAGGCGCCCGCACCAGTAGGCCGCAAGCCTGTGGCGGTACTGGAGGCTGAAGCCTCTTTTTGCCCGGAGGCACCCGACGGGCTCGAACGCAAACCCGACGGGCGGGCCGACGCCTCCTCCAAAGCCTTGGAGGCTGCCGTCGGGTGATCCTCCGGAGGGGACGTTACCTTGGCCCGGAGTCGCGGAGGTGGAGGCCTTCTCCTGGTGCCTTTCTTTGTCCCACTTCTTGTGTCCTTCAGGGGAGGTCGACGCCTGCCGAAGCTTCTTCAACTCCTTCTCCATCGCGGACATCTTTTTTAGGAGATGGGCTTCTAGAGACTGCTGGCGTCGTCTGCGGGTGGCCGCGCTGAAATGTAGGCAGTGCGGACACTTGTCGACCGCATGGTCGGGGCCTAAACAGAAAAGGCAGAGGGAGTGACCGTCTTTGTGAGGCAGTTGGGCGCTGCACGAGTCGCACTTATTTTTTGAAGGGGACGACATATACCAACGTTCACCTGACGAAGAAAATACAAAATACTGATACTTTTTCGGAAAAAACGACGAAGCAACAGGACTGAGCGTTATGAATGTCAAAGTGAGGCGCTGCACGAGCTGACGGCGGGAAAGAACTGGAAGGTAGGCGTCTGGGACCGCCCTTTATACCCGGCGTCGTCTGGCGCCCGGTCACCTGGCGTGGGGGCGGTCCCCGCCAGGGACTGCTAGCTAGGAATTTTTCCATGGGTTCCTGCCGCCGGCCGGCGTCAGTCCTATATGTAATTACCTACTGCAAGAGCCCTCTCGAAGTAAGATCTTTGATTTGTTTCTGGGCATTAAGACATTTTCGAGGAAGCTCAATCATAAGGTACATTTTTCTAAAAATTTACAAGATTGTATGTTAAATGTGTCCAGTCAGATCAGTGAAACCAGTCATCAATCCTTAACCACGCAGACATCTAGTACTGAAATTGTAAAGAAACCATCTACCTTTGTCCCCTACTATGCTCCCACTGTATTAACTTTTGAGAAAGCATTGTTAAATGAATTAGGTAAACATTTACAAGATTTCTATGCATTGCGTTATGTAAATATTAATTCAGCTGAGCGAATGGCTTTGAGGGAACTAAGCGAAAATTCACGTATAGTTCTAAAACCTGTAGACAAGGGTGGCTCCGATGTTATTTTAAACACAGAGGATTATAAAAAAGAAATTTTTAAACAGCTACCTGATATGAATTTTTATGTTGGTTTGAAAATAGATCCTTCTTTATGGTTTAAACAAGAAATTGGCACTTTTCTGGTATGTACACGTGAGGAGGGCCTAATCTCCGATAGCACTTTAGATTTTTTTGGCTGTCAAATATCCAGTTAGGCAGACAATATATGTTTTATTTAAGGTACACAAGACTCTGGTTGATCCCCCAGGACACCCAACAGGATCTGGTATTGGCTCTTTAACACAGCCTTTATCCAAATTTGTGGGAAAACACATTAACTCAATTGTTCCAACTTTACAGTCATATATTAAGTATACTACCCAGGAGTTGGGCATCCTGGGGGACTTGCAGTTAGAGCCTGGCTGGATTTTGGTCACTCTTGATATTCAGTCTCTCTATACGAATGTGCCCCATGATGGAGACCTAGAGGCACTTCTCCATTGGCTGGAATCTTCAACCACCTATTCCCTGCCCTTTGTTGAGTTTCTCTGCACTTTATCCAGATTTGTGTTGACTATAAACTCATTCATCTTTCAGGGTCAGCATTTCCAGCAGGTCAAAGGAACAGCTATGGGGGCTACTTCTACCCCCACATATGCTAAGCTAAGCTGTACCTTGGCCTGTGGAAGAAATGGGCTATGTATGATGAAGACACCAACCCATTTTATGATAAAACTGACCTGTGGCAGCTTTTTTTATAGATGATGTGCTGATGGTATGGTGGGGTAGTGTAATGGAGCTTTTTGAATTCATTGCATATCTGGTGAGGTCGAATCCAAATCTGAAGTTCACTGTACCTTACATTATACGTGCAGTTTTTGGATCTTAACATCATCCGGATGTCTGATGGCGCCACCGAAACAGATCTATACAGAAAGAGTAGTATTATCAGGGAATGTCTAAATAAATGCTGGCATATATTGGAGACTGAACCAGCCCTGTCTGAGATTGCACCACTATCACCCAGGGTTACATACAGAAGGGATCAAATCTTCAGGACCTACTGGTTCACAGTTTTACCTCTAGAGACACCTTGTGCACATGATTGGATTCCCTTACCACCTAGAGGTTGTTAAACTCGTGGTAAATGTGTACATTGTCAACACAACACAAAAAAAAAAAAAAAAAACAGTTACATAAGAACTTACCGTAAACAGTAGATCTTCAAGGGGAACTCAGTCATCAGGTAACACAGTAGGAACCTTTGCTGTCGGTGAAGGGGAATCCACATGGAAGATTTTCAGTAGTACAACTGGGACCACCTAAGCCACCGACGTCCACCAACATCAGCAACCCTATATAGGTGAGAGCGGCCCCACTCCCTCCTCAGTTCTTTACCTCTGGCGACAAAGGGGGCAAGGCTCAAGCCCTCAGAAACCAAGGAGAGACAGAGAAACCCAGCTCTAAATAAAAGATGGGATACAACAGATAGCCAGGTCCTAGACAGGAGCCCCAAGAAGGGGGATGGTGGGAGGGAAGCCATACCTGATGACTGAGACTCTCTCGAAGATCTACTGTTATGGTAAGTTCTTATGTAACTGTTCTATCTTCTTTAGGGGTATCTCAGTCATCAGGTAACACCGCAGGAACGAGTACCAAGCAGTGACAGGTGTAAACAGACAGTCTGGGAGGCTGGAACCCCATAAACTTAAGACAGGAATCCTTATAAAACAACCCTGTCAAAACCTGCACAGGCTCTAGAGGCAATGTCCAAACTAATGCTTGGTGAAAGTGAGGACTGTACTCCAGGTGGCAGCCGCATAAATGTCAGTGGCTGAGACCCCTTTGAAACAAGCCACTGAGATAGCCATCCCTTTGGTGGAGTGAGCTTTGATAGCACCAGGCAATTCTTTGCCATACTTACTGTAGCAGAACACAATGCAATTTGCCAACCATATGGATAAACATTGCTTAGAAACTGAAGCACCCTCTTTACCTGGGGCGAAAGAAACAACCTGCTTCAACTTTCTGGACTCTTTAGTCCGAAGCAGATAATACTTCAAAGTTCTGTGCACATCTAACTTATGGAGCAGTGCTTCCCCTGGATTGGCATGCTCAGGAAAATAAACAGGAAGGCGGAGAGACCCATTGGGCCAGATACTCAAAGGGGCTGCACCTGGCGCAACTGAGTTGCACTGGTGCAACCCCAGTAATGTGCCCTGAGACGATATTCAAAAGGCGGACTTACGCAGCGGCACATTGGTAATATATGTGGCACATCTGAAGGGCACATGCCCATGCATATGCGGCACATCCCGATATTTAGCCCAGGATGTACGGCGCATATGCTGGCACAACCCCTAGATGTGCCACATACTGGGGTACAAAGTTGAGCTGGAAAAAAAACAGCTCAAATGATGGCCACCCACAAGCGGGCAGCTGTATTGCAGGGTGTAACTCAGCAACCTCCAGCCATGTCTGGCCACCCTCCCACCCAGAACACCATCCACAAGCACCCAACCGGTCCCTGATGGGCTAGTGGTCCCCTCCCCCTCCCATAGCCTGATCGCAGGAAATAGTAAAATAGAATAATCCCTGGTAGTCTAGTGGAACCCCCTTCCCTCCCGTGGCCCGATCGCCAAAAATGACAGATGTCACAAGCTCTGGTGATCTAGTGGTGCTCTCCACTCCTCCCGATGCTGTGATTGCTTTAAAGTAAAATAAGTTCCCTTCCCTGGTAGTCTAGTGGTTCCCTCACCCCACCTGCCCCACCTCACAAAACCCCTGCACCCAGTCCCCCCACCATCATCAGCGGGCAGCTCTCTACCCGCATAGTGCCCGGCTGCCTGCCGAATGACAACTTACAGTATGAGCTGTAAGCCCATTGTTCCATACTGTGGACCAGCAAGAGCACGAAGGGCTTATGCTATGCCGAGACGTCACAAATATGTGAGTGATTTCTATTCACATATTTGTGACAGTCATACAATATGCCCTGCAAGCCGTGAGTGCAGTAACAGACTTAATGAGCTTGCTTCATACTATGAGACCCGCTCGTTGACGGCCTTCGGGGAAGAATATCTTGAGGGGTAAAAAGTGCCATGATGTCATGCTGAGGGGGCTGGGCCGGAAGGTCTTTAATGAGGAAGTGAGGTACCCACCTGGACCATCAGGATATATGTCAGTATGGAGCACAGTGATGTGGGTGCATCGGGTGGGTGGGGGAACCACTAGACTACCAGGGAAGGGAAAATATTTTTCATACAGTGATTAGAGCATTGGGGGTGCCACTAGATAACCAGGACTTGTGACATCTGTCATTTTTGGCAATCGGGCTACAGGAGGGAGTGGGGTACCACTAGACTACCAGGGATTGTTTTATTTTATTTTACTATTACCCATGATCAGGGTTCCGGGAGTGGGGTACCACTAGACTAACAGGGAGTGTTTACATCTGTTTCTACCGTGATCATGGCTATGTGGTGGGGGTTGCCCCAGGACCTCCTCAGTCCACACCACATGCTGTGCAGGGCACCAGGCACATTTCGCCAGGCTCCCATGCTCATCTCATGCAAATGGGGCCACAGTGATATGCAAATGGACCCATTTGCGCCTTGCATACATTATGGCCCCATCTGCATGTCCAAGTCTGAATATCTCAGAAATCCGCCTAGCGCAACTACAGTTGTGCTGAAGCATTCCCAGACCTCCCTGTCTGGGGAATGCTCCAACGCACTGTATATGTGCCATGCACATTCTGTGCTATATTCAAAGGTGATGCGCCATGGCACAGCACCTTTGAATATCCCACCATCTGGGCCTGGCGCATCTCGGTTATGCTGCGCCTCCACTTGCGCCACCGCCTGGTGCAGTCTGAATATCTGGCCCATTAAGTGTGAACTCAGAGACCACCCTGGGAAGAAACTCAGGATTTGTGCACAAAGATACCCTGTCGCAATGAAAAATCAAATAAGGCTCCTGGCACCAGAGGGCCTGAAGCTCTGAAATTCTTTGAGCAGAAGTAATTGCAACTAAAAACAGCCCTTTCCAAGAGAGAAAGCGCAACTCGCAAGTCGCGATTGGTTCAAAAGGAGACAGGGTCAACTTTTCCAAAATAAAATTCAAGTCCCATGCTGGGACTGGGGAATGGATTGAGGGTTTCAGGTGCAGGATGCTTCTGAGAAAAGTACGGGAGACATCCAGCTGAGAAATCGTGCAGTCGCCCATGGGCTCATGAAAGGCAGAAACAGCTGAAAGGCGGAGCTTGAGGGAAGAATACTGGAGGCCTGAGTCAGACAAAGAAATCAGGTAGTGCAGGATATGATGCACCAGGCAGGTGAAAGGGTCTAGAGAATGTCTGGCAGCCCAGATGGCAAACCACTTCCACTTCATGGCATATGTAGCATGGGTGGAAGGCTTACAAGCAGCCACCAGGATGTCCACCACCCCGTTAGAGACCCCAAACCTGACAATGGCTATATTCTCAGGAGCCAGGCATGCAGATGGAGGGACCTGAGATTGGGATGGACCAGGGTCCCCTGATCCTGGGTCAGCAGATTCCTGCAAAGAGGCAGAGGGACTGGAGGTTCCTCCACCAACTACTGAAGCAGAAGGAATCATATCTGGTGAGGCCAGAATGGAACTAACAGAATCATGCTGGCCCACTCCATTTGCAGCTTGATTAGCACCCTCTGAATTAGGGGAAACGGATGGAACACAAACAGAAATCTCCTGCTCCATGAGAGGGACAATGCGTCTCACCAGAAAACTCCAGGCCCTGGATCTAGCAAGTAGAAACTAGGCAGTTTTTGCACTGAGTGGGGACGCAAAAAGGTCCAACTCTGGATGACCCCATCTGTCAAAGAGATCTTCTGCTATGGATGAGAGAAGCTCCCAGTCATGCATGCTGAACGGAGTCCTGCTGAGACTGTCCACCAGGATGTTTAGGATGCCTGGCACATGGACCTCAGAGAGTGTCAGACCGTGCTCCAGTGTCCAATACTACACTCTCATGGCCTCCTTGTAAAGGGGGTATGAGTGAGTCCTGCCCTGCTTGTTAATGTACTGTAGTAAATGACACTCAGAATGTCCAACTGCACCAGCAGCTGACCTGGAGCAAGATGCTCCTGAAATGCCTGCATGGCATACAGCACTGCTCTCATCTCCAGGACATTAATATGAAGGGCAGCTTCCCACTGGGACTAGGAGCCCTGGGTTTGGAAGGGACCAGTGTGTGCTCCCCAGCCTAGACCCGAAGCATTCGTAGTCAGAATCTGATGCAGGGAAGAAATCTGGAAGGGAACCCCTTGAAGAACATTCAAGGGGTCGAGTCACCACTGCAGCATTTTGCAAATAGGGGAGGAGACCAAGACTTTCTGGTCCAACTCGTCTGTGCGCTGGTCCCACTGCACCCTGAGGGTCCACTGAAGGGTGAGTATGTGACTCTTGGCCAGTGGAACAATCGGAATGGCTGCTGTCATTAGTCCCAACAACCTGAGGTACAGCCTGGCAGGAATATACCAAATCTGAGCGACTTCCTGAACTTGGGATGTAAGGCACCCCACCCTGTTGTGGGGTAGGAAGGCCTTCCCCTGCTCAGAATCCAGAACCATCCCTATGTACTGCAGTCTTTGTGACAGTACTAGAACCAACTTGTGCAGGTTGAAAGTAATGCCCAGAGAGTGGAAGAGCTGGATAGTGCACTCTAGAGTCAGCAAAAGCTGTTCCCTGTACGGGGCCGTGAGGAGCCAATCGTCCAGGGAAGGGAAGACATACAGTCCCCCTCTTCTGAGAGCTGCTGCAACCGCTGCTAAGAACTTGCTAAAGACACACGGTGCAGAGGATGAGCCAAAGGACAGCACTTTGAACTGGTAATGCTCGCCCTGAAAGGCAAAATGAAGAAACCTCCTGTGAGGAGGAAAGACCGAAATGTACAGGTAGGCATCCTGCATGTACAGTGAACAGAGCCAGTCCCTGGTTTTGATGAGGGCCATGAGGCCTGGCAAAGCTACCATTCGGAACTTTTTGTACTGGACAAAGAGACTGAGTTCCTTTAGCTCTAAAATAGGCCTCAGATCTCTGGTCTTTTTGGGGACCAGGAAGAACTAACCCAATTGATTGTTTGTGCAGAAGAGACTGTACTTCCTCCTGGAGAACAGACAAGTGATCCAGGAGATTGTTGGAAGGAGGGGAAGGGGTATCTGGAGGTTGCTGAATGAACTCCAGGGTGTGACCCTTCTCTATGATCTGCAGGATCCATGCTTCTGAAGTTATGGTTCTCCACTGATTCAGATGGTGGGAGAACCGAACTCCGACCACCACCTCCTCCTGTGTCTGGACCAGAGGAGGCGGGTCTGGCAAGGAGTCAAGCTGAGGTGGAACCAGATGCAGAGGTTGGTTCATCATTTCTGGGGTGCTTAGCCACCGTTCCAGCATGGAGGGAGAAGGCAAGAGAGACTGGACTCTGTGTTTACCCTGGGTGCATGAAGCTGACCCCGGCCCATTGGTCTGTCTACAAAAAGTAGAACGTCCTCTACCTCAGGGCTGACTGTGCTAGACAGAATGGACAGATGTAAGGGCTGTGCCCAAGACCTGCAGATCATTTATGAGGTCCTGGACATCAGGGCAGAAAAGCTTAGAGCCATTGAAAGGGGCACTAAGCACCTTGTTCTGCGCATCGGCCGCAAAACTGGAGACCCTAAGCCAGGAGTGCCTACAAAGGCATATGCCGGTGGCAGTTGCTCCAGCAACCGTATCGGCCATATCATACAGGACTCTGAGTAGGTGTTTGCTAACATCCTCAGCTGTTTGAAAACACTGCAGCAGATCCTGCTTTTGGGAGCCATCAAGAAGAAATGAGCAGCAGCTTTGCCCTTTTTTCAGCTGGCATTTTGGTATTCAACCATGTATGACAGACAATTTACAATCCTCAGGCCCAACATAGAGGAGGCATAAATCCTTTTGCCCAAAGGTCAATCCTGCAGGATTACTTGTCTGGGGGGAAGGGAACTAAAGTGCTTACGCACGTTAGATCTGTCTTGGGCTGCCTTGATGACCACAGAATCAGTTTCGGCCTGGGCAGCGAAATAAGGAAGGCCCTGAGGGGCATTGTAAAGCTTGTCCATCCTGCATACCATGGCTGGTACCATGGCTGGCCTGTGCCAGGCTGCCACAGTGGCATTCTTCAATGCAGGAAGCATAGGAGGAATTATCTTAGGAGGAGATTCAGGAGTCTCTAGAAAGTCCACCAGGTCCTTCCTAATGGCATCCTCTTCCTCAGTCTGGAAGCCCATTGTGGCAGATAGCTGCTTCATGACACTGAAAAAAAGTAGCATCCTCAGGAGGAGACCTTGGGGTATGCTTAGAAGGGTACTCACTGACCGAGGAGGCAGTGGACTTATCTGAAATGAAGATTTCTTCCTCTTCCTCTATATCATCAGGGAAGATGAGGTCAGGATGATACTCCGCCTCAAAGTCAACTTCCTCATCTGGGTCTGGCATCGGATGCACTGGCAGTGGCCCACAGGAAGCCTCCCAGGGTCAACGATCAGGAGTCGACGATGGTGAAGAGGGCCTATTGAAAGCACCCAGCTGCTGAACGAGTACATTTGTGAACTTGAGCAGTACATCGTTCAGGTCCAAAGTGGATGTCAACAAAAAGTGGGATTCAATGGCACAGGAGCCAACGACCCGCCTACAGCCCTGGCAGAAGGGGGGCAGGCTTCAACGGAGCTCTCATCGACGGTGGAGATGCCGATGACCCGGAGGTCAACAGCCGAGTGCCCTTGGAGTCAGGCAGAGGAGCTGCCAGTATGCGTCTGGTAGTGACAGAGACTTGGACAGCTGGCCTCTTCATCAAAGCAGTCGACGAACAGTCCTCAGGAGAGGCTGACGAGGAGCAGGATCACCGCCGGGGGAAGCAGTCGTGATCCCAGTCTTTGTTATGACTCTTCCCTGAGGACTTGTCTCGAGTCTTGGAGACCTTGCAGCTCATAGACCTGGTGGGTGATTGGGCAGCCGGGGCCCTGGAGGACCCCTGCCTGAAGCTGGCTACCTGTTATTCCATTAATTGTTTGAGAGCCTTCTTGCATCACCTAGGGTAGTTTGATTAAACTCCTGGCAGAGCTCACAGTCAGAGATGTGGTGGTTAGGCTCAAGACAGCAGACACAAACAGAATTTCACATGTAGAGGCAGTCTTCTTTCCACAGCAGCAGCATCACCAGAAAAGAAAAGATGGATTAACTTTCAACATAAAGAAAAAATATCTTAAAAGAGATTCTGGTACTGATTAAAGGAAAAACATCCGTAGGCCGAAAAAAGGCACGAACACTGCAACAAAGCTTCCACGGAGACTGTGCTAGCAAGTCAACGGCAGGAAAGAACTAAGGAGGGAGTGGAGCCACTCCACTCTTATATAAGGCTGTTGACATCAACGGCATGGGCAGCCCCAGCTGTATTGCTGAAAATCTTCCATGTGGATTCCCCTTCACCGACATCGAAGGTTCCTACGGTGTTACCTAATGACTGAGATACCCCCCTCCCAAAGAAGATTGAAAGCTTTCAGTATGGTTAACAACAGTGAGTATAGCATTAAGCAGTTCATTAACTGTAGCACTCCAGGTGTGGTATATACTATCTTGCAACGTGCAGCTGCAATGCGGGCAAAACTAAGCGCCCTTTTAAAATCAGGATGGGGAGCATTTGAGTGCTATTCACACAACAGATGCATGTAATTCTTTTTCACAGCATCTGCAGTTGAGAAACCACACTAGAATGCATCATTTTTCTTTTCCAGGAATAGAAAAGGTTGTTCCAGGACCCAGAGGTGGTGAGCTACAATTCTTACTATGTAAAAGGGAAGCTTATTGGATATATGAATTAAGTGCACTAAGGAGTCCTGGCCTTAATGAAGGAATAGTTATTTCCATTTCTTAGAAAATCTTAAACCCTCTCATTGTTCAATCGGTAGAGGTAAAAACCATGATGGGAGCAGGGAATTTATGTACAGTAGCTGCCTTCTTTGTCTGATACTTGTTAGATATTCCATATACTGTATATCCATATATTTGTATGTGTACATTACATCTGTATTAAAATCATCTAGGAAGTCACACACTATGGAATGAAATGCTGTGCATTTTCTACTGTATTATATATATATTGATATTTGTATTTATTTAATATGTAGTCAGGTGATCATCATTTTTTGAATAGGTTTTTATTTTTATTTTCACACCTTTTTGCTTGTTGTCATTTTTCACATGGTATTTGATAAATACTGTAGCAGCACATTATGTATGGAATGATTGTAAACTGTAGCATGTCTTAAGTGCTGCACTTATAAGGGTGAAATGAACTACCTATGTCACTCCCTGATGATGTGTTGAGCGAAACCGGTTGGAGGTTTTGGTACAATGGTCTCCTGCTGGTGTCCTTAGTGAGAGGTTTTTATACCTGTTCTGTGGTTTCACTTGCATATTAAAGATTTATGCCCAAATACTATGATCGACTGCTCATTTTGAGGTTGGTGGATGGTGCAGGGATGTAGTTTTTTCCTGGTTTTATATTTTCCCTGTGCACCCAGCCAATGGGGCAGCTTTCGGTTTAAACCCCAAACCAGGCAATGGCTATGTTCTCAGAAGCCAGCCATGTAGACAAAGTGACCTGAGTAGTGGATGGACCAGGGTGCCCTGAGCCTACATCAGCAGGTCCCACAGAGAGGCAGGATAATCGAAGGTTCTGCTGCTAACTGATGCAGTAATGGAAACCATATCTGCTGTGGCCAGTATGGCTCTACCAGGATCATGCTGACCTCCCCCCCGCCTCCATCTGCAGCTTGATTAGCACCCTCTGAATCACAGGAAATGGAGGGAAGGCATAAAGGAACCTCCCGCTCCAAGGGAGGGACAATGTATCTCACCTGAAAACTGCAGGCCCTAGATCTAGCGAGCAAAAATTGGGCAGTTTTGTGTTAAGTGGGGAAGCAAAAAGGTCCAACTCTGGAAGATCCAACCAGTCCAACAGGTCTTCTGTGACAAACGAAAGAATCTCCCATTCGTGCATCCTGGACTGAGTCCAGCTAAGGCTGTCCACCAGGGTGTTCAGCAAGCCTAGGATGTGGACTGCCGAGAGTTCCAGGCCATGGTCCAGTGCCCAGTACAAGACCCTCATTGCATCCCTGCAAAGGGGACACAAATGCATCCCCCGTTTGCTGATATGGTAGCCCACACTGAGATTGTCTGACTGAATCAACAACTGGCCAGGAAAAACGTGGTTCTGAAAGGCTTGCATGGCATACAGAACTGCCCTCATCTCGAGGACATTTATACAGAGGGATATCTTGACCTGGGACCAGGTACCTGAGGCTAGAAGGGATCAAGGTGTGCCCTCCAGCAAAAGCCGGAGGCATCCATAACGAGAATATGCTAAGGAGAAGAGACCAGGAATGGGACCCCACTTAAGAGATTTTGAGGATCCATCCACCACTGGAAGACTTTGTGGACTAGAGAAGAGAGCAGCACTAGCTTCTCCAGGGCATCAGTGCACTGGTCCCTCTGCACCCGAAGGGTCCACTGGAGCACCTGCATATGCAGCTTGGCCATGGAGACAGAGGCAAGGGTCATGGCCATGAGGCCCAGGAGCCTCAAGTAGACTCTCACAGAAACATAGCGACTGAGCCATCACCTGAGCCTGTGATCCAGGATCACCCTTATGTACTGCAGCCTTTGGGAAGGGATCAGAATGAACTTGGACAGGTTGACAGTAATGCCCAGGGAGTGGAACAACTACAGGGTCCTCCCCAGTGTTCAGAAAAGCTGAGCACTGGATGGGGCCTTGAGTAATCAGTCGTCCAGGCAGGGGAAGATGTACTGTCTTTCTTGTCAAAGGGTGGCAGCGACTGCTGCTAAGCATTTTGTAAAAACCTGAGGTGCAGAGGACAAGCCAAAAGGCAAGACTCTGAATTGGTAGTGCTTGCCTTGAAAAAGAAACCAGAGGAACCGCCTGTGCGGTGGGCACACCAAAATATGCAGGTGGGTGTCCTGCATATCGAGTGAGCACAGCCAGTTGCCCTGTTTGAGCAGGGGCAACAGGCCTGGCAGAGTGACCATGTGAAACCTTTTGTACTGGACATAGAGGTTGAGGTCCTTGAGATCTAGACTAGGCCTCAGAGTGCCAGTTCTTTGGGTGACCAGGAAAAACCTGAAATAGAACCCTCTGTTCTTCTGCCTCTTGGGCACTGGCTTGATCACCCTTTTTTGCAGGAGGAAGTGCACCTCAGAGGTACCGGAGGAGTTTCTGAGGGATGTTCTAAAAGCTGCAGAGTGTGACCCCTCTCTACTACCTGAAGAATCCAAACAACTGAGATTATGGTTCTCCATTGATTGAGATGGAGGGACAACCGACCTCCAACCACCACCTCTTGGCTGGGGACCGGAAAGGGGTGGGGGGGTCTGCCAATTAGATGGAGGCACACCCAGAAGCAGGGGCTGGTCCATTGCCTCTCTGGCCATTTCACAGCAGGACCTGAGGTGGAGGCGGGGGTAGGCAAGGCAGAACTGGCTTTCCTTTAACCCTGGAGTCTATAGCCCATGCCAGACATTTAGGACACCTTACGAAAGGGCGGTCTCTGTCTGTTCCAAGGCCAGGTACGGTAGAGTGAGTGGACAGATTTGAGGGTCCTACCAGAGGCCTGCAAGTTACTGATTATGTCCTGGACATCAGACCCGAAGAGTTTCAAGGCATTGAAAAGGGCATTAAGAACCTTTTGCCGGAAATCAGCCGCAAAACCAGATACCCTCAACCACGTATGCCTATGAAGGCAAATACCTGTGCCAGCAGCCCTGGCAACCATGTCCGATATATCATACAAGGCCCTGAAGAGGTGTCTACCGACATCATCGGCAGCCTGGAGGGACTTAAGAACCTCCTGATTCTGGGAACCCTCTGGGAAGGCCTGAGCAGCCGCACTGCCGTTTTTCCATATGGTATTTTGGTACTTGACTACACGGGACAAGTAATTTGCAATCAAGAGTCCCAGAGTAGAGGGGGCATAAACCCTCTTACCCCAGAGGTTGATTCTTCTAGATTCCCTGTCAGAGGGGAGGGAGCCAAGGTGTTTTTGGCACCTTGGACCTATCATGCGCCGCTTTGATGACCACGGAATCAGTCTCAGGCTGAGCAGCATAACAGGGCAGGCCCGGGGGGGGGGGCTTGACAGAGCTTGTCTGCACTCCTAGGCATGGTAGGGACAATGTCTGGGCAGTGCCACGTAGCAGTGGTGGCATTCCTCAGAGCTGGTAAGATGGGATGAATGACCCATGGTGGAGATTCTGGGATCTTCAGAAAGTCCACCACATCTCTTCTGGTGGCATCCTCTTCCTCGGTGTGGAACTGCATTGCAGCAGACAGCTGCTTCATAATGTTGAAGAAGGTGAAATCCTGAGGAGGGGACCTGGGAGTGTGTTTCACAGAGTCCTTGCTCACTGAAGAGGCTGCAGACCTGTCCGAGGAAAACGTTTCCTCCTTCTCTTCCTTCGAGAAGATGAGATCAGGATGGTACTCCTCCTCATCGTCAACCTGTTTTAACTCAGGGTCCAATGAGTGAGGGACCAATGCCTCCCTAAAAGGCACAGCCCAAAAAAGCGGAACGGGTGTCAAAGATGACGAGGTGCACAATTGCACCAAGCATACTAGTCAATGAGCATCGAGCAGATGCACAAGAGCCATCATCAGATGAGTTAAAATAGTACTGAGATCGACAGCAGGTGAAGACTGCATCAAAGGCAGAGGGTTCGTCAGGTCAAGGTGCGACAAACTGTCCGTTGGGTCTTGAGAGCCCTACGGCCCTGGCATCTGAGGGCCTGGAGAGGTGTCTGGCCTCGATGGAAGGGCTGGGGTCGAAAACCTGAGGGTTGAGGGCTGGCCTCCCTGTGAAGAGGGAGAAAAGTCTGTCATTATGGGCCCAGTAGGAGCAGATGCCTGGACTACAGAGGTCATCAGTGCGACAGCAGCTTATGGAGTGTCCCTGGAAGAAGAAGAAGCTGTCGAGGAGCACCTCTGGGGCAGGGGAAGAGTGGTCTATGACTTTTCCCCAAGGACCTGTCTCGGGCCTTCAAGGCCTGGGAACTCGATGAACCCAGCAGCAATTGGGAAGGAGGGACCCCGGAGGACTCCTGCCCAAAACTGGCTACCTGCTGTTTCATTAAAAACTTCTTCCGAGCCTTTTTCCAATGCCTTTGGGCTGTAACATTGAATTTTTGGCAGAGTTCACTGTCAGGAACATCATGGTCAGGCCCAAGACAGCAGACACAGAGGTCATGGTCATCTGAAGAAGCAATCTTCTTTCCATTGCGGCAGCGATGGAAGAGAGAAGTGGAGGGAGTGACCCTCAACATAAACGAGGTAAAAGCATCTCTTTATAAAAAGAAAGATTCCAAAATGAAATGCTGAAGAAAAACACTTATACAAATAGGCGTGAACTGTGATGGAGCTTTGGGAAAGAACTGAGGAGGAAGTGGGGCCACTCATGCCTTTATAGGGTTGATGACGTCAGCAGGTGATGTCAGCATGGACGGCCCCAGATATACTGCTAGAAAGTCTTCCGTGTGGATCCTGCTTCACCAACGGTGCAGTTCCTATGGTGTGACCTGATGACTGAGATATCCCCAAAGAAGATTTTTTATATTTAATACAGGTCTGGGGATCGGGGGGTTACCATTAGCACCAGAGAATTTATTATTTAATATGGGGTTACGGATCGGAGTGGGGGAACCATAAGAAAAAATTACTCACCTTAGTAATGTTGTTTCTTCTAATGGAGTCTTGCTATATTATGACAATTGCAGTTTGTCCCACCATTAGAACTGCTCCGGAGGTGAAAGAGTTAACTCCCATTCTAAGAATGGAACTTGGAGCGCGAGCTCGGTTAGAGAAGCTCTGTCTGGGTTATTTCAAACCCAAACTGTCAGATCTTTACGAGCAAAACTCACTAAGGTCTGTGTGGAAGCTGTAACCTACACTAGCCAACTGGCTACCTGACTATTAAGACATATTCCTGGTCCCAACACAAAGACTCAAGTCAGGGACCAGAAGTACTAATATAATATAAGCAATAATATAAGATAAAATAAAAACACCACACCCCAAAACCCCAAGAAGGGGTGGAAAACATATAATGGGCATAACTAGCACCCACACTAGGCTGCCAACCCCATACCCAAGTAGGAGTTCTGAGAGGGGCAGGCTGTGGGGGGAGAGGTCATAATATAGCAAGACTCCATTAGAAGAAACAACATTACTAAGGTGAGTAATTTTTTCTTCAAACAACATGAAGTCTTGCTATATTATGACAATTGCAGACTACACAGCAGTACCTCCATGGAGGAGGGAACAGAACCTACTTAGGGAATAGGCTCTGAAGCACAGCTGTGCCAAACCGAGCATCTCTCCTGGCCTGGACATCCAGGGAGTAATGCTTGGTGAAAGTGTGTACCGTTTTCCAGGTAGCTGCTTGACATATCTCTAAGATAGGGATGTCTCTGGCAGCAGCTAGAGGCACGCTGTACCTCTGGTAGAATGAGCCCTCAGGCCAGAGGAGAGCTTTCCCAGTTTCTGATAAAAATTGGATACAAGAGACAATCCACCTGGCAATTGATCTCTTAGTGGCAGGTCTCCTTTTCCGACCTCACCATAAGTGAGAGAAAAGTTGGAGGGATACAGACCTGTGACCCTTAGTACGTTCTATATAGTAACTTAAGGCCCTCTTAACATCTAAACTGTGCAATCTCCTCTCGCCAGAGGAGGAATGTTCAGTGAAAAACACTGGAAGGGAGATAGATTGATTAAGACGGAAATCTGAAACCACCTTAGGCAAAAACTTCCTGTTAGTCCTGAGGACTACCTTATCCCTGTGGAAAGAAATAAAGTCAGTTTCTACTGACAAGGCTTGCAACTCACTTATGCGCCTGGCAGAAGTGATAGCCACTAGGAAAACAGTTTTCCAAGTTAAGTACTTAAGCTCTGCAGAAGACAGAGGTTCAAAAGGGGGTTGCATTAACTGGGCAATGCAAACATTAAGGTCCCAGGCAGGGGCCGGATCCCTAAAAGGTGGATTAGTATGAAGTAATCCTTTAAAAAACTTGGAAAATACAGGGTGAGCGGAAAGAGAGGAGGGCTTTCCTGCTGACACAAAAGCAGAGACAGCTGCCAAATGTACTTTCAGGGTAGCTGGTCTCAGGCCCAAAGAATTAAGATGGACCATATAGTCCAAAACAATGGGCAAATCAGCAGATTCCGGGAAATATATTTCCTTAGAACACCAAATGGAAAACCTTTTTCCATTTAGAATTATAAGTAGCCTAGTGGAAGGCTTCCTAGAAGCCTTTAGATTTCAAGAACACCCTGAGAAAGGTGTAGGTCAGCAAATTCTAACTCCTCAAAGCCAGGCCTTGAGGTTGAGGGATTTGAGGTTCGGATACCAAACTCTCCCCTGGGCACAGGTTAACAGGTTGTGATTCCTGGGGAGACACAGGGGAAGATGGACTGCTAGGGACAGAAGGAGTGGGTACCAGGGCTGCCTGGCCCAATCTGGGGCAATCAGAATCACCCTGCAAGGCTGGGATCTGATTTTGACTAGCACCTTGAATAGGAGAGGGAAGGGGAAGGCATAAAGAAACTTCCCTTCCCAATCTAGGAGAAAGGCATCCAGGGGGACTGAGCCCAACACTGGGGCCTGCAACAGAACAGTGGAAGTTGGGATTGTCTGGGGCTGCAAAAGATCTATCTGAGGGTGCCCCATCTGGCAAAAACTATCCCCAGTACTTGAGGATCCAGAGACCATTCATGATGGCCCTGGGAAATCCTGCTGAGAGCATCTGCTAGGACATTGTCCTTTCCTGGAAGGTGAACTGCTACGAGGGAAGTGTTCACGGAATAGGCCAGAGACCACAACTTCATTGCCTCGGTGCACAAGGCCGAAGACCGAGTGCCCCCCTGCTTGTTGATGTACCACATTGTTGTGGTGTTGTCTGTTCTGACTTGTACCACTTTGTTCTGAACAGACGCAGAAAACACTTGAAGTGCTAAAAGACAGCTCTGAGTTCCAGCAAATTGATGTGGAGCAGAGATTTCTGAGGGGACCACACTCCCTGAGTGGAGAGGTCGCCCATGTGGGCTCCCCACCCCAGGAGGGAAGCATCCGTAGTGAGGGTCAAGGAGTGAGACAGAGGAATGAAGGGGACCCCCAGTCTTAAATTGCTCTGATCCTGCCACCACTGGAGGGCCTGGATCAGGGTTCGGGTCACTGGGACCAACTTGGAAAGGGGGTCTCTTCTCTGAGACCAAAAGGCTCTCAAGTGAAACTGAATGTCCCTCATCTGAAATCTTGCTCCTTGCACTACAGCTGTGGACGCAGCCATGTGCCCCAGGAGCTGCAAAAAGTGTCTTGCTGGTCGAGAGACCTGCAGAGTGAGGAGGAGGCCAGAGCCACCAAGTTCCTTACCCTCTCTAAGGGTAGGAAGGCTCTGGCCTGCTTTGTTCAATTCTGCACCTATGAAGGTGAGCACCTGAACTGGTTCCAGAACTGACTTTGGAAGATTGAGCAAGAAGCCCAGGGAGGTGAGCAGCTGCTGGGTAACTTGCAGGTGAGATTTTACCTGTTCTGGGGACTGGTCTACAATGAGCCAGTCGGCCAGATAGGGAAAGACAGCAATCCTTTGCCTTCTTAAATGAGCAACTGCTACTGCCAGACATTTTGTGAATACCCTTGGGGCAGAGGTGAGGCTGGAGGGCATTGCTCTGAACTGGTAGTGACCTGAGGGCAGTTCAAATCTGAGGTACTTTCGGTGGGAGCTTCTGATTAGGACGTGAAAATAGGCATCCTTGAGGTCCAGGGAGGCTAGCCAGTCCCCTGGCCTTAGAGAGGGTAAAATCATTGCCAGAGTTACCATTCTGAACTTTGGTTTCAACAGGTGTTTGTTCAGATATCTCAGGTCTAAAATGGGCCGCCATTCTCCTGTCTTTTTTGGGGTAAGGAAATATCTGGAGTACAGACCCTTGCCCTGGTGTGGGAGAAACCCTTTCTACAGCTTTGAGAGCCAGGAGGGTTGAGACTTCTGTTTCTAAAGTAAAGGTCTCTAAAGAGTTTGCAGGTGGGAAAGATCTGATTCTCATCTTTGGGAACTTTTGAAGCTGAGAACCAGACCCTGGCTTACTACTTCCAGGACCCACTTGTCTGAAGTTAGAGACACCCAGTTCTGAACAAGTGAAGCCAACCTGCCCCTACAGGTAAAGGAGAATCGGCCCTGGGCACCCCATCAGGGTGTCTGTTTGGCAGGTGCTTTAGGCTGAGGGGTGGAGCAGGCCCCACCCCGTCTGCCTCTCCCTCTGAAGAAGCCCTCTGAGCATAAGCAGAGGAGGCCTGGGTTTGGTAAAAGGCCTGTGAAAAGGCCTACCTCTACCCTGGGGTCTGCCTCTGAGGAGTGACTTGCCGGCTCCTTAGCCTGAGCACTCTTATAGGTAGTCCTATATTCATCCATTTTCTTCATATAATTCTCTGTCTGCTCCCCAAACAGAGAATTTCCAACCACAGGAAAATCCATAGCCTTAGTCTGGGTATCCTGTGACAAGCTAGTACACCTGAGCCAGGCCAACCTACGAAAGCTACAGCGTAGCCATGACTCTAGAGGATACATCATTAAAATCCACAGCAGCATGGAACTGCACCTTAGATGCCTCAATGCCATCAGCAGCCACCTGTTCCACTCATTAGCAAGCTGGCCAGAGGCCTGTTTGGCCAAAGCCATGACACTGTCCCATCTAGATTTTGATACCTTGCTACATAAGCCATGTAATTTGCTTGCCTGAGTCCCAAGAGCGCTGCCATGTATTGTTTTTAGCCATGGCATCAATCTTCCTGGAATCCTTGTCAGGAGGATGTGAAGCCAAGGGAATATTAGCTTTATCACAGGCTGCAGCCTGAACCACACCAACATGACTGCATTGCTGTGAAAGGAATTCTGTATCAGGACCTGACAGAGTGCACCTCCTGTCCATCTTTTTGTCCACAGGAGGCACAGAATTAGGAGTTTTTAAAATTTTTATTATTTGTTTCCTAAATGATTTATGCAAGGGAATAGACAACCTCCTAGACTCTGGAATATCCATCATTTCTACAAAATCAGGTTCCTCTTGCTCATCCACAGCTTCCTCAATGGGAGCTGGAGGGTTTCAACAACTTTTTGTAAAACATAAAGTGAGAGAGGGGACTCAGAAAGCATAGGGGAGATTCAAAGGTCTGTCTGGGGAGATGTCGGTTCAATGGGCACACCAGACCCTCAAGTCACATTCATACTGTTCATAATCATCCTCCCCCTCCTCTGGTTCATAAAACTCTTCAACATCATATTCCTGAACCGATGGAACCGACCGAACCGACCTTTTACCAGACAGTGGCGGTTCGGACGGAACCGGAGAAAGTGACTAGACAATCTGCATAGCTCTTGCTATCTCTGCAGCAGTTGGAGAAGGAATTTTGGGCTCCACACCTGCTGATTTTCTTGCTTTCTTTACTGGAACTGGCCCCTCCGAGCCAGCTTTACGTTTGCCGAGGAAGTCTCACCCTGGTCAGGGCACTCCCTCAGTTCGGTTGGCACAACCGGGCTGGCCATCCGGTCAGCGGAATTTTAGCCTCTCGTCCCTGAGCCTGCCAACTCTCTTATCCAGGGTGGCTGCAGGAAATTTTAAAATCTGGCAGTCTGAATTGAGGTGGTCAAACCCAGACAATATACACATGTGGTGTGTGGGTCAGCCTTGGCAAAGACCTCCCCACAGACATCACAGTGTTGAAACCCAGTGGGCCCGTTTTTTCTTTTGGGTTTCTCAGTCATAATGCCAGCCTAACCAAAAACTGCCCTTTTAAACGGCAGTGCCAGGCAGACACCCTTATCGGTTCCTAACCGTGTCACGGGTCTTGGAAAAAACCGTAATGAAATCCGTTTTTTTTAGAACCGATAAGAACCAGGAACTGCACTCTAAAACCTTCAATTTCAAGTTTTAAAACAAGCTGATCGGTTCAAAACCGAACCGATAACATTTACAAGTTCCACACAGAAAATAAACTGTAATTACTTACGATACCACAGACAGAGCTTGAACCGATCGGTTTTGCGGTTAAAATAATAATATTCTCGGTTGATTTGAACCGAGAAAACACTGTTTAAACCGAGAAATGAACCGAGCAGTAGAAGAAATCTCCGGAGCGACTGTTCAGTGAGGCGGAGTAAAGAATCTGACAGTTTGGGTTTGAAATAACCCAGACAGAGCTTCTCTAACTGAGCTCGCGCTCCAAGTTCCATTCTTAGAATGGGAGTTAACTCTTTCACCTCCGGAGCAGTTCTAATGGTGGGACAAACTGCAATTGTCATAATATAGCAAGACTTCATGTTGTTTGAAGCACCAGGTATGTGTATTATTCATATGGGACTAGTGTTCGGCGGGGGGCGGGACACTATCTCAAGGGATAGCAACAGCTATCATGGACAGTGGAGGGGGGAGCAGCACTATACTATATGCCTCTGCTACCCATACAAATGGGCATGCAAAACAACCCCTCAATGCTGCTTCTGCTACCCATGCAAATGGCCCCTCAGTGCCTTGCATGCCAATGGGCTCATTTGCATGGGTACCTCTGAAAATTGCTGATAGCACTCGTCACTATCCATACTTGAGGCAAACTTCGGGACCCATGCCAGGGCGGCGCTATCTGTCTTAGCACTGCACCGACATGGTCTATATTCAGTCAGGTAGCGCCTGAGTGAATACAGCATCTTCAGACCCCTGAGCAACTGTAAAGTGCAGCGCAAACATCTGCACTGCGCTGTGCACCCAACTGAATATCCCGCCTCTGATATCCTATTTTAAATTGTTACTTATTTATTTACAATTTTTTGTATTGTTTTAAATTGCATTGCCTGCTGTTGAGTACGGTACCCTAAGCCTTTGAGGAAGGGCACCTTATAAATAAAGCTACTACTAATAGGTAGAGCAATGGCATAAGCAAAGCGATGCAGTAATTTGAGGTCAAGGCCATCAGGGTTCACATCTTTGTGGGAGTTTAGAGCTGAGAGCCTTTTAGTGTAAATGAAAATGTTACCGCAACTGCCAACCACTGCAAGCCAAGAGAGATACTGTCCAAAAGATGATTCTTCCAGTCTTCAACTTCAGGGATATAGTGTACAATACTGTTCCCAAATCCACCCTATCCAGAGTGGACACCCTCTCTAATTCCTTCTGCCACTATGTACTTGGCTGTCCTCCCCTCACTCACCACTGTGATCTTTACTCCTCACTCTCCTTCCACTCCCTCTCTGCCAGGCGCCTGTCTCACAGCACTAATTTAGTTGGGAAGTTCTGGCTTGGTTCTCTTCCACCCTACCGGACCTCCCTTTCATCACCCCCTTCCCCCTCCAGCTATTCCCTCTGTACCCCCTCACATAGAACACTGGCTCTCCCTCCATGGCGCTCAACATCTGGTCACTCCGCTTTCTCTTACAAATTTCCCTATATCTGGAACTCCCTCCCAAATGAAGTTCACTCTGCACAGTCCTGCTTTTCACTTTCACATCTCCTTCGTAAACACACTGCTCACCATTGCAATGGCACTTAATCCCTTCCTCCTTCAACTTATTCATCTTTCATCTCCCACAACCCTCCCCCCTTCTCCTCTGTCTCCCACCAATTTCTAGGCTACCTTGGCAGTAGCCTCCCTTCCCCCCTCAACTTTTCTCCATCTCCCCTCCTCTTCTACCCCTATCCCCCTTCTCCTCATCATTGCAGGTTCCTGTCTCCATAAGGGTTCTCAGCATCCTGGGGAGGGCAGGTATTGACAATCTTCCATCCCCCCAGCCATTCCTCCACCCTTCCTACAATCCACTTCCTATCCTCCTCTCTTCCTCCCTAACTCTGCCAGGTTCGTGTCCCCTTGCAGGGTTCTCAGCATCCTGAAGGGGTGTAGGTCTTGGCAGTCTTCCTTTCTCTCCTCCCCTACATACCCCTCCACTTCCTACAAGCCACTCCACTCATGGAACTGCCATTCCAATATGTTCTAGCACTTACTCCCCATCCGCAGTCTGCCGCTAGCAGTTCAGCTGTGTACTCCAAATAGCTGGGTCATACCCTTCTGTGTAATCGATTAGCCCCATGTGCACACTGTGCTGTTTTCTGGATTACATATCTGTGATCTGTTTTCCCCCCTCAAGGTTACTTCCATACTTCCATACTTCAATATGTTTTGTGCTTCAAGTCTTGTACTTGTACTCCTTATCTGCTATAGTCTGTCTCTGTCCAGCTGCTGACACCAATTTTAATGTACCTTTATTTTTATTGCTCTATATGTATTTTAGCCTAGGCAAGTCATATCCTGCCATGAATTGAAATGTATTGTATCTGAATTTGCACTGTATGTAGCTAGCCTGCATGTATTTTAGCCTATGTATGTTTATCCTGCTCCTCCCACTTATGTATTCCCTCCCCCCCAAGGACACTACTGGAAACGAGCTGCTTGCAGCTCACGTTGTCTTTTCTGGTGAAACCTTTTCAAATAAACAAACTATTATTTTATTAGGATATGGATTACTTGGGCATTGCTGCTGCTTTGCATTTCGCACCCACAGAACAGGTGCCAGATTTTTCATTATCAGGCCTGCATTGTTTTTCCCCGGGACTCCTGTAAACTCTCTCTGTTTTAAGATTGTGCTTTTATATTTGTTGTTTCTTGCACTTGTTTCTGAATTACATTTTGAACACTTGACTGTTAACACAACCAGCATAACACATGCTAACACTTAAAAGGTTTAAAACTGACACAGACTGTAAAAATAATAAACCTTTTATTGTGCATCAAAGTTAATGACACATGTGTACCCTATGAATGCACTGCAAACAATGTATAAGAAGTTCTGTAAACAACAAATGGAGCAGCATTCAGTGGCAAACATAAATTCAGCCATGATGAAGTAAAGGATAAAGTGATGAATGCTACTGGCAACAGTAATTTTAAGGCAGCTGCTGTATTTCACAAGCAAGATAAAAACCGTGAGTAACAAAACTGTTTCTCTTTTGTACTGTTGTTATTCGAAGACAACAATCTCTCAGCTGAATATTCTTCAGTAACAGCAATTTCAACGGTGGTGTTACAGTACTCAAACTGTGCTGGTTACCTTCTCTTTTGGCAAAGCAGTCTACTCAAAACACCACACAGCTGAGGTAAAGGTCCTCTTTTAAAAAAAAATAACTGATTATTCCCCATTCACAGCTCGTTTGTACTGGCCTCTTTCATCACAACAGGTATTTTCTGTTGTTCTAGCTGAGCTTCTTCAGTACAGTATTAATCTCTCAGCAGAATATTCTTTAGTAACAGCAGTTTCAACACTGGCGTTAAGTACCCAGACTGTGCTGGGTGACCTTCTCTTTTGGCAAAGCAGTCCAAGCAAACACCACACAGTTGAGGTAAAAGTCCTCGTTTACAAAAGAACTGATTATTCTCCATTTACAGCTAATTTTTTACTGGCATCTTTCATCACAACAGCTGTTTCTATTTTCCTAGCTGAGCTTCTTCAGTAGAGTAATAAATATACTGTAATAATCCATTGGTTATTAGTGTCTCAGCAGGTAGCACTTTCACCTCTGGGTCAGGAAGAGAAGATGGTGATGGATTTAATTCCCTCATCGGGGCTTGGGATAATAGCCAACACTCATGCTACAGTGTGTATGCACTACTGGGGCACTGCACTGTTAGAGGTACCAGCCGTTACATGAGATGTTAAATCGATGTCCCATCTGACTATCTCTGTTGGCTGTCCAGGTGGAAGTTAAGGATTCTAAAACAAGGAAACTCTGCGCTCCATAATGACACTCAGTGCATGCCAGGGCAGCCAGCCCCAAAATCATTAATTAGTTAAAAGATCCCATGACACTGGAAGAGTAGCGTTCTCGCTGGTGCTCTGGCTAACGCTCCCTCTCTCAAGAATGCAGGTTCTAATGCATTACAGCAGTGTACTGTGTCAGTACACTTGCTGGTTGCTGCATGTATTCCACATACAGTGCTGGGACTACCATGCTTACCAATAGTAACAATTACTTTATAAAGAGTTTTGAGATCCTGTGTGTATGAAATGTGCTACACAACAAAGTTCTATTTTACACCATTTGAACAGAAATAACAGGATTGAGCAGAAATCCTTTGTTAGGAACATCTAAAAGGTTCTGATGTTTTTACTAGTCTTTGTGCAATAACTGCATTGAGGAGGTTAGCTTCCTTCAAAGTCAAAGTCTCATCTGTAAGTTCCCGGAATGGGAAAGATGTTGTAAGGATGAAGGGTACACTCTCCGAAGAGCCACATATTTTCTCAATGAACTCTCGAACGTGGCTTATCCTGCCAGAGAGAAAACAGACAGACTATTAAGTGCCTGAAGGAGCAAAAAAAAAAAACCTGCATATGTTTATTCAAGTAAAAGACACTTGCCACATGCACCACAGCTAGACATGCTACAATTTCAAAATTGTTCAGTCTGAATCCAGGCTATACTAATATCATCTATTGCTGAAACAGCTGCATGTCCGACTGTGCTCTACAAAATATCTTAAATAAACTGGTTACCACTGCAAATTCAGTGTCTTTGGATGTAACATTTCCAACAATAACGAAGCAGGTACCTCAAAGTCTAAATCTATACTGTACAGTACAGTACAGTACTGAACAACATACTTTAGGTTTAAATTGGATGACTTCAGAGACAATTTTTATGTTTGCTCAGCTTGTTGTAAGGCTGCCAGGATGGGCATATTAGGCAAGGAGCATGGCCGCTTCATGACTGCTGTTTCTGTCTACATTATTTTTACACAGAAACATAGAAAATGATGGTAGAAAAAGATCAGTGGTCCATCCAGTCTGTTCAAGTCCTCTATAAGCCCTGGAGCCTGTTGTTCCTCCAGGGTACTAACCCTCCCAGTCCTCCTACCCCAACTCTCCTCCTTGGGTCTGTTTCCCTGAGCAACCACTATACCCTTCATTCTATCCCAACTCTGCTTGAAACCCCTGTTTTCACATCCACCAACTCGATTAACAGTCTGTTCCATGGTTCCACCACCCCTTCCATAAAGCAGTACTTCCTCACGTCACTCCTGAACCTCCCTCCTGTTATTTTCCACTTGTGTCCATAAGACCGTGAGCTAGTGTTCAAGTTGAATAGTTCCCTGCAGTTCAACTTGTCTCCAATCCTTATTATTTTGAGCAGACCTGATAGACTGAGAGGTCTCCTTCTGCTGGCTATTTTCTTATGTTCACCTTGTTAATTCCCTAGTAATTTGAAGGTCTCTTATCATATCACCCCTCTCCCTTATGGTCTCCAGCAAGTACATGTTCAGTGATTTGAGGCACTCCTCATAGGATCTGCCCTGCTGCCCCATAATCATTTTTATTTTGTGCTGTGTAGTCTCCAGCCTATCCTTATCCTTCCTGAGGTGAGGACTCCAGAAATGGATGCAGTGCGCAGTATACAGGTGAGGCTCATTAGGGATCTGTACTGGGGTAGTATTACCTCTTTCCTTCTGATGTTGATACCCCTCCTGATACATCCCAGCATCCTATTAGCCTTGCTATAAGCCATGTTGCACTGACTCAATTGCTTAAGTAAGCTGCTGATGGTAAAGTACAGTTATGTAAGAACTTACCGTAACAGTAGATCTTCGAGAACAGCTATTGCAGCAGGTTACACCATAAGGACTGAAGCCAGCAGGCAGCAGGACCCCACGGAAAACTTCTAGCTAGCTATGCCAAGTAGGGGACCGCCCCAGTATTACCCCTAGCGTCAGATACATCATAAAGGGGCAGTCCCAACATGCCTCAGTTCTCCCGCCAGAGACTCCTGGCGCAAAGATGTGATTCAGAAGGGGAGAACGAGGATCCGCTTCCAGAGGAAGGCTTATAATTCTGATGCGTCAGAGACGTTATGAAATAGAACCAAACCTCCTGAGGGAAGGTGGGAGGGAAACTACCTGCTGCGAGAGCTGTTCTTGAAGATCTACTGTTACGCTAAGTTCTTACGTAACTGTACTATCTTACTTTGAGATACAGCTCTTGCAGCAGGTTACACCATAAGGACTGATTCCCAAGCAGTAAGGGTGTAATTCTAACCCAGTCGAGAGGAGGCTAGGAGAGATCGAGGTAGAAAGGAACCTCTCAGGACAAAAGTCCCTGGAGGACTGCAAGGCCAAAGCCCGCTCTACGCCTGGAGGTGATGTCCAAACTGCAGTGTCTGATGAAAGTGTGCACTGGACTCCAAGTAGCGGCCACACAGATGGCAGATATCGCTACATTTTTTAATGCAGCGAAGTAGGTAGCCACCCTCCTTGTAGAATGGCCCTTTACCACTTCCAGCAAGGGTTTACTGCATTTCTGGTAACAGAAGACAATGCAGTTAACAAGCCACTTGGAGAGAATTTGTTTCGATACGGATGCACCCAACATCCTTCGCGCAAAGGATAAGAACATTTGATTAGATTGCCTGTGTGAATGGGTTCTGGACAAGTAGAACCTCAAAATCCTATGCACATCTAGAGTGTGCAAGATGGTTTTCCCTCTGTTTGTACAGTTGGGGAAGTATACCGGAAGGTCAATGTCCTGGTTTAAGGTTAAGGCTGAAACCACCTTAGGAAGGAACTTAGGACTGGTCCTTAAGTCCCTGTCCTTATGGAAAATCAAGTAAGGCTCTTTACACGTGAGCACCTGAAGCTCAGAAATCCTCTGTGCCGAAGTAAAGGCAACTAAAAATAACAGCTTCCAGGAGAGAGGGCGAAGCTGCAATTCACAGCTGGTTCAAAGGGAGGCAGCGTAAGGTGCTCTAAAATGAAAAGAAGGTCCCAAGGAGGAACTGGATCCTTAATCGGGGGTCTGAGATGCAAGACACCATGCAGAAAAGCGTGGGAAGCCTCTAACTGGGCTAATGAATGCTGACCAACCAGTGTGTGTGGTACGCTGAAATGGCACAGAGGTGTACCTTCAGAGAGGAATATGCCAATCCCAACTGGAAAAGGGAAAGGAGGTAGTCTAAAATGGACTTCTCAGGGCATCGAAGAGGATCGAGATAATGGGCCTGAGCCCATAGACAAAATCTCTGCCATTTCAGAGCATACGTAGCGTGAGTCAAAGGTTTCCTAGCTGCCACCAGGATACTGGCAGCCCCTTGCAAGACCCAGTGCCTAAGAATGGCTATGTCTTTAGGAGCCAGGCATGCAGGTTCAGGGATATGAGGTTTGGATGGACTAGGGAGCCAGCCTCCTGGGACAGCAAATGAGAGCTGACTGGTAAGGGTAAGGGAGGCTCCTGAGCCAGCTGGTGAAGCAGTGGAAAGCAGATCTGTCTGGGCTAAAAGGGCGCTATCAAGATCATTGACACACGTTCTGATCAGAGCTTGAGAAGAACCCTCTGGATCAAAGGGAAGGGTGGGAAAGCATAGAGGAACCTGCCCGTCCAAGAGAGGGACAACGTGTCTCACCAGAAAATACCAGGCCCTGGATCTATTGGAAGAAATTGGGCAGTTTTGTGTTGTATGGGGACACGTATAAGTCGACGTCTGGTGTCCCCCATCATCATAACAGGTCCTCGATGACCTCTTGTATCAATTCCCATTCATGAGCCCTGGCCTTCGACTGGCACCGGAGGTCTGCAGCAGTGTTATCCACACCGGGAACATGCACTGCGGTGAGCGTGGTGTCGTGCTGTAGTGCTCATTCCCACACCCACTTTGCCTCTCTGCAAAGAGAGTAGGAGTGAGTGCCTCCTTGTTTGTTGATATAATACATCACCGAGGTGTTGTCCATTTGGACCAACACATGACCCGGTGGAATCTCTGACTGTAAGGCCTGTAAGGGATACAGGACTGCCCTCATCTCCAGGACACTGATATGGAGGTGAGTCTCCAGGGGCGACCAGGTTCCCTGGGTTCTGGTGTCTCTCAGATAAGCTCCCCAGCCGGACTCCGAAGCATCAGCGGTGAGGGTCAAAGATGGTACTGGCACCACGAAGGGGACTCCCATGGAAAGATGTTCTGGGACCAGCCACCACTGCAAGTCTTGAATGACCAGCCGTGTGAGTCTGATCGGCTGGTCTAAGTGATCCTGTCTCTGGTCCCATTGGGTTCTCAGTGTCTACTGAGTAACTCTCATGTGGAGGTGAGCATAGGGGACTGTGGCAATGGCTGCCGCCATATGTCCGAGCAGGCAAAGTATGGTCCGAGCGGAGACCAGATTTTGTGCCGTGATTTTCCTTATCAGTGACCTGATGCGTTCCGCTCTGTCCATGGGCAGGAAGGCTCCCCCTTGAAGGGTATCCAGAACCGCTCCAATGAATTGTAGTCTCTGCAAAGTGAGTGAGAGATTACTTCTCTTGGTTGATGCTGATCCCTAGAGACTGAAATAGGGAGCAGGTGTCATGAATGACCTTCTCCAATGCCTCTGGAGAGGAGGCCATCAGGAGCCGGTCATCCAAATAGGGGAAGACATACTGGCCTTGTCGCCTGAGGGCTGCTGCTATGACTGCCATGCACTTGGTAAAGACGCGTGGCGCTAAGGATAAGCCGAATGGGAGTGTTCGGAACTGGTAATGGCGGCCCAGAAACTCGAAGCACAGGAATGTTCTGTGCGACTGGGTGATGGGAAGGTGAAGATACGCATCCTGCATGTCCAGGGACATGAGTCATGTGCCTTGCTTAAGCATGGGAACGAGACCCGGAAGGGTAACCATGCAAAAGCGCTTGTACGTCACTGAAGATGTTTACGTCGCTGAGGTCTAGGATCAGGCAGAAGTCCCCAGTTTTCTTTGGAACCAGGAAAAAGTGGGAATAGTATCCTCCTTCTCTCTGGTTTCTTGGTACGACCTTGATGGCATTCTTGGAGAGAAGTGCCGAGATCTCCCACTGGATGAGCAAGGCATGCTGTCCCGAGTAACGGGAATGCAGAGGAAGTTTTCACAGTGAGTGGTCAAGGAACTCTATAGTGTGTCCTCGACTGATAAGCTGAAGAACCCACCGGTCGGAGGTGATCCTGTGCCACCCTGACAGATGGTAAGTGAGTCAAACCCCGACCCTTTCTTCCCTTTGATCCAGAGGTTGGGGAGGGGTGAGGGCCAGGAAGGAGTCATTTCGTGGCGGTACTGGCTCCAGCAGGTTGGGTAGGTTTGGTGTGTCTCTGACCCTGACCTCTGGAGAATCTCTGTTGATTTTTATGGCCAAAGTTGCCCCTGTGTTGCTGCTGGCCTGACTGAGGTTGTTGTTTGCTCTGTTAGCCATGAAAACATTCTGTGGTCTGCAAAAGGAACCAGGCCTTGATTTATACATGGCCTGAACCATTCTGACCGCCTTCCCAGCATCCTGGAATCTGGTGATGACCCTCTCGGAGTCTTCACCAAATAACACAGAGCCGTTGTAGGGGACATCCAGGATCCCTTTCTGGATGTCTGGAGTAAATTCGGAGACCCTCAACCAGGAGTGTCTCTGGAGGCAAACGCCTGTTGAGGCACCTCTTGCTACTAAGTCCGCTGAGTCATAAGCAGCTCGGAGGACTTCAGTTCCAATGTTTGAGCCCGTATGAAGGAGGTTAAGTAGCTCCTCCTTCTTCTTGCTATCGGGAAAGTCCTTTAATAGGTCTTGCCCCTGGTCCCACAGTGCATTTTGAAACTGCACCATATGCGTACCAAAAGGGGAGGGAGATCTGGAGGTATCTGAGGTACTGGGGCATGAGTCGTTGCCTGACGAAGAGCGGGATCTTCGTTGGGGTCTCTTGTGCCCATGATCACTAGGGGACCCTGAAGGAGTCTTGGAGCGTGAAGGTCTCTCGACCTTTGTCTTTCTGCCCCTGGACTTACTCCTGGGAGGTGGTGTAGAGTCCTTAGGTTCAAGCGTTACTGCTCTGGGAGGTGCCATGGGCGTTGGGGTCCCTCCGGAAGGTTTGATGGGTACCCCATCTTTTTTGATGGTGTCCCACCAAAGGTGAAAAGGTCTTTGACCGCTTGTAAATTAAGGCAGACGAAGGGCCTGGCGTTGATGCTAACAAATGGAATTAGGGGTGGGCGCCCAGCGGTTGGCGTTGTTGGGTCCTTTGGTACAATGATGTCAGGCAGGCTGATGTCTTCTGTTTCTCCTGATGTCTGGTCGTCGGTGGCGTGAGCTCCGACGTCCTCCTCTGACATCCCCTTGCAAACGGTGTCCAGTGGCGGAGGCAGGGGTGGTGTCAGGTTCCTGAGGCGTTTAGCGGACGATGGATCCGGCGTCCATTTAGCCTCCGACATCCGCTTGAGGAATATGAGCTCCGCAGTTTTTATCGGAAGTATGTTCGAGGTCTTCGGAGGTTGGGAGATCGAACGTTTGGTGTCCCGGCATCGGTCCTTGGTGTCAGTGCTAGGCCTAGTTACCGACTTGTGATTGTGGTGGTCAGAAGCCTCCGACCTGGCGGCTGACCCTGACGGATGGCTGTCCTTAGGTTTGGTTCTCAGCGGTTGCATGGAAACAGAGTCAGAGCCCCCAGAGGTCCTAATCTTAACCGGGGGGGCTGAGACCTAGCCCGGTATGGAAATCAGTCCGACCAGGTGGAGCTGGAGCTGGCCCGGGAGTCTGAGGCTCGATTGGGGTATCTATCCCTATCCTTGTCCCGGTGCTTATCCTTGTGCTTTCCTGATTTATGTGAAGGTCCCCCTCATGAGGATGGGTCTTTTTCTATGGCCTTAAGTTTCTCCTCGAAGAGAAAACTCTGGAGTGCTTTCTGGCGGCGGATCCTGGTTCTACTATTGAACTGCTGGCAAATGGAGCAGGCCTGGGTATCGCGGTCCAGGCCTAGGCACCTCACATAGACCGAATACCTGTCTTTGAAGGGGATTTGCTTGCCGCAAGCGCACTTGGAGGGGAGTCCTTCTGTAGAAAGAGTTGGGGAAGAAGACATGTACTTGATGGTTTTTGCTGTGAAATTGTTTAAAAATTAAGAAAATGTGTTCTTTTTTTTTCCTTATATATTTACCATGCTTTTAACCCTCTCTACCGTCTGTCAGAGGTCAGTCCTAGTCACGGCACCTCTAAGCATTCACCACCTATAGCCCCTCGCTCTCCCGGTCACTCCTGGCATACCACCCAGGAGGTGGGGCACGACACCACGGCCAGAACCGGTGCCGTGTATCTGTATCCGGTTGGGAGAACCCTCAGTCAGGTGGCTAATCGATGCTCGGGGGCAGGGTGTCACAGAGACGTTAAGCGAGGAGGGATTTTGTCTCTATAGGCTGGGGAGAAGACATGCAATGATGCCTGCATCTGTCCTGCCCCAGAGTTCCCTTAACCATGCGTCGGTGTTCAGGGTGATACACACAGCTTCTGCTAGGTGTTGCCCCTGCACCAACCGCAAGACCTCCCCCCCCTCGGAGAAGGAGAGCAGTCCTAGGGACGCTGGATCCTTCTCCCCCCAGCTGGCCCTCCGATGATCCAGGCTCGCTCCCGAACCTGGTTCCCTGGTGGGCCGGCCCAAGAAAAATTCTTTCTGTCGTCATCTGCTGAAGGCGTCCGTGGAGCCGATGCGTGTTAGTCGAAGGTGGGAAAATAATAATAATAATAAAACTTTATTTATTAAGCGCCTGTCAAGCACCAAGGCACTGTACAAATGAATATTAGAATCAGAAATATACATATAAGATCAACATTCACAACAGCATCAATTTATAAAGGCCTTACTCCACAAAAAAGTCTTAAAATCCCACTTAAAAGATTCCATGGTCGTGCATTCCCTAAGCCAGCGAGACAGAGAGTTCCAGAGGGTTGGGGCCACAAACACAAAAGCCCTGGCCCCAGAAGACTCAGTATAACCCTCGGACCTCTAGCAATCCTCGTCGGGCTGAACGGGTTGTCGCGAAGTGTAAGGAATCAGAAGCTCTTCATGGTCGGGCCGAGTCCGCAGGGCCTTTGAAGGTCAAACCTACTTTAAAGGTGATCCACCACTGTATAGGCAGCCAGTGCAGATCGCGTAGCACTGGGGTAATATGTGTCCTTCTAGTTACCCAGGTCAATAACCTTGCAGCAGCGTTCTGCACTAGCTGCAAGCGGCGGATATCAACCCCAGGAAGCCCCAAGTACAGGGAGTTGCAGTAGTCAAGGCATGAGATCACGAAGGCATGGACCAACACGGGTAAATCGCTGGACAGAACAAGGTGTTTCACCCTGGCAATGTTCCTAAGATGGTAGAATGCAGACATAACGACTGCTGACACCTGATGACGGAGAGGCAGCCCGTCGTCAAGTACCACTCCCAGGTTACGCACCTGTTCAGAGGTAAGGATCTGATCCCCCCCCAGCAATAAGCCAGAGGGCTGGCCAGAACCCAACCCCCCTGTCCCATGATCCGGGTCAACAACCATGACCTCAGTCTTATCGGCGTTCAACTTTAACCAGCTCACATTCATCCAGTCATGGATTTCAGCGAGGCAGCTATTAAATACCGACAGAGCACTAACCTGGTCGGGGCCAAAAGACAGGTAGAGCTGGGTATCATCAGCATAACAGTGAAACCTCAGCCCATACCTTCTTACAATGTCTCCGAGGGGCAGCATGCACACTGCAAACAACATGGAAAAGAACTGAAGTATGCTGGGGGACCGCCCCTTTTATGATGTATCTCATGTCGGGGTTGGGGCTGATGTCAGGGGCGGTCCCTCGCTTGGTATAACTACCTAGAAGTTTTCTGTGGGGTCCTGCTGCCTGCCGTCTTCAGTCCTTATGGTGTAACCTGCTGCAAGATCTGTATCTCGAAGTAAGATCACCAAAATCCCGTTCCTAGGCCATAGTGCAAAGTCTCACCCATCCCATCCAGTACTCCATCTTTGGGTTCTTGTTCCCTAGGTGCATTACCTTGCACTTTTTGGCACTGAATTGCAACAGCCAAACCCTTGACCACCCCTCTAGCTTTTGTAAGTCTCTCTGCATTTCTGTTATTCCATCGTCACTATCCACATTCCCACAGAGTTTTTGTGTCATCTGCCAAAGAGACACAACCTGCCCCAGATTCCTTCTCCAATGTCACCGATGAACATGCTGAAGAGGACCATCCCAGGACCGTAATGCAACTTTTTTGTTTCACTGTGTGGGTCATAGTTATTTGCCACTGTGTTACTTGTGGTTAGTCAGGAGTGTGTGTAGGTTCATGAACCATCACGCTATATTATCTGGATAGTCATTTTTTTTACCACAGGGAATAGATGACACCCTAATGCTGATGTACCATTCTAGCAAAATCAAATGAGCCATCACGCAGATGCAAGATCAATGGTACAAGAGCTGACTAACAGCAGTAGGATGTTAGTATTTCGTTTTAACTTCAAATTCCATGTCTGCATAGCAATGACTCTCCCTTATCACCACTCAGCTCAGTATTTGCATCCTCCCCAAGCCTCTTATCTAAGCAAGCCCACTCCAATATACATCATGCCCCCACCAAAGTTATTATAGTTTCCCAGGGGTGCACCTTGTACTTGTTTTGGAATGAAAGACACTGGGGTGCTTGCTGAGATGAGAGAAGAGCTGCCACCCTGCCAGCGCAGCAGTAGCAGTACTGCTTGTGGCACTGACAACCTGAGTTCAGGAGTAAACTTGGGAAGTCGGGGGGGGGGCGCAGCCAGGAGGAGGAGGAGGAGGATTGAGCATCTGACTGACTGCTCTCCTCTGGGGAGGAGGTGGGGTGCAGCCCGATGTTAACATGGACCTTAGCGGTGACTGGGGGGCAGGGACTGGAGAGAGCAGCAGACATCCAATGTGCCATGTGTAGAAGCATGCATGGCGCAGTCACTGACATCACTGCACAAACACTCCATAGTGCCAAAGTGAAAGGAGGCCCCAAAAACCCAAGGAAAACTTCCTTCCTGGCAGGATGACTTCAGACAACCCAAAGGCCCTGCACTTGGTGAGGAGGCATTGCCTTAAAATTGGATCAGTTTGGTGAGGTTTGGGAAACCCTGCCAGGGGGACAAGCCCTGGAGGAAGGCACAGGCAGGGTAAGTTCTGGAAAAGTTGGGGTGACTGGGATTGGGTGGCCAGCACACAGGCGGCTGCCCAGTGCTCACTGCGAAAAAAAGAGACTGGCTAAAAAAAAGAGATTTAAGGGAGATTTCATTAAATTATTGACAAAGAAAATGGAGAGAAAAAAAATGAGTACTATACTGAACTATGCAATAAGACATGGCCGGGTATTGGTAGTTGTGACACAACTGCATGATACAGGGGCATGGTTATGGTACGAGGCCCCAGGCAGAGAACCTTCGTCCCTGGAAGTATGGCTGGTTGTGGCACTACTACCAACATCCTACATTCTATAGTAAAAGGAAAGCTGATTGTCCCCCTTGGGGTCAAGACAATGAAACATCAGCATACCGAAGTTGTCCAAGGTTTTAGTTATTTGGAATCAGTACTTGATAGCACATTGTCTTATTCCCCTCATACTGATTCCCTGACCAATAAGTCACATCCTTGTCTTGGCCAATTATACAGAATACACAGTTGTCTAACTTTATAATTTAGAAAGATGCCTTCTCAAAGTCTAATTGTTTTCTAGGTCGAGTACTGAATCGTTATCTATTCTGCTGCTAATGAAACCGGTTTAGCACAATAAATGTGCTTCATGATGGCATCTGTGAGTTTGTGCTTGATGTGGATTGCACAACCCACCAGTGTGGTCTTTACACATGTTTGAACTGGTTATCATTTGAAGACAGATGAAAGTACTTCATTTTAACCAGACTCTGACAAACTTTATTTCAGCATGTTCCAACCTTAGTATAGAATTTGTTTTGTTCAGTCTTCTTCTTATAGTACTTATTCTAATAATCGATTATCTCTCAACTTACCCTTAAGATGTACACAAACTGCCCCAAAAATATTTTATTTTTTAAAATAATATACTTTATTTTCTTGCAAAGAAAACACAGTACAATACAAAGTACAAACAATATTCAGATAAATATGGAACAAAACGCATCCAGCAAACTATGCACATAAAGGGAATTTATCAGTGTGATACAGGTGTGTAGCAGTAAATGTATACCTGACAACAGCAATTCATCATCTAAGTACAGTGCCAACAATAATGTATACTTTTGGTACAATCCTCCCCTTAAATAGTTTGCATGTCATTACTCCTCACCTTGAGTGATGGAATATAAAGTGAGCAATTTACCCAGTCTCTTTTCAAATGACTTATATCTGTTGTTAAGGCTAGCAGACATTTGCTCAATTCAGAGCTTCAGTAGTAGGTCCTGGTACCACTGTGTAGAAAATTGTATTCTGACCCAACCTGTGTCATAATATAACTTTTTGGGCCATAGCTGCTATCACTGCTATATAAAAATTAAAATTACGTACTCATCGTAATACTTGATCTTTCAGAATTTCTTCACCATTCAATCAAACTGCTGGGTCTAAGCTGGAGGCGCTAGGACCCCACAGGAGCAAAGTCTTTTGCAGTTTAAGATGGGGACCGATGTCAGTGCTGAGGCCACCCCTGAGGCGCATGTTGTTACATCACACACAAGCCTGCCAGAAACTGCAACAGCCCCTCTCTTTCCTCAGTTCTGTTTGACAGGAGAAGGAAACAAGGGAGTGAAGAGAGAGAGAGAGAGAGAGGGGGCTACAGACGCATAGCCCAAAGGGATAGGAAAAGAATCTAAGATAAAAACTAATAAACAAAATAAAACCAGACTACAAACTTAGCAGAACTAAGGGCTGGGCCTATGGATGGCACAATGTAGCGGGTATAGGAACCAGAGCCCAACTCAGTCACCTGGACAGGAAGGTGGAGAGAGGAAAGGGCAGAAGCCATGGCATATAGCTCTAACTGGAACAAGAGACCTAAGGATCTTAGTGTGGATAAGATAGTAGGACGCCAACTTAACTCAAGTCCCTGTACTCCAAGAGGACAAGAATTTAGTAAGGAAAACCCCAAAGCTCCTCACAAGCAGTAACGTACATTTACGTAAGAATGTACCATTAACAGTCAATCTTTGAGAGAGGCTCTTATAGTAGGTAATTACAATTAGGACTACACACCATGGCATCAGGACCACATGGAAAACTTTAGCTAGCAGTCTCTAGCAGGGGGACCATCCACCGACGTCAAGTGATGGATGTCAGCGTGACCCTATATAGTGGGCAGTCCCCAGCCCACCCTCCATTTCTCCCGCCGGAGAACTCAGAACAAAGTGACAGGAGAAAAGGAGTACGCTCTGTGAGCCAAAGAAAGGCTTGAAGAAGCAAAAGCAGAAGGTGGGAGGGAAAGTTACCTACTGCAAGAGCTTCTCTCGAAGATCTACTGTTACGGTAAGTTCTTACATAACTGTACTATCTTCCTTCAAGAGGGCTCTTGCAGTAGGTAATAACCATTAGGACTGATTCCCAATTAGACAAGTCTGAAGCATGGGAGGCAGAAAAGGTCTGCAGAGATGCAGGACAATCATGAAAGGAGGCCCTGAAGGACAGCTAGTCCAAAGCTAGCCCTGCACCTAGAAGTAATGTCCAGACTGTAATGTTTTGTGAAAGTGTGGATGGAGCTCCAAGTGGCTGCTGCATGAATGTCCGCAGCAGACACGTTCTTGAAGCAGCAGATGCGGCCATGCCTCTGGTAGAATGCCCTTTGACTTCTCCCAGCAAGGGTTTGTTGTACTTCTGGTAACAGAACAAAATGCAGTTTGCCAACCATTTGGACAAACACTGCTTAGAAACAGCAGCACCCTCCCTCCTGGGGGTGGAGGAAACAAAAAGATGATCCGTCTTATGGGCTGACTTCGTCCGATTTGTATTGTAATGCAAAATTCTGTGAACATCTAGTGTGTGCAGAAGTGCCTCCCCCTGAATAAAAGTACTTAGGGTAATAAACCAGTCATTGAATAGTCTGATTCAACATAAACTCCGAAAACACTTCTGGCAGGAACTTAGGATTTGTACGTAGAGCCACTCAGTCTCTGTGAAAAATCAAATAAGGCTCCTTACACATCAGGGCCTGAAGTTCGGAAATCCTTCGAGCAGAAGTGACAGCAACTAAAAATAGCACTTTCAACGACAGGTAGCACATGTCGCAACTTTCGGCCGGTTCGAAAGGAAGCAAGGTGAGTTTTTCCAAAATAAAATTTAACTCCCATGGTGGAGCAGGGTTACACACCAGGGGTTTTAGATGGAGAATTCCTTTCAGAAACATTTTGAAAACCTCAAACTGAGCGACAGTTTTGCCATTCACTGGAATGTGGTAGGCAGAAATGGCTGAGAGGTGGGCCTTCAGCGAAGAGAAAATTAGGCCCAGGTCACAGAGATGCATTAAATACTCCATGACCTGAGGAACGGGGCACGAAAAGGGATCCTAGTTCTTTGAGGTGGCCCAAATGGAGAACCCTTTTCCATTTTGTGGCATAAGTAGTCCTTGTGGAAGGCTTTTGGGCCTCTATGAGGACTTGTGCTACCCTAGAGGACACCCCTTAGCGTGAGACAGCTGTGTCGGAAGGTGCCACGCGTGAAGGTGAAGGGACTTGAGTCCTGGATGGATGAGAATGCTCACTTCCTGGGTCGGGAGATCATGACAGATAGGCAGTGGAAATGGAGGTTCCAGTATCATCTGTTGTAGACGCAGGAACCACACTTGGTGAGGCCAAAGCGGGGCAATCAGGATCATATGAGCCCCTTCCTCTTGTAGTTTGACCAATACTCATTGCAGGATCCGGAAGGGAGGAAAGGTGTACAAGAACCTCCCTGTGCAGCAGATAGATAGTGCGTCTTGCTAGAAAAAACACCAGGCCCTGGTATGAGCGAGCAAAACTTGGGAAGCTTTGCATTGGATGGGGAGGTGAACAGATCGAGATCTGGATGGCCCCACTGGTGGAAAATGTCTTCGATTACTGACTGTTTTAGTTCCCACTCATGAGCCTTGGTCTGTGTGCGGCTGAGAATGTCTGCTAGGACATTCTGGACGCCCAGGACATGGACTGCACGAAGGGAAATCTGATGGAGAATTGCCCAGTTCCAGACCCGCATCGCTTTCCTGCAAAAAGGGTAGGAACGAGTGCTGCCTTACTTGTTCAGATACCAAACCATGCACATATTGTCCGTTGGGATCAACAATGGACCTGGACTGAGGAGGCATTAAAAGGCTTGAAGAGCGTACAACACCGCCCGCCATCTCCAACACATTGATGTGTTGAGATAGCTCTGACTGAGACCACAAAACTTGTGTCCTGTGGGCCTATAGGTGAGCCCCACAACCCAGCCCTGAAGCATCCACAGTCAGGGTCTGGACAGGGGGAGAGGATTAAAAAGGAACTCCCTTGCAGAGATTGCTGAGATCCTGCCACCACAGGAGGTCCTGACGCAGTGGCTCGGAGACCAAGACTCTGTGGTCGAGGTCATCCAATCTCTGGTCCCACTGACCTCTGAGCATCCACTGCGATATCCACATGTGGAGCCTGGCCAGTGGAACAGTCAGGATGGCCACTGCCATAAGGCCAAGAAGGTGTAGCACCGCCTGGACGAAACCCAATGACTGGAAGTCACCAGCCATGCCTGCTGTTGCAAGGTTTCCGCCCTGTCCAAAGGGAGGAAGGCCTGCCCCATGGCCATATCCAGCACCGCCCCAATGAACTGCAGGCACAGTGAGGGGATAAGGTGAGACTTGAGGTAGTTCACTGTGACCCCAACTTGGCCAGATGGATCCAGGGTTGCCGAGAGAGAAATTTCTAACCACTCCCTCGATGGGGCCGAGATCAGCCAATCATCGAGGTATGGGAAGATGTAGTGGCTCTGGCTCCTCAAGGCCACCACCACACCACCAGGAACTTGGTAAAAACCCTGGGTGCCGAAGATAGGCCAAAAGGGAGGACCTTGAACTGTTAGTGTTCCCCCTGAAAGGGGAACTGGAGGTAGCGGTGATGAGCCTGAAAAAATGGAATGTGCAGGTAAGCATCCTGCATGTCCAAGGCACAGACCCACTGACGTTGTGCAGCATGGGCAGCAGGCCTGGGAGGGTCAGCATCCAATATCTTTTGTACTCTATGTACAGATTTAGGATGCTGATATCCAATACCGGACGCAGATCTCCAGTCTTTTTTGGTACCAGGAAGAAGTGATAGTAGTACCGTATTCCCACCTGGTTCTGAGGAATGGGTTCTATGGCTGTCTTTTGTAGCAGAGCCTCTAGTTCCTCTCTGATGATGGGAATGTGCACCTTTGGATAAGATGACGGACCTGGAGGATTGTCTGGGGGCCTTTCCGGAAACTCTAATTTGTGTCCTTGGGAAAGTAGCTGAAAGACCCACGAGTCTGCGATAATCACCTCCAACCCTGCCACATGACCGGCAAATTCTCTGCCTACCAGTTCCTCTGATTGCAGAAGAGGAGGAGGGAAGGCAGCCAGTGAGTCAAGAGGCAGAAGGAGGGTTGTGGAGATTCTCCCCTGAAGCCCTCTGGTTCTTGGCTGGGGGAGTAGCAGTGGTTGAGGGGGCCCAACGTCTGGGCTGATGTCTGGCCTGATGTTGCTGTCTTGTCTGTCATCTCTTGTTGGTGACAAAAGGGCTGCTTAGGGTTAAAGCCAGCGTGGTACATGGTTTGTACCGAGCAGAGCGCCTGCCCCCTACTCTGGAGACTGGTAATGATATCCTGGGCGTCTTCTCCAAAAAGGACAGAGCTCCAGAAAGGCGCATCTTGGATGGCGGCCTGAAGATCAGGTGCCAACCCAGACACCCTCAACCAAGAGTACCTCCTTAGGCAGACAGCAGTGGCTGTGCCCCTGGCTGAGGAGTCAATGGCATTGTTAGTCACCTTCAACGAGTGGCGACAGGCGACTTTAGCTGACCTAACGGTTTCCAACAGGATTATCTTTCTCTGAGAGTCCAGCGTGTCCTCAATGATTGACTCCAGCTTGTGAAAGAGGGACTTTTGGTACACCAACAAGTGTGCCATGTAATTTAGGGCGTGCATTGCCAGGGTGGATGATGAGCAGAACTTTCACCCAAATTGATTTAGCTGCCTCAGCTCCTTATCCAGAGGGGAGGTGCCCATGTGCTTGGGTTTTGCCGATCAGTCATGTGCCATGCTAATGACCACCGAGTCCGCTTTAGGGTGGACACTAAGGTGATCCTTGCCCTCTGGCATAGAACAGACTCTGTCCACCTTCTTGGCCACCGCCAGAATAAATGAGGGCATTGACAAGATAGTGGAGGCTAAGTCCTCATGAGGCTCCAGCCAAGGAGGTATGAGAACAGGAGACATGTCAGGCATATCCAAATGCTCGGCCAGTCTTTTGCTTTTGGGATCCTGGTCGTCAAGACTTTCATTCGTTGGCCTCTGAGATTTTCTTGAGAAGGCCCATGAAGAAAGGGTCCTCCGGAGACTTGGGGGACTCCTTAGACTAAAGCTTGTCTGGTGGAGGTGTCTCAAACCCTGAGATCAAAGAAGAGGAATCAGACCCTGATTCAGAGTCTGACAAATGGATAGGAACTGGAGAAATGACCCCTGTGCAAGGAACCTCCTGAAATACCCTTATTGGTGGAAACCAAACCCTTTGAAAGGCCTGACGCCGTAGGACGGGACTCCACTGGCGAAGTGGACCCATACGTTAGGGCCAAGCATGCCAGAGTAGAGGCTGCAACCAGATGATAGCGGTCCAGTTCAGAGACTAGCTGAGACTTAGTCTCCTTCCACCATGACTGAAGAATAGCTCTGAAGTCCTCCTGAGGTTGAGGAGGCTAAGGAGGGGGTGGTGGAGCTATAGCTTAGTGTCAGGTATCCTGATGTCTGATACCCTGACGCTGGATAACCTGATGTATGGTAATGAGGTGCATACCCTGGAGGCAGATACCCTTGTGAAGGAAGACCCGGTGCCTGGTACCCCAACGAAAAATATCCGGGGTATTGTAGTGCGGCATATGGTAGCCATGCATCAAGGGATCTGTCAAAAGCCTTAACGAAGGGGCCATAGGGCCCGATGGAGGACCCTGAGGAGGCCTGAAAGGCAGAGCGTGACAACCCACGAAAGGGCTCTACATCAGCCCAGAGCGACGCTCTGGCATAGGGATGAAGGACCCTTCCGCAAGGGCCCATGGCACAGGGTCCTGAGGGTCAGCCGGGAGATTCTCAAGGAAGTCCAGGCATGACCCAGAAATATTGACGTCAGGCTGATTTCCCTCTAACTCTGGTTCCCAGTGATCTGGAGAAGCCGGAGGGGGAGAAAAGTTACCCTTGTGGTGGGAACCCCCTGGGGTAGGCTGCGGCCGAAGCAGCAGCGAGCCCTGGAGATCAACGTTGGAACTCCCGATAGGGCCCGACAGAGGCATTCGAACAGAGTGGGTGTCGGGAGACGCGACATCCAGCTTATCGGCTGTGGCTGGGCAGTAACTGGAATCTCCAGCAGCCAACTTATCAGCCTGGGCTGGGCAATCGTCGGGAACCCCGACAAGTGACTTATCAGCCCCATCAGCCAACTTAGACCCTTTTGTCTTGAGGGGCCTAAAAGTGGCTAGAGCCTCCGACTCGGTCGAGACGCTCACCGTTACTGTGACCAGTGGCGGCGGAGGGACGGAGTGCTGCCCCAGGGAGGAGGAGGAGGCAGGCTTGTCCGCTAAGGCACTCTTCCCAGATGAAGAAGGCCGCTGGTCGCCCACGGTCCCCAGAGGCGGCCGGAGGCAAGAAGGGAACCGATCCTGGTCCCGGTGCTTCTCCTTGTACTTTTTCTTCCTAAGTCAGTGCTCCAAAGATGAGGAGGAAGAGGCACTCCGTAGCTTCTGCAACTCCTTCTCTATCGATGCCATTTTCAATTTTAAGAGATGGGCCTTGAGAGCTTCTGCCTGCTTTTCCACATGGTCTGATTGAAGCTCAGGGCCCAGGCAGAAGAGGTAGAAAGAATGATCATCCTTATGCGGTACTTGCATGCAGCAGGAATCGCACTGATTCTTATGCTACTCGAAAGGCATACATGATATTTATTTAAGTAACGGTAAAAAATCAGAAGATTTTAGAAACATATGCTCAACCAAAATGTCAGCTGAACTGTAGCAGTACTCTCTGCGAGGTTCAACATGCACAGGTCAACAGAGGGAAAGAACTGGAGGGAGGACTTGGGACCGCCCACTATATGGGGTCACGCTGACGTCCATCATGTGATGTCAGTAGGCGGTCCCCTGCTAGATACTTCTAGCTAAAGTTTTCTGTGTGCTTCTGACACCAGGAGGTGTAGTCCTAATAGTTATTACTTACTGCAAGAGCCCTCTCAAAGTAAGATCAGCAGGTGTGAGAGTCCTGGAGCACAAATACAACCTTCTCCCTACTCCAAAGAGTCAAAAAAACATACAGACATGAAAAAAACACATGAAGCGTGAAACCCAACATCTAGGTGTAGGATAAGTGCCCAGCCCAACAGACTGAGACGTATAGTACAAAAAGCTATGGTGCCTGCCTCTCCCTGTAGTACAGGAAGGTAGAATCTGCACCTTGTCGCAGCGCTAGAAGCTGCCACGTGGCAGAGTCTTATGGGCATAGACAAGGTGGAGTCAGGCTACAACAACAGCTATAGGAATATGCCCTTAAAAATATCCATAGCAGGGAGAGAAGGGGAAAAAACTATATCACAATGGATTTACTTTTTTCTTTCAATTTTTTTTTCTGCTGGGAAGAGGGTATGGGAACCCACATCCCAATTGTTTTTTTCCAAAAGAGGTTTTACCTTCAAGAGAGGAAAAAAAGGCTAGGTTGGAAGAGGGCACGAGAGCCCATCTCAAGCAAGTATATAAATAAAAGTTAGCTGAACGCCAAAAAGGGAGAAAGAGTTCTGGGACAGTGGCAACAAGAAGAAGGTACAACAGGCTGAGCTGCCCAGAGGCACTGGCTCTTACCTGGGAGGGGGATGGTGGGTGGGCGTGTCACTGAATGGTTAAGATATTCTGGAAGATCACAAATTATGGTGAGGACAACATTTTCATATCTTCCAAGAATCAATCTACACCATTCAGTCACACTGATGGGTCAGTGTACCAAGTTTTTCCCAAAAGAGGGGATGAGATGGCTAACCCTGAGGGAAAATATCCCTCAGCTCTCATGGGGCATAACTACTGGAGGCCAGAGACTCCTCACAGGACTGGTGGGACCCGAAACTGGTCAGATGCAGAGGCTCCCACAGCCCCAGGACAAGAAGGAGCCCTGACAACTCACAACTGACCCTTCAGGAAGGTACCCAGACAACTCACTCCTGACCCTACGGGAGAAAACAAGAGTCCCCTGAAAGTGCTCCTACCAGCCTGGAAGCCACCTCGATGGCACTGTATGATGCACTTGCTTGGTGCCTCGCCAGCTCCAGGTCCCGGGCAGAAAAGCAAATGGCCTGTCTGGGTAACTCGCGATGCAGCATAAAAGACTGGACCTGGTCTAGCTTCACCCACAGACGCTTGTTGTAAGCTGCCTGATGTGCCTGATATACAGCATGGTGTGTGTTGCTGAAAAAATCTTCTTCCCCAAGCGTCCATCTCAACAGAGATGGAGTTTGGGAATAGTCATTGATCGGGCACTGCCGCACCAAAATCCCCGAAATGGTGTGATGGACAGCTCCTGCAGACCGCGTGGAAGCACAATATCTACACACTGCACATCCCTAGGGACTGGAGAAAGGGCAGAGGGATGGAATCACTCATTCCTAGATGCCTCGGAAAAAGGCTGAGGCCACAGAATGAATGATAAAGGAGTCATAGATAAAATCCTCAAAGAATCTCAGTGGCAGGGTAGCAGTATTGCACTCTACATAACCCCACCTTCAGCTTCTGCGACATCTCCTTCAGGAACCAGTGGTACCGGGAGTACTCAGCATCAGAGGAGCGGTGGATGGAAAAAATCCTCTTCCTCAGAGGGGGAACTGGATTCAGATAATGGAGGTGCCAGGGCCACAAGCCTGACCTGAGCTTTGTCAGACTTAAGGTGGTACTGATAGAAGACACCAGTTGTACTGTGAAACTATTGCCAGGTCATGGGCCCCAGAGGACCCACAATACCTGAAAAATCAGGGGAAGAGGTGGGAGGGGAGGGTCATGGGTGACCAGGCCAGGTCCTCTGCCAGGGCTATAAGAATCCTCAGGGGACCTCCTAAACTGACCCGTGTGAACCCGGACAAACTCAGAGAACCGGTCCAGATGGTGCCCTTGAGGAAAAACCACCAGGTGGAAACAGTGCAGCCATACAAGTTCCACAGGGCAGCCTCAGTTTCCACCAGTGACAGAGGCAGCTGGTTCTGGTGCAAAAATGAGGCATTGAGCTCGCCCAGGAACCCCAACCAGTGCTACCCCCAGCACTGGTCACAGGGTCAGCCACTGGCCGAATGCCCCGCCCCATCCCCTCACCTGGGCTGGCACTGCCCCCCAGGCCAAGTTCAACATCCCAACAAGAGGCACACCTGGAGCCAGCCCAGGCACCACAACCTGAACCTGTGCCGTGGGCAGCACCAGAATGAGTCCTGTTGCCAGGCCAAGGGCCAACTCCAGGTATGACATCAGGTCTTGTGTCAGATTTGGATCTGGGCCCAGGATGGCTTCCCTCATTACCGTCTCTGTCTCCAGGCCCAACGGTCAGCATCCTCATCCTCCTTCAGGCCACAAGGATGCTCAGGGGAGGAGATAATAACCTCCACTGACCAGGAGACAGGCCCATCTCCGGAACCCACCCTCTCTTCTGGTATCAACAGCAGTGACAGAAGGGGTCCCAGTCTCACAAACAATGCTGCCTCGCTCACTGGTACTGGCCTTAGTACCAGGAACCGCGGTGGCACCTGGCCATTACGTCGAGGTGCCCACCAATGTTGACTGAACGTATACTTTTGCCAGTCCCCTTGAGGAAGCTGACTCTCCACCAGACCCCCCCCCCCAGACCTCTGACATCTTCATGAGGCGAGCACAGGGAATGCACTGGACTTCTTGAGTACCAGAGGTACTGGGAAGTGGCTCAGAAGAAGAGGCCAGGGACCTTACTTTGGCATTCCTGGTGCAGGCTCACCTCCAAAAGTAGAGGGTGAATGACCCCACCTCAACAGTGGAGTTCAAGGATGCGACGATCTACAGAGAAGCAGGCATCACATTGATCCATAGCATGGTCAGCATCAAGGCAGGTCCAACATTTTGAATGCCGATCTTTTACAGCAACAGGGCCCCTGCAGGAGCACTAACGCATGGGGGCACTGCCTTTGTTCCTTGTCTTAGATTGCTTATTTTGTCCCTCCGGATCTAACATAGTGAAGGACAAAAATCGTTAAAAAGAAAAAAGGTTTGATGCCGACCTGATGAGCAGAAGACAGTACTGGAGACAAAAATGGTGCATGAGTGAATTTGGTGTCGAACAGAGGCGAACGCAAACTAAGAAAAGCTGTGATGCAGTTGCCACGACCATAGCTGCTTCCACAGTGTGCACAAAATGGTAGGAAAAACAGAACTGAGTAAAGAGGGAGGCCAGCATCAGTTAACAGCTGGTTCACGTGCGCAACATCACTATGTCTGCCATGTGTGTGGCGCCAGCACCGATAACAGTCCCCTTCCTAAACTGCAAAAGGCTTTGCTCTTGTGGGTTCCTAGCCTCTCTAGCTTAGACTGATTAATGTGACTGCATGGTGAAGACTGATTTTTAGAAGATCCTTCATTCTTTCACAGAGCTGTTGCTGAAGTCACTTTGAATGCAAATCTCCGGTGTCACTAGATCTTCAAAACCCAGTAATGGATCAGCTTTTGCCTTAACTGCATTCCCAAAAAATCTTTTACTATAAAGCTGTTAAACTTCTTCCACTGCCAACTCCCTGTCCCCTTGCAGGGTTCTCAGCATCTTGAAGAGGTGAAAGTCCGGGCTAGTCCCTTTCCCTTTAACTTCCCTAATCTCTAATTTCCTCTGTTCATTCCTACTCCTCTAATCTGTTCTGCTTCCACCCCTCATGTTGACACCCGCCTTCTGTCCTTCTCACCCCACCCTCTTCTCCATTCTCCCCCCCACGCCCCTCCAACTCTGCCTCTTCGGGAGCCCCATGGATACTACCCCCGCTCTCCATCTTACCTGATCCATCCATCAGTCCCCCATGGAGCCGCGGCTATCACCCCCGGCTCCTATCACCCCCCCCCCAGAGGGGATCGAGGTGGGGTCCATACACCCCGAACACATCTGAATTTCATCAGTCCCGAAGTGGACCGGCAGGTGGAGACACATGAGGGCTAGTTCTGGGAGCTCCATCTACCCAGAGCTGGAGGGCTTTTTCCTGGTTTTCTTAGCGACATCACGATTGCCCTGACATCAGGCGCGAGCACCAACATCTGCAAAATCCTCCCTACTGCATCAGCCCTGGAGCTTGCCGAACCCCCGACCTACGTCCGAGGACAGTCAAGCCCATGGCGCCAACATGCTGCTGTGCCCCCCTGCCTCTGCCAGGAGTCAGCACACGCCGAGCCGTATCCCCACCCTCCCCCCGGAAAAGGTGAGCTGTCGTTGGACGCTCCAACCTTCTCCCCCCAGCTGGCCCTCCTGCGGCCCAGATCCGCTCCCAAACCCAGGTCACTGGCATCACAGATGGAAATCCAACCGCTGCGCCGACGGGCCGGCCTCTTCTCCATTTTACGCCCTTGTCCCATGGTCTCCCACCCCCATGCAGGGTTCTTAGCATCCTGAAAGGGTGAAGGCCCTGGGTACGCTTTCCCCCCTCCTCCTTCATTCCCATGGCCCTTTTTCCCCTTGCAGGGTTCTCAGCATCCTTTGGGGGGTGAAGGCCCTGGTTACAGCTTCCCCCCCCTCCTCCTCTCCTCAGCTTCCTCCCACCATGTATTCCAAATAGGGATAATGCCTGGTGCCTAGTAATCCTCTCCCACCTTACACAACTCACTTCCATCCCTTGCCTGCCCTCACCCTACAATCTACCCCTTCAACTAGTAGTATGGTTCTCAGCTGCTAGTCCTCTCTGTCGTCAAAAACAGGCTTTGTCACTAGGATTAAGTCCATTGTTGTGTCCAAAATATTGCTGTTCTGGTACAATAAAATCAGTGGCCTTGCTGTATTAACTGTATACTTTGCATATTGTTGCATATTATGTCCATGTATTTCTACTTATATAATTGCTTTTTTGTTTGCTTGTTGTCAAACAAATGTATATGATTCTGTACACAGTTCTTCTGATTGTTCACTTCTGCCTCCTCCTTATGTAATCTCCCTTCCCCTCAGGACGCTTCTGGAAACTAGCTGTTTCACAGTTCATGTTGCTTTCCTGGTGAATCTCTTCAAAATAAACTCTGGAATGCCCTTTCACTATGTTTATGCAATATTAATTATTACATACACTTTAAAAAACTCTATAAGCGTTTTTTACTTTGACACTGCTAAATGTAATTTGTTATGTTTAATTCTGTCTGTTTTGTATGACTGTCCATGTCCTTCTTGAAAATGGGCAGTTGTTGGTCATTTTGTTCTCCCTAGTTAACACTTTTAAATCAAATAAATAAATGAAAACAAGTACAAACAAAATAAACTGATACTATCGGAAGAAGCAAGAAAAGATTATATACCTTATGGGGTTTGCAGATAATATACCTCAAATCCAGGAAGATATACTTTGCATTAACAGAAACATAAAAATGTGTCCAATATATACTGTGATTGTTTATGGCTTCAGAAACACGCTATAGAAGTCAAAGTCTTCAAAGTGTAGCATGAAATGCTGTATGTCTCGTTATACACCGTATGATATGCCAACAAGAAGTAATTTGTAAACATGTATAAATGAATAGTCTGAGAGATTGTAATTATTGTACATCTATTATTTTATTTATTTATTAGCTTTTGTTGACCAGGTAGGTGCATTAGACAAAACCCTGCTTATTTTCAAGCACGACCCGGGACAGTACAATATACAGTTTACAATAACAAAATGAAACTAAGGTGAAGTACAAACTCAGCCAATAATATAGAAACCAGAAGTTATCCACACAGGGAAGTGTGGAACAGTACATACAGTGTAGCAGTAGCCATCCACGTAGAGATGGAAGGAATCAGGTAAGGGAAACAGGACAATGCAGTTAAATAATAAACAGTGACAACAGTAAGCAGTTTAAGGCAAGCAAGAGAAGAGGGGAGGTCAGGCACAGTCACAGGAATCAAGTGCATGTAAGTGAGAGAAAAGTGCAGTTTTGAAGGAGGAGTGAGATGGAAAGCATTTAAGGCTGGGAGGTAGTGAGTTCCAGAATTTGGGGGCAAAGTGAGACAAAGCTTGTTCCCCAATTTTAGTGGAACAGAGCGGAATGGAGAGTAAGGAGGAATTACAGGATCTCAGTAGGCAGGAGTGTGACACCGGTGTGAGGATGGCCCCAATGCTGTCCGGGTGAGGGGGTCTAGTCATGGAGTCAGTGAAGCATCCAAGAGTGTATAAGCGAAGGTTTTTGGGGGAAAGCCAGTGTAAGGTGGAGTACAGGAGACAGTGGTGAGTAAGGCGAGGGGCAGACAGGGCAAATCTGCAGATGTATTATTATCTGAGGACCTCCACAACCCTGAGGAACTGGCATGACCATGAAATGCTGGGTGTGAGGTAGCAGATATAGAACATAACAAAAGGAACAACCACTGTATTTAACTGATAACAAGGTTGAATTCCTGCAGGATGAGAAAACCCACTCGGCTGCATTTCTCCAAAGAAACAGAGCCTTGGCACGGCAACCCCTGCTCTTACGGTTGAAGTCCAGCCAGGCACTAAAGGACTCAGGCTCTGAATCTGCTTTTCAGAGTCCAGGCCTGTGATCTCTGACAATAAACTCAAAACAGGGGCTGAGATGGAATCATGTTAGTCTCCTCTTTCAAGATAGAACAGTTACGTAAGAACTTACCGTAACAGTAGATTGTTGAGGGGATCTCAGTCATCAGGTAACACCGTAGGAACCTTCACCACTGGTGAAGGGGAATCCTCAAGGAAGATTTTCAGCAGTACAGCTGGGGCTGCCCACGCCATCGACGTCACCAACCCTATACAGGCGTGAGCGGCCCCACTCCCTCCTCAGTTCTTTCCCCTGGAGACTAAGAGAACAAGGCTCTTGCCCTGGGGGACAAAGGAGAGAAGGAGGTGCCCAGACATAAATTAAAAGCTGGATACACCAGATAGCTAGTTCCTAGACAGGAGCCCTAAGAAGGGGGATGGTGGGAGGGAAAATATACCTGATGACTGAGAACCCCTTGAAGATCTACTGTTATGGTAAGTTCTTACATAACTGTTCTATCTTCTTCGGGGGTATATCAGTCATTAGGTAACACTGTAGGAATGAGTACCAAGCAGTTACAATGCAAAATAGTCAGTCTGGGAGGAGGACTCTCTATAAACTTAAGACAGGAGTCCCTGTAACACAGCCCTGCCAAATACTGCAAGGGCTCTTGAGGCGATGTCCAGACTGTAGTACTTGGTGAAAGTATGGACTGTACTCCAGGTGGCAGCCGCACAAATGTCAGCGGCTGAGACCCCTCAGAAACAAGACACCGAGGTAGCCATCCATCTGGTGGAATGAACTTTGACAGCACCAGGCAATTCCTTTGCCACACTTGTAGCTGAACACAATGCAATGTGCCAACCATTTGGATAAACATTGCTTACAAACTGAATCGCCCTCTCTGCCTGGGGCTAAGGAAACAAACAACTGACTTTTTGGACTACTCAGTCCTGAGCAGGTAGTACTTCAAAGTTCTGCGCACATCTAATGTATGGAGCAGTGCTTCCCCTGGACTGGCACACTCAGGAAAATAAACAGGACGGCAGATAGACTGATTGAGTGTGAACTCTGAAACCACCTTAGGCAAAAACTTAGGATTTGTGCGCAAAGTCTTTGTGAAAAATCAAATAAGGCTCCTCGCACCAGAGGGCCTGAAGCTCTGAAATTCTTTGAGCAGAAGTAATTCTAACTAAAAACAGCGCTTTCCAAGAAAGGATGTGCAAATCGCAAGATGCAATTGGCTCAAAAGGAGACAGGGTCAATTTTTCCAAAATAAAATTCAAGTCCCAAGCCAGCACAGGAGAATGGACTGGGGGTTTCAGATGCTTGATGCCCCCTTAGTAAGGTAAGAGAGACATCCAGCTGAGCAATCGTGTAGTCACCCACAGGCTCATGGAATGCAGAAATAGCCGAAAGGTGGACATTGAGGGAAGAATAATGGAGGCCTGAGTCAGAAAGCAAAATCAGGTAGTCCAGGATATGGTTCACCGAACAGGCGAAAGGGTCTAAGCTGTGTTTGGCAGCCCAAATTTTACTGCTGAAAATCTTGTGTGGATTCCCCATCACTGATGGCGAAAGTTCCTATTGTTACACTTGGTCCCCTCACCCTTACTGGTAACCCACTATGCACTGCTGACAATATATATAATGCTATATGCTATACATGTATAATCAGTACTAACATATAGGGCGTTGGTACTTACTGTACAAGTGTAAGTCACCAGGGACATAATTATGATTATTGCCAACATTATTATTGCTAAGTAACGTATAAGTATTGTGCTAAAAATACAGAGAAACATGGAAACATAGAAGTTGACGGCAGATAAGGACCGCAAGGCCCATCCAGTCTGCCCATTTTTTGTACCTTATGAATGTGCCATAGGCCTTTACTCTGTCAATGGCCTATTTAGTCATACTCATCTGTATTGCTCCCTTATGCCTATCCCATGCCTGTCTGAAGTCCTGCACTGTATTCATATCCACCACTTCCTGAGGTAGGCCGTTCCATGCATCCACCACCCCCCCTTCTGTGAAAAAGAACCTCCTCACATTACCCCTTAATCGACCTCCCTCTAATCTCATGCTGTGTCCTCTTGTCCTGCTATTTTTCTTATATTGAAACATGTTAGACTCTTTCACCTTGTTAATGCCCTTAAGGTGTTTGAATGTTTCAATCATATCACCTCTCTCCCTCCTTTGCTCTAGGGAATACATGTCTGTGTTCTTTGTATATTCTTCTGAGAAGTCATTATATAGCCTAGACTGACATCATGCGGATTTATGTAACACCCCACTTGTTTTCTGTTTTATGTACAAGTCTTTGTTCTCATTTTAGCTGATTTTACACATTTTGTATATCTATAAATAACACTGTGGTACCACCTAGCTTTTGGCCAATAGGGCTTGTTTTGTATATCAAACTGACTTACGAAAGTAATAGTTACTATGGGGATTATCACAGTATATAAGTTACTGCATTACGTATTCCCTCTGAGACAATCTTCATCTCCGGGGGGTATTGGGAAACTCTAGCTCCCAGTGTCTATACTGGTAAGACTGTGATTACGGCAAATGTCTGTTTTTGTGTAATAAACAAGTTTATTACCACATATGCCACCTGTACGTTTCTTCTGCTGGTTTATTACCGCCAAGAACCTAAGCAGGGCTTGGTACCCTGACATTATTGCTGACCGTGTGCAGGTGGTCTAAATTAGCAAAGATTCACTGTTTGCTGGCTTTTCCCTTGTGGGTTGTAAGTAGGTGTACCCACCCGTACCACCTCCCCCTTGTTTTTCACTCCATAGCATCTTGTAAGGTCTCGTTTGCTTACTGGGCAAGGTTGATGCCGTCTCACCTTGTTCAGTGGCAGTTTTGAGTTGCAGGATTGCGTGAGTGCAGACACCCAACCATCTGTTTGGTTCAACCACTGTGGATCAATACACAGCAGGGTAACCACTGATGGGTCCATTTGGGTTTCCCAACCTTTTTTGTCATGTCCAATATCTGCGCAAATCTGAGACTTGATATCTCTAGCTTTCTCACTTCCCATGGAGGCTGGAGCGATTTCACGCTGGACGTGGATCATTCCAATAACCCCATACTGGGGATCTCAACTCAGTACTCAGAGGTGAGACAAACAGCCAAAAAGTGTGATACTAAAGGGCTGTTGGTCGCGGTTCTTTATGCTGCTTTGGAAGCCTCTGAATCAAGGTTTCATTCCCTTGAACTGCAAAACTCAGCTCCTAAGAAAGAGGTGGGATTGCAGGCATCTGAATGTCTTAGGAAAGAGCAGAGACTGGAAGACGAACTTCAGTCCCTGCATAATAAGAACAAGACTCTTTTGCACAGTACTGTACAGAATAACGACCAAGAGTTATGCATGTTGAGAGAAGACTGCAATAGGTTGAAGCAGGATAAGAGACAGGTTTTGCAAATGAATGATTTGTTGAGTGATACGAATGAGACTTTGAGTAAGGAGATTGAGGAGATGAGAGAGGATCTGAAACGGGTAAGTGATGAGTTGGATAGAGAGTTTAGGGACAACTGCAAATTGAGCACCGCGTACAGAGTGTTACAGAAAGAGGTTGCAAAAATTGTGCAAAACTATGCAAAAGTTAGTCACAAACAGTGCAAAGCTAAGATGGCGAAACTGTGTCATCAGCAAGAGGTGTTGGCTGGTCACGTCAAGGCGATGGGTGGGTTTCACTATACACCCACTGACCTTAAGTCATCCGGTGATGACAATTCTGGTAACAACAACAGCCAAGATGGCACCTAGTTACACTCTCAATGTGGCACTTCCTCCAACCGCCACCCACAAGATGGCGGTACCCTCGCTGTACCAGCACAACCCTACATCATGAGAACTATGACGCTTATCATGTGCGATGCCAAGATGGCGACCCCCATGACTGGGGGAAGATTGAGGCCTAGCCCCTCCGATTGCCATCCTGAAAAAGGAGGACAGATTGGAGATTGATCAAATGATCAAGACCGCCCTCATTAAGACAAAGATGACTGAGGAGCAGAGACAGGTCTTCCGTGAACATATGGAAAACATGATGACCGAGGCCGCTACTCAGCAGTCGCTTGTCCGCACTATGGCCGACGCCCCAGCAGAGACCGCCCTTCACGGCGCACAATCCCACAACCCTTTTCCTGAACTGTGTCCCATAATTCAGACTTGTCCCCTTCCGGTGGCTCACTCTGTACAGCAGATCGCTAACAGTATAGGACGCATGACCCCCAATGACAATCTCAGCTGTCATTTAGAAAAAGTTGTTCCAAATGTGAAGTGCTCAGTCTACCAGCAGGCTACCTAGTACAGGTCCTCTGGCAGACCATAGACCCTGGTCTCTGGGCAAAACTCTCAAAGGAAGTCCGTAAAGCCATGGATGTGTTTTCTGATGACATTGCTGCGAAAGTTGCCACACACTCTCCAGGCGTAGTTGGCGTTATGTTAGCCCATCCTGTCAAACAGAATGCCAAGGTGAGCCCACCATACTGGCAAGGTGCTATCACAAGAGATAGCGGACGCAGACCAAATTGAGTACAAGACCTTGTTTATTCAGAAAATGATTCCGGCCGTGTGTGACAAAGTCAAGACTGCGGTTTCCCCAGAACTGATACATTTTTGGACATTCTCAGAAGGACGGAGAGAGTCTATCAGCTCTACGTCCGGGATCTGAATTCTGGCTCAAAAGTCAAGGTGGCTGTGGTACAATCTACCAGCGAGCGCACAACCCACTACACAGTGGAGGGCAAGGCCCAGGACAATAAGGCCATGCCCTCTGATGACAAACAGAACTATAAGACGGGGGTGGAGAACTGCAACAGAAATAGGAAATGACAAAGAAATTGGAATAACCCTAATTCCAATCAGAATGACAATCTGGGCAATCGAAATTATCAACAAGGCCCTTCTTAACGCAATGTAATGGTGGAGAATAATAACCTCCCCACACTCCTTGAGAAGGTCCAATCAGTGGCCAAGGCCATCCCAAGGCAGACCACTGCAGCGTTAGCTCCGGTAACCCAGTTCGAACTAGGTCAAGCAGATACTGGAACCTCCTTAGACCAGGTCGCAGCATGCCCAAATCCTGAGGCCTTGTCCTCTGCAGCTACTACCACTACCCAGACCTCCTTGTATCCTATGCAGGACCTGGAAGAGGCTAGGCGAGATCCTGCTGGCCTGTGTGTTCAGGAACCACCTGAAGATGGCAGTAATAGTTTAGATTGACAACTACTGTGTTTGTATTGTGAATAATATCACCACTGACACAAACAGAAGGCCTTGTGCCAAGGCCACAGTCAGGGGCAGCCAAATTATTGAGTTGTTGGATACAGGCGCGGCGGTATCTGTACTACATGATGAGGATCTGGCTAATTCCTCTTGGTCCCCGGATGGAGGACTTGGCACAAGGCCTTCCGTTTGTGTCCACCGGATGGAGGACCAGTGCTGAAGGTGTGGATGGCACTAGATTGTCTACCTACCATTCTACTGTACTTTCCGTGGTGTTAGGTACTCTCAGCATGAATTACACTTTTGACCTCATTATTACATCATCACCACAGCATCCTAGGAATTAATTTCCTAGCACCACACGGCTGTGTAGTATACTTAGCCAACATGCTCTTGATCCAAATCAGAGGACAATACCATATGGTCATGATTCCTGATTTTCACGTGATTGTCACCATTGCGGTCAATAGCAAGGAATATGACATCATAGCTCTATTCCTGAAACATGAGTTCTTTAAAGAACTGTTACCCATTCTGCAGATGCACCTTGATGTTTTCGCCACACAAACACGATTGTGGGAGAATGAAAACCATCACTGAAGTCCCAGACCCTGAAAAGGACAGGGAAAGGCAATAACCTTTTCCTACAGAGGCCTTACCATCACTCAGAAAAACTATCCAGACACTTCTTCAGCAAGGTGTGATCAGGCCTTGTGTATCGAATGCCAACTCACTCATCTGGCCAGTGAGAAAGCCCAATGGATCTTGGAGACTTACTATCGATTATAGGAAACTTAATCAGGTCACTCCTAGCTGCTCCCCTATGGTGGCCTCAGCATCAGATGTGCTCAAACTGCTAACACCAGATCGTAGGTGGTTCAGCACCCTTCACATTTCCAGTGGGTTGTGGTCACTGCCTCTTGCTCAGGAAAGCCAATACAAGTTTGCTTTTACCTTTAAGGGTTGTCAATACACTTGGACCTTCCTACCTCAGGGCTTTCACAACAACCCCTCCCTTTTCCATCTGCACATCATGGATGCATTGCAGGGTTTCTCTGCTCCATAATATCTTCTACAGTATGCTGATGATGTACCCCTGGCAACTGCCACTAAGGAGCAACATCTTGACCTCCTTGATGAGTTACTGACTCTCTTACAGACAGCAGACCTCAAGTGCAACCCTGCAAAAGCACAGCTGTGCCAGAAAGAAGTTATTTTCCTTGGTCTGCGTATCACAAAACAAGGCAAAAGCCTGGCCTGGAGGAAGATCCAAGACCTACAAGATTTTCCACTTCCTACCAGTGTGGCAACACTCAGATGTTTCCTGGGAATGGTCAACTATTTCAGGGATTTTAAATGCGATTTTGCACAAAAGGCTGCCCCCTCTGTCTGAGCTCCTGAAAAAGGATGTCCCCTAGACTTTGGGTCCCATTCACACTAATGCTTTGACCCTTCTGAAAAAGGATTTGGCCTCTGCGCCAGCATTGGTTAATCCCAATCTGACTTTACCCTTCCATCTGGAATCTGCTACTACACACATAGCCATGTCTGCGGTACTTGCTAAAAAGGATAATGGCACTTTGTGACCCACTGCCTACGCTTCCCAGATGCAGTCCCAAGTGGAACAGAAGTATAGTCTCTGTGAAAGAAACCTTCTGGCTACCTACTGGGCTGTCAAGCACTTTCTGTACATCATTGGGTACTCACCCATCATTTTGCACACCAATCACACCTGCACAAACATTTTGCTGTCAGACAGAGTGAAGGATGGCTCAGTGTCTAATATCAGACTTATTCATTTGTCTCTTCTTCTCCAGGACTGGGACATACAGGTCCACACAGCCAAAATGCCCTCAATTTTAGCCCATGGTCTTCTGTACCAAGGAGAACCGCATGATTGCTCACTCCAACCTCCTGATTTGCCTGATCCAGGACTGTTTCTTTCTGCTACTCCGAACCTCCTTGCTGACACTTCCCTGTGTCAGGTCTTTATTGATAGATCTGCCTCATACTACCAAGGAGAACAGATCTGGCTTTGGATTGCTCATCATGTACTCTAATGGTAATACTGTTCATGCATCCAAATGCTGCAGTGTTGCATCTTCTCAGTATGCAGAACTGGCAGCTGTGGCCTGTGCTCTCTAACTGATACAGCATGGTACCAGATATACCCTCATCTCTACAGACTAACTGGGTCTGTTGCTCTCTAACCAAATTCTTACCGTTCTGGGAGAAGAACTCCTTCGTGTCTTCTGATAGCACACCTGTGAAATACAAAGCACTCTTTGTATACATTCACAACTTGACTCAACAGTTTAAACATAAGCTGTTCATTCACAAGGTGAAGGCCCATTCAAAGTCTGATCCATATCACGTTTTCAATGATCAAGCAGACACTTTTGCCAAAGAGGGTACTGGGGGGGGGGGGACACGTGGGATATGGCTCACCCTGTGGCTCTGGCAGCCGTACAAATAGCTGCAACAAAGAAGAAAACTGAGTCTTTTGTGTCACTGGATTTTTCCACAGCATAAAAATCTGGTCCTCAGTTGAAAGAAGTGTTCAGATTTCTAGACAAAGGAACTGAACAAAAAGTGCCAACCAACAACTCCTACAAAAGACATGCAGACAAACTGCATCTATCTCATGACAACAAGTTGATATGGTATCAACCTGATGACCTGAACTACAGATTATGGATAGTTCCTGAAACATTGAGATCTTTCATTCATTCATCAGATCCATGACACCATGACTGGTGGACACCAGGGGGTGGAGAATACAGTCTAGAGACTGAAATCTGTGGGTTGGTGGCCTGGTGTCACTAGGGATATCAATCATTACATCAAAAACTGCCTAATTTGTGCACAGAACAACCCCACCCAACCAAGAGAAATGCTAAGTTACCTCCCCACAGGCAAACAGGCCCCTAGCATACAATTCAGATTGATTTCATTGGTCCTTTGACCAACATCAGCAGGAACAACAAGTATGCCCTTGTGGTCACCGACCTAGTCTCCAAATGAGTCGAGGCTTTTCCCACTTGACAATGCACAGCGAAGACAACTACGAAAGTCCTGGTAGAACAATTGTTTTCCAGGTGGGACCTTCCTCTTAAGGTAGACTCTGATCAAGGAACCAGCTTTACAGGTGAGTTGATGCAAGAAACACTCAAACGTCTTGGTGAACATCAGAAGTTTCACATTCCTTACCACCCTCAATCCTCAGGCCAGGCAGAAAGAGCCAACAAATGGATAAAGCAAATGCTAGCCAAATTTATTGAGGACAATCCCCCCAAGGATTGGGATTCCCCCTTTGCCTTTACTCCTTATTACAATTAGGGGTACTCCTTCAGCCACCACCCAGTGTACACCCTTCGAGGTGATGACTGGTAGAACCATGATATTATTTGAGCACCTGTTGATTGATCTAAACACACCCACTGCAGACAAAGTGTCCGTGGACATGTGTTGCAAAACTGAGAGATGACATCATCAAGACCCACTTGTACGCTGCACGTCATATGGGCAAGGCCCAACAATAATCTAAGATTCACTTTGACAAACACGCACAAGAGGTGGACTGGAAAGTCGGAGATCAGGTAATGGTACTCAGATTTGCACACCCTACTCTTCCCATCTTTATTAAGTGGGAAGGACCCTAACACCATCATTAACAAACTCAATCCTGCAGTCCACCAAGTTAGGACTCATCCAGTCAGAAGAAACCTACTTATAAATGGCTGTATGCTAATCGGCTCTAGTTGTACAAAAGAGAATAATTACTTTTCCTACCCCCATCAGGCGGAACTGTACCTACTGACCTTTTCTTTTTCCTTACAGGTATCTGCCAAAGATGGCTATCTTGTATGTGATCCTCCTTCTCTTTCTCCTAGGAGCACTCCCCTTTGTCCATGGCAAGAATATAAAACTATATCTGAATACAACACACATCTAAGGTAACGACTTCCACTTCTTGATCACCCTGAGGGAAGACATATGACCCCACAAAATAAACCCACCAACATCCCTGAAGGAGTTAGCACACATATTCCCAACAAACTGATCATTGTTCAGGAAGGCACAGATGCCTACTTGACCGCCATGGTTGTGACACCTGATAAATCATCCCTCCAAATTGAATGGCAAACTGACTATCATGGACAGACACTTTCTGTTGCCTACCTTTACAAAGGTACTTTCCAAGGCTGGCCCAATACTACAATCGCCCCAAATGGCATCTGTCCATCCGCCAAGCTAATTCCAGACATTCTGGTCTATACAATCTAATTACTGTGATTGATCCCACTTTTTGTGATAAATACCCAGAAGACTTTGTTAGAGACTTTTGTGTTCGCAATGACATGGCTACAGCAGCTATGTTTCTGTCTGCAGAACCCCCTACTGAAGCTGAACTTACTGACTGTTCTACACAGGAACCTGGCCCACATAGTGGTCTTACTGCCACCTCCCTTCCAGGTACACTTGTGAATAATGTGCAATTTATGCATATTCCTGTCATTTTTAATCTCACACATTGGAATATGGCTAAATTTGGTACTGTATGTGTTCTAAAACTAACACTTCCAGGTTTTTCATCACTATGTTATTAGATAGTCTTGCTGCATAACAGACACACACAAATATTTGCTTATAACAATCATGCAGGAGTGCAGTGTGTACATTTTTTGTGAAACACATACAAACAGAGATGAGAAAGAAGTAAGTGCCTCAGTTGGGACTTGAACCCAGGCCACCAGGAATACCGTTCCGATTATCCACCTGAGGCACTTACTACTTCTCGCCTCTGTTTGTATGTGTTCCATAAATATGAGAAACATTTGAGAAAGATTAATGTGCTTGGGGACAGGGTGCAATTCCCAGCTGAGGTCAAGGTCCTATTGTCACTGGATCTACGTGAGTGCATTGGGGGTGAAGGGATAGACAGAGCACAAGAGAGGCAAGAGAGGAGAGAACTGAAGCAGAATTAAGAAGTGAACTCAGCAATGTGGGAAAGACGATGGTCATTTAGTGAAGGGAACACGAGAGAGTGGTAAAGAATGCAGTGGTGAGTGCGAGGTGAGGTATCGAGTGCAAAGCGACAAAAGGAGTTGAAAAAGGAGTCCAGTCTGGTTAAGGCGGACTTCGGGGCAGCACTATAAACTACATTGCAGTAGTCGAAGATAGGGAGAATCGTTTTCTGGACTAGTTCACACCTAGCTGGTAGAGGCAGAGAGTTACAGTTCCTGAAAAGTGTGCCAAGCTTGGCAGCAATTAATAAAAGCTAAATTACTTGCCCTACAGGACAAATCTGTAACTGTTAACAAAAACAACAGAATAAAAGAGGAAAAGAGCCTCAGTATTTAACATGCAGGATCAATAAGGTAAAAATAGGTTACCTCAAAAAATGAAGAAAACAATGAGGATCATAAAATAAGATACAAAAAGGCATGCAGGAAATACATTCAAGAAATAAGGAGTGAAAGCTCAAACACTGAATTCAACTTGGTACATGTAACAAACTACCATTTGAGCCATACTAGTTTACAGGGTAGTTTAGGGGATCTGTTCACATGTTCTGCTGCCACAACCAGATTATATTATGAAACATCTCTGTCCTGCTCAGGCACATGGAAGGTGAAACACAGTCAAACATGGTAGAGTGCACTTTGGACAGTGGACTTTAGAGAACTGTCATCTTTTCAGCAGAAATATTACTTTTCCCTTTTCAGTAATGAGGCCCAGCCACTGATTCTATAAACATAGATTCTTTACTATTAAATACTACAGATATTTACAAACGGGATACATACAGCAACCAAAATGAGTTATATATTTACAGGAAAGGAAAAATAATGCAGTTATTTTCTCATATGACCCTTTGATCTAAAGATGGCCGTTGGGCTGAGCATGCTGCTACTTCGTGTGCTGTTATTTTGTGTGCTGTTTGAGTTATGTTTTAAGTTATTTATTTTAATTTTCGATCAGTAGAGTTTCCTCGCAGTTTAAAGCTTTGGACTGTTAGGATTGCTTTGAGTCTTGGCGTCTTGTGCTCTGCCGCCCGACTTTGATTTTGAATGGCATGGAGTGGACTGGACTGTTTTCGCCCCGCGACTGAAATGCTGTAGGGCACCATTCACTGTGGGATGTATTGGTGTCGGGGTGTTTCTGTGCGACTACCCCGCTTCAACATTTCAATTGGGGCTGTGTTTGGGACTTGTGCTCTGGGCATCTTGGTGTTACTTCTTTGCCCTTCCGCCCGACTGTGATTCCGATCGGGCGTGGAGTGAATTGGAGTGGACTCGCCCTGTGACTGAGACGCTGAAGGGTGTTACTATATTATTACTCATTACGGGAACTTTTGGCACCAGGGTGCTTTGTGTGATTACCCGTTTCACCGTTGGTTTGGGGTCGTGTCTGGGACTTGTCGTGAGGGTGTCCTTTGTCCTACGTTCTGGGCAGCGACTGAAGTTGGAAGGAGGGTCGCCTGATTTAAGTGAACTTGAGACCAGGAGCAGGACCTTGGATACCTTCTGTTTTAAGCGATGAAGAAGGATTAAGGGGGACTTGCCAAGTTAATTTCAGATCCTTTGGTGTATATGAGGCCATTTTGAGCTTGGTCACAGGATTGGTCCGAGGCCCGACTCCTACTGGGACCCTTCACATGATTTGTGGTCTGAAGGGAGTATTGAGATTTTTTTCAGCCAAGGAATTGGCTGAAGTTTCATGCCCCCTAGACTCCTAGGCTGGGCTACTAATGTGGCTTGTCCTGGGCGTTCTATCTGGCTACATTATTTCCTGTGGTGTTTGCCCAGTTGGGAGTGAGGGGGCCTTACCTTATTGTGGAAACTTTATGGATTTGGTTGACTTGGTTTTTGGATATTCCCCGGATTTACCTTTCTAAATAAGTTTTGTGGATGAGTGGATTGTCTGTGCTTTCTTTTCGATCTTCATGGATTCTGATTCTCCATAGCCTGTGGATAAAATTGACTCTGTACCTTGTGGATTGAGGACTCCTTATTTTCCTCCCTGACTTGTTTTAAGTTTATTTTTATGGACAATGAGGTGGTGAGAGGACCCTGTGTCCATTTACTTTAAGTTTGATTGTTTTTTCCTCTACTCCCAGGTCGTGAGAGGACTGGGGGGAGGGGATGTAATTTTGTTTTGTTTTACGTTTGAAATGTTATTTATGTTTTGTTTGTAGAATACATGTGTACTTTGGCAGTGAGACTGCCAAAGTAACCTTTTCTTCCTCCTGCTGTGAGAGAGCTAGGGGTGGTAAATAATTTTATTTATATTTAATTTTTTGTTTTTTTGTTTAATTTGGGATGGTGAGAGAACCCTTTATATTTATATTTATTTTAAGCCTAAGGAGGATCTCAGTACCCCTCTAGCTTGGCCCAGACTCAAGTTTTGTTTGGGGTGGGGTAGCCTTTTTTATTTATTTAGTTTGATTAAGTTTTGTAATTATTTTGGTTTAGATTTGGTTTTCGGTTGGGGTGGGGTAGCCTTTTTATTGATTTAGTTTAAGTTTTGTAATTATTTTGGGTGATCTACTGTAAGTAGGTTTACTGTTTGGTTTTAATTGTTTAGTAGTGGCATGTGCTGGCCTTCAGTCCCCACGGTAGTGTGCTATTCATCCTCCTCTCTTCGCGCCCTCCCCCTTTTATTCCCCATCTCTCCAATATGAGACTTATCAGTGCTGTAGAGCACTGGGAATTGCTTGGAGAGGGAAGAGGGTGGGAGGCTGCGAACAAGGGAGGATGGACAAGGGGGAGCCACCATATTGGGGTAGTTAGATCCAGAAGGCGTCCTGGGGCGAAATGGAATCCAGATCATGGTTCGCCATGTCTGGTGCCCATACCCAAGGGCACTGCTGAATTTAGTAGGCAGATGGGCCTGACAGCCTCCGAGGTTAGTCCAACTCGGGCGGTGTTGTGCAATGCCAGGTCCATCAGGAATAAGACTGGCATTATTGCTGATTTTGTGGATTTAGTGGACTTGGCTTGCATCACCGAGACCTGGCTGGATGAAAATCTAGGCCCCACGTTGGAGGCTATGACTCCGGCTGGGTACTCAGTGATACACCGCCCGAGATTGGATCGCGGGGGGGGGGGTTGCAGTCTGTTTCAAGACTGAACTGGGCCTCACGAATGTGGTAGTGGGAGAGACTGAGTCCTTTGAGTGTACAGTGGTAGCAGGTGTAGGCATTCGAATCATTCTCATCTACCGTCCACCCAGGGATGGGAAGTGATTCTTACAGGAACTAGCAGACTTCATCGTCGACATGGCGTTTGAGTCGCCCAGATTGATGGTTCTGGGTGACTTTAACACCTGGGTCGACGATGAACTCTCTCAATTTGGTAATCACTTCCTCTAATTAATGATTTCTTTGGGCCTTACACAGGTGGTTTCCGCTGCTACCCATAAATCTGGACACTCTCTGGACTCAGTCTCCCTTCTAGGGATTGAAACATCCGATCTGGGGGTAGAACCAGTCGCCTGGTCAGATCACTACATCGTGAGGTTCAGTTTTTGCACCCCCCTGAGAAAGCCTACCCCTGTGGAGATGGTTAGGTACCACCCCTTACGGGATATTATTCCCCAAGGCCTTGCAGCGGTCCTTGACCTCTCGTCCCCCGCGTTGGCGAACAATAGTCCAGAGACCTTAGTGTCGGCCTATAATACGGCTGTTACGGTGGCTCTGGATTCTATTGCTCCTGTCCGTGTGTGCCCCTATCCCTTCACCCCAAGTCCCCCTGGTTTGATGGGACATTGAAGGAGATGCGGAGACAGGGGCGAAGGTTAGAGAGGTGCTGGCACAGGTGGGTCAGAGCTTTTAGCTGATTGTTTTGTGAGGGCAAAGTTTAGGCCCAACCCCTTCCCACCCCTCACCCCACCCACCCCTGGAAATAGTTCCTTTATACCTGGGGTTCTGACATCATTTCCTCAAGAGTGCAAGGTGCATATCACTGTCATATCCTCTCTAGCACACTGCACTGACAATATAAGCATACACATTGTATAATATATATATATATTTCTATATTACAAACCAATCACACACACACACACCAAAAAAAATGTGGGGAGTAGTGCAATGTAATGGCTGTGGAGCAGCAGTCTTCCGGGAGTCTTTCTGGAGGCTGAGATGCTGCCCTATTTGCAGACAACTCTCTGCCCTGAGGGAGGAAGTTGCCCGTCTTCAGGCCACACTGGACAGTAGTAAGGGGACCTTCCCCCAGGCCACACTGGACGGTAGGAAGGGAACCTCCCCATCCAGGGATCACAGAGCCACCACCACTACCTCAGAGGTTGTGAAGAAAGCACAGCAGTTGGACCACAGTGGGCTCAGAGAGGGTGAGGATGGTGGAACAGAGGCACACCCAGTCAGTTGTTCCACACCACAATCCATACACACCATTCTGGGGAGCATAGCTCCTCATGGACGCACCCGCAGAGGAGACTAAGGAGGCTGAGGACAACTGTCACAAGGGAGGCCTACAGGAGGGAGGCAGGGACACTACAAGGAAAGGAAGTAGCTCCTGGTGGGGACTCAATTATTAGGGGATAGAACTGGGGGAGCAGGGAAAACTGAAGTAAGGTGCCTGCCTGGTGCCATGGCTTGAGACACAGGAAGCGCATCCTCAGGATCACGAGAACAGCTGCACGGGAGTCTGAGCTGGACGTTATTGTCCACCTAGGGACAAATGACTTGGCTAATCATGAGATTACAGCAGTGCAGAAGGACTTTGTAGAATTGGGGAGGGGCCTAAGACAAGTAGCACACACAATATCCTTCTCTGAAGTGCTGCCTGTCAATGGCATGAGTGAGGCGAGGGTACTTTGCACCATGCAGTGTGACTTCTTGTTTATTTGAATGATATATCTCTTGCTATTTAACAATTGCGTGTAACCTTAAGGAAGTTTGTACCAGTATAATTACTGCCTGTAATTTCCACGTCGTGTATTTATGTCTCTCACCCGTACGTCATCCCTGTGCTAACATCACTTAATTGTTGTCTCCCCCCCAACTGACGAGGTACCTTTGTAAACGACTCCTTGACTCAAAGGTTGTAAAAACTGATCTCTCCAATAAAATAAAAAAATAAAATAATGAACAGTTGAAAAAATGGTGTGGAGCACAGGGGTTTGGCTTCACTGGGGACTGGAGTTCCACCTGGGAGGACACCAGCCTATACTGGCAGGATGGTCTCCATCTGTCTAGGAAGGGAACAAGTCTTTTGAGCAATCAGTTTAAATGCTTCATTGGCAAGCTTTTAAACTAGTCAAGGGGGGAGGCACTGATAAGCAGCAGGAAAATCCCAGCCTCTCCCTACAAACCAGGGTACTAAATGAGAAAAAGACCGAGGTAGACAGGTCAGTGGGGGATGCTGCAAAAGAAGGTAAAGCCACCAAAAAATGGAGAGCAATGAGTACCAATGCCCGTAGTCTGAGTAACAAGCTTCCTGAATTAGTGGCCTTGATAGAGGAGGAACATCTGATATCGTAAGTCACAGAAACATGGTACACACAAACCATGACTGGGACATAAACATACCAGGATACACTATCTACAGGAGGGTCAGGGAGGGTAAAAGAGGAGGAGGAGTAGCTCTTAAATAAGGGAAGGAATCAAAGCAACAGAACAAAATGGAAAACAGGGAGGAGAAGAAGCACTGTGGGTAAATTTGGAGACCGGCAATGGCACCACAATCTGCACAGGGGTTGTATACAGACCCCCTTCTCAGGGGGAGGAAATGGACAAGGAAATGATAGAAAGTATACTTAGAATGGCAGAAAAAGGGGAGATATTGCTGATGGGTGATCTGAATATGCCAGATGTTAACTGGAATGCAGTTGCAGCAGCCACTTCAAAGAGTGAGGTTATTCTAGATGCCCTACAAGGGGCATGCCTTAGACAACTAGTATTGGAGCCCACTCGAGAGGGAGAAATCTTAGACCTGGTTCTCTAAATGGAGATGAAAGAGGATCACAGATATAGAAGTGGGTAGCCATCTGGGAACTAGCAACCATCGAACAGTATGGTTCATAATAAACACAGTAATAGAGTCGAGCCATACAAAGGCAAAAGTACTGGACTTTAGGAGGCTGACTTTGCCAAATGGGTGAGTGCCTAAGGAATGCACTAGCAAATGGGCAGGAAGGAGGTGGAAGAACAATGGAGAATAATAAAACTGCCATCACAGAGGTAACAAGCCTTTGTGTGAAGCAAATTAACAAAACGAAACGATGTAAGAAACCACTATGGTTCTCAAAGGAAGTGGCAGTGAAGGTTCAAGAGAAAAAGAAAGCATTCAGGAAGTACAAGGAATCACAGAAGGAGCAGGACAGGAACTGTATCAGTTAAAGCAAAAGGAATCTGGGAAGGCAGTCAGAACAGCAAAGGCCCAAACCGAGGAAAAGATAGCCAACTCAGTTAAGAAGGGGGATAAAACCTTTTATAGGTACATCAGGGAGCAAAGGAAGACCAAGGGAGGGTAGTGAGGCTTAATAAAGAGGAGGGAGGGAGGGTGGGCAGAGGGTGACTGTGAAAAGGCAGAGATACTAAATAGATATTTTTGCTCAGTATTTACAAAGGAAGTGGGGGAGGTACCTAAAACAAACAGTAGAAACACTCTGGATACAGAAGTTGATACCAGCCCATTTACAGAAGAAAGGGTTCTGAAAGAACTCTTAAAACTGAAGGTGGACAAAGCAATGGGGCCTGATGGAATTCATCCCAGAATTCTAAAAGAGCTAAGGGTAAAACTAGTGACACCACTGACTACCCTCTTTAACAAATCATTGGAGGATGGGGTGGTACCCGAGGACTGGAGAAGGGCAGATGTGATTCCCCTTCACAAAAGTGGGAGCAAGGCAGAAGTAGAAAACTACAGACCTGTTAGTTTAACCTCAGTGGTAGGGAAAATGATGGAATCACTTCTGAAGGAAACAACTGTTGAGTATCTAGAGGCCAGAGGGGCTCAGGACCCAAGGCAGCATGGATTCACAGCGGGAAGGTCATGCCAGACAAATCTGATAGATTTCTTGACTGGGTGACCAAAGTAGTAGGTCAGGGAGGGCTGTGGACATGGCCTACCTAGACTTTAGCAAGGCATTTGACACAGTCCCACACAAAGATTAATATACAAGTTAGCCAGCCTGGGAGTGGGTCCCAAGATGACAGCCTGGGTAAAGAATTGGCTGGAGAATAGGATACAGAGAGTAATAGTAAATGGAGTCCACTCTGAAGAAAGGGGGTTACTAGTGGGGTACCGCAGGGTTCAGTATTAGGACCGGTCCTCTTCAATGTCTTTATAACCGACACTGCAGAGGGACTGGAAGGAAAAGTATGTCTCTTTGCAGATGACACAAAGATCTCCAACAGAGTTGATGCACAAGGTGGGGTGGAAAGGATGAGAAGGGACTTGGCAAGGTTAGAGGAATGGTCAAATGTATGGCAGCTTAGATTCAATGCTAAGAAGTGCAAGGTAATGCACCTGGGAAACAAAAACCCAGGGGAAGAGTACACAATGGGGGGTGAGATACTAACAACAACAAAAATGGAAAGGGACCTGGGGGTAGTCATATCAGATGACCTAAAGGTGGGCAAGCAATGTGAGAGGGCAGCAAGGAGGGCTGGTGGGATACTGGGATGCACAGGGAGAGGCATCACCAGTAGAAAACAGGAAGTTATTATCCCTCTGTACAGACAGTTGGTGAGACCCCATCTGGAGTACTGTGTGCAGTTCTGGAGACCCAATCTCTGCAAGGACATAGACAGGATGGAGGCTGTCCAGAGGAGGGCAACTAAAATGGTGCAGGGTCTGCACCGGAAGACATATGAAGAGAGACTTAAGGAGCTGAATATGTATAGCCTCAAGGAAAGGAGGAGAGGGGGGACATGATAGAAACTTTCAAGTATCTCAAGGGAATCAACAAAGTCCAAGAGGGTAGCATCTTTCAAAAAAAGAGGTGTGCAAGAACAAGGCACAATTTGAAGATAGAAGGGGGTGGCTCAGAGGTAATTTAAGGAAGTATTTTTTCACAGAGAGGGTTGTGGATGCATGGAACGGCCTTCCGGAGGAAGTTGTGGAGTCAAAAACAGTGGTGGAATTCAAGCATGCATGGGACAGTCATAAGGCAATTTTAGGGGTTGGGGGTAGGAAGAAGTAGGCTGCTGGTTAACTAGGATCTGCAGCTTATCCAATAGGTAGGGAAATGGGCAGACTGGGTGGGCCAAGCAGTCCTTATCTGCCATCAAAATCTATGTTTCTATGTCCGCCTTGAAGCCGACCACCTTAGATTGATGGACCATAATTCAGTCTATCAATCTGCTATCACCTGCAAGAAGGCAGAATTCCTGTCCAGGGAGATTGCGGTAGTTTGGAATCGACCAGCTCAGCATTTTCGAACTGTAGACAGACTGTACAACCCAGCCTGTCTGCAAGTTTGGAAAGCCTTTTCGCAATTAGAGTGCGAAGAGCTTGCTTGATTCTTTGCAACTAAGGTGGCCGACATCAGAGCGGATCTGCAACCAGCACTGTCTAGGGGGGGTGTTGTTGAACACTGCGAGTTCACAGTACCTCAGTTTTCTTGGAGTTCCTTCAGTCGACTTGATTTCATGGATATCATGAGGATTATCCATAGTGTGCACCCTACATGCTGTAGCTCGAACCCTGGACCGACCTCCCTAATTTTTGGTTGTAGTGATATCATCGGTCCAGTTCTTATGCGAATAGTCTGGTGCTCCTTGGAGTCGGGTGATTTCCCTAGCTCCCTGAAAGAGGCGGTGGTGACACCTCTCTTGAAGAAAGCTACCTTGGACCCAGACTATTTCACAAACTACAGACCCACCTAAACCTACCCTTTATTGGGAAGGTGATTGAGAAGGTAGCGGCAGCCCAATTGGAGAACCATTTAACCATCCATGACATTTACAAATCCTTCCAGTATGGTTTTCATAAAAGATATAGCACAGAGACAGCGCTGGTTTGGGTGCTTAATGATCTTCTGAGGGCGAAGGATCAGAAGACACGTTATATATCTTGGTTCTCCTTGATCTCTCCTCAGCCTTTGACACCGTGGATCACATGGTGTTGATAGCACGCCTGAGGCATATTTGTGGACTATCGGGAACCGTCCTTCGATGGTTCACCTCATTCCTCACTGGGAGATCACAAAGAGTTGTGTCCGGGGTTTTTTCCTCGAGCCCAACGTCTTTGTTGTGTGGGTGCCTCAGGGTTCAGTGCTGTCTCCCATGTTATTCGTGGTGTATATGCTGCCCCTCAGAGACATTATAAGATGGTATGGGCTGAGGTTTCACTGCTATGCAGATGATACCCAGCTATACCTGTCTTTTGCATCCGACCAGGATAGAGCTCTCTCAGTATTTAACAACTGTCTGAAAGAAATCCAGGAATGGATGGATTCTAGTTGGTTGAAGTTGAACTCAGAAAAGACAGAGGTATTGGTTGTGGACCCGGGTCACCAGATAAAGGGGTGTCTGTTGGTACACCCTCAGGAATTTTTCTTGGTGGCATTTCACTCCCGACCTCTGAACGGGTGCGCAACCTGGGGGTTATCCTGGATGACAGGCTGACACTGCAGTCACAAGTGTCAGCAATCATCAAGACTTCCTTCTACCATCTTAGGAATATCGCCAGAGTTAGGCACCTTGTTCCGCCTGACGCCCTGCCAACATTGGTTCACGCTTTTGTGTCCTCGCGTCTGGACTACTGCAACTCCCTGTACTTTGAACTTTCAGGGATTGAAATCCGCTTCCTGCAGCTAGTGCAGAACGCAGCAGCCCGGGTTTTGACTGGGTCAGATAGGTCCTGTCATATTACCCCCATGCTGCGCGAACTGCACTGGCTACCTATACGGTGGCGGATCACCTTTAAAGTCAGCTTGCTGACTTTTAAAGCCCTTCATGGCCAGGGTCCAGCCTATCTGAAAGAAGTTCTGGTTTCTCATTGCCCTGGCCGATCACTCCACTCGGCCGACGAGGAGTTGCTAGAGATTCCAAGAGTGAATCTTAAATCATCTCGGTGTAGGGCATTTTCTTAGGCTGTGCCCACTCTTTGGAATTCTCTACCCCGCCGGTTACTGGAGTGCACCACCATGGAGGAATTCAAGAAGGGTTTGAAAACCCACCTCTGGCAAATGGCCTTTTTAGAAAATTGACTGTTCTGAAGTTGTTGATTGTATTATGGTTTTTATCTGTGTTTGATATTGGATTTTAATGTTTGATCTGTATTGTTTTAACTTGTACAGCGCTTTGAAAATTGAAAGGCGCTTTATAAACAAAACTATTATTATTATTGTTAGTTAAACAGACAGATGACTGTTTGAATAATGTCAAAATCTAGTCTTGCACTACAGTTTACATTTACCTACCAGCTAACTTGAAAGGTCATTCACCTAGACTGCTCTTCCCTCACACAGATAAGCTAGCTATAGAGCAGGGCTCTTACTTCTCTGGAACACTCACCAAGCAAGTCTGGTCCTCTTTAAAGGCTGTGGAAAGTGAGAGAGAGAGAGAGAGAGAGAGAGAGCTGGGGTCCAACTCCTCAATTTATATGCTCAGGGCTGTGTAAGGTGGGACCCCTCCCTGAAGTGACAGTCCCTCCAGTATTCCAACCCCATGTCAATACCTGTGTGGGGGGCCTCTGTGGCAAAATTTGCACTGTCCCAGCTGGCAGCTGTTTTTCCTTAAGATTTCACAGGACATGTGACCTGGAATCCATTTGTATGTCCTATGTAAAGAATGTATATGAGAAAGAAAGAACTTATATGAGAATAAGTGGACACGAAAATAATTACACTAACAAAAAAAAAAAGGAGAGACATTAAATTAACCTGATCACACTCCTGTCCCCGCCCCCCCTCAAACAAAATGAAGGTGTGTCTGTTTTGGACAATCTCCAAACCCCCAAGAGACACTGCCATTCATGTAAGGACAGGGTAGTGCCTAAGTTATCATGCCATGCACTTCGCCCTGACTAGACAACCCATCCACAATGGCATTTTGCAAACCACTCTGGTGCTGGATGGTCAAACTGTATGACTGCAACATCAGACTCCAGCACAATAATTTTATATTTTGACTACTAGTCCTAGGCAGCTGGATCAAGGAATTATGATATGTGACTACAGTGAACTCATCCTGCTTAATTTTTCTCTTCTGGCGTGCTACACACAGTAAGGACCATTTCCTCCCTATCACAGTAGGACTTTTTCATGTTAACATGATATACCCGGGCCACCCGGTGGCACTGAGGGTTGAGGCACTGGATGCCGCACCTCACGCCATGCCGGCAACCTGAGTTCGGGAGTGAGCTCGGGAGCCGGGGGTCGGCAGGGGATGGTAGAAGATTGAGCGCCCTCGGGTGGCTCTCCTCTCCGGGTGGGTGGGTGAGAGATAGCCTGGCGCACTAGCAGCTCCCAGTGGAGATCGGGAGCACTGCAGTGCACAAAGGCTGCCTGCACATTACACAGCATGGCTGACGCTGGCAGGGTTGCCGTGCGCCGCTGGATCAGACATGCCCACACAGGAAGGGGGGGGTTCCAAAAAGAAGAAGAACCCAGCTCCAAGGAACAGGTGACAGCACCTGTCCCCCATGTCCTCTGCCGGGCTTACCCAGACTGACCTTCCAGTTCCTCCTGCTTGACCTTGCCTGCAGCCAGAGACTGCCTTAGTAGAGTGCCCAAGAGGAGAAAGGTGACCCACCCCAGATGGGTAAACCGAGGGTGCTAGCCGCGGGTAGTGGAGGAGAGAGGAGGTGCAGGAGCCTCAGGCGGGCAGGACACGGACAAGGATGTTTGAGAGAGGTTCCTCGGGCCACAACTGGAGTGAAAGAAAGTTGACAAAAAAAAAAACATTCTATACCCTCTGCCTACACCTCCTGTCAGGCAGTTCTATTAAAAAATTGACCTCACCTGCCTCCCTAACTATGGAGAATGGGTCATCCCATGCTGCCTGCAGTTTATTTTGTTAGACTGGGACAAGTACCATCACTCACTGTCCAACTTCGTACTTCCGGGCTCTGGCCCCATGTTCGTACCAAGCTTTCTGTCAATGTTGTGCAGTGGCTAAGTGCTCCTGGGCAAGCCCCATGAGCTCCTTAAGCTGGGTCCTGAAGTTCAGGACATACTCCACAACAGATTTCCCTTTGGAGGCAAGGTCACCCTCCCATTCATCACTAACTAAATCCAGGAACCCCCTCACCTTGTGATCAAATAGGAGCTCGAAGGGTAAGAACCCTGTGGACTCTTGGAGGACTTCCCGGTAAGCAAACAGAGATGGGGCAAATAATTGTCCCACTTCCTTTTGTGCTGGTCAGCAAATGTCTTGAGCATAGTTTTCAGGCACCCCTTGAATCGCTTGACCAAGCCATTAGTCTCGGGGGGGGGGGGCACTTCTCCCACAGACTACTCATTAATAATGACATGAAATTTGTCCCCACAGCCACTTCCTCAGGGTACTTCATTGTGTAGTCCATGACAACCAGTATGTACCTCTTGCCAGTGAGACTCGGGGTGCTCAGGGGCTCCACTATGTCCATGGCTACCCTCTTAAGGGTTTCATCAATAACAGACAGGGATACCAAAGCTGCCTTAGTCATGTCCCCTAACTTTCCCACCCTCTGGCACTGTGGACAAGTTTGAAAATAATTTGCCACATCTGTATGCATACTAGGCAAAAAGAAATTGTTGGTGAGCTGCCTTTTTGTGTGACTAATACCCAGGTGCCCAGAAAAAGGGATGTCATGGGCCAGGGCCAAATGCTGCTTGCAGTATTCCCAAGGGACTACCAGCTGCCTGAGTATCTCTCCCTCTAGCCCCCTCTGTGGCATACATTCCCTGTACAACACCCTATTCTCCCAGTAAACTAAATTTTTACTCCCCTGAGAGTCATCAGTACTGTCAGCTATCTCCCTCAGTTTCTGCAGGGTAGGATCAGTCAGCTGAGTTCTGCCCAGCTCCTTCCGTCTGACCCTCCCCAACGCCCCTTCAGAAGGAAATCTGTCCATGGCAGAGATCTGCTTTATCTGTAGCTGGGGCTCAGGGCTTCTACCCTTAGCTAGCCCCTCACACTAACTGCTTCCTCAGCTTCTGAGGGAGGAGTTAATGCAGGCTGCGTTGTCCCTCCTCACCCTCAGAAGCTTGCCTGTTTGCCTGACTGCGTGTAGTAACACACACCAGAGTTTCTCTGTGATCAAAATCATTCCCCATTATCACATCCACAGGGAGATCAGGCATGACTCCCACCTCCCGTACCCCATGGCCACCTTCACAGCTCAGGAAGACCCGAGCAATTGGCACTTGAACCACTGCACCCATGAGTGCCCATATCTTGGAAAACTACTCTGGCAGAATCTACTCTGCCTGGATTAGATCCTGCCTCACCATGGAGATGAAGGCACCAGTGTCCCTCAAATCCTGTGTTACTGTCCCACTGACTTGGATAGGGTGCTTATGTATGGAGGAGTTAGGAGGTACTGCAGTCTTGGAGCAGGCTACTGTCTACTGGCCACTGTCCTGAACACCTGTTCCCACAGGCTTTTGCCCTTTGTTCATATTTTTGGGGCAGTCATAAGACTGGTCCCCACCTTTCTGGGAAATGTATTATTTCTTTGCCACGGACTTCTTGTTTCTCTTAGGAACAGTGGGTTGTGTTTTGTGGTCAGGTGCAAGCTGGTTTACTTTAGGCTGCCCTTCCTGGGTCCCCTTGAAACCATGTGCTTTCCCTGCCCCTCCCACTGTTCTTATGAAGCATGTATGGTTCTGCTGGCAACATACAGATCAACGCTTTCTGCTGCCTTCTTCGCGGATCTGCATGTCCGGTCCAGCAACCACACGCACAGGTCCTCAGGTACAATTTTAAGAAATTGTTCCCTTACAAACAAGTCTTTTATTTGCTCCACACTTCTAGCTTCCATCCACACTGCAGTCTAGATAGGTACACATTTGAAATGTACAATTCTACATAGCTGTCTCCTAGGCCCTTTCTTAATTTCCTGAATTTTCACCTATAAGCCTCAGAGCTAGCTAACACTCTCTTAACTTTATCACAGTCCATACAGTCCTGTTCATCCATTCGAGCAAACGCATGCAGAGCATGACCAGCAAGCAATGGTGTAAGATGGGTCCATCCATGAACCCCCGTCCAATCTGAACTGCATACATACCCTCACAGATGATTTTTTTTTTTAATTTATTAAACTTTATTAATTTTAGTAGCATTGGATCCAATACAAATAATGAGGATGAGAACAAATCCACTGCAAACATAATATTAAACAACATCCACCCCCCCACACACCCCAGTCTGCGACCCATTTTTGAGAGGAAGGCGGACAGCAGAGGTACAATATTAGCCTGCAACGGTTTCCAGAGGGAGAGTAGTGAGAATGAGGTTCCCATGTAGTCTGAAACGAGTAAAGTCTGTGTTGCATGGAGGAAATGTGCCTTTCCAACTGAAGTGCTAACAAGGCCACATGGTACCACTCCATGATTGAAGGAAGGGAGTCATCCTTCCAGTGTCTTAACATAACCAACTTTGCTGCAGGAACCAGCAAAGATGGGTGAGCTTTCCCAATACGAGACATACTTGGGGGGGAAAGGGTCAGTAAGCAGCTTACAGGGGTGAATAATGATTCCAGGCCCAACAGGGGATCCAGTACTCCCTGTGTAGAATTCCAAAAAGACTGGGTTTTAGGACAACTCCAGAATAAGTGATAAAGGGACCCAGGGGATTCACTACAGCGGGGGCATGTAGGGGAAGGTAGCTTGCCCATCCTGTACAATTTGACCAGTGGAAAATAAAGGTTATGCATTATATTGAATTGGGTCAGGAGCAGTCTATCCCGTTTGATAAACTTGTATATATTGCTCCAGGCTTTCTTCCAAACATCTTCTCTAGTTGGGAGGTATAATTCTTGCACCCAGTAATAACACACCCCTGAAGGGAGATGAGGGTCCAATAACTAAGTATTTATAAACTTTGGAGACTGCATGCGGCTGGTCAGCCGCTGTGAGCAGTGAAGACATTACCTCTGAAGTTGAAGTGGTCCAGGGTTTCACACCCAGGAATAAGAGGATTGCATTTTTGATTTGCAAAAATTTAAAGATGTCTTGTTTTTTAAGCTGAAACTGGGTCTGCATGGTAGGAAAGGGGATTATGTCCGTTCCTTGGAGAAAATCGGGTAGAGTATACTCTTTGAGGGGAAGAGAGAAAGATTGTGGGATGGGATGATGATCGATTTGGAAATTGGGATTGCAACATATTGGTTGGGAAAGTGACCTAGTCCAGTTTAGAGAGAGATGTACCTGGATCTGGTTCAGAGCCTTCAGGGACCAACCGATTGGGGAGCTCTTGAGTGGCTTAAGTAGGCAAGAGAGTGGAATATGCAGAAAAGAGAGTAGGGAACAGTTAAATTTGGCTGCCATGGCCCTTTCACTGTCTAGCCAGAGAGGAGTGTATTTGGAAGGATCTGTCTGCTCCCCCTTGTGTTCCCAGAGAGAGAGTTTGTTAATATGTTGGGCTCCGTAGTACATGAATAAGGAGGGTAAGGCGAGTCCACCTTTTAATTTAGGGTTAAGTTTATTATAGACTCTACGGACCCCCTTGCTGCACCAGAGGAAAGCATTAAATAACTTCTGAAGGCAGGAGAACAATGTTTTAGGTAGAAAGAAACCCAACACACCCAGTGGGTATAGAGTATGCGGGGCAAAATATTCATCTTAAGGATGCTAATTCAACCCCATAGGGATAAAGAGAGTGAAACCCACCTGTCTAGGTCAGCTTTCAGAATTTGCAGCAACTTGTGGAGGTTGCCTTTGAGCATGAGTGGAATAGAATGGGAGATTCTGATGCCCAGACATGTCAGGGTTTTAGGTTCCCATGTTAAGCCACAGTCCTCAACGTCTGCTCGCGTCAAACTGTTGTTGAGGGGAAGTATTTTGGTCTTTGAACAATTCAACTTGTAAAAAGAGGCTCTGGAGAAAGAGTCAATCTCTTCAAGTAGAGCAGGGACGGAGGTGGTAGGATTCTCTATGTGGAGCAGCAGGTCATCGGCATATGCTGAGAGAGAATATCTTCTCCCTGCAACTTGAATGCCCAATATCACAGGGGAGTTGACTACTTTGGGGATGAGTGGATCTAGGTAAAAGTTAAAAAAGAGAGGAGAAAGCAGGCATCCTTGTCTGGTGCCACATTGGAGAGGGAAGGGCTTGGAAAGACTGCCATTGCACCAGATACAAGTTGCTGGGAAAGAATACAGCAGTTTGACCCATTGAACGAAATCACTAGGGACCCCAAAATGTTGTAAGGATGTGAATAAAAAGTCCCAGGATACCCGATCAATGCTTTCTCTGCATCCAGGGATACCAGAGCCATTGGTACCCTAGCATCCCCCGATGTGGATATTAAGTGGAGGATTTTCCTTAGGTGATCACCAGAGATTCGCCCCACCATGAAACCTATCTGTTCTTGGCCTATGACCTCCCCCATGACAGGAGCAAGACAGCTGGCCAGTATTTTGGCTAGGAATTTTATGTCTGAGTTTAGCAGAGGTATGAGCGGTAGTTTTCTGGTTGGAGGGGGTCCCTGCCAGGCTTCCGAAGAAGAGTGATGAGTGCCTCAAGAAATGTGGGATCCTCAACACCTTCTGTAAACCATAAGTTGAAGACTTCTACAAGCAGGGGTGCGAGTTGGGAGAGGCAAGTTTTATAAAGGCTGTTTGAAAGACCGTCTGGGCCAGGAGCTTTATCAGTGGGTAAGAGATTAATTGCAGTTTCCACTTCACCTAGTGAGATAGGGCCACTCAACTTTGCCACAGAGGTTGGAGATAATGTTGGGAGAATAAGAGAGTTGAGATAATCTGACATAGAGTCTGTGGGTGGGTTGGAGGCCTCATCTACCGAATAGAGGTTTTGGAAGTATTCTCCAAAAATTTAGATAATCCTTCTTGGATCGGTGTCGGCCTCTTCATGAGGGGTGGGACATAAACCAGGTACAAATCTGGCCACCTCTGCCTGACGGAGTCGGAGTGCTAGACATTTTCCAGCCCTTTCCCCTGACTCCAAATATTTGAACCTGGTACGACACAAGGCTAGCTCTACCTTCTGTGCCATGGCGTTCCCATATTGGGATTGCAGTAAATGCAGTTTTGCCCACTCTGAGTCCAGTGATGAGTGCTTAAGGGAGTGTTCGAAGTGGCGCATCTCGGCTAGGAGAGAGTTCAAATGCTCTCTACTCTTACGAGTTTTGGTGGTTGTGAGACAACTTCACCCCGGAGCGTGCATTTGAGTGCCACCCAAACCATGTTTACCCTTTTCACTGACCCCGTTGGCGTCTAAAAACGAGGAAACAAAGTTATAGGTATGAGACAGCAGGTTAGGTGCTTGCAGGAGCTGGGTGCTGAGATGCCAGAGCGAGTCGTGTTTGACACCAGGGCAGATTAAGTAAGTAATGCTTACACGGAAATAATCTGACAAAACTCTGGGGTGAATGGTGGTGATTAAAATACCTGGGAGACAGACTGCACTCATTAAGAAGTAGTCAATTCGTGACAGTGTTTTGTGTGGGAAGGAGTAAAAAGTATACTGCATCTCTGTGGGTTTAAGCGTGTGCCATACATTTATGCTTCCTGTCCCAGTCATTAATTCCCAGAGGGCTCTTTGGGCAAGAGATAGCCCTACCCTTCTGGCATCTGAGCAGTCAAGTTCTGGTTGAGGAAAGAGATTCCAGTCTCCGCCGATTATGGTCAGCATGGGAGGGTCCAATGTAAGTTTGTGGGACAAGTGCATGAAGAATTGTGGGGCGTCAACATTCAGACCATATACAGAGCCTAGTATTATTGGGAAAGACCCTAATGTGACCTGGAGAAGAATGTAACATCCAGAGGGGTCCCACCACTCATGGGTCATAATAAAGGGAACAGCTTTAGAGATCAGGATTTTGGTACCACCTCGCTTAGACGAAACCCCAGAGCCAAAAGCCTGCCCCACCCAACATCTCCGGAATAAGGAGACATCCTCCCTACAAAGGTGGGTCTCTTGTAGGCAGGCTATGCCTGTGTGAAGATACTGAAGGTGGCATAAAATCATTAATCTTTTGTGCCAGTCCCATGCTCCCTTGATATTCCAGCTGACAATGTTGTACAGTCCACTCGTTTATGTTGGTATTATGGGTGTGAGGGGGAAACAGTGGAGAGTTAGTATGCCCAGTAACTCTGCTGTATAACCTTTAGCTGGTAAGATGTTTGGTGCCTCTAGGTTGCAGATATCCCTCTCCCCCATCCCCTGAGCCTCCCCTTAAATAAAAGAGAAAAACGCAAATTCCAAATAGTTTAAAAAACTCTAGTTATGCAACTTACCCTTCTGCCCTCTTCCTGCCCCTTAACTATGACCCACTGAGAACAGAACAGTAACATAGGAGGAAACAACAATAAGAAAAAATAGAGAAAAAAAAATATTAATACTAGACCCCGGTTCTAACAATTGCACTACTAACTGCACTAGGGCAGGTGATTTCCTTTTCCAACTGTTCAAATAAGTCCATCCCCCTCCTCCTTCCACCGCCCCCGCCCATCCTGCTGTAGTTCTGTAACAACAACCCAACTAAGTATTTGATTAATCAATGAGCAAATTCCTAAACATCAAAAAGAAGAGATCTGGGGGTGTGCTGCTGAGCACCCAATATGGCAGCTGCTTAATTTCTAGTCTCTGATACGACTGGCGTTAAAAGCTCATATTTTACTTCTCTCGGGTAGACAACCAGACTAAAACAGCTGTATCCTTTGTTGGAAGGACCGCTGACTTCATAATGGATCCAAAAAAAGATAATAAACACGCCGCTCAGCATACTGATGCCTTTCTTACCATGCCGCCAGCATCAAGGGGAGCAGGTCTGGACCCTTCTGCCTCTGCTAAGCCACGAGCGAATGAAACCCCTAACCCTCAGGTCATGGCACTTCTTCATAAAATACAAGAGAATGCTGAGGAAACAAATAGTAGATTGGTCGCAGTGGAAGCCCGATTTAAAGACCTAGATGAAAAGGTGGGCGCAACTGAAAATGACATTCAAGCCTTAAAAGTTGAGACGGAACATCAGCACACTAAAAATGCAGCCTTCGTGCAAGACCTGACTTACCTCAGGGCTAAATTAGATGCTCTGGAAAATGCTCAGAGACAACTGAATGTGCGCACAGTGGGGTTTCCTCCAAGATTTGCCTCTACTACAGAAATTTTACCAGCAATAAATAAACTTATGTTCTCTAACCTCGCCTTGTTGCCTGCCGTCTCAGGGATTACAGTAACCAGGGCCTTTGCTATTCCAATGCGTTCCAGTAAAGGTTTAGGGAACGCACATCCTCTGACTGCTATTGCCATGTTGCCCAGCCCAGAGAGCCGAATTACACTGCTGCATGCTGCAAGGCAAAGATAGTACTTGATGTGGGAAGGCAGCAAGATCGCCTTTTTCCTAGATATATCATCACAGTCCCAAACTAGAAAAAAGGCGCTACAAACTACTAAGAAACTTCTCCTCAAGAACAGCATTGAGGCACAGCTTTTGTTCCCTGCGTGGCTGCAGATTAAACATTCCAGCAACACTCACGGATCCCGATGCAGCTGCCGCCCTGACCTCTAAACTAATTGAGGGCCAAACTACAGCTATTCAGCAGAGAGCTGCTATGGACTTGAGCTCTGACTCAGACATTAATGACTGAGCCTGTGGTAATTTTCAGATGACATTATCCTTATCTGTCTACACATCCAGGGAAGAAAATAACTTTTTCTCTTGAATAATTGTAATTTGACTGAGTTTACTATTAATGTTGGGCAAGCCATGTTAGTGCTCTTCTGTTTAAGTTTTATTATAGAATTTCCTGCCTTACCCCACTCAGTTTGTGAACTATTTGCAATCTCCTTTTTCATAACCTGTTCCTTATCTGTTAGCTGGTCTGAAATTTGTGATAGGGGTGCGACGCAACTTAATTGAGTCCAGGTAACCTTTGCCAGACCCTTGTTTAGTCTCTCTCTTTATAGGATTACCCAGCCCTCCACCCTTAGACTCCTATGGGGGGGGGGGGGTGCAGAAATAATGGTACATAGTTTTTTCTGATATAGGATGGGTGAGAGTGCTATTTCCTACATTATTATCCAGCCAGAGAATAATCTCCTAGATTGCTTCAAGCTGTCAGTCATCAATACAGACTGAATCATTTCACTGTACCTTCCTATTGAATAATAACATGTATCTGGTTGTGATGTACAACATTTGTTTCTTAATGTGATATGTGCTGTATGGTATATGCTAAACTACATAAAATCTAAAAGTAAAGCTAAAAAAAAGAAGAGATCTGGAACAGTTCAATTAGAGGGCAAGACTGTGGGAGTGAACGAACATGTCCGAGTGTCTCAAACACGCTGCTGTGTCTATATGACGGTTGCAGGCTCTTAAACCTAAAAGTCCTCCCAGGAAACAAAAATAATAATAATAATAATGTTTATGTATATTGTGCCTTTCTAAAAATCAAGGCGCTTTACATAAACAATATAATAAAACACACATACAATAAATACTAGTTCATAAAAACAATAAAACATCAAGTCATATACACTTGATACCACAAATGCGTCTTCAATGCCTGTTTAAATTCCTCCACGGACGTGCACTCCCGGAGCGGATGGTCAGTACACCCACAAAGACAAGTCTCCAGGAAACAAATACAGTTTATTCCAAGGGGTCTTCTTTAACAGGTGCAACTCCCCCTCAGGAGTCGATACAAGGGAGCTTTTTTATTGACTCCATGTTGCACTAGCTCCAGGGAGATAGACAGGTGATGTAACAAGGGATAAATAAGTTTGTCCCTATATTTCAGCCTAACCTCATTTTGGCCTAAAACATAATGTGTCTGTGTAACAAATGTTGGCCTATATAATTGGATCATATAAAACTTGTGAAGCCACAAGACAAACTAAGCCACAAGTTGCAATATTAAAGTGCCTTTTGATATTTGTGCTGACCATGTAATTAATAGCAAACAGTTGTCTTATGTGTCTGCAAGACAGGAACACAGAATAGTGTCCAAATTACCCTTCTGACTATCTCTAGTGTTTGTTCTTATCATGACAGGCCAAAATGCTTGTATGCACATTCCTAAGTCCAAACCTATTTCTTCCTCCTGGACTTTGGTAACTGGTAGTGACAGCTGTTGCTAGCCATATATAATAATAATGTACACTATCTATACTTGTGCTGACCAAGGATGAGTTCATACATATACCAAAGGAGTATTGCCTTGTAGGTTGATGTTTGTGCTTGTTTTGGACCAATCATAGAAAACCATAGGAAATGATGATGCTGTCTTCCACTATATAAGCAAGCCAGCACACACTGTTATTTTGAGGAATGTACCATTTGTAATCTCTCGCTGTGATTATTGTTATAATCATTAAATTCTTCCATCAGTCTCGTCTCCGTTCGTCTCCTTTCTAAGTATCTGTAAATTGATAATTTACTAACTGTAATTTCTTCCACAACCCTACAGATGAAGTGGATCCCGAACCATAGGGGGAGATCCGACCATACCAGGACAAAGGTCTCCAGGCAGAAATAGTAACAAGTAAAGGTTCGCTAGTTAGGGGAGGCACATCAACCTGCTCCTTTGTGACAGGGCACCTCCTGTTGCTCAGAGTTGTACGAGGCAAGTCTGAATGGTAGTCCGTACCCTGGGAATCCTGTTACATGGAAATTTGTTGTAGACTTGGAGGCCCGAACCTTGTTTCTTTGGGGAAAACATAACACCAGATGACTGGTGAGTGAAGTGGGAAGGTCTGCTTGGAAGGGGAGTTCAGGGCTTGTGCTCTCTTCTTAGAACGTTAGGCCAGACTTAATGGGGGAGTTGTTGTGGGAGCCATGCAAATGATCAGGAACATCTCTTAGTCCTCTTATACTGAATCAGGTGTAGCAATTAGTACTCACTGTGTCATAAGAAGCCATTTCACTAGTAGTTGGCAGTTGGCTGGGTCAAGGTATTGAGGGCAGCTCACTTGAAAAGATCGAGGGAAAGTTTTTTGAGCTCCATTGCTGCTTGCATCAGCGTATCAAAAGCGATTCATTTCTCAATGTGCTTGACCTGCAGTATGGCAGCGTATCGAACCCTAAAGGGTTTCCCTGTGGCGATCAGTTTGGATACCATGGGATATAGCTCTTGTCTTTTGGTACGCACGATTTGAGGGAGGTCTTGTGCTATTCTCAGTCGGTGACCTTGCCACTGCAGCTCCTGGATGTCTTTAATTTTAGTCAGTATATGCTGCTTATTTTGAAAGTTGAGCAGCCTGAATATAAAGGGGTGTGAGGGAGATCCAGAAGATGGTGTAGGGTGCAGTGAATGGCGAGCACGCTCTATAATGTAGATGGGTGTTGTTGGGAGAGGGTCCAGCCACCATCTCACATAACTTTTGAGTGAAGACAAAAGGGTTATTTCCTTCTTCCTTCTCGGGGAGACCAAAGATGATTAAATTATTGTGCCTGCTGCACCCTTCCAAGTCTTCCAGCTTGTCCTCTAGGCGACGGATCTTCGATCTAATAGCTGTCGAGTCCTGTTCCATCTTTCCCCTCCAGTTTTCAACCGATACCAGACGTGCTTCCGAGTCTCCCACCATGACAGTGAGGGAGTCCACAGAGGAATTAATTTTTTGCAACTGATATCGTAGATATGGCTTCCTGCATTGGTCACATTATTTCCAGGAAATACTCTTCTGAGAGGGCTGTATAGGTGGAAGGAGGCATCTAATTCCATGGGCTACTTAGGCCTTTTGCTGCCTTGTCATTTCAGGCCGGAGGACTCAGGCATGGCGAGAGAAAAGCTTCGCGATCTCAACTTCCATAATTAGCACTTCGAGTTGAGTTTCGAGAGATGCCCAGAAAGTAAAGTTTTGCTTTCAACTTGATTTTGTTGGGCACCCAATGGTAAAATTAGTGGTAAACAGCAGGACTGACAGGAAGCGCCAAAACGGAGCAGCTCTCACTTAAGCAGCCATCACGTCACCTCCTCAGATGAATTTAAAAACAAATCAAGGTCATCCCCCTCCTGGTATTGAGAAAACATTTTAGAATTAATTGTGGCTTTGTGGGTTTGACCCCCTTATGCCATTACTTACAGTTTGCTGCAGGTTTTCTGGTGCTGTTTCATCATTTCTTTCTAATGCTGTTGTTACTTCTCTCTTTCTGCCTATTCCTTCTCTCCTTCCTGCTGCATAAAGACTTCATGCTGGCATGCCTTCTCTCTGCTTCCAGCCTTATTTTCTCTCTCTTGGTTGCAAGCCTTGCCCACTACAGTTCTCCCTCTTTCAGCACAAGCTCCGTTTTCATGAGCTGAAGCTGGTTTTGAGACTGCTGACCCATTTCTTGGCTCAGGCTTGGGTTGCACTGCCTCACCAGCTCGTGGCTCAAGGTACCCCTCTGACTCAGCCTCTGTGACCTCAGTCACTACTTCTGTCACCTTCCTCAGTGACCACCTGCTCCACAGGCATTTGGTCATACTCCTCAGTGACCGCCTTCCTCCCCTGCATTCAGTCCTGCTCCTCCAGGGCTTCTATGAGTCCATTTTCTGTAAGGCCCTCATAGCAATCCCCCTGTCTTTGCACAGCTCATAGAGCTGATGGACTTTAAATCTACCATATAATGAGGAGCTCATACTTGCTAATTACGCTACACTAAGCTGTGTTTCTAGAAATTAAAAGAACAGTAGTAAAAGATGTAATCATTATCCTGTTTTGTGACTGTTAAAAGAGTACCTTTCCCAGTCCTTTTGACTTTCATGCATAAATTACCCCCTTCCTGCAATGATTCTGGAATTGTACTACATACTATCCTATGCAGTTAGTTTTTGCATACTGAGCTGCTAAAAACTGCAGGGATTGCCAGAGCTTCTATAGCAAGCCTGGTGTTGCCGTGGACCTAGGACTATATGGCAGAAGAGTGACACACTGCAGTACAGTGAAGTTACAGCAGTTTTGTAAGGGAAAACTACATGACTAGGTGTACACACTGTGGTCCCCCTTCACCAAGACACCCTGTTACCAATGCATTATGCCAAAATCCAAATGCCTTGTCAGTAAGTTTTTTTGTAAAACTGACTTCTTCCTCTGTAATGAAGCATGGGGAGTGAGAGAAGATCGAGTTGCTGTCAGCCAAGACAGCTGTCAGTTTATGCATCAGTGTGATTAGTGTTTTTTCTTTGATCATTTGAAAGCAGTAATGCCTCCAGTTATCCATGCCATACTGGTGCCTTCCATGTTTTTCTGTAGTAAGGTGCCTTGCAGTAACCCCAATCAAAAATCCCTTACTGTTCCTCCATCCCACACCTCCCTGATATCAGCATGGCACTGAGGAATGCTGAAAATTCATTTGGTACCATATGATGCAAACAATGTGTTCAGATGTGCTATACAGTTGTAGTCACACAAAAGTATACCAGTACCGTGCACCACGTGTCATTGCACAATAGCGGTATACATGTTATTCAATGAGTACTGCATTTGCACAATGCTTGGTATACTGTGCTACCAGTAAACTTCTGCACGACTACCACTGTATGTGCTATATGCAATGTAGAGGTGGTTTTAAAAACTGAGGGCTATTTCCAAAGAAATTCTCATTTGAAAAGTGAAACCAGGATTCTGCACATATGCGGACAGATGGCATTATATGGTACCCAAATTAGTCTTCAGCATTCTGTAGAGCCATGCTGATGTCGAGGAGGCACAGGACAGAGGAGCAGTAAGGGATTTTCGATCGAAGTGACTGCCAGGCGCTTTACTATAGAAATACATGGAAGGCACCAGTATGGCACGGGTAAGGAGGTATTACTGCTTTCAAATGATCCAGGTATAGACACTAAATCACACCGATGCATAAACTGACAGATGTCTCAGCTGACAGCCACTTGATCTTCTCTCACTCCCCATGCTTTAAGTCAAGTCAGTTTTACAAAAAGAACATACTGACAAGGCATTTGGATTTTGGCATAATGCATTGCTAACGGGGTCTTGGTGAAGAGGGACCACAGCATGTACACCTAGTCATGTAGTTTTCCCTTGCAAAACTGCTGCAACTTCACTGTACTGCAGTGTGAGTCACTCCTGTGCCACATAGTGATGCCAGCAGTACAGCCCTGGGTCCACAGCAACATCAGGCTTGCTACAGAATCTCTAGTACACCCTGCAGTTTTTAGCAGCTCATAATGCAAAAACTAACTGCATAGGACAGTTATGAAATACAGTTCCAGAATCAATGCAAGAAGGAGTAATTTATGCATGAAAGTCAAAAGGACTGGGAAAGGTGCTGACAGCAACTCGATCTTCTCTCAGTCCCCATGCTTTGTTACAGAGGCAGAAGTATGTTAGTTTTACAGAAAAACATACTGACAAGGCATTTGGATTTTGGCATAATGCATTGCTAACAGGGTGTCTTGGGGAAGGGGGAACACAGTACGTACAACTAGTACTGGTAGTTATCCCTTGCAAAACTGCTGCAACTGCACTGTACTGCACAGTGTGAGTCACTCCTCTGCCATATAGTGATATCAGCGTGAGCCAGCAGCCTAGCAGCTGAACAGCAAAGGCAAGTGCAGCAGGGCTCAAAAAGAAATGCAAAATATGAAAGGCAGAGTAAACCTTGGCCAAAATTAAAAAATGGACACACCCTTTCAGGTCTAGTACCGACTACAAGCTGTACCTTTTTGGACCATCATGAAAGGTGCTCTTTAAGGTAACTTTTCTATTGCCAATCTTTGTTTCTCTGTGTACCGGTAAGGGTTTTACCTCTCTTTCTGAGTTCCTAATTCTACCAAGAAAGCACACTGCACACAAATTCTGATTTACAATTGGTGCCCTGATCCCAACGCTCTGCCACAGTTTGTGACAAACTACCCTTTGGGCTGTACAAGCTTAGAGGGTAGTTTGGGGGGGTCGATTCACTTCTTTTGCTGCCACCATCTGATTATATCAGGAAATACCTCTTTTCTGTTTAAGCACGTGGAAGATCAAACACAGTGAAATGTGATAAGAGTACACTTCGGATGGTGGATTTTAACCAGAATTCGCACTTTGCCTGCAAAAATATTACTTTTCCCTTTTCAATAATGAGGCTCAGCCACTGATTCCATAAAAAAATAGATTCTTTAATATTAAATACTACAGATATTTACAAACAGGATATATACAGCAATCAAAATTAATTACACATTCACAGGAAAGGAAAAATAATGCAGTTAGACAGATGACTGTTAGGACAATGTCACAGTCTGGCCTCACAATTGAGTCTATAGTCACCTGCAAGATAACTTGAAAGGACATTCATCTAGACTGCCCTTCCCTCACACAGATAAGCTAGATATCAAGCAGGGCTCTCCCTTGTATTGGACATTCACCAAGAGAGTCCGGTCCCCTTCAAAGGCTGCAGAAAGTGAGAGAGAGAGAGAGAGTTGGAGTTCAACTTCTCAATTTATGTACTCGGGGCCATAGGGTGGGATCTCTCCCTGCTGTGATAGTCCCTGCTTCCCTCTATTCCCCTCCAATACATCTCCATATCCTCGTCCCACTGCACCTCCTTATATCTTCTGAATGCTACTCTTTTGGCCACCTCTTTCAGGAATCATGGCAGTCTCTTTTTTCTATTTCCTTTGCTCATTTGTTTCATGCAAAGTTTTTTTGCTTTTACTATGCTCCCTTTTAGCTTTGCCCACTGTTTCTCCACCTCACCCAGGCCACTTCCCCTCCCACCAGTCATGCCTGAGGCATCCACTCATCTTTATAAAATCTACCCTTCAGAAGTCCAGGACCCTCGCCCTTGTGTGGTTCAGTTCTGTAGCCGTCCTTCTATTGAATTACACCATATGGTAATCACTGAACCCCAAGTGGCCTCCCACCTGGACGTCTGCAACACTGCCCCTGTTAGTGAGTACCAGGCCCAGTACTGCACCATCACGAGTGGATTAATTGACTATGTGGATGAGGGACGCCCCCTGCAGAGTCCAGGATATCCCTGCTTCCAGCTGAAGCCACTGTTAGGAGGCTCCAATCAACATTGGCAGGTTGAAATCCCCCCAGCAGCACTTCCCTCCTTTCTGTCATCTTGCCAATGGCTTGTACCAGTATGTTATCTAATCCCTCCCCCTGTACTAGAGGTCTGTAGGTCACTCCAGTGTGAATAATGGCTCCATTCCTGTATCCAGGGTTACCCACAGTATCTCTGCCTCACCCTATATTCCCTGCATCTCTGTTGCTTTCATGCTTTCCCTCACATAACCTATCACAACCCCTCTTTTCCTTCCTCCCTGATCCTTCCTGAACAGAGTAAAACCTGGTATGGCCATGTCCCGGTCATGGTTTTCAGTGTACCATTACTCGGTAATGGTCACAATATCCAGGATGGACTCTGCCATGATGGCCTCTAGGTCCAGAACCTTATTTATTAGACTTCTAGCATTCACACACACTGCCTTCCAGATTTTGTTTCCATGGAGCTCGTTGCCCCCTCCTTCCCCCCCTTTTGATGCTCCCATTCCCTTCCCCCTTTATCTCTACCACCCTGCTTCCTTTATTAATCTGCACCCTGGGGGATTCATCTCCTGTCTTGCTTGTTCTGCTGCAGTAGCACCATCATTAACGCTGCTGTGCTGCAGTAGTGATGTCACTACTTCAGCACAACAACCTAGAATGCTGCCACACAGCTGCTTTCCTCTATCCAACTAAACTGGAAGCTTTTTTTTTGTAAACTTGAATTTACAGAAAAAGCTGCAGCACACTGAATCAGCAGTTTGAGCCCATTACCAACCCTCCAGTGCCACCCCTAGCCCCCAGTTCACTGAAAGAAAGCAGAGTGTCTGAAATGGTATGGATGCCAATACACTATAAGAGATAATGTATGGGTATCCATATACAAACAAGACTGTGTCTTCATCTCAAGGTTTCTATGGCAATCAGTGAATCTCTGGAGCTTCAATCTCATGTTTCTTGGTTCCCACAGAAACCTCCTGATGCAAAGGCTTGTTGTGTATCGCTTCCCATACATTATCCTCTATATACTGCCCAAACCACCACATAGCCCACCCTGCCACTGACTGTGTAGATAGCATTTGCATGAAAAACTGAACAATACTGATTAACTTCTAGATTATCCATAGAGAATTCAGTGCTGAAGGTTGCTAAATCTCTTGCATGATACTGTTTTACATAAACCACCTGGAAATATAGATAGTTGATATATTAAATCTCTGTTGTAAGTTTATTAAAAATCAATAAACTTTGAATTTAAAAAAATTAAATAACATACAGCAACACAAACCCCTCCTGAGCTTTTGTTTGTCTTATTAACACCTGCACTACTGTGCGCTGCTCAGGGAGCTGATGAACTCTGCTTCCAATGGGGAGAGAGAGGTTGGGCAGTGGTCAGCACCGGGGTCCAATAGAGAGGAATCTTCTCTCTCAATGGACTCCATCTCAACGGTGTTCACTGTTCAATCAACTAGCGTTGACTCTGTTAGATGCCTCAGTGGAAGCTCTATGGGCAAACAGGACTTCATGGACAGCTCGATCTTCTTTGAGGGTGATCAACCATGTGAATCCAGTAGAAGGGGATAATGATCCTATGACTGGGACCGATGTTTCTTCCTGCATTTTAAACAAGATGGAAACTCACCTCTGGAGGAGTGGAGACAAAGTTTTTTTAAACTCTTCACCTTCTTGAGAAGTCAGGAGATCCATTGCATACTCCGCTCCTCCGATAGAAGGTCCAGGAATGGAACATCTTCACCCGTCTCCTTTGCATCTAGGGCCTGCAACTGTGCCTCTGACCCCACAGCCACAGACAGCACACATACTTTTGTTGTTTTACCCTCTGTTACCTGCTGTTAGCACTCTAAGAGCAGGTTCATGCATATCTTGACAACAGAAGCGGTGTGCCACGTTGTGTCCCAGCCAATGGAGTACATGCAGGTATCATGTCCATTGGTCACAGGCAACTGGTACCTGCATAAAACATACCTAATGAATCCCAGCTTCTTCTGATCCACGGCAAATCGCAACAACAGAACAGGAAGCATATGGATCATACAGTAATAAGTGGAAAACCAAAGCAAAACTTCAAAAAAATCAATTACTTAAAAAAAAATAAAAACTAGTAGAATCCTAATTCACAAGCAGGAGCTGTGAAAGAGGGGACCTGTTCTTTACAGAGGAAGAAAAGATCTAAGTGCAAAGGGGACAGTCCTGGAGGACCACAATGGCTGGGTGGTAGGTGGAGCCAAGCTTGAGACTGTTCTGGTGATTGAGCATGCTCAGTGAAAGATCAACCAAGTGTGGACAGTGAACTGAATCTAAGTTACTGTAGTTAGAACATTCTAGTACACCACTCATTCGAAAAGGATGGTGTGTCCTAATGGTGGGAGTGCAGAGCAGTGAACTTGCAGATTCTGGTTTAAATCCCACAACTTATTCATTAGGTGTACCTACAAACAAGCTGTGCTGTGGCATTTCAGTTCCCATGTGTGGTGTGCAGCGCTGCAGCTATTTCTTGCATGTTCCCACATGGAAGCTGAAGAGCATTTTCGGCTGCTTTTGTTCCACCCCAATATTTTTTTTAACTCCCTGCCCTACCCAATCCCATTACCCATGTGCCAATGTTTATGTTTTTAAATGCCTCCCTCTGCTGGCTCTTACCCCTCCCCAAAATCCTATTCATTGCATGCATTTTTCATTTCAATACATCTTTCTGCTTCTTCGGGGTCCCTCCCCTGACCCAATTCCAGGTTGTTGTTTTTTTGTAAAAAGAAATACAGTACCCACCAATGCATCCTTCAATCCCAACAGCACACGCTCTGCAAGTAGTGAGGAGTGTCCACACATTGAACAACAATGGCTTAAGCATTTGGACTTCCAACCACTGCAAAGGCTCATAGGAGCAGTAACAGATCTGCTTGCATGTCTACATTGATCCTCCAGAACGGATCTGCACCTCTTACTGCAGTAATCATGTGTGTAAACATGGGCCTTTTTCATCTGAGGCAGCATCATGCTGAGTAAATAACTCACCTGTGAGAAAAATTAAATTTCTGTATATGTCTTTTCCCGTCTGCTAGCCAGATTTGAATACAAGTGACAGGCTCCAAATCACTGATGGAGACTGAAGGAACAGTTTTTTCTTCCTCCGTGTCCTCCTGTTTACTCTCTTCTTCACCGATTATTCTTGGAGTGGCACTATAAAAACAACAGAAGATACACTTCTTTTAAATGAACGATTACTAATCAAATTAAAATGAACAAGCACGGGCCAGCACCATGGGGCTGCCTGGCATGCTGATGACCTAGGTTTGCATCATTTCTGAGTTGGCAGAAGAGGGGGGAGTGGCAGGGAAAGCATGGAACAGCCACCTGGATACTTTCTCCTGAAGGCAGCCTCCGCTTCTAAAGCAACACCAACTGAGGTTTGGCAGTGCCACTACCATAAGGCCAATGATTTTGTATTTTCAAAAATGGCCAGTTCTGTCTGACAGAATTTTCAAATCCATTTTTCTCAAATTTGAGAGCAAATAAGCATGTTTAGCACAATACCTTGACTCAAAGTGGGGTGCACAATAAGCTGATGCGAAGTTGACTTGTTTGCATGATAAATGTATGCAACGTTTTGCATAGAAAATTGACTCCAGTTGCTGTTTTGAAAGATGATCTGTATTTTCCATTTTTTTCCCCAAGGAAAAAAAAAAAAAGAAAATCACTGGTCTTACTACTGCTAGTATGAGAAACCATGCACTGCCTGGCACCCACTACCAGAAACACTGCAAGTAGACCCAACCAGCAAGTGATAAGGACAAGAAAAATCTGGATTAAATCCACTGTTACATGCACAGTAATGGCTTCCAGCCAATTTCTGCCCAAGCCCAACAGGCCAGCCATAATCTCAGCCCCCCTCTCTCTACCACCACTCCCTAGATAAAGTTTATCCAGAGTATGATCTGGCCAACCTGGAAAGTCTGGAAAGCTTGGATGGCAGGGAGTTTGGATTAAGAGGGTGCCCTTACCAAATACTGGACTCCCAGGGCAGCAGCTAGCAAATGATGAGCCAGATGAAAGACTGAGTAAGATGGACAAAAACAGAATAAGAAACAAAACGAACAAGAACTGTTTCCAAATGCTGTAACTGTTTTCTTTACGTATTTACAAACATTATAGTCCACATTTATTTATTTTTTTCGGATTATGAAAGACTGAGTAGCAAAGACATCTAGTAGCTTAACTACAGAACACCATACATAAAAATAATGTTTGGCTAACCAGACACAAGGCTATTTTTTCATCGAGGGTCTCTGATGTCATCAGAAACCACAGATGGAAAAACGGGCTTGTCTGTACATGGTTAATCATACTTCTTTTTACAGTATATGGTTGTGAATTTTAGGAGGTACCAACTATTTGTCTCTCTCCTCTCTCCCAAGAAGTCTATCAAGTTATGTCTAGAAAAAAAATCGTCTGCACCCAGCTGCCAAGTAACCTCCTAAGGTCTGCCCCAAATATGCCAATTTACATGGCTTTTAATTTTCAGTAATTGTAAAATACATCCGGTGTCGTCTGGTGAGTCCTACGTTTCAATGAGTTTTGGGTGGCAAGGTAAGAAAAAATGACTCACCGTAGTAATATTGTTTCTTCCAAGGTGTCCTTTAGCATCAGTAACAGTAGCAGTAAACTGGCTATGTTGAGCTGTCTTGGAGGTGGAGATTATGGTAATGAGTTACAGGAATTAGCCAATCAGAAGAGAGTTAGAGGGTGTGCTGAGTGGAGCTTGCCCAGAGGGCACCAGAATTTTTCCGAAGCTATGATGGGAAACTGCCTATGTGAAGACCATCCTAACAGGCTTTAAAAACTATGTAAAGTATGAAAAACTAGAAAAGTAACGAAGAAACAGAACTCTGCTTTAAATGCAGTCAAAAGCTAAAGTAAATTTGGAAAACCACATGAAGCAGAGTCATTTTCAGTTAAGGTACTATGGGAGGAAGGGTGGGAGGTCACTGATGCTAAAGGACACCTTGGAAGAAACAATATTACTACAGTGAGTAATTTTTTCTTCTCAACCAGGAGTCCTTTAACATCAGTAATAGTAGCAGACTACAAAGCAGTGCAGTTGGGAGGTGGGTACAGAACCTACTTAGGGAAGAGGCTCTGCAGGACTGCCCTGCCAAATTGGTATCAGATCTAGACTGTACATCCAGGCAGTAATGCTTTGTGGATGTGTGTACAGTCTTCCAGGTGGCTGCTTTGCAGACATCAAGTAACGGAATATCCCTTGTATCTGCCACTGTGGTAGCAGTGCCCCTAGTGGAATGGGTCCTAAGGCCTTGAGGAGGCTGTTTACTTGCCTTGCCTTAGCAAAACTAAATGCAAAAGACTATCCAACGTGAGATAGTTTTCCTTGGTGGCTAGTTTTCCTCTGCCTACCTCACCATAGGTGAGGAAAAGTTGTGTAGTCGAGTCCCTGAACTGCTTGGTGTGCTCCAGGGAGTAAGACAAGGTTCTTTTAACATCCAAGCTATGAAGCCTGTGCTCCCCTGGAGTGGATTTGACAGTGAAAAGTACAGGAAGGGTAATGGACTGATTAAGGATGAATTCTGAGACCACCTTAGGGAGAAATTTTCTGTTTGTTCAGAGAACTACTTTGTCCCTATGAGGGATGATGTAGTTTGCCTCAGTGCAGTGCCTGAAGTTCTGAAATCCTTCTGGCAGAAGTGCTGGCTATTAAGAAAACTGTCTTCCAGGTGATATATTTCAAATGGGCCATGGGCTCAACTGAAGGCTCCATTAGTTTAGCAATGCAGAGACTGAGGTCCCAAAGTGGAACTGTTTCCTGTATTGGGGGTTGAAGATGAAGCAGGCCTTTGAAAAATGTCTTGAAAACAGGCTATAAAATAACTGATTTGTCCTTGCTAGTGGAAAGGTATGCTGAAATAGCAGTCAAGTGCACCTTAAGGGATGAGGCTTTAAGGTCTGAGGCCTGTAGGTGTACCATAACAGTCCAAAATGCTAGAGGGGGAAACTTTCAAAGGATTTGTCTACCTTTACACCAAAGGGAGAACCCCTTCCACTTGGCTGCATAACTTTTCTTAGTACTTGTTTTTTGGCCATGTGCAGAATCTTCAGGACCTGTTCTGAATATTGGGGATCTGGGAACTCTGACTCCTCAAGAACCAAACTTTGAGTTGAAGCGACTCCAGATCGGGGTAGATTACCCCTAACTGTGGCAAAGTTAAGAGAGTGTGACTCAGGAGAAGTCGAATAGGCTTCTTGAGAGACAGGGCTAGCAAGAGAGGATACCAAGATTTTCTTGGCCAGTCTGGGGCTACTAGAATCATAATTGCTGAGTGCTCTCTCAGCTTCAGCAACACTCTGTGAATCAGACAGAAGGTGTAGAGAAATTTCCCTGCCCAATCCAAAGTTAGAGCATCTGCTGGAAGAGTGCCCAGTGCTAGGGGCCTACAGCAATATAGAGGAAGCTGATTGCTGAGGTGGGATGCACACAGATCTGATTCTGGAGTGCCCCACCTCCTGAACACTGTGGCCAGAACCTGCTTGTTCAGAGTCTATTCATTGTGGCCTTGGCTGATGCAACTCAAGGCATCTGTTAAGGTGTTGTCTTTGCCCAGATGGTGTATGGCTTAGAGGCTTATGTACAATGAGTACGCCAGGGACCAAATTTTCATGGCCTCTGTGCAAAGCAGTCGACCTTGTGCCACACTGTTTATGTAGAACATGGCAGTGGTGTTGTCTGTTCTGATCTGCGCTGTGTATCCTTTGAGTTGTGAGGCAAAGGCCTTTAAGGCTCAGTAAGTACACAGCCCTGAGTTCCAGAAGATTGATGTGGCTTGCAGATTCTTTGGAAGTCCAGGTGCCACTTATGGAGTGGTTGTCCAGATGAGCTCCCCAACCTAGGAGGGAAGCATCTGTAATGAGAGTTTTTGTGGGATAGGACAGCTGGAAAGGAACCCTACCGAGAGTTTGTCTGTTTCCTTCCCCCACTCCAAAACTTGAAGCAGTGTCCTGGTAACTGGTACCAGCTTCGACACGGAATACCTTTTTTTGGGACCAATGTGCTCGCAAATGGTGCTGTATGTCTCTCACTTGGAACCTTACATCAGAGACGACAGCTGTCATGGAGGCCATATGTCCTAAAAGCCCTAGGAAATGACTGGGTGACCTTGTGTAAATGAGTTCACCTCTGACAGGAAACTCTGAATCCCACCTGCTGGCAGAAAGACCTTGCTCTGCTGGGTGTTAAATTCTGCTACTATGAAATTTAGGAGCTGTGCTGGTTCACACTGGGACTTCTTTTCATTGATGAGAAACCCCAGGGTGTGCAAGGTGTGTTTTGTGAAGCTGAGAGCTTCTCTGACTTGATGAGGGTGTCTTGCCTACCAGTAGCCAGTTGTCCAAATATGGGAAAACTGATATGCCCTGTTTCCTCAGATGAGCTGCCACCACTACCAGGCGCTTGGTGAATCTCAGGAACTTTCTGAGGGACTGCCTTATTGGTATGTGAACATAGGCGTCCTTCAGATCTAGGGAGGCTAGCCAGTCTCCCTGTTTAAGAGAGTGAATCACAGTTGAGAGAATGACCGACCATTTTGAATTTTGGTTTTAGTAAGTGCCTGTTCAAGTACCTGAGGTCTAGAATAGGTCACAACTCCCTATTTTTCTTTAGTGTAAGGAAGTATCTGGAGCAGAGGCCTTTTCTGCACTGTGAAAAGGGAACTCTCTCCACTGCTTTTGCAGACAGCAATGTCTTGACCTCCAGCTCTAATAGTAACTTTTATGTTGTAGTTAGGGGTTGTGACATTCTGGGACCCCAAAGGGGTGGGAAAATTTTGAACTGCAAAGATAGGCCCTCACCCACTACCTCCAATACCCACTTGTCTGTGGTAATGTGAGTCCCATTTTGGAGGTAATGGGACAGCCTGCCCCCTACTGCAGAAGGGGAGGAGACCTGCTTGTTGGAGTCAGAGTCTGGACTGAGTGGCAGGGTAGGACTGAAGGCAACTCTCCTCTGTCCTCTCCTGCCTCTTCCTCTGAAAAGGCCTCTCGTTTGGGAGTAGTCCATAGGAGTGTTGCAAAATGCCCTTGGATAGTAGCCTCTGCCTCTGTTTCCCTTACTGGGCCTTTTGGGAAGTAGAGGCCTTGTCTTTGGCAGCATTACTCTGATAGTTAGTTTTATATTCCTCCACTTTCTTCATGTAAGCTTCCGTCATGTCTCCGAAAAGAGAATTATTTACACAGGAACAATCCATTGCTATGGTTTGAGTGTCCTGTGAAAGATTTGTGGTTCTCAGCCACGCAAAATGACCTGGGCCATAGCCCTAGAGGCAATATCATTATTGTCCACAGCCATGTGGAACGGATACTTGGTTGCCTCAAGAAGCAGTCGTCACTTTTTCTACAACGTCCTGCACCATCTTGTCTGAGTTCTGGTGCAGGATGGCTAGGGCTGAAATAAAGAGAGCTTTCTGGTACCTGGCAGCATATGCCACGTAAGTAGACAGGCGAAGGAACAATAGTCATAGAGTCTAGTTTTCTGGACTCCTTTTCAGGTGGCTGTGAAGAAAGTGGTACTTTGGCTTTATCACAAGCCGCAGCCTGTACCATCCCTTCGTAACTACTGTAGGGTGTACAAACAGGAAATTAGCATCAGTTCTGGCTAGCTGATACTTTCTGTCAATCTTTTTATCTACCCTAGAAGCAGAAGTAGGATTCTGGAGCAGTTTCACTGCAGCCTTTTTAAGAGGTTTGTAAATAGGTAGAACAATCTTTTTTTGGAGAGAGGAAGACCCATAATTTCTCTATAGTCTTCAATTTTACTTTCCTCAGTGGTCTCCTGGGTTGGAAGGTCCAGAGTATCCACCATGTGTTGTAAAAAGGTAAAAAGTGAGGAGAAATTCTCCTGTCTATTGGAAGAAGTACCAAACTCCTTGTCAGGGGATACATCAGGTTCTAAAGGCTGGTCCTCTGCCTCATCATCTTCTTCTTCATCCCCATAACAGTAGTCAGACCCATAAGACGGGGCACAGCTGTGAGGGTTAACCGGGGAAGAAGGGGCACTGAAAATTGTGCCCATACTTTGAATAGTCTGACTGACTGGTACATGCTTGTTAAACTTGTTATGAACATGCTGTGTAATACTCCTTTCCTGTCTACACTGCTCCCCCCCCAAGTAACTAACTCACAAAGCCACTAATGTAACCAACAGTAATGACAACGACCAAGTGGTGGTAGGGTGGGAATTGACACCACTACGGCAGTATTTTTTTTGCTGGGGGACGGCTACCCCTTTCTTTGGCCCCTGAGAGATGTGGAGGGGGCCACAGGGAGAAGGACAGAAATTACTCTCGGCAACTGGGACATGAACACACCTATAACATCAATCTGACCAAACATAGGAGTCTGGAAGACTGACAGGCTGCTCTTTTTTCATAGCTTAGTAGAAATGAGTGAGGGAAGTGCACCAAAAATGTTTGTATCAAAAGAAAACTGGATTTTAAAAGTGGGACATGCACAATATAGATCCATCACCATTAAGGAGGCTGTAGAGGGCCAGACATAGAAGATTAGTGAATTTATGAAAACGAATGGATCACCCACTGCAGTCTGGCTTTATCTACGATGTAACAGCAGACTGTTAGGCAACAATCATAGTGGGATTACATGGTGACTGTATGGGGAACTGTGCTCTGCAATACCTGCTGCACTATGCCAAATAAGTGTATGTGTGGGGGGGACCTTTGAACTTGTTGCAAGGATAAACACGGTAGTTGGGAGGACTACAAAGCATGCCGAGAGAGGCGTATACATTGCCCTGTGATGGGTATGACTGGCAGTAAGTCTCTGTGTCACATAATTACACATATATTGCTGCAGATACAGTATTGCAGAACTATAAAAGCAGTATGCCTGATGACATATATATGGGTGCATTCCAGATCTTAACTACCATGGGCAGGGATGTGTATTATAAAATGGCTGATAGCCTATAGCCAACTATGAAAAGCACAGGAGGGGACAGGAAGTACTTAATGCATGCCAGAGGAGGGGTACCACCCTATGAACAGACGAAATCACTAAAGATCACTACTGCAGCCCAAACTGATCTCAAACAGGTGTTATTTAGAGCCGCTAGTTAGTGGTTCAAGTTCCAGTTATTCAGTTGTTTGAATTTTCAAATGTGTTTGCGTTGGTTATGCTAATCTCGCTTTCCTGTTAAACAGTTCTTATGTGTGCAGTATAAAATATGTACCCACAGATAATCTTACTTACAATATAGTGAAATGGTGGGGGTGAATGCTAGACATAAAGGCTTGGTTCTGTTCCAGGGAGAACACGTCCTATGAGTGAGTACTTGCCAAAAACTATGCCCTGTTCACAGCAGTCTGGAGTTGCTGCATCATGGAGATGAATTATGGGTCTTCAGGGAGGACCTTGGTGTGCATACTTCACAGTCCTCGGTCCCTTTAGAAATAGTGGAACTGGACCTCTCATAGGAGCTTTCCACATACTATTCCTCCTACTCTTCCTCCAGCATAATGAGGTCAGGGTTGTACTCCTGATCCTTATCGATGTGTTTGGTAGGCCGCAAAGAGGAGCAGGTGAAGCTGTCAATGCCCAAGATGAAATCTGGCATCAGCCTGACAGAGGCGTCGGTGCTGGGGCTTGCAGCTGCCCCGTCGGCAGCTCCTGCCCAGGGGAGTAGGTTGCAGGTGTTTTATCATTGCCCGCAAAGGACAAAAGCACGGCCTGAACGTTGGTGCTCCTGTGGTTGGAAGGAACGCTGGGTGATGTCGACAGGTGAGGCACCATTTCTGACATCAATGGCAATGCACCAGCTGTACCAGGCCTGGTGGTGCTTGCAGCCTGTCCCAACTTAGAAGGGTCGACAGTCTGGGTGAATGGCCACATCACCTCTGGGGCAGTCTGTGGCGCAGAAGTGATTGCACTGGAGTGAAGGGGTGACCGTGAGTGAATCGGGGATGCTTTCTCCTTACTGCATTCCCTCTCCCAGTGGTTTGTGTTTGTGCTATCCTGAAGTTTTCTCCCTGGACTTTGAGGAGTGGGAACCCGAGGAGTGGGTCGGTGACATGGTGGATATCTTTTCCTGGAGCTGTTTCTCGATTCTGGTTACCTGCTGTTTAAGTAGGTGGATCTCCAAGGCATTCTTTCCATGTCTCCGGGTAACGGTATTGTATTTACAGCAACTCTGGCAGGCCTTCACATTATGAACCGCGCCAAGGTAGCACACGCAGACGTCGTGTGAGTCACCCAAATATATCTTCTCACCACACTCGCAGTATCTGAAGAGCTTTGATGACCTATTATTATTATTATTATTATTATGGCAACATACACAACGTTGGGTATCACTAATGAACAGTGATGGTGAACTAGGGAGAGAAATAACTATAAGAGTGGTGGACTATAGCGGTGGTGTTTCTGTATAGGATCCGGTGAGTATAGTCGATGGCAGGAAAAGAACTGAGGAGAGAAGGGGCTGCCCACGTTTATATGGGAAATGCAACGTAGGACATCGTCGTGGGCGGACTCTTGTGAACTACTTGCAAAAAGTTTCTGTGTGGTCCTAGTGCCTGACGGCTATAGTTCACAGGTGTGGCCTGATAAAAGAGACATCCTCGAAGAAGAAGGCTATATTTATCTATGCATCTACTGAATATGTAGAAAACCAGAGATAACTGATAGGTTGGGAAGAACTACTTTATACTAATTACGCTGAACTAGAATTTGTAAAAAAAAATATATTTTTTTAAATTGTTTCCTAGGGTGTGGGTTGTTTAACTGTGTGATAATGACACTTCCAGGTGTGTAAACACCCCATGCCTTACAATGCAGGTAAGCATGCGGCTATCACATAACAACCTACACCCTGTCATATCTTTTTACAAAGACACATAAGACACTGACAGCCAAAAAATGCTTATCGGTCCATCCAGTCTGCACACACTACCCAACTACTCTGCACTGGCCCTGTTGGCCACCCCCCCCCCCGACTAAGTCAATATGTCAATTCCATCCCTATTTACTACTGCTTGCTTGTTTGGCCTTTAACACTTGTTCCAGCAGCTTGTTCCACTCTTTTTGTGAAAAAGTGCTTGTGGACATCTTTCTTGAATCCCCCCTGCTAGTTTAAGTGAGTTCACCCTCATCCCTGTATCTGAGCACAAGAAGAACAGTTCTTTTGTGTCCATCCTGTGCAGCCAGTTGTACATTTTTATCATATCACACCTTTCCTTTCTCTTCTCAAGGGTTTACGTGTCCAGGTCCTTAAGCCTATTCAGGTATGAATTGGCCCATAGTACCTGTACCATCTTGGTTGCTCTGTGCTGTACTGTTTCCTCTTTATCATAGACTTTTCTCAGGTGTGGAATCCAGTACTTTTCACAGTATTCAAGATGTTGTCTCACCAATGGCCTGTGCAGTAGGAGGATCACCTCCCAACTTTTTCTACTTATCCCCTCCCTATACAACCCTCTGCTTATCACCCCCCATACAACCCCAACATCCTGTTACAGCACTGTTACAGTGTGCTGTGGATTTTAGGTTCTCTGATGTCATAACCCCCATGTCCTTTTCCTCTATGGTTCTTTCCAGCACTACCACGTCCCCATTTTGTATTGCACTCTTGGGTTCCTTTTCTCAATGTGCATCATCTTACATTTCTTTGCATTGAAGCATAGCTGCCAGATCTTTAACCAGTTCTCCAACCTGCCCAGATCCTCAGAGTACCCTTATCGCTTTTTCCATGTCAACCATTGTGTAGATCTTTGTGCTGTCTGCAAAGAGGCAGACCTTGCCCTTAATGCTTCCCCCATGTTGCCAAATGACACATTGAAAAGCACAGCACCCAGCACTGATCCCTGTGGTACTCTACTTGTAACATCCCTTACTTCTGACAACGCCCCATTTACCATGACCCTTTGAGTTGTCCCCATCAGCCAGCATTCTAACCTAGCTGCCAGTCTTTCCTCCATCCCAAAGTCCCTTCACTTTTTGACCAGTGTTCTGTGGGGACTGAGTCAAAGGCCTTACTGAAATCTAAGTACACTATATCAGCTCTATGATGCCGGTTTGACAACTTTTGTCGACCGGCATCTCATTGACAGGAATTATGTCGACCACAAGTTGCAGTTGATATAATTCCCGTTTGTCACCCAGTCCACTTTTTTCCATCAGGGGTCTTTGCCCCCTGAACCTCCATGCGGGGTGCTCTGCCCCCATCTTTAGGATTATCAGCTCCGCTGGAGTTGATTTGGGGTGGGGGTGCAGGACTGGGAGACAGTGTGCTCCTGTGTCAGGCGTACCAACACAGCGACCTGTCGGCAACCTGCCGATTTTGTCGAAGGTTGCTAGGTTGCTGTGTTGATGTCGCTGTCAGGGGGACATACCCACTATATCGATTGCCTGTCCCTCATCAACCACTGTAGTTCCCAAGTCAAAGTCAAATAAGTTTGTTGTACAAGACTTCCTCCTAGTGGACCCATGCTGCCTGGGGTCCTGTAGCCAACTTCCCTCAAGGAAGTCCACTAGTTCCTTTATCAGCATGGACTCCCATCATCATTCCCATAACAGACATCCGGCTGACTGGCCTATAGTCCTCCGGCTCATTCTTCCTTCCAGTCTTGAACAGATGGACCATGTCTGCTGTCCTTCATTCCCAATGGACCACCCCTGTAGCCAGCGAGTTGTTGAATATGCCTGTAAGTGGAGCTGCTATCACTACTGCAGCCTCCTTGAGAATCCTAGGGTGCAAGCTGATAGGTCCCATAGATTTATCTACTTTCAACCTTTTTAGCTTTTCTAACATCCTATCCCCATTTTTTGCCCATGCTACTTGTGCATTCACTTCTCACCACACATTCTGCAAAGTGGACCATCCTTCTCCTTAATAAATGCTGAACAAAAGTATTTTGTCAGTATATCTGTTTTTCCTCTGTCCCCCTCTTCCCACCCATCCTCTCTCACTATTCCCCCTTTCACTTCTCCCGGATGTATCTGAAGAAGGAGGGTGGGACGGCATGGCCTGATGAAATAGATTCTCTGGAAGATCTACTGTTACGGTAAGTACAAAACTGCTTTATCTTCTTCGAGGATATCTTTTCATCAGGCATTGCCTACAGAAAGAGTACCAAGCAGTACTGACAGTGAACAGTCAGGTAGCTGGAGCATACAGGCCTAAGAAAGTAGGCCTTGGAGCACAACTAGGCCAAAGACAGTCTTTTTCGAGAGACAATGTCAAAACTGTGGTGTTTAGTGATGGTGTGGACAGTACTCCAGGTGGCAGTTACATAGATATCTGCAGCAGATAAACTTTTAAAACAATCAACAGACGTGGCCATGCCTCTTGTGAAATGACCACAAACCACACCAGAAAGTTCCTTACCATATTTCCTGTAACAAAAAGTAATACAATTGGTTAGCCACTTGGACAGGCACTCTTTGGAAACTGGAGTGCCCTCTTTCCCAGGGGCAAACAAAACAAAAAGCTGCAAGGACTTTCTGCAGTCCTTCGTGCAGTGTATATAGTACTTGAGTATCCCATGTACATCCGGAGTATGGGGCAATGCTTCTCCAGGATTGGCATGCTCAGGATAATAAACTGGTAGGCAGATGGTTTGATCTAAAGTAAATTCAGACACCATCTTTGGTAAAAACTTAGGACTGGTAAGCAAAGACACACTTGTCTTTGTGGAAAATCAAATTATGGAGGCTCACACGTTAGAGCCTGTAGTTCTGAAATGTCTCAAGCAGAAGAGAATGCAACTAAAAAACAGCACTTTCCAATAAAGAAAGTGTAAGCCTCAAGTCGTGTCTGGCTCAAAAGGAGATAAAGTAAGCTTTTCCAGAACAAAATTCAGGTCCCAGACCAGGACTGTATTACGGATTGGAGGCTTTAGATATAGCATGCCTCTCAAAAATGTACAAGCCACCTCAGCTGGGCAACCGTACACCCCTCTATAGGCACACAGAAAGCTGATATGGCAGCCAGGTGTACCTTGATAGAGGAGCACTGCAGGCCTGAATCCAATAAGGACAGTAGGTACTCTAGAACCTGACCGAACAAGTAAACGGATCCAGGCGGTGTGAAGCAGCACATAAGGCAAACTGCTTCCACTTCACAGAATAAGTTGATCTGGTGAAAGGCTTTCTAGCAGCTACCAGAGCATCAGCCACTTTTTGGGAAACGCTAAAACAAGCAATATCCATGTCTTCAGGAGCCATGCATGCAGATAGAGAGGTCCGAGGTGTGGATGGACCAAGGTTCCCTGTTCCTGTGACAGCAGACCCTTGCACAGTGGCAGAAGTACTGGGGGTTCCACCACTAGCTGCTACTGTAAGGGGAATCAGATCTGTTGATGCCATAGGGCAGCAATGAGTATCATAGTTGCCCCCTCCATTTGTAGCTTTGAGTAGCACTCTGAATTAGAAGGAAGGCATACAGGAACCTTCTTTTCCAAGAGAGGGACAACACATCTCACCAGAAAACTCCAGGCCCTGGAGTAAGTGAGCAGAAAAGCGGCAGTTTTGTGTTGTGTGGGGATGCAAAAAGGTTCAACTCCAGATGACCCATCTGTCTAATAGATCGTCGACAATGGAAGTCAGCAATTCCCACTCGTGCATCCTGGACTGAGACCTGCTTAGCCTGTCTGTGAAGACATTTTGGACACCTGAAAAATGTATTGCTGACAATTCTAGACCATGCTGCAGAGCCAATATCAAACCATCACTGCTTCCCTGCACAGGGAGTAGGAATGAGACCCCCCTTGCTTGTTGATGTAATGCATCACACTGACGCTGTCTGTACCAGCAGAGGGCCTGGTAACAGGTGGTTCTGGAAGGCCTGGAGCCCATACAGGGAAGCTCATATTTCTAGAACACTGATATGCAAGGTGCTCTCCACTTGGGATCATGTACCCCGTGTCTGATGGATCCCATGTGGGCAGCCCAACCCATCTCTGAGGCATCTGTTGGGAGAATCTGGAGAGGGGAGGGGATCAGGAAGGGAACCCCCTTTAATAGGCTGCTAGGTTCCATCCACCACTTGAGTACTTTGTGCACAGGGGACGTGACTAGAACCATTTGTTCTAGGTTGTGTGTCAGCTGATCCCCCCAGACTCTCACAGTCCACTGGGGAATTCACATGTGCAGCCTGACCAAGGGTATTGTCACTATGAGACCCAGCAGGCGTAGGAATGTCCTGGCTGAGACATATCTGCTGTACAGCAGGTAGTGGGCCCTGCCCAGAGGCAGGAAGGTTGACCCCTGTCCAAGTCCAGTACTGCTCCTATATACTGCAGTCATTGGCAAGGGGTTAACACTGATTTTGGTATATTGCCAGTCACCCCCAGAGTGTCAAACATCTGTCTGGTTCAAGCCAAAGTCTGCAGAGCTGTTCCCTGGAGTAGGATTTCAATAGCCAATTGTCAAGGTAGAGGAAAACGTAAAGGCCTTCCCTGCAAAGGGCTGCTGCCACTACTGCCAAGCATTTGGTAAAGACCCGAGGGGCAGAAGACAAGCCAAAGGGCAACACTCGGAACTGGTAATGTTCCACTTGAAACAGGAACCTCAGATGTTGTTCATGAGGCTTCCAGATTTTGATATGGGGTAAGATCTTTCCTGTCATGAGAACAGATCTAATCCCCTGCTTGCAGCAGTTGGAGTAGGCCTTGCAAGGTGGCCATTCTGAACTTCTTGTACTCTGTGAAGCAGTTCAGCTCCCTGAGATCCAAGATAAGCCGTAGGTCGCCTGCCCACTTTGGGACCAGGAAGTACCGAGAGTAAATACTCATGTGCCTTTGTTCTAGAGGCACTGGTTCTATGGACCTCTTCTGACAAAGGCTGTATCTCTTCAAAAGCTGGGGTAGGTGTTCTAGAAGATAATGGATCACTATTGGGGGATGATCTGGAGATATATTTAGAAGTTCCAGAGCATGGCCCTGTTCTATGATTTCCATAACCCATGCATAGGTCATCACATCTTTCCACTGGCTTAAGTAAAGGCAGAGGCGACCCTGTACAACCCCCCGAGGTAAAGCTGGTTGGGGAGGGTGGACAAGAGGTCAGGCAGAGCCAGTGGGGCAGCTTCCCCTACTCCACCACCTCTAGGGGCTTTTGAGTGGCCGTCTGGGGTGGTACTGGGGTGGGAAGGGTCCTGCTCCCTTGCCCCTGACTGGCTGCTGGTCACTGTCTGACACTAGCTGGACGAAAGGGACCCCCCTACTCCTACCACTAGGCTGGGTATGGTAGAGGGAATGCACAGACTTCAAAGGTTCTGTTGAAGCCTGAAAAATGGATGGAATATCTTGGACCTCAGCACCAAACAACTTATGTCCTTGAAAAGGGGCACTGAAGATGGACTGCTGCAAGCCATTCACAAAACCTGCCACCCTAAGCCAAGAATATCTCCTGAGCCAGATGCCAGAGGCCACAGCACCGGCAGAAGCATCTTAGACACAATCGGCTGTATTGAGCAGATGCTTGCCCACATCAGCCCAGCAGTAAGGCCTTTGTGAAGCTCTTCTTTTGGGGTGCCCTCCAGCAAGACTTGTGCAGCTGCCTTGGCCTTCCTTCAGAGGGTGTTCTGGTACTTCATCATGTGGGCCTGATAGTTAGCAATGTGAAGGCCCAATGATGCTGAGGCAAAAGTCCTTTTCCCAGAACATGCAACCTTCTGTACTCTTTATCAGGAGGAAGGGAACTCAGGTGCTTAGATGCCCTCGACTCTTTTATCAGGAGGAAGGGCATTCAGGTATTTACGTACCCTGGACCTTTCATGGGCAGCATTAATAACTACTGAATTTGCCTCAAGCTTAGTGGCATAAAATGGCTTCCCTGAGGGGTCTATGTACATTTTATCTGTTTTCCTGGGTATAGCTGGGATACTACTGGGACTGTACCAAGCAGCAAAGGTGGCATCCTCTAAAGCAGGGAGCAGAGATGACACCACAACTGCAGGACAGTCTGGCAATTCTAAAAACTCTATAAGGTTATTCTTGGTTGTGTCTTGTTCCTCCACGTCAAAGCCTGTGACAGCTTGTAACTGCTGCATCATGGTGAGGAAAGTGGAATCCTCTGGAGGGGCCTTGGTATGTTTATCACCGAGTCCTCACTACAAGTTGACACAGTGAAGATGGTTCCCCTGTCATGAGGGTTTTCAGCATAGTCCTCAGACTCCTCCTCCTCCTCATCCTTCATTATCAGGTCAGGATTATATTTATACTTGTTGTCAAGCACGTCAGGCAGGGCTCTCCCAGAAGGCCTGGAAGGCCCAACACATCTCCCAGATCTCACTGATGAAGGGCACTCCAATGCTGGCCCCAGCCATGAGCAGCACCAAGGCCGACAAGGTGCCCATCACAGGCTTGGCCACCACCTCTTCCATGGCCACAAATTGAGCCACTGGCCCTGCCACAGGGAGGCTTTCTTGCAACCTTGTGGTCATAGTTTTGGGTCCTGATCAGCAAGTCAGCCAAGAAGTTGGGCTGCACAATCCTCCAGAGAAGAAGGGAGCATCATCTGACAAGGACCACAACCTGAAACACTATGTGTTATCCCCAGGCAGTAGATGCATAACACGTGTAGGTCCATCCGCTACGTATTCTATCACCATGTGATGAAAAATTTGAAGCCGGGAGCGGAATTCACTTTTTCATATTCCATCTTCCATCACTGAGGTGGGAGCAAAACCGAGGAACAAAGTAATACTGAAGAAACTCTTCAAAAAAATAGTTCAATTTGCCAATCGTGCACTTTAGGCCCTACAACGCACACAGCTGCAAAGAAGACTGAACTCTTCCAGTGGAAATGAATATCAGATGTCACGGGGTGGAGTCGGATGACACAACACCTAGGTTGTGGGAGGAGCTTTGCTTAAAGATGTTCCCATGAATCAGCACTTCCAGTGGAAATGCCAATGTGCAGATAAAGAACTATATCCACGTCCCTATGCCTGGGACACTAGGACAAAGAGATACAGACTATTTCAGAGTAACAGAGCTGACAAGTACGTGGTGGGGGTGGCTCGCTTCATAAGGGAAAGTCTTTGTGAAGGACAAGGAAGTCATCAGGGGGCAAACAGTGCCACAGAGTCCATCTAAGTCGAACTAGGGGAAGGCGGTGGGGTAAAAAGAACCATCTTGGGATTGTGCTGCAGGCTCACAAACAGATCTGAGGAGCATAATGCCCATCTGGTTGAGAAAATTAAGAGAGCAGTCAAATCAAACACAGTAATGATCCTAGGGGTCTTTAATAACACTGGCACAGACCGACATCTTCAGAGGGCCAACATCAAAACTGAGATCAAATTCTTGTCCATCTTCAAGCACGACTTTGTAGATCAGCATATCCAACAAGGTACTAGGTTTCAGGCCACCCTAGACCTTGTTCATAGCAGAAGGGATCGGGTCATTTCTAGTGTAAAAGTCAAGGAACCAATAGAAAGCAGTGACCATAATGGGTAATCTTTTGCCCGGTGACAGAGAAAACTAGACAGACCTTAACTAATAGGATCAGAAAATTTCAAAAGGTAGACTTTACCATAATGAAGGACCTGGTGTCCAAGGATCAGGTGTGGCTGCATGAGGCTGGCAATACGGAGGTCATGTCATAGTCGCAGAAAGCAGAGGTCTGCCTTCCTGTAAGCAATAAAGTAAAAGGGCCAAAAAAGTGCCCCCCCCCCCAGCTTGATAAGCACTAAAGTCAACTACTGTATTTTACCATTTTGAAGCTACCCCGAACTATAGCTGCCCTCAAATTGTAGTTGCAGCTGTAAATTAGTGTTGCTAATAGAAGCTGCCCCCATTTTGTAGCCATGGCTACAATTAAAGCTCAAGATGGTCACAATCTGGCTGTGGTTTCAAATCAACAAAGAATATCTGAAGCAGTGGTTGCAGTTCAAAACACTGAGTTATGGCTTTTTTTTTTTTTCATTTTTTTACTCACACAGTAAAGGCACTCTTGGTGCTCAAAGTTCAGGTCAGTGTCAGTTCTGAGGCTAAATCTGTTAATCAGGCTGATTGTGCGGCATTGTTTAAAAGCTTCTTATGGCCAGTGAACGTACCCCTTGCTTTATTCTATATTTCTACTCTTTTCTGCTTACAGATGCATGCAAAAAGTAGCAGGTATTGATTTACAGAACTCTGTTTTCATAACATCAGGTAAAACTAAAGTGGAGCTGTGTGTGTGAATAGCCAGTATGTGCCACATGGTTTCCAGGCAATGTGGTAATGTGGCAACCTAGGAAACCTAGCAACCACCCTGGAAACCTTGATTTACCGTATTTCACCATTTTGAAGCCACCCCCATTTAGAAGCCACCCCCAAATACAAGCCGCAGCTGAAAACAAGTTTGCTAATAGAAGCTGCCCCTGATTTGTAGCCACGGCTTCTAAACGGGGGTAGGTTTGACATTGCTAAGTTTCTTGGCTTCCTACAAGACATTCAGATAACCCCCAAAGAAAGGAAGACTTAGTCATTCATCAAATTGATGTCACTGAGTAGCATCTACTTTCTGCAGTACACTCAGTACATGTAATGAGCACAAGTACCTGCTCCCCAGTCATCGTTCTCTGATCAACATGGACCACATGGTTAGATATTGTCTGTGCTCCATCTGACCTCATGAGTCTCCCTGTCGGTCTTCCCCGTCAGCACTTCAGTTCTAGTGGGTTTAATCTGCCTTTTAAGTTAGTGTTACACTGGAGAGCAAGAGTGACAGTACGCAGAGGGAACTGAGGAAAACAGGTTCCGGAATCAGGATCAGCATGCTAAAGGGCGCAACAAACTACCGGTAAGCATTATTTAGTATTACACTAGAGAAAAGTTAGTATTACACTGGACAGTAAGAGTTAAGAGTGAGAGTGAGCAGATGGAGCTGAGGAAATGAAGTCTGGAATCAGGACCAGCATGCTATGGTACTGGATTTCTTCAGTTCGGTGGCAGTCAACACATAACATCAGCATTTCAGGGCTTATCAACAGAAGCCGCCCCCATTTAGAAGCCACGGCTCTAAATGAAGAAATGCAATAGAAGCCGCAGCTTCTAAATGGTGAAATACAGTATTTATTTTTTTTAAACAAAGCCTTTTACCTTCACTGTCTGTCATACGACTTTCCTTTAGGCATCTTTTCTTTTCGACAGGAGTCATTCGAACAGCTGATTAGGTTACAGCCGCCATGCAAGGTACTCATAAAAGAAGCAGCCCAACTGCAGCAGCCCCCAAATAGTAGCCATGGCTCAGAATAGAAACTTGTAAATAAAGCCACAACTGCAATTTGGTGAAATACGGTGATTCTGAACAAAAAGATGGTCTATGACCGCTATACCTCTCAACCTCTTACCTCATAAATCAGGGACAAGGCTTAAAACATCAGGGATAAAAACCCAAAATCAGGGACACATCTTAAAAATTGGTAATATTCACTCAGAAATCTGACAGAATAAGGGGACTAGTGTAAGATGCATTTTCTGAAGAACAAGTCTGTAACTTTAATGTTTAATATTATTGTATGCTTACAATCCCCACTGTTCAGTCACAAATAATTATAGTTATGTAAAACTTACCGTAACAACAGATCTTCGAGAGAGGTTCCTGCAGTAGGTCTTCACATATAGGACTGTGCGCCCTGGCATCAGGACTGCAAGGCAAACTTCTAGCTAGCAATACGTGAGTGGGGACCGCCCCCGGCATCACATGATGGGACGTCGCCATGACAGTATATAGGGGGCAGTCCCCATGCCTGCCCTCCAGTTCTCCTGCCAGAAGACCCCGAAAGAGGAAAACAGGAGAAAGGAGAAAAACTCCTTGAGCCCGGAGTTACTGAAAAACAAAGCCTCCAGAAAGGAAAGGAGAGAAAAAACAGGAGCTAGGGGAAGGTGGGAGGGGAAATGTGACCTACTGCAGGAACCTCTCTTGAAGATCTGCTCTTACGGTAAGTTCTTACATAACTGTAATATCTTACGTCAGGAGGGTTCCTGTAGTAGGTCTTCACATACAGGACTGAATACCAAGCAGTCAAGAAAAAGAAGTCTGAGACCTCATTCCGGGAGAAGAAAACGTCTGCCAACTAGAAAACTGATTAGGACAAGAGGTCTTGCAGGACAGCGAGACCAAAACCAGCCCTATGCCTAGAGGCGATGTCCAGACTGTAATGCTTGGTGAAAGTATGGACGGAAGACCAAGTGGCTGCAGCACAAATATCCACAGCAGACACATTCCGCAAGAAGGCTGTCGAAGCAGCTATACCACGGATTGAGTGGCCTTTCACTTCCCCAGAAGGGGCTTCTCGTACTTCTGATAAATGTACGAGATGCAATTAGCCAACCATTTGGACAAACCCTGTTTCAAAATGGCTGTACCCTGGCGTCTGGTGTGAAAGCCACAAACAACTGGCCAGATTTACGTGCCTCCTTGGTCCGAGAGATACAGTACCTCAAAATCTTGTGCACTTCTAACATGTGCAAGAGGCATTCTGCCCTGTTGGAATACTCTGGGTAATAAACCAGCAATTGAACATCTTGGTTCAAAGTAAATTTCAGGACTACTTTCGGAAGAAAGAAAGGGTTAGTCCGCAGAGCCACCCAGTCTCTGTGAAAAATCAAATAAGGCTCCTTGCAAACGAAAGCCTGAAGCTCTGAAATCCTTCGAGCTGAAGTGATAGCAACTAAAAAGAGCACTTTCCAAGACAAACAGCGCATGTCGCAACTTGCAGCTGGCTCAAAAGGGGGTAAAGTAAGTTTCTCTAAAATAATGTTTAAGTCCCTGGGGGGAACCAGATTACGGACTGGAGGCTTAAGGTGGAGGATCCCCTTAAGAAAGGTTTTACAGACCTCCAAATGTGCATGGGTTTTGCCCTCCACCAGAAGGTGGTAGACAGAAACCGCAGAGAGGTGGACCTTCAGAGAAGAGTAACTGAGGTCCGAATCAGACACGTGCAATAGGTACTCAAGGACCTGGGGTGCCGAGCAAGAGAATGGGTCCAAGCCCCTGGCCATGCCCCAGATAGATAATCTCTCCCGCTTCATAGCATACGTGGATCTAGTGGAGGGTTTCCTAGCATCTACTAGGACCTGGACGACTCTAGAAGAGACGCCAAAACATGAGACTGCTATGTCCAAAGGTGCCATGCATGCAGGTAGAGAGACATGAGGCTGGATGCACCAGGCTACCTTGGCTCCTGAGACAGAAGGTCGTGTGAGAGAGGAAGTGGTACCGGGGTTCCAATGCCAGCTGCTGCAGCAAAGGGAACCAAATCTGCTGAGGCCAGAGAAGAGCTACAATAATTATGTAAGCGCCCTCTGCCTGAAGCTTCAGCAGTGACCTTTGTCTGAATAATCCCACGTCTTGAAGGAATCCTTTATATATACAGTTAATTATCAACCCGGATAGTGTTTACCATATGTACTCCCCAGCCATGATCTTATCTGTTTCTCTGTAACTGTCTTTTATTTGCTCACTGCGTGTACACTGCTTATCTGGTAATTTTGCTATAGTTGTATATGTCCTACTTGTCCAGGACCATCTTGCAAATGAGCTTGCTCAAGGATGATTTAGCCTGGTTAAATAAAGTTTGATTGATTGCTAAAGTTTGATTCAAAAATTGGAAAGGGAGGGAAAGCATACAGAAATCTCCCCCTGTCCAGGACAGAGACAGCGCGTCTCACCAAAAAACACCACGCCCAGGAACAAGCGAGCAAAAGCTGGATAGTTTTGCATTGGATGGGGAGACAAAGAGGTCTGTCTCTGGCTGACCCCCTCAGATTGAAGAGATCTTCCACTATTTTCCGCTTTAGCTCCAACTCGTGAGCCTGTGCGGCAGTGCAGCTGAGACTATCCGCCAGGATGTTGTGAACTCCCAAACATGAACTATCAGAGACAGGTCGTGCTGAACTGCCCAGTACCACACTGGCATCGCCTCCCTGCAGAGGGGTACGATCGAGTGCCTCCCTGTTTGTTGCCGTACCAGACCGTAGCCGTGCTGTCGGTCTGAATTAGGAGTGTTCCCAGAAGTAAGAAGGACTGGAAAGCTTGGAGAACATACAGCACAGCTCTCATCTCCAGAATGTTTATATGTAGATGCTCCTCTTGTGGAGACCATCTTCCCTGAGTCTGATGGTCTCCCAGGTGGGCTCCCCAATCTTGACCCGAGGCATCCGTCACGAGAGTCATGGAAGGGGATGAGGGATGAAAGGGAATCCCCAATGACAAGCTGGATAGTTCTTGCCACCAGAGGAGATCCCTCTTCATGCTGCTGGAGACCAAGACCCTGTGGTCCATGTCATCCGATCGCTGGTCCCACTGGACCCTGAGGGTCTACTGGGTCACCCTCATATGCAGTCTGGCCAATGGAACTGTAGGGATGGCAGCCACCATGAGACCCAACAGGTGAAGGACGGAGTGCGCTATGGTCCAATGGGAGCTGGACACCAACGCAGCTTGTAGAATCAGAGTTTCCGCCCTGTCCGTAGGCAGAAAGGTCCTGCCCTGGACCGTATCCAGCACCCCTCCAATGAACTGAAGGTACTGAGAGGGTGAGAGCTGAGACTTGGGATAATTCACAGTGATGCCAAGTCTGGAAAGGAGGTCCAAGGTGGTGGAAAGAGAATCCATCAGACTGTCCTGAGATGGTGCTGACAACAGCCAGTCATCCAGGTAAGGGAACACATAAATCCCCTTGCAGCACAAGGATGCAGCTACCACCGCCAGTCACTTGGTAAACAACCGAGGTGTTGAGGAGAGGTCAAAGGGGAGGGCCTTGAACTGATAATGGCTCTCCTGAAAGGTGAACCTCAGGAAACGGCGGTGGGCCCAGAGGATAGGAATATACAGATAAGCATCCTGCATGACCAGTGAGCACAGCCACTGGTTCTGTTGGAGCGGGGGTAAGAGTCCCTGGAGAGTTAGCATGCAGAACCTCTTGTATTACACAAAGAGGTTAAGAAGGCTGAGACCTAGAATGGGTCTCAGATCACCTGTCTTTTTGGCACTAGGAAGAAGTGTGGGAGTAATAGCCCCTTCCTATCTGCCCTGGAGGAACCCGCTCTATAGCTGACTTTTCCAATAGAGCCTGGATTTCCTGCTGAATGAGACTTTAGTGACCTGATGGGTAGTGAGACCTGCCCGGAGGATTGGCCAGGGGGGTCTGTCGAGGAACTCGATTGCGTGCCCTCTTGCAATGAGATGGAGTACCCAAGCATCTGCGGTTACCGCTTTCCACCCATCTAGCTGGAGGGTGACCCTTCCCCCCACTTGTTCCTCTTGAAACACTGGAGGAGGTGGAGGGGATACCCTCACGTTAGAACGTGGAGGGAAGGGCCACTTTACCCCCTCCAGTGCCCTTTTGAGCTTTCACCTGGGGAATCTGGGCACCAGAACCAGTGGCACAGCGCATGCCCCATCTTCTGCCCTGGTTCTGCTTATTCTACCTCTTCTGGGGGCAACAAAAAGGTTGCTTGGGTTTTTGGCCCGAGCTACATGGACAGACATCCCTGCGTGACCTGCCGCTCTCTTGTAGTCTCCTTATGATGTCTTTCGTGTCACCTTAATAGGACAGAACCCCTGAAAGCGGCGTCCAGAAGAGTGGTTTGGATGTCTTGCACCAGTCCCGTAAGCCAGAATCAAGCTAGATGCCTCAGGCAAACGCTGGGAGCAGCGTATCAGGCCACCAAATGAACTGAATCATAGGTGGCCCGCAATGCATGGTGGCAGGAAGACTTTTTAAGTCTTACCTTTTCCAGAAGCTTATTTCTGAGGTCCACATCCAGAATAGTTTGGAGTTCCTTTTCCAAGTCGGATAAAGCCAACTTCTGGAAGGACACCGTGTAGGCCACATAATTAAGAGACCGAATGGCACAGGTGGAGGAAGCGCAGACCTTACAGCCATACTGGTCCATCTGTTTGGACTCTTTGTCCGGTATGGAGGCACTCAGATGTTTCAGCTGAGCTGACCTATCATGGGCCGCAGTGATAATGATAGTCGGCTTTAGGTTGGCTTGTAAGATGGCATGCCCCTTTCGGGAGGTGATAAGTCCCGTCGGCCTTCTTTGAGACCGCAGGTATGGAGGATGGTTGTTGCCATATTGTAGATGTTAAGTCCTCGTGCAGCCCCGTCCATGGTGGGATAGGAAGGGGGTCCGCATTGGTCATGTCTAGGTGCTTCATGAGCCTCTTCCTTTTGGGGTCCATTTCCTGAGATGCCCAGCAGCAGGCCTGCTGGATGGACCTGAGGAGTTCCACAAAGGATGGGTCCTCCGGAGGAGAGTTGGGAGACTCCTTTGGTTGCAGCTCTATAGGGGAATGAGGCTCCGAATGACCGACAGAGTCGGAGTCAGAATCCAAGTCGTAAGACTCCGGTCTGCTGGGTAAAGAGGACATGTCGGGTACCGCCTCCATGCCCTTAGCTCCAGAAAAGACCCCCATTGGGCACCTGCCAGAGTCCCTATCCAACGACCAGTGGTCGATTGGGGATGGGCTCCTAGTCACTGCCCTGTGAGTCATGGTGGCCGCCATGACCAGATGGGGTTGTCCCAGCTCCTGCAGAAGTTGGGATTTGGCATCTTTCCACCAGGACAGAATTCTCCCATGTGGTTCCAGCTGAGGAGGAGGAGGAGGAGGTGGAGGGGGCAGCGGTGGTGGTGGAGGCTGGTAGCCTGGGTACCCTGTGGTAGAGTATGGGGAGGTAGCCTGGAGTCTGGTACCAGCAGGGGTAAGGATGGTACCCCTGATACATGTAGCCTGGCGTCAGCACCTGCAACGGGTAATCCTGTGACGGCCCTCCAGGCATCAGGTAAAATGGGAACTGTGTCGGCAGGTAGCCAGTGTAGTTGCCAGAGGGGCCTGACAGCGGAGGGGCTGAAGGCCCAGAAGGCGGCAGGGCTGAGCGACCACTGGGAGCATGAGGGTCTGTCAGCAGGCCTGGGGTCTCGGTAGAGATCCCTGATGGGCCAGGATGAGACTCCGGTGTCGGAGCGAAAAATCCCGAGTCCATCCCCAAGTCAGTGGAAATGTGGGCAGGAGATTGGCCCGGCATTGGATGACTCCCAATGTCTGATCCGAGAATGGCGAGGGCGGTAATGGAATACATACCCCTGTTGACAGGTCCGCTGGGAAGCGGGAGTCTCGGCTGGAAGGCCTGATGTAGGAGAAGTCTCTTGAACAGCAGAACTCGAGTCCTGGGCATCCAGGGAAAACGAGTGGTCAGGCTGTGTCAGTAAGGACCGGGAGGGAGAATCCTCACGGAATGCAGAGGAGCCTGGAAGCTGGCTCTGTGCAACATCGGGAACCAGAGAGGGATCCAATGGGAGAGCTTCGGCCGAGCAGTCATCAAGCAAGCCGGCAACCGACTGATCGGCTTCGACCGAACGGGCATCAGCCCCATCCGACTTATCGGTCACGGTCGAGCAGACAACAACAGAGGAGCTGGAGTCCAGCTTATCAACCAAGGCCATGCACTGGTGGCGGAGCAGGAGAGACTTATCAGCAGAGCTGTCTACAGGCCCCAAAGGCAAAACCTCTGGAGAGGAACCCCCATGCTGCCCACTGACCAAGGCAGGAGGGGGAAGGCGACCAATCCACCGGGGCGGATGGAGACCTAGGAGGAGGAGGAGTACTCACCAATGTGGAGGTCCCACCTGAAGTGGCATTGGCTGTCTAGCGACGCTGGGTAGAGGGAGATCGGTCCCGTTCACAGCACTTCTCCCTCTTCTTTTTCTCAGAAGTGGGTGAAGAGGAACATTCCCGCAGCTCCCTTTCCATCAATGCAAGACGCTGTTTTAGAAGATGGGCATTGAGGGCCTTCTGGTGTCGGGTGCACGTGACCTGGTTAAAGGACTGGCAGATTTCACAATCTGCCACCTGGTGTTTGGGGCTCAGGCAGATGACGCAGCAGGAGTGATCGACCCCATGCAGGATCTGAGCACCATACGGTGAGCACTCCTTTATAATTCTGCACAAAGACATGCAACAAATTTTTTTAAGAAAGGACAGAAAACTTAGGAAATACTTATGGAAAATGGCGTTTGACTGATAGAGTTCACCGGCGTGGTCTGACAATTCAGGTCAACGGCGGGAAAGAACTGGAGGGCGGGCATGGGCACCGCCCCTTATATACTGTCCCGCCAACGTCCCGTCATTTGACACTGGGGGTGGTCCCCTGCTATGTATTGCTAGCTAGACGTTTGCCATGCAGTCCTGATGCTAGGGGGCACAGTCTTTTATGTGAAGACCTACTACAGGAACCCTCTCGAAAGTAAGATCAGAAATTTTACAAGGGACAGAGGACATTTTTGAGGCAAAATTAGGGACAGTTAAGAGGTATGAGGACCACTAGAAAGTGAAGGGTTCCTTCCAGGTCAGAGGTGAGTACAGAGCAGCACTGAGGGACTGCACAGCTAGAATTAAAACAGCCAAGGAAGGGCTAAAAGCCAGGATAGCAGCAGACACTCCAGATAACAATAACTTTCACTACATAAATGTAAGAAGAAGGTGAAAGAAGGGACTGGACCCATGAAAACTGGGATAGTGAAAGGAATCTGGGAGAGGGCCAGAGGCGAAGGCTGAGATACTTCAATACTTTGCTTCAGTGTTAACCAAGGGGCCTCTGTTGGGGGGAGAGGGCTAACTGGGAGGGCCCATAACATCAGGGGTAGCCACAATGTAGAAATTGGACAAGCAAGACAAGCACGCCACAGCCACTGTCAAGAGCGTGGTCAGTAGAGATGGGGAAGCAATCCTGCCACTGCGACAGGCCCTGGTTAGGCTCCCCCAACTGCAGTACCATGCATAGTTTTGGCCTTCTCAATACAAAACAGACACTGATGCAGTTGTAAGGGGGGAACACAGAACCACCAAAATTATCTGTGGCATGGGGTACAAAAGTTTTCAGTAGAGGCTGGAGGCCCTTAACATGTCCACTCAGGAGAAAAACAAGCTAAGTTGGGACGTGATCTCAGTTATTCGCATACTCAATGGTATTGATAAGATCAAACAGTCAGATGTGTTTGATCTGGTGACCTGCAGCAGGATGCGGAAACATACCCTGAAACCCAGGGATGGTAAATACATGGGTCATTTCGGAGGCACTTTTTCTTCCAGAGGGTGGTGAACCTATGCAGTATCCTACCAGCCAAGATGGAGTACATAAAGACAGTCCAGGCTTTTAACCTAAGTCTGTACAAATTAATGCTTTCCATGGGAATGTACTGTGTACCCTGAGTAATAGAGGGTAGTACTGTGGATAGGGAACCCCCATAAATTGGTACGTGCTTGCACACCATACGTAATACATATCCATGCTTGCAAAGCAGGGAGCTAGCTCTGCCCTATGTCATCAAGCAGCATCTGCAGCAGAGACATCCAGCCTGCTTACCTGACCTGGCCCTGCTCATACTTCAGTGATGGTTCCCTGTCCCTCCACTCGGTATCGGTCTACTGAAAGGTGTGGGGGTGCGGAAGTGCACCATTCCTCTGGAAGCACAGTAATGGGGCAGAGCCTCAGGATTTAAAAGACTGTGCTGCTCTAACCACAGGAAGCCCTGCTGTGCACCTGAACTGAACCCTGCTGTTCCTCATCAAGCAGCATTTGCAGCAAACATCCAGTCTGCTTGCCTGAACTGGTCCTGCACGTGCTCCAGTGATGGTTCCCTGTGTCTGTATTCGGCACCACTCTACCGGCAGGTGTGGGGGTACAGGGCTGCGCCAGTTGACTGGGAACACAGTAATGGGTTGGGGCCACAGGGCATAAAAGCCTGTGCCGCTCTAACCACAGGAAGCCCTGTTGTGTACCGGAACAGAGCCATGTTGTGTGTCTTCAAGCAGCATTTGGAGCAGGAACATTCAGCCTGCTTAACTGAACTGGTTCAGCTCGTGCTCCACTAACTGTTCCTTGCCTCCCTATCTGCTACTGGTCTATCGGCAAGTGTAGGGGCACACCGGTTTCAGGGTTAGGTAAAGGGGTACAGTCTCAGGGCTTAAAGGCTTGTACTACACTAGTGGCACTCATGTGAGTGGCCCTTGCAGGAGTGGCAAGAGTCACTGGCACAAGTCAACAGCAGGAGGAAGCACTGTTTCATTTTTGTTTACCAGAAATTGCTTTGTATCTGGAGAAACTTGAATCATCTTAATTGGTAATTATATAGATAAAGAACTTCCTTATGATTGGGGGGTTGTTTGTTGCCCTCACACTGTTAACTTGGGTGACCATAGAACCAAAGATCCCTGTTTTTGTTGGGATCTTAACTCTCAGACATGCGGATACGGATACTGATGACTGTTTTATGTAGGCTGTTTTAAATTATTTGAATTTATTGACCTGGTGGATGATAAACCAATGTGGGTCAGTCTTCCTTCCTTATTAAGTTTGTTTTATTTTATTTATTTATTTCAATCTAGGATTACAATACCTTTAAGCCGATGCTCTTTTACAAAGGTTCCACGCCAGCGTGCAAGTAACAATCATCATTTTAGTTACAAACATATAATCATTGACTTACAGACATGTAATAACCAGTACAAAGACTTGAGCTATGAGCAAGACAAGGGAAGGAGGAGGGGTGGTGGGGAAAGTGAGGGTAAAAAGATCGAGGAGGGAAGGAGGCAGGGGTAAGGGGATACGAGAGTGGTTGGGGAGGGGCAGGAGTGAGATAATGGAGGGAGGTGGCGCAGGCGGAGACAGTGCAGCAGCCAGGGGCCTTGTCGAGGGAATATGACAGGTAAGTGTGCTAGGGGTGCAAAGACTGATTGTAAGTGCTGGGTGTTGGGGCATGCAGCCGGAATGGTGGAAATGTTAAGATTGTCAATCGAGGATACAAGCAGTGAGATGCGAGCTTGGACTTGAAGAGGCTGAGTGTTGGGTGGTTGCTTATGTCGCTGCCAAGAGAGTTGAGCCAGTTGGATGCCTGATAGCGAATGATCTTTGTCCTTGGGTTGTGCGATATCGTGGATATGTAGTAGATGGAATTGATCTCCTTAGTGACATTCTATGTCTAGGCTTAAGGAGGGTGCTAGATACCAGGTGGACAAGCCCCATTATAATTTCTTTGGCCGTGATGCAGGTTTGGTATTTTATGTGTTTGTCCAGTTGAAGCCATCCAGATTGGGAATAAAGGTCACATGTGTGGGTACGGCAATGCGAGCCAGTGATGAGACAACAGGCCTTATTCAGTGAGGTTGCGATACGTTTGAGAGCAGTGGTAGTTGCAGACCCATATATGATAAGACCATAGTCTATGATGCTGACGATGGAGCTTTGGACGGCCACTGATAGTGCTGCTGGGGTTAGGTGTTTCCTGTGCTGGAATAATATGCCTAACCTCGCATTGGCAGACTTTGCAACATTGCTGATATGGACAGTGTATGAGAGGTGGGGATCAAGGGTGATGCCGAGGTACTTGAACGATTGTGTTTGCTCTAGGATGGCTCCTTGCTCGGTTGCAATGGAGAGGTGGAGTTGTTTGTTTTTGTTGTGGGGGCTGCAGAAGACCATAGACTTGTTTTTTTTCTGATTGAGAAGCAGTTTATGATTTAGGAACCAGGATTCGATGGAGGAGAAGGCCCGCTGAAGTTTATTTTGTAATTGGATTGGATCAGGGTCCAAGGTGAGGATCACAGCATCGTCGGAGTAGAGAATTATTTGTTCTGGGCAGCTGTCCGGTAGTGAGTTTAAGAATAAACTGAAGAGGAAGGGTTCCCAGAATGGAGCCCTGAGGGACTCCCGAGTGGACCAGTCTAGGGTCCGAGAGTGCATCAGCGATTCTTACTGTTTGGGACCATTCTTCAAGGTAGCTTTTAAACCAGCCAATGGAGTCGGTTGACAGCCCAGTGTTCTGAAGCTGAACAAGTGGGAGGCGGTGACTGACGGTGTCGAAGGCTTTGGTTGCCAATGTAGATTGAGCCTAGTAGTTCGCTGCAGTCAAGTGCGTTGTGGAGTGCGCCGGTGAATTCAAGTAGCGCTGTGGAGGTGCTGTGACTTTTGCGGAACCCGTGTTGTTGCTTGCACAGGATGTTGTCCGTATCCAGGTATTCTGTGAGCTGGTCCGAGATGATGTGTTCTAGTGCCTTGGAGAGTGGAGGTAGTAGGGAAATAGATCTGTAGTTATCATGGGCAGTTTTGTCACCACTTTTATGGATTGGGGTGACAGTGGCAGATTTCCATCTGTCTAGGAACTGGTTAAGGCTGAGGGAGAGGTTGAAAATTCTGGTCAGAGGACTAAGCACTTCATCAAGTGTGAGAGACAGGATTTTGAAATCAAGGGAGTCATTATTGAATCTTGATTTACCAAGGGCTTTGGTAACATATTTGCATACTTGGTGAGCCTTGACTGCTTTGAAGTAGAAGCGGGGGGAGCTGGTGGGGGTAGTGTTCATTGCAAACAGAGGGGCTTCACCATCTTTCAAGTAGTCCTGGGGTAGGACAGCGTTGAGGTCAGTAAAGGCTTTGTTAAAGGTATCCTCAATGGTTTTTGGGTTGAGGGTTGTGGTTCCGTTGATGTTGAGTATTGATGGGGGGGTTCTGGGTGGATTCCCGGTGAGTTCCTTTATGTTCTTCCAGAATTCCCGACAATTGCCCCAGGAGTTTGTGAGAGCATGCTTATAGTAGGCGGACTTCATTTGCCGGATGGTTTTGGTGCAGTCATTGCGGGCACGTTTGTATTTTTGGATGTCGTTTTGCCTTCCAGAGCTTCTGGCCAGCTCCCATAGGTGGTCTCTTGTTTTTAGCATCCTGAGGAGGTCACCTGTAAGCCAAGGGTTACTGAGTGATTTGACTTTGCATTTCTTAAAAGGAGCATACGTGTCACATGCCACAGTGAAGATGTTTATGAAGTGGTCAAGGGCAGTGTTTATGTTGGCTGCATTGAAGATAGGGAACCAGTCTTGATGAAGAATGTGGGATTTGAGTCGAGGAAGGTGACCACGGGGTAGAACCCTGCTGGTGATCGTTTTTGGCAGTGGTTTGATGAATTTATTTGACCAGGTACAGCTAACAGTCGAGTGGTCGCTGAGAGAGTCAGGGAGGACATTAGTGTTAGATATCCGTGATGGGTGAATGGTAAGGATCCAGTCCAAGAATGTGCTGATGCCGGTCCTGTAATTTTTCCTGGTTGGTGAGTCAACCATTTGTGTGAGGTTCGCCGCAGCAATGGTATCCCTGTGTGCACCAGCATTGGCCGCAGGCCAGTTGATGTTGAAGCTGCCTAGGAGGATGGATTCAGTGTCCGGTGGGAGTGACTTTACAAAATCAAGAACAACTGTTAGACCAGTTCCCTGTTCTTTGGGAGGGATGTAGATGGTGACAACAGTGAGGGTTTTGTTTTGGGCTCCAAAGAGGATTCTCACTGGCAGTGTCTGAGCAGTTGTGGGTTGGAGTGAGGTAATGATGTGGTGCCCCTGTATGGAGCCTTTTAGGTGGAGAGTGCAGCCCCCGCCTCTTCTGAGAGGCGATCCAGCCTAAAGACATTGTAAACAAACATTTGAAAACAAACAACTCAACTGGGGGTAGGGTAAAACATGACAGTAATTAATGCATTTTATTTTGCCCCGTAGATCCTAGTTGGTGATGCTGAACTGAACCCGGGCATCTGCATAGTGGGGAGTTCCTCTAATTCCTCTGGCAATTTTAATCATGGAACCAAGGACACAGATCGCCCACTTGTATATAAGAAGCATTAAATCCATTCTGTAGAGTCTGAGGCCAGGACCCAGCAAGTTTAATTAAAACGGTTTGAGGAAACATGGTTGAAAGAACAGGTACCAGATGGAAATACTAATCTTATTTCGAGGAAAGTCTCGATAGGACTATGTCACATTGCACTAGGACCACACAGAAAACTTCTAGCTAGCCATTCATTATGGGGACCGCCCCTCCCCACAACATCAGCCATCTGACATCAGTACAGGTTATATAGGAGGGCGGTCCCCACATCCACCTCAGTTCTTTTCCCACCTTCAACACATGCACGCCAGACCTAGTGAACATCGCATCTACATTAGACCGCCATTTCCCACGCTTATCTGCGCTTTTATTTCTCTGTTAAAACATCAAATTTTTCGGTGTTTTCCAGACGAGTTTATGTCTTCTACACCAGCCTTGTCTTCCAAATACTCCACTAAGTGTGCCTGCAGCAAACAGATTCCAGAAAAGAATGGTCACTATTCGTGCCTGATCTGCCTAGGCCCCAGCAACGACACCGAAGCCTGCCACCACTGCCAGAAATTCAGCCAGGCCACTTGGAGATGACTGAAAATGCTGGAGAGCCATCTTTTAAAACAGAAGCTGCTTGTCATGGAAAAGGAGCTGCAGGCCAGGAGCTCTTCGGCCTCACCGGTGCACTTCTCCTGGGCCTCTTCTTCCTCCCACAGGGAGAAATCGGGAAAGTACAGGCACTGGGAGAAACACCGAGAATGAGCCCAGTCAGCTTCCCAGTCACGGTCTCCTCATAAGTCTTCAACCACGACGGCGTCCTTCTCCCGCGTGGGGTCAACACCTCTAGCCCCACCAGCCCTCTCCTCCTCCGGGTTCCCGGTGGCTCCTCCACCCACCCTTATCTCTATTGTGGGTGAAGGCTCTTTGGGGCAGGGGACTTCGTCTCCTGCCTCCCAATCCCTGAAGCTCAGGCCCGTTACCTCTACGAGCTCTCAGCCAGGTGGCTCGGCCAGCTCTGGGCTTTTGGGTGGCGGATCTTCCCCCACAGTCCTCCCGGCCCTGGCTCTACTGTCATCGGTTCCCACCTCCAAGACTGACGCCAGTTCCACTAGGCAGTGCTTGTGGCAGCCCGACACCATCTCCTCCTCTCTGGTGTCGCCCCTGCTGCTGCCCAGGGGATCTCATTCCCCAACAGGCACCAGCTTTCCCTGTGGACCCAGCACCAGCGAACCCTTCGCCTGGGCGATCCAGACCATCACCCACCTGGTCTTCGCCTACTAGGCTGTCACTGGTTCTGGCGATCACCCCAGCTAGTGGGTCAACGCCGCTTCCTTTGCCCCAGCTGAATTACCAGAAATTTTTCGATGCTGTGTTACCCGTCACCGGCCCACAACTGTTGTTCCCAGGGTTGCTCGCCTAGGAGCAAACACTTCTCATGGATTATGCGCTGCAGACCCCACCCGTCGGCCTCTGTCATCTCTCCCCTGATCCACCAGCTCAGGACACAGGCAGTGCTGGGCCTTCTGATTCCCACACGCCAGGGACCCCTGGCACTAGACCTGATGGTGGTAGAGGCATTAGGCGTGAGGACTGTCACCCTCTGTTACCAGTGTGCTAAACAGTGAGTCTTCTGAGGATGACTCAGAATCCTCCAGGTCCTCTTCTTTTCCGGGGGACTCTTCAGGTGGTGAGGATATGCCCAAGGAGGTGCCCAAATCCCCACCCAATAACCCGTCTTTCTTGGACATAATGCGTTACATTCAGTCCATTATGGGGTGGGAGACGGAGGAACAGGATCCAGAGAGACACCACCTAACCATTTTCCTTTGGCAGAAGGATGCCTTGCCAGTTGTGGTTCCACCCGTGATAGAGTCACATAAGAATGTCACCAAGGCAGTTTGGGCTCACCCCTCCACTACTCTCCCCCCTTCCCCAAAAAGGTTGATCAGCTTTATTAAGTGCCAGTAGGCAAACCTTACTTGTGGAGTCAACCAAAGGCAGATCTTCTTTCTTTTGTTTTATTTTACTTTTACCTCCTCCCACCCAAAGGCAGATTCTTCTTTTTTATTTACTTTTTATCCTCCTCCCATCCAAAGGCAGATTTTTTTTTGTTTTATTTACTTTTTATCCTCCTTGGGGGCTGAGTGCAGAACCTCTGACCTGCACCACCATCCGCCAGCACGACTGCCCCATCCAGGAAGGGAGTTACTTCCCTCCCTGGAGCACAATCCAAAGCTGGGGAGGTTGCAACGGTGGACCGGCAGAATTGCGTCAGGACATCATGGAGCCTCTGGCTGCCATTTTCTGGTGTTCCTCACTCCCTCCCGGCGTAAGGCGTAAGCATGCGTGTATGGGGGCACAGGCACACCATGCCTGCCAGCTGACTGCCTCCCTGCCTGCATCACCCTCCAGCCCCCACCAGAGGGTGACTGACAGGTGGGACAATGATCCTTCCCTCCCTGAGAGAGGAGAGCAGTCCTCCAGACACTCAATCCTCTTTTGCCCCTGCCGACCCCCGACGGCCCAGGCTCGTTCCAGAACCCAGTTCGCCAGCGTAGTGTGAGGTAAGGCATCCAGCAGCTCTTCCCTCAGTGACATCAGGCAGGCTCCAAAGGCAGATTCTGAGGTCATTAATGCAGCCCACGACCACCGCTCAAAGAAGCCCAAGCACCTCAGTACTTCTCCTCCAGACTGTAAGTCTCTGCAACTGAACCAGATAGGCAAGCGGGTCTTTGCTTTGGCCAGCTTGACCATTAGGGTCATCAATCAACTGACCCATATGGTGTAATACCAGAACGCCATCTGGGACCAGGCCAGGTACCTGATCCAGACTTTGCCCGAGAACCCCCACAAAAACTCAGCTCACCAAACTCATGAACTCGGGCTTGGATGTGGGTACCCACATGCTTTGAGACCTTACTACGCCATAGACGCCTGGGAGGGGCTGCAGCCAATGCCTGCCTGTGGCGCCTACTCCTGGCTCCAGGTCTGTTGCCCTGATGTTTAAGCCAGCATCTTAGATGCTCCATTCAGGGGCTCGGTCCTTTTTGGGGATGATGTCCAGAACCTCATCTGTAACTTGCAGGAGTCGGGCAAATTCCTCAGGTCAGTTCATTCACTCTACCATACTCAGATTAGAGCGAACCAATGCCAGCCTTTTCATTGGTCCTCTCACAAGCAAGCTCGAGGCCACTTACCAAGGGCCAGCACAGCCATAAGGCCTTCAATGCACCCGCACAGACCGCTACTGCTCGACCCCCAAGGGATCACCGGCCGGCTCTAGCCCCCACCTCCTTATCTGCCCCCCCAACCGAAGGTCCAAGGGAGGAGGTCAGGTTCGGTTCTCTCTCCACTTGGAGGGGTGGTGAGCACTGATCACAGACAGTTGGGTGCTTCAGCTCAGAGCTCGGGGTCACACTCTAGAACTGGTGGAGTGACCACCCCAGACCCCTCCTATCCACTCTACCTACTCTCCCACGCATCTGCCACTGGTTTTGGAGGAAATCCAGGCACTTCTGCAAAAACGAACCATAGAGCCCATCTCACAGGCTCAGTGGGGAAGGGGATTTATACCCACTTCTTCCTCATCCCAAAAGACTGGGGACCTGCGGCCCATCCTGACTTAAGCAATCTGCATCTCTACATAGAGTACAAATGCTTCAGGATGGCGATCCTCCAGTGACTGCTGCCCTGTTGCACCAGGGGCACTGGCTGTGCTCTCTGGACATGCTGGATGCCTACCTGCACATCCAGATCTTCCCAGCTCACCGCCATTTCATCCACTTCCTTTTCAGGGTCCCTCCAACTCAGGGTCCTTCCCTTGGTCTTTCCTCGGCCCCAAGGGTTTTTACCAAATGCCTGGCTGGTGGCAGTGACATTGAGGAGACAGGGATTTATGACTTTCCTCCCAGGACTACTGACTGCTAGCAGCCCTGTCCAGGGAGTGCCTGCTTCAGACCCAGGAATGCACCTCCCATCTTCCCAGGACCTGGGAGTCACTGTAAATCTCCCAAAATCCTGTCTCCCTGCCAGTGCTCTCCAATACATTGAGGCAGCACTCACACCTGCCAAGGCAAGGCCTTTCTGCCAGAGGACAAGGTGCCTGCCTGATGGAGCAGGCCTATCTGGTCTCCACAAGCCATCAGGTTCCTGCCAGAGTCTGTGCCTCCTGAGTCATATGACAGCATCCATTTCCACGCTGCCCTTGGCACGGCTACACATGTGGATCCCACAGTGGACCCTCAGAGTCCAGTGGCATCAATGCACGGATGACCGGAGGGCTCTGGCCTGGGGGATGGACTCGGCCAATCTGCTCCGGGGAAGGGGGTTCCCTTTCAGATCTCGAGCCCGGGCAGGTTTTGACCACAGATGCCTCCGGAATGGGATGGGGTGCTCATCTGGCCAACCATCAGATTCAGGGTACCTGGTCAGACATAAAGCAAACTCTTCAGATCAATGTTCTGGAGATGCAGGTGGTTCTATTCGCCCACAAGCCTTCCAGTCCCATCTCCTCCCGCGCCCACTTCTGGTTTAGACAGACAACATGTGCATCATCTACTACATCAACAAGTAGGGGGGAACTCACTCTCACCCCTCTGTAGGTAGGCGATGAGAGTCTGGTATTGGGCCACTGAGCACAATCTGGAGTTCTCAGTCGTTCATGTTCCAGGCGTTGAAAACGCGCTGGCTGACAGTCTCAGCCACTCCAGGTCTCGGGCTCACCAGTGGGAACTTCTCACTTTAATGGTAGAAGATCTCTTCAAAAGGTGGGGTCACACAGAGCTGGACCTCTTTGCATCCCTACTCAATGCAAAACTGACGCTTTTTTGCTTGCACGAGTTTTCTGGCAAGACGAATTGTCCCTCTTTTGGAAGGGGAGGTTTCCGTACGCATTCCCTCCTTTCCCCCTCCTGCAGAGGGTTCTGCTAAAGTTTCAGCTGCTGGGAGCAGAGATGATTCTCATAGTTCCCTTCTGGCCATGTCAGATTTGGTTCCTACTGCTGCAACAATTGGCAGCGAAACCTCCGGTGCCTCTTCCTCTGTACAAAGGCTTGCTTTCCCAGGACCAGAGCACCCTGGTCCATCCAGATCTCAAGTCCCTGCATCTACATGCATGGCTCCTGCGAACCTAGCTATTTCCCGCTTTGGAGTTTCATCTAGGGTCACTGATGCCCTGGTGGCAGCCAGAAAGCCTTCCACCAGGGCCACTTATGCTATGAAATGGAAGCGCTTTTCCATTTGGGCCGCAGCTTGCCATTTGGATCCATTCACCTGTCCAGTCAGTCAGGTGCTGGAGTACCTCCTTTCCCTTTCGGATTCTGGACTGGGGTACTCGTCTCTTAAGGTGCACCTTTCAGCCATCTCTGCATACCATGTACATACTGAGGGCAAGGCTGTTGCCCGGCTTGAGGCATTCTGTGGGGCATTCTGCATCTGAAACCTCCTATTTGGGACTGGTTCCCCCGTGGGATCTTAATTTTATGTTGAGAAACTCACGTTACCTCCCTTCCAACCGGCCACGAGCTGCAAGCTGCACTGTCATGGAAAGTGCTCTTTTTGGTTGCTATTACTTCTGTTCGGAGGATATCCAAGCTTCAGACTCTGATGTGTAAAAGCCTTATTTTTTCACAAAGATAGGGTGTCTTTGCGTACTAATCCTAAGTTTTTGCCTAAGGTGGTATGCGAGTTCACTTTAAATCAATCCATCCACATTCCATTTTATTATACTGAATATTCTAATCAGGAGGAGGCATTGCTCCATTCGCTGAATATTCACAGAGTGTTGTGGTATTATACGAACCGCACCAGTTGTTTGTGTCATTCGCCCCCAAGAGAAAGGGCGCACCTGTTTTCAAACAGTGTTTCTCTAAGTGGTTAGCTAACTGCACAGTTTATTGCTACCACAAGTACAACAAGCCACTTCCGGGGGTAGTCATGGGCCATTCCAGGGGGGTATGGCTGCCTCTACACCTTGCTTCTGAAATGTGTCTGCTGCTGACACCTGTGCAGCTGCCACCTAGAGTTCTGTCCACACTTTCACCAAGCATTACAGTCTGGACACTGCCTCTAGGCGTAGAGCTAACTTCAGCCTGGCAGTCCTTCAGGGCCTTCTGTCATGAGCTCTTGAGTGCTGACTTGCCCCTTCCCAATGATTTCTTCCTGGTGATACCAGTACTGCTTGGGTCTCAGTACTACCGGTGTGGCCTGCTGCAAGAGCCTTCCTTGAAGTAAGCTAGTACAGTTATGTAAGAACTTTCCATAACAGCAGATCTTCGAGAGAAGCTCTTGCAGCAGGCCCTGCTTTCCCTCCCTCCTCACCCCGATCCTCTTTTTCTATTGCTTCAGCTTTGCTCTCAGGATAACCTCCTCGGTTCTCCTTCAGCTAGCCGTGCAGAGTCTCTGGCGGGAGAATTGAGGTGGGTGTGGGGGACCGCCTTCCTATATAGCCTGTACTGACGTCATTGGGGCGGTCCCCCATGGAAGACTGTTAACTAGAAGTTTTCTCTGTGGTCCTAGTGCCTTGCAGCACAGTCCTACCGGTGAGTTCTGCTGCAAGAGCTTCTTTCGAAGATCTACTGTTACGGTAAGTCCTTACGTAACTGTACTTTCTGGAAGGATTTGAACATTTTGGACAAGAAAGAGCAGGAGATAGAAAAGGAGGAGGAGGCTTACTATTTTATGTCAAAAAAAACCTTGAAGTCCAAATTTCAGAGAGTGGTATTTTTGAAGAACAAACAGATGACATCACTATTAAGGTAATTTCTGGTGGGCCATCTGGCAAACATTTGTTAATGATGTGTCTCTACAACCTGCCAAAATGCAGTGATTTGTATCTAGACATTTTTTGAATATTTAGTACAAAAACAATTCACTAATAGGGAATTTATGTAAGAAATAAATATTGACGGAGGTAATAAAACTATTCAAACCAAACTAAAACTTAGATTGGCTGCTTTGAACTTGTACCACAAAAATTACTAACCAACCCATTGTAACTATAAAACTGCGAGTCACACCTTCATCGATTGGTTTATGACCAACTGACCTTAAAATATTACATGTATATATTCAAGTATTACATGAAAGGAAATACAATCGGATTCAGCTTCTGATTATCATCCGATTTACTGTGCAGGGGATGAAAAATCCCCAGATCCAAGGTCCGTACTCACAAAAATAGCAGCCAGACTTGAGCTGCACAGCCTGATTCGGTCTGACAAACTTGGCTGTGCAGTTCAGTATTGCCACACATGTGCAGTGTTTTTCTGTGGCTGGCAGGCTTGGAAGGCATCCTAGAAGCAGGTTTCACTCCCCTCCCCCCGTGCTTACCTCCTGATCCATCAGTTGAACGTGCCAGGAGGCAGAGGAAGCTCAATGAGACTGCTTGGAGCTCCTCAGACCATGGGGCACTGCCATTCAGGGACTTCCGCCCGTGTTCGGGTGGCTCCGCAGATGTCAAACATGGTCTGGAGCTATGTGGATTGGAGTCCTGATTTTTGGCCACCAGGGTCGGACAGGAAGGAGAGTGCAGAGAGCTGGGTCAAGCAGCTGCAAGGTAGCTCTCCTGTCTGGGGAGGGAAGTGAGGGTTCACTGGCTCTTGTCTGCCATCCACTGGAGGCTAGGCGGTAGCGCCAGGCAGCAGGGAACCCTGGCAATAGGCCGAGTGGTCAGAAGGGGCCATCACTGCAGCTAGGAAGCGCATGTGCACCTCCACACGCATACGCGACCATGTTCCAGGGTATTAGGGAGAAAACCAAGAAATACCATGTCTCCCCCGTTGCCAAGTAGGTGCAGGAGGCAACGGGGAGCAAAAAGCTATATGAAAAAAAAAATAAACCATTCATGAACAGAATAAAAACCAGATTAAAGGAAATGTACAATATTATGTAAGTTTTTAGTTTGGGAAACGATTGGTGTCATCCACGTACAGCAGCACTCTTAACAACAGATGTAAGTCATTACGGAATAAACTGAAGAGAAATGGAACAAAGAATGATGCCCTTAATGATGAGATGTTATAAATGATTGAAAATGCCAAGTTGTAAATGTTGCTCTTCTATTTTCTCCTTAATATGGGATTTACAGTAAATATTTAAAAAAAAATGAATCCTACAAGTGTTTTTAACAGCTGCTGTGTAAGTCGGCGGTAGGGAGGCCCTCACCTGCCCAGTCTGTATCCTGCCCTGAGAATGGATGAAATACTGGTTTTGCTGGTATGTACAATTCATTTTCCTTGCCTTCCAACTTCACGCTCTACTTTTCTCAGAAAACCTTTTGATGTTCAACAGGTAAAGTCCTAGCAAAAAGAAGAATCCTATTATATCCTGTATTCAGCTTCAACCAAGATTCTTACAAAACTAACAAACAATATCAGAATTTGCTGCAGTCCGCATAGCTTTCATCAAGGTGGAGGAAACAATACTGGTGATCAAAACATCTGGTTTGCACCATAACAGAACTTTAAAGACTGATTCAGAAGGCCACATTTTAGTATCCCCTGACTGCTTCTAGCTGCAAGATTATGGCAAAATATTTTTTGAAAAATGTTACTATTGCAATGATTCTGCCACACATCGGTGATTTTATTTATTAAATGTTTTTTTTCACAGCTATGACCTACAGAGATCTTACATATAAAAACAGGAGGGAACATCACATGGGGCTTTCACGCCACCATATGCAAGTGACCTATATACTATGTCTATGGGGATAATATGCAAATGAGTGGAGGGGCCATATGATGACCCCTCTAGTTTTTATACATACAATCTCCACATGCAACCTAGGAAGTTACAAAATTGGGGAGATAAAGTAACAGTTACATACTGCAGTAAAGAAATGCAATGTGAGAAAAGAAACAAAAATTAAAATTAACAAAATTAGCGAAGGAGAGACAAGACATTAAATACAAATAGATACAAATATAAAAATATAACATAATGCATAAATAATACAGTAATGCAACATAACCATGTACCTCAGTATAAAACCAGTGATGAGGCGTGAGTTGGTGGTAGAGAACTAGGGTATGTGTGCCATGAATGAACTATAGGAGAAAACAGTGACACTGCCAAATGTAATGCAAACAAGTAGAATCTGGAAACCACTGTATCAAGGAATGAATTAAAATGTAATTGGGAGTTCGGGAGAGAGCAGGGAGTGAGGTAAGCACTGAATATAGTACTGGCAGCATGGCCTTATGAAGGGCCCTCCTGATCAACTTTTTCTAGTGGGTGACCAAGGAGGTGTACAGGGGCATGGCAATAGAGTAAGTCTAGCTGGAGATCAGTATGGCCTTTGACACTTTGGCATATGGCAAGCTTCAAGGCAAAGTGCATCAGTACAGTAAGCATAAGGCATACAAAACATGCACTGCAAGCTGCCTTGGGGGCAGAAAGCAGAGGGCCGTGGTGATGGACAGAAACTACTCAGAGTGGAGAGGAGTACTCAGCCACATCCCTCAGGGACTGGTGTTCAGAGCACTTTCTTATTTTTTTCAACTTTCTTTTTGGAACTCCAGTCAGGCTAGGGGCTATACCCCATATCTGTCCCTGAGTTCTCCATCCCAGCCCTTCCAGCACTTACCCATGCTGCCCGGTCCAGGAGGATCGTGACTTACCCCTCACACACCCTGTAGGAGACACCCACATTACCTTTGGGTCTCAGCTGAGTCTTATGCTGCCATCATTTCAACTTAAGAGTGGCAAAGGATCCCTGGGCATCATGTTGCCTTGCTGGAGGGTTTTTCCCTTGGGAGTTCCCTTCGAGGCTCGGACATGCAGTGGCATCAGAGACACACTGTGCATGCTCCCATGTATAAGCATGCAGAGGCAAATCAAGCCCCAATCCCACTTTAACACAGGGTGTCAGGCACACCGACTCCTAGCCTCCACTAGGAGTCAGATTACTGCTGACTGCCCTGACCCTCCCAAACCAGAGAAAAAGAGCAGTCTTCTGGATGCTCATCCTCTTCAAGCTCAAGCCAATCCTCTAGTGGTCCATGTCATTCCTAAACCAGGTCATTAGGCGTCACAAGCGACAGTGTTACCGCTATTGCTTCTGCCAGCAATTTAGCTGCTCAGATCACTTCTGTTCACCATTTTAATCAACAATATGAAAATTGGGGTCTACAGCAGGCTGCTTAAGATTGCTAATGACACTAATCTTGCCAGGGTGGTAGATTGCCTTGAAGATGGGATGAACTTCAGAAAACCTAAACAAGTAGGGTAATATGATCTGACTCCTGCAGCATCAGAATGTAGCCAAATGCAAGGTGCTACCTTGTCTAGGAAAAACAGAACCAGAATCTACACACTGTGTGAGGTTCCTATTACCACTGTGGAGAAGAAAAAGGACCTTGGGGGACAAAGTAGACAAGGGGCTGAAGCAGAACAAGCAGTGCATGGCCACTGTCAAGAGGACCAGCAGAATGCCGGAGTGCATAAAAAGAGAGGTGAGCAGCAGAGCGGGGGGAAGTAATCCTGCCACTTTACAAGACCGTGGTCTGGCCAACCTACTACATGGAGATTTGGTCTCCTGAATACAAAAAGAACACTGAGGCAATCAAAAGGGTGCAACACAAGGCTATCAAAATTATGATTTTCAATCACAAGGGTGCTGGCCAGCCCGGTGGAACTGAGGTTGAGGCACTGGACACCACACCTGCATACGCCCGCGGCAGCCCGAGTTCAGGAACGGACTCAGGCTGCCAGTGGTTAATAGGGAGGAGGAGAGGATTGAGCATCTGGAGGATTGCTCTCCTCTCCTGGGGTGGGTTGGGGATGTCTCATTGCTCCTTAGCAGCCCTGGGTGGAGATCGGGGGCCCTACATGGAGCGATGCTGTCAAGGGATGGAGCAGCAGTGGACGTCAACACTTGCGTGCGCAGTCATTGCATCCACGCTCCAGGGGAAACTACCTAAAAGTAGAAAAACCCAGCCCCAGGGATAGGTGATGGCAGCCCCTTAAAGCCCTGCGTCTCACACCAATGTCGGGTTTGATTCTCTGTCTCTCCCAATCCCTCACCTAGCCCTGGCTCAGTGCACTAGATTCTAAAGAGAGCCAGGGTGGATGGCAGCCCTGTCCTGGGGAGGTTCAGAGCCGGGGTTGGGGGGTCCGTCAGGTCAGGAAGGAATGGAGGTATCTGTCCCCAATTTCCCGAAGACCAGACTTCAGGCAGGGCGGAAGAACAGCAGCAGTGCATGGGTATGCCTGAGACAGTTCCCTGGCAAGCCGGTGACAAACAGAATTGTGAAAAAATCACAAGGGTGCGGTGTGTACATTTATGGAACCCAGCCAAACAGAACAGAGAAAAAAATAAGTGCTTTAGCTATAACTTGAAGCCAGCCCGCCCGGAATACCATTCCAGTTGCACTACCAGCTGTGCCACCAAGAAAACTGGAAACTGGGACATCCCAAGGCACCTTACTCTTTCTTTCCCTAATGCACAACGTGGTGCTACACAGATAATTAAATTTTCAATCACAAGGGTGAAGACTGCACATTTATGGAACCCAGACAAACAGAAGAGAGAAGAAATATGTGCCTTATCTAGGACTCGAACCCAGTGTACATAGAACACTGTTTCGGTTGCCACTACCAGCTCAGTCACCAAGGTAGCTGGAAACTGGGACGTCGAGGCACCTTATTCTTTCTCTCTTTTTATTCCATATATAATTTGTATTCTTTTCTTTTACTCCCCTTCCCCAGGGGCCACGGCGTCACATGCATGATGCGTGCGTGGGGGCACACCACGCCAGGATCCAGTGGCCCCTCCGCCCTCCCCGGACTTTCATCGCCGCTTCTAACCACCTACACTACCCACCGGGCCTCCACCCGGTGAGAGTGGGACTACAGCGGAACAAGCGTCCACCTCTTGGAAGAGAGAGCCCGTTCCAACCTTCCCCCTCCCCCAAGCCGGCACCCCGGCGACCTGAGGTCATTCCCGAACCTGGGTCACCGACATGGCGTGAGGCAAGGCACCAGCATCTCAACCCTCTGGGCCAGCCCTTATTCTTTCTCTAACGCACAATCTGATGCTGCACAGATAATTGCATTTTCAGTCACAAGGGTGCAGTGTGTACATTTATGGAACCCAGAAAACAGCACCAGGTTGTGCATTAGAGAAAGAGTAACATGCATCTTGTACTGGGACCTGCTTAGCTTGCCTGCTAAGACGTTTTGGACCCCTGGAAGACGGAACGACTGATGACTCTAGGCTGTGTTCCAGCACCCAGTACCACACTTTCATTGCTTCCTGACACAGGGGATAGGAATGAGTCTCTTCATTTGTTAATGTAATGCATAATACTGACATTGTCTGTCTGTACTAGCAGCCCTAGTCCAGATGCTCCTGGAAAGCCTGGAGACTGTATAAGACAGCTCTCATCTCCAAGACAATTATGTAATCTGGTTTCCACCTCGGTCCATGAACCTTGGGTTTGATAAGGGCCTAGATGTGCTCCCCACCCAGATCCTGAGGCATCCAAAGTGAGAATCTAAGTTGGAGTTGGAATTAGAAATAGATCACGCCTCAAGGAATTGCTGCAGTCCATCCCCCACGTCAGGGGCCAGAATGGGGCTACCAGGATCATGGTGGCCCCTCCATCTGCAGCTTGATCAGCACCCTCTTGATTAGAGGAAACAGGGTGAGACGAAAGAAACTTCTTGCTCCAGTAGAGGGACAATCGTCTCACCAGAAAACTCAGGCCCTGGATCTAGCAAGCAGAAATTGGGCAGTTCTGCATTGAGTGGGGACACAAAAGATCCAACTCTGGATGACCCCATCAGTCGAATAGCTCTTCTGCACTGGATAAGAGGAGTTCCCACTCGTGCCTGCTGGACCGAGTCTGGCTGAGTCTGTCCATCAGAGTGTTTAGCACTCCTGGGACGTGGACCACTGAAAGCGCCAGGCTGTGGTCCAATACCCAATACCACACACTCATGGCCTCCCTGCACAGGGAACGCGGCTCTCATGCACTTGATGCAGTACACTACACTGAGATTATCTGAGTGAATCAGCAACTGGCCCGGGAGAAGGTGGTTCTGGAAAGGCTCATGGGCATGTAGAACCGACATCCCCAAGACATTAATATCCAGGGAAGTTTCGATCTGGGACCAAGAACCTGAGTTTGAAAGGCACAGGTGAGCCCCCAGTCAAAATCAGAGACATCCGTGTGAAGATGTGATGTGGTAATGAAATCTGGAATGGAACTCCTGCAGAAGATCCATCCACCACTGGAGCACCTTACAGACTGGGGAAGAGACCAACACCAACTGATCTAGATTGTCTGTACAATGGTCCCACTCACTCGGACAATCCACTGCATATGGAGCCTGGCCAGTGGACTGGTGGGTATAGCACACCATCAGGACCCAACAGTCTCAGGTACACACTGGCCGGGATGTAACAGCTCTGTGCCACCTCCTGAGCCTCAGCAATAAGGCATTCCACCCTGGCCTGAGGCAGAAAAGCCTTCCCTGCATCAATTTTAAAACTGCCCCTATGTATTGCAAAAAAGACCAAAATGCTTAGCACCATTAAAGGAGCATTAAGCCACTTCTGCTGAACATCAGCAACTCCAGAAACCCTCAGCCAGGAGTGCCTATGCAGGCAAATGCGGTGGCAGCAGCCCTAGCAATAGTGTCAAAATATCATAGAGGGCCCACAGGAGGTGCTTGCTAATGTTCTCAAGACCTGCAAGTATTTGAGAATCTCCTGCTTCTATTACCTTCTGGGAGGGCTTGGGAAGTGGCTTTGCCCTTCTTCCAGTTACTATTTAGGTACTTTACCACATGGGACAGGTAATGGGCAATCCTCAGCCCTAGGGTGGAGGAGGCATAAACCTTCTTACCCCAAATGACAATCCTGCATGACTCCTTGTCAGGGGGGGAAGGAGTTAAGGTGCTTGGGTTCCTTAGACCTGTCATAAACTGCATAAACACTGAGTCAGTTTCAATTTAGGCAGCATAATAAGGAAAGCCCTGTGGGGCATGATAAAGTTTATCTGCCTACGGGGCATGGCTGGCACCATGACAGGCCTGTTCCAGGCTGCTGTTGTGGCATTCCTCAGAGCAGGCAAAACAGGAGGAATGTTCTTGGGAGGAGACTCTGGGATCTCCAGGAAGTCCACTAAATCCTTCCTGGTGACATTCTCTTCCTCAGTGTGGAACCCAATAGCTAAGGACAGCTGCTTCATAATATTGAAGAAGGTGGGGTCCTCTGAGGAGACCTAGAGTGTGCTTGACAGAGTCCTTGCTGATTGAAGAAGCAGTGGACCTGTCAGAGGAAAAGTGGTCTTCCTCCTCCTCCTCCTCTTCCTCATCAGGAAGAATAAGATCAGGATGGTACTCCTCCTTGACGTCAACCTCTTTGACTGTGCCATCGACAAAGGCCTAAAGGCGCCAAGCTGGTGAACAATCAACTAAGTGAATTTAGTCAAGATCTCATTAAGCTCGACAATTGTCGAAGGCTGCATCGACTGGGGGGGGGTCAACAGAGCAGGTAGTGACTACCCATCAGAGGGGCCCTGAGGAGCCGAAGAATCTACATCCCGAGGGCCTGGACTCGAATCAGGCCTCACTAGGAGAGCCATCGACAACAAGCCCATCATCAACAAAGGAAGGGTAGACGACCCAGAAATCGATGGACAGCTGCTCTGGGTAGCGGGCAGAGGCACTGTCGGTCTGGGTCTGGTGGGCACAGAGACCTGGACAGTGGACCAATGCATCGGTGCAGCTGCAGCTGTGAGGGAAATGTCCTGATCGTGATCATTTTTATGAATTTTCCCCGAGGACTTCTCTTGAGTCTTAGAGGCCTGGGAGCTTGACGACCCTGCCAGCGACTGAGAGGCTGGGACCCCGGAGGACCCCTGCCAAAAACTGGCTACCTGTTGCTCCATTCAAAAATTTTTGAGAGCCTTTTTGCGTCGCCTGAGGGTTGTCTGATTAAACTTCTGGCAGAGCTCACAGTCAGAGGCTTCATGGTCAGGCCCAAGACAGCAGGCACAGAGAGAGTGTTCGTTATGGAGGCAATCTTCTTTCTGCAGCGGCAGCGATGGAAGAGAGAAGTCAAATGATTACTTCTCGACATAAAATAAAGGAATCTCTTATTAAAAAGAGATTCTAAGGTAAAAGAAAAGAAAAAGCCGCAGGCTGAAAAAGGCACAAAACTGCGACGGAGCTTCCACGGAGACCTGTCCGAGCAAGTCGATGGCGGGATAGAACTGAGGAGGGAGTGGAGCCGCTCATGCCTTTATAGAGTTGGTGACATTGTCTCATGACGTTGGCATGGGTGGCCCCAGTTGTACTGCTGAAAATCTTCTTTGTGGATCCTGCTTCACCAACGGTGAAGTTCCTACGGTGAGACATGATGACTGAGATACCGCTGAAGAAGATCTGTCTTTGGTTAATTTATACACTGGATTTTTTAATCAGTTAATAACTTTGCAGAGCATATTTAAGTTAAAAACGATAATACTGCTCTGGTCCTCAGTAAATGTGTACTGAAATATACATATCAAAATTAATAACCTGATTTTAAAGATCAGATTTGTAAAGAAACAACATTAGTTACTTCTAACTTATTATCGTCCATCAGTTCTGTAAAAATATGTCTGCTGTCACACATTCAATCAATTATATTGTGACAATGACAGTCGAAGAAATGAATAGAGAGCTTGCTTCAACAGCTGGAATTTAATTCACTTGATACTCCGTATTAAAAGCTCCATCAGGCAGCACTGCCTTAACAGGGAGTAATGTGTCTGTTCAAAGTGTTTAACAGTTATGCGCTTACAGAAGTTCAGCTCTGTGCCCAAATGTCATGTGATCCTCAGCCATTAAACACTGTCATTTAAAGGAAACAATGGAAAAGAAAGCTTTCCTCAGACACTGCAGAAACTCTCAGTTAGTGCTTTCAGACAGTAACAACTTTATTTAACGATTTAGAACAGCTACCCACAACTTTCACTTCCTGTTGCTGGCAGCAGCCATTTTATGAGCAGCAGTGAGCTTACTGAACTCACTGTATGTTAATATGCCTGTTTGACTTCAGCTATTGGTTGGCAGGACATATTATCATAAAGTGAGCTCAGGAAGCTCTCTGCTACTCATGAAATGGTGGCTGCCAGCAATAGAAAGTGAAAGTTGAAGGCCACTGTTTAAATCACTAAAAAATCAATTAGAGTTATTTGTTAAAAAATGTTACTGTCTGAAAGCACTAGTCAGGCATTTTTGGTAGTGCCTGGGTAAAGCCGTGCCTTTTCCATTGTTTCCCTTTAAAGTCCCATGCAGTATGGAGGAGGTGAGAAAGCCCGGGGTATGCAAAAGCTCTGGATAGATAGTACTGTACACATTCAGAACTGTCACAGCATGTAACAAGTCCAGAAACAGAGATGCCCCAATGCAGTGTAATACCAAGTTCGTGCAATAAGTTCTTGGTAACTTTTAATTTTAATGGCTCTGCTCTTTGTTTTCCTACTGTGAAATATTCTCCTAAATAAATGGATAGGATGATCCTTATCTATTTATGCCTTTCGAACTCCAGGATGTGACAAAGCCATTAAAGAGTTCAACCCCAGGCATACAATTTTTTAAAGTCGACACTCATAGTGCAGTCACATAAAAACGTTAATTCATTCTTTGTGTTGTCAGTTCTTTTAAAGGCATTTATTTGGATAAAAACAAACTTTAAAGCTTGCTGTCAGTGTTGCAGGTTAACAGCCCACATGGACACAAGAGTTCAGTGTTCTCAATCCATCAAATGCTCAAACTACTGAGTCCGTGAGATAGTAGATGTGGGACTGCTGCACGTTTGGACGGCTAATTATTGACCTTTTACTTGTTATTTTTCCAGTTATGGTACATCTTGTCCTGGTAGTGGTAAGTGGATGTGTTGGAAGTTACCCACAACTGCACACTGTAGCCACTTGCTCCTTTGATGTATTGAGAACACAGAAGGCTGTGACCAGGTAGGTTGTTAACCTGTAACCCTGACATAGGGTTAAAGGTTTGACTTGTTATCAACATAAATCACTTTAAGAGAACTGACAATCACATGAAGCACTGCTGAAGTTTTTTTAATGTAACTGCACTACAAATTATCCAGTTACTTTTATTTAAAAAACATTATGACAATTCAGTAGCTTTAGACCAGGCACAGCAAGGTAATATAATGTTGCTGTGGAGGGGTTGTGGGATAAAAGATGGACCAGACACCGAACTTCAAGTTCAACACACAATCTGTGTATGATGTTTATTCAAAATGCAGAAGATAACATTAAGCAATGGCACATCCCTTCTTCAATACATCAGTTTGCAGAAACAGACTATGTATGTCCTATATCTGCATTTAGCCAGCACCTACCGACACTAATCTCTGATCTACTTAGCAGTTGATATTCAGCCTTCACCCTATGTGGGCCTTGTTTGCTTGGTAGTTGGGGCTCAAATAAAATAAAAACCAAAACAAGCTAAAAACAAAGAACCTTAGTGCAGAAGCACTGAAACAAGGGTTACCCCAAAGGGCATTGACAATAAGCCAAGTTTCAAAGAAACACAACATCACACATACTTCCCTAATTCAAAGCACCATGGGATATATGCAAATCAACATGACTTTTCAGATTGTTCAACTTACAGCAATTTACATGTATTTTAAATAGCACAACTAACTTAATTTCTATAATAGTGACCCAGTACTTTTTACCATTATCAAAAACACCAAGTGTCATGGTATTTTCAACGTTTGCTGGTTTCATAAACATAAGGGACCAGATTTTCAGACTGCACCGGGCAGTGGCGCAAGCCTGGGTGCAGCGCAACTGGGCTGCGCCAGGGCCAAGACCAGGTGATATTCAACGGTGATGTGCCATGGCTCCGCACCATTGAATATGGCAGGGGTGGCGCACAGAGGGGAATGTGTCAGCACAAGTGCAGTTGCGCTAGACGCATCACCAACGATATTCAGCCAGGGGCATGCAAATGAGACCATAATTTATGCAAGGTGCAAATGGGGCCATCTGCATGTCATTATGACCCCATTTGCATGCGATGTGGGACGTCCCGGCAAAGTGGGCCTGGTGCCCTGCCAAGCCGCTGTCGACGGGGGTGTGCTCCCTGGAGGGCTACTGCAACCCCCCCATATCAAAAATCGCAGGCAGCCGTCAGCTGAATAGAAATCCTATGCCTGATCGTGGGCTATAGTGCAATGTAATAGATCCCTGGTGGTCTAGCGGACCCCCCCTCCACTGCCCGTTCGCAGGCATCTGTAGTGAATACAAATATCCTGGTGGTCCAGTGGACCCCCCTCCCATATGCCAGATCGTGGACAGTCGTCAGCTGAATAAATCTCCAATGCCTGATCGCGGGCTGTAGTGTAATGAAATAGATCCATGGTGGTCTAGTGGAAGCCACCTAAAGCCTGATTATGGGCCATAGTACAAACCGTCTACCTGGTGGCCCAGTGGTGCCCCTCCCCACCCACCCACAGGGCCCCCAGCCACCCAGCCACCCCATCAGTGGGCTTCAGCACCCACCGCATACTGTCCGGCCACCGCTCGAATGACAGCGTATAGCATGAACTATGCGCCCATTGGACCACAGTGTGGACCAATGGGCGTGCATACTATACCTATACTACACAGGTCCAGATCTGTGAATGAGCGTGTTCATTCACAGATCCGAATCTATGTAGTACAGTATGATCTACTGCGCCATTGGTCCACTGTCGACCAAACAGTGCAGTTCATACTATACATTGTCATTCAGCGAGTGGCCGGGTGTGCTATGCGGGCAGAATGTGCCGCCCACTGATGATGGAAGTGCTGGGTGGCTGGGGTCTCTGTAGGTGGAGTGAGGGTACCACTGGAGCCACCAGGTAGACGTCGGATTGTACTTATGGCCCGCGACCGGCTTTCGGTAAGTCCAATGAACCACCATGAATCTATTCGACTACACTTCAGCCTGCGATTGAGCATTGAGAATATATTCAGCTGATGACTGCCATGTCGAGCATACGAGGAGGGGTCCCTGAACCACCAGGATATATTATTCATTACAGATGCCCCGATCGGGCAGCAGAGAGTCCGCAGACCATCGAGGATATTCTGCCTCACAGATGCCCGTGATTGAGCTTATGTGGTGGGAGGGGGGTCCACTAGACTACCAAGGGGGTCCGGGTGCTTATGGACAGTGGTGGCCACCCACGGCTGGTGGCTGTTGTGTTGCGCCTTGCAATACAGCCGCCAGCCTGTGGGTGGCCAGCATTTGAGCCTATATATTACGGCTCAACTTTGAGTACCAGTGTGCAGCGATGGGGGTTGCGCCAGCATGCGCCGCGACATTCTGGCTGAATATCGATGTGCTGATATGTATGGGCACGCCCGGCATCTGTGCCACACAGGATTACACTGTGCCCCGGCGCATCAGGATTTGCGCTGCGCCAGGTAGCCTTTTCAATATCCCGGCGGGGAGTAATGCGGGGCTGCACCAGTGCAACTCTGCTGCACCAGGTGCAACCCCTTAGAATATCCCGGCCAAGGTATACACATCAAGGTATTTTATGACATAGTGCTATTACGTACTAAATCCAACAACGATAAACACAACCTGTTTTACATACGCCTGGAGGTCACCAGAGTAACCTCCCTGTACGAGGACCTGAGAGGGAAAAGGAAAATTAAAGAGGACACTATAGCATAGTCAAGAAAGGGAAGGGGGTGCCCATAGGTGGCCAACAATATGGACTAGAAATTGTAAAGGATAGATTAGGCTAAGAAATAGAAGAACTGTTGCAACAGTTTAAGAAAAGGTCGGACCTCGAGAGTGTCAGGAGCTCCCTGTCACAACTGCAAATAGTTATCTTTGATGTTTGAAACAGTGAAACATTTCTAGACAGTAAGTTGCAAATTACAGATAAAAAATACATTCTAGCAATGTGACCCGTTTGCTACAGTGTATTACCTTTCTGTTTCAGACATAATATAGTTTGAAGAGAACCTTTTGAAGCAAAGAAAGGGAAGGGAAGGCATACAGGAACTTCCCTGACCAATCCAGCATCATGGTATACAGAGGCATTACGCCCACTGCTGGAGGCCTGCAACAGAACAGGGGAAGCTGGTGTTTGTCTTCAGAAGCGAACAGGTTTACTTTCGGTAAGCCCCATCTTCTGAAGACTGTGACCAGCACCTGCCTGTTTAGGGACCAATCGTGATGTCCCGGACTGATTCTGCTGAGGGAGTCTGCTGGGACGTTGTCCTTTCCAGGGAGATGGATTCTAGATAGCTGAGTATCCATGGAATATGTCAGACTCCAAATCTTCATGGTTTCTGTGCACAATCTTGAAGATCTGGTAGCCCCTTGTTTGTTGATGTGAAACACGGAGGTGGTATTGTCCATCCTGATTTGGACAGATTGACCTTTCACCTGAGGGGCGGGCACTAGGTCAGAAGAGTGCTGTACATAACAGCATCATCCACAACAGCGCTGTATTAACAGTGCTCTCCACTAGAGTGGCAGGAAAGAATGCCGCCACACAACAGAGTGCCAATGGCAGCGGTCGCACACCATAGAAATGACTGCTACCATTGTAAAATCTATTTTTAAGCGGGGGACTCTCCCCCTCACACCTCCCGAACTTAAGGATTCCTACTCCGAGGGGGAGCAGATCACAGGGAAAAAACAACATTTGTGAAGCCGTGGAATATTGTTTAAACAGCCCTTTGAAAAAAATACTAAGTTCAACAACAAGAAACTAAAGGGAGACCAAGATCAGAACCCTGGTTTCTACCAGCATTCTGCTGAGCTGCTCCATGCCTCAGCCCTCTCCGCCACAGGAGCAGCTCAGCCAGCCTCCCCGATTCATCTGCCCTTGTCCTTTCTCCTACTATCACGGACAGTGACCTGGGGAGCACTTATTGCACAGCGTTGTTTTGTTTTTTTCCAATTTTTAACCAAGTGAGACACACTCAAGCTGAAAGCTTTTTACAGGTGCAACCTGGGTGCACAGGGAAGTTAAGTGACTTGCTCAGGGTCACACGGTATATGTAAGTGGGGGCTGTGGGATTCAAACCCAGGTCTCCAGATTTGCAGCTCAGAGCCTTAAACCACTGCACTATACTGCCTCCCAAAACTATTCTTAGGTGGACTTGAACTGCCAACCTTTTGATTAACAGTCCAATGCACTACCTGATTACACCACAGAGACAACACTGCAACACTGTTTAACCCGTCGCTGTCCGTGGTAATGCTGTCTGATCACGCTCACGTTTGCGCTATATTTGTAGCACTATTCTGACCAGGTAGGGAGGGCAAGGGCGTAGGCCGAGATAGACTGCTCTTAGCTCCAGCAGGTTGATAAGGTGCCTGGACTCGTGAGGAGACCAGATTCCACTTTCTGTCTGGTCACCTAAGTGTGCTCCCCAGTCTAGTAAAGAGGCATCTGTTGTGAGGAGCATGGTGGGGATTGTTGTTGGAAAGGAACTCCCTTCCTGAGGTTGTCCCTTTCCTTCACCAACTGAGAGCTTGTAACAGTGTCTTTGTTATTGGAACCAAGTTTGAGAGAGAGTGCCTTTTCTGAAACAGTGTACTCTCAGATGGTACTGAATGTCCTCATTTGGAATCTGGTGCTTAGAACAACACCTGAAGTGGAAGCCATGTGACCCAATAACCGTAGGACAACACTTGCTGACCTGGGCTGACCCAGGACAAAGGAATTTACCAAGCTTAAGAGATTTTCTACTCTCTCCTGTGGAAGGAATGCTCTGCCTTGGAAGGCATCCAATTCTGTTCTTATGAACTCCAACAAATGCACCAGTTCTGCCTGGGATTTTTGCACATTTATGAGGAATTCCCAGTGATTCTAGGGTGCTTCGAGTTAACTGCAAGGAGTCCTTGACCTGCTATTTGACTTCCAAGCAACTAGCCAGTCATCCAGGTAGGGAAAGACCATCACGCCCTGTAGGTGAAGATGTGCCACCACCACCAGACACTTTGTGAAGACTCTGGGAGCAGAAGAGAGACCAAAAAGAAGGACTCTGAACTGGTAATTACCAGATGGTAATCTGAACCTTACAAACCTGTGACTGGGCCTGATTGGGATGTGAAATAAGCATCCTTCAGGCCAGAGAAGCAATCCAGTTCCCTTGCTGTAGGAAAGCGATCACTGTGGCAAGGGTGATTATTTTTAACTTGGATTTTCTTAGATACTCATTCAGAAACCTGAGATCCAAAATGGGTGACCACTCCCTATTTTTCTTTCATGTGAGGAAGTATCTCGAGTAGAGGCCATTCTCCCATTGCTCGGGAGAAACCCTCTCCACTGCATTTGCCTGCAGTAACATTCTGACCTCCAACTCCGACAGTATCCTTTCTGTTGGAGTGTGAGACTTGAAGATTCTGTGGTTACACAGATTGGGAAATTTGCACAACTGCAGAGTGAGGCCTTGACTCACCACTTCCAGTGCCTATTTGTCTGTGGTGATGTTTTTCCATTCCTGAAAGAAATCAATCAACCTTTCTCTCACTGGTAATGGATAGGCAACCTGAGCAGGACTGTTGGGGGCTCTGCTTGGGCTGGACCTTGGGGACTAGGGATGGATCAGACCATTTGGAAGGTCTTCTGCCTCTGCCCCTAAAGAAACCTCTCATTTGAGAATAGTCAAAGGGTATGAGCATGGGAAAGAAAGGACGGGGAAAGTACCTACTACCTCTACCTCCCCTTCTGTGAGATCAGTAGGAAGTGGAGGCCTTCTCTTTCCAGGCATTACTTTTGTAGGTGGTTTTGTACTCGTCCACCTTCCTCGTGTAAGCCTCTGTCTTGTCACCAAACAGGGAGTTCGCCCATGAAAAGTCCATGGCTTTTGTCTGGCTATCCAGGAACAAGTTAGTGGTCCATAGCCAGGCAAATCTACGTAAGGAAAACAACATGTGCCATAATCCTAGAGGCAGTGTTATTCACATCTACTGCCATTTGGAAAAGGAATTTGGTGGCCTTGATTGCAGTTCTGGCCAACTCCAGGAAAATCCTCTGACTCACGAGAAGAGGAATCAAATTCATGCTCTGAGGAGCCTTCGGAGTCCATAAAGTCCCCACTGGCTTGGTCCTCTTCATAGAAAAATCGACTCCCTGGTCTCTGGGGCTCAGGGCAGAAGCAGGATCGGTACCATCATTAAGGAATCCATAGTTTTAAAAGCTTGCCATTATCCACAGAGGGCATTTTCATATTGTCCACTGCAGACTCCTTTGCCTCTTCAGCAGGGAGGGCAGCAACATGCTTCTCTTTTTGTTTCTTTTTTGCAGGTCCCGAATCTGGAACCTGCTCTGGGGGTCTCTTATGCTTAAAAGCATCTGAATTTCTCCGAGAGATTTTATTCTCATTAAAATCTTTGGAAGGTCTTTCCTTATGTTTGTTATGTGAGGAAGGCTCCCCCACTAAGTTTAGGTGACACAGAGGCAGACTAAAAACATAATATACTACAAAAAAAAAAAATGCTTCCCAAAAAGATGCCTGGGCAAAACTTGTTAAAGGACACAGTCAGGCAACAGGCACAACTCCTGGCAATCTGCACTCACCAGGAGTAAAGAGGCAATAAACTGAAAACCTGTTATCTCTCTGTCTGCCAAAAACACAGGCAGATCGCAGAAAATGGAACAACCAGACCATCCCCAGGAGGAAGAATGCAAGGACAGCAAAAGAAACAACAAAAAAAAAGTTTCATTCCATGTTGGTTTTTTCCCGAAAGCCTGCCAAATCAACGATGAGGACACGGTCTCTCAGACCACTGAGGAGAAGTGAGAAAGCAGCATCTCCGGTTCCTGCGAGGCCGAAGAAACGACCGGAGATACTGAAAATAACGACGAAATATAATAAAAGTAATTCAAAATACATGAAAAAAAAACTAAAGTAAACCACGAACTTCCCAACAAGGGAATAACTGAGGAGAACTCTCGGGGCAATGCTGCTTGCTCAGGTAGAGAAAGTACAGTTACGTAAGAACTTACCGTAACAGCAGATCTTTGAGACAGACTCTTGCAGTAGGTAATTACATATAGGACTGACGCCGGCAGGCGGCAGGACCCCACGGAAAAATGTCTAGCTAGCAGTCTCTGGCGAGGGACCGCCCCCACGTCAGGTGACCGGCATCAGGAGACGTGGTATAAAGGGGCGGTCCCTCACGCCCGCCTTCCAGTTCTTTCCCGCCACAGGCCATGAGAAACCGGATGAGAGAGAAGTGGATATTTCCCTCACTGGAAAAGGAGCTGAAAAGCTTAGGGGGGGGATGGAGGCGGAGAGTGCCTACTGCAGAACCTCTTGAAGATCTACTGTTTCGTCAAGTTCTTACGTAACTGTACTATCTTAACTTTGAGAGGGCTCTTGCAGTAGGTAATTACATATAGGACTGAGTCCCAAGCAGTCTGCAACAAGAAGAAGCACACGGGAGGAGGAAAGCTACTCAAAGCAGATCCTCTAGCTGTGAAGGCCTTAAGAGAGAAGACCTTGCAGAAGAGCAATCTCGAAGCCTGCTCTACGGCGAGGCAATATCCAAACTATAATGTTTTGTAAATGTATGGAGAGAAGTCCAAGTGGCAGCAGCACAAATGTCTGCCACTGACAAATTCTTGAAACATGACGCAGAGGCAGCAACCCCTCTGGTGGAGTGACCTCTTATTTGGCCCGGAAGTGTCTTGTTGTACTTGTCATAACAGAAGGTGATGCAATGAGCCAACCATTTAGACAGGCATTGCTTGGAAACAGCACTGCCTTCTCTTTTGGGGCAAAAGAGACAAAAAGTTGATCAGTCCTTCTGAGATCCTTTGTTCTGTTAGGGTAGTATCTCAGAATGCGATGGACGTCCATAGTGTGAAGTAGATACTCCCCCTGATTGGAGTATTGCGTAAAGAAGGCAGGTAATTCTATGGACTGGTTCAATGTAGATTCTGCTACCACCTTGGGGAGAAACTTACGATTAGTGCGCAGAGCCATGCGTTCCTTGTGAAAAATCAAGTACGGGATTTTACACATCAGGGCCTGGAGCGCGGAAATCCTCTGAGCAGAGGTAATGGCCACTAGGAAGAGAGTCTTCCATGAAAGGAACTTCATGTCTGCTGAGGCTGCCGGTTCAAAAGGAGGCAAAGTAAGTTTCTCAAGAACGAAGTTCAAATGCCAAGGAGGGGTGGGAACTCGGATAGGGGGTCTCAAGTGAAGAACCCCTCTGAGGAAAGTCTTAGAGACTTCCAGTTGAGCAAACATCCTATCTGTGAAGGGAATATGGTAGGCTGAAATGACCACCATGTGTACCTTCAGAGACGAGTGACTAAGGCCCAGGTCGAAGAGGTGACGCAGGTACTCCAGCAGTCGCCCAACTGAGCAAGAGAAAGGCTCGAAGCCTTTTGAAGCGGCCCAGATTGAGAACCATTTCCACTTCATGGCATAAGTAGACCTACTGGAGGGCTTCCTAGCCTACACCAAGATCTCAGCCACCTGGGGAGAAACCCCAAAGCGGGTTTGAACTATGTCTGCAGGAGCCACACATGCAGTTGAAGGGACTTGAGACCTGGATGAACCAGGGTCCCCTGATCCTGGGTCAATAGAATCCGTGACAGCGGAAGAGGAAGAGGAGGCTCCTCTGAGTATTGTTGCAGAAGAGAGAACCAAACTTGCCTGGGCCAGAAAGGAGCAATCAGAATCATTCATGCTCCTTCTGAACCTAGTTTCTGCAAGAGACACGGGATCAGAGGAATCAGGGGAAGGCATAGATGAATCTGTCCCTCCAATCTAGAGACTGAGCGCCTCCAGAAAATGCCCGCCTTTGAACGAAGCAGCAGAAGTCGGGAAGCTTTATGCTTAGAGATGAAGCTTAACAGGTCCACCTGAGGTGTTCCCTCAACGAGGGAAGATATCGCCTAGGACCCCTGATCCAGCTCCCACTCATGAGCTTGAGCAGACGAGCTGCATTAGTTTGTCTGCTAAGGAGTTCTCGACCCAGGAACATGAACTGCCGTGAGGTGAAGGTCGTGTTGTGCTGCCCAATCCCAGACTCTCATCGCTTCCTGCAGAGAGGTAGGACTGAGTCCGCCCTGTTTGTTGATGTACCATACCACATATATTATCCATCTGGACAGCTAGGTGGCCTGGAAGAAGATGCAGGTGGAGGGCCTGGAGTGTAGAGCACCGCCTGAAGCTCGAGCACATTGATGTGCAGTGATTGCTCGAGCTTGGACCAAGAGCCCTGGGTCCGATGTGGATCGAGATGGGCTCCCCACCCTTCGCCTGAGGCATCTGTGGTCAGAGTCTGGGATGGAGGAGGAAGGAAGAATGGAACTCCCCGAAGAAGGTTCTCTCGAACCATCCACCATTGTTAAGTCTCAAATCATAGGACAGGTGACTAGGAACAAGTGGTCCAAGTCGTCTACCAACTGATCCCATTGAGAGTGAAGCGTCCACTGAGAGACCCTCATGTGGAGCCGAGCGCAAGGGACTGTCGGGATAGCAGCCGCCATAAGCCCGAGGAGGCGAAGAACTGACCTTGCACTGACCCGCCTGCAGCCGGACAACAGGCTTATCTGAGTCTGGAGTGTGGCCGCCCTGTCCGGAGGCAGAAAGGCCCTGCCTAGGGTCGTGTCCAGTATTGCCCCAATAAACTGAAGCCTCTGGGATGGGACTAAGTGAGACTTGGAATGGTTGATGGTAATACCCAGACAGGCAAAGACCTGCTGGGTGAGGAGAGGCAGTGCAGGAGTTCCTTCTTGGATGAGGGCCACCAGGAGCCAAACCTCCAGGTATGGAAAACCTGTACCCCTGGCATGCAGGTAGGCCGCAACCACCGCAAGACATTTGGTAACTACTCGAGGGGCCGAGGAGAGGCCAAATGGAAGTGCCTTGAACTGGTAGTGGTCCTCCTGGAAAGCAAAATGAAGATATTTGCGGTGAGACCGGCGGATAGCTATGTGCAGGTAAGCGTCCTGCATATCCAGAGCGTGCATCCACTGGCCCGAGCGGAGGAGGGGAAGAAGGCTCTGCAGTGAGAGCATCCTGAACCTCTTGTACTCCACGAAAAGGTTTAGGGAACTGAGATCTAGAATAGGTCTTACATCTCCTGTCTTCTTCGGGACCAGGAAGACATGGAAATAGTAACCCGTTCCTTGCAAGGGAAGGGGAACAAGTTCTATTGCCTCTTTCAGCAAAAATGCCCTAATACCCAGAGTGGAGGAAGCAAAAATCTTTTTGCCATACTGGTCCAGAAGGCTGGATTCCTTGTCAGGTGGAGACGAGCTAAGATGTTTGTCTTGAGCTGACCGGCGATGAGCGGAGCTAATCACAACCGAGTCGGCACGAGGGTGGGAGTCTAAAAGTCAACACCCTCTGGAGCCTGGTATAGCCTGTTAAGACTTCCTGGGAAGTGGGGCTAAGGGCCGATTATTGTTTCCATAGGGTGGTATAATGGCATGAGGCTCGACCAGGGTGGCGCCACAGCTGGAGCTGTCGGGCAGATCCAGATGCTCAGTGAGTTTTTATGCTGGGGTCTGGCTCCAAGAATTGCCACTTATGTACTTCCTGGATCTTCCGTAGCAACTTTGTGAAGGGATCCCCGAGGGACTTCAGAGAGAGTCCTTGGCCAGGAGCTTGGATGGAGCGTGGCTCGTGCGTCTTGCTCCGGAACAACCATCAGAAGGATCCGAGGTGTCGAGGAAGAAGAAGATGAGGAAGAAGACTCCCTCTCCCAATGAGGGAGAGCGGACCCCTTGGGAATCCCTCGGGAAAGCATGTCCTGCCCCTCTCTGGACCCAGAGGGCTGAGCCCTGGTGTCCGGAGGTGGGGAGGGAGTCTGTCATCATGGACATACAGGAACCGGCACCGTCGCTGTAAGACGACTCTCCAACTCTCTGGTGAGCTGAGCCTTGGCCTCAGCCCACCAGGAGGCCAAAGTCTCCTGCAAAGTCCACAGGCGGCTGAAGGGGTGGTGGAGGAGGAGAAGGAGGAGGAGGAGGGGGATACGGGTATGGACAATACCTGAAGGGCGCGTATCTATAACCTGATGGCGGGAAGCCCGGCGTCGGGTATTGAGGAGCCGGGTACTGTGGCGTCGGATATGTTGGCGCCAGATACTGCGGTCCCGGGTATGGCGGCAACGGATACGACGGGACCGGGTACCTGTGAGCCGGAGGAGCTGCCTGAGCAGATGGCCCGGCCGGAGGCCCCAAGGGTGGTTCTGAAGCGGAAGACCCGAGGGGCGGAGGGCCCGGCGTCGGGGCGACATCGGGGGGTGGGATGTCATCCGGCGTTGGCAATACCGGCGTTGGGGCCGGCGGCTGAAGAGCCAGGTCGGAGCGGCGTCTGGGAACCGACATCAGATCAGTCAGACCAGAAGGTGGACGGTCTGACGGAGGTGGACCAGAAACCTCAGCGTCGCCGGGGATGGGGAGAAATCCATGGGGTCGGGCTGAGGAGACTCGGGTTCCCCGGAGGGCAGCGAAGGCTGTGGGGAGCCTGGAACGACGGATGTGGGGGGTTCCGGCCTCGGCTTATCCGCTGTGCAGACGTCGGACGAACCAACATGCGGCTTAGCAACGGGATCCGGGCAGACGCTGGAGGGGCGGCCTGGTCAGGCGGAACGGGGGCTGCGCACCACCTCGAAGGGTCGGGCGACTTACCGACCTTCTCTGTGCAGGCGTTGGAGGAGCCGACATCTGGCTTATCGGAGCCGCTCGCATCAGTAGGCCACGAAACCACGGCTTTACTGGGAGTGGAGGCCTCCACAAGCCCGGAGGCGCCTGAAGGGCCCGAGTGCAAGCCAGATGGGCGGGCCACCGCCAGTTAAGCCTCTAAGGTAGCCATCGTGGAGCAGTCCCTTGGGGGGCAGGTTACATGTTTCTCAGCGACTCCCGAGGAAGACGCAGTGGGAGAGGAGCCCTTGTCCCGGTGCCTTTCCTTATCCTTTTTCTTGCGATGGTCTTCAAGGGAAGCCGACACCTGCCGAAGCTTTTTCAGTTCTTTCTCCATCGAGCTCATTTCCTTTTTTAAAATGTGGGCTTCCAAGGACTGCTGCCGCCTTCTCCGGGTGGCCGCGTTAAAGCTGAGGCAGTGCTGGCACTTTTCCACCGGATGGTCGGGGCCTAGGCAAAAAAGGCACAGGGAATGGCTGTCCTTGTGCGGGAGTTGGGCGCTGCACGAGTCGCACTTGTTTTTGTGCTCGGAGTGTGTAGGGGACACTGATACCTGATGATGGTGAGAAAAAAAAATCGAAAATACTCGGTAAAACTACCAACGAAGGAGCCTGAAGAGCAGGGAACTTTTCCACTAGGCGCTGGCATAAGCTAATGGCGGGAAAGAACTGGAAGGCGGGCGTGAGGAACCGCCCCTTTATACTGACGTCTCCTGACGCCAGTCACCTGACGTGGGTGCGGTCCCTCGCAGGGACTGCTAGTTACAAATTTTTCCGTGGGGTCCTGCCGCCTGCCGACATCAGTCCTATATGTAAGTACTGTACCTACTGCAAGAGTCCTCTCGAAGAAAGATCTAGATCTGTTGTTGAACTGCACAGCACAGCATGTCCATGAGCCTGAAGTCTCTCCATGTGGCTAATCTGAATATTTAAATTTGTCCTCCACATGCTCCTGAGCAGCTCAAGCCATCGAGCTGATTGCATATGTAAGCATAATATCAGATTCCTAGGGGTTGAAACAAATAATGCCCAGAAGCTCAGCTTCATTCCACTTTTGCAAGCTCAGGTTTGTGGTAGCTCATCTGTTCCTCAAAAGAGGGCAGCACTCGAGGATTGCCAAAGAACAAATATATATCATTTTTCCCTGTGAAACACAGTATAATACCATACCCTGTTGTTGTGCCCAGATAGTGGCTTCATGCAAAGGGTTCACATGTGGGGTCTTTATGAGATACATTATATATATATATATATATATATATATATATAAATGAAACTCACCAGAATGAACCAACTCTGCAGAATTCTGCAGTACAGTTACTGCAGCAAACAATGCAGTTTCAATGGGAGTTAATCCGTTTTGTCATGCAGAAACCTGTGACACTGCGCTTCATCCTGGTGGGCTTCACTCTATATGTGTGTGTGTGTGTGTGTGTGTGTATGTATATATAAATATATATATACATATATATATATATATATGTGTTATATATCGTAATCAGATAACCCACTTTTAGTTGTCATGGTCGGCGCTCTGATATACACATGCCTTGGTGTGAGTTGCACACATGAAGCTGCAGGTCAAGTGCATCAACCACCCAAGGCGTGCATATATCAAGCGTGACTACCTCTACCGTAATGAGGTTATCCATCTTATAAAATAGCAAAAAATTGTTTTAGGGGTAAAAGTGCGAAGTACGTGTTCTGATATACGCATGGTCATGTGATGTGTTTATACAATCAGAAGACTGAATTTGAAGCCACTAGATTTATCCATTTTATAAATATTAGATATATAATATATATATATATATATATATATATATATATATATATATATATTAGGTGGCATCCCAGGATGAAACCTAATTCTGCAGCATTTTCAGCACTCTGCAGAATGCTGCAGAAGACCTACTGAATAAAACAATGTAATTTCAATGGTAATTAATCCCTTTGTCATTCAGGAAAATGCAACACTGCCAGGATGGTAGAATACCACAGTTTCCTGCATTAAAGGGACTAATTGCCATTGATACATTACTGTCAACAAATCTCTATTTCAATCTTTTATATATATATATATATATATATATATATATATATATGTATATATATATATATATATATATATATATATATACACACACACACACAATAAAGCCCTGAGGATGAAGCTCAGTGTCACAGTTTTCCTGCATGACAAAAGGGATTGACTCCCATTTAAACTGCACTGCTTACTGCAGTAACTCTACTGCAGAATTCTGCAGAGTTGAGCTTTATCCTGCTGGCCTTCACATATACATCTGATGTCCTTATACAGTTCCATATGTTAATGGTGATCGCCGTTAGGGCGAGCGTACGTCGCTGAAAATCAAAAGGGCACCGGGGACTTGGTTATTTATGTGTTTATGAGGGGGGGATGTGCCCCCCCCACTAAATGATTATCAACTCCAGAGGGGTGCATGTTGAAGGGGGTGCAAATTGGGGGGAAAAAAATGACTGGGCGTAACAAAAGGAACATGTGCCCGGACCCGAAGCCGACACTCTTGCAACCCTAGCCTGTCACCCACCCACCATGCCACAGGACCAGCTCAGCAGCCCACCGCCGCACTATGCCTCACAAACCCTCCCTCTCCTTCCACCCGCCGTGCTCACTCCCCCACCCCCCATGTGTGTACATATAGTGACATCCTGTGCCCCAAATCAGGTCACCCTCCTGCCAAATAGCCCTGTGGACAGGTGCCGTGATCGAGTATCCTTTTGAAAGCACTCAATGCGGTCGCCATTGTCACAAGCTACCCTATACAGTATCTTGTGTCAGCTGGGTGTGCTTGTGTATGTATGTTCTTAGGTCAGGATTTGTCCATCAACCAGGAGGGAGCAGGACTCTTGACGGTGTGCACAACATGTGTATTTATGATCCACCCTAGAGAATGGAGCAGCTCCCTTGCTTGCACAAACCCAGCACTGTTCCTGAACTGCAGCTCGGCACCAGTGACTGAGATATGGAGTCCTGAACGCACACCTGGAGCCTGCTGAGCCGATACATCCCACAGTCCAATCCTGCATAGCTTGAGCACTGGTACTGTAAACTCAGCATCACAATTATTGAACAGGACGATCTGCACACACTGCTGGGGTATGCAGGCACACATCCCAGTCCCATCCTGCACAGCTCGAGTGCCAGTATTGTATATAGCTCAACATCAGTACTATAGACTTGAAAGTCATGCACATGTGACTAGAACCCTCAGACATATCACACAGTCCTGCTCCCCTACTCAAAACACTGGACCATGCTGTCCTGGCATCTGGCGTACACTGATCATACTAGGCATGGCTGACCCCAGTCCAGCCCCACCTCTTTTGATCCAGTCACCCAACACTTAATTAATTATACAGAAGCACTGCTAAAGCTGGGAAGCAGTTATTTAAACAGTATGGCAGGTACCCTAGCCTGTATCAGCACTTCTTCTTCTGTCAGCATCAGCTGGTGTCTGTCACAGCTTTTTCCATGACAGACCAGCATTCCCCTTTTATCTAACTGCAGTGTTACCTGAAACTAAAATGAATTGCTTGGCATCTGAAGATGCTGAAACAGATTCAGAGCAGAATTTAGCACAACCTGGCCTCTGTCCATAACCCCACCCCGCCCATCCTGTTGGTAGGGGCTGAGGGTTAGACAAGGTACAACATCTATATAAACAGAAATGGAAACCATAAAAAAAAAAAATGCTTTGGAGACTCACACTAGACACATCATATACAGATGAAAATGAATACTGTATTTTCGTTTACTCCTTTCCACATCAGATTAGCATATTTGAATCCCACAGAGGTCCTGTCAGTCAAGCTGACAAATAAGCATACACAACTTTATTTACACTTTTGAACTTGACAGTCTTGTCAGTGTTTGACCTATGGATTGATTTACAGTACTAGATATGGGCTGTGACTTATGCAACCATGTTACCACCACCCCAATTCTGTAACATCTTTAAAAAAAAACTAAATGTGAAACTGGGAATTACATGTGCTATAATAATAGGGTAATCAAAAGACCATCAACATCTTAATTTACAAACAGAAGAAAAGTAGAAATCTCAGTTGCCAACCTAATTGCATTGAAAACTAACATGCATCAGCTGATCCAAGAAATGCAATGAAATGCCTCTAGTATGTTCGTTTCCCTCAGTGCTCATCTGCACTGCACCTCTAAAAGCAGTTAGATACTGGAAGCGCGACACTCTGCAGTGATTCTCTTGCAAACACTGTATGCCCACACTATCCACCCCGTGCTCATATCCCAAACCAAAACTAATAAACTGAGGCATTTAGAATACGGTATGGCAAGGCAGCAGAGTTTTTTGTTTTTTTTTTGTTTTGGGGTTGGGGATTACTAACACCTTAATAAAAAGAAACTAACCATGAATCAGCAACTGTCAAGGACTCTCTGATCAGATTTGTGTTCTAATTCCTTGGCAGTTGTATGTTGTTGGCATCACATTGTGTTTTCCACCCTCCCTCCACACTGGCAAGTCCCCTGATGGCACTAGTACTCAGACAACATGCCTCTGGGAGACAAATAATTAAAATAATTAAAAAAATATGCCTGCATCCTGCCTCTCCCTATTTCAGAGCCTTGATGGTGGTCCTGCTTCTACCCCCTCCCTCCCCCTATTAAATCCACTGATGCCACAAGTAGTCAAATGGCAATCAATCAATCAAACTTTATTTAACCAGGCAGTTACATTGTTGAGCAAGCTCATTTGCAAGATGGTCCTGGGCACAGAGAAAAAATTCATTTACAGTATTCAACATTATTTCATAACAGCAGACACTGAAACAGAATATTTTTAAGTACAAGATCATTAGGTGTAGGACAAAGGAAGGAGAGGATGGCAGAGAGAGGAGAGGAGGACAAAGACACATGAGGGGAGTGGGGGGGCAGCCCTGCTAGGGTAGAGGCCCCCAGGGGAGTTGCCAAGGGGAAGGAGGGATTACCTGAAGCAATCGCGTGCAGTCTTCAGGCATCGATAAGGCAGCTGCCTGAATAAGTAGGGGTTAAGCAGGAGGGTAAGTTTAAGTGCTTTTTGCGTGTTGTTCCAAAGTGATTGTAGGAAGGATTTGATGGCAGTTGTGCCATGATGTGTCCTCATCCGTGGTAGCTTGAGGAAGACAAAGAAGGAGTTCCGTAGGCCATACGCACCTTTAGACCGTTCGAACAGGTTGCAGATATAGGGTGGGAGTTTGTTAGAAATAGCCCTGAAGAGCCACATGAGGGCATTTATTTGCCTCCTCATGAAGAGTCCACAGGGGCATGTCAAGTATGAATCTCAAAGTGCAATGGTAGAGTGTGTCAAGATTCTGGAGGACATACTGGAGGCAGTGACTGTAGAGAAAGTCAGCGTAGTCAAGCAAGGATAGAAAGGTTGTTTAAACCAGCCGCTTCCTAGCTTCAAGAGTGAGTAGATGTCTTATGTGGCAAAATATGCCAAGACACTGTCTTAGCTCTTTTATTAACTCACTTAGGTGTACAATGAAACTGAGTTTGTTATCCAACCAGACTCCCAGATATTTGAATTTGTCCACTATTTCAAGAGGTTCACAAGGGAGGGTGATAATCTGGGGGTTACCAAGTGTCCCCATATTGTGTGAGGAGTGCAGGGAGATAATCATGGCTTTGTTTTTTTTGACATTGAGCAACAGCTTCCGGCTCAGCAGGTTATGTTGGAGGATGATAAAGTCCTGCTGTAACTCGTTATACATAAGATCTAGAGAGGGGTTGGTTGTATAGAGGACTGTGTCATCGTGAAAGGTGAACATTTCCTGTGGTATAACAGAATCTATGTGGTTAATATAAAGTCACGAGAGTAGACCCAAGATAAAACCTTGCGAGACGCCTCGGGACAAAGCTTTTAGTGGTGACTGTTCCCCTTGTGCTTTAATTTGTTGTCTTCGATTTGTGAGGTAGCAGTGGAACCACTTTATTGCAGCAGGGGTTAGAACAATACTACCCAGAGTATCAAGCAGGATGGAGCGATCAGCCATGCCAAAGGCTTTGCTAAGGTCAAGGAAAAGTGCATAGTTGTACTGTTTATTATCCAGAGCTTTTAACCAGTCATTAGACACTTTGGCTAGAGCCAACACAGTGCTATGCTTAGGTCTGAACCCCGACTGGGCTAGGTTAAGGATATTTTCACAGTCCAAATACTCCCTCAGTTGTGATCTGACAATTTGTTCTAGTAGCTTGGATAGTACAGGAAGAAGCGAGATTGGTCTGTAATTATTCAAGTCTGTAGGGTCTCCCGACTTGAACAAAGGGATAATATGTGCAATTTTCCAACTGAGTGGTAGCTCTCCTTGGGTAAATGAGCTATTAAATAGATGAGCGATAGGTGCTGTCAGATGATAACAGCCTGCTTTTAGAAAGAAGGGTTCTAACAAGTCAGCGCCAGCACTCTTTTTAGTATCTAGCGAGAAAGAGGTCCTCCACCAGTTTAAAGGATACTAGCAGGAAGTTAAAGGGAGGGTGGCGGTACAGGGGACATAGTAGGGCTAGTACCTACACTGGCGGCACTTAGGGCACTCAGTTTACTAACAGGCAAGGCATCGAATCACGAGGCCTGCAGTAGCAAAGTGGTTATTAAGCTGGTCAGGATCTCAGACCTATCTGTGTAGGAGTTATTGTTCACTACAATTTTGGTGAATTGGGGAGGCAGGGATTGTCCTTGACCTCTCTCAAGATTTGCCAAAATTTGGCAGAACAGTTTTGTTTTCCTCAAGGGCGGACTGAAAAGCGTGATTTTCTGTCCTCATCAGTTCGATGCAGGCGTTCCTGGCTCCCGAAAGGAAAGCCAGATTGAGTTGGACAGTGAATTCCTTGCCCTTTTCCATAGTGTGTCTCTGGACCGAGGGCCCTCTTCAGGGACAGGCTGAACCAATCAGGTGCCCGTTTCCTAGATTTCACCTTTCTTAAGGTGTGTGTTTAATGATTATCCTCAGTAACAGATCCTGGAAGATAAAGAAGCTTCAGACACAGAAGGTGTGAGATGAAGTCCTGACACTTAATATTCCCAAGATCTGTCAGAAAGGCAGGGAGACAGAAGTGTTTTAGGCTGCGCTTTAGTTTGAAGGTAGAGGTGGAAGGTAGGTGTGGGGAACGCCTGACACAGGCGACAGCGCAGTGGTCACTCTGGTCATTATGGAAGACCACTGTATGGGAGATATTATGTGGCTTGTTGACGAGCATAAGATCCAGGAAGGAGCTTCAGTCTTTTTTTTTTTTATTAGGTCGGGTAACCTCAGAGGTAATCTGAGTTAGCCCGTGCTCATAGCAGAAATCTTTGAGCCTGTTGGCACAGGCATTGTTTCAATTAAGATTGAGGTACCCCATTATGACGCATTCAGCAGTCGCTTTCTCCAGAGGAGTGAAGGTCAGGTAGTATACATAGGCCAGCAGCAGGCAGCCTAAGCATGCAGCTACTAGTAGGGCTACTCCAGGTGATAAGGTTAAATTGAGGGCAAGACACTCAAATTTTTGGGCACTGATGTACAGACAATATCAGAGATTAGAATTTGTCCTCAATATATATAGCAACTCACCACCACCTCTAGTCGACCTGTCACACCTGTGTAGGTTGTAGCCAGAGATGTTAAGCATTTCTTGGGCACATGATTCTTAAGCCAGGTTCTGAGAACATTGCTACATCTGGCATCGTGTAGCACCATGGCTTGGACCAGGTCAAATTGATTTACTAGGCTGCATACATTCATTTGCAGGAAGCTTAGGCCTTTTAACTGTGGGAGCTCCCTGGAGCAGCTAGCAGACGGAGGGTGGCTGGGTTTAGTTCCACTACCTGCACAGAGCAACAGCAGGATTAATAGTTTCCGGAGACATCTTACAAGTAATCTCAGGAAGGCTTTGTTAGGTTGCTTAGCATGGGCACTGCCTGGGGCAGCAGAACAAGAGTTGGAGGGGCAACAAAAGATGATCAGAGCAAATATTGCCACCCTAATGGGGAAGATAAGGGGTGTCTGCTTAGGGGGCGTAGGGCAGTAAGAGATGTGAAACGTTCTGACTGCGTGCAGATTACTGCCTTTGGAAGGAGTTAGCTGAGGAGCAAATACCACCAGACTTGATTCCTGGCATGTAGGAGAGTTCAGGAAGGTTGTTTCTTTCAAAGTGTCCGTATTAGGCTCCAATGTTAGATGGAGGACACAGCCAAGGAGGAAAAGGTAAGCTATGGACGCCATCTTGGGAGTGCTGAGTAGCAGAGGAAAGTCGACACCTTATAGGAGTTCTTGGGTGACTGGCAGCAACCCTGTAAAGGCAGTCCTCTGGGAAAAAAGTACTGTAATTAAACAAATTACTGTATGCCCTACTTTCCAACCTCTCCCCATTCGGTGCAAGTCATCACCAAAAATGAACTCTGCTAACATGCCATACTGTATGCTATATTCTAAATGCCTCTAATATGTCACATTTCCCCTCAATGCCTAACAACACTGCACTACTAAAGCACAGCTTGGCACTGTAGGGAAACATAACACACTGCAGTGATTCTCCTGCAACTTATGCCCACCTCTCTGTTCTCACATCCCAACCCAAACTGATAAAAGGAGGTATTTAGAATACAGTACGGCAAAGCAGCAGAGTGTTTTTTTGTTGTTGAGGGGGTGGATTACAACACTTTAATATTAAAAAACTGACCATGAATTAGCAACTATCAAGCACTGCCTGATCAGATTTGTGTTCTAATTCTTGACACTTGCTCTCCTTTAAACCACTGCTTGCTAGATCCCAAATCAAAGACAAAAAAACAGACACATGTAATGTAGAATACTGTACTGTATATTGTTAGGCATCACATTGTGTTTTCCACCATCCCTCCCCGGCAAGTCTCCTGATGGCATGAATAGTCAGACAGCAATCTTCTGGGAGAAAAATAATTAAAATAATTAAAAATGCCCATCCTGCCCCCTCCCTATTTCAGAGTCATGACAGTGGTCCTGCTTCCCCCTCCCTCCCCATCAGGTCCACTGATGCCAAAAGTGATCAGATGGCAGTCCTTTGGCATTCATCACTCCTCAGAGTCTACCCTAACCCAACAAGACAAGGCTGAGGATGTGCAACTCCATCCTGATTCAATCCTGTCCAAGCTCACCCCTGAAGATACACAGACCCAACCCAATTCAGACTCGTTTACTCCAACCTGAGGGCTGGCGAGGCCTTAGTAAATGACCCCTCACCAGCAAGCTCTCATCTAAGACAGGTTAACAGGTTTGCGGACTACGACAACTGCACTAATGTGGATTTCTGAACTCTTGCACAACCAAGGCACTTACTCACAATATTATGATTATTAATATTGTAGATATATCTGCACAATAATATTATGGAAATGGGTAGAAAGAATGATGAATTCTGATTGGCGAGCTGCTTTCAGCTGGGCCATTATCCCAACACAACTGCCCAGCTGAAAGTAATATGTTTAAAAAAATGCATAAAATTTACTAAAAATTACCCATTTCATAATTGCAATAAGGCACTCCAAGGTGTGTGTTATGGTGGCCTACGGCCCTTCTCAGGTGATGGAAGCACTCAGCTATGCCTCGTGTTTCAACCCACCTAAGGTGGGCCGTTATCCCACCATAACACAGCCCTATCATACTACTGCTTAAATATGCCAGTGAAGAAAACAACACCCAAAGGGACTCTAGCTTTTCATAAGCAGTACTGAGGGTCTCATGAGGGTACAAAGTTTCTCCTGATTTCAAGGTTAGAATCTTTACAGCTGAAGCAGGTCCACCCACAAGGCCCTTAGAAGTTAGGCATAAATTGTGCCATGATTCACAAGCTCTGAGTAAGCTCTATTTAACCTTCCCTCCTTTGCAAAACTGTGAGTAGATTTTTTTGCAATTCAAAAGTAATTAAAAGGGTGAGCGAGTAAGTTATGTCATAGACATGGTTAATAATAATTGAAAATTCCCCCACTCCACCCTCTGCATGATCCACCCACCCCAACCCAGCCATGTCTCCTACTAAACTAATGTATACAAAAAAAACATGAGTTGTTCCATCTCAGGTACTATGAATTCTTATGAGACAAAAAGTTCAGAACCTACTGAATATTTTCTTTTCTTTCCAAAATCCAAACTAATGAATTCAGTATTTCTGATCACTTTGAAACAGGTCTAGGTTGCCCACACTCATGAGGATCCTGTCCTTTAATAAAATAAAATAATGCTACACAGCATAGTAAGAGATGCATTACAGAATATGTGAGTCACTGTGCCAGGAAAAAGGAATCGGTAGAGATGGGCAGTAGTACTTCCTCACAATTTTATGACTGCTGTTTTTTTTTGTGTGTGTGTGCTTTACAAGAAAACACTAAGAAATTACCCAATCTTATTTCTTCAGCAGCAGAACATGTTTCTTGGAAATTTATAATATTGAAATCACCAATTAGATGGTTAAATTCAGAGTCAACCAACTTACTATTACAATGTTACAAGACAAAATTGTTATCACACAATCAAGATTATAAGAGGCTAATCAGTTATTACAGGTCTGCTTTTTATCTGTTTTGAACCACTACCTGCTTCTGGAGCAGTTGTAAAAACTGCCCATTCAGCACAAGTAGCGATGCTTTACTTGCAGCTGTCATCACAAAAACTGAATTAAATATTGTCTACCATTTACTGTGAGCGGACTGCTTCAGGAGTTGTTTTCATTTGGTTGGTTGATTTTAAATGTTATCCCAGTTGGAAGAAATACACTCTGCTCCAGTATGAGCATAATCCAAGACTTGGAGATGCTGCTTCAATAATAAATATAAACTTAGCAGGAATTAAAACCCTCAGCATTAGACATGTAAAATAATGTTTAGACAGAACTTCTGAGTGCTTTGATTCCCATACACAGTTACTTCTCTCTTAACTTGATTGTTTCTGTGGCTACACATATCATGTATAATTGATTATGAATCTGCATTTATTCACATATATAAAATTAAGTTAAAGATGTTGAAACAGAAAAGTAAAATACTGAGGTGTTTTTGCAACACATGGGTGACCTAGACATTTATTAATGAAGTCACGTAAAAATGAATCTTCCACGAAAAAGTACCCCAATACGAAAAAAAAAAAGTAGCCAGCCCAGTGGCGCAGAGGGCTGAGTGCTGGGCGCCTCACCTCTCACCATGCCAGTGACCCTTGTTCATGAATGTGCACGTTATGGAAATGTCGGCCGAGGGAGCTGGGAGTAGATAGGCGGCCGCCAGACGGCTCTCTTCTCACAGGTGAGGAGAACGTCTTTCTTGGCCTTAGGCCACCACCATGTGGAGCATGATGGTGGTGCAGGCAGCAGGGAGCTAGGCACTAGGCCTGGGGTGGGCAGAGCAGAGTTGGCCAGGCCAAGACATGCGTGCGCACCTCCATGCACATGTCCGAACATGTCTGGGGCTCCATGGGCTAATAAGGAGAGAACAGCTGAAAAGCGGGGGTTGCATCTACATGATGCCCCCAGGCCAGCTCTGGTGGCTCTGCCAAGGCTGAAGGGAGGGAGGCCTTGAAAGACAGTGGCAACTGGTACGGACGGCTGACACAAGCTGCTGGCCCGCTAGGAGAGATAACATTGATATGGGAAAAAAAAGAGCAAAAAAAATAGGAAGCTGGGATAGACACTGATAAACACAGTAACTAAATGTATCACCCCAAACACTTATGCATGATGTTGCAGAAATGTAGTTAATGAATAGGACAGAGCTCTTCCACCATATGTACGGATTACCTATTGCTCTGACTGATATACTTAAAACACACTCTTTGTAAGAACATAATTCAGCCTCTTTAGTTTACAACTATGAACAGTATGTGCCTTAAGTGACTGGTACTAATGGACAAAAGAACAGTAGCCTCCAATGGTTCCTGTATCCCTCTTATATTAGCCCATACAAATCCATTCCAAAACGTGCACCATGTGGCGAACACATTCATCAGCAGCTCAGGAGGGTAATTTAAACCATGTCTCTCTCTGGTTTCTTTTTATATTGCTGATTCTGGAGTCTAAAGTCAGCGGAGCTCTTCCTGCCTGCTTACCTGCTGCCTCTGGTACTGCCTGCTAAAGTGAACACCTATTTACCTAATCCTGGCGCTGAATCTCCATATATTAATCTGTACAGGTGTTTGTTTTATCCTTTCGAGCAACAGCTTAGTGAAACTGAGCGGAGTTAAGTAAAAGTATTACTAGTAAATAAATGCCAAGACTGTTCTCAATAATGACAAAAATAAAAGAAATTATGTTACCAGCATTTGCCCTCCATTTTGGCTGAGAGGGTGAATCAGAGTGAGAGAGACAAGGAGACAGATAAGCGTTTGGGGACTGAACAACTACTTCAGAGAATGTTTAAAAGGCTACAACATACAAGCCAGAGAGTGTCTAGACTAAATTAAAATAACAAAAATAATACTGAAAACCACACAGAAAAAAAATGAAGAGACACGGAAGCAACCTCATAGAAGAGGAAATGGGCACCGGCTGTCAAGACTGTAATGCGGCAATATTTTATTCATTCATTTATTTTTATTACAGAGGAACACACACTGATATGTGATCATGGCAGAAGGTGGAACGGGAGGGATTTTTAAATTATTATTACAACAGTACACCACCAGGCATGGCTGGATTGGCGTTCGGATCTTGGCTGAGGGTGAAGCGGGAGAGATTTGTTAATTATTACTACAGCACCAGGCATGGCTATATATCATCAAAACAGAGCAGGTAGAAATCATCCGCGTGAATCATTCCTGCTTTAAAATTACATTTATGTTAACGTCACTCTAGATTTAATTGGGTGGAAAATGATATTCTACTAACTTCCCAGTGCTGGCTGGGTGGGGGTATGGGGTAGGAGAGGAAAGCATTTAATGGCTAAAACAGAAAGCCTCCACAGTTTCAGTTTTGTTCTGCTTTCTGACCGATACTGAGCCAATCCACTGCACCTAGATAAAATGTGTAAGAAGGTCTCCTTAGAGAAGGAGATTTGCAGTCAGTTTTATTAATGAAGGCTGTCAGGTTTCCTAGTTTAGCTAAACAGATAACCTGCTATTCAGAGGACTCTCTTTTTGTGTTCAGATTGTAAACTTGCACTTTACCCTGAGGCATAAAAGGAAATTAAAAGCATGGGTGAACTGTATTTCCCAATTCATAATGTTTTACAAGTGTTCTTCTTTCCCACATAATATATGTAATGCATAGCACAGGAGCACTGGGGGTTAGCTTCACCACAATGAGGGGCTTAATGCTGGGGAAAACAGGGTTTAACCCATGCAAAACAGAAAGGATAATTGGGAACTCTTCCTATTGTTTAGTAGTTAAGCTTATTTGGAATGATGCTTCTTAAATTTTTATTAATGAGTACATCCCTCAGTTATCACCAAATACTGTACTATAATATTTGGAAAATTAGTTAGGATGGGTCAAGGTGAACTTTCAGGTGAGGACCCTGGGCTATTTGATGATATTCTCAATCCAGCCTGGAAACTCAACTCAGCTAGGATGTTGATTATCAATATGTTAGGGAAGGCTCCTCCTGAGCAAAATGAAAATCCAAACCAATGGGCAATCCCAAGTAGAACTGGGAACTCGCCAGGAACCCCTAGCTCCATCCCCCATTACTATTTCAAACAGATTCAAACCTTTGCAGACTTCTAATAACTGATTAGCCTCATATGATTATGATTGTGTGATAAAAAATATATTTAGGGATTGGCAATAAATTGGTTGATTCAGATTTAATAATCTAATATGGACTTTCAATATCATACAACCTTCCAAGAAACATGGTCTCCTGCTGAAAAAATAAGACCAGACAATTTCTTAGCCTTTTCTTTTAAAGCACAAAAACAGTAAAAGGGGCAAGTCCTACAAGTAGTTTATTAACAGGATTAAAAAAATGACAGAGTTTTAATTCATGTGAAATAGAAAGGGTTTGTAGCACACAGGAAACCCCTGTTCTAACAGGAGTGGTTGCTGCATGCACACAAGGGCTTCAGTAGAATAAAACACAAAACAGCATTGCACACCATGCCAGATAAGACAAGCAGAACATGGTACAGGAAAAGTACAGTTCATAAGAACTTACCGTAACAGTAGGTCTTGAGAGGGTTCTTGCAGTAGGTAATTACATATAGGACTGAAACCGGCAGGCATTAGGACACCACTGGAAAAATTTCTAGCTAGCAGTCTCTGGCGAGGGACTGCCCCCGTCCAGGTGACTGGCGTCAGGCAGCGTGGAGTATAAAGGGGTGGTCCCTCATGCGCCTTCAGTTCTTTCCATCAAGGTCAAAAAGGCAGAGACAAGAGAAGCGGATGTTTCTCTCACTGGAAAAGGAGCTGAAAAAGCTTAGGGAGATGGAGGCGGGAAGGTATTACCTACTGCAACAGCCTCTCCTCAATATCTACCTTACGGTGTAAGTTTGTATGCAATTGTACTATCTTACTTCAGAGGGCTCTTGCAGGGTAATTACATATAGGACTGAGTCCCAAGCAGTCTGGAACAAAAGAACCGCAGGAGGAGGAAACTACTCAGAGGAGATCCACTGGCTGAAAAGGACTTAAGAAAGAAGTCCTGACTGGCCACTGGGGGCGCTAAATAGGATGGCAGTTTAAAGATCAGCTCCACAACCCAGAGGGAAATAGCCTTTAAAATCCTTTTTCTAACAGCAGACATTCTAGCCTCACTCTACTGTAACTTGTGGGGTAATACTCAAGCTACACTAATTTAGCTTCATTGATACAAAAAGCCTTCATTTGCTGTGTGGAAACTGCTATTTTACTTAAGAGCCACCTGGAGAGGTAGGCCTGAAAATATGGCGGAAGGCAGCACCCACAAATCTGGGAGCAACCATTAGTCGGAAGGATGTTCGCCAACTTATGGCCCAGATGGCACAAGTCACTCTGGCAACTAATCGAAACACCCAAGTGGTTCAAAATTTAGAAGCCAAGATGCTGCATACCAAGCAGCGGGTCTCGGCGATGGAGGGGCATGTTCAGGACTTAAGGACAGGATTAAGAGATCAACAACAGACCATACAGATGATGCGCAGTAAGATGGATGACCTCGAGAATTGAGGTCGCCATAATAATCTTCACTTCCAGGGCTTCCCAAAGTGTGTAGAAGGCTAAGTTACTGAGGGATTTCTACAATTAGCCATTGCTGAAATGCTGCAGTTGGACCCATTTACACCGCTCCAGGTGGAAGGCGTACACCGTACGTTAGCCCCTATGTCTCAGGCCCAGGACAGACCATGACCTATCATAGCCCGATTTATTGATTTTAGGGACAAAGAGAAGGTCCTAACTAGAGCTCGTGAGTTACAGCATGTAGTGTGGAGATTGACTAGGATCCACATCTTTCAGGACTTCTCTAAGGATCTGTCGGACAAATGCCAGAGCATACTCTGAGGCAAGTCATAAAATGCACAGTATTGGACTGTCCTTTTCATGCGTTACCCAGCCACGATGCGGGTTATGCACAATGGGGTCGAACAGTTTGAATCTCCTGATGCACTCATGGATTTTTATGGGCATCTGGCAGAAAAATTCACCACCACTACCCAGGAAGCCCCTTCGGCAAAAACTGCTACCGACAGGTTGGACTGCCGCTCCTCTCCATCAGTGAGCAGGCCTGCAGTTTAGCAAGACCTCAGGGAGCAACACTGGGAAATCCCCCCAAAAGCACACTGAAAGAGGCAATCCTCAAAGAAACACGCTCGCTGGGAGCATCCTTCGGAGAGAGGGCAAAATTACATCGAGGAGGCCACAAGCATGGACACTGTTGCTCCAGATCCATTACAGGCCTACCACACTGCTAACAGATATGAAGCATTACGCTGCAGCTCTCCGGATCATCATCCAGCATTGTGGATTCAACTATGGAAGGCAGGCCTATTCCTATGTTGCAGCCCAGCTACCTGTCCCTGTCAGCAACTCCTCACCAGCTGCAGAATGTAGCTACAGATAGCAGAGGGCAGAGGCCTCCCTCGTAGACTTTGGTGGGCTCTACCAGCGGAGATCTCATCTTCAGTGTGGACCATCCTGAGTGCTCTACATCTCCAGGGCAATCAATCAGAGAAAACCCACCGGCAAGGTCAAATAAGTAGTCATCCTTCTATTTTCTTTCTGTTCCTGTTCTTTTAATCCCCCGGGGAGTTGTAGGTATGGGGCGAGTTTGGGGTGTCTAAATTGATCGTCAATGGACAACCTCCTTGGCTGACCCATCTGCTACCCTTTCTCCATGTTACCCATTTAAGGGAACTTTAGAGCCCCTTTTCACCCCAACCTTGACCTCCGACTTGCACTGCCATATGGCAGAGAAGATGCCTCACTCCTATACCAGGAGGGATTCAAAGAGGCCTACCAACAAGCTGTTAGTGGATGTCCTGATCAAAGGTCCAGACACATCTAGATGGCAAAGAAGACCTTTTTTGTACCATCTGATTAAACAGCAGAACTTTTGTGGGTTCTTCCTCGCTTACTTGTGTGGCGGGGGGGTGAGATCCGCTGGGAAGCTGTGTCATATAATATGAAAGTACTTGTCCGCATGCGTAAACTGTTGTGCTGAACTGGTAGCCAGGATGTGTTTTACGTGAGGCTCTAAGTGGTGAATGGCACAGGCCTGTGCCCCTCTGGTATTTTTTTTTTATTTTTTTATTTTTTATTATTATTTTCTACCAAGGGAGATCTCCAGTCCCGCATTGGGTGGTTTACAATACACTCTTCATAGGTGTGGTGCCTGACCTCACCAAGATTTTTGTTGTGAGAACACGGCACCCATCAGCAATAACCTAGGCTTGCCAAAATAGTGGGCAATTCCCCCTACTTTCTTTCCTGCAAATCCCACCTAATTAGAGAGCATTGTGCTTAGTCCCACTTTAACTAACCCAGCTTCTAGGTTACACCGCTGGAGCAGCTCTCTCAACCCTCTGGGGTTGCAATGAGCCACATGGTCCAACCTTCTTATTGGGTTGCTCGATTCTCTCAGGGGAGAACCTCCCCCCCCCGCACTCACCATAGTGCTAAGGAAGGATGGATACCACCTGATAATGCCCTGGGAATAGGGGCTGGCCTACAGCAGGGCTGTGTGGCCGAAGAGACGCCTCTATATCCACAAATTGCATGGTACACTGTGCACAATGTATATAGTTTGTTAATGTGTTTATGTATGTTTGTTTCACAAGAGACACACAGATGATTTCGTTATTTATTAGTATAAGGTCATCTGGTAGGGGCGGGGTATATGGCCTTCACCCACTCTCTCCATATCTGGTGGCGCTCTATAGAAATTTGCCTCTTCTGGTTGGGCTGCCCTCACCCGCTATCTGCTGGTTGTTCTTGATATATCTCTTAATTAAATATTTGCTCCTTATTACTAGCAGGTGATATCACTTGTCTGACATGGAGCGTCAAACCCCAGACAAGAGGAAGCAAGTTTGGGCCACCTTAAGAGACTAGGGCGAGGTCACCTTCCTGCAGGAGACCAAACTTACGGAGGATCCTGAGAGACTGAAGAGGGAGTGGGTAGGTCAGGTCATTCATGCCTCGGCCTCCTCTAGAAAGAGAGGGGTGGCGATTCTGCTTCACAAGTAACTACAATGGAAATTGCAGAGACAAGTGAGAGACCCTGAGGGTAGATGGGTGGTGGTACTCATGGATAATGGGGAGGGCCCTCTGATCCTGGGTAATGTATACGCTCCAAATGAGGACTCACCCTCCTTCTTTCACAAGTTGACCCAGGTGCTGGGATCCATAGCTCCAGAAGACACCCCCATTTTATTAGGGGGCGATTTTAATCTTACTCTGGACCCTTTCCTGGACAGATCCCCTTCTAATACCGAGCCCACTCCAGGGCTGTAATGGCAGTGGCTCAATTACAACAAGATTTGGCCCTTATTGACATCTGGAGAATATTTCACCCCTCCCAATGGGACCACCTTTCATTCCCTAGTACATAGTTCTCTTAGTAGAATAGACTTCTGGCTCACCTCTCTACTATTACTAGTAACACTGTTAATACTCTTATTCATCCCTTAGTTATCTCGGATCATGCCCCTGTGCATCTTGCCTTCATATGGGTTCTCTCTCCTAAGTCTCCGGCATGGAGGCTGGACCATTCTTACTTGTGACCCACACTTTCCCCTTGGCTTCAAAGGAAGCACGGAATTTTTCGACATAACCTCGTAGCAGATACCTCTCTGGGTACCACATGGGAAGCATTCAAACCTACTCTAAGAGGGGCAATAATAGGGTATGCGAGCCAGCGCCGAAAGAGGAGGGAACAAGATTTGAGGGGGCTTGAATGACAACTCCGAGAAGCAGAGCTTGCTTTTAAGGCCCATCGTGATCATTCCTGTAGGTCAGAGGCAGGTCACAAGGTCACCTCTCTTAAGATGCAAGTGAATGAGCTGATCTCTAGAAAGGCAGAGATTTCGATCATTAGACTCAAGCTTAAATATTGGGAAGGGGGAGAAAAGTGGGGTAAGTTGCTGGCATACCATCTCAAAAAGCAACAAGCGAAAGGCACATAGCGACTTTAAGGGATGCAGGGGTGGGACCCAGACCTCGGTGCAGGTATAATAAAATAATGAAGTTTTTACCCTCGTTATATAAATCCTCCAGAGCCCCAGACCCCTAGGGGTCCGCCTGCTTCTGGAGTCCCTACATCTCCCCACAATCTCGGAAGCCCAAGCTAATGCCCTAGATGCCCTGATCTCAAACCAGGAGGTGGCAGACACCATCCTCTCCTTAAAAATGGAAAGGCCCTAGGAGGGAAGGTTCCCTATTGAAGTATGGCAGATGTTGCATCCTATTATCTCTCTAGTACTGCAATAAGTATTTACTGAGTCACTGCAAGCAGGGCCTCTCCTTCATCCCTTAGGGAGGCGACTATTACTATCCTACCAAAAAGGTAAAGACCCTCTTAAGTGTCCAACACAACGCCTATTTCATTATTGAATGCTGATAGCAAGGTGCTAGCTAAGATATTAGCTAATAGACTTAATCCTCTCCTTCCCAGTTTGAGCCACCCATCCAAAGTAGACTTTGTTAAGGGCCGCTTTAGCACGGACCATATTAGATCATTGGTAAATTTAATCCATAAGGCCCAAACATTATCTTCCCCCGCTGCTGCCATTGCAATAGATTTCGAAAAGGCCTTTGATTCCCTGGAGTGGGACAATGACCAACAAGTACTTTGCACTATGGGCTTGGGGCCGGAGTTTCAGGCCTGGATTGGGGCAATATATTCATCCCCAGCTGCACGGATACTCACCAATACAATGCTGTCTCCCCCATTCATACTGGGTAGGGGAACCCGTCAGGGTTGCCCACTTTCCCCACTACTTTTTGTACAGGCAGTAGAACCCCTGGCAGCCACTATTAGGCAAAATCCTCTAATTTCCAGGGTCTAGGTGGGAACAAGGGCATACCCTACTCTTATGTACGCGGATAACCTGTTGCTCCCTATAGCCAATATCATCATCTCCCTCCCTCCCTCCCCTACTATCCACCTTGTCAGATTTCTCTACATTTTCAGGGCTCAAGATTAACCAGGCCAAGACGGAGGTCCTACTTTAAACCCAAAGTGTACCTCTCAAATGGTTACTCGGCATGGCTCCAATGGTCCCCAGAAGGGATTACCTACTTGGGCATTACTACCTCTCCTAATCTGCATAAAATATGGGACCTGAATATGGAACCACTTTTGCGTCCATTCGTACAGAACTGGACAGATGGAAATCTCTGACTGTGCTTGTAAATAAAATATCCGCAATTAAAATGGTCACAGCACCAAAAATTATGTATCTTCTCTCCCACATTCCTTTGAAAATACCTCGTTATTGGTTTACTAAGTTAGACTCCCTGCTGGGATCCTTTTTGTGGGAGGGTAAGAAACCTAGGTACAGTAGAAATAAGCTCAGAGCTCATTGGTCAGAAGGGGGCTGGGGTCTTCCGTGGTTAGAGACGTATAAACGGGCCTTTCAGCTGGCTTAGACGTTAAAATGGTTCCTTTCCCCTGAACACAACACTCCCCAGTGGCTGGATATGGAGAGAGAGAGAGCACTATGTTAGTGTACTCACTTGGTACTATTGTTATTTTACTATCCCTCTAAGGGCACTCGCTCTCATCTTACTATAGGTCCCTCTCTGGAATATTGGGCCAAGGTGCATAAGAAGTTGGGTGCCTCCCCATCTCCCCTAAGACTTACCCACTATGGGGCAATAATGAGATTATCATCAATAAACAACCAATTGCATGGCCCTCATGGGAACATGGTGGTATCTCACTGCTTCGAGATATGCTCATTCCTGGTACAGATACCCTTACTTCTTTTGAGGGCTCTGGGAGCTCTTATGGGATCTCTCTCAAAGACTTCTGGTGATTCCTTCAAATAAGAAGCACCATCCTTACATACAGGCATAAGCAGCACCAGGAGCAACAAATCTCCCAGGTAGAGTCATGGCTGGCCCTAGAAAGAGGACAGTCAAGCTGGGTACATGCGGCCATTCGGAGCACCATCCCATACCAAGCAGAGGAATCCAAGCATAGATCGGAGAAAGCACTGCATGCCCCTATTACGAACCTGGAGTGGAAGTCTTGTCTAAAACTAGCGCACGGGGCATATCCTGACACCAGTAGTTAATTAATACAGAACAAGATAATTCACTACTAGTATACGACTGCTGCAGTCCTCAACAAGGCAAAGCTGGCTCAGTCTGACCTGTGTTGGAGGTGTCAGGAACTCCCAACTGACCTGTTCCATATACTTTGGTCCTGCAGGCTGATCCAGCCCCTATGGCAGGCTACCTGTGAGATGGGGTCCAAAATACTTAGGAAGCCTGTGCCTCAGTCCCCTGAGCTGCTGTTATTAGGACTCCAGACCCCGGCTCCTCACCTTCGTCTCTCTGAGTTGAAACTACTTCTGAAACTCAGTATGCAGGTTAAAAGACTCCTACTGTGTAAATGGGAGGTACTTACCTCCATGGTTCAAGTTGCCAACTGGGCCAGAATATCACATACTGTGACCAATACCCTCTTTAAATATATTGCCTTCTGGACTCCCTTCCTTCAGTTTTTGAAACCTAGGGAGGGAATCGGCTGAATAGGCACAACCATGATACTATAATGGTCTCCTCTCATGGTGCATTTAGGGGCAAGTGCTGGAAAGACTGTTAATGAGTTATAGGGGACCCTGCTCTACGGATGATATGGTATATTATCAGTAAAGGATAGTGTCTTCTCTGACAATGAAGACCTGTTTGCTTTGTGTGTGTGATCTCTTGTATTTTGTAGGCGTAAAGTAGAGGACAGCGGCCCTGGACCTCTCATAATTTCTGATGCTTTGTCAAATACTGCAAAAACTAGCAGGATGGGGCCAAGTAAGTTATGTTAGTATGAGTTAGCCATAATGCAATGCACCAACTGCTAATACTTTCAAAGTTAATCTCCAGCTGGATAGGTGTTGTACATCCAGGCACAGAGTATTATCCTACTGCTTACCTGGCTAGTATATTCAGTTCGTTACTATTTGGCCAGCATGTTCCGTTCTCTGCTTCTACACACATATGTAACAGTCTGTAAGATCTCTGCAATATATCCAACTGTTTTAATGTTTGTATCATCTTAATAAGTCAAATCAATAAAACTTATTAACCACAAAAAGAAAGAAGTCCTTGCAGAACAGCCAACCCGAAGCCGGCTCTATGGCGAGAGGCAATGTCCAAACTGTAGTGTTTCGTGAAGGTATGGACGGACGTCCAAGTTGTGGTGGTGCAAATATCAGCCGCTGACACATTCTTGAAACAGGCAGCAGAGGCCACGACACCCCTGGTGGAGTGACCCCTGACCTGACCTGGCAAGGTCTTGTGATACTTGTCGTAGCAGAAAGTGATACAGTGAGCCAACCATTTGGACAAACATTGTTTGGAAACAGCGGTGCCTTCTCTTTTGCTGGCAAAAGAAACAAATAGTTGGTCAGTCTTTCTGAGATCCTTCGTCCTGTTGGTGTAGTATCTCAGAATCCGGTGAACATTCAGGGTATGCAAAAGATACTCCCCGTGATTGGAGTGCTGCGTGAAAAAGGCAGGCAGTTTAATGGAATGGTTCAACATAGATTCTGCTACCACTTTAGGGAGAAACTTAGGATTGGTGCGCAGAGCCACACGTTCCTTATGGAAAATAAGATATGGAATTTTGAACAACAAGGCCTGAAGCTCGGAAATTTTTCAAGCGGAAGTAATGGCCACTAGGAAGAGAGCCTTCCACGAAAGGAACTTAAGTTTTGCTGAG